>CM070720.1:33559793-34962965 GCA_036346275.1 Otatea glauca
TCTCTCTAGTGCATATAGATCAATTACACATTCATCATGATGTACTTAGTAGAGAACATTTCTTATGTCAAGTGTTTCCAGTTATGTTGTGCTTCTTTTTATGAAACACTTGTTGTAATCAATTGCTCACAAATATCAACTTGTTCATATCTATTGAGCTTTTGGGACTAATGTCTTTCATGAGTAGTTTGGAAAGAATTAGGTCCCGTCTGTGTATGATGACCAAGGTATCTTGGAGGATGATCATTAAGTCAAGGTCAACAAGACGGCGGTGTCACCAAGAGCTGAGGACTAAGTCAAAGATTGACTTGGTGTGGAAATCGTCAGAGAGGATGATCAAGTCAAGGTTGATAGGACGATAGTCTCATGAGGTGAATCGAGTCGAGTTGGACAAGGCGAAGATGTCATCAATTATTTGGTGAAAGTCTTCATGCATCGACATCAAGAAAGAAGACGGCAAGTGACTAGTTCTAGACTTATATTATCTTTGATTTAATTTGAGTCTAAGGATTGCCGTACTATTAAGAGGGATGCGATGTCGAATGACTTTTAGATGTGTCAAGTGCTCAAGTGATCCATTCTTGTGAATCTTAGAAAGAGAGTGGTGTTGGTAGTGCCGGAAAGTGAGGGTTGTAGGTCTCTCTTGATTTCTTTGTGAAATCTGTGGTTATCCTTTGAGTTTTGGATAGTGAGACCTTGTTGGTTGTGTAGCCCTCGTTCTTAGCTTTTGGTAGAGTCCAAGATCTCTGGAATCGAGTCCGAGTCAAAAGTTATGCTCGTTTTATCGTCGGGTTGCTCGGTCTGTTCGGACAGTCCGAGTATCCGGACATTTGGTCCGGACACTCCGGGTTGGCACCCTCGGTGGCTGCTCTCGGTTGGTCCGGAGTATCCGGTGTTTAGTCCGGACACTCCGGGTTGAATTAGTCCGGAGTGTCCGGGGTGTTTGTCCGGAGTCTCCGGGTTGGCTCTCTCGGGATGAGCTGATCCTTCCAATCCGGAGTCTCCGGGGTAATGTCCGGAGTCTCCGGGTTGTGCGCAGCCTGCCCCCAACGGCTAGTTTTTGGGGAGTTCTATTTATAGCCCCATCCTCTCTCATTTTGAAGAGGCTTTTCTTGTGGATTTTTGAGAGGCTTTTGGGGGGCTGTGTGGGGGCTTTGAGGAAGCTTTTACCCTTAGATCTAAGTGATCCCCTTGTGAGAAGGGTTGGGAAGAGTTTGGGGAGTGAGTGTTGAGTTGTTTGAGCACTTGATTTCATCTCCAAGTTTGTTCTTCGTGAGCATTTGTTACTCTTGGAGGTTGAGGACTCCTAGACGGCTAGGAGGTCGCCTACGAGCCACCGGAGCTTTGTGTGGTTGGCCGTGGGAAGTTTGTGAAGGTCGATTCCGCCTCCGTAAGGGAAGGAATCAAAGGAGTGAAGACCGGCGAGTGCATTTGTGCAACATCGGGAGGAAGACGGTTGAAAGAGACCCGGCTCAAGTGTGACCGAGCCGCCTCAGCGAGACGTAGGATCCCTCAAGGATCCGAACTTCGGTGAAAAATCTTCGCCTCAAAGTTTGCTTCTTCTCTTGCTTTAACATTTGGTTTTGAATCTTTGGGAGCCCGATCTACTCTTTTGTTGTGTTGGCTCGGATCTACAATTTCCCAGTACTGATAGCATATATATCTTTTGTATTCAAGTAGATTGTTGAAAAATTGCAGGGATTTAAAATCTCATTTCGAGGTCTTAAATCCGGAGTATCCGGACTCCTGAACCCGGATAGTCCGGTCATTTCAGAGTATCCGGATAAAAATCCCGGACACTCAGGTCTCAGTCCCTCGGGTCCAGTCCGGAGTATCCGGACTCCTGAACCCGGACAGTCCGGACATACCGGAGTATCCGGATAAAAGTCCCGGACACTCCGGACTTAGATCATCGGGAGATTTTATTTAGCTGCAATATTTTTATTTCGCTGCATTTGAGCTTTAAAGTTTTTAATCCACCTATTCACCCCCCTCTAGGCGACATCCCCTGTCCTTTCAACCTCCTTCAAAGTGTGATGCTTCCATTGCACTTTGCAAAATTGGATGGATCTTTTCCTAAGCTGATGGTCTTCAGTGGTTAAGATTTTGATGGGACGTTCTTCATAGGTAAGATCAGGCTGCAAAGAAATGTTGAGGTTTGGTATGTGATAGGAAGGTTCTTGGAGACAGTCTCGAAGTTGAGAGATATGAAAAATATTTTGGATTTTTGATAGTTGAGGAGGTAACTCAAGCTGATAAGCTGATGTTCCTTTCTGTTTTGAGATTATGAATGGTCCAACATAACGGGGACCTAACTTTCCTTTCATCCCAAATCAGTTTATTCCCCGCACAGGTGATACTCTCAGATACACATAATTGCCCGGTTGAAATTTTAAGTCTCTTCTGCACTTATTTGCGTAGCTCTTTTGTCTACTCTGGGAAATTTTTAATCTTTCTTGAATCAACTTAATCTTCTCATCGTTCTGACGAATTAGATCAGGACCTATAAGTGATTTCTCTCCAACTTCATACCAACAAATTAGGGATCTACACTTTCTTCCATAAAGGGATTCATAGGGAGCCATTTGTATACTCGCCTGATAACTGTTGTTGTAGGTGGACTCTGCCAAATGTAGGTACTTATCCCAAGTTTCTTCAAAATTTAGTACACATGCCCTCAACATATCTTCCAAAATTTGGTTGACTCTCTCAGTCTGTCCATTCATTTGAGGGTGATATGCAGTACTGAAATTTAGCTTAGTACCTAATGCCTGACTGACCCTCTATCGAATGTGATTGCCTTTGGAACACCGTGCATTGTGACTATTCTCTCTCTATATATATATTTCTGCCAATTTATGAGTAGAATACTTCTGATTAGTGGCGCTAAAGTGGGCTGACTTAGTAAGTTGATCCACTATCACCTATATGGCATCCTTTTTGGTAGTGGTTTTGGGCAAGCCTGTAATGAAGTCTATGCAGACATCCTCCCATTTCCATTCTGGAATCTGCAAATGTTGGAGTAATCATGCGGGACGTTGGTGTTCTGCGTTAACCTTTAGCAGGTATCACATTTACTAATATACTCTGCTATCTCTCTTTTCATACCATTCCACCAAAAATTCCCTTTTAGGTCTCTGTACATTTTTCTACTACTCAGATGTATGGAGTATAGAGTACCATGAGCCTCTTTAAGTATTATCTCTTTTATTTCGGGTACATTTGGAACACAAACCCGATTATGTAACCAGAGATTTCCCTCTTTATCCAACTTGAATTATGAGGGTTGTCCCATTTGATTCTTTTGATTTCCTCTAGGATAAAGGTATCGGTGGATTGTTTTTCTTTTATCTGATCAAGGAGATTTGGTTCGATTGACATTGTTTCCAGAAAGGTATCAGAAGATGATGGATTAAAATGGATTTCCATTTTAGCTAAGTCTTGAATTATTTCTGGCATACAGTTTTGGACAGACAAATGATGGCATTGGGTTTTGCATCTTAAGGCATCAGCTGCCACATTTGCTTTTCCAGGGTGGTAGTTGATTGAGAGATCATAATCTTTAATAAGTTCTAACCATCTCCTTTGCCGCATGTTGAGCTCTTTTTGAGTGAATATATACTTGAGACTTTTATGGTCACTATACAAGATACACTTCGCCCCATATAAATAATGTCTCCAAATTTTAAGGGCGAATACCACTGCTCCTAATTCTAGGTCATGGGTAGGATAATTTACATCATCTAGTCGTAACTGCCTGGAAGCATAGGCAATCGCTTTCTCATTTTGCATTAATACACATCCTAGGCCTGATCTGGAAGCGTCATACTCCCTCCGTTTGCATTTGTAGGGTGTATAGATTTTTTAAAGTTGTTCCTCTTTATAGGGCGTACAAAGATAATTTGCTTTTATACCTTGACTATAACTGTATTTCTCTTCGTTTTCTTCGCATGCATGGAGCCATGGAGTAACTCCACATGCATGCATGCAACTCTTCGTACTCGGCATGCATGCTTGCAATTAAAGTGGGTCTGCATAAGAAGTCAATCGTTGCAGTATACTACTCCAAGGTGGGATCGATACAGCTGCTCGCGTAATGTCGCCGCCCGCCGCCGCATTCGCCTACGTCGCCGCCGCGCTGCCGCACGCGATTCGCCTCGTCGCCGCCACCGTCAACGCCGCAGCGGGCCGCCATCACCGTGGTACAAACATGAAGATTCAATGGAGCCCGAAGAATCCATCGCTGACGCCGTAGAAGAAACCATGGAGGCCGTCACCGTAGAAGAAACAATGAACAGCGATGCTGTCCAAGGAAAGCTTGAAGCTGAGCAATACATGATCGTGCATGAAGTTGTGGAAGACTTCAACGAGACTTGCGTGCCGGATGGGTTTGATGAGTGGCCCATTTGGCAGCAACGCATCGCTAAATACTTCTATAAGCTTCGTATGCCAAACTTTTTCTAATTTCCTATAAGTGTTTGTGTGTTTAGAAGCTGGTTAGATTAAGTGCTTGCAAGTGATGCATCCACTGGTGAGATAATTAGTGCTTGCTGTATGTTAAAATTAGTGCTTGGCAGATAGTTAGATTTAAATGCTTGTACTGGTAGTTCTTCAAAAGGCTTGTAAGTGCACCTAATGATATGAACTTTTTATCATATGAACATTGTTCCTATACACGGCGAAAATCACAGTACAAAATCAGTAGGGAAACAACACCATCCATGCCATGATCAGAATAATTGTTCAATCTCACTGGCCGAGGTACTCGAATGCATCGTTTACAATTTCTTTGTCACATTGCAACCTAATTGGAAGAGCATTATTTCAACATAGTGACTGCTTCTTCAGATGTGGAATACTGTAGTGTTGGCCCCCCTTTTGTTTCAAAATCTCTATCATGCAAGACTGAAGAGTGATAAAAATGCGGTTGCTCCTCTCCACTGGATACTCATCATATGCTTGTTTCACCTTTGCAACAATGTCCTCAACATTTGTTGCAGATGACTTTTGAAATGATGCTTGAAGTGCTGCAAAAAAGCCTAGATCCAAAATATTTAGATCGGGGGAGTTTGGTGGTTGACACATTAGCCTAATGTCAAAACCATCAGCCCTTCCCGCATTACAAAAATCAGCATCATCAACTAGAATGTGTCTTGGCATTGTCCTGTTGTATGAATATAGGGGCACCATGTTCATCTGCAGGCCATTTTTCTTTAATGGCGAGCAACACCTTATTCACAATGTACTCACGACTAACATCTTTTGTGACTGACGGCAATACCTTGGTTACCAATGTACCGGCATGCCTATTAACACTAGTCCTTTTCGCCAGCTCAACGAAAGTAAATGGAAATATCCCTATCTTCCCTAAAAATGTCACATTACCATCACCATCAAACCTCGGTCTCGCAATAGCCGCAAGAAACATGACCTTCTCAATGAAGTTCTTGCTTTGTGTCGTTCTTTTTGGATCGTCCTCGTCTACCGCCAAGTAGTAGTTCTGACTCTGCCTCGTACGATAGAACCACTTTTCATCTATGTACACGATGTTGTATATACCGTGAAAAGTTGGTTCTTGCGGCAAGCTAATTGGGTCAATCATTCATAAACAAAAACGAACCCTTGATTTCTTGTTAGCTTCGGTCAAAGTAAATTTAATCGCATTTGTGTGCCGCCTTAACTTGCCATCTTTCAACCGCTTAAACAATGTGGTCTTTGACACATGTAGCTGATTAGCAAGATCTTGGAGAGTTGTTCTACTCCGCAGCGGTATTTGTTTAATGGCTTCAGGATGAACCATTATTTTCTTGCGGCCACAATTCTTTGCCCTCTTGCTCAACACTCCGTGTAACCCACCACCATGCTTTCCATGGTACCATATCCTCTGCACAACTCTCAACGGCATGCCCGTCTCATCAGCAACGGCCTTAGTGACACCATGCTTTAATATTCCAAAGCTCGTTCTCTCTAGAAGCATGGTATAAATCATCTGTCATTCTTCGTCGGTGTATTGTTTCCTTCTTGGTTCACCTGGATTTGCAAAACAAGAGATGTATTATCAACTACCCATGCCAATTAGAATCATAACTCATGCTCGTGCCATAGTGTTAGGAAAAAAAGACTAGTAATGACTTACTCTTGTAAACTACTCGTAGGAGTAGAATTAGAACTAGAAATAGGAGTACTTCGTCGGTATACTAATAATGACTTACTCGTGACATGGCCATCATCTTGATGGGAAACACCTTCCTCGCCATGCACGGCATCACCTCCGTCCTCGCCATGCACTTCATCATCAACCATCTCGCCATGCACGACATCACCCTCATGGAGCGCGTTCCCTCCAGTGCCCATGGCCATCGTTGCTGCGATCTCCTCCCCAGTCTAGTGCACAAACACGTGCTCTTGTCAACACATGCACGTACATACAAGCATAGGAGCAGTTTATGTACACACAAGCATATGTTAAGTTTAATTATGTACGTACAAGCATATGAGTGTGTATGAGTATATACCAGAGCGAAGGTGTCAACGTCGACGGCGTCCTCTACATCTACGACCATGACATTGGACACCCCAGCATCATCATCTCCACCGAGCATGGCGCGACAGCTACCAGCGAGCCCGAGCCTACCACGGCCGACGTTGAAACTAGCACCTGCATGCCCATGGCCAAGGTTGAAGCCAGCACTGCAGCCACACCTAGTGAGCCCCTGCAGCCGTGCACGACCGCGACCGGCGAGCCCTAGCCTACCGCGCCCGCGGCCTACGTCGAATGTACCACCGTGACCGCGACCTGCGAGCCCGAGCCTGGCACTGCCACGGCCGACGTTGAAACCAGCACCTGCGCCGGTGTGAGGAGTACCGTGGCTGAGACCAGCGTCTGCGTGGCCGAGCCCATAGTTGAAACTAGCACCTTCACCGCTATGATCATACTCGTTCTCCTCCCAAACTATCGGTATGTTTAAGTCTATATTCTCCATTGACAAAGAGAAGATGAGTCAGAGGTGTTACCGATCAAATTCATTAGCAGGGCTGGTTCTATTTGTACTCCAGTTTTTTAGCGCCAAGGATTACGAAATCAAATTTCAATATAATGGATTTCAGGGGCGCCAAGTTCTTCATTTGAGAGTAGAAAATTTCAATCTAATGGATTTCGGGGGCGCCAAGTTCTTTAATCCGTTTGCGACGCGCCATGCAATTAATGCTAACGCATGCATACATTGCAAGAAACGGAGCGACGTCATGCATGGGCGCCAGAAACTTCGTTCATCCGCGCATGCATGAGTATTAGCGGCATTAATTAGGGACAAACAAGACAAACTAATGCATTAATGATGTTTTATTGGTCTTTGCGAACAAATCTGTACACCCTACAAATGCAAACAGAGGGAGTAGTATACAACATACTCATCACCCTCTGCAGGTAGGGCTAACACTGGAGTAGAGGTTAACAGATCTTTGAGTTTTTCGAAACTCTCTTCACACTTCTCAGTCAAAATATACTTGTGGTCCTTCCTGATAAGTTTAGTCATAGGTGTTGATATCCGGGAAAATCCTTTAATAAATTTATGATAATATCCAGGCAATCCGAGAAAACTTCGGATTTCCGTGGGATTGGATGGACACTTCCATGACTTGATATCCTCAATCTTACTAGGGTCCACCTCTATCCCTTTTCCTGAGATAACATGCCCTAAGAATGACACTTGGTCCAGCCAAAATTTACACTTGCTAAATTTGTCATACAACTGATTTTCTCTTAAGCCTTGGAGTGCAGTTCTTAAATGCTCTTTATGCTCTTCTGCACTTTTGAAGTAGATCAGAATGTCATCTATAAAGACGACGACAAATTTGTCCAGATACTTCATGTATACTTTATTCATCAAATTAATGAATACCGCAAGTGCATTGGTTAAACCAAAAGGTATGACAGTATATTCATAGTGCCCATATCTAGACATAAAGGCTATCTTCTCTATATCTTCGGCCTTGACTTTGATTTGGTGGTAACCAGAGCACAGGTCGATCTTGGAGAATACGCATGCACCTCTGAGTTGATCAAATAGATCATCTATTCGAGGTAAGGATATTTATTTTTGATAGTGACATTATTAAGTTCCCTATAGTCGGTGCATAGCCGGATTCCACCATCTTTCTTGCCTACAAAGAGAACTGGTGCTCCCCACGAGGACACACTTTCATGAATAAATCCTTTTTCTTTCAATTCTCTAGCTGCTTTTTAAGTTCGACTAATTCTTGGGAATTCATCCGATATGGCCGTTTGGATAAGGGGGTAGATCCAGGAACGAGTTTAATGGAAAATTCTAGCTCTCTGTTAGGTGGTATGCCTGACGGTTCATCAAGGAAGACATCTGGAAATTCTTGAACTACTAATATATTGGTCAATTTTGAAGTGGTAAGATGGTTAAAGTTGGGTTCCAAATGCCTTCGATTAGCCCTAGTTCCCTGATAGGTGATGTGAGATCCATCTAAAGTCCTGATAGATGCTCTCTTTAGCTCACACTCTATATTAACCCCATTAGCAACTAGTCATCCATTCCTAGTATTACCTCTAACCCAGACAATTCTATAACATGAAGGTTGGTTAGGAATAGAAGGTCCTGAATATTTATTATCTAGTTCCTCCAAATATGGGTCACTAAATTTTTTCCAACAAGTGTACTAACTCTCAGGGGTGTTGCTAGTTGAGTACACTCCAACTTGTGTTTGGTTACGAAAGCTTGGGAAATAAAAGAATGCGTAGCACTAGGATCAAATAAAATGGTGCTCATGGATGGAGGAATAGAGAGCATACCTATGACTACTTCAGTGGAGTCTTCCGCCTGAGCTGCGAAAACAGCATTTAGGTGGGCCGAATTGGCTGTTGGTGCTCTCTTGTTGGATTCTTTGGAAGATGTGGCACTGGGACCTCATTGGTTGCATCCTGCTGTTGGTGGGCGGTATAGTGGCCTTCCAGGATTATTTTGCCCAGTTCGCCCAACTAAGAGTTGACAGTTATACTTCATATGACACATTTGACCAAACTGGTAACAAGGACCAGTTGAAGGTTTGGGGCAGCTATTTGCATAGTGCAGGCCTCCACATTTGAAACATCTAGGTGGAGGTCTTGAGAGTGAAATATTAGGTTGTAGATTGGGTGCAGATATTCCAGGTCGAGGTATAGGATTTCTGTTAGGCTGGAAGTGTCTAAAAGGTCATGATTGGGTAGAAGTAGGTGTTCTATTATCAAATATGACTTTCTTCCTCCTTTCCTCATTCAATTTAGTTTGCTCAATTTCTAAGATGATGGCTCGATTTGCTAAGTCTTGAAATTCTGTGATTACATGCGTGGATAACTGCATTATGAGATATGGGTCCATCCTGTTCTTGAATCTATATATCTTTTTAGCATTAGTGTCTACCTCTTTAGGGGCATATCGGGACAACTCGTTAAGTTTGTGGAGGTATTCTGTTACTTTTCTATTTCCCTGAGTTAAGTCCCAAAATTCTTTCTTTTTAATATCCATTTCTCCCAAGGGAACGTGGGTGCTACGAAATAGTGATGTGAATTCCGCCCAAGAGATGGATTGATCACCTACACGCGTCCTGCAGAAATTTTTCCACCAAATTGCTACAGAACCCGTCAATTGGTATGTCGCATACTGTACTTTTTCTTCTTCTGAACAACCCACCGTGTTTAATTTCTTTTCTATCTCTTCTAGCCAATCCTCAACTTCTAGTGGCTCAGTGGTTTTTGCAAATGAAGGTGGACGTGTTTGGAGAAACTCTCCTAGGGTAACTCTGGTTCTAGGACAGTGTGGAGTCCCTGGAACTAAGTTGGTGAGTAGGGCTTCCATAAACTGGTTCTATTGCTCTTGGGTTTCTTTTATGGCATTCTCCATGTACATCAGAAACCTCTCAAATCGATCAGGGTTTTCAGGAGTTCCAATTGTACTGGTATTACCTCCTGGCGGTGTAGATAGCATAGATTCAGGAGCCTCTAATTGGTTTAAGATATGGATGGGTGTGGTCTGCTGCTTTGCTACATTAGGTGGTTGGCTAGAAGATCCTAGTCTAAGGATCAAATTATGCTCTTCAATCCCACGGTCTGACATCCTGCAAAAGAGGTTAGATGCGTTTGTAAATATTACAGGTTTTACTTCTTATGATTTATCGGATACATTTCCATTTTTAATAAAACTTGGATTGTATCTATAAGAGGTTAGGTTGGACAGTCACTAAAATCAACACTTTGTTAGCGATGTGAGAAATATTTTGTTTAATTGGAAGATTGTAGTTCTAAAAGATTTTTATCTTCAGCACAAGGAAAGAGGTGAGGTCGCTGCACTCTCTTTCGCCACTCCATTATAGAAATAATCCTATTGATATCTATCTAGCGATAAAAGAGAAGAACAACAAAAAGAAGCTGAGTATTAGGGCACCCAAAACCCCTCGAGACTACATGCTCGAGCCGCGTCAAATCCTATAAACACACAAAGACAACGATCAAAAGAATAAAATAAAAAGAACGATAAAGAAATCTGGGATGTCCAAGCGCCCAGAACTCCTTGAGACTAACGTGATCCAGCCGTGCCTGGATTCGCGTATCCATATACGCCACAGATTATGCATTTGGGAGCATTCCTAACCTTAGGCTCTATTTCTAATTGCTGCACTCAGCTATTTAATCACACACAAGTATATAATATAATACAGAAGGTAAATTCCACACTACAACTGGTCTCTAGAGCACACAAGGTTATCAGTATGTGGCTAAATGCAGCTCATGCGAATGATTGACATACAGATGAACAATAATTTGAGAATACGATATAATAATTGATAAACATGCATGACAATTACTCATAAAGGTTCATAATGATACAAAAAGTTCCATACTTAATGTCTTAATACACCATACATTACTCGACTCACTACAACAGGTAGATACTAAAACTAGTCCCCCTCTACTCGTCGTGAACCTCCTCGGGGTCCTCCTCCATGTCCTGGCTACCTCCCGTCTGTCCCGAGTCTAACTGGCCTAAGAAGTTAGACAAGTGAGAGGCCTTAATGCTAGGTCCTGGGTGAACACCCATGCGGGCGTTATGGAATGCCAATCGCCTGCAGGGTGGCAAAGGATAGCAAGTGGTAGGTGTTGCAGGAGTTTGAAAAGGGTAAGCGGGCCCAGACTCAGGCACAAAAATATAATAATCCATAGTAGGAGCTGGGGCTGGGATGGTGGTGGTGGTATAGGTGATGCTTGCTGGGTCGCTGGGGGTGGCTGAGGGGCTGGTGGAGGTGCAGGCAGTGTAGGAAAGGTAGGGGATGGCTCTTTAGGGGTGGCTGGCTATGGAGATACAAAGAACTAGAGTGTGGCCTACAGAAGATCCCGCTCCAACTTGACATCATTGTTTCGCTGCCACCAATGGAGAGCACGTCCTTCAACTCTATCTAAAGCCTCTCCCATGCCCTCACAATGAATGGAGTCAGACATCATCATGAAATTACCGACGACCCTCCGGGCTGAAACCCCGAAAGCCTCACCGACATCAGCCAGGCTGGAGTGAATAAGTGGTGGATAGGTAGAAGACCCTAGAAGAAAAACAGGCAAATGCCCAAAAGAGAAGTCTCCTAGGTGAGTCCTAAAATGATGCCTAAGGGCCTCTATCACTTGGCAGGCTACCTCCTGAAGGGATATGTAGTCATCTGCGCCATGCCATAAGGCTGAGCGCTCAAGGCAAAAGGCGGGCTGCAACAAAATGCCCGAGATATCTACACCTATCCTAGGTGTGGACCCATCCTCGTATCGCTCCTCAAAAAACTCTAAGCGTCCTCCAAGCTCCTGCATCATCTGTCGTAGTAGCATCACATGCTGCTTCCGGAGACGTGCCTGCGGAATCCTATAGTGCGTCATCCTACAAAAAGATTCCAATTAGTATTGGCGGTCTGATTAAATTCTAGCAATAGAGTAAGACTAGTATTTGACTATTTAACCACGCAATTAAATAAATAATACTAGTATTTGACAAGGTAAGGGTTATAAGATACTTAATGCCATATAGCCAATTAAATCTGTTTTCCCTTATGTTCCTTAGCAGTCCCTATTTATTTAATTGTGTGGTTCTCGTAACCATTGCTCTAATACCACCTGTGGTGACCCGCATAATTAGCATAGGGTAACAACAGTAACACACGATTACTTTGAGATAATTACACGAATCTCAGTATATTAGCTAGCAAAATATCAAGCACACCCGACATTTCATTAGATAATACACCGTGTTCAGAGTGTTACAACACAACAATAATTAGAGACTAAAACGGAACATATTACAATCCATTGTCACGCAAGCTACATGTCCATAGTTATCAAGTCTTATATAATATACATATCATGTCTATAATTAATTTACATAGTAACTAGGTACCTAATGGATTGACGGTCTCCACCATACGATCCATTACTCCACCCAGTCCACTTGGTGGTCCTTCGCCGCCTCGTTACCTTGACCCAGGGGATAATCCTCCACCGATTCCTCGCTGGTGGATCCATATTTCACAGTTTCTAGCAAAGAGGGAGTTAAGCAAGGGTG
Organism: Otatea glauca; assembly: GCA_036346275.1. Taxonomy (NCBI): domain Eukaryota; kingdom Viridiplantae; phylum Streptophyta; class Magnoliopsida; order Poales; family Poaceae; genus Otatea; species Otatea glauca. The sequence continues at coordinate 33,572,390 of CM070720.1, forward strand.
AGTACAAAAGTACTCAGCAAGCATTAATAGCAAATGCATATATGAATTTATATCATAACCATCCAACACACTCCTTACATCAAAATCCATTTTTATCGAAATTAGGTTTTGGGTTTTCTTTAAGGTTTGAGTATTTTAATTATGAAAATTTCTAATAGCACTCGTATATGAGACAAACTTAGTTTTCTTAGACTCCAATCCAGAAAATAGGCATGAATAAGATTTGGCCCTGCGTGGGATTGTACCATTTTACCCATAGTGACCCTATCATGTGAGGTCGTAGAATGTTTATCACTAATCCAGTATTAAATCTCCAACCCTAGCATACTGACAAGCCGTGGTGTCCTTCCTTAACGTTCCCCACCCACTCGTAGCATGCCAGTTGTACTCTTGCCTGACATCGGAGATACTCCACCACAAGCTTTAAATATAGCGCCTGAATCAACCGCAGCTGATTTTGAATCCCTCACTAGGCCTTTTCAGCTTTTTTCCAGTTTCACACTTCCTAGTTATCTACTCTTACCCAATGTGGAGATCACAATACCTTTATAGAACAACTTTTTCTGATCGATTTCACACAATATGGCTGGTACGATAATTATGGCTCACCGTCCGAGTGTAGTTGTTCGACCTTATATTATAGCCAATGTAGAGGGCCCCACCGACATGACAATCCTTCTCATCGACACCCTCTACCCACCACACAAATAAATACGTCACCGGCCCTTCTCGATGTATGAGCCATTTCAACAACTCCACAATTTGCACACTGCTTCAGCCCCAACATCCATTCTACATTATCATACCAAACCACTGTCGCATCAGTCATCATCACAACCATCTTTCTAACTGCCTCTGAATTGAGGTTTTGCTTTAAAATATATTTTCCCATGCATTGATGATAGCTTAAATAAATCTGAAATCATTTGAAAATAATTTCTCATATATGGTCAAGGGGAAACTTGTCTGGATTTTGGTAAATATATTCGTCCTCACCCGGTTGTTTCTTGAGATCACCGATCGGATTTGAATTAATTACGGAAATTAGTGGTGCCCCTTTTAAATTTGTTGGATATTTTTAATTTGACGGCTTTTATTTTAAATGCTCAATAGATTAGGTTGTTTCATTGATCAAAGTTTTAATTACGTATTTTCAATCTGGGTGATACAATGATTTAAATTTTTCTCCCACTTTCCTCACTCCCTTTCTTTTTCTTCTCTTTTCTTTTCTTTTCTCCCACCCCGGCTGGCTTCCTCATCCTTATCCCTTTTCACCATTCTCCACTCCCTCACTCCTCTCTCCCCTTGGCTTCTCTTCTCTGGCTTCCTCCCCGCCAACATCGGCCGCCGGCTGCCTCTCCCCGACCCCTTCTTCCCCTGGGCCAACCCCAGGCCACGACCCCTGCCCGGGTTCACATGCCCGTGTCGCCCTGGCCTCTTGGGCCGCACCCGCGGCTAGCTGCTGCCACCAAGGCCGGCTAAGCCTGGATCGCCACCCCAGGCCGTCACTTCACTCCCACTGGGCCGCGCCCCAGTGCCGCCCTCGCCTGGACACGCCACCTCGAGGCTGGCTTGCCGACCTGTGCGCTTCCCACGCCGACCCTCACCTCACGCTCGCAGCCCCGATCTCCCCTCTCGGCTACCTCGCTCCAGGCCGTCTCCCTCTCCAAATCTGGCTGGTTCTCCCTCATGCTCCCGTGCGCACGAGCGCACCCTGGCCTACTCACCCCGCCAGGCCATCGGCCACCTGGCTCCCGTCACACCTATTCTGTGGCCTGGCTCGGCCCCGCTCCACCCTCATCTCCATGGCCGAGGTCTAGGATTTGGGTAACATACCCCTTTGTGGTTGCCTCTACTTCCTACTCTCTTCTACTTGTGCTCCTATTGGGATGTGCCTGATGGTCTTGCCTAATTGCTTGATTTAGTTCTATGCTTGAATGGTGATGTGCTGCATTATCATGATTTGTGATGATGCCGGATGAATATACACTTTCATTTGGGGAGGTTGATGATGATATAAGGGTTGAGTTCCCAGGTTTTGGAGGTACTGCGACGATACCCACAACGTTCCATACGCCGAGGAGTATGCGAATGTTGTTGGACACGCACAGCGCAGCCCCTGCGACGACTCCTATACTAAGACCACTAACTTAGCTATTGCTTTAGTCTCTAAGCTGATTTTGCTACTGCCATATCTACATATATGTATATGCTAGGGTCTAAATGTGGGGTTACCTGCGATGGGGAAAATGAAATGCAGGTTGAGATGATGGTGTTGAAGAAGTGCTGGCTCTACTCTCCTTACTCCTGAGCTTCTTGGCTCTTTGTTGTGCTGGTGCTTGCCTAGGACTTAGCCTCCTGGTGCTTGCTTCCTTGTGGCTTTGCTCCTGGTTGTGCTTGTTTTGGGGCTTGAGGTGGCTTGCCTCCTGGGAGCTTTGCTCCTCCCTGGAAACTTGGCTTGTGTGCAGTGAAAATGCTCTCAGGTGGCTTGAGCTATGTGAGTAGAGGTAAAAATAGGGAATAGTTGGAGGGGGCTCGGCTGGGGTGGCTCTTATCTCCTTCCACAGTTATGCTATTACCTTTTTACTATGGAGCTTTTACTTTTCTACCATGGGATATTTTGGCACTATTCTTGGAAATGCTACGGTTACTCGCAACAGGTTTGTATAACGTCGAATGATGAAACCATAGGTAGCGAGAGGTACTGACTGGCCCCAGACGGTCTGGTATCTCAGTGAGCGATACCTTTGCATATGAGTCTGACGACAATTATTCTTTTCTTAACCCTCTTGCTAAAATAATTTGTTCTCTCCTAATTTCATATGTTTGAAGGAATAACTTCTTTTCAGGGTTGTAGGTGGAAGATTAACTGAGGCTTAGCTTTTAGGAGCATTGATATATTATTGTAATATTTCTTTCTAATGTAATTTATTATTCACTGCACATTGTACTCATGCAATTGTATGACATTTTGATAATCAATAAAGTCGAGGCTTAATTTATTGAGAAATTTAATTATGTATGATTAATTTACGTTGGTGATCTCATTGGAATAATTAAATTGTCTGGATTGTTTCACATTCTAATTGAATACTCATACAACACAGATACCTCAATATGCAGAGAATATGCTCGTAAAGGGGCCTCCATGAGTTCCAGGTGAGAAGCTCAAAACAAAGAAAGCCATACTCAACTACTCACAATTAATCCCAATTGGAGCTTAAAATAATTAGTGAAACTCCAAGCAATAGATCCAAATTAACCGTACGTGAGTTAACGCAATGATTGGCATCTCATACCAGTCACACGAAGGAGGACAAGAAAATTGTCAAAACCTGGTCCATTTTGTACACTGATTTCTCTGGTGTGGACTGACGTTACCTTTCTATCTTTAAATTTCCCCCTGTTCTTAGTACATCGATCTCTCTATTGTGGTAAGTACAATTAACACCCTCTTATGTACTAACTAGCTTCAGAAAAGATTGATCTAGCTGCTGGCCTTTGCTACCAAAGTCAACATGAAACAGGTGAAATCGAATGGCACGTCGCATCCACTAGCCTTGCAGATGGAGCCTCCAAATATCAATTTACAGATCATGTAACTTTTGTCATGAACATTTAAACTAGCTAGAACAAGGCCCAAGACTATATATCTAGATCTCTAGTAAATTTCACAAAACTACATGTTTTAGTTTCTATTTTACAAAACTATAGATTTTAGAAGAACATGTAGTTTTATGATACAAGTTCTTCTAAAATCTATAGTTTTATAAAATATGAGCTAAAATATGTAGTTTTCGGATAGTTTACAAGAAACCTATAGCTTTGTGAAATTTACTCTAGATCTTTCTCAACAATCGCTTGGAATGCATGTGGAAGTTGTCACAAAAATGTTGGATGTCTGGATGTAGCTAGCCCAACTTCAGATTGTGCCAATGCAGTTTGGTTGTAGCATGCATGTGTCTTTGTCTCTTGGACATCCTGCAGAACTGCAGGAGAACTGTGTCAATTTCCTATTTTCTTTAGAGAGAGGCTATATGTGTTCTGTTATATATGTCCCTTTTCATTACATCTTAATTTTAAGTTGATTATTGAGCAGTCTTAATATTATCGTTTGATCTTTTTCTATAATCCAATTGAGCATTTCATGCTGCTTGATGAATGTATTAACAATGATTAAAACCGCAGGGCATCTCTGGCCTCATCAGCAACACAAAGAGGAAAAGCCTCAAAATCACAAACTAAGGCTACATCGAAGGTACATGCCTACTTTTTCTTCTTTTTCTTGCTCATCCCACTTCAATCTCACTGATCCTGTCTCAGTCTCACTCTCATCTCTCTCTCTCTCTCTCTCTCTTCTTTCTTCTCTCTCTGATTCCCATGAGGAGGAGGACCCTTGGCTAGCTCTCTCCACTACCTCCAAGCCCTTATCAAACACAACCTTTAGCCACACCAGAAGAAAAATACAAGGGAAAGGGGGAAAAAAACAAGAGCCAAACCCTAGCACAAGACTCACTTTCTCCAGAGAGCTAGCCAGGGAACATCACCGGCCACCCACCATGATCTTCCCCCCTGCCTTCCTGGATTCCTCAAGCTGGAATGATAACCAGGTAATTTTCGGTCATCCTCCTATTCTTTTCCCGAGATTTTAGTCACTCTCTTTTGCACTAGCACAAATAAAAGGAGAAAGTTGTAGCAATATTAAAACTGAAAAGAGAATACTAGGGCTAGCTAAATATTCTGATCCAAAACACTATCTTGGTATATACTTGGCCAAATTTCTGGCCAAAATTCTGGCTCTTGTTTGCTTCCGAGCTTCTTATCTTTGATTCTTGATGCATCTCTAGCTAATTCGATTTTCAGCAGCATGCTCACCACCAGGTTGCGGCCAGTGGCGGCGGCGGCGGCGGTGGCGGCGGCGACGGAAATCATGAGCTTCTGCAGCCATCAATCATGCCGGGAGCGTTCCCCGAAGGTGGCGGCGGCGTCGGGCCGGTGGGGCCTGCGAAGCCGATGTCGATGGCTGAGCGGGCGCGACTGGCGAGGATCCCGCTGCCGGAGCCGGGGCTCAAGTGCCCACGCTGCGAGTCCACCAACACCAAGTTCTGCTACTTTAACAACTACTCTCTCTCGCAGCCGCGCCACTTCTGCCGCGCGTGCCGCCGGTACTGGACGCGCGGCGGCGCGCTCCGCAACGTGCCGGTGGGCGGCGGCTACCGCCGCCACGCCAAGCGAGCGAAGCCCAAGCAGGCGGCGGCGGCCTCGGGGGCACCAGCGGCCGCTGCCGCCGCATCGGCGCCAGCTGGATCGACGACGTCGTCCACTTGCACCACGGCCAACGTGCCGGCTCTCCCGGCGATGCTAAGCAGCAACCTGTCCATCCTGCCGCCGCTGCTCCGCCTTGCTGACTTCGACGCCATGAGCCTCGGCTCTACCTTGTCTGGGATGGGGAAGCCATCCGTCGACGCGGCGGGTTACTACTCTCTTGGCGGCGGGAGTGGTGGCGCCGCCGCCACCGGGCTGGAGCAATGGAGAGTGCAGCAGATGCACAGCTTCCCGTTCTTGCATGCAATGGACCAGGCGGCGATGGCGCCAGCGCCGGCAATGGCAATGCCAGGGATGTTCCATTTAGGTTTAGATGGAGATGGCCGTGGCGGCGGTGGCGTCAACGGCGAAGACGGAGGAGAGCTTCATGTGATGCCATCAAAGAGGGAAGGCTACCCAAGAGGAGGCATGTATGGTGATCACCTCACTGGCTATACCTCCTATTCCAATACTTCTACAGGTAACCATCTCTTGTAATGAGCTTAATTGCGAGTTGCAATCCTATAATTAATATGTGAGGGTATTGAGATATAGAAAAGGCTAGCCTTTGCATTTGCAATGTCTCAAGAACTGGAGGAGAGGCAGGATGGAGCCGTTTGTTAATTGATCATGCATAATTATTATTATTACTAGCTAGTTTAGCTCGCATGATCACTTGCTATCTTTTTTTAGGTTTTCTCGTGCATTTGGGGTGAGGCTATGTGTACCACTGTTCTTCATTTTGTTCATGGAAAACTCCTATTATATGTCAATTCTCCTGTATATAGTGCTCTCTCTCTCTCTCTCCATGCATGCAAGATGAATGTGGTTCTGTTTGTGGCTTTCTGTGATCCAAAATTGCGATTATGCTTGGTGCATTGGAGCAATTGCTGCCACTAAATTGAGTTAGTATTTAACGGATGCAATTCAGTTCTTTGATCACTGGACTATAAGCTTAGAAGCTAGATATATGTATAGTGAGATAAAATGAAATTGAAGATGCCATGCATGCATGCATGCATAAAGCATATATGCATGCCTGGTGCATATATGTGTATAAATTTGAGGTAGATAGCATGTAATACCAGTGATGGATATATCGATTTGTAGACTATATATTTTCCATTAGTCTTACATATGTTAGCCTCTATGGTTGGCGGTAGCATTGCACTGTTAATTACGGCTGCAAAAGGGTATAGTCAAAGAGCCGAGAGGCCCATTCAAAAGTAAGGCTCTTTAGTTTTACCTTTTCTTTTTTCTCCTTTTACAGTGATAGAACGTACTAAAGCGTGAAGATATCTCACAGATCGATCTTTTGTGTTTCTTATGAGGACCATTTTGATCAGCTAGCTATCTCATCGATTGTTATATATATCTAGCTACTTATATTGCATGCTTCTTCTTTCTAAGTCTAGTTTCTTTTAAACCGATCTACTGGTACGTACTTACCTGAGATATATATGCTAGCAAATTGAGAAGCACATACTAGTAGCTAAGCATTCGCATAAGCCGGTCAGCTATATATATATAGTTAAGTACATTATATACACATCATATGCTGCGAGTATACATATAGAAGACAAGACCTAACAAAAGGAAACAAATTAATAGCAAAAGGAAAGGCACTGCATGCATATGCATATATGACCTGTACATGTAAGCTCAGCTAGAGCTAGGCAATCTTACAATGATTAATTCTCGAGTCTATATATGGAAGCGAGCATTAGCTTGGACGAGGAGAGATACATGCATGAGAATGGCTAGGTAGGTAGCTAGCTAGCTCCATGGAACCATGCAACGCATGCACACATTCAGTCACATGGAAGTTTGAGAACACTGAGAAAGAGAATGAAGAAGTGCCTGTGTGGTTGTGTTTTACAGGCGTCTAGCTAGGAACGATGGATGAAAGGTGTGCCCAAAAGCACAAGCTGGCAACAATGTTGGTACAGAGGAGTGAAAGAAGCACGAAAGAATGTAGCTAGAGAGAAAGAGAGAGAGAGAGAGAGAAAGAGCTAAGGGAGAGAGAGAGAAGGGAGATGAGAGAGAGAAGGTAGCAGCTATAGCTAGGGTTAATACGTATGGTAATGCGTACTGGAATGGTCCAAGATGTGGAATTGTTGCGTTGATATGCGCATGTTACTCGGAGGGAATCAGATTCTCCCTGCTAGCTTTGCGTTGCGTTGCTTTGCTGCTTTGCTTTCTCGAAGGCCTAGGCCTTAGCCCCTCCCAGTTCTGTTCTCCCCTTTGGGAGAATAAAGCCACCATGCACATGCACTGACCGAGATGCACACTACAGCACATACTCTATGTCATCTTCTCTCATATCGTCTCCTCTCCTACTATGAGAGAGAGAGAGGTTGTGCAAAATTCTTTGTTCAGTACATTCTTTTTGGATTCTAGAGGAGGAATGATTTAATCCATGCATGCATCGATCAGCATGCTGCATCCGAGATAGATCGATGTAACATATATTCTTTAAGGTATCTCATAGCAGATTGTGTAGCTAGCTAGGACCGTCCATGCATCGGATAAATGTATGCCTAGCTTGTCGGTGCTGGTGTCAGTTTGCATGGAATATATATTCGACTGCACAAACAAACTGGTTTGTTAAGTATCTATGGAAGACATTTCCAACAGGCAATCGATCGGGCGGCCGGACTGAATAAATGGAAGAAAAGGTTGTTGGGGGGACGGCCGGTAAAGCATACAGGATTCCGACAGAGAAATGGTGTCGTTCCTTGTTTAATCCCTACGAAATATTCTTTTAGTTCTAAGCATGCCCTAATTCGTTCGAGGTAGCTAGATAGATAGATATATGCCGGATTAACAGTGAAATAAATACTCGTCTGGCTAGCTCTACAACTAGAAGGATTGATTACTACTTACACATGACAAGTGCTTCAGTGCTTTCCAAAAGAAAGAAAGAAAAAAGAGAGAAGAAAACAATTCCTATATTGTCCGTATATATAGCACAACAATAGGTAGCATTGGTATCTCGATCTCGACATGTATAGCACGGAGAAAGATCACAATCAAATAGCTCTCAGCCTCTCACTGGCATTACAGCAGCAGAGGCAGGCATCGTCTGTAGTCACAGTAGAGCATGTACAGGATCGATCCATCTTGATCCTACAACAGTAGGTAGCTACCGACTCAGAGTGAGAGACGCCCGAAAGCACCGTGGGAACAAAGACGACCATGCGGAATGGCCTACGGACCACTTCTTGTGCGAAGAATTGGGCTGCAAATCTCTCTAGCTGGTTCGGCCGGGCGCTCGAGCCATCCTTAGTTCCTGGGCTTCTTCACCTGCACAGCAACACAAGGAGAAGGAGGCCGGCGACCATACGGGCTTTACTGCAACTTTTTTAAAAAGTATTTTCCCGACAGGTCTACAGAACTATAGTATTACCCTGCATAAGTAGGTCACTAACCTCGTTTAAGTGGGACATCATAATCTCTAGATCGTTAGCGCATCTAGTCACAAAATCACTCACCATGCGTAGACTATAGTTGCTCACCATGCGTACGTAGACTATATAGTTGCTCTTGCTCACCCAGCCACCCTACAACCGAGCCCTTATCAACGACGTTGGCTTCGCTTTGCCTCGATTCTTTGTTCCCGGACCGGCAACAGTAACAATCGTAGGATCTAACACTGACAAGCACCACAGCCCTCGCGATCGCCTCAGCCGCCGTAGCTCATAAATGGTTTTTGTTGAGTGCAGATTACACTGAGAAAGTGAGATCAATACCCATCCATGATCACGCGTGCACCGCATGCTACACTGGCACAAGTCAATGTGTCATGTCATCGGTTGTGCGTGCCTAGGTTGGTGTGCTAAGACCTAAACTGACCAGCTTAAACAATTTTAGTAACATAAATATGCATTTTAGAAGTTCGGTGGCCTACTTGAATAATCTACCGGACAAGTTCAGCGACCTGCAATGCAATTTACTCTACCCCTAGCTTTAACGTGATTTTTTTTGCTTGCTTGTCGATTTATGGACTATGTTCTACGGTGTTGTATATTCGGGGTCACGTTGCCGCCGATCAAACACCCAACTCACAAGAATATGAAAGTAGATCGTGAGGCACAAGACGTAGTCAGATGCTTTTTCTCAACTTTATTGCTATTTTGCCCGTAGGCTTGTGTTGTGTGTACAATGTGCATCCCTACCCCTCCTTACAGAGACAGAGAGATGGGAAGCCTTCAAGATAATCTATACCCCTTTATAATACACCTAAGCATTTTTTTCTACGTCCACCCCAAATAATGCATCCCATTAGAGATGGTTCAACCTTCATACACCAAGCGAAACGTCTCCAGAAACTTGTCTCCATCAAAATTAACCTCTCAAATCTTTCCTCAGCTTTACTCACCCACATCCGATGATCATTATTTAATGTGTCTAACTCATCCCTGTGGCCCACAACAGATTTCCCCCCACCTCCAGCATCATCTCAAGAAAAAGGAAACAAATATCCTGGAATTAAGGAAAAGGAAACAAACGTCCTAGAAAAAGAAAAGACCATATATTACGTGCTGAGAAAAGAAAACCGAAAAACAAGACATTATACTAGTATGAGACTAAACTACCCTAATAAACCAGCTGCCCCTCTTGGCCGGACGGATATACAACCTACGAAGCTAGCATTTGTACAACGTTCTAAATTTTTTTTGCGTCCATTAGCTCTTTTACAGTACCTACCGGCGATTAACACGATGAACCGTATCACATGATGATATGCTTCCTTTCTGATTCTCCCGGTCGATATTTTCCTTTCGTTGCACGTTTAATCGGCACGTTTGGTTCGAGATATTTCTTCCCCTCAAAGCTACCGAATTGGATTGAAATCCACACGTACGATAAGTCCGCGGTCCACCCAAAGAAAACGGAAGAGAAGAAATCTTCCAAAACGAGCGCGCAGGCGCAGCGGCAGCACCAATCCATGCAATTCCCTCGAAAAATCCGCAGTCGGGTGGGACCAACTCCCAAACCCATCCTGCCCCTCCATCTCACCAATCCCCCGATCTCACCCGTCCGCTAGCTCATCGACCATTCCTGAAACCGCGTCCTCTCTTCTTCCACCGAGCCTTCCTTCCTCCTCCTCCTCCTCCAAGACAAACAACACCTCGTCTCCTCGCAAAATCCCATCAAAGCTTGCATTTTCCCTCCTTGTTGGTGCGTATTGCTTGCGATACATCCACCATGTCCATCCGCAAGGCGCTGGGCGCGGTCAAGGACCAGACCAGCATCGGCATCGCCAAGGTCTCCAGCCCCGTCGCGCCGGACCTCTACGTCGCCATCGTCAGGGCCACCGCGCACGACGACGGCCCCGCCGACGACCGCCACGTCCGCGAGGTCCTCCACCTCACCTCCCACTCCCGCGCCTACGTCGCAGCCTGCGTCGCCTCCCTGTCCCGCCGCCTCGCCAAGACCCGCGACTACGTCGTCGCCGCGAAGTGCCTCGCCCTGCTCCACCGCCTCGTCGCCGACGGAGACCCGCACTTCAGGCACGAAATTCTCCGCCCCGCTGGCCGCGGCGGCGCGCCTGTCCTCGCGCTCCTCTCCGACTTCCGCGACGAGGCCCACTCGGCGTCGTGGGACCACTCGGCGTTCGTCCGCGCCTACGCTCTCTACCTCGACGAACGCGTCCGCTACCTCCTCTCCCTCCTCCCCGCCCCGCGCACCGTGCGCTTCGCCGACGACCATGCTACTGCTGCCGCAGGCGGCGTGTCGCCAGCGCCCTCGACGACGACGTCGGTGCACGACATGGATCCCGAGGGGCTTCTGGGACGCGCGCGCCAGCTGCACCAGCTGCTTCGTCGCGTCCTCGCCTGCCGCCCGTCGGGCGAAGCCAGGCAAAGCCGCGTCGTGCTCGCCACGCTCTACCCCGTGGTCAAAGAGAGCGCCCAGCTTTACGCCGACGTATCCGTCGTGCTCGCCGTCCTGCTCGACCGCTTCTTCGACATGGACTACCCCGACTGCGTCAAGGCCTTTGAGGCGTACGTCAGCGCCGCCAGGCAGATCGACGACCTCCTCGCCTTCTACAGCTGGTGCAACGACGTCAGCGTCGCGCGGCCGACCGACTTCCCAGAGGTGAAGCGCATCGACGAGAAGCTCCTCGAGACGTTGGAACAGTTCATGAGGGAGCGCAGCAGGGCAGGCCAGACCTCGCCGCCGGCGCCGCCACGACAGCAGGCGCAGCAGCTTGTCCAAGAACATGCCCGGAGCGACGAGCCCGACGAGTACGACATTAACGGCATCAAGGCTCTCCCGGCGCCAGAGCATTACAACGTTGCGCCTGCGCTGTCGGTGCCGGAGAAAGGTGTGCCGGTGGAGAAGAAGACACCTGATCAGGCGTCTCAGAGTGACCTGGTCAACCTCAGGGAGCCTGCCGGTACCGCGGACGAGCAGGGCAACAAGCTCGCGCTCGCGCTCTTCTCTGGGACACCGTTGGCAAACGGCACAGACGGCAGCTGGGTTGCCTTCCCTTCGGACGACGCCCCCGATGTGACCTCCGCGTGGCAGACGCCGGCTGCGGAGCCGGGGAAGGCGGACTGGGAGCTGGCGCTTGTGGAGACGTCGAGCAACCTGTCGCGGCAGAAGGCGGCGATGGGCGGCGATCTGGACCCGCTGCTCCTGAACGGGATGTACGACCAGGGTTCCGTCCGGCAACAAGTGCGCGCGCAGGCCGCGTCCGGGAGCTCGAGCAGCGTGGCGCTGCCTGGTCAGGGCGCGGCCACCCCTGTCCTGGCTCTTCCCGCCCCCGACGGCACCATGCAGACGATCGGGGGCGACCCGTTCGCGGCATCGCTGGCCGTGCCGCCGCCGTCGTACGTGCAGATGGCGGAGATGGAGAGGAAGCAGGAGCTTCTGGTCCAGGAGCAGCAGATGTGGATGCAGTACCGGCAGGGCGGCATGCAGGGGCAGACCGGCCTCAACAGGCTAGCCGGCGGTGGCAATGGCAGCGTGTTTGCATCGAACACCTCCATGCCGATGCCTTACGGGATGCCCATGGCGTACAACAGAGTCGGTGGCTACTACTAGCTATAGCACTTCTTGTTCTGTGAATAATACACCGCTCTTGAGAGATTTGTTTGGTGTCATACTTGCCTATACATTGCAGTAAAGTGCTGATAAGAAATCAGTTTACGCGAGCTCGATCGTGTTTGCGATTGGAATTTGCAGTGCTGTTTTTTTTTTTAAGAAACGGCAGGAAGTCTGTTATGCATTAAAGACACGTGAACCAATTAAGCGAAATATTACAAACATGAAACCGAATTTGCAGTGCTGTGTTGATGTTAATTTAAGGGTGAGACTAGATTGTTGGAATAGTGATACGGTGTCATATGATGTTGATTTGCTTTTGTGCAAGGGCACCCCCAAAGATTCATTATTCTTGGCATTGTATGCCTAAACTATATTGGAAACTGCAAGTATCAGGAGATTCATTCAGGGTTCAGAAAATGTCCTGTTGAGGCGGCTAAAATAATTTGAGATTGTTGTTTTTGTCTGGATGGATTCCGCCATTCTGGAAGCACAGCCGGCAGGTTGCATTGCATTGTTAGTATTAATCATTGTATATCTGAGCTGAATGTTTCTTTCAAAAGAAAATGTATATCTGAACGGGTCATGGGATGCACCGATGATAATATGCTTGTAGTTCTTTGCTGTCTTTGGAATTGCTTCAGCGCTCGCAGTTTGCAATGTTAATTTTCCATCAAAATGAAGCCTGCAACTGTTTGTCATCAGCATAAAGCTAGCTCTCTATACTTGATTGTCCCAATTCCATCTTTCAGATGTGATTCCAAAAGGACAGACAGGGTTGATCTGAAATACATACACGAGCAAGAGCTGGTCAGATTTGTAAGAGGGAGGGTTGAAGCAATTTCAATGCGTGGTCTCCAGAATGCCACATGGCTGAGGTACACATGGAAGGAAAAGTGTATTCATTTGTTTGTTCTAATCAGAGACCAACGCTCTTGCACTTTTGCAGGATATCTCTCTCTCTCTCTGATCATCGATCGATCGATCTCAGTTCTTATACCTCACGACATACGAGGATAGGATGGAAACGGGCCAGGTGGACCATCAAGCCTTTGTACCCCTTCGCACGCCTAAAATTTGTGCAACTTGTATCAAAAAGAAAAATATATAAGCATTTCTCAAATCGGTGATATTCAATGTATCTTATTCATCTTAAGGATAAGAAATTTTCATAATAATCCTAAAAACTAAATTTTTTAGAAATCTTCGTATTAATCAAAAGAAAAAGAAAATGACCTCTACAACTTATTTTGATAGAGCCAGATTATAATGGTGTAGATTAATCATATGTAGATATTAAATATATATAACAAGGAAGTAGAGTTGTATATACAAACACAACTGTATCGACGTGTAGTTACACGAGTAAATCTGCTAGTTTTTTAATTAAAACAGAAACACACACTCACTCACACCATACACATGCCCACACATGTTTTTTAAGCCATATTACTACACACACGCTATGACTTAAACGGAGGTCATCGAATAAATCTGAAATTATTTAGTATCTCATGAAATGCAGATACACGTTTTCGTATTTGTTAGGCAGGCACATTACCTATGCACGTAATGTGCATCCCTTCCAGCCGAAGATTACTCAGGCGGCAAGCAAGGCAAGGAAATTAGTGCAGAGGAAATCAAGTCAATCGAGGCGATTACCTTCCATGATTAGAAGATAATTCTTGATCTAATAGGCCTCTTCTTTTGGCATGTATTATCTCGGTTTCCTAACCGTCTCATCACTTTACTCCTTATATAACATTGGCCTCTAATGAATAATTCAAGTGCGATTATAGCAATTGCCTTCATGGTATCAGACACCTCTCGATCCTAGCCTCCTCTCGTTTCCCGTGATGACGAACGACGTCGCCGCCAAGGCCGCCAAAGAGCAGCAAGCGCATGATGTCTCCCTCACCTAGGCCGAGCTCGACGCCAACGCTGCACTCTGGGCGCAAGCCATCGGCGTTTCCAGCATCAAACTTCTCGTTTCCATCACGCTTGATCTGCAATCCGGCAACTACACCCAATGGCGTGGTCTCTTCGAGGTCGCCCTGCAGAAGTACGCCCTCGACGCTCATCTCCGCGAGGGCACTCCCTCCTCACCCGACGCCCAATGGACGCGTCTCGACGCCCTCGTTCGGTCATGGCTCTACGGCACACTTGCTATAATCGCACTTGAATTATTCCATTAGAGGCCATTGGCATATAAGGAGTAAAGTGATGAGACGGTTTGGAAACCGAGATAATACATGCCAAAAGAAGAGGCCTATTAGATCAAGAGATTATCTTCTAATCATGGAAGGTAATCGCCTCGATTGACTTGATTTCCTCTGCGTTGATTTCCTTGCCTTGCTTGCCGCCTGAGTAATCTTCGGCTGGAAGGCATGCACATTACGTGCATAGGTAATGTGCCTGCCTAACACCCCCCGCAGTTGGATCGGGAGGAGGCCGGACGTTCAAACTGGAACAAAACTCCCTGAAGATTGTCGTCGGTAGGCACTTGGTGAAGACATCCGCAAACTGTGAAGACGTAGGAACGTGCATAACACGGACCTCACCAAGTGTGACACGTTTGCGAACAAAGTGGAGATCTATCTCAACGTGCTTTGTCCGCTGATGCTGCACAGGATTGGTAGAGAGATAGACTGCACTGATGTTGCCACAGGAAACGACAGTCGCTTGCTGAAGAGGATGATTGAGTTCTGTCAGGAGTTGGCGAAGCCAACATGACTCGGCAACGCCATTGGCGACAGCGCGGAACTCCGCTTCAGCGCTCGAGCTGGAGACTGTCTGTTGCCATTTGGACGACCATGAAACAAGGTTGTCCTCGAGGAAGACCGCATAGCCTGATGTAGATTTCCTCGTGTCGGGGCAGCCTGCCCAATCGGCATCTGTGTAAGCAGTGAGAGACGCCGACGAGGTGCGATGAAGCTGAAGGCCGTGGTTGATGGTGCCCTTGAGTTAGCGGAGAATGCGCTTGAGGAGGTTCGCATGCGGTTCACGAGGATCATGCATGTGAAGGCACGCCTGTTGTACTGCGTACGCAATGTCCGGTCGTGTGAACGTAAGGTACTGAAGGGCGCCGACGATGCTCCGATAGTCAGTGGCACAAGCAACTGGAGGGCCGGTGGAGGAGAGCTTGGCGGAGGTGTCGACCGACGTGCTGCAAGGCTTGCAGTTGCTTATGCCGGCCTGAGCTAGGATCTCCTCTATGTACTGGCGCTGAGAGAGGAGGAGGCTGGTGCTAGTACGCTGGACGGAGACACCGAGGAAGTAGTGGATGTCGCCCATGTCCTTGAGTGAGAACTCACGACGAAGGGAGTCAATCATTCGTTGGAGTAGAGTGGTCGTCGAAGCTGTCAGGACGATGTCGTCGATGTACAGCAGCAAGTATACCGTGTCAGTGCCGCGCCGATAGATGAACAACGACGGATCGGCCTTGGAGGCGATGAAGCCCAAGGACGACAGGAAACCGACGATGCATTGAACCAGCGCATGGAGCCTGCTTGAGGCCATAAAGAGATCGGTTCAGGCGGCAGACGTGCATGGGGCACAAGTTGTCGATGAAGCCAGGTGGTTGTTGACAGTAGACGACCTCAGCAAGCGTGCTGTTGAGGAAGTCATTGTTGATGTCGAGCTGGTGAATCGGCCAACCGTTTGAGAGCGCAAGGGTGAGGACGATGCGCACGGTGGCTGGTTTAACGACCGGAGAGAAGGTTTCACCGAAGTCGACCCCAGGGCGCTGAGAGAAGCCTCGAAGTACCCACCGAGCCTTGTATCGGTCCAAGGAGCCATCGGGCTTCAACTTGTGCCGAAATATCCATTTACCTGTAACAATGTTAGCGCCAGCCGGACGTGGAACAAGCTCCCATGTGTTATTAGCACACAAAGCATCGAATTCCTGTTGCATGGCAACACGCCAATTGGTGTCACCGAGAGCCGTGCGAAAGGTACGTGGAATGGGAGATGGAGCGACCACATTTGCCGCGAGTGGCCATTGCATGTTCGTTGACAATGGGTGGAATGGATTGGGCGGTCGGCGGGATAGCATTGGCGAGGGTTCTTCTTGCCAGTGGCTAGTAGTGGTCTTGTGTTGTAGAGTGGAGCGGTGGTGGTTCGGTGATCTTTGGGTGGTGTGGGTGGTAGCTGGGAGTGACCAGGGCACGCAATAGGAGCAAGTGGAGATGCTTGTGCAACGACGGACATGAAGTCAAAGTCGGAAGGCACATGCGTTGTGGGCTGCTCGGAAAAGGGGAAGGAGGACTCGTCGAAAATGACGTGACGAGAGATGATAACCTGATTTGTGGAGAGATCAAGACAACGATATACTTTGTGATGCGAAGGATAGCCAAGAAAAACACATCGTTTGGACCTCGGCGCGAGCTTGTGGGCAGCCGTGGCGGAGAGATTGGGATAGCATCGGCAACCAAAGACACGCAGATGAGAGTAGTCTGGAGGAGAACCCAAGAGTGCTTAGTGCGGGATGCCGAAGTTAAGTGTTTTTGTGGGGTGGAGGTTGTGAAGGTATGTGGTGGCATTGAGGGCCTCAACCCAGTAGCGGGAGGCATGCTTGCTTGAAAAAGTAGAGAGCGAAGAATGTTGTTGATAGAGCGGAGGACCCATTCCGCTTTACCGTTTTGTTGGGATGTATGGGGACATGACATACAGAGTGCAATGCCATGGGAAAGAAGATTAAGTCGCATGGCATGATTGTTGAACTCCCGACCATTGTCACATTGAATGCTGCGAACAGAGGTGGAAAATTGAGTGCCCACATAAGCAAAGAAATTGCGTAGGATGTCAAAAACCTCGGATTTGAGACGAATAGGAAATGTCCACACATAATAGGTGAAATCATCAAGAATAACGAGGTAATATTTGTAACCGAAATACTTGAGATAGGGGATGTCCATAGGTCACAATGTATTAACTCGAAAGCCTTGTGTGTGCGACTAAACGAGGTGTAAAAAGGGAGACGTACATGATGTCCAAGTTGACAGGCATGGCACAAGGAGTCACTAGAGATTTTATTACATGAAAAGTGGGATGCATTAGCAAGATGTGACAATGCTTGGACGCCGGGGTGGTCGAGACATCAATGCCACAGAGTGGATGACGAAGTGGTGACCGTGAGGGCTGTAGGGGTGAGCGACGGCCAATAGAAGGGGTAGAGGTCACCGCGACTATTGCACCTGATGATCACAGTCCTGGTTGGAAGATCCTTCACAGAGAGACCAAACGAGTCAAATTCCACAGAGCAATTATTGTCCGTAGTGAAACGACGGACGGAGATGAGATTCTTAATCAAGGAAGGCGTGACAATGGCATTTTTTTAATTGGAATGTACGAGAGGGAACAGGTAGAGAGGCCGTGCCGGTGTGGGTGATGGGAAGGCGAGACCCATTACTGACGATGGTGTAAGAGGAAGCAGCGGAAGGAACTGGGTCGAGTGAGGAGAGGTTACCCTGATCCGCGGTCATGTGGGTGGATGCCCCGGAATCCATGTACCAATCATTAGAGGGAGGAGCAAATGTCATGGTGTTGAACTCCTGCATGAGTTGGGACTGATCCCAAGAGGCAGTCGGCTCGGTGGCGAACGCGGCAGGAGCGTACGTTGGTGCACCAGGAGTAGGCGCGAAGTACTGTGCTGGCGCTGATGCGTAGAATTGGGCGGCACCTAGGCCAGCACGGACGCGAAGAAGGCACCAGGCGGGCGAGGCCCGAGTACGCCCTGGTAGTTGGGCCGAGGTCCCTACCCGAGCCACATTTGAAAGGATCCAGCCCAGGGGTGCTGCATGGATGGCCAGGCGTTGGAAGTGGAGTTGGGGTTACCGCCGCCTTGTAGTTTCGGTGACGGTTACCGCCGCGATTGCCTCCGCCGCTGCCGTCGCCGGTCGAACTGCCACCAGCAATGTTGAAGGTGCACGACTAGCCGCCAGAGTTGGAGGATCTCAGCGCCGAGCGTGAGTTCCTCGAGGAGAAGAGCCGACCGCATCGCGAGGAAGGATGGGAGAGGGCGCTGCATAGATATGAGTGTGCGCATGTGAGCAAAGCGTGGGCTCAAACCTCGCAGGGTGTTGAGGACGAGGCCCTTATCGAGGATCAGCGTTCCCACGGCGAGGAGTTCATCGGCGAGGGCTTTTGCTTGCCACAGTAGTCAGCTACGGTCATGGCGCCTTGTTGAAGGTCGTAGAACTCCTGTTCGAGGTAGATGGCCCATGTTTTCGCGTTGTTGCGGTACAAGCCTTCGATCGCGAACCAGATGGTGTGGGCAGTGGCGTTACTATCCATCACCATGGCGAGGAGGTTGAGGAGATGGCGCCGTAGAGCCATGACCGGACGAGGGCGTCAAGACGCGTCCATTGGGCGTCGGGTGAGGAGGGAGTGCCCTCACGGAGATGAGCGTCGAGGGCGTACTTCTGCAGGGCGACCTCGAAGAGACCATGCCATTGGGCATAGTTGCCGGATTGCAGATCAAGCATGACGGGAACAAGAAGTTTGATGCTGGAAACGCTGATGGCTTGCGCCTAGAATGTAGCGTTGGCGTCGAGCTCGACCTGGGTGAGGAAGACATCACGCACGCTTGCTGCTCTTTGGCGGCCTTGGAGGCGACGTCGTTCGTCATCACAGGAAACGAGAGGAGGCTAGGATTGAGAGGTGTCTGATACCATGAAGGCAATTGCTATAATCGCACTTGAATTATTCCATTAGAGGCCATTGGCATATAAGGAGTAAAGTGATGAGACGGTTAAGAAACCGAGATAATACATGCTAAAATAAGAGGCCTATTAGATCAAGAGATTATCTTCTAATCATGGAAGGTAATCGCCTTGACTGACTTGATTTTGTCTGCGCTGATTTCCTTGCTTTGCTTGTCGGCTGAGTAATCTTCGGCTGGAAGGCACGCACATTACATGCATAGGTGTCGGGACCCGAATTTGCAAATCCGGACCCTCTGTATGTACCGCACTAGTCCAGGATCACGCTAGTGCACACAGGCTCAACATAGATGCTATCATAGTCATACACAGCGAAATATAGCATAAACTTCAATGATTAATAATAACTGTTGTCTTACATGAATAATGCCTCACAGGGCTTAAATAAAAAGTATCAATGAAAAGCAGCGGAAATAGAATAAACGCAGTGGCGTTCCAGTTCGCCACAGGCAACTGACGAGGCTCGGACCCTAAGCATTCGCATCCAAATAATCCCCCTCCATGAATGGCGTAGATTCCTCTTCTTCTGAAGTTGTTGTTGTTGGGGTGAGTACATAAAGCACTCAATAAGTTGTGCACAATAATGCAATTCTAATATTCTATATGCTTGGCTTAATACAAAGGAATGGCTAATAAGGGTATTTTGCAATAAAGCGGCATTTAACAAGAATACAATAAATAGATTGGAAAGCAGTAAAACAAATACAGTAATTAATAAATTCAGTATTTCTGAAATACACCAAGTTCCTAATCCTAAATCAATTTCCACCTTCCATGGCACCTTGTCATCCCAATAGGTTTTGTTTATCAAAAGTCTAACCCTTAATCGTAATTCGAGCATTGGCCAATACCGTGAGCACGGCTATTCGAATAGATTGTACACTCTGCAGAGGTTATGCACTTTACCCACACGATACAACCAAACACCACCAAGGCGAGTGATCGTAACAAAGCCTTTACAATGCTACACCTAGACCCGATCTTGCTCGCTAAGGTTTCAACATCAAGGGTTAAACCACCACAACAGCCCCCTCTTGTGCCATGTGAGTTAAACCGTAACCGGGACTCACTATTCACCACGACAATCAAATCTAGGTTTCACAAATTATTCACTAAGTGTCCCATTCCGGACATGTGGTTGCAAGAAGGACTCGGTCAAAGGCTTGCAAGGTTAAGTCCTTAAGGTGATTAAGGCAAGACTTCCACATACCCCGCCAACCTGGCCCACCTTGGCACACTTGCCTTGCCACTTGCCCCAATCTAAAATCATTACCACCCCGTTGATTACCAAGCACCACATGCCATCAACATTTCAATCTAGATGTGTGACCTCCTCGCCACGATAACTTGATATCACTGTGTGACGACACATGACACACCAATTCATAAACATTGACGACACATGACACACCAATTCATAAACATTGTTCCATATTCCATTAGTCAAGATTAAGTATCAACATTCGGACACATGTGATGACGTGGCATGGCTAAGCAATCTATGACGGTCTAACTAGCCCATGTTGATTATCGATATTAACCAACTATAATTCCACATCCTAGGGTGACAAATAGATCATGGCATAAAGTTGACAAGGTATGATTTAATTCAAATAGGCATATTATCTAATTCCCAGATTAATTGAAATCATTTATACATATAAAATATCATGCATAAAGTTTAAGAGATAAAATAGCAATTTGGTGAAAATTAGGTGCAACATGATCAAAGCACAACTTGCCTTGGAGTAGGTGCTGGTCTTGATCTAAGCTTGGGTCTTGGAGCGACGAATCTTCCTTCGGATCACCGAGCAGTTCAACGTCTACGCGAAACGATGCCAAAATAGTAAATAAACACCAAACCAGAGAGCAAACAAACTCCAAAAATAAAATAAAATTCACCAATAAATAGATCCTGATTTTACAAATTTTTAGAAATTTGAATCACTCAAATCCGAGTTAAAATGCAAAAGATATAGCCTTTTGAAGTTTAAATAAATACTGAAAATACAGAAAATAGAATTTCTGATTTTTCTGAATTATTTCTCTATTGGAAAAGATCTTTATTGCTAATGCTGACGTCAGCCCTGACTCGGACCAATCAGGCGCTGACACGTCGCCTGGTCCATGGACTCGGTCCACGGGACCGCCTCTGGTCCACCGTGGACGTGGCCCACGGCGCCTCGCGCCACGCGCCAACACACGCGGCGCGCGATCGATCGGCAGCAACGCCGCCCATGACGATGCTCGACACGCGGCGCACATCCGGGCGACGATCCAACGGCTAACGCTCTAACGCACACGCGGCGCGATCTCCACCGAACAAACCTGATCCAACGGCCGACGCTTACCCAAGCCGTTTCGCTCTTACCGAGGCGTGGCGCGATCGCGTGATTCGACGAAGATCCAACGGTGATGAAGCTTCCCGACGAAGATGGCAGCACGGCGGCGGTCTGGCACCGGAGCGGAGGACGACGACCACCCGAACGGCGTTCCAGCGTGACTCCGGCGGGATGAAGTGGCTACCCCGATGCGGCTTGACGCGAAGAGCCCGGATCTGGAACCGATTCGGCGAACGGCGGCTTGACGGAGACGCAAACTAAAGAAAACGACCGGCGGCGTTACGAAGAACTACGGTGAGCTCTACTGTACGAGCGACGGCGACTCGACGGCGAAGACTAGAGCGACTGGAAGCGCAAGGCGATGAGGAACCTCGGGGTGCAGTCCACGCCTTTTATAGCCTCGGCATGCGCGCTAAAACGGCAACCCTAGACAATCCCGGCGAGACGGCAGGCGGCGAACGAACCGGATCGGGGCGACGATCGGCGCATCGTCCGATCCAAGATGAGCGCCACGATTAGATCCGGCGATACGATCCGATCCGCCCTTCCAAATCCAACGGCGAGATCTAAACTTACCAAAACAACGCGGCGATCCCACCACTTGATCTCGATCCAACCGCCGCAAAGACTAGGGTTACGCGATGAAGCGGACTGCCGATCTTCATCCAACGGTCACACGCGCGGCGGCGGCGAAGCGGGCTGACGGGCCGCCGCCGCGATGGTCACAGACGACAATCTTGAGCTTGGCCCAAGATCGCTCCAAGATTTTTCAAAAGCTTTTTGATTTAAAATAATTTCGAAATTAGATTAATCTATTTTAAGTAATTAAAATATCAGGAAAAATCCCAAAAAATTCTCATAAAT
Organism: Otatea glauca; assembly: GCA_036346275.1. Classification (NCBI taxonomy): domain Eukaryota; kingdom Viridiplantae; phylum Streptophyta; class Magnoliopsida; order Poales; family Poaceae; genus Otatea; species Otatea glauca. The sequence continues at coordinate 33,594,675 of CM070720.1, forward strand.
ACTTTGAGACATTCTGAGCTCAAATAAAATATTTTTGGTAAAACTTTATATTAACTTTATCTATATATATTTAGTTTTCACCAAAGGTTCAATATACTTAATTAAAATAAATTCAAATAATTTCTGAAAAATCCAATAAATTCAGAAAATCACAAAAATGCACGTGAGCGAAATTATAGGTCAATTTTTTGGGATGTTACAATAGGTAATGTACGTATACGTATAAGGTGAGGCACTGCATAACGGCAGATGCTAGCCACCCGAGCACAGCTAGGTCGTCGTGAACAAAGGCACCTTGTTCCGACATGTTTAAGGATTCAGCCAAAACACACCCTTTTTTTATATAGATTCAGCCCAAACATACCTGAGAGGCTTCTTAATCACTGTCAGATCAACGCACGCCTGCCAGCTTGCTCAGTAATAAGGTGAAAATTAAGTGCGGTAGATCTTAGAAAAATCCACGTTACTTAGGGTGTATTTGTTTTTGCTGTGGATTCTCTAAAAGGTGATTCTAGATTGTGATTATAGAGAACCCGATTCTGGATTCTAATTTTTGGGATGACATTTGATAGGTAATTACTTGAAAATTTTAGTAGCATTCTCATATTTGTATTCATTAGAATTTACAAAAGCAGACCTATGAAGTGGATTGTGGATTCTAGTATATATGGGTAGGACGGATTGTGACAATCAATTTCTAGAATTGGATTGTTTGTTTGTTATTCAGCTTTTAGGATCAGAATCTAAATTCACAGAAAAAATGAAGAGAAATCTGTACAACTTATTTTGTTTGTTGTGCTTATGTTATAGCAGTGCAGATTTAGTAGGAGATAGTAGAGGTAGATATGGCACTTGTTATGTTTATGTCATAACAGTGTACGTAGATTTAGTATAAGATCGCAGAGGTAGATATCGCATTCGGAGAGGAGTAGAGTACAATTCCGTTTCAGATATAAAAATCCATATCATAACCTGCCTATGCATGCATACCGCAGCTGGTTCTATGTAACTTGGTGCAGGTGCTTAATTCACCGGTAGTTAAGCTGCCTCTACCTCTAGTCGCAAAGCATTGCATCAAAGATTTTTTTGGTTGCCTTGAATTCCATGATTACACGAAAGTACAGGCGCAAATAATCACATTTTAATGGATTCGATTGATCGTTGTGCTAGCTAGAGTTCATGTGAAGAATAATGACAATAGTAACGGCCAATCAAACGTCCGGTGCCAAACGTGTCAGCTTCCGGTCGAGAGATCGACGGGATGAAACTGAGAGCGAAAGGGTAGCTAATTAATTAAACGAAAACATTGAATAATTAATGCAGACGATTATCCGGCCGGCCTTGCTAAGTTCGTTATACCAAAATTTGTTCTCTTGCTAATGTTATCCCGTGAGTGCTATACACCGGATGTTATGTACACGTTGGCCTGCTAATGGTTTCAAAACCAGTTCAAACCCAGCCCAACACAAAATAATAAAACCAATTTCTTTGCCCCAACCCAACCACCTAGAATTCCTCGGTACCTAACCCAACACACATGATATTTAAACCCAGACCAATCGATCTACTTTTCTTGATATGTGTTCAACCTATCTTAGAACCCATTTCCACCGCATCCTTCGCATCCACCATCCATTCGTACACATCCGATGGCCAATATCCACGATCCATGTGATCACCTCCCAACTCCCATTAGCTTCCACCATGTCCCCTGCCTGACTCCTACATATTCTCCCCCGTGCTCGAGGGTTTCCCCAATCTGCATCTCCTTTGCTCCCTCCGCTTCCTTACTCAAAGCCGGTTTCTAGTAGCGGTTCCTGTCATCGGTAGGCAGTGAGATGGAGGGTAGTGGGAAGGAGATCAACGTCAGCGCTCATGATGGAGCCCCCCCTCTTTCTCAATAGGTCCTATAGTTATCCAGGAATGTGGTGAGGGACAACAAGAAGATCCGCATAGGGGTCCTATGCTAATGGGTCAAAGCTCAGCACAAGCCTGATCCAAGCCCAAAATTTTGTTTCTTTGATCTAATCCAATCCAAGCCCAAAACTAAGAAGTCTATATCCAATTCAAGCCCAAATAAAGGCTTGGACCTTGATCCAAGTCATTTACATGCACATCTAACATCGCTATAACACCAACCCTACATCAATTTAGCATGGCCCTACATTAATTTAGTACAAAAAAATATAGGTTCAGGCATAGCCCAATCTGGTATAGATCTAATCTAAATATCTATGAATCTAAAATGAATCCAATCCATTTATAGTTTGACCAGCCTAGTCCAAAAGTCTGGACCGATTCAAGTCCATTAGCACCCCAAGCTGAGGCCTATATAGTACCTTAAAACCGAACCCATTAAATCTGGTTAAGATATGCTTTACTTAACATAACTAGTCATCTATTACACCTATTGACGACTAGTAAGAGGTAATAATAAACTTTTCTAACTAGTGACTATTCATATAATTGGTTGGAGTCATCATGGTTTACCATGTGAATCGGTTGATAAAGGACAGAACGAATTAAAACATAAAAAAAACATATGCATGAAGCTAGGAGACACATATTACAACATTAACTGCCATCCTTAGATATATATAAATTATGGGGTTTGTATGCCTCCAATAAAATCTTTATGTGTTATTCTTTTCCATATTTCTTATAAATTTATTTGTCAATGTCAATAAAATCTCTATGTGTGTTATTATCCCCTTTATTTTTTTTCATAACTTCGACCCCTGAGTCTTGTGCACGACAGTTGTCGCCGTTTCATGGACTAATTTTGGTGGTTGATTCGGCATTTTCTAGGGAAGGGCGATGTGGTGCATCGACATGTGTCTGTCCCAAGTGAAAGCAACAGGGGAGGGGATATATAGTTGTACGATGCAATGCAAGCTTAATTAGCTCCTGGCCAGCTGGATGCAGTATAATCTCTCCGGTTAAAAATAACATCATTCTGAACATTGATATGATCTCTAAAACATAATTTTAATCACTAATTTTTATTAGAATAGGTTTATAATATCTTTAATAAAATTAACTTTTATGAAAGTTATTTTTGAGACTAAGATATACATGGGCACCATGATCTAAAATGGGTATTTCCCCTATGTATTTGCATGTGAAGTTTTTTAAAATTTTTAGGATATTGAGTTTAACCAGTTTACTAACTAGTTCAAACAAGTTTGTACTAAAATTTAAACTAGAGTTTTCATTTTTGATGACAATTTGATTGTAGGTATGTGTTGATTTTATATATAAATCAGCAAAGCATATGATCTAAATTCATTCAAATATTTGAATTCGAGTATATATTTTTCAAATGTATGTGTTTCATTTGAATTGTTATAGATAGGTATATACCCTAAAACTACAAATTTTAAAAAATATACCCGAATCTAGCTTGAATTCACGTATTTAAAATTATGATACCCAGACCCCATGGTGTCCCATTTCACTATGTATGTATGTATGTATGTATGTATGTATGTATGTATGTATGTATGTATGTATGTATGTATGTATGTATGTATGATACATACATACATACATACATACATGTATATATCAAACCTATCTAGGGTTCTTGTAAGTGCCACTCCCCAGCGAAGAGGATGGTGGCCACAAGAGGAGGTGACGACCTGCCATGCCTTGGCACGCAGAGACAACGGAAGGGCAGTGTACAACACACTCGGCGCAACGGAGGATGGTGGTGGCGGAGGCGGCCTGCACGCCGGTGACAGCGGCGCTTACAGGAACTCTAGATAGGTTTGATATATATATATATATTAAGAGAGGTGCTTCAATGCTTTTCTTTTTTACGGTTGAACAAATATTAAAGCATGAATGAAGGGTAGATGGAGATTACTTACCCTTCGTTTCTTCAAGATTTGTGCAAGCAACTCAGACAGAGGAAAGCTTTCAAGACTGCTTCATATATTAATTATTGGAAAAAAAGGAAATGTGAGGCGAAGAAGGTTACGGATTTCTGTATTTATTAGAGTATAGGTAGGCAAGAAAATAGATCCAAAATTTCTGAGAAATTTACTCGAATTTCCTTTTGTTTTTGGATTTGATGGAACTCGGGGTGTTACGAAGAAGAAATTCCACCTGGCCTCGGGGGCGGGCAGGGCAGGGCAACAGTTGAAGATCTCTGCTGGTAAGATACTTGTACTCCACTAGGTAATTTCGAGGGTCATTGCTGAGCATAGATTGGTCGAGAGCAGCAGTCAAATGACAGAAATCAGGAGCTAAAAGCTTCAGGTTAACACCAACAAAGGCTACAAATAGCCTTGTTCATGATGCTGTTCTCAGCTTTGAAAAATCAGAACTAAACTCAGGACACGTTCTGCCACTCTGCACCAACGCTTGTCATGCATACAACAGTTCAGAAGCCCAGCATCGGTGCATCACTCATATGATTTTCATGGTAGCAAAACGAGAAACTAGAATTTTACACCCACATAACAAAGCGAAAGGATTGTAAATAGAATGGATCCACATCGTACATAGAAGAAACACACACTTATCTCGCCACGAACGACAGTCGACGCCGGCCTCAACCGACTCTGTTCAATCAGCTCGCAACTGCGACGCGGTCTCGCCGCCGCCGGCCCTTGCTTCAATCAGATCGTCGATAAGTCTGCGCAGATCGTCGTACGATGACCCACCTTCCGCCACGGCCGAGTGAGCCTTCGCGGCGAGCTCCTGCGCCCTGCCCCTCGCCGCCTCCCCCGTCCCGCCAGGTTCCATGAACCTCGCCACGGCCCGCGCGACCGCCTCCGCTGGCACCACCTCCTTCTCCTCGTACCGCGTGTTCCGTGGCCCGTCCCACACCCTCTCCCCGATCTTGAGAACGTCCGTGACTAACCTCTCCTCGATGAACTGGTCGAACACCAACGGCCACGTCTGCATCGGCACGCCGGCCGCCGCCGCCTCCAGCAGCGAACTCGACCCGCAGTGCGACAGGAACGCACCCACGGCCGGATGGGCTAGTATCGCAGTCTGCGGGGCCCACCCTCTGACGAGTATCCCCCTCTCCCGAACACGCTCTTCCCACCCCTCCGGCGGCGCCCATCCATCAGCTCTCAATACCCACAAGAAGGGCTTCTCAGAAGCTTCTAGTCCGTGGGCTAGCTCCCGGAGCTGATCCCCAGAGATGGAGGCGTAGGTGCCGAAGCATACGTACACTACTGATCGGCTCGGCTTCGAGCCCAGCCAGTTGAGGCATGACGACTCGCCGGCGCTGGCTATGACCCGTGGTAACGGCAGTGAGAGGGGCCCGACGAAGTAGGCGCGCTTCACGTAGCCGTTACGCACGTACATCTCGCAGTATTGTTGCTCCAGTTCCAAGAACGTGTTCACGGCGACGCCCAGGCACCTGCCTTGCGCCGCCAAGAGCGGGTTGAATCGGTCGAATTTATGTTGGCGCCTCAAGAACTCTGGCAATTCGGTCCTGGGGATCCGAATTTCCGGGCCCGGAAATCCAGGGACGGTTACCTCCTGGCAATTGGAGTCGTTCGTGACTGTTCCGCCGAGGTGGTGCATGGTGAGCGATGAGAATGTGCCAACGACACTGAATGTAACGCACGGCATTCCGAGGTCCGCGGCGATTATGGAGTTCCAGAAGAAGTGGAAGTCGGTGACGACGGCGTCAGGGGACCGCTCCCTGATGAGCGCCTCCTGCGCGGGCCGCGTCAGCGTCTCGTCGATGGCTGCTGCGTCGATGCGCCATGCTTCGGCGGCGGCGGCCGAGAGGTTCTCGACGCCCGGCGGGAGACCGCCCACGTCCGGGAACTGGTAGGTGGCTACGTTGACCACTCTGCTCGCCGCGGAGCCGTGCCGTTCGAGGGCTGATCGAACGACCGAGACATTCGCCGGGGTGACAGCCACGGTGAGCTCGACGGCGCCCGGCCTGGCCGCGGCGAGGCGGACGGCGAGGTCGGTGAAGGGGCCTATGTGGCTGGTGGCGAAGAAAGGGATGAGCAGGATCTGCAGCTTCTTGCTGCGCTCCGCCGAGGCCATTCTTTGCAAGTTTTTGTTGGTTTTTGACTTTGGAGTGCAGCTGAATTTAATGGGACTCAACTCAGGCAGAAGCGAAGCACTGAAGAGAGAGGTTTTACAGTCAAGAAGGCATGTGCGTGCCTGCACCAGCTGCATCACATGGGAGAGAGGTGACAGTGCGTTAGAAAGTGGGTGAAGAGAAGAAGAGATACAGGGAATCGAGATGCTCTACGAGACGAGATACATGGTAGGGATTAATATAATTGTCTTAGTTGTGTACTTTTTATGTTAGCAGTACTTTAATGCTTTCCCTTCTAATATAAATTGTACAAATCTTGAAGCAAGCGAAGGGGTAAGTAATCACCATCTACTTTTTATTTATCTTTAATATTTATCTGAATCAAAAAAAAGCGTATAAGACTCTCTTTTATGTTTTAAAACACTATTCCTATTAATAGGGATATTATGAAGACTATTAGAACCGTCCGTCCAAATTTTGAGATGCGTGCAGCAAATTCTTTTCTATTCTTCTAAAAATTGAAATTTCCATGATGGGACATGTGGGGTCCGCCATGACCACCGGCTGCTTCCTATTTCTCTCGTCCCTTCCACCGTCTCTCTCCCCTCGATCCGGTGGCGGAGCAACCGGTGCGGCGGCCGGCGAGGCAGTAGGTTTGGTAAGACGCGGCGGTGCAGAATGAGCTTCAGTGAGGAGCTCCATTGCCCCGGCCAGCGGTCTTCCGGCGGCAGGATATGGCGATGGAGGGGTGCAAACTGACGCCATGACGAGCAGAGGAGGTGGCGCTTCTTCCTCAACTTCGTCCTGGGGACCGCCCGATTCGTCTGTCCCCGCGTCAGCCGACACCGAATCCACCTCCGTCGGGGTCATCGTCCTCAACGCCAGCGTCCTGCACCCCCAGCGTGGCATGGGGCATCTCGGGCTCTCGGCGATTAGGAATGAGAGGTGGGAGGCGACTGGGCGAGACCGCGAGATGGGCTGGGCCAGGTGACCAGCAGAGTAGCAGACCTGACCTGGTCCGAGATTTGGATATCCGAATGGGTCACTGTCCGAATATCTGGTTTCTGACCTATATTTTTTGAATAATATATGCTTTGAATCTGATCTCATATCTGAATTCAATTATCTGGATTCGGTCCTAGATTCAACTGGATATCTAGATTTCATCCCGAATACGGTCCGACAGAATCCAAATTCAGATCAAACAGATAAAATTCAACCTCTTTTTCACCCCTAATTAGCTGGTCCCACTCTAGTTTCCTAGTTGAAACGGATGGAATGTGACCACCAGGGTTCACAAAACCGAATTTCGAAATTCGCGGTACGAAAATCGCAAAAACCGCTCGGAAAACCGCCCAAAAACCGTCAAAAACCGAAGGGTTAATAAATCAATTTTTTCTGAAAAATTCAAAAAAATAGAAAAACCACTGCCAACTAGATGTTCATCGCAAAACGGTTTTTGTGAGCGGTTTTTGACGAAAAACCGAGCGCATAATTTTTTTCAAAATTTTAAGGACCGGTTTACCGAACGGTTTTTGATTTCGAACCTCAACGGTACGCTCGAAAACAGCGGTTTTCGTCGGTTTTGTGAACCTGGTGACCACACTACACAGGCATATATTCCTAGATTAATTAGGTCCACTCTAGTGGCATAATTGGAAGAAATTTGTTCCTACTAATTGCCACTGTGCACACAAGTTGTTTGATACCTCTTAATTTGCAGTTCGATGGTAACTCCATTTCTCATGTATGCACATGTGGTCACGGGGCATGATCAAGCTAGTCAGCGGTAGCTAATTAAACATCTTGTATATATATGTTCTCAACAGAAAGCCTTCGGAAAAACACGTGTGGGGCATGCAATGCTCTCGCTTCAATTTGTGCTGACCGAATTCTCGACAAAGACTAGTGCATGTTACCCACTTTAACCGTCGTTAAGATATATTGTATCATGCTGGCTTGAGCAAATCATAGTCTAACTGGTTTAAAGCGAACTGTCATACCTAAAGTTATGCAAAGTAGTCGGCGGCCAGATCGACCATACCTTCATTGATAGAAATGCTTTTACATATATACTCACAACTGCACGCGTAGCGAGTCATTCATTTGGACCATGCATAAACTCGAAACTAAAACCGAGTCATTACTCATTATTCTCCAAGTAGGACTCTCCAAGTAGGACCGTAGGAGTGTGACAAGAAAGTGTATTAAGGGTTTGTTTGGTTATCTGCACCATCTTAGCCTATCTCGTATGAGCCATCCAGGTTAGCTTTGATCTGCATAAGTGGATGCAAGTTGAGTTGTTTGGTTGCTTGTTTATGCATCTCACGGGCCTGCATTGGAGAGAAGCCTAATTTCTGTGTTTCCTTCATCCTACATGAGTGGGTGCAATTGCATCCACCTGCTCTGGATGAACAGGAAACCAAATACGTGCCTAACAGATACAGTTGCATCCACTCATGCGATTCAGCACCATACAAGCAACCTGTCGACGATCGGGATCGTCGACCGCAGAAGAAAAGGTTGTCCTATGATATTGTTATAATCTCCATATTGGGTAAGAGTAGATAACTAAGAGGCGTAAAGCTGAGATACGTCGGAGACCTAGTGAGGGACACAAAATCAACTGTGGTTGACTTGGCGCTATATTAAACGCTATGAGGTGAGTACTGCATTCTTAGTCGGAGTGTTGCCTGTCTCCTTGATTGGAGGATACGGAAGCTAAGTTTGCCTCATATACAAGTGCTAGTAGCATTTTTGGATAATTAAAATTCACAACACTGCTTTCCTAATTAAAACCCTATTTTCTAAAAAATGGTTTTGAGGAAGGGTTACATCAGATGGTTGTGGACAATATTTGAGTTGGATGTGGAGAAAAACTTCATATAATACATTTTACTATTAATGCTTGCTGAGTACTTTTTTTACTCACTCTTGCTAAATCCCTCTTTGCTTAGAGAATGATTTTAGAGATCAATTTTTCGGTTGGGACATAGATCCCAATGGACCCGCCTGCGAGACATGGGATGAGGAGTACTCACAGGATCAATGTTACTTTGATTAGCATATTGGATAGACAGTGCGTCACCTTCGCCAGTCTGGAAAGTAATTAGTACTTTTGGTATTACATCTATGTAATACTTGGACCCTCTATTTAATTATGTATTGAACCCTTTGTTTAATTATGTACTGAATATGTAGTCTACGTGGCAATGGAATGTAATAAAATTTTTATTTCGGTCTCTAATTATTGTTCTTGTTGCAACACTCTAAATACGGTGTATTTAGTGATAAAGTATCGGGTCCGTTTGATATTTTATTAACTAATATACCTAGGCCTGTTTTGGGGGTCGTGGTCAATAAAAGTCGCTTTTAGTTTGTTGGATCAGAAGCATTTATAAGCAACAGTAGTTTTTCTTGTTATGCCGTTTGGCAAACTGACTGCTGCAGCTGTAGCTTTTGGGGGGGCAACCGAACGGGGAGGCAATAACCTAGCGAAGCACAGCGGCGGACAAGTGGAGATGTGACGTAGAGGTGGCGAGGCAGGGTGGCGGAGGTCGGGGAGGCGGAGTGAGCGAGATGGGAGACGATCAAGCAAAGCTACAGCTGAAAAGCTTCTCCTTAGCGGATGCAGCTTTTGAGGTTGCTTTTGTTGTAGCTTAGCTTTTCAGCTGCTTTACAGCTATGCTGTTTGGAGAGCTTTTGGTCCAAAGCTGAAGCACAGCCCCCAAACAGGCCCCTAGATCAGCGTAATCACCTCAAGATTAATGACAGGATTATTATCGTTATCCAGAGTTAATTATGTGAATTGCCACACGAGATCACCATCTGCTCGCCCACCGAGTCGCCTCCGCTCGTCCGCTGAGGTCGTCGCTCGCCAATCTGCCGCAAAGGTTGCCATCGACCTGCAGCCCACCTCGCGAAGCTAGACATCGGCGCCCAGGTTAGCAACGTCCAGGTCTATCTAAGCGTATTTCTTTGATTCGTGATTTCCTCCGAATTTGATTATTTTGTTCTCAATTCGATTGGTGTTCTATATAAATAGGTATGTATAGATCTCGAAGGAACTGAATTGGGAATGAAATTATGGACGATTTGTTGGATTCATAAGTCAACCCAAAATTTCTTAAAAAAATTATTTCCTCAAATTTCTAGAGTTTCTCATCGATGGGATTGTCACTATTTGCAATTGGCTATGTCTAGATAAAAAGGGAGTCGAATTGAGAATGACATTATGCCTAAATCAACTGGCAATTGAGAAAATTATGTGGGACGCTCATTTGGCTACTTGCTTTTCAAGAGAACAGTTTTTCCAAAAGCTAATGTCAAACGTCATGACTGTGCTTATCAAGAAAGCAGCTTTTCAAGACAGCGAGTTAAGAGCTGGCTCTTGTACAAACCTAAACTATGCTAAAGGGGCTATTATCTATTAATTCGCTACTCCAAGTTGAAACCATGAAGTTTAATTTACTTACCCTATTCCGTTTGTGGGGATCCATTTGCACGCTTCCATTCTACTAAGTTTCATGTGAATGACAAACGAGACTTGCATGCTGAGTTTCATTTGAATGACAAATGAGACTTGCATGCTGCATCGAAGACGGTGTTAGAAAAAAAAAACACAAAACGAGACAGAAGGAGAAGAAGAATCACATCGAAGTCATGATCTAGCAAGTGGGCACGCGCACACCTTTTACAACTACAAGATATTCAAACTCTGAATCTTCCTGTATTGTCCGTGCTCAACTCAATGAACGGATCGAACATCCTCATCAACATTAATTTCCCTCAAAAACAAACTTGGTTTAATTCAGACAAATTGAAATAAGACACACTCGAATTAAAAAAAAAAAAACTAAGAAAAGATACTCCCAAAAACTACATTCCTTTTTTTGTCAGAGAGATCCTCCACTTTTACGCATGCACAGTTGCACATTGCTCGTAAGATATACTACCCTAAAAACAGAGGGAATCATCGGTCGATGATGAGCTTCAAACTTGCACCCACCATTTCGGGGAAAAAATATGCCAAAGCGAAAGGCCAATAATCAAAAGAATCTTGCCCAATATTATACTAGCACGCATGCATGGGTCCTATATACATTTGCCTCCATCAATTCTACGTGCCTAGCCATCATAAAAGATGATGACTTGTTGCTTTACTTTTACGAGTATATATATATATATATATATATATATATATATATATATATATATATATATATATATATATATATATATATATATATATTTCTTCAAATTTCGCTAATATTATTCGGAGTAGATTGCAATCAAACTGCAAAATGACCACAACCGAAGCCCCGTTGTAAGTGTAGTGCGTTTTTATACTTTTATTCTGGTGGCAAAACAAAACAGGCTAGGAGTATAAAAGACTTGCCTTTGAAGATGGAAAAGAAGGGTCCACAATAACTAGAGCAAATGCTAGCGGTTAACATCTAATCTCACCTGCGGTTTAGGCGATCAGAGCACCACCGAAAGAGTTGAGAAAACTTTGTTAATTTTGTGAGAGAATTATGAAAAGGAGTCAAAGAAAATGTCAACCGTGTGTTCTTTTTTTATTATTACTTCCTTTGCGAGGAACACCTGTTTCGAATGTGGAGTATACTGAGAAACCTTCATTTTTGAGTCGACTGATGAGCCAATGGGTTGAACCGTTGAAGATGCTTGAGGTGCAAAATTATCTTACTGGGCATACTTACGAATCTTACGATCAGACGTCTGTACACAAACATAAATTAGCGGCTATACTTGGGATCTGTTGTTTGAGTTTTTTCTTTAGCTTAAAAACTAAAAAATCAGGGACTAAATAAATGGATGGTTTTTTATTTGAGTTTTTTAGAAACCATAAGTTTCTATATAACTACGAGACAAAAGTCATTTGAGATGTGCTTCTTTTTTAGCTTATTGATGATTGCTTTTAAACTATTTTCTTTGAAGTTAAGATAAATTTACCCCCTCTAATACATATAAAAGCAAACAACTTTTAAACTACACAAACTAAAAAATTGATTTTAAGCTGTAGGCCAAACAAAACCTAACCCCAGACAGAAAGAGCATTAGGAGGGAATTTTTCACTATTCTAGCTCCTTAAGATATTCTTTTGCAGAAGTAGCCTCTGTAAGTTTTTTTTTTTGCAAAAATAGCCCCTCGGTCCGTAATTGCCTTGCACGGAGAGTGCGGGAATCACCACAGTGTGACGCATGGCACATTTCCGCGGAAGGGGGCTCAATAATCCAATTTTTCGCAGACTAAGGGCGCGGGAAATCCTTCGGCGCGGAACCCAACGATGGCGCGGCGTTACCGCGGAGGGGAGGTACGGAAAATCAGTTTTTCACGGAACAAGGACGCGTCCGCGAAAAACTGATTTCCACGGAATGGGTACGCGGTAATTAGTTTTCTACGGAACTGGGGTGTAGGAAATCGGTTTTCCGCGGCGGTGGCGCGGCAAATCCTTTTGCCACAATGTGGCGGGCTGGCAAATTCCGCGCTTTTGGTGTACATAATGGAGCTAATTCTAAAAAAAAAAATTATACAGGGACTAAGTTCGGTTAAAAAAAGTTCTTTTAAGAAGGCTGGAACAGTAAACAATTCCTTTGGAGGAATGAAAGCCTGAAACGCGGATCATTTCAGACGACCAGCATGAAAGAAATCAGAGATATTTCGATCTTTTTCTTAAAAAAAAAGGAAAAACGAGAGAGGAGAGAGAAAGAGAAAAGCTCAATAAAAAGGCGTAAAGACATCACCCCTCTTTCCCCCTTCCCACTCTTCAGCGCCCGGCACCCACCTCCCACTTCGCCGGCGGCGGGTGGAGCTGGAGGCGCGGTCATGGGGCACGGCGTGAGCTGCGCCCGCACTGGCGGCGAGCACGACTTCTTCCGCGCGGCGCAGCTCGGGGACCTCGACGCCCTGGGCGCCCTCCTCGCCGCCGACTCCACCCTCGCCTGCCGCGCCACCCTCTACGACCGCCTCTCCGCGCTCCACGTCGCCGCCGCCAATGGCCACCTAGAGGTCAGCCCCCCATCACTGCTTCTCACGCGCCACACACACGCCATGGATATCCTCCACTTCTTGGTCTCTGATCCTTCTCTTACTGCTTTCTCACAGGTGCTGTCCATGTTCTTGGATCGCGGGGTGCAGCCGGACGCGGTGAATCGTCACAAGCAAGTACGGGATCCCATCAAAATTTCTTCTTGCTGCAACTTATAAGTGTTTCTTTGTACTAGCTGCTTAAAAATTTCATCTTTTTTTTCTTCTTTGGCTGCCTTCTTTTGCTCCAGACTCCGCTGATGCTTGCGGCCATGCACGGCAAGATCGACTGCGTGCTCAAGCTCCTCGAGGCCGGCGCAAATGTGAGCAATGCTTCAAACTTGTTGTGCAATTCCGCTTACAACAGTTACTAACCATGGATTCGTACGATTTGTGCATCAGATCTTGATGTTTGATTCAGTGCACGCGAGGACCTGCCTCCACCACGCGGCGTACTACGGCCACGTCGACTGCCTGCAGGCCATCCTCTCCGCTGCGCAGACCACGCCGGTTGCCGACTCATGGTGAGATCTTGCCTCATGATTGTGTAGTACTGGATGACTCTGTCGTCTCAAGATTGCTCACTTGCTGCTGTCGAAGTTCGGCAGGGGTTTCGCCCGGTTTGTCAACGTCAGGGACGACCACGGCGCAACGCCGCTGCATCTCGCGGCCAGGCAGGGGCGGCCGGGGTGTGTGCAAGTGTTGCTAGAGAACGGCGCCATTGTGTCAACTTTGACCGGCTCATACGGGTAATGTCGCTGATCTTGCCGTCCCATCAGCTTGGGGATCGGCTCAATTGGTTCCTCACTGGTGCAAATGCTGATTCATGTGTTGCTGCTGCAGCTTCCCTGGCAGCACATCATTGCATTTGGCCGCTCGTAGCGGAAGTTTGGATTGCATCCGGAAGCTGCTCGCCTGGGGAGCTGATCGGCTCCAAAGGGACTCGGCCGGGTGAGAACTAGATCTCCTTTGTGCAGTTCATGTCTCAGTGTATATAGCGGAAGGCCACTGACATTGTTGGTGTATGCACCAGCAAAAATTTGGGTGCAGTTTTACCTGTTCAGTATTCACTAATGGTCTCTGCTGTCCATAGACAGTAGAATTCAACTAGTCTAGTGACAAGTGAGCTCACTAACCGTTTGCTGCGTTACATTTGCAAAATCCATCAAGGCTTGCTGTTATTCTCAAACTTTGATCTGTTCTTTTGCTGAACTGCCCGTACGCTGCTGCTGAAATCTTACTGTAAACGGTTATGTCCCCTCAGGAGAATACCCTATGCTGTTGCGCTGAAGCGCAACCATGGAGCATGTGCGGCTTTGCTGAACCCTTCGTCAGCGGAGCCCATGGTTTGGCCTTCCCCGCTTAAGTTCATCAGTGAGCTTGATCCGGAAGCAAAGGCCCTCCTGGAAGCAGCCCTGATGGAAGCCAACAGGGAGAGGGAGAAAAAGATCTTGGAAGGCACAAAGTTCTCCCTGCCACCCCCTTCACATTACGACGACAATGCTGACGACGCATGCTCTGAGGTACATCTGATGGATAATTTATGTGTCATCCGTCGGATTAGGATTCCATAAACACATTTTGTAATTTTGTTTGGCTAGCGAATGAATGGCTGATGGATCATTTGGGCATAGGTGAGCGACACGGAGCTCTGCTGCATCTGCTTCGACCAGGCTTGCACCATCGAGGTGCAAGACTGTGGGCATCAAATGTGCGCACCGTGCACACTGGCGCTGTGCTGCCACAACAAGCCCAACCCGACGACCCTGACCCTGCCCTCACCGGCATGCCCATTCTGCCGTGGCAGCATCTCACGGCTGGTGGTGGCCCAAACCAGGACTGCGAGTGACCCCGACAGGCCAACTTCCCCGCAGCTCACCCGGAAGCGATCTCGGCGGTCTCACAACCTCTCTGAGGGGAGCAGCAGCTTCAAAGGGCTATCTTCGGCCATGGGCTCCTTCTCAAAGATCGGCCGTGGCTCGAGCCGGATGGCGGACAGCGATAGTGGTGCCCTGGACAAGCCTGAGCACGATCTGTGAAGCAGAATGCGCGGACACGGGCGGTAAGCTCAAACAACCATGGGTTCTTCAGATTCAGATGAAACCCGAAGCCTCTTTGGGAACAACTTCCTGGGCGATCCATGAAGGTTATAGATAGGAACTAAATAAGTAGGCTTCCCAACCAACCAACCCCCTCCCCCCTCCTTTCTGTGTGTCTGCATATTATGTAGATTGCCAGGTTAATCTTAGCACGCATAGCGAGCTCTGAAAGACCAGAGAGGTATTCATCACACGCTGTTGGTGTGGTGAACAGGTGAAGGATGCAGAGAGAGAGAGAGAGAGAGATGTGAGGCAGTTCAGTTCACCTCTAAAGATAGCTTGCCATGGCATGTGAGCTCTGCTGGTCTGCCTCCCTGTGTAATGAATCATGCCCATTTTTGGTCCCCGTCTCGTGTTGATGGCCTGGTCCGGGACCAGGGTTCATGTACTGGTTGGTGCAGCAGGGTCAGGGTGGTCCAATTGGATCGTGCAGCTGCGCCATGAATTGGCTATACGCTGCTGCGCGCTGCCGCCTATGTGACATTGTACCGGCTCTTCTTTAACTGTAGGGGTCACTCTCTCTGTGACCCTGTCCGTCGCCGTCCGGCCGTCACAGTCCGGCTACTAATAGTAATGGTTCCCTCGGGGATAGGGCATCAGATGATCCAGACTGATGCGTCAAGTGAGTTTAGCGCCTGTTGCTTGTAGCCGTACGTCGGTTTGTCCTTGCAGTGAGCGGTGACGGACGAGCTTTGTATTGTACCTGCAGTGACCTTGTGAGATCTACTGCGCATGCTTACCATAATTTTTTTTCCTGCAAGATGCAAGGTATCTTCCGTAAATCGATGAACCACTCGTACGATTTACTTTAAAAATGGACTTCATCGTGGGCAATGGCAAGGACCAAGGAGTGTTGCCGTGAGCAGTAGGGCTGACTATTTCTAGCTAAGCCTGCCGTGTGGACTGGAGTGAAATTCAGTGGAGCGTGTCCATTGTGACTTGGGAATTTTGTTTGCAAAAGCTTTGTTCTTATGCAGAGCCTTAGGACTAAGAGACGACTACAAGAGACATGCCAAGTGTTGACTGTAGCTTTGATTTACCCAGGACAAAGCACAAGTTGGAAACTACCCACTACCCAGGCCATGGATGCATTTCCACGTCATGTGATTGACCTAGGGCTTCGTGTGACGAAACACAAGCAGGTACCTGTGGAACTTGCTCATTCTGTAGTCCATAAGGGATCTGTCGTGGTTAGCGGTGGAAATCGAGCCCAGTCTTTTTTTTTGAAATATTTTTTAAAATTCATACAATTTAATTTAATATTATTTTATTTGTAGTTTAAAGGTATTTTTATAATCGAGCAAACGAGTCGAGCTAGAGCAAAATTCAATTTCATTCGAAATTGACTCATTCCAATATTTAACCAATAAACGAGTGTAATTGAAGCAATTTTAAACTGAGCCAACGAGTCTCCCCAACGAGCTTTTTTTTTTCTAATTCTAGTCGTGGTGTATAATCACTTGGAGAAAATATCTAGGTGCCACACTTCATCATCTGACAAGAAAGAAGTTGCCTTTCTAATTTCTATAGTGCGGCTAATGCGCTAATGGCCCATCACTCACTCAAGCTGCAATACTTTCACGGTAGGGTCCAAATCGACAATTAGTAGCCAACGCCGCTGTCGTTTTGCTTCTCTACTCCATCGATACCCAACCCTTTTCATCGCTTACGTTGGTAAACATGCTTTCTAATTCTCAAGGTTGTCAACGGCTCGATCTAACCGGTATAATCGTAAATCATGTGGGACCACTTCCATACCAATCATATGTTGGTTTTAATTAGCCAGAACTAGTCATGTGCCCGTGCATTGCAACGAAAACTCAATTTGCGACAAAAAATTTATTTGCAAAGAACACTAACTCTAGTTATGTTTCAATAGTAGGAAAAGTTTGTTCCTCCGAAGAGATTTGACTATCGGATTAAATCCTCTTCCATCTCAACCGTTCATGTTAGATCCAACGAATCAAGTACTCTGAAGGAAAACGGACGATCGCCACTAACTCTTAATTAGAATTAGTAGAGAGATATCAATCATTACCATTGAAGGACGAGAAAGTTATTGCCTTCGTCTTGTAGGAAATCTTCTTACTTCTTGCACGCAGTCTTTCTCTTCTCTTCCTGCGTGTGTCTCCACTACCGACCGGCCTCTCCTCCTGGAGATGAGAGTGGGTGCCCTCTAATAGGGAGTAGATGAAAGCAGAAGGCAGCGTACGCAAGCTGATGGAAGCTAGGTCTCCCCGACATCTTCGTGATTGGTACGTGATTTGGTTGCGCGATTCTTTCCTTTTAATCTATGCATTTCCAGATATAATGAGATAGAATTCCCATATTATGGGATATGGTGATTATATCCTTCTATCCATGCAGGACATGATGAGTAAATCCTTCAATTTATAAGATATATCAATAACATCCTTCCATAGTAAGAACATGTGAATAGAGATATGCTAAAATAATATTTCTATTAAAAAAAGATATGATAAAATCCTTCCATCTAAGATATGATTAAATCAAGTACTCTGAAGGAAAACGGACGATCGCCACCAACTCTTAATTAGAATTAGTAGAGAGATATCAATCCTTACCATTGAAGGACGAGAAAGTTATTGCCTTCCTCTTGCGGAAATCTTCTTACTTCTTGCACGCAACCTTTCTCTTCTTTTCTCTTCCTGCGTGTGTCTCCATTATCGACCGGTCTGTCCTCCTGGAGATGAGAGTGGGTGCCCTCTAATAGGGAGTAGATGAAAGCAGAAGGCAGCGTACGCAGGCGGATGGAAGCCAGGTCTTCCCAACATCTTCGTGATTGGCACATGATTTGGTTGCGTGATTCTTTCCTTTTAATCTATGCATTTCCAGATATGATAAGATAGAATTCCCGTATTATGGGATATGGTGAGTACATCCTTCTATCCTTGCAGGACATGATGAGAAAATCCTTCCATTTATAATATATATGAATAACATTCTTCCATAGTAAGAACAAGTGAATAGAGCTATGCTGAAATAATATTTCTATTCAAAAAAGATATGATAAAATCCTTCCATCTAAGATATGATTAAATCCTCTTCTATCCCAACCGTTTATGTCAGATCCAACAAATCAGATACTTTAAAGAAGAATGGACCACTGCCACCAACTCCTAATTAGAAGTAGTAGAGATTATATAAACCTAGCGAAATTTTCTGCACAATTGCCCTGCTAGAGATTACAGTATATTGTATTTGCTATATAACTCTATTGAAAATATAGTTATATTTGTTATTCAATTGTAATAGTTGTAATATCTATACATAATTAATATGCATCATTATAATCTGACCCTACCAACATAAGTGGTGTAGATCTTCTCTTTTTCTCTCAATTAATGAGAGAATTTTTTATTTATATATGATTAATCTGCACCATTACATTCTAACATCATCGAAATAAGTGGTATAAATCTTTTCTTTTTCTCTCAATTAAATTTCTATGATTTTTTTATTTAAATATTATTGTAGGATTTCCTAGATGTTTGTCTTGGGTTTAGTCTTGATATCTGGAAATGACAAAACGATCGAATATATATCCATTGATGGATTGTCGGATAAATGATATCTGCGAGGTCTGGGAAGTCATAATGTTCTGCTAGGAGCCACTTATGACTTGTGTATTGAATGATGATTCGAAACACTACCAACATCACAATGGGTTGACGGAGTCACACACAAGAATGAGAAATTACATGTTTGTTAATAAATGCCATATATTATTATATGGATAATTAATATATTGAAATTATTAAATATAGAATAAGTCCTTGTTTGATTCGAATTATTCGAATCCGTAACAGCAAGTCTACATGATTCGGATTAATGTAATACAAATTAAATAGGTTGACAGTTCAAATAAGGATTTGAATTGATAAAGGTTATATCAAATTCTATTTGGTTATGAAACAGAAATGTTTTGCGCTTATCTTATTCTAAATCCTCGATTAGAAATAAAAACGTACCTGAGCTACGTGGGAATAACCGAGGTCGAGAGACTAATTCCAGAGAGAACTAAGAGGACCATGCTGCGGAGGTTTTAGTAGACTAGCGTGCTTAGTTTTCTTCTTACTCGTGTGGATACTCGCGGGCCGAGGTTATTAGTGTCTCGACGTGCTAACAAGGGTAGCAAGGGGAGTAATTTCAAAAAAAAATTGTCTACTCTAACCTAGAAAACTTGCTACATATGATCTAAGATTATATATTAGGGTTTTATTGTTACCACTAGATGCTCAGGTGCGCCTTCTCAGCAGCGTAACAAGAGTGTATCGAGTCACGTTAGCATGTTGAGATAGTAACAACAAATGATCAATGATAAAGGAAAAACAGGACAAATAATCCATTTTCCTTGTTTCCCAACAAGCACTGTCATGGTTGCAGCTTTCGACCGAAACGAGAAGGAGTTGGAGCTGTTGAACAACAACGAGCTGGACAGCGACAGGTTGTGTTGGGATATTAGGCATACTAATGATGAATTTATTCCGAAAATGTGTTATGACGATAATTCATCCCATCCGTACTCAATCCGAACCTTATATTCCTCACATCATATGCAAAGTGCTTCTTATATTTTCTGTCGATGTTCCTTCATTGCATAGAATCAGAGGTGTCTGAGCATTCCATTCTTCTTACGCTCTTCAGCGTGCCATCGTAGCAATTGGGCATGCCTTTTGTTCGCAAACAATTGCTTCAGACGGGGATTATATAGAAATACCACACCACCTTATGGGGGATCCCTTCTTCTTATGCTTCACCCCGACATCATCGTTATGGATATCAATGTTGCCCTTATACTGCTTTACTTTGCAAACAGCACAGGCATCCAAGTTTGCAAACTCATTATGATACAACATGCAATCGTTTGGACATGCATGTATTCTTTGTACTTTCAGTCCACAACCTGCTTGGCCTGGTACGTAGTTGTAGGCAACACGTTACCCTGTGGAAGCAAGTCCCCCAGGAGACATAACAGCTCTGTGAAGCTCTTATCGGACCGACCATTGCTCACCTTCAACTGCAGTAGTGTAAGCACGGTATACAGTTTTTTTTGCTCCTCCTTGCAGCCCGAGTATAATGGTGTTGTAGAGTCCTCTACCATACGCTAGAACATTTGAAACTCTTTTTCACTCGTGAAGTCTCCCCATCACGCAACATTTGATATAGATCGTCGTCGTGGCTATCGATAAACGTATCTTCGACTGCCATCATATCGTTGTCTTTGTCATCTTCAGCAATGTGTTGCCCTTCATGTACAATCTCATCTTCACCGTGCTCGGTCCAACAGGTATAGCCAGCCTTGAAACCCCTTCGAAGCAAGTGTGCACATATCGACTCTATGGTAGAAAACAGCTTTTCAATTTTTCCAATCAACGTATGGACAACACATATAGTCCGCCAGATTCTTCGACTTGTGCGCCGCAGCCGCGTTTACAAAACAAGTCACACTATTAAAGAACTCTGCGCCGCAACGGACTATGTCATACATCCACCTTCGGTCCATCTACAATTAATTAATCAAACATCACATAAGCATATAATTGCAAATAACAATATAATTGTAAATGATTAGATTTAAAAATCTATGTAGCAATTTTGACTATATTAAAATACATCAACCTTTTTTTATTATTAAATATCCATCTAACAATATTTTATTATTTCAAAATTTCAAAATACATCAACCTTTTTCCATTATGTAAATATCCATCTGGTAATTTTTATTATTTACAAAATTATAAATAATCATAAATAATTAGGATATATTTTGACTATATTAAAAATATCCATTTAGCAATTTTTTAATTACTTTCATAATTGATAATATCAATGTTGCAATTTTTTAGTTACTTTAATAATTGAAAATAAGCATATAATTGAAATAAGAATATATTTGTAAATAATTACATTTACAAATGTATCTTGCAATTTTCATTATTGCAAAATCCATCTACCATTTTTCATTATTCAAAATTCATCTAACAATTCTCACTATTTAAAAATCCACTAAATCACTGAAATGAATAAGAATTGTAATTATCAAAATCTAAAGCAATCTATAAAGTAAAATCCAACTACAAATATAATATAGATCAAATTACTAACCTTGAAAAGAATTAGATTTGAATTTTAATACAATTTTTCTGCAGCAATTCGTCACAATCAATCGAGCAGAGACGCCTTTCTGTTGTGCTCGATCGATCGGAGAAAAGGACGACCAGATATATAAAGGACTTATCACTGCCAGTTCAGCGCATAACCGACAGTAATAAACTCGGATTGCACGGGAAAATAAATATCACTGCCGGTTTTGGTGTAAAACCGACAGTGAAAATTCCAATATCACTGCCGGTTGATAGACAATCCAGCAGTGATATATCACTACCGGTATCCAAAACCGGTAGTGATATCTGGTTATCACTGCCGGTTGGTTGGACAAACCGGCAGTGATAAGTTCTCCCCCTGACTTAACTTTTGAATCAGCAGTGATATGTTATCACTGCCGTCTCTATCTCAACCGACAGTGATATACCGATAATGATTGTCTGTTTTTGTAGTAGTGCGCCGTGGATGGCGAAATGAACATCTGGCCCTCGCGGCCGTCGAAGCTGAGAAGTGGCCGACGCTGCTGCTACCATGATCGGCCAAGCCCTCTCGGTCCAGCACAGAACCGTCGGCGCGGTGACCGCCGCCCGCCGCGAAGCACGGCGTTGCCAGTTTCGCCACGCGGTTGCCCATGACGATGTGATGGATTAGACGACGTCTTGGCGTCGCCGGATCTCGATGTGCATCGGGGAATGTGGCGCCGGGAGAGGGCAAAACACGGGAGGCAATTCGAGGAGGGGAGGGGAACGGGAGGAGTTGACATTGCCACGAGCTTAACCTTTTGTTTATGGAGTTGACCAGGATCTATCTCTTTCATTTCACAATTTTTTCTTCTTCTCTCCTGAACTAAGTCGACTTTGTTTTGAGGAGTAGTGTTAGCATCAAAATTTGGCAAGCCATGATCAATTTGTTAAGCTGAGCATGAAATTGGATATTTTCGACTGATATCGGTTAAAAATGGTAAGTTGAGGTAAAATCGGACAAATAGCCGATATCAATTATATCTGCAAAATATTCAGGCCGATATAAATCATGATTGACAAAGAGGATATGATCGGCCTACACGCTATAAAAGAGGACAACAACAATCAATCAAACAACTCGTATCTACTTTTTTATGTCAACTAAGAGTTATCTTGTAATTTAGATATCTTATAATTCATCGTTGATCAATAAAGTTGCGCATCGCCGATTATTGATCTTTTTCTATTACGCCAGGTTCGATTTTCTCTGATCTTGTTGTGCATCGCCTTTTCGGGAAAATCTACCTTTATCAACCATCTAATCAGCTCTAATAAGCTGTTAAGATTTATTGTTACTTTTAATTTAATCGGCTTTGAATAGTTGTTTAGATCCTTGTTGATCATCACATTAAATCGGCTTTGAGCGTATTTTTTATCTATCTTGCCGATTGTATGATCAAATCAACTGGCACGGCTCAAATCAGAATTGAACCTGATGTTCACGTGTGTTTGAGCCGATCAATCTTTCGTCATATTTTTCAACGCCAACTAGTATATACTAGTATAGTGCCTGTGCTAACGCTACGACGATAGTACACCCGCTTATCAATTAAATGAGAAGATAAGTATGAATACAACACTTAATAATAAAAGAGAAATTTAGAATTTTAAATGAATTTAGAAAGAAAACGGAACTAAATAGAGGTCGAATAGGCGAAAACGGGCTCCTAAAAGATTTTAAATCAAGAAAGAGAAAGAAAAAAGAATTTTCCGATCTTAGATTATTTTTTTGCGGCTTCCACAGAGCACACACGTGCTCTCTGGCTTGGCGAGAGCAAGGGGAGGAAGGCTAGGGGTGGCGGCGGTCGCAGTGGATCAAGACTTTGGTGCGGTGAGATCGCCAGGCCGACGACGCTGGGAGGAGGAGTCACGATTGCGGTGAATTTCACGGAAAGATGACGGTGATGGCTTGGGTTACTCCAAAATCCGCGATCTTTACAAGAGGGAGCACTTGGGGATTTACGCAATGCGATGGGGTGGAGAAGAGCTCGTCGGCTTTTATAGCACCGAAACAAGCATATTTATGGAAGCCATAATTTGGGATCAAATCAGATTGGGAGGAAATTTTGGGAATAGAGCACGAAATTTGGAGAATTAACACCATAGATGGAAAGAGGAGATTTGGTGCGAGATTGATGGAGCTTTGGAGCTTCTTTCTTGCTTTAATGGAGGGAGGGAAGAGAAGAAACTTCTGCAGTGCAGGCTGCACTAAAAGAAGCTACTGGTGAGTTGCCTTCATTTTTTTAAATATAGAAGGATTTTGAAAAGACAACACATTAGGTTAAAAAATTCTAAAAAAATTCTCAAAAAAACTTTCGATTATTTTGTACTTAATAAAATTATTTTCAAAAAAAATAAATTATAAATTTGTCGAGGCACGGCGGCTGCGAGGTCGATGACCAGCAACCTCGCCGCGTCGGCAAAGCCATCGATGGCGACATCTGGAGCCATTGCGAGCTACGTTCTCCGACCGCGCGCCCCATCTCCGCTTCCTTTTCCCAAAGACGTAATGTATGGTCCTTTCCTTTTTCAGACGTTTGTTTCCTTTTCCTTGATTCCGGACGTTTGTTTCCTTTTTCTTGTTGATCTTTGGAGATGAGGAAGGTCATTGTGGACCACGGGATGATTTGAAAAATATGGAAAAATAAATGCGCTCGCCGACCATTTGGATCCGCAAGGAAAAAGATAAAAATTAAATTGCTTTCACGCCACGGTTGGTTCCGCGAAAAAATTGAAAAAATTAAGCAGCACTCACACATAGTTGGTTCCTTAGATAAAAAATGAAAACAAAAATTCAGCGCTCTCTGTGCGCTGAAATTAGGCTCTATGGGGCTAGATCCATAAAAAAGTCTCGAGAAGGGTCATATTCGGAAAAAAAAAATACGATCACAATGCCAGGACAATAAAAAATTCAAGTCTTATTTTCTTGCTTGCGGATCCTCCCTGTTTATTTCCTTGTTTGATTCACCCTCCTTCCAAATATGTAGTACATACAATTTTGACCAATAAAAAATTCAAATCTGGTTTCCTTGCATGCGGATCCTCCTTATTTATTTCCTTGTTTGATTCGCTCTCCTTCCATATATGTAGGTGGGGGAGGTCTGTTGTGGGCCACAGGGATGATTAGACACACTAAATAATGACCATCGGATGTGGGTGAGTAAAACTGAGGAAAGATCTGAGGCGTTCATTTTGATGAATGCAAATTTTTGGGGACGTTTTGCTGGGTGCACGAACATTGGGCCATCTCTAATGCGGTGCATTATTTAGGGTGGACGTAGAAAACTTTGTTTAGGTGCATTATAAAGGGGTATAGATAATAACAGTGGAACCTCAAGATGGCTAGACTTATAACAAAAACAAACCGGCGTACGACGTGTCCTGACGCTGTGCTCTTCATACCCATTGTTACATCCGTCTTACATGTGACATGCCAGATTTGTATCATCGTCTACCGTGCAATTCAAACGGGAATTCTAATTTCGTCGTAGAAAGTAAAAGCCACGGTTAATTTGTTATCCGCATTTACGTCAATAATCGATTTTTTTTTCAGGGGTTTCCCATCGTTTGATCAAAGAGTACGTAGACCGATGAATAATCGAGGATCGATCGCAAGTGCCTGATCCGTTTGATCGGAACATGCAGGAACAAGGTTCAAATCACTCGTTCGCTAGGATACATTTATCGATGAGCTTCCACTTGACATGCTAAGGAAAAGACAGTGAGACTTAGTAAGTTGCTCAGGCGCCGTCCTCAACTCCCAGGGATAACCACCTGATCACGATTCGGTCGCTGTATATTTCATTAAGATTGCCATGTTGCTACGTCATGCTAGAGTGGGCCAGACGGGCGGGATTAGTAAACGGGCCGTGCCGTGCCGGCCCATGTGCCAGGGATTTGGTCTAAGCACGGCCTATTAGCCTCACGGGCCGTGCCGTGCTGGCACGCGGTCTGACAGGTCTAAACGGGCTGGTCTGGCTGTTAGCGTCAAAAAATTTAAAAAATCAAAAAAATGTTAGAAAAATAAGAAAATTGAAAAAAATACAGAAAAAATAAAAAAATCTAAAATGAGACAAATAATTGGTATTAAATAATGAGCTTTATTGATATTTGGCTGCCTCGTTAAAAACTTTGCCAAGTAAAAAACTCAACACGAGAAAACCTTATCAAAGAAAAAAGAGTATAGCTTATAGCTCAGTGATACAGGAAAAAGTGAAGATTATAATTATTCTTCCTGATTATCTAGATTAAGATTTTCAAATGTCTCCATCAGCTCAACATTTTCTATAGTATGTTGAGCTCTTTGATCAGCTTGTTTCCAATCTTTCACAGTGAGAAGTATTTTCACCATCTCACTTGTCAGATTTGTTCTTCTCTCCTCGATTATTCTTCCGGATAGACTGAAAGCAGACTTCAAAAAAACCGTAGAGACAGGAACTGTTAACACATCCCGTGCTAATATAGAAAGCACCAGATATGTTATCTTGTGCTCGTGCCACCATTGCAAAATGTTGAAGTCCTCATCTTCCTACTCTTGGTAGTTGACAGTGTCACTGTTGAGATAGGCAGTAGCTCCCTACCACTTGTTGTGCCCGCACTTAACGTTGTTGTAGTGGAACTCCTTGAGGAAGAGCCACCTGCACCCCATATCTTTCCCTTACGCAATTTTCTTCTTACATGTTGTGGGTGCTGGTGGAGGTCGCTGCATGCGAACTCCACCAAACTTCTGATCATACTTAGCATAAACTTGAGATAAATTAGCACAGATATTTGAAAAATAACTAAAATAATCAGTACCTACCGCATCACTTAGAAGTAAGAGAACATTAGAAAATCCTTGAGCTTTAGCTCTAGGATCTAAAATAAATGCAAATGCATATAACACAGGAATTTCTTGCTAATATTTCAAAATTTTAGTTTTCATAGTATAAACAGATTCACTCAAGATATTATCATTTTCGTGGCTCCTTAAGTGGGTAGCAATTTCTAAAATATGATGCACAATTAAAGGAGAGGTTGCGTAATAAACTCCAGATAAAGCAACAATGGAATCAAAAAAGTTCTAAAAATAACCGCAAGTATTTAGCAGCATACCAATGTTACTCTGTGAGTAGTGATTGACTATCCTATCTACGATAGTGCGTGTTAATAAAAACAAAAAATATGCTCTGATAGGGTATGAGAG
Source organism: Otatea glauca (assembly GCA_036346275.1). NCBI lineage: Eukaryota > Viridiplantae > Streptophyta > Magnoliopsida > Poales > Poaceae > Otatea > Otatea glauca. Next base: position 33,621,180 of record CM070720.1, read on the forward strand.
ACTTAAGCATCAAGTAAGTAGAGTTCCATCTAACAGGCGTATTCAAACCAAACTTACACAGACGCACATCCATTGCAATACAATAAGTCTTATATGCTGCTACTCGTTGATTATAATTATTTAAGAAAGATATTGCAATGCGAAAAGGTTCAATATACTGATCTAACCTTTTCAAACCAAATTTAACTATAAGATTAATAATATGGCAAGCACAACACTGATGTAATAAGAAAGATTCAGCATATGAATTGAAAAGGGGAGTAAGAATGTTCATGGCAGAAGTATTTACTGAAGTATTATCTAATGTTATTGCAAAAATCTTATCACTACGACCAAAATCTTTCACAACTTTTACAATACAATCAGCAATATCTTCACCAATGTGTGCTACATCAATTAATTTGAATCCTATGATTCTCTTTCCTAGTTGCCAATCATTGTTTACATAATAAGCAACTACACTAAGGTAATCCTCTTTAACCCTACCATAATTGCTCTTTTAGCTTACTATGACAGTTATTATAGTATTTAATCAAATCTCTAGTTGTTGTCTGTCTAGAAACTGAAGAAAACCTAGGATTATGAGCAGTTTTAATATAATTTTCAAATACAAGTGACTCACCAAAGTTCAAAGGAAGATCTTGAGAAACGATTAAACGACAAAGAGATTCACGAGCTAACTCAGGATTGTAGTCCCAGCTACGTACCGTACCATCGGGGTTGTACTGCAGCTGCATTTGTCTCATAACCACCCTCGCTTTTCTTTTACAGCTCTCAGCATGCCTCTTCAAGTGCCCAATTCCACCTGTAGATTTTGCAGTTAATTTGTGCTTACAATATTTATAAATAGCAAACCTGCTTTGAACGTCGTTTGATGTCTCAAAAATCTGCTCAAAATCTTCCCAAACTTCTGATGTACTGCGTCTTGATCTTTTCACCCCGGTGCTTGCCGACGCAGTAGCACTTATAGAGCGTGAGGATGGTACACCTCCTGCAGCTTCTCCAGCTTCATAGGATGCGAGAAGCTCCTCGGGTGAAATCCCGAAATCAGAAGCTGACAAGGACGAAAAATTGCCGTGCTCTATAAAGAAAATTGCAAGAAATAATTACGATATTAGTACATTAATATCATTTAAAATACTAACAAAATAAAAAATTAAATCACAATTATTATCTTGATTTCTTGATGGAAGTGGATTTCGGATATTTGGATTTTTGGCAAAACTAATTTGAATTTTGCCAAATTACCACCAAGAGCAAAATAATTTTCACAAGACAGTGAATAGGAGAGAATGCAAGATTGCTGGTGTGAAAAGGAAGGGGGCATCCACCTATTTATAGAAAAAAAATTCGGGATTTTTTAGAATTTTTTAAGCACCGATGGCTAAAAAACGACTATTTTTCAAACTAAACAGGCCAAACAGACCGTGCCGGCCGTTAATCGTGCTATGCCGTAGTGGGCTGTACCATGCCGGGTGCCGACCCAAGCACGGCACGTGCTCGTGGGCTATGCCGACACAACAATATTACTAAACCGGCTGGGCCGGGCCTACAGTACCGTGCCGCGAGCCGGCCCGGTAGGCACGGCCCATTTGGCTGTCTCTACGCCATGCCGACATTTGCAAGACATCGCCATACTGCGTCTGACTTTGTTATCCATGGAAAGTTCAAGATTAAGATTTTAATCTGCAAGAGCTAGCTAGCTTACACTGATGGAATTTCCTTATGCTGATTAATCAATTGAGATGCAATGGTGAACTCTAAACAAAGCAAGTGACTGGTTGGGAGAAGTCAATCGCCCAGGATGGAGTTGTATATTAGTACTTGCATACATGATGCGTGCAAAAACGTATTATTCTTGGAGAGCAAGTGGTTTTACTTACTGAGATATAAGTGTTCAATGAAATATATGTACTAGGAGATGAGTCACCATGAGTAAGAAGATGACAAATATCATATGGATCTTAGCTTGCAACATGCACGATCTAGTTGGTTTCCTGTGACGTCTTTGGACAGAAACCACTGATACTAGTACTATGATAGGAACAAAATTTTATGATTTTGTACATCATGTGGAGTGTTCTACTACCTCATAAGTCATGCCTGATTTGGCATTGATGAATCCTATTAGTTAAGGTCATTCAAGCTTGATCCATGAGCCATACATTTTGTTTTCTAATTGCTCGTCCCTTTCCTGACTGAAGGACCAAGCCGGGCAATAACGAACCTGCGAAAAGACTTATCTGTTTGGAAAGGAGGATTTTCGGGCCTATCTGAAACGCAAGAATTTCATATAAATTTCGCAAGATTTTTTGTAGGAAATAGTTCAATACCTATCGGATTCAGTAAATCGAATTGTTTCCTGTGAAATTCTTCCTGATTCCGCTGGAGATTGAATTGTTTCTTGTGAAATTTCTGCAAAATTTATGTCGAATTCCTGCGTTCTAAATAGACCTTTAGTAGGAAATTCGGAGGACTTGTTTTGTTTCCGGTAAAATTCACGTGAAATCGCACAATGCAAGTTTACTATTACTGCTGCTCTACAACAAGGGGAGAGAATATTTCCCTTTCTATATTATGTACAAGAGTCCAATTGTTCTGTCTATCTATGAAGGGAGGTGCTAGAAAGAACTTGGTTATTATATATGTGTGCCCTGGAGCAGGATTCTTGGACATGATTAGACTGGATGCTCAGAGATGCTATAGCTTTTGTTTTCCATCATCAGTTTCTGCTTTTTTTCTCTCTCTGTCTGTTCTTCCAGGTTCATTCAATTGAAAGATCATACTGTCTCAAGATTATGATAGGAAGAATCAAGCAGAGACGCCAAACTAACTGTTTTGATGGAATTTGGTGAAGAGACAAGATGCGCAGATCGAATAATAATCATTCGATCATGCATGAATTAATCATCCAAACCAAAAGAGATGTGGTACTTTCTATGCTTGCCGGATTTCCAATAGAGTTGAGCACAGGGTTTCGGATTTCGTTTTCGGATAAAATACCGTCGTGGGCCGGATACCGAGATTTCGGCGAAATTCGGTAATTTCGGAGAAATCTCGTCCAGAATTTCAAATTTAAAATTTGAATCCGGCTTGTTTGAAACCGAGAAATAGCGAAATTCGGCGAAATTGGGCGAAATTTCGGGCGAAATTGCCGAAATTTCGGGTTTTTTGCACTGGCAGAAAAGTGGTCCAAACGTTAACGAAAAATTTTGAAATTTTTTTTGGAGGTTCCTGACACATTGATGATGTTCTCATAAAAATTTCATCTGATTATCACATCTGAGGAATTTTAAAAATTCAGAGAGTGGTACTGTCCTGATTAAACACTGACCGACAAATTTGATCCGAACGAAAATGGTACAAATCAAGTTATAAACTGCTCAAATTTTTTTGAAGAGTCATTACACATTTATTATGTTTCCATAAAATTTCAGATTATTATGAAGTGTGTGTAATTTTTAAAAATTCAAACATTAGAACTGTCCAGATAAAACGCTGACCGGTAATTTTGAACCGAATGCAAAATGGTTCAAACCATGGTAAAAACATTTGAATTTTTTTTTTCATGGTTATGATGTATCTATAATGCTCTCATAAAATTTTCAGATGATGATCAAACTGTATGAATTTTTAAAAATTCTAACAGTACTACTGGTCTACTGCCCTGTTAAAATGCTTACGGTAAAATTGAAAAACATGAAAAATTATGTAAACCATGTTAAAACTTTTGAAATTTTTGTGAATGGTCCTGATATAACATTAATGTTTTCTTAAAATTTTTAGATGATGAGCATTCTCAAATAATGTTTGAAAATTCAGCATGCTACGTCACGATAAAAGTCGATGATCAATACATAGATTTGATTTAGCAGTAAAAAAGTTTAATTTTTTAAAATTTACAGAATGGTGATAAGGAAGTTCTTAATATCCCATAAAAATTTTGATTCATGATCACACTCCAGTGAATTTATAAAATTCTTACAAGGGACACTACCATTTATGTTTTTTTCTTTTTGTTTTTAGAAATATAATATAACAAACAAAGTTCAATGCTTACATTTGGAACAAAGTTTTAAATGTTCTGTTTTTTACCTAAGTTTTTTACCTAAGTTGCATTTAGAACAAAGTTTTAAATGTTCTGTTTTTTACCTAAGTTTTTACCTAAGTTTTAGCAATTTCAATTTTTTCCGGATTTTTCCATCCGCAAAACCTCTGTTCACGCGGACCACTTGGAAGTAGTCCGCGCAAGAAGTCGCTCACGCGACTACTTCCAAGTGGTCCGTGAACTGACTTTTTATCCTATTTCGATTTTTATTTTTAAAACATAACAAATGATGTTAAAATATTTTCATAAATTTTATGTATTATCCTACATATCTTATGATACTCCCATAAATTTTTCATAGCATGAAAATGCATTCTCAATTTTTTAAAATTCAGAGAGTGTTTCAGCCGAAATGCCAAAAAGTCTAAAAAATAAACTTTTTGAAACATTATCATTGAAGATCACTTCACGAGAACTTATTGATATAATTCGGTCAGATCCGGCCAAAAAATTCAAATTCTGTTTAAAATTCGAAATCTCGGCGGTTTTTGAAATCTCATAAAAAATAAAAATTCAAAATTTCTGTAGCAATTTCAATTTTTTCCGGATTTTCCATCCGCGCAACAGTTCGTTCACGCGGACCACTTGAAGTAGTCCGTGCAAGGTCGTTCACGCCGACTACTTCCAAGTGGTCCTGCGTGAACCGACTTTATCCTATTTCGATTTTTATTTTTAAAACATAACAAATGATGTTAAAATATTTTCATAAATTTTATGTATTATCCTACATATCTTATGATACTCCCATAAATTTTTCATAGCATGAAAATGCATTCTCAATTTTTAAAATTGAACGTGTTTACTGAAGTGCCAAAAGTCTAAAAATAAACTTTTTCAAACATTATCATTGAAGATCACTTCGAGAACTTATTGATATAATTCGGTCAGATCCGCCAAAAACTTCAAAATCCGGTTTAAAATTCCGAAATCTCGGCGGTTTTGAAATCTCTGAAAAATAAAAATCCAAAATATACTGTAGCAATTTCAAATTTTTTCGGATTTTTACATCCGCCGGTCTATGCAAACTCATTGGGTCCAAAATCCGAGATTTCGGCGAGATTTCGCCGAATTTCGGCGGTTTTTGTAACCTTGGTTGAGCAGCAATTGTAATGCAAGACGATCAAAGGTTGAGGGGTTTGTTTGGACAAATGGAGCAACTGTCCTTCGGGAAAATGTTACTACGCTCCCAGCACATTATACTGCTTAGGAACAACGGGTTCTTTCTGAAATTCTGCATACCCTTTTCAGCGAATTGTCCTGCACCGTGAGATTAGTGCCGTAAAAGTTGTATTTTTTCCTAGGTACAGTTTTCATTTTCGGAATGAACTGCAACACAGCATGTGATCGGCTGTGTGAGAGACGTCGCTCGCGCTCACTGCCGTCCGTGTCCATGTCCTTATCTTAGTGGTAGCCTAGGCCAGTGACCCAGTGTGGTACTACCACTGCCTACCGATCATCATCACTCATCAGACTACGGCACATGACATGAGAACCTGTTGGGCTACAATGCTTTCCTTTTCTCTGTTTTTTTTCAGGGCTCCTGAATCCTGATACTGGAAAGATTTTTAGCCAAGAGGGACTTGCACATGTTCTGAGTTCTGAATCTGATACATGATTTTTTTGTGGCACATTATCAGAGTTTCTGTTTCTCCGGTTTTTCAGATGATGCCACATGATTAGTTGATCACATCACCTGTTGGTCTGTCCACAGTTCTCTTTCCAGAGTTTTGAGCTAGTATGGTACTTTCCACAAAGGCATTCACAAAAAATAAAGCTGATCAAGAAGCAAGAAGAGTTCATCGAAGTTGAGACTTGAGACACATATATTAAACCTGGCACGAGGAGGACATCATCATCAGACGATCCCAGGGAATAAGGCGACGGCCATGACACACACGACAGAACGAGATTTTATTTAGACGCCAAGGCCTGCAATGCAAAGGCCTAAACACCTGCAGGAATTAGCGCGCCATACAGATGGTAGGCGCAGACACGCATAATACTTAGCAGCTATAATACGCTGGGTGGTGATGGTGGGGTTCTCCTAGCTCCTCATGCTCAGCGCCGGCAGGTGGTCTCAGTTGCAGTTGCAGCAGGCGCAGCTGCAGGGGGTGCCGCACTTGCAGGTGGCGCAGTCGCAGCCGCCGTTCTCCGCCGCCATCTCGAACCCTCCAGAAGTTCTGCACATATATACATGCATGGAACAAGCAGATCAGGGAACAAGCAACAAAGTCATCACCACCTTCTTCCTCAGCTCTGGTAATCGATCTTAATTAGTATAGAGTAGCATGTATTTCCAGTTAAAAGTGTATTATACATGAACAGTGATAATCAATTAATTCAACTCATACCCCTTGTGGGTGGCAGCAGCGATGATCACGGTCTTGGTGGTGGCAGTGGCCTCCACATCAGGGGACATCTTGCATCTACACATCACCACAAGTTAATTGACATGCATGCATGAACACAGCTAATTAGTTTCAGGTGTGTATATATGTTGTCTCTGTACCCGCTGCCGCACTTGCAGCCGGCGCCGCAATCGCATTTGCCGCAGCAGCTAGACATTCTCCTCTCCTGTCTAGCCTCAAACACAAGCGAGAAAGCAAGTAGTAATGCCACTGAACTGAAGATTGCTTGTTGTGCTTGTGATGAAGGTGAGGAGGGAGGCGAGGGGGTATAAATAGGCGGGGAGGCGTAGTGGCAGGGACTGTGGCGAGATGCAATGGCGAGCTCTGCCCAAAAAGAATGGACGCGAGCAAACGAGGGACCACCACACCACTTTGGGAGGAGGAATAAGGGTAATGCAGAGCCCCAGTTCCTCTCTTTCTACCTGCCTTCCTCTGATTCTTCGAGGAAAAGAGATTGCAATTCACTACTACTTTGATACAGCCAGCTAGGTGACCAATGCTGCAAGAAAGGTATTCATAAAGTTTGAGAAATATCATCACTGAAACTCTGCTGTTTTTTTTTGTGTTGTGCTGGACAGTGGACGGCAATGTGCATACTGAAGCATCATCACCCTACAGCACCATGGTTGAAAAAGACAGTCTGTTCTTAAATCAGATCAACGGGAAACAAAGTGAATGATTAGATAGGGCTCTTGCCTAACTAAACAAACTCTAGCCCAGTAATAATTAAAAAGTGTACTATAAGTAGTCCTAGATAAATTCTAATAAGATTAGGATTCATATTTTTTTATGGAGTAGAATTTATGAGAGCAAGCTAATATTAACTCACGCTAACAAAGTGGTCACAATTAACACTTTCACACGATACACAATGAAGAAGATCACACAGATAGCTTTTCAGCACAACACAACTAGTGTCCTTTTCTCTTGTTTCTCACTTATTCTCACGCATGGCAAGTACATAAATAGATACAAACGGCACACGGTGGATCAAGCTGTTACTCACGCAAATACCCCTAATTACTAGATCCATTAGTCACACGAAGTCTCTACTTGCAGCATGCACACGTCCATGCAGCACTAGCATTCTCTAGCTGATCGCTTCTCAAGCTACAATGCTTAAGCCCTCTTGACTCGGCCATGTCTCCACGAATCCAGGGCACCTTGACTCGGCCACAATTCCACGAGTCTAGACGTACTTATTACACACATATGCATTAGCTCCCTACGTACATACATACAGCTCTAATGCAACTAACTCAAACCAAACATGCAGCCTACACTAGCTTCTAGTTACATGCAAATGATTAACATTGTGCACTAGTACACGGACTTGTCACTATGTGCACAGCATTAAACATGAACCTTAGACAACAAGATTAATTTCCAACAATCACTCCCTTAATCTTGTTGGCCTTTATTTGAGCACCTCCTCGCTAAGCTTCAAAGCAACGCTAGCTTGTCATCTGCATTCGCCGCAGCGAAAAGTGTCTCCTCCTCCTTCAGCTTGCAGCACTCCTTTGCTAAGTGCCCATACTCTTGACAGTTGTAGCACTTTCACCTTGTCAAAGGTATTGTTCTTCTTGCCGAAACCATTGTGCTTCTTCTTCCTTCGTGCTAGCCACTCCTCCATGAGGAGCAAGCAGCCACCTTCATCATCATCATCCTTGTCACCTAGCTCATACCACTCTTATGCGGACTTGAGATGGCCGGTGAGCTCCTCGATGGACATCGTCTTTAGATCGACAAACTGCTCGATTGCGATGGCCACCTGTGTGTACCTGGAGGAAACAACACGATGGAATTTTTTCACCACCTTCTCCTCTTCCAACATGTCGCCAAGAGTACGGATATTGTTGACGAGACCCGTGAGTCGTATGGTGAAATTTTCCGCGGACTAGCTATCCTTCATGCAAATCGTCTCAAACTCCTTGCGTAGAGTCAGCGCTTTCACCTCGCGCACACACTCGATGCCCATGCGCATCGTGCACACGGTCTCCCACGCCTGCTTGGCGGAGTCCTTTGCTACCAACGTCGCCAACATTTTCGGCGGCACCGGCTCGACAGGATGGCACGTGCATGGAATTGTTCACTTGGTTGATTGCAAGGAGTATTCAATTACTAAGGTGGGGACAATTACATTTGAGATGTATGATGGAGAACATCACACATTGATTAGAGTTTGGTATATTCCCGGCTTAAAGAAGAATATAATATCTGTGAAGTCGCTTGAACTCAAAAGTTGTGAAGTATCACTTCGAGGTGGAGTCTTGCCAGTTACTTAGAAAGAGCACGTGATCATGAAAAGTATCTAGAGCAATGAAGGATACCGATTGATGGGTAAACCTAAAGGAAGAACAACCAATGGGAGGTCTGACAAAACTCTTGATAAGGAGAAGGAAACTGTGTCACGATAGGTACCCAATTCTCAACTGCAATCATGTGCGGAACTGCAAATGTGATTGCAAAATCTAGCAAGCATAAAGTTCAAGGTGCGAGTTGTTGAAAGCAGGAAGATGTAGTAAGACCAATCATGCGGTACAAACTTATGTCAGGAGGGTTGTAGAAATAGGAGATGTGGTTGTAGAAATAGGAGGTGTGGTTAACCAACATACACAAAGAAACGGCTTTCAAGTGGAGGGTTAAGGAGGCTAAGCTTGAACAACAACATACACATTGCGGTAATGTGTATAAGCCCCTGTGGTTGGGGGCACTTCCAAAGGTCAGAGGGAAAACAAAAGAATGGAAAAAAATCTAGAGCAGACTTGAAGTGAGTTTTTTGAGGAGCACAATGACTTCAACGGATAAGAATTAAGGTGAAAATTGTTGAGTATGGTGACTTATGTCTTTTATGATTTTTAGAAAGGTGTGTTATAAAGAGTTCTAAATGAATCTTAATAGAATTATGATTCCTACTTTATTTCAAAGTAGGATTCGCATTTCCATTTGGAGAACCAAGTGGGCTATATAAACTCATGAGGTGGTCATGAAGAATCCAAGCAACCAAAAAACCACAAACCAACTCATTTAGGGTGGGCATTCGGTTTTTTAGTCTAATCGATTCGGTTTTTTCGGTTTTAAAATAATTCGTTCTTTGAAAACTAGCTACCGAATTTCTTGGACCAAAATAAAAAACCGAACCAAATTAACCGAAATATTTCGATTCGGTTAATTCAGTTTTTTGGTTAACCAAAATATGAATAAAGATTAGGTAGATTAGATTTAGTCATTCTCATATCGCAACGTAGAGTAGGGATAAACACACATAATATTCATAGATTATTACAATATAAGCATAATAGAACATATGAATATACCAAACATATGCATAAATGTGTTAGAACATAAGAAATGTTTAGTGATTTTAAGAAGAACATTATAAAGTGGTATTGTATATGGGCTATTCGGTTATATCGGTTTTTGAAAGCGAAAAACCGAACCAGACACCGAATTATACTAAAATAAAAAATAGAACCGAAAATCGAAATAATCGGTTAATTCAGTTTCGATTTAAAAAAGCACATCTCTAAACTCATCTAAAACAAAAGGAGCACGAGACGATTATATGTTAGGTTATTCTTTAGTACTGTATTCTTATAATGAGCAAGGATCAAAGTGTTCTAAAAGATTCGAGAGGTTGTAAGAGAGCAATAATCCCTCGTACTCTTTTGAGATTGTGCTTAAAAAATTTACAATCCACTTTGCCAAATTTTTTCTTTCTTGTCGTGCTTGCTTCAACATCGTTATTTTGGTTCTCTACGATATTTATCTCCTTCATTTTTGTGATTATGCATACTTATACTATATCTCACAAAGCTCATTCAACATGACAGCAGCTGCACAGAGGTATCTGACTGTATCAGCCTGTTAGGTCAGGTCTGACAGTTTATTGACGGTACGTCGCAGCTGCCATGTGGTCTAAAGGTTCGGTGTTCCTTGGTTTGAGACTGAACAGAGCTGAAGCGACATCGATCCGTTCGTTTGCCTTGAAATTATTACTGCTGCCGACGCTTTTGAGGTGAAATTTTCTGTATATGCTGTGATTCTCTGAAGCTAATTTCACGAGCAATTGGAAAGGTACTGGTAAAATGGTAATTGATTGTTCTTAGCGTAAAGAACATTTTGACATCTTGTGCGATCGAGGCTACATGACTGCTGCAGCTACTGCACGATAGTCGTCGCCATGTGGGTTACCGATCGTATCGAAACACCAGAAATCTTTGATGAATGCAAATCATGCACAGAGAAAACGAAAACGGCCGCTCACAAACAAACAGTCGTGTTATTAGCAAGCAGGAAACTGTGGGGAAAAAATCATTGGTACTACCACTCCAATTATTGCTGCTGGAGCATCACGTAAAAAGGTGTTGACACAGTGAATTACCACTTTACCAGCGGTTGATTCCCAGTTTATGCCAAGGAAAAAAGCAACGTAAGCGGCAGTAAACTGACTGACGAAGTTCACAAAATGATTAGTATCTTTTGTCCGTTCGGTTTCTGATCTTATTGCATATTGCGTAAGGTATCAAATTTCGTTTTGAGACCGCATCTCCGAGCGGTTGAAATTTGAAATTTCGATGAGATTTTAGAATTTCGGTCGAAATTTGGTTGAAATCGAAAACCAAATTTCAAATCCGGTATTTTGAGATCGGCAAAACCAATTTTTCGGCCAAAATCACCGAAAATTTGGCAAAATTGACCGAAATTTCGGTCATTTTCAACCCTTGTAAAATGCCCTTCCGAGGCTAGAAAAAAAATCATGCAAGCATTTATCTAACTTCTCTATCTATTTGAATGCAGAGCAGCGCTTTAATGCTTTCCCTTCTAATACAAGTTGCACAAATCTTGAAGCAAGCGAAGGAGTAAGTAATCTCCATCTACCCTTCATTCATGCTTTAATATTTGTGCAACTATAAAAAAGAAAAGCATTGAAGCACCTCTCTTAAATGCAAAATACTAAATATTAGCACATAAAAAAGATTTGAAAGTGAAGAATTATGGCAATAAGCCACACTACTGTGTTCTTACGTGTCAAAGAATTCAAGATAGAATCTAGTTAAGTGAAGATGTTAGTCAGCTCACCTTATCCTCACTCCTAAGTGGGTATTGGTCCAAACTTAGATCCTTTGCAAGCTCAACTCCACCAATCACGGTATTATTCACATTGAGATCAGAGCAACAAGTGTTCATATCATATCAGAGCAACAATGGATCCTTGGTTGTCAACACAACCATGATGGATGCTCGAAATTTTGGCTGAAATTTCCATACTTAGCCAAAATTTCGAGCATAAGTCATGGTAAATTTGCAGACTCAGTCAAATTTGGAGCGTCCAAGTTATGATAAATTTATGGATTTTGCCAAAATTTTAGCCATCCAAGCTATAGCACAATTCTCACATGTTTGTATATGTTTTTTTTTGCAAAATTTTCACATGTATTCCTTAGAAAAGACATTACAATTCGCCACAAAATTTAGTGCGAAACCCGGTCCAAAAAAAGGCCCGAAATTCATCGAAATCACTGTAGCAATTTGAAAATTTTCAAAAAAAAATTATTCAGCTGAGATTTGTGTTCTACCTACCTGAAGATTAATCCAAAAGCTTGCTGCTTTTCCCATTTCCTGTGATTTTTCATAGTTTGTTGTTTCTCATTCTTAGTGATATATAATAGCATCGAGAATGAATCAATGATCCTATGTCAGTCTATTAGCAGATGACCCAGCTGATGCAATTCTGAATGTTTGCAGACACTATATTCGCATAACTGAGAAAAAAGGAGTAGGATTCTGGTTTGACAGTGAAAACAAGAGACACTGGTGGTCCTGATGATAATTATTCTTTCACCAATATGTGTCAAATACTCAAATTACCTTATGTCAGTTGAAGACCCAGAAATTGCAGGGCACTATCATTATCATCTTCTTTCTAGTAAGTTACAACATTGTGAAAATTCAGACGCTTCCCTGTCATGACGATCCAATATCATAAGCAATCATGGCATACAAGACTTCTCCCAGTTGCTACAACTTGCAAATTTGTTTTCCCTCAGCTTAAACAAATCATTGTAGGATCATACTGACGAATACAAACCACAAAGATAAGGAAAATCATTGCTCAGAACATGGACACAAAGCACAAGTGCCGAGAAGGAAGCAAGAATGGAGAAAACAGGTTTATAAAACCGAACATGGCTTCAATGAAGAAGTCCTTATTCTTATTATCCGATAACAATACTGAAAATGCAGTTACATAACTAAGTGAGGTAATTGATGAACTCAACAGCTGTTGCAATGGCCCCTCCGGTGATGGCATCCTTGACGATCTTGTCTCTGTGGTTGTTGCTGGCAGCAGAGATCAGAGCACCACTTAAGGCACCTCCAATCATCGCATTCTTCTACAGGAGTACCCAAGAAAAAGGAGAGAGATTAATTAGCACCAGCCATAAGCAGCATAAAAAACTTAAGAGTGTATTCTTAAGATTGACTCAAAACATGCAAAGAATTAACTGAAAACTGCTTGTATCTGAATGCTCGTTGTTCTTCTTCCTTAATGCAGAGACATGCAATTCGGTTGCATGTTCTATATATATAAAAAAAAAAGAATTAACAGACTATAGAATCAACAACTTTTTAATGGATGGACATGGGTAAGATTTCTAACGAACTAGCACAATATGAGACCTATAATCTCAGGACAGAGGGGGAAAACAGAAGTAAGAGTATCATGATATATGAGATGCCAGTGCAATATAGTGTCTTAATCTTCTCTTATACTCCCTCAGTTTCACTATATTTGTCCACAACCCACCATGCGCACAGACCAAGGAAGTACTAAACCTAACAAATATTTAATGAGAAATGACCATATACCCCTGTTAAATGACATACCACAACCTCTTAATCTTTTCCAAAGTATTTAAGTAGGGGTAGAGAGATAAAAAAATTGCAATAACTACATCCTAGATTCCCACAATAGACAAATATATTGAAAAAGATACTCTGAGACCATGGACAAATATAGCAAAACAGAGGGAGTACTAATTATCCAAAAAATCTTAGCCAAATAATAATAAGATTTACATTTCAGGTGGGCAGACCAGGCAGATAAATTTTCATATTCCCATAATGTTCAACTAACTGCAAGAAACATGAAAGATTCACTCCCACAAAATTATTACCCAGTCACTGCGACCACGGATCCTTTCCACTCCATACTCCATGCCCACATACACTCCAGCAACAGTACCTGCATATTAATCCAAAAAAGACATCTGAATATGTCAGCATAAGAAGAGCGTATTGAGGATTAATGCCAATGCATTTATTTGAGTTGAAAACAGTATAAACTTGAACTTAATTACCCCAATATGCACCCTCCTTGCACATTTTCTTCAGCTGCATAAACATTCAGCAAAGCATATTAGTGCACAGTACAGGAACCTTAACACAGGTGAAGAAATAAGCCCACTGAATTTTCACTAATCCACAAGTACCGTGCAATTATGCAATAGAGGTGTAGGGTTTTAGACTTTTAGTTCAACGTCTACTGCACCTTGGGAGTTACATATCATATTATTGACATGGCAACATACTGGATTGAGACTAAACAATATCGTGTATTTTCTCCAGTTTAGCATAATCCAACGGGTCAGTTTAAAGGCGTCCCTATACATTCAGGCACTTGTGCAGTAGAATGAATCGTCTGCCTTTCAGTGCACTATTTGTGGAATATTGACTGGATTCACGCTCAGATAGTGGCAAAGCTCAGGGCAAATTGGACCAGAAAATGTTCACTAATTGAACAATGACGTCAAGGTATAAAATGTTATCTGATTGAACAATGGCGTCAAGCTAAAAAATGTTATCTGATTGAACAATGGCGTCAAGCTATAAAATGTTATCTGATTGAACAAGGGCGTGAAGCTATAAAATGTAATCTAATTGAACAAGGGCGTGAAGCTATAAAATGTTCTCTAATTGAACAACGCCGTTAAACTATGAAGGTTTAACAACCAAATGAAACAAACATTTTGGAAATACTTACTGTATGTTCAAGCTTGTGCTTTGAAACATCCCCTGCAAAGCAAATAAAAGAAAGAAACTATGTTACATTATGTCCACAGAAATAGAAGGGCGCACTACCAATACTCATTCTCCTGTGTGCTAGAGAAATCTTGCTGTAGTTGGTGCTAGCTGGTGGTAGACAGCAGCAGCCTTGGCCCAATTTTTAACTGAAATCTATGTTGTGAACCAAAGCTAATTTGTCTATATCATTATTTTGGAATGGACCTGCCATCGATCTCACAGTCAGTGAATGAAGAGTGTCCACTATGCAGGCTACACAGTGTGCGCAATCCACATATATTTCCCATGGCTAATTGGTTATATTAATTTCCTGCACTGTTTCATTGAATGACATGCATCCTTATTAATTTCTTGGAGATATTAGAATCCCTTTTTCTGTTTCCCATGACAGTATTTGTGCAGTCACAAACAAGAGTAATTTTCTGAATCGGCGCAAGCTAGACCAGTATTTTCCCTGAGTTGTGTCCCCAAAAGAACAACTTTGAATTCAATGAATTCCCTATATGGAACAGAGACTGCATAACTGATCGAGGTAAACAACAAGTACGCATTTCCCCTCGTACGTCTCATACACAGCCAGGCCAGCCAATAAGAAATAGTCAAATGCAGCTAGCAGCCCAGCATTAATTAGTGAGTTCGACAAGAGCTAGTAATCAGGCAAGAAAGAAAGAAAGAAAGAAAGAAGCAGATATAGTTGTGTACCTCTGTGGAGGCAGTCGAATGCCTCCTCGGCTGCCACCTTGCAAGCGCCAACCTACACATAATCATATATAGCCATCATCGCATCGCATCTGATTGATTAATTTGCGTATATAATATATACACCAAGAAATTAAGCAGCAGCGGGAAGGAATTAACGGGAGCACGTACGGCGCCGATCTTGAGGAAGCCGTCGACGGTGCGGTTGAGGAAGGGGTTGCCCATGTCGATGACGACGTCGACCCTGGGCGAGCTCAGCGACCCCGAGAAGCCACCGCGAGGCATCCTTCTCCTTCCTCCTTGGAAAATGAGACAGCTAGTGTGTGAGGGAGGAGGAAGCTGCACTGCAACGCAAGATGAAAATATGAGGAGGCAGCGAGAGGGAGCAGTGGGCCAGTGGCTGTGAAGGCACGAAATCCGGCCGCACGGCCATCTCATGCTCTCCGCTCGTGTGCCGTGCCCGTGGGCCTGCTTTGGCGCGTCAGTCAGAGTCAGTGGTCTCTGGAAGGAAACAAAACGTCCCTACTTTGCGTTGCAGGATGGACGGTGCAGAATGACCGACGGAATGAGTCCTACCTAGCACTAGCAGCGTCAGTCAGTATCGGTTTTCGTGTGTTTTGTGCCGCGAGGCTAATTGCAGTACAGCTCGTGGCTCGTGCACCTGCCTTCTCCTTTTCTTTTCCCTTTCGATGTTCCCTTGGTACACGTAGACGTAGCTACTCCTTCCGTGGAGAAATACTAGTATACGATGTATTTTGAATTTACATAAAAATTAACGAGACCGTGAAATTGAGAAGGTACGTGTGAAGAAATGACTTAGATACACGTTATAATTGTCTCGAAAAGAAGAGTAAGAGTATTTTGTATGGGTGGTAGTGAATAAATTCATACGATAGAGAGAAAATAAGTAAAGACGTGTAAAAAAAAACTTTATATAAATATATACAGTCTTATATTTATAAATAAAATCTTTTAAACTATATATCTTATATTTCTAGGCAGGATTCCTTATTGTATATCTGATTACGACAAGGCCAAACCAAACGAAAAAAATTGTGGCCTGGCCTAGTGAGCTGGAAAGGATAAACTTTTATGGAGTACGTGTCAGCTAGTCCAGGAAAACGAGCCATCAGCATGTATGTTCATTCACTCGCTAAGGGAGGAATAGGATGATAAAGACCCAATTAGACGGAAATGGACAGCGCAAGGCGACTACACGGCCAGGTCAGTCAGTCAGCCTATATAGCCCAATTTAACGGCAGCATCGAATCATCGATACAGCAGAAACTTTGTGTGGTATCTGCTCCAAAATGGCCTATGGAGTATGGACTGCTAATAATCGGCTTCTTGCGAGGGGATGGCACAATAGCCAGCTGTGTCCTCTCACGACTTGTTTGGGAGTCCGTAGTTTTTTTAAAAATATTTATTTTTTAAGTTTTTTTAGTTGAAAAATAACTATAGTTTTTTTATAAGATATCGTTGACAAATAACTAATTTTTCTCATCAATAAGCTGTAAAATCATGTCCAGCTCAGCTTTCAATTTTTGGCTTTTGCTAGTTATATATGGTTTCCAGCTTATGTCAAAAGCTATTTAAAAGTTGAGATGTTTAGAGGTTTATTGGCTTTTCAAAAGCTAAAGCTGGCTTAAAGACGGCTTAAGGACCTGTTTGGGGAGCTGGTGAAAAAAAAGTTGTTTTTGGTTTGTTGGTTTGAAAGCGATTGTAATCAGTATCGTGACTTTTTATTATCTTTGTTTGGCAAACTAGCTGCTGCAACTGTAGCTTTTGAGGGTCAACCGAGCAGGGAGGTAGCAACATAGCGAAGTACAGCGGTGTTCAAGTGGGGAGGTGACGTGTAGGCGATGAGGCGGGGTGGTGGAGGTCGGGAAAGCGCAGTGAGCGAGGTGGGAGATGGTCAAGCGAAGCCACAGCTGAAAAACTCCTCCTCAGCAGCTGTTGTGGCTTAACTTCCCAGCTACTTTGCAGTCATACTGTTTGGGGGAACTTTTAGCCCAAAACTGAAGCACAGCCCCTCCAAACAGCCACTAAAGCCCCCCAAACAAGACCAGAGCCGGAAGCTTTGAGACAACATTGCACTTACTCGTCGACTTGACGGCAACAATATGGAGAAATTTTCACTGTTTTTGCCCCCTTCACTTTTATTTACAAAAATAGTATCCCTGATTTTTTTTTGCAAAAATAGCCCCTCACTAAGCGCGAAAGGACCAGTGCGTGATACTTGGAACCTTCCACGCCATAAGACCGTGGAAGGCGGCTTGCCACGCGTGCATGGCGCGGGAGGCAGGCATGCGCCGAGCGCAGAAGCCGACGAGTTGCCGCAACCGGAGGCGTGGCAACGGACTTGCCGCGGAGCGAGAGCACAACACGAGGCATGGGGTGTGCGAGAGGCATGGCGCCGTGCGCGGGGCGGGCAGTTTCCGCGGACTAGGACCACAGGAGGTCGCTTCTGCGCTACCTTACAACAGAAGGTGTCATCCCGTGGGTAATATAGCATAGGAGAGGCTAATTTTACAGAAAAAAATATTTGAGAGAAAGCCATTTTTGTAAAAAAAAAATGAAGTAAGGAGCAGATGAGTGAACAGCTCCAATCTAGGAAGGAGCAGCCACCTGGATCAGGGTTCACAAAACCGACGAAAATCGCTCGAAAACCGCGGTTTTCGAGCGTACCGCTGAGGTTCGAAATCAAAAACCGTTCGGTAAACCGGACCATTCAAAAAAAAATTTAAAAAAGTTAAAAATTTTGAAAAAATTTATGCGCTCGGTTTTTCGCCAAAAACCGCTCACAAAAACCGTTTTGCGACGAACATCCGGTTGGCAGTGATTTTTCGCAAAAACTGAGCGGTTTTTCGCGAATAACCGCGGTTTTTCTAATTTTTTTGGAATTTTTCAGAAAAATTTGATTTACTAACCCTTCGATTTTTGACGGTTTCTGGGCGGTTCTTCGAGCGGTTTTTGCGGTTTTCGTACCGCGAATTTCGAAATTCGGTTTTGTTAACCCTGACCTGGACACACGGCAAACACCTCAAGCCGGCCAACTGGGCAAGGACCTCCGAGCTGTAATACCGGGGGACCTCGACAAAAGAGTAGACTAAATTCAATACGGATGGTTTTTCTTTTGAATATAATGGACCATATTACATATTATTTATTTATATTTTTTAATAGTAGAGTAGTAGACGTATTTTTAACAAATCAATAACTAGATCTATTTTTCACTCTCCAACATATACTACGAGAGTAATGCGCCATAAAAAATTTCTAATAAAAGGCATCACCTCCGAGCGATGCAAAAGGTTTAAGTCATTGATGATCCTAATTTGCTGCCAAGTGTGGCTTGAACACAACCAGCGCATCTTCAGAAATGGATACTTGGCACTCCCCGGTGGAGATAACAAGAGTAAAATTTACAAAATTATAGATTTTTTTATACAAATTATTAAAAAACTACAGATTTTAGGTTCAGTTCACAAAACTATATATTTTTGAAGAACTTATTTTACAAAACTACAGGTTTTAGAATTTACCATTTCTTGTAACGGATTTGATAGTGTGAGCCCACATAGCAGTCTCACACGCTCTCATTTCCTATTTCATTTGTGTGTGAGACTGTCATGTGGGTCTAGACTATCAGACCTATTACAAGAAATAATTAATTTTATAATATTTAGTTTTGTGATACAAGTTCTCCTAAAATCCATAACTTTATAGAATAGAAGGTAAAATCTGTAGTTTTACCATAATTTATATAAGAAAACCTATAGTTCCATAACATTTACGCAAATAACAAACATGAAGAAGCTCACTCCTAGAAGATGGCTAGTGCCAAAGGCTTGGAATCCATCTTGCCTAGGGATGAAAACGGAGCGGAAACAATTGGTAAATGGTTGTTCTGTTTCCATTTACACATTTTTTACCGGTAACGGAAACGAAATCGAAAACCCCAGAAATGGATAGTGATGGAAATAGATGCAGAACGGAACGCAGCGGATACGAGAACGACAGAGGAAAATTCTATCCAGATATGTTCCCAGTTGTAACACCCTAAACATTTGTAAATTCTTTAATTGATCATTTAATTCGGATTTTATGAATTTTTTTCTAATTTTTAGCATTTAATTAATGATTTTTCTATTTTTAGAAAACCAAAATCCGAATCCTACTGGATATAATTTTCCTAAGTTCAAAATGTTATAAAATATTTTTGAGAATTTTTGTAAAACTTTTGAACTCTATTTGATATTTTTCTATAAAGCAATATATATTTCTAGTATTATTTAGATTAGAAAACGAATTTAAAATATCCATTTTTCTTATGGGCTGAAACCCACTTTTCTTTCTCCTTGACCCACTCTACTTCCACCATAGCTTCCCCTACTTTTCCTACTTAGTCATTTCTCTGTCATCTATCTCTAATCTCCCCCGTGTTTCTTATCTTTTCCATGCGCCTCAGCGCAGTGTAAATTCTGTTATGCTTCCTATTTTAATATAACTGTAACATCCCAATTTTTGCGTTTTATAGATTTAACATGCATTTTATGCCTTTATGAATTTTCTAGATTTTATTTAATTTATTTTTGAGTTTATTGATTTAAGCCTATTGTCATATTTCATTAATTTATTGAAAATTTTTATTATACTTTTGCTAGAAATATTTCATTTAAGTTCCAAATGCCTTAAAATATTTCTCAGATTTTTCTAGATTTTTTCTGATATTTTTCTAATTATTTGGGCTTTATTTATTTTGCAAATTTATTTTTATTTGAAAAATGTTTAAAATGCGCCAAATAGTGCTTGGGCCGAATTCCACCGGATCAGGCCCATCTTCTTTGCGCCACCAGCCCAGTCGGCCGGCCTGTCTTTCGCGCATCAGCCCGCTCAGCCCAAGATCTGAAACCCTAGTGATGCGGTCCGTTGAATTTGATCCAACGTCTGTCGTTTCTCCGCGTCATCATCGCGCCTTGTGCCGCTGATCTACCGCCACGCTTACGTCCGCAATAAAGCCACGTCAGTGAAGTCGTATCTTCACCGAATTCCGCCGCCGCCTCGGAATTGACTTTGACTTTCGCTCCGCGCACGCCTTCCCATGCCCTTTATAAGCCGCGCCGCACCCCTCCCGAGAATCGCTAAGTTCCACTGCACCTTTTGCCCTAGATGCTGACCTTTGTAGCACCGTCGTTTGTCCTCGTGGGCTCGTCATAGTTTGTGGAGGAAGCCACCATCGTTTTTCGCGGATATCGTCGTCGTTCGCCGTCCTACGTCGCGCTCATGTTCGGACTCGAGACCGCCTCGTCGTGCCGCGTTAAACCCAGGAGAAAACGTCGTCGGAGGAGTACCAAAGCACCGCCGCCATGGTCATCGTCCTCTGGTCTGGTGGGATTTCGCCGCCAAGAGCCGCCGGTCATCATGAAGTTTCTCCAACCGTCGGATCTTCATCGAGCGGTGCTGGTACGGACGCGTGTCGTAATCCCGTAGCTCTTCGCCGCCGCTATTTGCCGTCGCTTGTGACCATCAGATCTAGATCGGACAACTTAGAATCAGCCACGTGGAGGTAGTGTTATCTCACCACGTGTCCGCTGCCGTAGCATCTGTTCGTCGGATCTCGACCGTCAATTTTGAATCGTGCAGCCATGATTGCGCCGCAACCCGAGCCAGTGGCACGTTGCCGCGTGTCGCGCAAGAACCGAGAGGTCACCGCCGCCTTGTCACTGCTAACGTCAGTTGTGACGACAGTGATGACATCGCCCACGGTCGGTCCTGCTGTCAAAGGCTGAACGCCGTGGACCAAGTCCACCGTGGACTCAGGTGCGTTCGTAACTTCGTGGACCCGGTTCATGGACTGTGGGCCCACATGTCAGCCTAATAACGTTTTTTCAGAAAATTTTTATTTATTAAATTAGATTATGACGCCAGCCTGACGTCATAAATGCCTATTCCAGTAAAAAAATAATTCGGTTAATTCGGATTTTTCTATTTTCATTTTATTTCAAACTTGAAAGGGTTCGTTCTCCCTCATACGAACTTCGATTGAGGTGATTTCAGTTTCTAAAAATTTGTAAAATCAAGATATATTTAATGATGAATTTTATTTAATTTTTGGAGTTGATTTTGATCTCTGTTTTTAGTATTTATTACTTTATCGCTTGTTTCGCGTGACGTTGAAGTGCCCGAGGTATTCGTGAGCAAGGAGATAATTGAAGACCAGGGTCGAGAATAGGATTCAGAGATCTTTGAAGGCAAGTTGTGCTTTGATCATGTTGAGCCCATGTTTTAAAAGTTATATTGTTTAAAGCTCTTGCATGTTAATTCAATTAATACTTGTTTCAATTAATTTGGGATTAGCTATTCATCCAAATTGAGTTATATCTACCTTGTCATTTGTATGCCATGATTCATTTATCACCCTAGTATAGTTCCTTATATGTTGGTATCTATTATTTGCCAATGTGGGTTAGCTAAAATGTGAATAGTTTGCCTAGCCGTACAACGAGTTATTGATATCATTTTATGTGAGAAAAATTAATCTTGCTTAATGGAATATGGAACATGTTTTTGAAATATGTGTTAGGTGTTGTCAGGGGCGGAGCCAGGCCTCGGGCCACCCGGGCCTGGGCCCGAGGCCTGGCCCAAAATTCTTATGCAAAAGCCATTGAAAGTCTATACAAAATGCTAGTAAAATTTGGGCCAGCCCAGGTCGGCCCGAGGCCTGGGCTGGCTCCGCCCCTGGGTGTTGTCACGCAATGTTGTTGATGGCACGTGATGCATGGTAATCAACTGGGGTGGTAAAATGATTTAGACTGAAGCATGTGGCAAGAATTTATGGTGGACCAATGTCGCATTTGGGTGGTCGCTTTTTTTTTATAATGGTAACGCTAATGGTGAATTTTTTGTTAGTCTTACCTTGGTCAACCTAAGGACTTAACCTTGCACGCATTTGACTTGAGTCAAGCATGCAACCACATGTCTGCAATGGAACGGACTTAACTGATTAATTTGCAATATCTTAGCGTGGTACTACTAGTGGTAGTGCGAGCCCCAACTTTATGGGTAAACTCATTAGCGCAAGAGGGGGGCCCTGGATGTGGTAACCAATCCTACCAGTGTTGAAATCTTAGCGAGTAGTACTGGGTTAAGACAAAGCTCTGTAAAGGCTTTGTCATGATCTCTCTGCCGACATACCAAAGGAAGTGTGTTAATTGCATGTCAACAAGAGACAATCATGTCTTGTGGGTAAAGAGCATAACCTCTGCAGAGTGTAAAATCTATTCGAATAACCGTGCTCGCGGTATTGAGCAATGCTCGGGAATTACGATCAAGGGTTAGATTTTATTAAAATCAGTTGGGATGGATGTTGTATGCCTATGAAAGTATGGAAATTGATTTAAGGTTGTGAGTTGGTTTATTTGGTAAATAATTGAGAAAATTATTATTGTTATTATTTGTTTTACTGTCTTTATGATCTATTTATGCTATTTCTTCATAAATGCTGCCTTATTGCAAAATAACCATGTTAGCCGTTCATTTGGAATAAGCCATGCATATAGTATGATAGACTTGCATTCTGTGCACAACGTGTTGAGTGCTTTAAGTGCTCACCCTTGCCAACAACCAAATTATCAGTTGAGGAGAAGTCTACACCTTTGAAGGAGATGGAGTTCTACGATGAGGTGATTATATAGGAGTTGAACCTTGACAGATGCTTGTGGCATGTTGATGGGATTCACCGACGTCCTTCGTTCCGCTACTGTTTATTTGCTTTGATTCAAAGCCATCAAGGCCTGATAAGTGTAAGGCTGACCTTAAGGTCATTCAACTATGTCTTAATTAATATATGAAATCTTTTGTTATGTTTTCGCTGTGTATGATTGTGATATTCATCTATGTTGAGATTGTGTGCACTAGCGTGATTCTGGACTAATGCAGAATATACAGAGGATTCGAATTTGTATATTCGGGTCTCGACAATAACCTAGCTGAAGCTAGATCTTTCAAAAAGATATTGTACCATATTGTATTTTGTTATGCTTTCCCTTTTAATCGTTCATAGTCTGGTTTTATTATTATATAACTAGCGGAATGTTTTGCGCAATTACGCAGCTACATATTGTATTTATTATATAACTATGTTGCCTTTCAAGAATCATATAATTGTAATAGTTGTACTATCTGTATATGATTAATCTGCACTGTTATACTCTAGCCTCACTAAAATAAGTGTTGTAGATCTTCTCTTTTTTCTCTCGGTTAATGAGAGAAATTCTTATATATACATGATTAATTTACACCGTTATAATTTAGATCCACCAAAATAAGTGGTGTAGAAATTTACTTTTTTATATAACAATTAACTCATAGGATGGCTCGCGAATTTGCACGGTTTGATTTGTTTCAAAGTCTATAGTATCAAATGATATAACTTATATGCTTGAGAATATATTTACATATCTTATAGGCTTTTTTATTTTTAAGACATCATAAACATTAAAGAAAATAATAATTGAAGTACGAGCTTGAGGAAAATACAACTATTCAAGACGTCATAACTCTATTTAGATTTTGAAGAAAAATACAACTTGATGAACATAATTGAAGTGTGAGCTTTGATGAAAGAAAATCATTGAGTATAATAAGTTGTTGGGGTTCTTAAAAACATAACCACTCTCCATCATGCATAAAACATGTAGCTACATACCATTACTCTTCCTCCATTAGTTACCCACTTCCAAAATATCTGCATATACATGTATCTCTATTTAATCTCAAGCAATACATTGATTATGTGTATGGAAAATTATCTTATTAGTTTATATAGTATTACAATACCTTACTCACACATACACCAATGAACCGTGTGCGACCTACCTTGAAACAATCTTTCCTCGCAGGCTGGCTGCCCCACTAAACCATGTGTCTTCTATATTTTCTCGTCGCCGTAACTTTTTTGCTCCAACCTCTAACAAAAAGCCCAATTTTTTGCTTCGATCCCTACCAGTGACACCCACCACGCTCTCTTTTGTTACCTCATCATCGAGTTTCTTTGGCCACTGATTTTGCAACGACGTGATGCTCTCCACATGTCGTCGTAGCCCTTGGCTCATTCGACTTTGACCTCTATCTGGCGAGAGCACGACATTGACCTCATTGAATGGATAAGGTGATTAGTATGACATTGTCTTCTTCTCTGCCATCGTTGCCTTGGCTCTGCATTTTCCCATGGATCGATGTCTTTTTGCAGGTTAGATCGATGCCATTGCACTCTTTCATGTTCTTCTTCAACACCATTCGTGCTATCAATATATAACTTTTAATTTTATTCAAAATTTCAGTTATCTTTTATTGAGTTTGTATACAAATAAAATTGCTAATTTTATTTAATTTATTCTGGATTTTAGTTATTTAGGGATTTTACCTTTGAATTCATATAGAAATCGAATTGCAATTTTTATTTTATTTTTTATCCCAAATTTTAATTATTTTTTGTTCAAATTCGTATTCATATCCAATTGCTATGTTTCTTTGTTTTTATTCCAATTATAGTAATTTATGAATTGTACTTAGGAGTTCGCATCGAAATCAAATTGCTAATTATATTTTTTTATTCAGAATTTTAGTTATTTTTCTAGAATTTGTATACAAATTTAATTTTTATTTTTTTATAATTATATTTATTTAGAGATTTTAATTAGTAATTCATATGGAAATCAAATTGCTAATTTTTTTGTTCTAAATTTTAGTTATTAATTGTTGGAATTTGTATACAAACCCAATTTATATTTTTAAAATTTTATTCATAATTAAATTTATTTAGGGATTCTACTTTGTAATTTGTTTTGGAAATTAAATTGCTATTTTTTATATTTAATTTTAGTTTTTTTTTAAATTCGTATACAGATCCAATATCTAATTTTTATTCATAATTATATTTATTTAGTGATTTTATTTAAGAATTCATATGGAAATCAAAATGGTAACTTTATTCTCTTTTATTCCAAATTTTAGTTACTTTTTAAATGTAGTTGACATGGACTCTTTGTTTTAATCATGACTATTATAGTCTAGATCAGGGTTCACAAAGCCGATGAAAACCGGTCGATTTTCACAAAAATTGATGTTGCCGGGCCAGTTCGGCAACAAAAACCTAAGGTAAACCTTGGAGTTCAAATGTAAATTTAAAAAATTTGAAGAAATTTAACAAAAAGTGATAAATGTTTTTTTTTAAAAATTGCGTGAGGTCCTGAGGCAATGCTAATGATTCTATAAAAGTTTTAGATGATTATAAGACTTATGTACTTTAAAAAATTCTGAAAGTGATACTATCACAATATATGCTCTTCAGTTTTTTATTTTCTAGGGGCACAAAATGAAGTATAATATTGTTAAACTTTTTTGTGATTTTATAACGTAATTAAAATTATGTTATAAAATTTTCAGATGATGATCATATATGTGCATTTTTAAAAGATTCTGAAGGTGCTATTATCATTGTATATGCTCTTCTGTTTTTGATTTTATATGGGTACTAAACGAAGTCTAATATTTATGGATATTTTATTACATAATGCTTTGGCACTAGTTATGGTTACATTAAAATTTCATAATATAATTTTTTTAAAACATTTATAAAAATATGACAGTGTCTTTGTTCCTTTTCATTAATTGTTGTTTTGGATTTTTTAGAATAAATAAATGATTTAAAAAATTGTTTAAATTTATTTGAGGTGTTTGATAGGTTAATTGGGATTTTTTTCAATTTTGTCATGCATTTTCACCATTTTTCCTTATGTCGTCGGTTTTCGACGAAATCCAATCGGTTTTCGATCTTTTTTACCGGTTTTTGGTTTTTTTTAATCGGTTTGATCACCTGTTTGACTTTTGCAAACCGATTGGTTTTTACCGAATTTCGGTCGATTTTCGCGAAAAATCGGTGCCGGCCAGATACCGATTTTCAAATGCAAAACGAAAATGTAAACCCTGGTCTAGACTCACAACGATCAATGGTGTATATCTTCCTCTCTTTTTTTCCACCGATTAGCATTAGAATTTCTAGCCCTTAGGAGCGAACGTGGCAACTCTTTTTTTGTGTTAATATGATAATAGATAGATGTAGGATTTTTTTTAACTTTGGAAGCAAAATATACATATGCTATGAGAGCTTTTTGCCGTATTAGCTCTATACGCATTCATATTTACAAAATAGCCACCGAAGCGATGAAATTGTAGAAATAGCCCTCTCGCCCACGCGTTCCGCTGCCCCAGATCGCGCCATAATTTTTTCGCATTTTTCCCCGCTGGGCCCACCTTGCCGCTGCCTGGGGGAGCTGCTCCCGGCCAAAGCGCGCAGGGTGGTGGGGCCCACCATGCCACAACCTGGAGGAGCGGCTGCCCCCTGCACTGGCCCCACCTTGTCGCCCCTCCACCGCGCGGCTCCCTCCTGGCAACGCACCGTCGGCACTGAAAATTTTTTTAGCCGTTTTGATAGAGTAACTGAAATTTTTGGTTTTTTAGCCGTTTCAAAAAACGATTTAACGGACTTGGTTACTGCCGCAACCGAATTCCATTTCTAGCCCCCTAGGACGGCGATTCCGCGGACGGCAGGCGCTGCAAAGGATTGTCGCGATCGCCAGGTGCTCGCTATTCTGCATTGACTTTATCCGAAAATTCATTGTTAAAAGTCAGTGTTAAATTTATGAAAAGTATGAATTATTACAACTCAGAGTTATTTTGACGGTTGCTAGAATTTTATAGTTCAAACTAGAGTTAAGTAAATTCAAAATTTCATATTTATCTGTGATTAAAATATGAATTTGTCAGTTAATAGTTTTGATTAAAAATCAAATTTTGTTGTTTGTCATTCTCTTTCGGTGTGCGACAAGTTTGACGAAAAATTATAGTAAATTATTGAATAAAACCCGACATTGATATTACGAAGTGCAGGGATAAAATATAGGTACATGCCACATAAAACTAGGATGCAACGTAGGTATACATGCCTTAGAAAATTCATAAAACTGGGATAAAACGTATTCCATAGTTGTATGCCTCTGGTAAAGGACTAAGTAACAAATCCATTCATTTTATGGCTATGGTTGTCGGAATAGACGGTCAAAACAAGGATAATCGTATATTGGTGACAGACGAGGTACTACGTATGGATACCCGAGAGGGCTTGATGGAATATCGTCGTCGGGATTTGGAGGACTCCGAGGACGTAAAGTTCGTGGGCTAGGTGGCATGAAATCGTCATCATCATAATCGTCATTTATATGGTTTTGAGCTAGACCTCTTGCAGTGCTGGTCGAACGTCCTCTTGCATTGTTTCTTGAACAGCCTGTTGTAGTAGCACTTGAACGGCCTGTTGTGGTAGTTCTTGAACGTCGAGGTCTAGGTGATACGAAATCGTCGTCATCATCGTCATCATCATTTGCATAGTCAGGAGTAAGCCCCCCTGCAGTGGTGGTTAAACGTCCTCTTGACCTCAAGTTAGATCCTCTTCTGCGTCTTCTGCGCGAACCAGGCATCACACCCCCGCCGAAGAGCATATACATCGCAAAGAATTCTGGGATATCTTTGTTCAGCAAATCTTTATCCTCCGGGAATGAATAAAACACAAGACAAGCATACAAATTAGTTAACTTAGAGATAATGGTAAAAAGATTAGTAGGGTGAACAAATATTAAATAACTAATCTTAATATGCTCTGCATACTGATCGGGCAGCATCATTACCCTGTAAGGTCTCGTAGAGAAACCAATAGCAGAAGGGTGGTCGTCTAGTTCGCACACCCTGAAATACGTTTGACGCCACCCTTGCAAGTGCGTCTTTAGGTCGTCGGAGGTCACAAGGTTAAGGGCGGAGGTTGTCACGTTATGCCTCGATAATGTCGGATGGCACTCTTGCAATTTGGATAGCACTGTACTTAGGTTCTCCTCCTTGAACGGATCATCCTTCCCATTATGCGTAACCTTCAACGTGTAATGTAGGGCTACGCTGCTCATTTGAGGTGTCCACGAGAAAGCTCTGCTAGAGGATCCAGCCATGGAGAATTCTGAGGGGGAGATGTGTATGTGTGCCTGGGGTTTGGCCTTTTGTAGACTCGACGGGGTGGTGTATGAACTAAGTGTTGGAAGGTAAGGTTGAAACGTATAGACGGACAACAAAACCCTGGAGTGTGTAGTCAAGTCGGGCTGAAAAAGCAATCATGCATGCAAGGTGTCAGTAATAACAAATATGTTATGCATTAAGGGGTCACTTCAGAGTTAAAAGTAGGTAGTGAGTGGTCACTTCAGACTGTGCGGTGTGCGGTTAGTGCGTACTGAGTGTACCGTTGGGCCATACACTCCTAGAAGTATGTATCTATGTACTTCTATCTGTAAAAAAATCTACACTCATAAAAATGTGTATCTATCTACATCTATCTGTAATAAACATGTTTTTGAAGTGCTTGATGGTTTGATGTTGAATGATGGTTTCCTGTATAAATGGGTTGCGCTTAGTTCTTTGATTTACTAGGGGATATAACCAACGGAGACTGAGCTGCCGAACGAGAAATCCAAAATCAACATATGCCACTTTATGTTTTGCTTAGATTTTGGATGTTACAATAATAGAACTACGATACTGAAATAGTACGTGAGGTACATCATTCTTACACCACTTCGAACGGTATCCATGACCAAGTTTGTGTCATCTGTAGGAAACAAACTACTTCGCGAGTGCTGCGTACACTACAACAAGGATAGCTACACACACAATCTTCTCCAACCACTTCACATGATCTAAAATACGCTCCATCTTGAACACCAGCACGTTCAGCCTCTGCTCGATCATAGGGTCGAGCCTCTGCTCCATAGCAGCCTGTAGTCTTTGTGATCCTGTGCTTGGAGGACGCTCCATCCATGTGTCTATGGTGTCCGCCCATTCGAAATATTGGCATCCTTCGGACTATGTGACGAGGTACACATGTGTTGAGGCCGTGAAAATAAATAAGATCTCTCCGAACAAATAGAAAACTCTAACATTAAATAAAAATCAAACTAACTGGTCACTTACTGAGAAAAAAGGGCATTTATAGAACACCCGGCCTTTATTTTCCTCCGTGTTGGCGTAGAACACATTAGCTTGCACATGGCAGTTAGGACAATCGAGCTGTCTTGCAGTGGCAAGAGCACGAGCCCTTCGATTTTCTGAGCTCGCCATTTGAGACATGGCCTTTGCAAGGAAGGAATGAGATGAGGATGAGGATATGAGGAAGCAGAGCTGGTGTGGAGGCCTATTTATAGTGGAAGTGCGTTGATTCGGCGAAATCCCTTACGAATCCAAATGTTCGAACATTGAAATTACTGTGCACGTTTTTCCCCAAATGAAAAAACAACAGATCGGGTCCATTGAAATCCGAATAAAATAAAAAATATGTCCAATGGATCCGCATCGCTCAAATTGAATCAAAAAATATCCCGCGCTCCACGTCCGCTGGATTCTACTATACAGCGGCCATTTTTTAAATTTTGTCGGTTCAGCGACTAATCACGTAAAATAATTATCCTGCCGGGCTAGAACAGAAACAAATTCGTATAATCTCCATTAACTACTCATTACATTACATCAATATAGTCATTTCACACACTGCTGCTTGCACTAACATCACACCAAATTGTCCTATTTCACGTACTACGCAATACTCTACTACTGTCATGTCATGTCATATTATTTACGCAATTTTTTCGTTACATACGTTATTTTTAAAAATATGAATGCGGGAAAAATCGGCACGAAAAAGTTGAAAGCATTGGGCAGAGTGTTGCAACTTGTCACTGCAAAAGGTGACGGATGCATTCCTTTTTGACTACTCGGCCAGACAAAGCTGATACCTGTGACTTGTCTAATCGGCCTGGCAATCGTGAATTGTATAAGCGTGTTGGACCATCGCCTTTATCATGCCAATGTGGGAAAGCAAAAGATCATATATTATGAAAGCAACATACCATATCGACATAGTAAGAAGGATTATCATTCTTGAAGCAGTACGAATTGGTCGGCATCAATTACATATACGCACTTTAGTACAGCAATAGAACCGGTCGCTGACTCGTAGCTCAACTCGGATCTGTTCCCCGCTTTCGCGGACGACGGAGTTGGTCTTCTGGGAACGTGAACCGGTCAGGCTCGTGTGTCGTGCTCCGTAAGTCGTACTGTGTTTCTTGTGACGGTCGAGGAGCATCGACAAGCTGGATGGGTCGCATGTGTGGCGTGTCCAACATGTCTTCCACCCACCCAGGAGGCTGCATTGCAATGTAATGTTAGTGCCGTGCTCAACAGTGAGTGAGTGCAACAAGTACCTCATAGTACACGTAATACTTACCGATGCTGGTCGCTCGGTCGTGGAGTGTTGTGCCCACTGGGAGAACTCGTCCCTAGAAACCTGCACCCACGTATTGTTAGCACGGCCACGTGTTGGAGTTCACTACAACTAGAGAAACATACCTCCCATGTCGGCCGCACAGATGATGACCCTGCACCATATTCGTCGGTGTAGTACGAGGCGTAGTTCTGGCCCAACCAAGTTTGCTGAGAAGGGTGCTGCGGTAAGCGTGGCGGCGCGAAGCTACCCCAAGCCGAGCTTGCTGGAGGCAGGTCTTGAACTGGAGTGTCCACCTCGGAGTGTGTGTAGACATCAGCAACTGTACTTGTTGACGGTGCAAGCAGAGTTTGATCTCGACGCACGGCCTGCAAAATATCATGAAATGAATGGAAATGTTAGGTAACTCAGAAAAAGATAGGTTCAATAGGAAGTAATAACTTCAACGAAATATATTGTACCTCACGTGCCTGCTGCGTAGACGAACCGTGCATGCCGTGGGGGGTGTAGGTCTGCCCGAATGCAACATCCTGAGGTAGATGTGACGGCGCGGATGCACCCCGCCCTGAACTTGCCGGAGGCAAGTCCCGACCGAGCGAGTCCGGGTCCGAGTATGTTCTTACCTCGGCAGTTGGACATGACGGCGACGGAGCAAGTAATTCATGTTGCCGCCGAGATGACGATGGCAGAAGAGAGTGATCTCCCTTGGGCGCTGCAAAAAATACATGCCATGGCGAATAAAATTACATTGCGTAAGTATTACGAAGTTTTTGAATGAAAGTTAGATGTCATACCTGCGTGTCCTGATGGCCAGTCTGAGCTGAAGATGAGCGAGCAAAGCTCGATCGTCTTTCGGCCACGCTCGATCGCGACAATCTAGGAGACGGATGTTGCGCGCCTGCGCGAGCAACCCGTACGGCGACGTCGCTATGACGGCCGCACGTAAAAGTCCTCACGATGCCCTTTGTATCATCCAACACCGAACGGAGTACCCCTAGCAGGCCGAGAACAGTGTTGCGTTTCCCTTCTCGTAGTGCACAAGAAACCTCGTCAACTATACGGCTGGCACGCTCGAACTGCACAAACAAGGATAATGTTGGTTAGGCGTGAATAAAAATATTAATGTAACGTACCTTCCGCTCGTACCGTGTCGTCCTGCTGTGATGCGCGATGCAGAGGGTGGCCGAGGCCCAACCGGTCCTCGTGCGTGACCTCCTTGGGCCTCGGAGGAGCAGGTCCATTAAGTCTACCACGCGTACGTGGCACGTAACACTCCAGGTACGCAACGTACGACTCTGGGTCATAGGGTCGATTCTCGGCCACTACCTGCGCTGTGGCGGACTCCTCCCACGCAGTGGTCCACGGTAACTATGCGAGGTGCCAGTCATCGCTCTGTTGGCCCTTCCTAGATTGCCTGGAAAGAATAAAATTTTTAAGTTATGAACTCGGATTGCATATTACGACAGGCAAGTAGAATATCGTACAATTGAATATTACGAATTGCACTTACCTGTGCACTTTTTGTGGCAGAGGTGGGCCAACTAGAGGGGGGATTTCCTGATGGAGACCGAACTGCCGCATCACTCGGGCAGGGCAATGCGGTTTGACTATGTGACAAAACACCATGTGGCATGTTGTCAACCAGTAGTAAATATCTTGGCCGCACTACTCTGACAATCCATGCGGCGCCGTAGTGAACAAGAAATGCGCAGTCCATGGTTGTCATATGATGTCGTCCTCGTGTAGGGTCTCGAAGTAGTTATGATACTCAGGATAGACTCGACGAGGCCTCTCCCTAGCCCATCCCAACCAGCTGGCCGTCCACCGCGTACCCATGGTAGGCCAGTTGACCGGGTCCCCACCCTCACCGTAGAATAGAGCCTCCAATGGATATGGGTGCACGGGCTCCTTAAAGTATGGCCGCCCCACAGGGAAGTGCTCCTAGGACCATATCTAAAGCAGATAGTAACACACTGCAAGCACGGGCACATCTCCAGTAGTCTTCAGGCATGCTTCGCACAATCCCTTGTATGTCGCGCACAGCACCGCTGATCCGAAGCTAAACTATGGCAAGTCGTCCAGCTGGGCGTCAGCCAATACCTCGGCGATGTGGATCAAGCTGGGGTACACGGAGTCTCCCTACATTGAAGGAAACAACATCCAGCCGAACAAAAACAACATGTACGCCACAAGGTGACTCCGTACTACAAACCCCGGCGCATCGATCACGGACATGCCATGTACTGCCGGCGGAGGATCGTGGAACCCCGACTATTCTCCGGGACCGGATGACCGAACCGGTGCTGCAACCTTACCCTCCAATCAGGCCACTTCGGTGGCGAGACTATCGGCCTGCCCCTAATAGGTAAATCGGTAATAATGGCAACATCCTTCAGGGTCACCGTCATCTCCCCCCAGCGGAAGTGGAACGTGTGGGTCTCCGGCCTCCAACGATCGACGAGGGCAGACAGCAGAGCCCCATCCAAAGAGAAGCAGCGACCAATGTGCATCATCCGTGCGAACGACAACAGACCTGTCTGCCGTAGAAGAGGGACGTAGCGCGGATCCAAGGGCCAGTGGACGCTCGGACCTCCTGGGAACGAACGGTGGTGGACCGTCCCCCGTGAGCCAGGCATGCTGCGATGTTTCCCATCGTACGATGGGTCAAGGAGAGTATGTGCGTGTCCAACCATAACCTGCAGTGAGACAATAAATGACATGAATTGAAGAGTACGAGTAGCGACATAAAGCAGTAAATGTCATAACATGAAAAAACAACAAACCACAAACAGGACAATACATAACGTTAAGGTACATGGCATTAGCTTGCACATCGTATTACATAACGTGCATTTACATTGGTGAACCAATAATAAAATGACATGCTAGTACTACAATCACAAGTCGTAATACATTGTCACATGCTACTACGGACAGCTCGACGAGCCCGCCTTATTAGGGCAGTTCTTCACTGTATGACCTACTACCCTGCACAACCGGCACCTCCGTGCAGCAGGTGCGTCTCCGTGCTGACTAGCGTCCATGTCGTTACGAATTCGTCGTGACTGCCAGCGGCCACAATCACTCCTCTTCAAACTATCATTCTTGCACCAAGTCACTTGGCCTGGCCACAACTCCCTGTAATGCATGTCCAGTCCGTAGGAGTTGAACTCCGAACTCCATGTCCCGAACAAATGGTTGGTGCTAAAGTACTCTGAGATGTAGGGTGCGGATGACTGATGGAGAACCGCGCACGCTGCATATACATGGGAGCACGGTTTGTGTAGCAGTTTCGGCTTGTTGCATGTGCAAGTCGCTACATCGCGTATTGTGTACACTTGTTAACGATAGCCCCTGCAATGGCCATCCACGAACTTCTCCCGTAGACGAACTTCAAATTTTCGCCTAACTCCATCCATGGTGCGCGCAATGTGCGACCGGCCCTTCTCAATTTTCTTCTCCATGTAGGCATGCAGATGTTCGGAGAACTGCTTCCCCTCATCCAGGTACCTCTTAGCATTGATTCTTCTATTCACGAAGTATCCAACGGTTCTGTTTCAGGTCTCCTCCACGATGGCACTGATTGGGAGCGACCGGACACCCTTCAGAACTCCATTGTAAACCTCCGACATGTTTGTTGTCATTATTCCGTACCTTGCGCCGTCGGTGTCATGGAGCAGGGACCACTTCTCCAGCTTTAGAGCATGGAATTGACCCACTGGGAGAAGTTGTTGATCTGGGCCTCTGATTGCTTCGTCGTGTGCTTCGAAGTCTCCTCATCCAACACTCTCCAAATTGCCTCGAACTTCCGCCTTTGGTTTTGTATGCAGAGCCTCTTGAATGTCTTCATGACTTCCTTGTTGCGGAATGACCTGTGCAAGTTCGTCGCGAGACGCCTCATGCACCATCGATTGATGACATCAATCCATTGGTACGGTGGCTGTGTACCTCCTTGCATGGTGCTGATGGCCGACATTAGCCCAGCATGCCTATCTGTGATGAGGCACACGTACGGGCGGTCCTGGACAACTGACTGCTTAACATTGGCTAGAAACCACAACCAGCTCGTCGTGTTCTCGCTTTTCACAATCGCATAGGCCACCGGGAGTAGCTGGTCGTTGGCGTCGGCGGTGACTGCCATCAGTATGGTATCCTTGTACTTGCCAGATAGGAAAGTACTGTCCATGGTCAGAACAGGTCGGCAGTATTTAAACCCCCGAATGGCTGGTCCGAATACCCAGAACACACGGTCCAGGATGAAACAGTTCGGACCCTTCGTGGGGTGTGGTCTCTCCATCTTTTTGATGTAGGTCCCCTGATTGGCTTCAGCAATCTGGTGAAGCATCCGTGGGACAAGGTTGTACGCCTCTTCGTACGAGCCGTACATAATCTCTATAACTTTCTTCTTCGCTCGCCACACCTTGCCGTAGCTAACAGGATATCCCACCATGTTAACCACGTCAGCCATCAGTAGCTTCGGGGAAACAGTGACGTCCGCCGTGACCAAGTGAGAAATCAGGCTGGCCACATACGAGGACGTCACATTTATGTGCTTATGTAATGGCTCAGCAAGCACACAACTGTGATCCGTCAGGACGGTTATTCTAAAGCCCGAACTCACGGCCTTCAATCTCTGCGCACGGATCTTGCCGGGACACTCCGGATCCAGGCACTTTACAATGTACGTATCCAGGTTTGACCTATACACCAGGTACGTGCGGCTGATGTTCACCGCATATCTTGCAATTGCCTGCTGGGCGGCACTCTTTGTAGGGAATCTTTGCCCTACCAGTAGAGTATGCTGGTCGAAGGCCCAACCATGGCTGCCTTCGTCCGGCAACACGAGGAAAGACATCGCCAAATCATCGAGGCGTGAAGACACATAATCCACATCAGTAGACACAATGCCACCGATGGGAGCTGCATCGTCATCTTCACTGCTATCTGTGCGGACGTCCTCATCATCGTCGGATGTTGCTACGTCCTCCAAGTCTTCTAGGTGCTCGTGGCAGTCAATGCGAGCGGACCACCACTGCCCAATGTCTTCGTTTGGGTGAAATTCGCCAGCGATAATGTCCTCTCGGACGCTACCACGAGGACTAGAGGTTTCTCCTCTATCCACAAAGCGCACATAAACCATCGGGCGACGGTGTATCTGCGCCTGAGGGTTCATCACAATTTTCATATATTGCCCCCACTGTGAGCTGCCCGCGATCTTGCAGAGCGCCCACAAATAGTCCGTCAAACCTGCCACATCTCTGGCATGTAGGGCTTCGATTACAAGCTTCTTTCGGCAGGTCTCCCCGTCAAATGCGCTCCGCACGCACCTACGGAGCTCGCCCAGGTCCATCTCCATCAGACCCGGAGCCTGGATCACCTTCCGTTCGCAGTTCGAAAGGTCCACCCCACATGGACCATCTCGAACAACGCTGTCGCCATAAAATACGAACAAATCATGCATATCTGCCATTTAGTACCTACCATAACAAATGGCTCACGCCCATTATATCCAAACGTATAGTTTATCAACTCTGTAAAAACTAGTACGATAGAAAATGCGGCCATCATCGATTTTCACGTCATACTGTTAGCGTAATTGTTACAGTTATGCATACATTGTGCACTATTACTACTATTGTACGCCGTACTAAAACTTTCTTATCCTGCTGGTACTACACTAATATTATCATATTCATAATACTAGTATTTTCGCTAAATTACATCATTATTTACGTCATGTATAATTGTTTTACGTGCTCCTAAATACACTATTATTGACCTCACATGTACAAATACCGTTATGCCATGTATTATTAATTCCAATAAAATCACAATAAATACACACCATTATTTACGCCTGGTAGCATCATATTTATTTTACTGTTTTAGGCCGACAGGATAATTATTTTGCGCGATTAGCCGCTAAGCGAAACAAAATTTAAAATGGCGTTGTCTGATAGAATCCGGCGACGTGGAGCGGGATATTTTGATTCAATTTGAGCGATGCGATCCGCCGGACATAATTTTATTTTATTCCGATTTCTTCGGACCCATTCATTGTTTTTTCATCTGGGGAAAAACGTGCACGATAATTTCCAGCGGTTTCGAACGCTAGATTCCGTGAGGGATTTCCAAAATCGCTCAAAAAAATTTGGAATCCCTCACGGAATCTAGCGTTCGGAACCGCTGGAAATTACTATGCACGTTTTTCCCCAGATAAAAAAAACAGCAGGCTAGGTCCGCTAAAATCCGGAATAAAAATAAAAAATTATGTCCAGTTGATCCAGACCGCTCGAAATTGAATCAAAAAATATCCCGCGCTCTACGTCCGCTAGATTCTACTGTACAGTGGCCATTTTTTAAATTTTATCTGTTCAGCAGCTAATCGCTCAAAATAATTATCCTGCTGGGCTAGAACAGTAACGAATTCGTATAATCTCCATTAACTACTCATTACATTACATCAATATAGTCATTTCACACACTGCTACTTGCACTAACATCACACCAACTTGTCCTATTTCACGTACTACACAATAAACTACTACTATCATGTCATATTATTCACGCAATTTTTGTCGATACAGACGCTATTTAAAATTTTTAAAAATATGAATGCGCAGGGACCTAGTACAGTACAAAATTTCTCATTTCATCTACTGCTCGTTGTAGTAATACTGAGGTCTCAAGTACTATTACTTACACTAATTTCGTACTAATTATGTTAATATTCCAATATTATTATACTATTATCCTCGAAGATTTCATACTAACCTTCCTGGAGGTGTGCTCAAGATCACTAAAGCCCAAACAACGTATAAAATAATCTTCGTAAACAATACCTGCAAAATAAAAAACCAGAATCAAATGCTACGTAACAATATTAATCTAAACATAAATGCCAGTAAATTATAGACACCGACTAAATGCAAGTGAATTTCAGATTCTCGTTTCTGCTTGTTTGTTCCTGACCCTTTTTTCCCCTGCCTCTCCTCCTTGCGCTCACGGTTATCTCAGCTCCCTCAGAAACTCCCGAACT
Source organism: Otatea glauca (assembly GCA_036346275.1). Taxonomy (NCBI): domain Eukaryota; kingdom Viridiplantae; phylum Streptophyta; class Magnoliopsida; order Poales; family Poaceae; genus Otatea; species Otatea glauca. Next base: position 33,658,892 of record CM070720.1, read on the forward strand.
ACCTCGCTCTAGCACTGGTTTCTTACCCTCGCCGACTATCTGATGCAAACCATCGTAGCGGTCCTCTTTAATAACAGGAGAATTGAGACCATGCGCAACAAATGCGGACGCCGGTCGATGCTTTCGGTGCACGGAGAGGATGAATGGATGTGATGTAAAGAAGAATCAGATGCTATATTCTCCGGGGCCGTGTTTCAGCGCTTGACTCGTGGCTGAGGGGGCCGAGCTGAGAAGCTTTGGTTTAGGCGCGTGGAAAGGGAGGCGCGGGCGCCCAGGCGAGAGGGAGCAGCTCCTCCAGCGTGCGGCAAGGTGGCCCCCACCGCACGGAGTGCTGCAGGCGGCAGCCGTACCTCCAGTGAGCGGCACGGCGGGCCCCACCCGCTGCGCGCCAGCAGCTCCTCCAGGCAGCGGCAAGGTGGGCCCCGGCTGGGAAAAAATGGCAAAAAAATTATGGCACGATCTGGGGCAGCGGAACGCGTGGGCCAGGAGGCTATTTCTGCAATTTCATCGTTTTGGTGGCTACTTTTGTAAATACGATTGCGCATGGAGCTAAAATTTCCCGTACTCGCGTGTGCATATACAGTGATGCGTGTACGTACGACTTCCTCGTAATTGGAAAACAAAGGAATTACATTACATTTTGTTTGACTGCAGGCATCTCTGGCTAGAGTACCAGTTAGCAGCTAGCCATCTCTTCACGTACGTACGTGGACAAGGATGAAAGGAAGATCACCATAATTTGAGAAAGTTTGATTAGCACGTCTTGTGGCAGCAACTAGCAAGTTGACCCACGGTTACCTGGTTCGCCATTCGTCTGGTTCGGAATTCAGGTTCATGATCTGTCATTTTTGTAAAAGTAGGATTCGTTAAGGGTATACTTCTCTGGTTCGTGAATCAAAGATGGGGTATACTTATCAGGTAATGTAGAATTATGGTCTTACAAGCACAAAACAAATAGTCATAGAAGATTCTAGCCGGATAACAAAAAGAAAAAAAAAGATAAGATAAGACAATGGGTTTGTCATGGTCGGCCCAACCAGCCCAGCCCATAATGGTGATGGTGCCCTAAGTCATCCTCCCAGGGTCCCTGGCGCACAATGCACACGACTCCTCGACCACGCTATCGTCCCTCTGCTCCGCTGTCCTCTCATGCCGCACCGTCGCTCACTGCTCCTCCCGCGTCCTGCAGCTGCCCCCTGCTCCTCATCTCGCGTTGTGCGGCCACCTCCCCACTTCTCCTCAACGACGGCTACGATAGCGACTCGGCAGCGACAACAGTGGCATGATCGAGCAGCGCAGCGATGGTGACGGAATCCTTCCCTTGTGTCATTTTCTTCTCCCTTCTCTCTTTGATTATCTCTGTTTTGGATTCGTTGTCCTGTCACAAACCAGACCACGAATAATCACTACTCAAATCGCACGATCAGTAGAGACGAAGCCAGCCCATGGCCCAAGCCTCGAGCCGGACCGCTGTTCTCATGTCATGGCTCGTGTGGATTAGCTCCGTAGGCCAAGTCTCTCAAAGCCTTTTGATTCAAGGCCTTAAGCCATGGCCTGAGTGACCTATGGTCTGGGTCCGCCATTGGGTCGGGATCAGGCAACATTTTCTTCTGCCTCCAGAGCTGCTATGGAGTCGGAGAAGCCACTGACACCATGAGGTCTGCCGTGGGAGTTCAACTGGGTTGAATTAGCAGATTCAACGAGGTCCATCGATTGATCGACGCTGCGGCCGGCCGCCGGCGGCAGCAAAAGCTCTTCCTTGGCGTTCAGCCTCATGGATCCAGTGAATAGAATTTGCTCTGTGGACTGTGGAGGTCGCCGCCACCACCACGACCGAAGGAAACCGATGCATGCCAGTGCCACTTAGGAGGAGGAAACACCATTCCGAAAATGGGCTGCCTAGGCTCAGCAAATGTTACTAAATCGGCACCTACGGCCCATGGCCCAGCACATCTCTCAAGATTGGGGTTTAGGGTCTAGCGGAGGCACGTGTTCTTCTTGGCTTGGCTGCTGCTTTTAGTCTTCTTCTCCACTTCTCCTCCAAGAAAGTTGAGGAAAGTATGGACACCACCGGCGCCATGGCCGGCGGCGGCGAGGAAGAAGACCAGGCCCGCATGGTCGCCATCGCCGACGGACTCCAGACCCGAGACGCGTAAGCACCCCCCTTCCCTCTCGCTCTTCCTTTCTTGCAGCAGCTTCCTAATCCTAAGGATTGGTAGTGGTTGATTAATGCCTGCGCTGTGGTGTGTGTTGGTCGGAGAAACAGGATGCGGCTGTACAACTGGGTGTCGCAGAGGTGCTTCTCCGACTGCGTCACCTCCTTCCACCGCAAGGCCCTCGGCAAGCGCGAGGAGGACTGCGTCCGCGCCTGCGTCCGCAAGTTCCTCCTCCTCTCCTCCGCCTCCTCCGCCCGCTTCGCTGACCTCGCCGACCCCGGAGCCTCCGCCGCACTTGACGACTGATTCCTTATGCCAGCCAGTCCACCCCACTGTAGGAGGAGTTTTGTTTGCTCTTTTTTGTCAGCAGTTTAGTTTGCTACGATTCAGCCTGTGATCTCAATTGAAAAGAGAGGAGAGGGATGGATCATGGATGGATGGATGGGAATCGGGAAATAGATTAGACGGACGGCCAAGTAACTAATTGCGATTCAATGCAGATGTAATTTCACTTGTTCTAGAGGTTGTATCAAACGACGAATCTGGAGTTTGGATGGATACAGAAACGACTGAATTTTTCATGCCATGCGCTTTACCTTGTCTAGATCAATTTTCTTTCTTCCAATTTTGAACACCACTTCATCTTGTGCCCTGTGATATGCAAACTTGAATTCTTCATATTGTGTGATCATTGATGCTCCCCTCTGTTTATTGGCCTGCTCAACTTCACTGCAATCAAGTTCACATTTTTGTTCTCGCGCTCAACCTGGTATAAGATCACTCTGCAATTTGCCGATATCTCTTAAGCCTCAAAAGACATAGCAACTTCAGGAGAACAGACATGAATGGTTCATACGGAAAATGTGCTTGGTCAGGATAATGCACCAAGCAGAAAATGAGCCCGAGACAACCATAACCAAGATACTGCACGAAGCCACAAACACGCGCGCGCCCAAAAAGAGGAGGAAAGTCTCATGTATTGATTGATTTCACATAGTCAAGCTAACAGTTTCTGTAACAACCAAAAACGGATTGGGCCTAAAAGCCTAGGAGATAAACAAGACCTTCGACTATTCTGTTACAATTCAATGAAGACTTCTTTTTGGGTGCCATTCCGATTTCTAAATGGCACGAACTCATAAAGCTTCACCAAAATCAAAGATTAATCATCCTATTTCCCATGAGGTTCTCCTCTCAAGATTGACCTTGATCTCATCAAATATCTGTTGTAGTCTCCAAGACAAGACTATCACAAATTCATAATAGTCTGCTAAGAGATTTGATGAGAAGCTTGATGTTCTTCCTCGTTGCCTCGTCACTAGTGAAGCCAGAGACGTCTGAGCTGATACTCTGAATGTATGCACACAAAGAATAAATCTTGTGAGGTTGTTGTACGAGAGTGGAAGCTACGTGCAATATTATCAAAGATCAAACCCCAATATTCTTCAGAGTATATATAAGGGTGAATATGGACTGCTTAATGAGATCAGTGTTCTCAGCGATAAGCATGGAAGAGTTCAGCCGTCTGCATGTAACACCAGAAAATTTAGCAAACTGTTGTATCACAATGCTACCTGAACTAGATGGACTGATGGAACGCAAAGAATGAGCATCAATCAGGGCCACCAGTTGCATCATGAAAATATTTAGTTTCTTTCCAACCAAAGTGGACTTGCATTAAGGAGCCTGACAAGGCCCCAGCTCTAAATTTCAGAGTAAGAAGCAAGTGTTAAATAGCATGCCGACTTTTCAATGTCTTCCAAGTCTTAATATAGATACGTGTAGTATTTAGTTCATTTGCAAGAAATTTGTGTGTTTTTCAGTTTTCACAACTTCTTCATGTATTCTAGAATAATAAGCAGCAATAGATACATATGCATTTAAGTCCTGCAAATGACATATGCCAATTTTCGAGAGTACCTTAAATCACCGGATGCATCAACAATACCCTTAACTATAGTATCCACATCCTTCAGTAGATTACTATCACGGACCTCAGAGAGCAAAGGTTGAATTTTTTCAGATAATGCTTCAATCTATTCCATCATGACCATTTAACTCTGTGAATATGATACTTAACTGTAGAAGTGCTCAACAAAAATGTTCTATATTTTCTATATAAATAAAGTAAGATAAAAACTCATGCTTGGAGCGATGTTCCCTGTCTTTCTCTTCCCCAGATGTAACAGGAAAGAAGGGGGAATCAGTAAACCACTAATGAACAAAGTTTAATGGTCTTGAAGTTCAAAAGCTGATTTGACTCATTTTCAAGGCAGTGTGTTACAAATACTAAATTAGACATAGGAATGCTTTAGAATCTTAACGGGTGAACATGCCCTTTCTTCCTTCACAACATCTTATCGTGTGTGGATTCAGGAGCATTAACAGGTAATGCAGAATCTGTTCACAGATCAAAATCATGCATACTAAGTATATAAAAAATGTTTGCTCTTTTTTATGATTTAGAAAGGTGTCAGGGAAAACAGTACTACATTCAGGAATTGAATATGTTCAGTCAGGACACCCAATTGAGTAAAAAACAATGGCTGAATGAGATCTCATGAGAGTTAAAGCTGACAAAAAAATGTAGATGAAATGCAGCAAAAAGAAGACTATATGTACCCTCGAGGTGCTTCCTCCATTATATTTGCAACTCTTTCAGCCAATATATAGCCTTTATTAACACCTATTTCCTCCATGTCTCTTCCCAGAAGGGTAAGTATTCCAACCATTGCATCCAAGCTTTCTCTATGTCACATAGAATTAGGCCTTCTTTGCTACAATCTGCGTCAAGTGGGCCAACTGATGGTGTGGGATCTTAGGGTGTAAGATCAATGAGGGTCTCCATTAGGAGACCAGACTGATTCACCTCAATCACAGAATTTGTTAGAATATTAGGCATACTAATGATGAATTTATTCCGAAAATAAGCTATGACGATAATTGAAGATAGAACAGAGGGAATAAATATAGACAATAGTAATATACCAATTGTAATGTCTATCTCATGCATATTATTAGATCAACAGGACAAGCTAACGAGCATTCTTAATCTATGCATAGAAAATAGATGTGGTTCGCGTACGTTACCGAGATGACGCAAAGACGTGGCCGAACCGGAAGTAGATGTCGATGAAGATCAGCATACGATGCAGTCGAAGCCGATCATCGGTGAAGAAACCAGCGAGCAGTCGCGTGAAGACGCTTCCCAAAAACGTAATTCGCCCTCTCCCGGTGCAGGATCTCAAGGACGGACGTTTCGGAGACCTGCTCTCCCAATAGTCGGTGCATGCCGGCGAAAGGATGGGGGGGAAGGACGCAGCGTAGTATTGAAGGAAGGCAAAAGGTTCGAGAGAGATAGAGATCTGATCTCTTGTTCTGCGTATATATAATAGAGAGAATAGTGGAGCACGATACGAGTCGATTACAGATTCATACGTGCAGTTAATTCCGCGTAAAATCTGCCACTATCGCCATTAATACCGTGTTCACGTAACCGTGTTGATCACTTAGTCCCACGCTGCAAAAACTGCAAAAGAGGACTACGCCTGCACAAGCCGTCAGACTCGATTTCACTGCACCATTCATGCGCATGTCGCGTACGCGTGCCGCCTGGCCTGGCATGGCGAGGCGAGGCGAGCGAGAGCGCGCGCGTGTTCTCTTCTTTTAATGCTCTAGCATGGTGAAGGGAACCTCCCCTTATAAAGAGGTCTCCATTCACCTCTATTATTAATGTGGTACTATTCTCTTTTCATCTCTCTTTCACCTAATGGGCCTTTGGGATTTTAATGGGCCTTTGGGATTTTCTAAGAATTATTTGTATACTAACGGGCTTAGCCCAAATAATTCCAACAATCCCCCACCAGATCTTAGAGGTCCCATAGGTCTTTGCCTATTCCAAAGTACTTTTTTTATACCAGCTTTCGGTGACAATGAACTATGCTTTGAATTGCACTTGAACTTCAAGCTACATTCATCTACAACTTGAACAATGGACTATACCTTAAATTGCAAGTTTTGCGCAGACAAGTTTCACTTAAGGCCCTGACTGATACTAGGCTGCCGACAGTCTACCCCTCGGGTGGAGCATATAAGTCATACTCCTTGGTCTCTTCAAGAGCTTCTTAGAGAGTACCCACGTCTCACGGACTGCGACCAGTAGTCGGACTCATATATGTGTATTCTTTCAAGAATGCTCTGCAGGACAGCATCTTTGTTTGTTTAAAAACTAATAAAACACATTAAGATCTTTGTTTGTTTAAAAACTAATAAAACACATTAAGACCGTAGTCAATCTGCCCCACAGATTTTAAGAGTACATTATCTTTCACGGAGTTGGATGTAGAATGTAATCTTCTTCAGTTAATCCAATAGCTTGTTATTACCCAGGTACTAATTCACGGAATCTTCGATCACATAGCTTGAGTTACCACTGTGATTAACTATTTGGCAGGTCTAATTCTCATCTCCCTAGATGTACTATCTACCACGTTTCGTGATAGACCCTTTGTAAACGGATCTGACAGATTCTTAGTGGTTTGGATGTAATCCAAAACTATCACTCCGGAGTTTCTCAATTTCCTGACAAATTTCAACCGTTTTTTTACGTGTCTTGAGGACTTTATGTTATCCTTCGCACTGTTCACTTTCACGATAACCGTTTGATTATCACAGTTCATAAGGATAGCCGGTATCTATTTTTCAACTACCGATAAGTCCATCAAGAGCTCACGAAGCCATTCTACTTCGACAGTGGTTGTATCTAATGCTGTAAGTTCTGCTTCTATGGTTGACCTCGTCAATATGATCTGTTTACAAGACCTCTATGAGGCAGCACCACCACCAAGAGTGAATACATACCCACTCGTGGCCTTGAGCTCATCAGCATCAGATATCCAGTTAGAATCACTATACCCTCAAGTACACCAGGATATCCAGCATAGTGAATTCCATAACTCATAGCACCTCTCAGATAACGCAGTACTCTCTCAAGAGCACGCCAATGATCATCAACCAGATTAGACACAAACCGGCTTAATTTGCTCACAGCAAACGAGATATCTGAACTTGTAGCGCTAGCTAAGTACATAAGTGAACCAATAATCTGAGAGTATCTCAGCTGATCCCTAGCAATTCTTCGGTTCTTCCGAAGTATTAAACTAGCATCATAAGGTGTTGGAGAAGGCTTGCTTTCCATATTGCCGAAATGGCTTAAGACCTTTTTCACATAATGAGATTGCACAAGTGTAATCCTATCCCCACCTTTAATCAGCTTGATGTTCAAAATTACATCAACTTCTCCTAGATCCTTCATATCAATGCTTCGGGACAAAAACATCTTGATCTCATTAATCACATCAAGATTTGTTCCAAATATAAGTATGTCATCCACATACATGCACAGAATAACTCCTTCACCCCCACCATAGCAGTAGTATACACATCTATCAGCTTTATTTACAGCAAAGCCTTCAGATGTTAGAGTTCTATCAAACTTCTCATACCATTGCTTGAGTGCTTGCTTAAGACCATACAAAGATTTCAGCAACTTACACACTTTGTTCTCTTGACCATTTACTAAAAATCCATCGGGCTATTCCATATAGATTTCCTCATCTAACTCTCCATTAAAGAAAGCTGTCTTAACATCTATTTGATGAACAGGAAGACCAAAAGAGGTAGCCAAGGACAATAGTACACGTATTGTGATCAACCTAGCAACAGGTGTAAATATCAAAGAAATCATCGCTTTCTTTTTGGGTGTAACCCTTGGCCACAAGCCGGGCCATATACTTCTCAATAGTACCATTAGGCCTAAGCTTCTTTTTGAACACCCACTTGCATCCAACTGGTTTACAACCATAAGGACGATCTGTGATTTACCAAGTTCCGTTAGCGAGAATGGAATCTATTTCACTATGGACCGCATCCTTCCAGTAGTCTGCATCAGGAGATGCATATGCTTCTGAAATGGTCTTAGGAACATCATCCACAAGGTACACAATGAAATCATCACCAAAGGATTTTACGATCATTTGTCTCTTGCTCCTTCTAGGAGCATCACTGTCATCCTCCTCAGGAGTTTGTTCAAAATTCTCAATTGGTATGGCAGGTTCAGGAGTTAAATCACAAGCCTGACTCGGAATGTTGTGCATATCCTTCGTAGAAAATATATTCTCAAAGAACGTTGCATCTCGAGACTCCATTATCGTACCGACGTGCATGTCAGATACCTCAGATTTAACTACTAGAAACCTATAGGCAATGCTGCAATGAGCGTATCCTAGAAAAACACAATCAACAGTTTTAGGTCCAAGTTTGCGCTTCTTTATTATCGGCACATTGACTTTCGACAAGCACCCCCCAAGTGCGCAAGTAGGATAGTGATGATTTTCTTCCTTCCCATCCCTCGTATGGAGTTACCTCACTATTCTTAGTGGAAACTCTATTTAGGACATGACTCGAGGTCAACAAGGCCTCCCCTACTATGCCTTAGATAATCCCGTAGTGTCCAACATGGCATTAACCAAGTCAGTCAGAGTGTAGTTCTTCCTTTCGGCAACCCCATTAGATTGGGGCGAATAGGGAGACGTCCTCTCATGGATGATACCATGCTCTGCACAGTATTGGGAGAAATCACTGGAGAAGTACTCTCCACCACGATCTGACCTAAGTCTTTTGATTTTTCTTTCTCGTTGATTCTCAACTTCTGCCTTGTAGATTTTAAAGTAGTCTAAAGCCTCATCTTTTGTTTTTAAAAGATACACATAGCAAAATCTAGTCGCATCATCAATTAAAATCATGAAGTATCTTTTTCCACCCTTCGTCAACACACCATTCATCTCACAGATATCTGAATGTATGAGTTCTAGTGGTGCCAAGTTTCTTTCCTCGGCTGCCTTATGAGGCTTGCGAGATTGCTTAGACTGCACACAACTTTGGCACTTAGAACCTTTGACAATAGAAAATTTCAGAAATAATTTCACACTGGAAAGTCGAGACATAGAACCAAAATTAAGATGACATAATCGTGCGTGCTAAACACTTACCACACTACCAATACAAAATTTATTACAGACGTTCTCAAGGGAAAAGCGGAAAAGGCCTCCGCTATCATAGCCTTTACAAATAAATAGTCCGTACGTTGATATGACTACTTTATTCGACTCAAACACCAACTTATACCCATCTCTGCAAAGAAGGGAACCACTAACGAGATTCTTGTTGATTGAAGGGACATGCTGCACATTCTTCAGCCACACGATCTTTCCCGAAGTAAGCTTTAGATCTATCGTACCAACACCAAGAACAGAAGCATGTGACCCATTCCCCATCAACACGGAGGAACCCCGAGCAACCTGGTAAGAAGAAAATAATGATACATCAGCACAAACATGAATATTAGCCCCTGTATCAATCCACCAATCGGTAGATTGACTAACTAAAAGAACAGTGAGTAAATTACCATACGCAGGTGTCTCCATCTCGGTATTGCCAATAGTCACATTGACAGATTTGAAGTTCTGTCCCTGCTGATCCTTTCCTTGTTTGCGGTTGGAACATTTCTTTGTCCAATGTCCAATCTTACCACACACGAAGCAAGACTTGTCATTTTGCTGCTTTTTCTTCTTAAAGTTGGCAGTCTGAACAGCTTTTCCCTTTGGCTTGAAATTCCCAGAACCAAGACGTTGCACAAAATTGACGCTGGATTGTCCCTCAACCACCTTTAGGTGCACATCTTTCGCCCGAGCTTTCTCCTCAACATCAAGAGACGCGATCAAACTCTCAACAGAGATTTCTTGCCTCTTGTGTTTTAGAGATGTGGAAAAATTCCTCCATGAGGGAGGCAATTTGGCAATGATGCCACCAGCCACAAACTTGTCGGGTAACATGCATTTGAGGTGATCATGTTCCCTCGCAATGAACTGTATCTCGTGAGCCTGTTCAACCACAGAACGGCCATCAACCATTTTGTAGTCATGATATTGCTCCATAACATACAGCTCCCTGGCAGCATCCGAGGCACTGGATTTATTTTCGAGTGCCTCCCATAGCTCTTTTGCATCCGACATATAAATATACACGTCGCAAAGGCGGTCTAAAAGAACGCTAAAAACACATCCTACAAAAATTGTGGTGGCATCCTTGAACTCCTTTTCCTGCTCAGCAGTAAGGGTTCCTTCAGGTTTGTCAGCCGCGACCCAGTAGACGTCCATAGCTGTGAGCCACAGAGTGGCTCGTGTCTGCCATCTCTTAAAGTGAACATCGGTAAATTTACCCGATTTCATTGCCTTAGCAAATCCAGATGCTTTCATCATATTCACCATGAAAAGCCTATCACGTTTTTGGATTGTTAGAATATTAGGCATACTAATGATGAATTTATTCCGAAAATAAGCTATGACGATAATTGAAGATAGAACAGAGGAATAAATATAGACACTAGTAATATACCAATTGTAATGTCTATCTCATGCATATTATTTGATAAACAGAACAGGCTAACGAGCATTCTTAATCTATGCATAGAAAATAGTGAGGTTTGCGTGCTTTACCGAGATGACGCGAAGACGTCGACGTAGATGTCGATAAAGATCAGCATGAGATGTAGTCGAAGCCGATCGTTAGTGAAGAAACCAGCGAGCAATCGCGTGAAGACGCTTCCCAAAAACGTGATTCGCCCTCTCCCGATGCAGGATCTCAAGAACGGACGTTTCGGAGACTTGCTCTCCCAATAGTCGGTACACGTCGGTGAAAGGACGGGAAAGAAGGAGGCAGCGCAGTATTAAAGGAAGGCAAAAGGTTCAAGAGAGATAGAGATATGATCTGTGTTCTGCGTATATATAACAGAGAGAAAATTGTGGAGCATGATACGAGTCGATTACAGATTCGTACGTGTAGTTAATTCCGCGTAAAATCTGTCACTATCGCAGTTAATACCGCGTTCACGTAACCGTGTTGATCACTTAGTCCTACGCTACAAAAACTGCAAAAGAGGATTGTGCTTGCGCAAGCCATCGGACTCGATTTTATTGCACCATTCACGCGCATATCGCGTACGCGTGCTGCCTGACCTGACGAGGCGAGCGAGCGAGTTGTAAGGACCCGAATCCACTGATTCGAACCCACTGTGTTTACCGCACTAGTCCCAGGATCAACGCTAGTGCACACAGCTTAACATTGGTACATATCACATCATACACAACGATAATAGAATAATAGTTCACTTATTGATATAACTAAATGTATGATCTTATGACCAACTTACATTATTAAGCCACGCAGGCAAGACCGAAATATAAACTAATAATTATGCGTGGAAAGTAGAAAACGTAGATAGCTCATCGATTCACCACAGCAACCGACAAGGCTCGGACCCTAATGACTCGTGTCTTCCCGGACTTCTCTTCCAACACAGTGTAGATTCTTCAACTGTTGATTATTGTTGTTTGGCAAGGGTGAGCACTTAAAGCACTCAACAAGTTGTGCATGAATGCAACTTCTATATATCTATATGCAAGGCTTATTCCAATGGATAGGCTATCATGGCTATTTTGCAATAAGCGGCATTTATGAACAAATCTGATAAATAGATTGTAAAGATCAAAACAAATAACAATAGTAAATAACTTCAAGATTTCTCAAGTAAACCAAGTTTCCAATCCTAAGTCAAATTCCATCTTCCATATGGCATTCGCCATCCCAACCAAGTTGTCCATTTTAATTCATCTAACCCTTAATCAGAATTCCGAGCATTGCTCAATACATGCGAGCACGGCTATCCGAATAGTTTCACACTCTGCAGAGGTTATGCACTTTACCCACGTGATACAACCAAACACCACCAAGGCGAGTGATTATAACAAAGCCTTTACAATGCTCGACTTAACCCGATACTACCCGCTAAGGTTTCAACAACGGTGGTCTGCAACCGTAACTGGGGCCCCTTTGCGCCATGTGAATTACACCATAACTCGGGAACTCACACCGACCACGATAGTACCAAAATTAAGACATTGCAAATTACTCACCTAGGTCGCCCATACGGACATGTGGTTGCATGATTGACTCAGTCAAAGGCTTGCAAGGTTAAGTCCTTAGGGTGATCAAGGCAAGACATCCACATACCCTCGCCCATCGGGCCCACCTTGGCATACTCGCCCTTGTCACTTGCCCCAATCTAAATGATCATCACCCAGTTGATTACCAAGCACCACATGCTATCAACAATTCAACATCGTTGCGTGACATGACTCGCCACAACAACTCAATCTCATCGTGTGATCCCACATGACACACCAGTTCATAACATTGTTCCATATTCCATTAATCAAGATTAATTATCAATGATTCTGACACATGTGATGACGTGGCATGACTAAGCAACTAATACGGACTAATCCTCCAATGTTGATTATAATTATTAACCAACTATATTTAACCAATCTAGGGTGACAATAGATCATGGCATACGATGACAAGGTAGGGTATAGATCAATCTGGTATATTAGCTAAGCCCAATCTAATTTGAAACAATTGTATACTTGAAATATATGCAATAGGGTAAACAAATATAGCAATTTTATAAACATGGGTTCAACATGATCAAAGCACAACTTGCCTTGGAATAGGTCCCGTGCAGTTCTCGAAATTGCTCTTGAGTTCTTGGATCTTCCTCCAAGCGTCGCACAATTCAACGCCTACGCTGCATCAAGAAGAAAAGCAAATAAATGCCAAAAGAGAGCAATTAAACTCCAAAATCAAATAAAATTCACCATTAAATATATCTCAATTTTACAAATTTTTAGAAATTGGAATCACTCAAACCGAAAGTTAAGATGCAAAAGATATAGTCTTTTGAAGTTTGAAATAAATCTCAAATCGAAAATTAGAAATTCGAATTAACAGATTTATTTTTATTCGAAAACCGATTATTGCGTCATCATGACGCAGACACCGACGTCGACCGGCGCCACCAATCGAATCTTTGCCACGTGGTTCCGGTGCATAGACTCGGTCCACGGCTCGCGCCAGCCCACGGTGAACTCGGCGCACCACGCTTCGGGTTCTGTGCCTGACACGCGACACGATCTGGTTGGCTACTCGCATGGTTCGATCTGGTCTGCAGAAACACGATCGGATGGCGGCCGATCACGCGCGGCGTGGCGTGCGATCGACCAACCGATCTAGATCCGACGGCCCCGAGCCGGTCCGGCGATGGAGCGCGACGGCGGAATCTTACCGATGAAGAAGAAGGCGGTCTTACGCGGTGCTCCGGCGAAGTTTCGCGACGACGAAGCTACGGTTCAACGCGGCTCGGTCAGCGATCTCGGAGAGCACGCGGCGGCGGCGAGACTCAACGACGGCGAAAAAACCCGCGAAACCACCACGGCGAGAACCACCAACTCCGACGAGCTTCCTTGTGCGAACGACGGCGACTCGGAGCTCCGGGCCTTGCGAAAGATGCGCGGCGCGAGGTGAGGGGTTCCGTGCCCGCGTCGGCGCCTTAAATAGCAGCACGGGGAGGCGTGCCCAGCACGGACTCCGAGGATGACCTCGTGGCGGCGGCGGATTCCGGCGGCGACACGGAGATGACGCACAGATCCAACAAGCGTCCACGCGGCGTCCATCCAACGGCCCAGGCGCTTTGACAACGCGGCGAAAGAGGAGCCGTTGGATCTCGATCCAACAGTCGGCTTTCTTAGGTTTAGGGTTTCAGCTGAAGCGGGCCACGCGGGCTATCTGGGCCACACAGTAGTGGGCCGGCTTGTTACTGTTCATTGGATTTTAAAATATTTTTGATTTAAAACAATTCTAGGAATTCATTTTATTTGTTTCAGACAATAAAACTATTAGGAAAAATCCAAGAAAAATCTCAAAAATACTTTGAGACATTCTGGATCCAAATAAAATATTTTTGGCAAAACTTTATTTTAACTTTGCATAAATTTAAATAGATTTGAATAAAAGGCAATAAACCTGATTTGAATTTAATTCAAATAAATTCAGAAAAATCTAAATAAATTCCAGAAAATCATACATGCACATTTAAGAAATAAAAACTTAATTAAGTCAAATTTTGGGATGTTACACGAGTGCTTGTGTTCTCTTCTTCTCATGCTCTAGTATTATGGAGGGAACCTCCCCTTATAAAGAGATCTCCATTCACCTCTATTAGCAATGTAGTACTATTATATTTTCATCTCTCTTCCACCTAATAAGTCTTTGAAATTTTCTAAGAATTATTTGTGAAATAATGGGCTTAGCCCAAATAGTTCCAACAGAATTTTGAGGAATGATAATCTTATCATCGTCGACCTGACAAGATTGTAATGAGAATAGTTTACTAGTGTAGCTGACTGGTCAGCATGTACATGCAAGATTCTAGATTCAATTGAATGGAAGAATCACCATGTCCTGTACTAATTTATCAAGAACTATTAATCATATTCATAGCTTCAGAATTCAGACTAAATAGCTATTAACAGTTCAGATCTTTTGTGCCTACAATTCTCACAGATTAAACAGCAAGCTTACATGCCGAATTTGACTTGCCTCTAGAACTAATGAAGAAGGAATTGCCACTAAAGAAAATAAATAAGCGTACCTCAACAACAGCATTGATACTCCTCACAGAAGAGTCCACACGGACAACACTCCCCCACTGTCACCCCACGGATCCTCACAGGCGTGCCGTCGCAGATCCCGCACGCCTGGCTGAACTCGAAGTCGAACACGGCCTGGTACTTCCTGAAGCGCGACCGCAGCTGGAATCCACGGAGCCACGCTAGCATGAGCGCCAGAATCGCGGCGCCGGACACCATGAACAGCCCAACGCCGCCCTCCCACACGCTGCGTTTGCCGAACCCATAGTCCTCCAGCGGCCGCAGTCTCTGCCGCCAAAGCACCCTGAACACCTCAACGAGTGCAGCAAACGGCTCCCTCGCCGAGCACGCCACTGACATGAGCGCGAGCAGGTAAGAAGGATTTGGCTGCCATAGCCGCGTCCTTATCCAATCGGTGTAGAGCAGGTAAGAAGGATTTGGTTGTCATAGCCGCGACCTTATCCAATCGGACGATGAGGGGCTTAGGCCTTAGGGAGTGGTGGGTGGTGACGACCACTGACCAACCAGTGAGAGCTTCCCAGTAGCTACATACTCTACACAGCGATTCTTCCTTTTTGTGCTCGTGCAGTCGTGCTTCCGTTTCTTTTCTTGGGACAAGCCAAACCACAACAATGTTTGCTTAATCCGCCTTAAGTCACTTCGGGCAAACGAACCACAAGTAGAATGCAATTTGGATGCAACGAACAAACTAGAGAACCACATCATCTTTACTATTCTTGACTTGTACATCTCATATATCGAAGTAATCTTTAGACAGCATCTGCTCCACAAACCTCTACAGCACAGCATGAGTTATGAACCTCTCCACAGTGAAATCATAAAGCTACTGACATGCCACAACCAAGTAATGCAAATATCTCCAGATTATATTAGAGTGAAAAATTGCATCCTCGAGCTATCCAGCCCTTAGCAATATACGATCATACTACAAGTACTCTCAAAAGAATACAACAGAAAATAGATGCATAAAACAAGAAAAGAATCAAACGCCACCTTACCCTGATTCTTTTGATAAAACGAGGAAAGAATTTTTTTTTTTTTTTGCAAAGTCTCCCCTTATACTACAAGAATAATTACAAATGGTGGGCTAAACAGGCATAACGAGACATTGGCACTACAAAACCTCAGAACATACAAAATCTATATATAGTTTAAGAGACACTGATTAAAGACTTGAAGTACTAATACAAGGTCCAGAACCAGGCACACAGTGAACAGTGTAAGCCACACACAAAAGGCAGATTTAACAACTGTACAGAATGCGAGCGATGCCATACAGCTAAACAAAATTAAAGATGCTCAAAATACTCTAGTAGCCGCCAACAAAGGATTGCCTACTGTATCCTCCTGACGCAACACCATTCCCGTATGTCTGCTGCTGGGGGCCAGCAGCCTGCCCTGGACAGTCCCTAGCCCAGTGCCCAGGCTGATTACATTTGAAACACAAACCCGAGCTAGTGTTGCCAGCCGAAGAGCCATAGTTACTACTGAAGCCCCCACTTGAGGGCGGTTGCTGCATATCCAAGCCTACAGGGCAGTTCTGCGCATTGTGCCCACTGGACCCATAAATGCTGCAAGGCTGTACATTTCGAGTTGCTGATAGCGGAGTAGACATCCCGCCGCAAATGCTTGCTTGCTGCCCAAACTGATTTGCACCACCGATGTTCATAGCATAGGCATTGTTGGAGGTAAGCACACTTTCGACGTTAAGACCAACAGTGCCATTCACCCCTGGGGTTGAGCCTAAACCATTCAGCAAAAGGCTGTCAATCGCTCCAAGAAGACAACTACTTTCTTTCGACGGATCCAGTTTTTCAGCTTTAACAATGCTGCATTTCACACGCTGCTCATCATTAAATGTTTCCTCCTTGATTCTCAACTTGAGTAGATAAAGATGCCAACGGACCCCCTGCATGATCTCCATGAATTGGGCATCATCTTGGTCATCATTTTTTATTGAGAAAAGTTTTTCCGCTGTGCAGCCAACTATCTGCTCACCAGCCTCCTGGAACGCAGTAGCATAGGTAGTACCGGTATGATCCTGAATTTGACACGTAAGCAAGTACCTATACTCACATGTTTGTGAGCTCTTATCACATCGGTCACAATGCCATGTCCCATCGCCATTATTTGTGACCTTCTTATTGCACTGCTTCTCATTATATATCAAGGTGCAAGCTGGATAACAAAAACTATCAGTCTGCACATGTGAAATTGCCACCTTAACAGTGATCCAGTCTGGCTTATCTGATCGCCCCAAGTTTTCATCTTTGATCTGTTCAATTGTTTTCCGGACATCAGTCCTGCCCATATTTGACATTTCCCGAGATAAAGAAAGACAGGCAGCGGTCTTTCCTTCAGTTATGTACCACTGCCTCAGCCTTTCCGCCTCAGGAAAATCTGGGTTTATTTTTAACTGGCTTGAGCTGATTGTGCTCACAGATCTACCGCTGAAGTCACTGACTCGGCCATTTTTCAAGGCAAGTATAAGACTCATACCAGAATCACACAACGACTGCAGCTGCTGACCTTCAGCATCACAGAAGTTCCCCCACAAGGTTATTTCCACGCTCCGACCAGACATGTCCTTAAGTTGAAGGGTTCTTTTCTGGGCTTCCATGCCATTCTTCCGCATTATGGTAACAGCAGGGCTAACTGATGTAACAACCCCAAACAAATCTACCATGGCCTCATTATCCATGCTCTCTATTTCACTGATCTGTCGGAAATTGTACTGCTGCCTAGGGATGCTGCTATCATCACCAGAACAAATTTCAATAGACGTTGAGTTATCCAGAGTTAGTTCATAGTCATTGTTTAAAGGGTTAAACTTCTTCTGAGCAGGTTTCACTGATCCTCTAGATATCATGTACACCTTATCAACCTCAATTAGGTCATAAAACTGATCAAGCACCGAATTGAAGCATGTTGCACGAATTTCTCCACCATGTGAATCAAGGAGATCAAAGGAGAAGACTTTTCCTGCACCTTTGGCATTGTTGTAGTGCCTGAGATCAGTCTTTGCGGTAACCCTAGCCTTGATTGTCCATCTACCTTGGTATGGGTTCAATGCAGAAATCGGGACGACACGAGTAGGAGCTTCATTCTTAGCAACAGGGCCTCTATTCATATACATTGGAGGTGGCTGCTGATACGAAGACTGAGCAGGGCGCCCATAGGTATTGCCTGGAGGGCCAAAGCCCCCGCCTGTCGCGGGAACTGCAAACCTTTGGTTTTGATGAGAGTTCAGTAAAGGTTGCTGAGATTTTGGCTGCACCATGTTGGCGATTATTGTGTTCTGTGCTGACATTGTACCATAAGATCCACCAGACAACACCTTATTAGGACCAGGTTCTACTGCCCGACCAATAGAAGAGCCCACTGTACCTTGAACACCGTTATAGGGTCCACCATAGGATAAATTGTTAGCAACCTGCTCTGCCCTTGGAGCAATGGAGGACCCCAGCATGCCTTGGCCGCTGGAAATGGAATAGGTTCCACTATTAGTTTGAGCAGCATTGGCCGGCAAGTTAGGGCCCTGCACCTTACTTAGGCTATTCGCCACGTAGATTTTGGGGCTCCCGATTATGGCACACTCACTTTGCAGAATTTCAAGTTTGACGACGATAATGATCCTGAAAGCAACAGGAGAGAGTGGTCAACTCAGTTGATAAGTAGTAATCCATAAAAAACATCAGCAATCTTTTTTGAAGGGCCGGCTGAAGGATTGCCGGGCCAAAAAAACAATCAAAAGTTCTGCATAAGATATTCCTCCATTTAAAAGATATCTGGTTAATTCTACCAGAAGGCATTTTTTTCTCGAAAATTAACTCAGCTCATAAAACAGAAGTAGTTAGGCAAACAATAAATTCAGATTTTATAGTCCAACCTATCCATGCTATTGCTATGATAATTCAAGTAGAATACTAGAATTGTGTATGTTAAGTTATAGCCACAAGAACAAACAAGGATCCAGACTAAGTTACGGAAGTCCTACTACTCAGTTCATGACAACATGTAATGCCACTTGTTTCCTTAGTTTGACATGGCAATCAAAATGAAAGATTGTAGGGTTGTAAGCATTGGCACAAAATGCAACACCTTTATGGCATGGACTGATAAAATCACAAACAACACAAGGTAGTACTCAGCAAATTAATTTTTACTACAGATTTTAGGCCAAAGTGCTTCGCTGATCTACAGGTTTTCAATTTGCCTTCACAGGGCGTTGTGTCCGACAGATTGGGGCCCACCTGGCAGTCACTATATTTCCCTCACATCCTGTTCTGTTGTGCCCACTGGTTCAATAATTTCAGTGACTGCCAGACGCAACCACCTGTGACGGCAAATTTAAAACATGTCGCAAACAACACAAGGTAGTACTCAGCAAATTGATTTTTAGAGTAAATTTCCAAAAATTACAGGTATTTTGACAAAACTATCACAAATCTACAGATTTAAGAGACTATTCACAAAACTACAGATTTTAGGACAAAGCGTTTCGCTGAGCTACTGGTTTTAAATTTGCCATCACAGGGGGTTGTGTCCGATAGATTGGGGCCTACCTGGCAGTCACTATATTTCCCTCACACCCTGCTCTGTCGTGCCCACTGGTTCAATAATTTCAGTGACTGCCAGGTGGGCCCGACCTGTCGGACGCAACCACCTGTGACGGCAAATTTAAAACATGTAGCTCAGCAAAACGCTTTGGTCTAAAATATGTAGTTTTGTGAAATAGCCTCTTAAATCTGTAGTTTTGTGATAGTTTTGTCAAAATACCTGTAGTTTTGCAAAATTTACTCTTTTAGTTCTATGAATTGGAAGGCTGGAGCTTTCTTGTCATTGGAACCTTGCTAACAAGAAGAGATGCATCCCATTGGATTGGAACACGCTCGCAAAGATACAACGGCACATCAAATCAACATGGAATTGGAAAATCAAAACTTTTAGAATCCACAGAAAGAATGAGATTCCATGAAGGCACGTGCATATACTCAGCAAAACGGCAACATGAAAAGCTCAAAACATTCATTGACATAGCACTGAATCAACACCAAACTCCCCCATTTTATCAACAGTATTCGCACTAAGGGCAACATACTCAGCTGGAACTCAATGAAAACTCCTGAGCGAAGAAATAACAACATATGGTCTGCTAATCAAATACTATTCGAAAAAATAACAGAGAGATTTCCCAGTGAAGCTGGATTGAAAGACCAAAATATTTTTTAACAGCACTTTAACCCACGCGTTGTCCCATGAGGCCATGAAAAATACACGTTAAGTAAATACCGATCAGATATTGCACAGTTGGCATCACTAAAAACGTGCAACACAAAGGGGAGGTTGGGGGTGGGGGGAATCTCATGACAGGAGTCACAAGATCGAGGGCGAAAGCCAAACACTCTTGTTAAGTGAACCTTGACACAGCTCATCTTATCACCCGGACACTAGGCACCCTATACACAAATATCTGCACGCAAACATCAACTACATAATCCAGGATTTCCTGCACTGCCCTGAATCTGGATTAAAAAAGTGCAAGCCAAAGAACGCTGAATCCCACCGCGTGCAAACACCCATACCTGCAAATCAACAAGACCACAAGGTTCTACCTTTGCTGAGCCGCTAGTCCCCCAGACACAGAAAGGAACAATTAGTCCCCCACTAAGCGAAGCGTGCAGGGAGGAGTCAAGATCCGATCTTTGCCGCGAAAAGCCAACCAAATTAGAGGGATGGGGTGGGAGTGGAGAGGCGAATGTCACCTGCGTCCCTGGATGGTGTTGCACATGAACTCCTGGAGTTGGACGATGGTGCCGGGGCGGATGGTGCCGTCCCTGACGTGGAAGTTCAAGGCGGTGGCGAGCATGGACTGCTGCGTGTAGGCGCCGTCGGAGAGCATCATGCGGAAGCGCTCCGCGAGGTTGATATTATTTTGAGATGCGGAGAGGTTGTTGTTCTTGGTGGTGGCGACGGGGCGCACGTCCACCACCTGCAGCACCGGCTGAATCGTCCCCGTCCCGTCGGGGTGCTCCGCTATCGCCTGCACCGCGGCCGGTGTCAGCTGCGCCTCCATCGATCCCCGCCGCCGAACCTTCCAGAAGCTTCCGCAGCCGGGTCGCGCGAGAGAGGGGAGGGGAGGGGAGGAGAGGAGGCGATTTGGTTTCGAATTGGGGGAGGCTTCTGGAGTTGGAACCCTAGCTAGGAGAGACGGGAGGCGCGCGGTTTCGAGGATCTCGAGGCGGTTTGTAAGGCGGGGATGCGGGATCGTGTTTTTGGGAAGCGCTAGTGCGGGAAACTGATGCACGAAGGAGGGAGGGAGAAATTTCCATGGGAAATGACCGTGCAGGTGGGCTTGTTCGGCCCAAGAGCAAATGATCACAAGCCCGTTTGGGCCCACATAAGCCCAAGGGGATTACTTTTTCACCGCCTCTTTCTTTTCTTTTCTTTTCTTTTCTTTTCTTTTTGAGAGAGAGAGAACGCAATATATTCAGTGGTAAATTATAGTGAGAATGAATCGAGGTTTGTCATCCAACGAGGGTATTGTTTGGGGGAAGAAAACGGATTAGATACGGATGGATAATGATTGTGTTATATTTGTTTTCATTTTTTCCTCGGATGCGGATACGAATGCAAATAACCCGAATATGAATACGAATACAAATAATATCGAATACAGATACGGAGCGAATACAAATCGAAACGAACATGATCATGGATATTTTATCGAACATGAAAACCCTTTAAATTATACACACAAAATAAAAAGAAAAACGTAACTAGTTTATTTGATCCAAGCATGTAATGACCCAAGATTTGTATTATTTGTTTAATTATGTTTAAAAGAATAAATTATGTATTTATGAGTTGTTATGCATTTTAATGATAGTAGTGTTTGAATTTTTGAGAAAAATAAAAGGCTGATAATATCTTGAAAATAATTTTTTTTAAATGTTAGATTGTGTCAGGAACTTCTTTAAAAAATTTTGTAATTTTTGGAGTTGGTTTGCCAATTTTAATAATTGAAATTTTATTTATAGATTAATTAAATTAGAAAACAAATTTGAAATTTAGAAACCTTTGTGGGACAAAAAAAGTAGCCTTGGACCAGCTGTTAGTGTTATGCCCTTGAGGCAATCATTTAGATGATTGTAACATGACTATGTTTATGAATAATAATATGATTATTGGTCCAATGAATGTATATCATTGTATTGATCAACAAGTATGTGACTTGCTTATGAAGCTCTTTACTTATTGATGTAATTCGATAAATATCTCTGATCGAATATCATCGTATAGGACAACGATGAATAGATCAGCACATGTAGTGATCGATGATCATGCTTCATAGATCATAGGATATGGAGATATCATCTATACTTTGTGGACGCATGTTGAAGAACATGGGTTAGATAGATCCGCAATGGGACACTGCAGAATGTTACATTCTTATGTATCATCAGTGTATCTCATACATAGTAGATGTATGATCCTTAGACCTAAGATTGTCATATTCCCTACATGTGTAATAGTTTCCTTGGGGCTATCAAACACTGCTTCCTAACCGGATAGTTATAAAGGTAGCTTTCATGTTTACTATAAAACGTGCGAGAGGAAGTGGCGATCAAGATGGAATTTGCCACTCCAATGAAACGGGGATATATGACAAGGCCACTTGTGTGATATGATTAAGAAAATGCATGGCCATGCCGTAATTGAGGAGTCAATCACAACTTATTAATATATCACGGATACGAGAGATGGATTGAATCATCAAAAGATGATATGCTTCTCGCCTTGAGTACAATCTTCATATACTTGGCAAAGGGATTATTACATGAGACTTTTGATAGGTTCTGTCCGATTTGATCATAGTATGTTTGGGAGTTGGCATGCTTTGCAAGAAGCCGCTACCAACTATTGGATTGAAAAGGAGTTTTTTGAATCCATGTCCAAACGTACGTGAACCTGCAGGGTCACACACTTAATGGGCTAGGACGCATTAATTTAGATTAGATTCGTAATTAATGGACCTCGTGGGCTTAGCACACTGATGGGCCCTGGTTTAGAGTTTCATCTCGTGGCTATATAAGGAGTTGAGGAGGGTGGGCGCAGAGGGTACATTTTCTACGGTCTAGAAGTGTTTCACTCGAAACCCTAACTTCCTATCGCTGCCCCTGCCGAGCGACCAGGTGCTTGCACACTGACGCACGGCGTTCCATCCCGGGACGTGTGGACTACTGCGGTGACGCTGCTGTGACTGCGGCGTGGGAGGATGATCCACAGCGAGGCGAGGATGGTCCACTCCATCGATGCAACGACTGCGATGAGGATGATCCACTACATCGACGCGTGAAGGATTCCGCAACTACGCGTCTAGTGGTAATCTAATCTATGACCCCCTTCTCGCGAGTCGCTTTCTGATTATGTAGTAGTTTTTTTGTGCTAACGTAGCATACCGCGTTCCTCTTCACCAGCCCATGTGCATATCCGGATAATCCGGTCCATAAATATACGGATTATCCGGATTCATATCTGTATCCGTATCCAACAGATAGTGAGCTACCGAATCCGTATCTGCTTCCAATCCGATTCTAATTGACAAATATCCGATCCGACAAAATCCGTATCCAAAAATTATCTAGATTGGTCGAAAATTATCCGATCCATTTTCATCCTAGTATTGTTGGTTTTTCTTATAAAAAAAAAAGTGGTCGTTAGAAGACATAGATAGTCACCTCAAGACAAGGAGAAGAAGAGATAGATAGTGATGAGAATTTGCATCAACTATTTGATCAACAAGCATCACCAATGTTTCGATACTGCACAGAGAAAAAGTATGTCAAACGGTACACTAAATTCATTGTGGATCATTTATTCTTTTCGATCTAATGGATTAGATTAGCTAGTATTTGTTTATACTTCCTCTGGTAGTATAGTAGTAGACTTTTAATAAATCAATAACTAGATTTTATTTCTACTATCCATTATATACTAACAGTATAATGCACTATAAAATTTCTCTAGTTTGAATGTTAGTAGCGCAAATGCAGCGAGGAAAATTAATGTTAAAGTAGGCATAAGTATCTATACCCCTTTATAATGCGCCTAAGCAATTTTTCCTACGTCCACCTAAATAATGCACCTCGTTAGAGATGACCCAATGTTCGTGCACCCAGCAAAACGTCCCCAGAAACTTGCATTCATCAAAATGAACGTCTCAGATCTTTCCTCAGTTTTACTCACCCACATCCGATGGCTGTTGTTTAATGTGTCTAACTCATTCATTCATATGGCCCACAACAGGAGAGCCCGCACATATATATTTCAATTGAACTATATATATGGAATTTATGTTGCAAATCTAAACCCATTTGATTTCGATTCAATATTTACCATACCAGTCAGTACCATAAATCGCGTGCTTAATTTTCTTCCATTCATGCATGTGCACCACATCCTATACAAGGCGCCACGCATCACGCCATAATATTATTTAGCGAAAAATATTATATAAGGAATGTGTGTATGAAATGCAATTATCGTGTGATAAATATAAGGAATAAGTTCATTTTAGGACTTATTCCTAAATACACTATGGGAAGTAATGAGATATTCGATAATAATTAGCCTCAATCAGACGCACAAATGGTGCTATATGTTAGCATTCATATTTGGATGACAATTAGGAAGCCATTATTGGTCCAAATTTCTAGGATGACATCTCGCTTTGCCGGCGGCGTTCGATCCGCCAGTACGACTACACGGAGGCTTGGCGCGCGATCGGCTGCCGGAGATGGACGCAGCGTACTTTTGCGCGAACGGAGGCGGCGGAGGTCGCCGACGCCGCGCTCACGGAGGCGATCTTGAAGCGCGCAGACGTGGAGGAGATCAAGGGCAACACCTTCGGGCATGCGGATCCTCCTGCTTATTTCCTTGTTTGATTCGCTCTCCTTCCAAATATGTAGTACATACGCTTTGGCAATTCAAGTCTGGTTTTCTTGCATGCGGATCCTCCTGCTTATTTCCTTGTTTGATTCGCTCTCCTTCTAAATATGTAGTACGTATAATGTGATCACAAGATTATTTATTATTAAGTATTATATTCATACTTATCTTTTATTTAATTGATAAGCAGATGTACTACCGTCGTAGCGTTAGCACTGGCACTATAATAGTAATATCCAAGTAGGCACAGCATCAGAACACCGCATCCGCATACAACGAACCATAACCAGGGGTCCGGGTATGCCCTGGCACTCTAAAAATTTAAGAAACTTTAAAATTTCACCTCTTCAATAAGCTAAATTTGTTGATTGAATTGGTTTTGATTTTGATGATTTGAGATTTTTAAGACCATAGAACTATTTGTATTATACTTTTAGCAAATTTTAAATATATATATTGGATTTATGATGATACCAAATTATTACACAAGACTATAGAATTGTACATATGTAAAATGTGCACCCATCAAAATTTTTCTGGTTCCACCACTGTTCCTACACATCCTTGGTCACTGAGGAATGTGATGTCTACATTTTCGGTGTAGTGGTGTTAGAGGTGCCGATGGGAAAGCATCCAGGGGATTTTTTCTAAACAGCCCTACTTTCCTCCAAGAGCTTGTAGCTGCATACCCTCTAAGCCAAAAATGCTACTGAACGATCAAAACACAGTACTACGACAGAGCTTGTAGCGGTGGATTTTATTCGGAATTTGACTGTGATATACTACCACTCTACCAGTGATAGTGTGGCTAGAACTGCCTAAATGGCCCCTCAGTACAACTTGCCAAAGAGTATGTGACAGTGACGACTTTATTGTTGTAAGCAAAACTCTGATGAGTTTGGTACTTGTTGTAGCTCCCATGTAGCTACGTTCTCATCTGAAACACAACTGTGGTCCTTGAATACAGTGTGAAAATTGAAGCACTAGCGGGGGGGAAAATTTACCACGGTATATACGACTGACTATATCTACTGATGTTTCTTTGCCTAGTTTCTCGCTCCAAGGAGAGATTAAAAAAGAAGAAGAAACTAGTGCTATGATTCAGACGCACAAGGAGCCAAGGACCGATGCATTGTAGTAATGTAGTACTGTTTTGGTGCGATGGAATGAAATCAATCCCCACTCAGTCCCAACTCACCTTGTGCCGGTCTCCGACTCGCCTCCCCCCTCCGGCGAATCCCATGGACGATGGCTTCTCCTCGCGCTCCAGAATCCCAGTTCCCATTCTCTTCTCCAGCGAATCACCCATCCATCGGCGGCGACCAGAGCATTTTCATGGGCCGGCCCTGACCTAATTAAACATCTAATCGGGCCACTCGGAAATGGCGCGAAGACATTGCCCGGGCCTAGCGCATCTGCGCTGCGCATGCCTGGCTCTTGCTAGCAAAGAGAAAAAAATACAGATCCCAAAGAAGCAACTACTGTATCTTTTTCTCTCTTTCAATATATACAATGTGTTTTTATTTCAAGACCGGATTTATATAAAAATGTACCCCCTCCTATCGGACCGGATTTATTTACATCCAACGATCCGAGATGGCTACGTGCACGATCCAGCAACAACAAATACTGAGCCAACCGTAGCAGCATATTTCAACACTAGTTTCATGCATCTTGGCTTTCTGGCTGACACCCAGAGTTCGATGTATGCTTTGAAATGACTAATACTGGCACATCAACAAGTCAATTGTTCCGCTCTAGGAAAGCAATTAGTTCATATAAAAAAATGTTAGGGGTTGAGATGCAAAAATGGGACACAAGATGATTTAATATGAAAAACCTCACAAAGAAAAAAATACTATGGGAGACAAATGCACTAATTTCGTTCTTAGAAGACAGATGGCAAGGAGCGCCGTGGTTGCCGTGGCCTTGGCCGTCGCACTCGCGGCCGTTTGAATCTTCTTGTTCACTTCTTCTCTGTTGCCTGCGATGCCTACGGAAATTCTTCGTGGAGTTGCCTTGCTGCCTTTCTACCCTCACGTACGTTGTGAGTTTGTTGTTATCTGTTGATGTGATCTTGCCATGTTTCCGCCTCCCTAATGCTGCTGTTCTTACGCCTCTATAATAAATAGTATCAGAGCTTAGGATTTAAGATTCAAGTTGCTGCTCTTGGGAGGAGGAGACTTTCGGAGGCACCCATTGCGCTACATCATCACAGAGATCTTGCTGCGACTGGCCGACTGCTGGCCTATTCCATCATCCGCTTTCGCGCCGTCTGCCTCTCATGGGCCGCACTGCTCTCATCTCCTAGTTTCATGGCCGACTACGCCGCCAGGGCCGACGAATTTCGAATGACCAAGTTTGTCTTTTTTGTGCCGTCGGCCGCGTCGTCGAACGACTCCACGGCCGTCTACTCCTACGCCAAGGGCGCCACCGACCTGCTCTTCACCATCGATCGCCTACGCCCTAGCTTCCTGGTTGTGTCAAGCAAGCCGTGCCGCGACTTAATGCTTCACCAGGGGTTTCAAATTTTGTTTTCGGACCACGTCTTGGGCGATTGAAATCCGAGAGTTTAGGATTTCGTTTGAAATTAATTTCGTGAGATTTTAGAATTTCGTCTGAAATTCAAAATTCCGGCAAGATTTTAGAATTTCGTCTGAAATTCGGACAAAATTCAAAGAAACCGACGGAATTGAAATTTCGGTCGAAATGATCAAAATTTCAATCCTTTTCAACCCCCTATGAAATTGTCTCTCAAAACTAGAAAAAATCAGGAAAAAATATTAAAAAATCATACAATAATTTATCTACATTTTTAAATGCAAAATACTAAGTATTTGCACATAAAGACCCTAAATTTAGAAATTTCAACACCATTTCGATTGATTTTTGGATTGTAACACTTCAATTTGGTAACAATCAATATATAATATGATCACAAATGACACACATGAAATAAAATTGAAACAGATGATATTCACATTCACCAACATCATATCGTTACGTCTATCCCATTGCATGACAATTGACAATTCATAAACACCTTTGAAATCCTGTTACATAACTTTGAAATCACATCGTGCATTCCATCCATTGTATTTTATCCATCATAATTGTTTCGAACATAATAAACGAGGGAAATACCAGTTGAAGTATGGAAGATGCTACAACTCACCGGTCAACCCGAACCACTTGAAAGAGGCATAATTAAAGGAGTATGAACATGTATTGCAAGAAGCTGTGAGTAAAAAGATCTTGTGGACAACTATGCATTGAAGTACCTATGAGTACTAGTACGTGTATGGTGCAACCTCCACCACCGTGTCATCGACAATGATTTCTCCATGCTTCCTCTCATGTGCTTGCTTGTACTCCCGATTCATGTCTCGCGGCAGCCATGCGGACTTCCAGTATTCGTAATGCATCATCCAGACCGAATGACTCTCCAACTGATGCAGGTATATGTCGTGTGTACGGATCGGCGTAGGAATCAGTGTAGTTGAATAATAATGACATGCTCGATCCGTTGTGACTCTGGTAGTGACTGTACCCACCCTAATCCCCTCTGTAGAGCATCGAGTCGTACCCTAACACGGGGTACCCAAACTGCTCACTGGGGAAGCCCCAATAGCTTGAAGACTAGCTGTTAGACCATGAGCTTATCTCATCCTAGGGCTGTCCTGCCTACCGCCCACCCCCACCACTTGCCCACCACTCGTCGTGCCCTTCCTCATTCTACGAGTCCGCCTCGGTGAGCTCTTCCTCGAGGCACTTCCCCGTGTTGTAATCCTCTCACTATCTGTGGCTGTTGAATCAAATGAACATAGATCCAATTAATGAACATAAAAGTAAGAGGTTGATGTTGGTTGGATCCAGCATTCTTGAATCCTACATTCTTGATTCTCTATTTTGAAAACTACAAGGATTTTCTTTATTAAACGCTACCTGTAATGAGTTGATGTTGGTTGGATCCAGCATTTCTATCCAGTCACATATGGAATAAAGCACCCCCATCATTCGTTAACATCAAGCCGACCAAACATCAAAAGCAGTACTCAATCTATACAAATGCTGCTGAAACTACAACCATCCGGCCATGAAGAAGACCAATCCACCACTTACTACCATCAAACCGTGCTAAACTGCCAAAATCTCAGTGAAAAATGATGAGACGCCGATGAAACATGACTAGATTTCGGTGAAAAAGTGACAAAATTTGGGTGAAAGACTACCTTCGGATTCCTCTGCTTCAGCGAAATTTTGGCTCAAACCCATCGAGATCTCGGTCTACCGCGTTGAGATGTGTCTTCTTCCTGACCAAAGGGAGCCGGACCTGGCCGGATCTGGATCGGAGTCACCCGGTGAGCAATGAGCTCGAGAGGGAGAGGGGGGTGAGTGAGTGAGTGAGTAGTTGTTTGCAAGAGTTTCGGACAAGGGAAAATTGAGGGAGTGAGTGAGAGTACTAGTGAAAACAGCAAAAGGACTTTGCAGTCGTAGTAGTAGTGAGGGAGTAGTAGTAGTACCGGTGGAGTAGTAACCAGGATCCTTTCTTTGGGATGATGTCTTCTCGCCTCATACAGATGAGATGGCTACGAGCCAAGTATATCTATAAAGAATGTTCACCAATCACTACCTATGATGCTATATCCATGTGAAGATATTCAATTATCATGAGATTTTTTTCTCCCCCTCTTTCTTTGTGTTTTTTCTTCCATTTTTGTGACATGAGATGAGGTGACTTTGTATGTTTTATCAGCAGAGTGAGGGAAAAAGTAAAAGTAGATCAAACTCGTAATAGAATGTTTACCATGGCCATACTATACTAAATTGTTTAGGGTTAGAGTTACATAATTTTTATATGCATTTTTTGCAAACTTTTCACATTATTCCTAACAAAAGGCATTACAATTCATCACAAAAAATTTGGTGTGAAATCGGATTCTAAAAACATAAAACTGATCGAATTTGTGCTCATATCGGTCCAAAAGGCTAAAATTGACCAAAATATCGTTAAAAAATCTTAAAATCACTATAATAATTTAAAAAATTTCAATTTATTATCTCATCGAGATTTGGAATCTCGGTGCCAGCTAAAATCTGAAATTTCTACAGATTTTGAATGATGGGTAGCGGTGACCAAGGTGCCTCCAGTGTTTGCTAATGGACGTTTGCACTCGCAGCTGTACTACTGTAATGCCGCAGTCCTATCATTCTCTGTTGCCAACGAAACATTCAGTCTTGTCTTGGGGCCAGCAGTCGAGCACACAGGCTTCACAAAACCGAATTTTGAAATTCGTTTTGAAATTTGCGGTACGAAAACCGCAAAAATCACTCGAAAAACCGTTTAAAAACCGTCAAAAATCAAAGGATTAATAAATCAACTTTTTCTGAAAAATTCCAAAAAAATAGAAAAACCGCTGCCAACTAGATATTCATCGCAAAACGGTTTTTGGCGAAAAACGCGGTTTTTGACGAAAAACCGAGCGCATAAATTTTTTCAAAATTTTTAATTTTTTTTTGAATGGACCGGTTTACCGAGTGGTTTTTTATTTCGAACCTCATCGCTACGCTCGAAAACCACGGTTTTCGAGGTTTTCGAGCGGTTTTCGTCGGTTTTGTGAACCCTGGTCGAGCACTGTGATTTGGATGAGCACTCCGCGGCTGTCCTGTCACACCTGGTGGAGCTCTAGGGCTCCCTGTGCATGGTCCGTGACCTTCGCCATTTGTGGCACGACGTAAAATCGGCGTCAAGATAATCAAAGAGTGGCACCTGTATACAATGAGATTGAGAAGTCTTAACTTGGCGATTTCAACTCGTTTTGACTCCGTTCCACGAATCAACTTCATACTGAGTGTTGATCTGCGCTTTCCTCAGCGACTATTCCAGATCAAAAGTTCATCAACATCATTGACTGTGCAGTTCGGCGGTATGCCTAGGCGCCACTTTATGCCATTTTCGTTGATAATCTTCTATCACAGTCAATCATCATATTGTTCTTATTGAATGTAGATTATATTGCAATCCAGGCCATTATGTTTATTATTAACATCATACATGCAGGATTGATCATTGGTGATTTTTTTATGATCTATTGTCTACTATGGGTTATTGCGGTAAGATCAGCACATATAGAGTCTAAGGTGGAGTTGAAGGTATTTTCAATACAATGGGTTAATTTGGGCTAGGCTTGATCGAGGAGACTTTGAAAAAAATTGTTAGTTGAGAAGACAACTGAATTTGGTGTTCAATCACTGTCGGGGTATGTTGCAATTTTGGATCGCTTTCGCGACTATTACAAAGGTTTTGGCACCATTAATTCTCAGAATTTGATGACATTCTGATGGTAGCTAGTATTATACTCTCTCCGAGTTTGTTTATCAATTTTGTGTTCTAGATGGACTATATCAAATATCCATGATATGAATTTTCATTATCTATCAAGCGCCACAGGTAATGATTTGGCTTCATGAGAAACATTTGGATTATATTGCTTCAGTCTTTCTTATTCAGATAAGTCATTTGGACTTTCGACACTTAGTATTTCATGTACATGTAAATTCAACGAAATTAGTGGATTTATCTCCTTCTTCGTGAGGCTTTCCACATTAAATCTTGTGTCCCATTTTTGCGTCTCTAAACCCTAACAAGTGGTATTAGAGCTTAAATTCAAGATCCGAGCTGCTGCCCCTCCCCCATGAGAAGGAGACTCCCGAGGACGACTATCGCACAAAATCTACATCACTATAGCAAGAAAGTGAGCAGAACCAGCGAGCGTCCGTTTGAAACTTCTTGTTTCCTTCTTCTCCATTGCCTGCGATGCCTACGACGATTCCTCGTCTCCTTGTCGAGTTGCCTTGATGCCCTTTCTACCCTCATCGGTAGAGCGTATGGGTCTTGGCCTGGTGGTCGTGGGTTGGAGTGCAGGTAGCGCAACCATTAATTTTGGCATTTTTGTGTAGTGAAAGACCGAAGGCAACACAACCAGCACGAATTTTTTTTTACTTGCCAGAATCAGGATTCGAACAAGCGACCTAGACTAACCAACTTTAGCCTTCAATCCACTAACCAATTGAGTTAAAGTCAGCTTCTAAGTTTATTGCAAAATTTTTACATGTGTTCCTCATAAATGGTATTATAATTCTTCACAGAAAATTGGCGCCAATTCCGGTAAAAAAAAATGAAATCCGGTTAAAATACCTGAATTTCGATGAAATTTACTGAAATTCCTGTAGCAATTTGAATTTTTTTTAATCAATCGGGATTTGAAATATCATTCCAACCGAAATATCATCCCTACTGCGGCCATTGTTGCGCCTCCCTAACAGAAAATGCATGATTGGTGCTGCTACATGTACGGATGTACCTATCGTTGAATTGTTATGGGTGGTTTGGAATCGATCCATTCGGGTTTATCGATCAATCTGGTGATCGTCAAGCCTGCCGTACCAATCTTTAATTAACTTGTCGTGTGATTGCTTTGAATGCTGGCTAAGCTGTGTGCGTGATTAATTAGTTAGTACTCCCTCCGTGCAGGAAAATAAAGGACACAAGAAATTTTACAACAGATTATGATTTCTACCAAAAAAACTCTAATACCCCTATTTAATACTGTATCTCTATTAATTGGCAACATGCATGCATTAATTAATCACGATTATAGAGAATGACCTGATACTTTTTTGTTTTGGAATCTGTGGTCGCCATATGAACCTCGCTATCGAATAGTCCGGGTTCCCTAACAGATCCGAAGTGGAGAATGTAAAGAGAGAGACACGTGTTTAGGAGAGCGAAAGCGAAATTCTTTATCGCTAATAAATTACAGTACATGGGGACCCCCTCCTCCTTTATATAGCGCTCTCTGTGGTCTTGGCATTAGGGACCACATGGGCCTTCGTGGGCTTCAGGTTTCTCAACACTCCTTGGGCCTTTGCCGCGAGATGCATATGCCTCATTAAAACTCCGAAAAACCCAAAGAGAAAAATACTTGGAGAAAGAGTACATAGCATACGCTTTACAATGTTGCACGAATTGCCTCGTTAAAACCTTATGCAAGAAAACTTCATGAAAAACTTGCTAAGGAAAAGAGTACAATTCTCCCAACTTCAATTGCTAATCTTCAAATTCATGTTGGGTATTCATAATTCATCTTCGAGATTTATGTGGGAGTATGTGAAATATCTCCCCGAATCTGCACTTCTCTAAGTCTCATCATCCCAATTCCTTTCACGCACCTTTCAAAGGTAGATGCTGGGAGTGATTTAGTGAACAAATGCAAGATTTTCACATGACTTAGTATGCAATATCTTGATCTCGCTCATCTTATGCAATTCGTGAGCATAGAAGAACTTGGGGTTGATATGCTTCGTGAGATTGCTCTTCACATAACCCATCCGTGCTTGGGCAACACAAGTCGCATTATCTTCATAGATTATCGTGGGAATTTGCTCAATGTTCAAACCACATGACTTCGGATGTGGTGAACCATTCTTCCGAGCCATGCACATTCACGAGATGCTTCATACAAAGCGATGATTTCCGAGTGGTTTGTCGACGCCGAGACAAGAGTCCGCTAGACGACTTCCAAGAAATTGCTGTTCCTCCACATAGGAAAACATAGCCGTTTGGGACTTGCCAAGATGCGGGTCCGATAAATACCAAAGATCGGCATAGCCAACCAAATTCAATTCATTATTTCTTCTAAAGAATGCATCGAGGTCTTTGCTTTCTTGAGGTAGCGGAAGATGTCCTTGATCCCTTTCCAATGCCTTTGGTGGGTTCTGTGATGCATCGAGCTAGCAAATTCACAATGAACGCAATGTCCGGTCTAGTGCTATTCGCAAGGTACATGAGCGCTCCAATTGCACTCAAATATGGGAATTCTGCCCCGTGACTTCCTCCCTCTTCTCTAGGTCTGATGGGTCTAGGTCTGCTTGGAGTGACCTTCCACCATTGGAGTCTTCGCAGATACGCTTTTTCAAATCCAAACCTTTCCAACACTTTCGTGTGTAGGTTGATTGATGTACCAAGATTCCTCCTTGACATGTTCAAGCCGCAAGCCTAAACAAAACTTGGTTTTACCCAAATCTTTCATTTCAAACTCGGACTTCAAGTATGAGCATGCCTCTTCAATTTCTTCATCCGTCCCAATGATGTTCAAGTCATCTACATAGACGGAGATTATACAGATCCATTCGGGATCATTGCTTGTGTAGCCTTTCTTGCGAGAAAGTCACTCAAGCGATTATACCACATTCTTCCCGATCGCTTGCCATACAGTGATTTCTCTAATTTCACACTGCATGTGTTTCTATTTGCTCCATCTTGGTTCGGGATAGGAATTCCTTCCTGCATTTTCATGTATATCTCCGAATCCAAGTTTCCATACAAATATGTCGTGACAACATCCATTAGCTTCATTCTCAACTTCAAGTTGATCGCCATTGAGATCAAATATCTAAAGGTAATCCTCCAATGACCGGAGAATAGGTTTCTTCATAATCAACCCAGACGTTGAGTGAAACCTTGAGCTACAAGCCTTGCTTTGTACCTTACAACTTCGTTGTTTTCATTTCGATTGTCCATTCTAATGGACTTCACGCGATGATCGTGAAAGCATTCTTAATTCTTATGATCTGCGAGATCGCTTTTGGTTTCTTGTTGACAACAAGCATACATGCGACCATTTCGAGGAAGCATCGATGAGCACCATAAAGTATCGAAACGCCCTGACAGGGGTGAATCGACCATAAATATCCCCTCGGATGCTCCAGAATGCAGGATTTCACTTTGCACTTTCATGACAGAGGGTCTAGTTATTAATTTCCGGTGGCATATGCAGGGCACACAAAATCTTCATGATTCGGAAATTTTTAACATTTATGCCATGATCCTTGTGAGTTGTTCACTATATTTTTCATCATTCTAAGACCAGATGACCTAATCTACCATGCCATAAAGAAAATAACTTTCGTAGCTTCTAAAAATGTTTTCTTCAAGAAGTATACACTGTGCATGAATATTCGTGTAGTACAACCTGATTCATATGAGGGACATTTTCTAATACCATTTTTCCACATACCGCGTGCTTCACAATGCACAAGTATTCTTTGCCATTTTCTTCATTGGTTTCTACGTGAAAACCATTGGCGCGGATGTCTCTAAAGCTTAAGAGAGTACGTGTTGATTCGTGGTACAAAGGGCTTCTTCAATTACCAAAGTTGTACCCATAGGCAATATAATAGTGGCTCTTCCCGAGCCGATTACATATGAGTCGCTTCGCGATCGTAGTAATCTTTCCAAATCTTTTTGTGATCGATCGGAAATACTTAGACTCTCTTAAGATGGTATTTGTTGTGCCACTATCAACAATGCATATCTCTTCCATTTGGGCGCTACACGATTTCTAGATAAAAGAAATATAATTTAATCGATAGAGGCAAAACAATCCAAATATTGCTTGCAAATTTGAAGAATATCGGAATAAAGAATAAATTGCGATTTATTCATGAAAGAAGTATGCTCTTCTAGAGCTTACAATTCATTATTCAAAGAAAATGCTAACAACCATAATCTAAAAAAATGATTCATGCATTTGAACGGAAGTACTAGGTTTGATCGCTCGCTTGACTCAGTAGGTTTCACGTCCCGCGAGGACCCTAGACCAATCGCAAAGACAGCTTCTTGCCCCAAGAACGATCTTCACGCTCGATGCCCAAGCGAGGTAGTTCGACTGCGGGGGCCAGTTCTTCAAACTCACGATTCACGATTCATGATTACAAAATTTCGACATTAGATTATCGTGTAATCTAATAGAAAATGGTTGCAATAAGCATAAAGTATGTAAAAATAATTGCTATGCATTGCAATATACAAAATAAAGCAATTAATTCAAGATTCATAAAAAAATATTCATAAAACAGAGAAAAATAAAGATAGAAAAATTAGAAACAGAGCCAAATAAATCTTCTTGATTTTGTGGCAATTTTTCAAATTTTTCTGCAATTTTTCTTCTCTTTTTCTTTCCCTTTTCTTTTCTTCTTTTTCCCTTTTTTCGGGTCAGTCTACCCATGGGCCTACTTAGTGCCTGCTTGGCCCATCACATGGCTAGGGTTTCCCCTAGCCGCCGCCGCCACTTACCCGTGCTGCTTCCGCTTTTCTTCCTTTGCGCGCTGCCTCCCCCTTCTTTCTCTTGCTCGCCGCACGCCACTTCCCTTCCTCCTCTTCACTGCCGCTGCCGCCTTCCTGGCGCGCGAAGGCTTCTTCGCCTTGGGCGTGGCACGGCGGCGCGGGCGACACTACTTTCTACGGGCGGCCATTATAATTTCTACTTCAAGCCGGGCAAAAAACTCTAATACGGCGGTGGTCGGCGCGCCGGCCGTAAGCGCAAGGCGGCGCCGACCGGTATTTAGTGTCGCACAACGTTGCGGGCGGACGACGGCGCAGCTTCGAGCCCGAGGGGAGACGCGACGACGCGCTCTATTAATTGGCAACATGCGCACATCGCCGGCGGCGATAGCTCCGGCCACGAACCGAGGCGGCGATGCATTAATTAATCACGATTATAGAGAATGACTTCATGATACGCTTCGGCGTTCTTTTTGTTAGATTGGCAATATGCTGTTTTCAATCTGATCTCGTAGAGCAATTCGTCTTGATAACGTGTTAAGGAACCTCGCTATCGAATAGTCCGGGTTCCCAACAGATCTGAAGTGGAGAAGAGTTCTTTATTGCTAATGAATTCGTGTACATGGGGACCCCTCCTCCTTTATGGGCCTTCGGTGGGCTTCAGGGTTTCTCAACAGTCGCATGTATCTGTGTGCATCTGCATGCATGGGCACAATTTGATGACACAATTTAAGGAGGGAGAACTCTCAATCCCTAATATTAGAGGACACAATTTAAACGTTTCTCTCCCTTACTTTCAAGGACGGAGGGAGTAGTAGCTATCACGTGGATCCTGTATCAGAGCAAGTACAATAGCAAAGCCAACTACTAGTTAATAGTAAGCTAAAAGCCAGTTTGTACAATAACTATCTCTAAAAGTTGTCTTTAGATGTTGTGCAATAAATATCTTTTCTCTCTTGTACATAAATGATCTACCTATGCTCCCGTGCAAAGCTGGCTATTAAATAAAAGCCAGTTCTCTTCTCTCTTATTTTTTCTCACTCTTTCACATAGATCAAAGCTGATGTGTATAGACTAAGAGTCAGCTGACATGACCTTTTGTACATGCCCTCAGTGTGTGAAAGTAGGCTGCAGCTAGGGCTTAATTAATGATCTGCTACTCCCTCGTGGTATCTCCTTTTTGAATAATGTTATTATAGATTCTTGCATTTGTACCCAAACACGTTAATAAAATACTATATTATCTATTTTTATTATATTTTTGAATAATATATTTTACTCTAGTCTATAATAGTAAATAATATTGAAAATAACTAAATAGAAGAGGTATAAAATAAAATAAATATCATCTGAAAATCGTAGTATGATATGTATTCAAAATTAAATTTTGAAAAGCTATAATAACAACTATTCAGAACCGAGAGAGTAGGAAATAAGGAGAAGAAAAAGGCTACGGAGGTACCATGCCGACATAGCAAACCGGTGACGATGAAAGCTACACACACCATACATGTCGCCATCGAGCCGGAAAAAAGAAAAAAAGAGAGTAAAAAACAAAACTTTTTTTCTTAGTTGGTACGGTCACGGCATACCCTAGAAGGCTGAAAATTGCTAGTTTCGCTTCTTCTTTTTCTGTGCTGCATGAATTCCCCGCGAGATGGTTTTGATTAATTTGGTTCTGTGCAAGACTGACTGTTCGGTAATTAACTTGGGTAAATCGGTTAGGACCTCGATCGTGAATGAATCAAATTCAAACTAATTGAAGGTAAATTAGAGCAAATCCAAATTTAATTCTTCCTGAAAGCAAAGCTTACCCTAGCAGTAGTGCAGTACTACACTTTTAGCTAGCTTGCCGGCCGGTCTTATGACCGTTCGTGCGTAGTTAGTGCAGAACGTACGTGTATAAAGTAAGTAAGAAAAGGAAGGGGCCTAATTTGCACCTTTACCAAATCGATCTCTAACCTAATAAAGGGTTAGAGATAGCAACACTTAATTTTGTGCTGTCAACCGCTAGTACTCCTACGTAGCAGTGCAGCTTTGTTTGGTGGAGAAGAAAATTTGACCATGCATGCATGGGGCGCATGCGCATGCGCATTGGGATGCAGGCACGCCTGCTCTGTCATCTATGGAGCTGTGTATGTAAAAAACCAAAACCATTGACGAGTGACGACTCCTGAGTCCTGAGCCTGTCTGTCCCCTGGAAACGAGGCAGCTTAGGGCAGATCAACAAGCCCATCTCCATCTACGCACATACTCGCCTGCATTTGCACCGAGATCTGCCTGCCAACCCTACGAAAGGTCTCGCACGTGCGTGTTTATCGGGAAAGAGAGGCTGATTTCATGCACACGATCGGAAGCAGCTGATGGACCGGTTGGGCGCTGATTTCTAGTCCAATGTTCCGGATTAACGTGGACGGGATATTTGGAATCTCTCCTAAGATCAGATGTCCCCAAACCCTCCGCTTCTTCTTTGCTTCGATCTCGAGCGTCGATTCCTGATCTAACAGACCACGAAGCTGTGCCTTCATTATTATATACTCCTCTGATCATAAATAGTTATTGTTTCGGACATCGATATGGTCCATAAAACATAACTTTGACAACTAATTTCTATTATAATATATTTAATAAATCTAATAAAATTATGATATTATAAAAGTACGTTTCGAGACGAATCTACGCATATGATTTTCATACATCCAACTTAAGTATTTAAAAAGATATCGATATCTAAACCGACGAATTTTTACGAATTGGAGGGAGTACCATACGAGGCTTCGGGTTCAAATCTAAGCTAAGCAATGGGACTAATAAAAACCTACTTCGAAAGGGGTCTCAATGAAAATTGGTCGAGTGCTGAGAGTGCTCTTTAGTAAACAAGCCCAAATTATCCTATAGTGACAATTTGATGCCATCATGCACATATGTGCCGGCACACTCGTTTCCCCCTCTACACTACTCCCTTGTAACTTAGCTATAACTCCACGTGTTGCCGTGGATAACTCCTCGAAGAGATTCAAATCCAAATCCACTATATGTAAATAGACTATAAATGTATTGAAATATGTGAAAGTGGATACGAAAAAAATCAAGTAAAGTTTCACCTCAAATGAAACAAAAAGAATTATCATTTTAACATATAGAGAGAAATAAATAAGAGATTGCTATATTGAGATTTGAACTCAAGAGACTTCTCGCTTACTAAAGCCCTACTCCAACTGAGCCACGAAAGCTATCTTAGTTTGATTTACTAGAAACTTGTACGCGGCGTGCCACGCCGCGGGCGTCCGATCTCCACGCGAGAAAATCGAGAAAACGCGCGATTGACGCTCCATACACGAGTAAATCGAGAAAACACGCGAAAAGGATCTAAAAAGAATTTTGTGTTTTCCGCAAAAGGGTTTAAACGTAATGCTAGAAAAACCCAAAAAGGGCCTAAATGCAATGCATTTTTTTCCAAAAAAAAAAGGACCCGAATAGATTTTTTTTACAAAAAAGGACCTAAACGTAATTTCAAGTTTCCCCAAAAGACCCGGGCGCTACTCTTAAAAACGCTAAAAGGGCATAGACGTAATATATATTCTTTTTTTCGGAAAAAGGTCCTAACCGTAATTTTTTCTTCTAAAAAAGGACCTAAATATAATTTTTTTTGAAAAAAGGCTTGAGCGTATTTTTTTTCACCGGCTCGTCTCGAGCCGCGAACCGAGCCGGCTCTCCAACGGCTCAAAGCAACCACAAGGCAGGAATCCTGCAGATATTAGTAGAAGGTGATATTTGTCGTTTATGTAGTTTTTACAAATAGACACTATAGTTTCTATTCTACAGCGCGCGGAATGGACGTTTGGCTATACCTCTCTATAGTTATCTCTACTACTTCTAATTACGACTTTGGTGGCAGCGATCCGTTCTCTATACCCTCTCTTTCCTTCTATTCACTCAGCCCGCCCCCACCCCCCTTTCCTTCTGTTCGCTCAACCTTTCCTTCTCGCTCAACCTTTCCTTCTGTTCGCTCAGCTCGCCTCTCACCCGATCCGAATTCACTCTATTTTATGAAAAATATTACTGATCACATCTCCTTAAAATAGAAGAATTTTATTCATATCTCTTATAAATGAAAGAGTTTCCACATCATATCCTGCTTGGATGGAATGACATACTCACCATATCCCATAACATAAAAATCCTATTTCATTGTATCTCATTCGGATGGAAATGCAGAGATTAAAAGACAAGAATTGCATAATCAAATCACGTGCCAATCCCGGAGATCACTCTTAAGTAGCTAACAAGTTCGCTTCATACATGTCTTTCTCATCAACCAATTTGACTGTTGTTTTGAAAAACTTTTCTTAATAAGGTTGTGTTTGAGAATTTTCGTAGAAACGCACGAGCACTTAACTAGTATAGTTATATATAGATGTACACTCTTGTCGTATGTGGCTGTCAGAAGTACTGAAAAGAAAAGGACATTCGCTGGTGCATGAGTCGTGCTCCACGGAACCTCTCTGTGATGTATATCCGTGACGCAATCCAGTTGAAAATACATCCATACATACGTACATGCACCAATTATGTATGCTGAGTAGATCGAGATACAAAACAAAAGAGAACAAAAAGAGAGATACGTACGGACTCAGACTGACGGGGCGACACATGCGGCAGCCAAAATGCCCCCGGTTTTAATTCTTTAATTAATGACGAGAACTAGCGTCCAAAATTATAGAACGTATTTCACGTACCAAAGCAAAATTAGTGTGACATTCCCTCTGTCTCTAATAAATACACATCTTTGTTTTATATTTTCAATATTTATATATTGAATTTAGTGCTAGTGATAATAATTAAAGATATACTAATTATTTTAATATTTTTTTAGTCTATGTATTAAAAAGATATTTCGTTTATAAATTTTGACGAGAGAGTAAGTTGTGTCCATCTGGACTCCATAGAACCGGGGAAGAATAACCCGAGACCACCTTAGGGTATGTACAATAGTACATGTTAGCTGTCTATAAGATTATATCGATCACTCTGTCATAAGGATGAAGAAATTTTAGATTATGGTTTACGCAAAAGACTCTAATGCCCTTATTTAATATCGTGTCTTTATTAATTGAAACATGCATGTATTGATTAATCACGATTATAGGGAATGACTTGCTCATTTTGTTTTGAATATGTGGTCGCATGTATCTGCATTTGCATGCATACAATTTAAGGACACAATTTTGTATACCATTATATATTAGAGGACATTTTGACGCTTCTCCTTACTTTCATGACGGAGGAGTAGAATTTTAGATGATGTGCAGGAGGGAGAAGAAAGAAAGAGAAAGCTACTATCTACTATTTAACAGACGGTTTTATAAATAGCTTCCTATTTTGTATACCATTGTATAGACAGCATTACAGACAACTATATAGATGATCTATTGTATGAGTTATTTTTAATGCTATCTATAGATGATATAAAGATATATTACAGACAGATGCCGTCTATATCACTATACATACCAACCGATCGATATCCAACGGTTAAAGGGTGCCGGAAGGCCCACATGTCAGAGGGATCGGAAGCGTCGATGCGGAGGGCGGCCAATAACCACTTGGCTCTGCCTATCCCTTTCTCGCCTTTGCCCGCCATTAATGGCTTCCTCCGTTTCTCTCCTCCTTCCCCCTCTAGAAGAGGTCTCTCTCTCTCCCTCTAGTATCCATCGCTCTCTCTCTGGCGCGAGGTCAACCCACCGTTGCCTCGAGCCCAACAGCGCACGAGATATCCCTTCCCTTGGTTGATTCCATTCGAACAAAGGTCTCGCCTTTTGGATCCCTCTCCTCATCTACTGCCCCCTTGCGAGCGCTAATTAGCTGTGAGGAGAAGGAGAGGAGGTGTCCTGATTTGGGTGCGAGTGCTGCTGGTTAATTTATCTGCTTGCAATTCGATTTGGCTGCTCTGTTCTGTTCGTTTATTTGAGTTGCTGCCTTCTCGTTCCTGGCCGATTCGATTCGAGCAAAGAGGGCGGCGCCTTTTTTGAGGTCGGCTTGGTGCTTCTCGATCGGGTTACTCGAGGTGCTTGTGGATTTGGGGTCCTCATCCATGGGGAATTGCTGGGGTGCCAAGATTAGCTCGGACAGCCCTTCTCGCGGCGCGTCCTCCCCTTCAGGTGCGTATTGCCTTTCATTTTCCGCATGCGTTCTTGGCCCAGATAGCAAAACTACTACTCTGATCGGAGTATTAATTTGTGCCGATCAGGCTTGTTTTTTTTTCCAGTTCTTTTCTGAAGTATTCGATCAATCAATCATTAGTTTGTGTTAATTTTGTGCTTTGTGTCTCTACTCTTCTTTTGGGCACTAGTATTAGGTGATGCGAATTTCATTTCTTTTTAACTGGCTTAAGACGGCCTTTGTAGGGTCACTTGATGACATACTACTTTGGCTCCTAGCACTATTAGTGCCTGCTTATTAAAAATTCTATCTTGAGCTTAGGCCCTTCCTCTTGGATTGTTTCATGTGTAAAGATCAAATCTTCCCTTCTCCAGTATAGAAGAGGAAGCTTCGAATGTAAATGCTACATTTAACTTTATCTGACTTTTCCCTTCATGTTATTAATTGTTCTAAGTGTACAGTTCAAACCAGACAAAGAGGAAAGTTCAAATTTTGATGCTACTTTTTTTTTTGGCTAAACCTATGTCCTTTTTTTCAATGGTATTGACTGTTCTATGCTG
Organism: Otatea glauca; assembly: GCA_036346275.1. Classification (NCBI taxonomy): domain Eukaryota; kingdom Viridiplantae; phylum Streptophyta; class Magnoliopsida; order Poales; family Poaceae; genus Otatea; species Otatea glauca. The sequence goes on from CM070720.1 coordinate 33,701,472, forward strand.
AAGATTTGATTTTCTTTTCTAAGCCAAGCTAAAGAGGAAAGTTCGTACTGGTGCGACCTAACTTATCTATTAACTTTTTGTACTTTAATGTTACACGAATCAAATAAAGAATTAGGAACAACAACTTGATTACTCTAAAATATGATGGACAAAAGTCTGAAAGCTTGTACTGTCGTGTGATGTTTAGGGACAACCTCCAAGTTTGCTAGTAGGAATGGGGCAGCCTTGAGCAACTCAAGCAGCCATGCCTCGGCGACGTCAGTGCCGCCAACCCCACGGAGCGAGGGTGAGATTCTGGAGTCAGCAAATGTCAAGGCCTTCACCTTCAATGAGCTGAGGATCGCCACCAGAAACTTCCGGCCAGACAGTGTGCTAGGTGAGGGTGGTTTCGGATCAGTCTTCAAGGGGTGGATCGATGAGAAGACGCTCGCCCCAACTAGACCAGGCACGGGGATGGTCATTGCTGTCAAGAAGCTTAACCGGGAAGGCTACCAGGGTCACAGGGAATGGCTGGTTAGTAGCAATTATTTTGTTGGTAAAAGGCTTCTTGTTTCAAGTCAGTTTTGCATTGTGTATGACATGGTCTTCCTTTGATTGCGCAGGCTGAAGTGAATTACCTTGGACAACTGTCGCACCCGTATCTTGTAAAGCTCGTCGGGTACTGTCTCGAAGACGAACAGCGGCTTCTCGTCTATGAGTTCATGCCGCGTGGGAGTTTGGAGAATCATCTCTTTAGGAGTAAGTGTCTGGCCTTTTACTTTTCCTAGTCACCGGCTGCTATTTCCCCGTTTTGAAGGAATGATGCTAACATGTTTCAATATGCAGGGAGTTCGCATTTCCAGCCACTTTCCTGGAACCTCCGGATGAAAATTGCACTTGGAGCAGCAAAAGGGCTTGCATTTCTTCACAGTGAAAAGGCTAAAGTCATCTACCGCGATTTCAAGACCTCTAATGTCCTTCTAGATGCGGTATGCTGTCTATAAGATTTTGCTCCTTTGAATTCGCTAGATAGCTTAATTGTTCGAGCTAACAAACAGTCAGACAATTTATTCAGAACTATGATGCAAAGCTCTCCGATTTTGGGTTGGCAAAGGATGGGCCGACTGGTGACAAGAGCCATGTCTCCACGAGGGTGATGGGGACTTACGGGTATGCCGCGCCAGAATACCTTGCAACAGGTAGTGTGGTTCTTCCATTTTCCAAACCCTAAGATGCAATTAGTACAATGAGCATGTGTCACACACACACACACACACACACACTGCAAGTACCTTGCTGCAGATTTAACCAAATCTACCTCAAATATAATTGAATTGTCAGGACTATTATAGTCAGAATTTTGCAGCCTTATTACACGTCGGGTTCACTGTCACAGCTGCTCTCTATGCATCATCCGAACGCCGAAGTTGAAGCCAGTTGGAATCAAATTATCGAATTCGCTAACTAATGTCCTTTTGCTTCGTGAAGGCCATCTGACCACTAAGAGCGACGTCTACAGCTTTGGAGTAGTCCTCCTAGAAATGCTGTCAGGACGCCGAGCGGTGGACAAGAACCGCCCGAACGGGGAGCACAACCTGGTGAAGTGGGCTAGGCCATACCTGACAAGCAAGCGGCGCATCCTCCGCATCCTGGACGCCCGGCTGGGCGGGCAGTACTCCCTTGCTAGGGCTCAGAAGTCTGCAGCGCTGGCACTCCAATGCCTCTCGGTGGAGTCCAGGCACAGGCCGAGCATGGACGAGGTGGTTGCAGTATTAGAACAGCTCCAGGATGCCAAGGAGGCGGGGAACCCTCAGCTACAGATGAAGTCGAGCGGTCGGAGCTTACACAGCAATGGCTCAAAGGCGTCGACGAAGGGGAAGCCTGCTGCATCTCCGAGGCGAGTGTGAGTGAATCATGATAAGCTAGAGAGAGATCTGTTGAGGTGCAATGTAGGCTGATTTGTAGAGGGATTTGTAAAGAAGCAGCAGAGTTCTGGATGATCTTTTTGTTCTTGTGTAGTTTTTGCAGCTTCAAGCCTATTTGTCATGTATGTACGTATTTTTGTATATGTTGGCCATCTGCATTGTACAGCTTACACCCAATTCTATTGCTAGCTGTTTCCTTTTATGAAACCAAAGGCAGAGCTCTGCCATTCATTCTAAGGAGAACAGAGATACATCAGTATGAACGGGATATATACCAAGACACCAACGCCAGCCCAATTCTACTGAAGTTTTGTTCAAGGCGACTACACAGTTGAGCACCATGTAAAAACACTGTAAGCTAGCTTATTAGATCATCATGTCATTGATGGATAAAGTTACAGGAGGAGGATCTGAATTATGGACCGTAGGGTTTGGGAGAATACGTCTACACCCGCTATTTCTTCGCCCCAACCAGCCTCGTCCTCCACCTAGAGTGTACGTCGTTGATCCGTTCCTAACATCCGTGTTGTGCTATCCCCTCCAGTTCAATTGTCTGACTGATGCATATATACTAGGTCCTAATTAATTGTGCCGTGCTCTATTCTTGCCGTTAAGGATTGCTACTGTTCAAGGATATTTCAATCCATTCCTTGATGCTAACCTTGAGCAGGAATGTTCGAGGATTGCTATTGTTAGCATTTCAAGTAAATTCGTTTCAAATCAAAGAGTGGCAGTTCTTCCTATTTGGAATGGATCCCGTTTATACCTATGCTATTCTTATTCTTTTCCTCTCCGTGACTTCTCCCCGTAGTTATCGGATTTGCTATAAACCCCCTGCGGATCGCGAATTGGATCCGTCAAATCCGAACCGATTTAGGGTATGAGGTTCGTGTTCATAGTGAAAATTAAAAGAAAAAATGACCAACTACGAACCAAAATTTCGTACCGTAACTCGGACGAATCATATTTTTGGTAACTATGCTTCCCCTCCCCTCTCTCTCTCTCTGCAGCACCTGCTGGTCCGCTGCGCCATACTGACGAAATCATCAAAGAGGGGCGCCTATATTGGGTAACTCGGCAAATGTTCTCTCAGCCAAGATCGTTTCCTCCCACTATGCCTACCCGCTCAGTATCTATGGTATGGTGATACCTAGACCCGTAAATGTGTATACATATTGTTACAAAACGCACAATAAAAATATAGGATCAAAGGAACGAAAGACAGGGATTTTACGTAAAAAACCCTTGAGGGAAAAAACATGGACGCACAAAGGCGATATCAATATACGAGAAAATGTTTACAATGAGCTCTTGTTCTTACCCTAGTCTACAGGGTTATATTTATAGTGATACATAGTATACTCCGTGCAGGAGTAGACTTGAGATGGAGTAAAAACGAATTCGTATCACCCTCAAACTCAACAATCTTCACATTGAGACGAATTTCGCTTGTAACCAAAATATAACAAATCTCATCGAACCAAATCATCAAGAATACCTTGTGCCTTGATAGTCCAATGGACTAACTTCAATAAGAAAGACTGGAACAGTATTATCCAAATACTTCTCATAAGTTAAAACATCACCTGTGGCATTTGATAGATAGTGAAGAACTCATATCATGTATATTTCATATACTTTACTTGGAACACAAAATTCAGCAAACAATGCTCATTGATAGAGCAACTTGCATGTGTAGTTATCACGTACTTTAAACTATCGATTTCAAAGGTAATTAAATTCTATAACATGTTTGAAATTGCTCCTACAAAACTGTCACGATGAAAGGAACTCTTGTGCTGTTAATAGAGTATAAATTGCAGTAGACCTCTCATATCAAACTATGACAACTAGACAAAGTTGTAGTATCCACACAGAAGCTAACTCCTTCTTGCACTTTAATCTTTCATCTCAAACTGATATTGGAACAAAACCTTCACTTTTAAACAGTAAAACTCCGAAGAGTATATGCTAGCTATCATCAGGGTATTATCAAATTCTTGAGAAATAATGTTATCAAAAGCTCCATAATGGTCGCGCAAGCGATCCAAAATTGCAATATATCTAAATGGTGATTTAACACAGAATTCAATTGTCTCCTCAACTGACGTTGATTTTTTTTTTCTCAAAGTCTCCTCGACCAAGCATAGCTCTAATTAACTCATTGTATTTGAAAAAAAAATACCTGCAACTCCACCTTATACTCTATATGTGCAGATCTTGCCGCAGTTACCCGTAGTAGATGATGGATCATCGAAGAAATCGCCAATGATTAATCCTATCTTGATGCCGCCAATAATAGGCACATTAGCTTGAATTGGATTGGCGCCTAGGCATGGCACCGAGTGGCACGGGCGATAGTGTTGGCGAATTTTTGGTGCAGGAACAATAATCGAGTTGAGCGCGTGCCAACACTTAATATGGAGTCGAGTCGTGGAACAGAGTTGAGGTGAGTTGAAATTGTCGAGTTGAGACTTTTGAATCACCTGGTATATTTCTTTGTTTTTCTCTCTCTCTCTTTTTCTGCAGCATGTTTAATTAGTTGGTGATATATGGTTTACTCATGGCTACAAAAGAATAGAACATAGAATTTATTTGCCTTTTAATATATCCAATGCACTTCTAGACACATAATATAATAATATAATACAGATATTAAACTTAGGAGGTTTTCGACGCTCTCGACGTGGCCACGTCGATTTCGGGCCGACGTGGCCGCGCGCTGTCGCGCTGCGTCGCCACTTTGTTAACGCACGAATACAGCTTAAGTATTAGTCCTGCCCTATCAGACGCAAACGAGCGCTTGGCGCAACGGCAATGAGCGTCGTTGGGACGCCCGCGGCGCGGGTTCGAGCCCTCCCGGCCACGCGCATGGCTCGCATCGCACCCAATTTTTTCACGCGACGCGTGGCTCGACCGTGCGCCTATCGCGGAGCTGACTCGTGGCACGCGTTTTTTTGCGAAAAGACCCTTAGAAATTTTGAATTTACATACAGATCCTTTTTTTCGTAGGAAGACCCTCAGAAGATCTTTTTTTGCGACAAAGCCCTCAGAATTCCCAGAAATCAGTTTTTTTAATGCAGGTACTTTTTTTGCGAGAAGACACTTCGGAAAAAAACCTGTATTAGTATTTTTTTGCGAGAAGACCCTTCGAAAAAAAACTGTATTATGCCAGGTACCTTTTTTGCGAGAAGACACTTCGAAAAAAAACCTGTATTAATTTTTTTTTGCGAGAAGACCTTTAAAAAAAAACTTGTATTATGCCCGATCAGTCTTTTTTCGAGGAGATCCCTTTAGAATTTTTTTTAATTACATGTAGGCCCGTTTTAGCGTCGGGTTTTTACCTGAAAAAGAGCCCTCAGAAAAACTAAAACTTTTTATTGATCCGCGTCACCCGCTAGACGCGTGACGGCTGGCGCGGCGTGCGTCGCGCCTGCACATCTAGTCTAATATACTGATGGTGTATTATTGTATTAATTGCTACTTTGTCATATCAATCATCTGATTGTCACATCTCGATTATGAATTTTAAAAAATGGAGAAGCGTATGTATATTAGTTGTTTGAGTGTATGATATGATTATTATTTGTTGTTTGTGATTTATAGGCAAAACACACCCCTGATAGGAACAAGCCAAAACCAACGGTTGTTGGCAGATGCACAATTTTGTGGGATACAAAATTCAGTGAGATAATCTAACCAACACTATACTTGATTAATTAGTATGTGTGTGCAGATATGGTATCGAGTGGGGTAAAATCCATATCCTTACTTCGAATTTTGTGTACTTGTCTTCTATGTATCAGGAAATTATGCAGAACACCCGTCATTCTATAATGTTTTTTTAAATATGTTCTATATCAACAATCCTTATTTAGGTTTTGTATATTATGCTTGAATAAATGCAGCTGATACACGAATACATTATTTTTATTGGCAGCTATCTGTTTTATTTATTTATTTATACTCTTTCATTTTAACGCCACCCGTACTTCAATTGTTTGGCTTACAGCGAATAATATTAGGAACATTTCTATGCTTCAATTTTGTTGCGCTACAACCTCCTTGCAACAGAGAAGAGTGAAAAAAAAAACACATGACCACAAAATCCACCAGAAATTTTATCTGTTCTAACCTTATTTCTCCATTCAAACATAGCTAAACCCAAAAACATGAGGAATTTATCTATTCAAACTTGTTTTGCGGGACGATTCATTGGTTTTGACTGGCCCAAAGCGAGGACTCCTGCTATGTGATTCAATCTTATTTAAGATAAATCTAAAGATCAAGGATGATCATGGGAAGGTCAAGGATGAAAGACCCAGAAAAAGGCTTGCTGGAGTCGAACGGCATCAGAGGAAGCGATGAGGTGAAGCATGAGGTTGAAACTAAAACACTTGTCAGCATGCACAGTACATTGGATATAAGGTATATATTTGTAAGGCAGGCGGTGGAAGGCACTGTCGAAATTAGAAATCTTGAGGGACCTATTGATTTCTGTGGAGAAATTATTGCTTGCACTGCCAGCGAGCGTTCCATGCGACATTGTTCTCCATGGCAGCAAAGTGAACGGCGTGCTTGCTGCTGGTGATAATGGAATTATATAAACATAGGTGTCTCTGTAGATGAGATACTGCTGTTACTTGGTCGATAATGTAGCAACTCCTTTTTGCCTGCTTGTGCCTAGCTCTATTGGCGGTTTCTTTCTAATCTTTTCAAGTTGCTAAACGTAATATGGATGTAAATCCGTTGTGGACTGGCTACTCAATGGAATTAGTGTTATTTTGTTGAGCTTCGATCATGAATCCTCTATATAAGTGTAAGAATCAGATGATGGCCTTGTTGAGTGGTAGTGCACTGCTGATCGTGTTGGTCTTGGATGAGCCTCGGAGAGGGAGCAAATAAATTCTATCGCTTTGCACTTGATCGGAATGGAAAAAAGAAAGGAGATTTAAGGAGATGTTGGTACTCCAGGGCCAACGGTGATGAGGAAGCGAAAATTACCGGCCGTAATCATAAGATGCAGTACCTGTTCGGTGCTGTTGTAATCGAAGTTTTAGTTGATTAGTTGTGGTATGATCTGTTGCTGTCAGGTTTTAGATCCTTCGATCGATGTAGCCGAACCAAATCCGCACGCTTGATTGTGAGAGAGTTTATTTATGGAACATGCATGAAATGTGTAATAGCTGTATGTAGGCATTTTGTTAGGTTTGTTATGCTCTGATTACGAACACTTGTTTAAGCGGTAAGCATCAGATAAACTGAGACTGTTGCATGAGCTTTTGATGAAGGAGAAGCAAACTCTTTTCACTTGAGATCTGAAAGAGTGCTGCTCACTGGGCTAGCTCGCTCCTACCGCCGCGGCCGGTGCCAGAACAAGCAAAGCCACAGCACGCCGCGGCGGCGAGGTGACGACTGACGACAAGGTTTCGCCTGGACCAACGAGTCCTGACGGCGTGGCGGTCTGCCGTTGCCTGTTGACTCCGTGAACGCTTTTTAGACACTCGTGGGTAGGGTTTGAAATTTCGTTTTTGATTTACACCTCGGGCAAAATTCGAAATCTTGGAATTTCAAATGAAATCTGGTTAAAATTTAAAAGGTAAATTTGAAATCTGAATTTTCTGAAACAAAATTTCTGAAATTTCGGCCGAAGTTACCGAAATCTCGGTAAAATTCAGCTAAGTGAAAAATAGTTGAAATGATGTTATAATTTTTTTTGAATGGTCCTGACACATCGGTAATGTTCCCATAAAGATTTCAGCTGATAATCAAGCCTGAGTAATTTTTAAAAATTCTGACAGTGCTACTGTCTTGATAAAAGGTTGATCGACAAATTTCAATCGAATGAAAAATGGTTCAAACCATGTTTGAAAATTTTTGTGAATGGTCCAGACGCAACAATAATGTTTCCATAAAATTTTCAAATGATGAAGAAGCCTGAGAAATTTTCAAATGTTCGGACAGTGCTACTGTCGTGATAAAAGGCTAACCGGCAAATTTCAACCGAATGAAAAATGATTCAAACCACATTTAAATTTTTTGTGGATGATTCTGAAGCATCGCTAATGTTCTCAAAAAAATTCCAGATGATGAAGCCTAAGGAATTTTCAAAAATTGTGCATGTCTACACGATTGAAACATATAAATCATGATTGATGAAATGCTCAACAAATGGTTGCTGAAGTTGAATATCGATAGTCAAAATAAGTTTATAATCCTCGCAAAAAAAAATTTGATAATGCCTAACGCAAGGTTGGAAGTTACACACTTGCCAGCATGCATGCACATTGGAATCTGGAATAGCAGGGTAACATCACAGATAACATGAGCTAGGGCAGCTAGCAAAGCATAGTTATGCATTTTCTTTTATGCACTGCCTAAATCAGTCTAACAACGATAAAAAATTGGAGAAAGCAAGCCAATATTCATAATGCTTCATCAATTTATCATGTGTTCATCTGCAGAGTTTGGAAATCTCAGGAAGGAACGTATCGCTTTACAAAATGCTTGGATTGAGCAAGGGAAATTGAATTAACACTTTGGAGCAATAAGAGTGACATCTCAAAGGTGTTTCAGTCGATCAGAAGAGACTGTAAAAGTGACATCTAGTAAGAAGATGCTCTGAACTTTCTGCAACAGCTTCCAATGGAATTTTAGTCTTTCATCCATTTCCGTTTCCTAGGATGCCCTTGCTTCACCAGATAAACCCGGCCATAAACACAGCTTCTTCTAGGCCCCGACAAGGATCTCTGCAGAGCAATGTCGAAGACATGAGACGCTTTTTTCTGTACTGCCACAAAATCTACATATAAATTGCAACAAAAACTAAATAATTCCCCTCCTATACCACATGGAAATCTGAAATCAGACTACTTTACCATGTTGAAATTTTCATTCCAGTATATGTGCTGCATTAGTACATGGATTTCAGTGTCAAATTTGTCACAGTTGAGCTGTTAAGGACTTTCACTGTAGAAAATATAGGAATGGGATTGCAGATTTTGTGATAATGCAAGTAGATTCCCCAAGAGGATGATTTGAAAAAAAATGTGTTGTTTTGCATGCATTTCGTTTAACATAAATCTGCTCCCTAACTTTTTGATACAGCAAAAGCAGTATGAAAATTATAGGTATTTTACATACCTCAACTTTAGCGAGGTACTCCAATGGGCATTCACAGACATGACATTCTGCTTTGTGGGGTGATTTAATGGATTTATCCGTCTTCACAAATGCAAAGACCTGGCAGGAACAGGCTTTACTAACTCAGATGACCAAAATGTTGTACTTCAAGAATCATGGATTTAATATTTGACTACTACTAGAAGTGAACACGACCTGCTCACCACAATTTGGGCAAGAACCTTTTAGCGCAACCAAATTGTTTGTCAACAGGCCTTGCAGTGCACCAACTGGAGAAAACATAAAACAGTGAGATGGTTTATCAATGCATGGAATTAAGATATGTGGCCAAGACAAAATATCAGGGCGAACATGGAAGTCCAGGTATTGCCAATAATGGAGAAAATATTTACTTAAGAAGTGTTCGTACCAGATGCAGATGCAACAGGATAACCAACCAGGTAGCCCAGTCCAACTAAAGCCATGTCATTTACCCTTGTAATCATGTCAAGGGATTTTGCACCGTGCAAGAAGTACCTTCCTCCGAATGCATTTCCAAATGCCAAGATAAAAGTGTAGAGACTGGGAGCTAGAAATGCTGATGTACCAAACAGGAGAAGCAACATCCAGATGCTTGATAATGCCAGAAGCATTGAATGGTCTTCCTGCCCTATACCCAAAAGCCAATAAAAAAATCAAACTGTAAGTCGATGTACTGGGTAGAGTTGGAAGAAGTGAGATGAAGTGTAGAGAAAGTTTTTTTTTTCTTCTTGAAGAAAAGGTTACCTCAGCGTCTGCGTAGGTCGAGTGTCTTTTGAGGCTGCAACGGGGATATTTTACAACGGATGGGGAACCATAAACCCGGAGCTTCAACTGCCAGGGATATATAATTTGTTAGGATGCAACAGCAGAGGAAATTTGAGCAACTAGTGTATGCAAAGCTGAATATACTTAGATTTTAGGCTTGTGTTCACCTCAACTTTGTCAAACATGTCATCAACAATCAAAGGCTGGCCACTGTAGTAGGAATCCCTGGCCTGCAAAGGATTGAAGAATAGATGGACACGGTGACGACTACATGTAGCAATAGGCAACATTACAACATGAAAGAACCTATATACAGGGGTGGATCTAGGGGTGCTAGGTATGCCCCGGCACTCCCTAAAATTTAAGAAACGCATGTCTTCAATATGTTAAATTTGTTGCTTGAATTTGTTCCGATTTCGGTGATTTGGGATTTTTAAGACCTTAGAACTATTTGTATGGTACATTTAGCAAATTTCAAATATATGTGTTAATTTACGATGTTATGAAATCATCGTACAATACTATAAAGTTATAAATATAAAGTGTGCACTATTATAGAAAATTTTCTAGTTCCGCCACCGGTGAGATACAATACACAGAAGCAAATTAAGAAGCTAGTTGTGTTTGGTATAAGAAATATCCTGTCGGTACAAATGCAAGAATGTAAACCACCGCGACCAGTATCAACCAAAGTTTCGTGCATATTACCTAAAAAAAGTATTGGTGCATACAAAAGTAGCATTCATTGGTTTCGCCCTGAGGCTTGACAGGTTACTGTGGTGAGCCAGAGAGTAGAGGACTAACTGAACTAACTAGTGGCAGGCTAATCAGAAGGAACAAGAACAAGAATGGAATTGGTTAATTATACTACGGGATCCTATATATACGCAGCACCTGTTGGTAGAGAGCCTCGAGCATCTCCTGGCTGGCCGTCTCGATGGGCCCGACGTAGAGGCACGACGGCCCCTCCGCCGCCGCCGCCACTGCCCCGCCGCGCAGCCCTACCCGAGGCGCCCGTGGCCGTCTGAGGCACCCGGTTCCGGGGGCCACCGGGGAGGCGGCAGTCACTGCGGCCATGGATGGCACTGTCTGTAGCCGGTGGGTTGCTGCTCTCCTCCTCTCGTACCTAGCTCTAATGGAGCTCTGTGGAGTGGTGGCTAGCGCGCGAGGAGGCGTGTGGGCTCTGCGCGAGAGGGATTTTTAAGGATTCAACGAGAGCCGCAGAGAGAGAGAGAGAGAGAGAGAGAGAGGCGGCGCGAAGCAAACGACAAAGAAATCATCAAGTGGTTGTTGCTTGGAGGAAACAAACCAGGAAACGCGAGAGGAGGAAGAAGAAGGCAAGAAAGAAAGAATAACGTGTGGCTGCGATGCGATTTGGCGATGGGTACTTTACTATGGTTAGTGTTGGAACAGTTTGAATTTTTTTTAAGTCTACGCAACTGCTTAGTTTTTTTTTCTGATTTTTCATTACTATTTATACTAGAGATTACATGCTAACTTGGATAGCAATCGACTCCAAATCTTAATATACTAAAACAAAACTTGTAGAGTATGAACATTCTAAAACTAAAACTAACCAATGCATGTCAAGATTATCTCTAATATTTTTCTCCCTAATCTTAATACACCGACTCTTACTTATTGAGGCAATCGATCTCAACTACGATTTGCCCAACTTATACTTGACATAGGATGGAGAACATATCTCCTTAACATACTGACTCATCTTCAATGGACTTCACTCTGGCGGACTTGACTATGAACGACGAACGCATCCCCTCAACGTCTCGGACACATCTCCCACGAGCTCAACTTAGGACGGAGAACACATCTCCTAAACGTCTCGAACTCGACTCACGATGAACTAAACTCAGCTTGTTGGATGGACTCATCGGGCCGTAGAACCCCTTGGTGCTGACGATCAGCAGATGTCTGCCCCTTATCAATAGATTTTTCGTACGCCGTCATCTCCTCAATCCGTTTGATCCACACCAAGATGGAAGAGTCGCTCGCTGGACGGAGACAAACTCCTTCCTTCCATTGACATCCTTTCCGACACACAGATGGTGGTTACCAATACCATCTACAAACACAACTAGCCAATACGCACACACACTCCCGCACGCATCAGCCCAAACTCCACCCTGCACCTGAAGCTACAACGCTTGTACGCGCTGTCGCAAAACCCGCCATTGCAGCTGCCGCGCTAGAACGCGCCGGCTCCGGCCACACGCGACGCCGTTTCCCCTGCTGGCCTGGCAGTTGCTCTCCTCCTGCAGCCACCTCGCGCGAGTTGCTTCTGCTGCATCCACACAGAACTCCGGCCTGCTCACGTATGTGACTCCTGCTGCAGCCGGCATCTTCCTTGGTCACCCTGTGCTGGATCTCGACACGAGACTTGCACTTGATGCCAAGATCAATGTGCTCCTGGATACTGAACCCAAACATGTCAAACAGCAGGACAAAGATGTCGCGATTGGTGATCGTGCCGTCCTCCTTCTGGAGCTTCAGCAGGACATGGAGGAAGTCCCCGTGGCCGGCGGTGTCGTCGCCGCGGTCCATGGCTTCCAGCCCTTCATGGATGATTTGCTCGAGGATTCGCTGCATAATGTCGCGGCAGGACATGCGGTGCCACCCTTCGACTCATGTGCATGCCCCTGCCAGTGCCGCTAGGATCTGCCGTTGCCTCGCCTGACACAGCCTGATCTTGCCTTAACACCACATCGCTCCGCGACAATAGCCTGCTTCTTCGGTGCCTCTCAGGAGTCTCCTCCTCTCAGGGGCAGCAGGTTGATCCAAAACCTTAGGCTCTGATACTAATTGTTGGAACAGTTAGAATTTTTTTTGTTGGTCAACGCAACTGCTTAGCCTTTTCTGATTTTTATTGCTATTTATATTAGAGATTACATGTTAACTTGGATAGTAATCTGAACGCTTAATCTTAACAGACACAAACAAAACTTGCAGAGTTTAAACCTTCTAAAATTAAAACTAACAAATGCACGTAAAAGATTATTTCTAACAGTTAGTTCGCTAAATGAAGATTGTTTCCACCGGTTAACGGGGTTAAAACTAAAACGAATCTATTGAGAGTGGAAACGGATTAAGGAAGCTTCACTCGATAGTACGATTTTAAAATAATCATTTAAATAATAAATGAAATAATTTTATATCAAACTATAACAATTTAAAAGAATCACGATAATAATTCGTTAAACACAAAGAGCCAGCCATTACTCTACTACGTATAGTTTGCGTGTTGGGATCAGCTAACCGTACCTTGTTTTCTTGGAAATTTTTGAATACAGTACAAAATACTGTCGGAAATTAGAGAATGATACAACATGTTTGCGTATTTACGAAAAACCCTACCATACCCGGAATCTAAAAATCCGTTAACCATACCCGAGACGCCAGAACCCGGTTAAGCCATACCCGGATTTTGAAATTCCGGGTATGGGGTTCCACCTATACCGATTTCAAAACCGGGTATGGGGTGGCTCCCATACCCGGTTTTTCAAAATCCGGTTAAGCCTAGCATGCGTGTATTAGCACAAAGTCACATGCATTCATGCCGATTAGACACAAAGTGACATGCATGCATGCTGATTGGTCTCGAAAGGCCAAGATTCCATGCATGCATGCATGCTGATTAGGCAAAAGTGCATGCGGATGATTAGTGCAAAGTACATGCTGATTAGTAAAAATTATAATTAGTAAAATAATTAGTAGAAAGTATAATCAGTAAAAGTACAATTAGTAAAATGATTAGTGAAAAGTATAATTAGTGAAAGACGGGCTAGCCTCGATTGGTTGGCGTGGCTCATGATTATTGGTATTTTGGCACCGGATGCATGCGCCCAAAGACCGAAAGCAAAGACAGTCGAGTCGATGTCCCTCATTAGCACTTTTTCTCGATATAAATCGGAGGAACGCAGAGAGCGGCAATGCATTCACAAGATAGTAGTAGAGAGCAAAGCGTAACCGAGAGCGCAAGACGGAGATTAGTTCGCTTGTTTAGTTTGTTAAAATTTTCGTAAAGTCTAAAAATTTTCAAGTACTTCATTTGGGATTTGTATTTTGCGTGTATTTTTAGGAATATTTATTGGTACATTGCTCGTGCTTTATTGATCTTTGGTACAACTTTCGAAGGTTAGTTACAAATCTTCATGAGTAATAGTATATTATGGACAGTGTAGTGTATTATGGACAAATCTTCATGCTTGAATAACTACCCGTACATAAAATAACAGAACATAGCATAAGTAATGGCAGAATTATCAGTGTTAATATTTTGTAGGAATTTATTCTGAGCTATCTTCATTCTATGAATTAACTAATTCGGGTTCCCCATTTCACAGGTACGTTCCAGGAAGGTGATTTTGCAAGTTGGCAGAGGTTTTCTGATCTTCGTTCTGACTTCACACAAAGTTAGTTTTAATATTTAGGAATATTACTGTGATATTGTTATAATACAACTATGATAAGTAGAATATTAGTACAACTAGTATCACATACAACTAGTATGCCCAAATGGCCGGAGGACTCGCTGCTACACCATAATTGAGATCTTGATTTAATCCTAAGTGTAGTGGAAATGACTCAAAATCATACCTTGAAATCATGCTAGTTGCATTTAGAACAAAGTTTTAAATGTTCTGTTTTTTACCTAAGTTTTCGCCGGACTACTTGTCTTATGTTAAAAATCGGTCTGCGTTGAACCAAGTTTTTCATTCAATTTGGAAAAATTGAGAAAGCATTTTCATGCTATGAAAAATTTATGGGAGTATCATAAGATATGTAGGATAATACATAAAATTTATGAAAAATTTTAACATCATTTGTTATGTTTTAAAAATCAAAATCGAAAATGAATAAAAATCGGTTCACGCCGGACCACTTGGAAGTGGTCCGCAAGCAAGCTTCCGTTCACGCCGGACCACTTGAAGTAGTCCGGCGCAAAGCTTGCTCACGCCGACTACTTCCAAGTGGTCCGGCGTGAACGGAAACTGCGGACCACTTCCAAGTGGTCCCATGTGAACTGATTTTTATTCTGCTTCGATTTTGATTTTTAAAACATAACAAATGATGTTAAAATTTTTCATAAATTTTATGTATTATCCTACATATCTTATGATACTCCCATAAATTTTCATAGTCCTTATTTCATGTGCGCGCTTTGGAAGGTGATTTTGCCGGTTGGTATAGGTTTCCGATCTTCATTACTGACTTCACATATGCTAGTTTTTAATATTTAGGAATATTATTCATGCAATAATTTGGTTGCATGCGGGGTGATTAGTTTTAGCCATTAAAATTTTCAAGTTTGTCTATATATACCGTCTAAATGTACTTGTTTGTTACGAGCCATTTGTTTGAGCAAAGACGTGATGGCGGCCATTGCGATTCGAGCTTCTTCGTGAGTCGACCGATGCCCCACATCGTGCGAGGGCAATTCTGCAGGAACTATGGTCCGACGCATTACTATATTACTGTCATCACTGTTTTTGAAGACGATAACCACTTTGTCGTTAACGCTTTGATTGCCCCTCTCGCAAGCCGATCATCGCACAAGATAAAAAGTCGGACTATCGATTTCATATTCCACTAGCTCGTGCGGGTCTACTACCGCTTGCGCTCCTCATGGATGGAGCTCACCGCAGGAGGCTTGACCACACCTATGCTCGCCATTGATCGTGCACTTCATCGGTCTCGTCGACCGATGGCGACCGCGAGACACACACCTTTCACCTACCATTCGGTGAGATGTCCATCACTTTGAAGGACGTGGCCATGCTAACCGCCCGCCCATCGAAAGCGCGTTGGTTCTTCCTCGCCCAAGACAACGGTGGCGACACTACATCGCGGAGAGGTATTACATGATATAATGTTATTTCATATTTGTAATGTGCACGATATTATCGACTCTCTTAATCCGGAGTTCATGCAGTTCGGTGTCCCATACGCATGTAAAGAAAATGGTGTCTCTATGACTTGGCTGTGGGATTACAGAATACAATCCATGCCCACCGATGCCGAAGCTTACCGTGGGCGCCACTACGAAGTGTACCTCTACTACTTGTCGGGTGGTGTCATGTTCACGACGATCGCCGAGACGCCATCTTCCCGCACATCGTGGATTGCTAGGCGCTTGTCCGCCAACCTGATGACATCCCACCATACGGTGGGATCTGCGGTCCTAGCGACACCTACCGTGGTTTGTGCGATGCATGCCAACGCGACTTACAGGCACTATTATCGGATGCCCGCAACTCCTTCGGATGTGGAGTTGGGAGTACCTTCCGCCTCTCTCGGAGGTACGCGTCGAGGTACTACCCCGTTGTCGAGATGATGACACGCCGAGGCCACTCGCCTACAATGGGGCACCGTTCGATGCACGCCGGCCACGATGGTCGCCGACGGGTGACCACGCGAGCTACACGCGTGTTGTCGCCGACGTGGACTTGCCGACCGCAGATCATGTCAATCGGGATCCATGGACCGTAACGAGCCAAGAGCTTGCGATCGGCGGCCGATCTCTTCGTGTTGCACGGCCGACCACGGCTTTGTGGATGACTACGTGCTTCCTCTTGTACATGAACGTGGTCGAGGTCTACTCGCCGAACGGATCCAGAGGCGCTTCGGGTGGCGGCGGCCGATCCCTGCTTCAAAGATCGCGGGGCGCCGGAGCTCTCATGGGTATGCATTTAATTTTTTCAATATTTTCCTGATATGAAAATTTTAGAATCTTACGCCCTTGCAATTGTAGGAGAAGCACGAAGGCGCAAGGCGCCGCATCGAATCGGACCGTCATCCACGCCGCACATTACACGATGGATGGAGACAACAGTTTGAGAGGTTGTCCATCCCTGCGGGCCATATGACCCGAGGAATATGACAACTACCTTAGATGGTACCGGGCCGCACGCGTCCCACTTTATCGAGTGAGGAGGTCGACGAACCACCATGGACTATCCAGAGGACCGATCTCGACAAGTCCATATTTTGGTACTCCCAAAACCGTACTAATGCCTTCCAGTAAATTTATTTACCTAAGTTCTAATACCCGTTATCGCCATGCGATGCAGGAGGCATCGGAGCTATATACCCAAGCGGATCAAATTGCGGCCCAAATCGCAGCGCTTCTAGCTCCTCGTCACCAAAGAAATCGATGAGCGGTACCTCGCGTCGGGGGTCCCGATTCCTCTCGGCCGATCCGTCGTCTTGGAGGACCTTCACGCCCTTCCGCCGTAGCTACGAAGATGCTCCCATAGATCCCGCTCGTAGCTCACGTGCAAGGCGGTCATGCACCGGCCGTCCCTCCGGTCTTGATCGACGACGCCGGACGTCGTGCATCCACGCCCCATGCACCGAGCCATTCTCGCGACGTCGTTATGTCCCCCATTGAAGTACCAATGAGGCCTTCGCACAACATGAAGGACTCGGTCCTTCGGCATCACCGAGGTACCCATTTATCGCACTCCTTCGGACGGACGTCGATCACACACAGATCGAGCGAGGCCGAGATTTCGAGTTTGACTTCATGTCCGCCTACCTTCACTCTCGGGCTACTTGGTGTGCGGCCACATGGACCTCCTCCCTACGAGGCGGGGACCTCACAGTACGGCGGCGACGATCTGCGTCGGCTCCCTAGGACGGAGGATGCAAGTGCGTGGTACAACCAGATCCACGCGAGCGGAAGGCAATACACATTCCAAATGGCTTCCTTCCCAAGACGAGCATTTCGACGCATCGCCAAGACAGAGAGGCATGGGCCATCACAGTCATGCGGACAGAGGCGCACACATGCCCCGAGATGTACACCCTGAGGACTTGATCGAAGACAGGTGGACGACGCCGAGGAGGCACCGATGATTTTTATAGCTGTGTGAGCTGATCGATTACTTTAACCTAGTCATCGTGTAAATTAACTATTGTATGGTCGATTTGAAATACAAGTGTTGCCCTTTCGCATTCAAATGTTCATATCTTTTGCTAGGATGGTCGAAATAAAGTGAAATTAGTTTCTAAATTTAAGTTTTGAAATGATGAATTTGAATCTGAAATAAAAGTTTTATGTTGCGTGCAGAAAAATATTTTTATTGCAGTTTGAATTGTAGGCTCTAAATGTGAGTTGCGAATGAAGTATACTCTCTGATCCTTAAATCATGAAATAAATACCATAGTATCTTGCAACCATATGTACTTCTTTTCTGTAAAAATATTTAAATTTGAAAGCATTTTGAATCGCTTATGGATAGTTGAAACTATAATGAGTAAGCCTTTTAAATCGAATCGTAAAAATATCTCGCCTAATGCAAAAGTAAAAGAGAAAATATCGAGTTTAGTGTATATACTACCATATTCAGATAATTATTTTAATTAAAACTTGATTTGCATCCAATCGTACTTAAGCAAAACCCTAATCGACAACGTCGTTGAAATCTCTTGTATGGAGTTTTCATGAGTTTGTGTCGTGTGTAAGAAATAAAATAATTTCAAGTTTACGCTTAAATGATATAACAGATTGTTTGTAAGCTATTCCGTGACTATTTCCCTTTGCACGTGGTATTTCACGGATGCCTGAAAGGCTTATATTACCATGAAAAGATGCCACGAGTAGTGAATTATGCTCAAGAAGCTCGGAGCGATGGTAGCTAATTGACTTACAATCTACTTCACTAGAATAGCTACCAAGACAACAAGGATAGCCACGCACACAATCTTCTCCAACCATTTCACATTATCTAAAAGGCGGTCCATCTTGAACATCAAGATGTTCACCTCCGAGAATAGGGTCCATCCTCTCCATAGTAGGATGCATCCTCTGTGGTATCGTGGTTGTTGCACGCTCCACCGAGGTGTGCAATGTGTCCGCCATCGAAATATTGGCACCTGCAGCCTACGTGATGAGGTTAACATGCTTTTAGGCCGTGCAAACAAATGAGATCTCCGCAAGGAACTACACAACTCCAACCGGAAAAAGGGAGCAAACGAACTTCTAACTTACGGAGAAAAAGGACATTTGTAGAACAACCGCCGTTATTTGCCTCGGTCTTTGGAGTAGAACACATTAGCTTGCACATGGCAATTAGGACAATCGACTTGCCTTGCGAAGGCAAGCGCACGGGCCCTCCGATTTCTGAGCTCGCCGTTTGAGACATGGTCTTTGGAGGCAAGGAATGGGATGAGGATGAGGATATGTGAATGGGTTGAGGAGGAGGATATGTGCAAGCGGAGCTGATACGAAGACCTACTTATAGAGGCGAAGGCACACTTCTGTCATCGTGAGGCGCGACCGATGTTTTGGATTTCTTTGGATAAAATATCGTTCATGCCCGGAAACGAAATTTCAATAAATTCGTAATTTCGACAAATCTCGTCCGAAATTCAAATCCAAATTTTGAATCCGGTTTTTTCTATCGAAATGCCGAATTTCGGCGAGAATTGGCGAGATCTCGCCGAGAAATGGCGAAATTTCGCCGATTGACAAGCCCAAAATTGGTCCAAAAGATGGAGAAAAATTTCGAATTTTTTGGAGAGTTCTGACGTATTATTAATGTTGTCATAAAATTTCAGATTTTTTGAATCATGTAATTTTTTTAAAATTGAAACATTGGTACTGTCGTAATGAAACGCCACGCAATTTTGAACTGAATGAAAAATGGGACAAAGCATGTTATAAATATTTGAAATTTTAATAGCATGATTCGACATGTGAATAATGTTGCCATAAAATTTTAGTAGTTATCAAGCTCGAGGAATTTTAAAAATTGGGGAATTCGGGTATACGTCGTGAAGTATGAAATTTGTGACATTTTGATCAAAATCAAGATTGAGAGTCACAATTGAAACAATTAATGTATATTGGCATGACAATTATTAAGAATGTAATAAAATCGATACACACAACAAGTCTTCACATATTTGCATATGACAACTAAATGAATGTATGTTTGCATCACATACCTATGAGTAGTAAAGCGCCCTGTGCAAACTCCACCTCGCGTTGTCGACAATGATCTTTAAATGAAGAAGTTTATGACTCGTGACCTACTAATCTTATTGTATATGGAAATCTTATTGTATATTGAAATCTTATTCATATGACCTACATTGATCCTACTTGTGTTTTGAAAAGGTTTTATCAAAATATCACATTTAGGGAGTCAAGTTTGCTACATGTGCAAATTTCGTCCTGTTTCTTCTATATGTTTTCTTGAAAAGGTTCATCGAAAATGTCTTATAACCAGCTAGAATTAAATTTCTCATAATTCTACGCGACCACTTGAATTCTTTGTCGAAGTTTTTACGCTCACGCAGGACTAGTTAGCGATACTAGTCGGTTCACGCCGACTAGTTAGCGATACTAGTCGATTCACGCCGGACCACTTGGAAGTGGTCGGCGTGAACTGATGTTTATCCTATTTCTGATTTTTATTTTTAAAACATAACAAATGATGTTAAAATATTTTCATAAATTTTATGTATTATCCTACATATCGTATGATACTCCCATAAATTTTTCATAGCATGAAAATGCATTCTCAATTTTTAAAATTCGAGAGTGTTTCACAAATGCCAAAAAGTCTAAAAATAAACTTTTTCAAACATTATCATTGAAGATCACTTCACGAGAACTTATTGATATAATTCCGGTCGATCCGCCAAAAATTCAAATTCAAATCTCGGCGGTTTTGCCAAATCTCGTGAAAAATAAAAATCCAAATATATCTTGTAGCAATTTCAAATTTTTTCGATTTTTACATCCGCCGGTCTATGCAAACTCGCAGGTCCGAATCCGAGATTTGGCGAGATTTCGCCAATTTCGCGTTTTTGTAACCTTGGGCGCATTGATAGTTGTGTAATCGTCCGCATAAAGTCGCTCGCTATTTTCTCTCGCGTCACCCATCGACCAATTTTACACCGCCCGACGTGGCAACGCCCCGCCGGCCGCCACTTGTCCGACTGCGCCCCCACCCCCTGGCCTCTCGCTGCGCCGGCTCCTCTGCCGCCACGCGCCGCCCCCCTACGCCGCTTGAATTGGGACAGGGAATCTCACGGCGATTATTGGTACATGCCAAATCACCCATGTGAGAGCATCTAGGCCCCTATTCTTTTATTGTACTTATTGTAGGTTTTGGTGTCGATGATCAAGTAGCGCATGTACTTATTTCGGTTGAGGCGCCAAAGATCCTAAGTTGTAATTTCAACCGAGCGTACATCATGTACGCTGGACCGCTATTTTCGGTCCGTGTTGAGAATTATCCTTACCGAAGCGCACACCATGTACGCCGGACCAACTTTTTCTGCAGTGTTTGAGATTTCTTTTCAATCACATTTAACAAGTGTTCATCGGACAAATATAAATTATTTCTTCTATTTTAGTCCGACATAAGTTATTTTCACTTCAAATATAATTCGGTCTATATTAAAACGTCAAAAAATTAAGTCTCATGCGAGCCGGATGAGTAAGCTATTTACGATGATTCATCTAAGCAAGATGACTGTCACCCATTACTAAAGCCGCACGACTAGTCACCCATCATCGAATCGCACGACTGTTGTGTAATCGTCTTTACAAAGTCGCTCGCTATTTTCTCTGCGTGTCATGCGATCGACCAATTTCAAGCCCCGACGTGCCCAAGCTCCCGAGGGCCGCCACGTGTCTGGACTCGCGCCCCACCCCCACCGGCGACCGTGTAATTTTTCCTCGCTTTCAGCCGATCGGCGACCACGTAATTTTTTTCCGCGACATGGTCGCTATTTCTTAATCGGCTGCGCGGCGGGAGCGGGCGGGCCGGTCATTTCCGAGCGGCGCCGCGTGGTCGCATGATCGCTTTTCATCCGACTAGACTACACACTACGGTGTTGTTTTGCAATCTGTCTGTAAGCTTACTTTCCAACACTTAGTCCATACACCACTCCTTCGAGTCTATAAAAGGCAAAACTGCAGGCATATATCCACAGCTCCCACTCACACTTATTCACCATGGCAGGATCCTCTAGCGAGCATTTTGTGGACACCTGATATGAGCAACGTAGCTCTCCATCACACGTTGAAGGTTACGCGTGGTGGGAAGGATGATCCATTCAAGGAGGAGAACCTAAGTAAAGTGGTGTCCAAATTGCAAGAGTGGCGCCCGACATTGCGGAGGCAAACCTTGACAACATCTGGCCTGAACCTTGTGACCGTCGACGACCTGAAGACGCACTTGCAATGGTGGTGTCAAAGGTATTTCAGGGTGTGCGAACTAGCCGAGCACCCTTCTTCTACAGGTTTCTCTACAAGATATTACAAGGTACTGATGCTACCCGATCGGTATGCAAAGCATATTAAGGTTAGTTATTTCACATTTGTTCACCTTACTAATCTTTTGTGCATTATACATAAGTTCACTACTTCACATGTTCGTCTTCTGTGTTAGTCATTCTCAGAGGATGAAGAGTTGCTGAACAAAGCAATCCCTGAATTCTTAGCGATGTATATGCTCTTCGGCAGGGGTATGATGCCTGGATGGCACAGAAGACGCAAAAGCGGATCTAACAGGAGGGGTAGAGATCGACACAAGATCTTCTTTGCATCAGCAAGTTCAAGAGGACGTGCAACCACCACCGGAGGGGGGCATGCTCGTAACTATGCAAATGGCGATGATGATGATGATGACGATTTCGTTTCACCTCCACCTTGGCGTTCAAGCAATATCGGAAGAGGCCGTTCAAGCACCACCGGAGGGGAGCATGCTCCTAACTATGGGAATGACGATGATAATGACGATTTCGTTTCACGTCCGCTTGGCGTTCAAGCACCACCGAGAGGGCTTGCTCCTAAATATGCAAATGACGATGATGATGATGATGATGATTTCGTTTCACCTCCACCTTGGCGCTCAAACACTATCGAAAGAGGCCGTTGAAATATGAATGTATCTAAGTTTGTATCTCGGTTTAATAATTAGAGTTCAAAAATCGATCGAAATACTTCCACAAAATTAAATTTCCTCCCAAAAATAAATTTGAATTTTTATCGTTTAGCATCTACGTATAATTTTCCTCGCGATTAGTTTATTGCGAAAAAATATAAGCAAGGCCAAAAGGTCAAAGTTTCCCTGCACATTGCGCTCGCTCCGCCATCGCCACGCTGCCTCAGCCCCAGCGCCCAGCTGCAACTGGCGACAGTGAATCTCATGGGCGATCATGAAAATGTTGTGATTTGCATATAAAACTCGCTAGCAAAATAACCCTAAAACAAACTCGCACGACGTGTCACCTCTGTCCAAAGTCGCACGACCTTTCACCCTCCGTCGAAAGTCGTGGCGTCGTCGCCTAATCGCCCACTCGAGAAAGCATGCGGATGGACAACACAAGGGTGATTTGACATGACCGTGAGGTACAATAAAAATTTCGACAACTTAAGAGAAATCAAGGCCATCAGACATATTAAGAAGATGACAACACATGAGTGATTTGACAAGACTAGTAGATAAAATAAATTAGGAAAAACAACTTAAGAGAAAGGCGGCATCGATTTATTTCAAATTTGGCAACAAAAGAGTGATTAAACATGATACATTGGGGGACAGAGAACATTTCACACATAATCAAAGCCAAATGACTACATCTTGGGTGGATTGGGGCACCTCCTACGGTCGTGTCGGGTTGTTTACATAACTTGCATTTTCGCAAACCGTCCACCGCATCGCCAGCGTCCATGTCACCTTGCAATGGTGCCCCGTGGCCTCCCATGTTGTGTGCGTCTAGTCGCGGGATATGGTTTCGTGTTGGGCCTTCCATAATCTTGTAGTTCGCTCCGATTGTGAACGAACTCATCTTTGGACGCCATGTGTTCTTCAAAGCATGCGCGTGTAGTAAGGCGAGATGAATGCGATGCATCGTTCCCACCCATGTCGCGACATGCGGCGAGCGAGATGGGAGCACGGAATGTGTTGAAGCTTCGCTTGTTGCACGCAGCAGTCACTTGCTCGCCTCTAGTCGACATCTTGTTGCACGGTGTCCCCGCGAGATACCCGATGCATGTCTGCGCTTGCACATGACCTCAAATTTATTCGCTCCCAAGTCATAAATCCTTGTGCGGTGGAAGTGCGCCTTCTTCCTTCTCTCCGCGAGCATCTTCTCCACTGGGTGCGTGCGTGGTGATGCACGCCGGCCGCATCACCGCGATCTCGAAGTAATCACCGCCGATAGAATGTGAGCTCAATGATTGAACACAACGGAAGAGCGCGCACACCCTTGAGGACGTTGTTGAATGCCTCCGCTATGTTCGTTGTCATCACGTTGTACCTATGATGGTGTATGTCACCAGTATGGAAGTGAATACAAGGAGGTGAAATGATTTGCGTTAAGTTATGGTTCGTCCATACCTCGCTCCATTCGTGTCGTGGAGTAGCGCCCACCGCTCTGCCGCTTCCCGCGATCCACCGGTGAAGGTGGGCGAGTTCGAAACCACGGTCGCCCTTCCACCATTTGCGAACGGAGTTGCCGCTCCGGGATTGGTCGCCTTCCATCATCTTCCGTGTGGTCTCGTGCGGTGCGCCCATATCGCGTTGAACTTGTGTGCTTGTTCTGCGCAGCACATAGCTTTGAATCTCTTGACCAGGGCCTTGTTCTTGTACCTTGTGTACAGGTTCGCACCAAGGTGGCGCATGCACCATCTTCTCTCAACATCGGGCGAGCTAGTGTCTGAGGACGTGCTGTCGTGCATGACATCCAACGCGTGGAGGAGGCCTTTGTTCCTATCCGAGACAACGATACGCGCTCCCGCACCGACGACCCGGCTCTTGAGTAGAGTTAGGAACCACAACCACCGTCATTGTTCTCGCCTCGACGAGCGAACGCCATCGAGGATTTGGTTATTTGCATCGCCAGCGAGTGCGATCGTGCGTCCGTGGAACTTCCCACTTAGGAATGTCCCGTCCACGCATATGACTGGTCTACAATACCTGAATGCTTCGATGCATTGACCGAATGACCAGAATATCCTAATTAGGTACCGGTCCGCCGAGCTGACGGACCCATCTTCTAGTATGACGGGCTCATCGCCATCGCGAATCGAGTGCCCGGTTCGTCATGGCGATCTTCAGAGCGACCTAGGGGCATAGTTGAAAGACTCTCGAATCCCCAAAAGCATCTTCAATGCCTTCGCTTCGCTCTCAAGCCGTATGGTACGTGATGACCATCCCGCTTTAGCTGGACCTCCTCCATAATTTTTCGAGTCATCCCTATGTCGCTTCCAACGATGGACACGAGGATCCGGGCTACAAACCTCGCATCCACAAGTTGGTTCATGTTCCTTACGGACTCCTCCGCACGATGAGGCCTATTTCTACTTATGACGAAGTAGTCTTCATGCTTGGGTCCGTGAACCCGCACAAAGAAGGGACAATCTGGGTACTTCGGCACCTAACCTCGTCGAGGAGGGCTCCGACCGAGACGCAGTGTGCTCCGCCTTGTCATGACGGCATAGTTGCTAAGAAAGTGAATTGCCTCCGACTTGTTATGGAACCGTTGTCCGGTTTGGACATCGTTCGGAGTACCCCACGCGGATAAGTTATCAGAATCCGTGAGGGTACAATCCAAATGACCGATGGCCTGAAGTAATGTATAGCGGTGTTGGGTCATCATTGTCCGCCGCTTCTTCATCCCCGCTCGCCGCCTTCATCATCCATGCATTCCCCATCCACCTCCGCCGCCTCATCTTCTTCTTCACCTCCCCGATGCCCCTCCTCTACAATTGCCGGTTCGGGTGGTGCATGTAATATGTCATGTTCTCTCGCTCGGAGGTAGAGGCCTCCTCTACGGGCCGGTGCCGTGGCAATATCTCCACGATACTCCTATCTCAAAATTCTCTTCACCCGCTTTGGACATACAAAGCCCACGCGCTTTCATTCCGTAGCGGAAGAGCGTGTACACAACCATCGGGCGTTGGGGACAAACCGTGGGCGAACCCCATCGAAACGAACTCGTATGCGTCTCAAGATTCACACGCAGAGAGCGATGACATGTGATTTGAGTGCGAGTTCGCTCGGGTGGCTATTGTGCTATCTATGTGTAGACAGCTATCAATGCTCACCACTCTCCGTGCAAGACTACGGGCGTTCTCGAAATAAATTTTAAACGGCATGTCCATCTCAGTAGCAAATATCGCACTATTAAAAGACATTTAGACGGTATATATAGACAAACTTGAAAATTTTATTCCTAAATACATGTTATTCGCGATTTGAATTTTAAACCGAAATTTGATTTTTTTGGCGGATCGGACCGGATTATATCAATAAGTTCTCGTGAAGTGATCTTCAATGATGATGTTTCAAAAAGTTTATTTTTGGACTTCTTGGCATTTCTGAAACACTCTCAATTTGAAAAAATTGAAAAGCATTTTCATGCTATGAAAAATTTATGGGAGTATCATAAGATATGTAGGATAATACATAAAATTTATGAAAATTTTAACATCATTTGTTATGTTTTAAAAATCAAAATCGAAGCAGAATAAAAATCGAGTTCACGCCGGACCACTTGGAAGTGGTCCGCATACTTCCGTTCACGCCGACCACTTGGAAGTAGTCCGGCGTGAACAGCTTTGCGCGCCGACTACTTCAAGTGGTCCGCGTGAACGGAACTTTGCCGGACCACTTCCAAGTGGTCCGCGTGAACTGATTTTTATTCTGCTTCGATTTTGATTTTTAAAACATAACAAATGATGTTAAAATTTTCATAAATTTTATGTATTATCCTACATATCTTATGATACTCTCATAAATTTTTCATAGCATGAAAATGCTTTCAATTTTTCCAAATTGAACTGAAAAACCGGTTTAACGCAGACCGATTTTTAACATAAGACAAGTAGTCCGTGAAAACTTAGGTAAAAAATGAACATTTAAAACTTTGTTCTAAATGCAACTAGCATGATTTCAAGGTATGATTTTGAGTCATTTCCACTACACTTAGGATTAAATCAAGATCTCAATTATGGTGTAGCAATGAGTCCTCCTACCATTTGGGCATACTAGTTGTATGTGATACTAGTTGTACTAATATTCTACTTATCATAGTTGTATTATAACAATATCACAAGAATATTCCTAAATATTAAAAACTAACCTGTGTGAAGTCAGAACTAAGATCGAAAACCTCGCCAACTTGCAAAATCACCTTTCGAACGCACTGTGAAATGGGGAACCCGAATTAGTTAATTCATAGAATGAAGATAGCTCGAATAAATTCCTACAAAATATTAACACCGATAATTCGCCATTACTTATGCTATGTTCTATTATTTTATGTACGGGTAGTTATTCAAGCATGAAGATTTGTCCATAATACACTACATCGTCCATAATATACTATTACTCATGAAGATTTGTAACTAACCTTCTGAAAGTTGTACCAAAGATCAATAAAGCACGAGCAATGTACCAATAAATATTCCTAAAAATACCGCAAAATACAAATCCCAAATGAAGTACTTGAAAATTTTTAGACTTTACGAAAATTTTAACAAACTAAACACCGATTTAACTAATCTCCGTCTTCGCGCTCTCGCTCGCTTTGCTCTCTACTACTATCTTGTGAATGCATTGCCGCTCTCTGCGTTCCCTCCGATTTATATCGAGAAAAAGTGCTAATGAGGGACATCGACTCGACTGTCTTTGCTTTCGGTCTTTGGGCGCATGCATCCGGCCGCCAAAATACCAATAATCATGAGCCACGCCAACCAATCGAGGCTAGCCCCGCTTTCACTAATTATACTTTTCACTAATCATTTTACTAATTGTACTTTTACTGATTATACTTTCTACTAATTATTTTACTAATTATAATTTTTACTAATCAGCATGTACTTTGCACTAATCATCCGCATGCACTTTTGCCTAATCAGCATGCATGCATGCATGGAATCTTGGCCTTTCGAGACCAATCAGCATGCATGCATGTCACTTTGTGTCTAATCAGCATGAATGCATGTGACTTTGTGCTAATACCTGCATGCTAGGCTTAACCGGATTTTGAAAAACCGGGTATGGGGGGCCCACCCCATACCCGGTTTTGAAATTCGGTATAAGGGTTTCCCATGCGAATTTCAAAATCCGGGTATGGCTTAACCGGGTTCTGGCGTCTCGGGTATGGTTAACGGATTTTCAGATTCCGGGTATGGTAGGGTTTTTCGTAAATACGCAAACATGTTGTATCATTCTCTAATTTCCGACAATATTTTGTACTGTATTTAAAAATTTCCTGTTTTCTTTCGTCCCGTCACACTCATTGATCCTATCCAGTTAGAGTATAAATTTAGGATACTGCTACTACCGTCTGTATCGCTACAACTTGTGCTCCGTGCAGTATATATTCATCTCCGTTTTTCTTCTCTCATAAATAAACCAAAGGAAGTTTTATTTTTTGCGCACAACTTTTTCTTCTGCCGAGTGGATTTTGTGCACACAACTAGTTTTATTTAGAAAGGTCATCGGATTTATATTAATAATTTATAAAATTATAGAATATAAGTATCCAACTTTTTACGTTGAAGGCTATAGACAACTTTTTCTACCCCATCTTTCGACGATATCACGATCATGACAATTATTGTGTACGACCTATGCATCAGCAGTAGTGTTGTTTGTCCAAATAAAATCAGAGATGATTTATTTTTATCTAACTCACCTGGTGTCAATCTGTGACATATATACCAGATGAGTTGATCGATAAAACCATAATATATTTTAAAATCCCATTAGAGAATTCTTTGGAGAAGAAGGGAAAAAAGAAAACGAAAAATTAGCGTAGGAACGAAAATGGAGGAAGCTAAGAAATCTAAAATTTATTCCTGAGAATCAATCCACCCACTTCAAGTTCACGCCGACGAGAATGTCGGGGAGGTGGAGGAAGGGAAGAACGGAGTCGCAGCAGGCACACCATCCGTTCAGGAGGAAATTTAGCTTATATATGGATCACTGCGATCCAAGTGCTGTGTAGGAGTGCGGCCCAGGGTTTCGGATTTCGTTTTCGGATAAAATACCGTCGTGGGCCGGATACCGAGATTTCGGCGAAATTCGGTAATTTCGGAGAAATCTCGTCCAGAATTTCAAATTTAAAATTTGAATCCGGCTTGTTTGAAACCGAGAAATAGCGAAATTCGGCGAAATTGGGCGAAATTTCGGGCGAAATTGCCGAAATTTCGGGTTTTTTGCACTGGCAGAAAAGTGGTCCAAACGTTAACGAAAAATTTTGAAATTTTTTTTGGAGGTTCCTGACACATTGATGATGTTCTCATAAAAATTTCATCTGATTATCACATCTGAGGAATTTTTAAAAATTCAGAGAGTGGTACTGTCCTGATTAAACACTGACCGACAAATTTGATCCGAACGAAAAATGGTAAAAATCAAGTTATAAACTGCTCAATTTTTTTTTGAAGAGTCATTACACATTTATTATGTTTCAATAAAAATTTCAGATTATTATGAAGTGTGTGTAATTTTTAAAAATTCAAACATTAGAACTGTCCAGATAAAACGCTGACCGTAATTTTGAACCGAATGCAAAATGGTTCAAACCATGGTAAAAACATTTGAATTTTTTTTCATGGTTATGATGTATCTATAATGCTCTCATAAAATTTTCAGATGATGATCAAACTGTATGAATTTTTAAAAATTCTAACAGTACTACTGGTCTCTCGCCGTTAAAATGCTTACTGTAAAATTGAAAAACATGAAAAATTATGTAAACCATGTTAAAAACTTTTGAAATTTTTGTGAATGGTCCTGATATAACATTAATGTTTTCTTAAAATTTTTAGATGATGAGCATTCTCAAATAATGTTTGAAAATTCAGCGATTACTACGTCCCGATAAAAGTCGATGATCAATACATAGATTTGATTTAGCAGTAAAAAAAGTTTAATTTTTTAAAATTTACAGAATGGTGATAAGGAAGTTCTTAATATCCCATAAAAATTTTGATTCATGATCACACTCCAGTGAATTTATAAAATTCTTACAAGGGACACTACCATTTATGTTTTTTCTTTTTGTTTTTAGAAATATAATATAACAAACAAAGTTCAATGCTTACATTTGGAACAAAGTTTTAAATGTTCTGTTTTTACCTAAGATTTTTACCTAAGTTTTTACCTAAGTTGCATTTAGAACAAAGTTTTAAATGTTCTGCTTTTTACCTAAGTTTTACCTAAGTTTTAGCAATTTCAATTTTTCCTGATTTTTCCATCCGCAAGAAAATCGTTCACGCCGGACCACTTGAAGTAGTCCGGCGCAAGGTCGTTCACGCGGACTACTTCCAAGTGGTCCGGCGTGAACTGACTTTTATCCTATTTCGATTTTTATTTTTAAAACATAACAAATGATGTTAAAATATTTTCATAAATTTTATGTATTATCCTACATATCTTATGATACTCACATAAATTTTTCATAGCATGAAAATGCATTCTCAATTTTTAAAATTCGAGAGTGTTTCACTAAATGCCAAAAAGTCTAAAAATAAACTTTTTCAAACATTATCATTGAAGATCACTTCACGAGAACTTATTGATATAATTCCTCGATCCGCCAAAAAATTCAAATTCTGTTTAAAATTCAAATCTCGCAGTTTTTTAAATCTCATGAAAAATAAAAATTTCAAATTTCTCAGAGCAATTTCAATTTTTTTCCGGATTTTTCCATCCGCGCAACAGCTTGTTCACGCCGACCACTTGAAGTAGTCCGGCGCAAAAGGTCGTTCACGCCGGACTACTTCCAAGTGGTCCCGTGAACCGACTTTTATCCTATTTCGATTTTTATTTTTAAAACATAACAAATGATGTTAAAATATTTTCATAAATTTTATGTATTATCCTACATATCTTATGATACTCCCATAAATTTTCATAGCATGAAAATGCATTCTCAATTTTTAAAATTGAACGTGTTTAGCAAAGTGCCAAAAGTCTAAAAATAAACTTTTTCAAACATTATCATTGAAGATCACTTCGAGAACTTATTGATATAATTCGGTCGATCCGCCAAAAACTTCAAAATCCGGTTTAAAATTCAAATCTCGGCGGTTTTTAGAAATCTCGCTGAAAAATAAAAATCCAAATATACTGTAGCAATTTCAAATTTTTTTCGGATTTTTTACATCCGGCCGGTCTATGCAAACTCGCTGGGGTCCGAAATCCGAGATTTCGGCGAGATTTCACCGAATTTCGGCGATTTTTGTAACCTTGGTGCGGCCCACTACAACGTCCAAGCGACAAGGAAAGGCCAACTGCATGGGGGCAAAGGCCTGATTGTAGGGTTTTAATTTAGCGTCAGCTTTTGATTTAAGTCGCTCTAAACAGCTCAGGTTTTAAATGATTTTTGACATAAGATAGAATATATATATATATATATATATATATATATATATATATATATATATATATATATATATATATATATATAACTAGTAAAAGCTAAATTAGATATGTTTTACAGTTTATTGCTGAGAAAAATTATCTATTTATTTAATAATTTTTTTATAAAATGTTACTGCGGCTTTTGAGCTTTAAAAAAAACCTTTTCAGAAAAAGTAAGATCTCCCGAACAATCCCAAAACTTCCGCTTCGAAATCCAGGCCCACGCACGCTCCCGTCCCGTCCGTCGGCGTCTCAACGGCTCGCTCGTCGCCCTGAGGAGATGGAAGCCGCTGCCGGCGGCGACTCAGGAGGAGGAGTACGCGGGGTGGAGCTGCGGCGGCAGATGGCGGCGCAGCGCTCGGCGTTTGAGCGGCAGATCGCCGCCGCCCGAGAGCGCGCAGCCTCCGCCTCCGCCGCCTACCGCGCCGCGCTTTTCTCCGCCCGCTCCCTCTCCCACCAGACCCTCTCCCATCAAGGCACGCTCCTCCTTTCCTCCCTCTCATTTCTAAAAATCCCCCTTTTTTTCCTGGTCAGCGCGGCTGCTGCGTACAAAGCTGTGAAATGAAATGTGGGTGCGCACAAAGCTTTTCATGTGTTCTAGAAAGATTCGTCAAATTTTGGATTCGCAAAGACTTTGATTAATGTTTCACTAAGTTACTCTAGACAATTACTGAGGATTATAGTAGCCAGTTTCCCCTTCTGAGTGGTGAATGTTTTTGATGGAGCAGAGGAACTCACTGGACTCAAGGGTCGGTTCCGGGAGCTGGAAGCTCATCTCGCACAAGCTCTCTCCGGTAAGTGCACACTCTAAATTCTTGCCCATTTATTTTTCCCTGCCCAACCGTTCCATCATTAAGCTGGGTTGATGTATGATTGGTTCATGGTATGCCTGAAATCTGCAGTTAAAGTCGGAAAGGAGTCACAATGTGAACTTACCAAGGAGTCGATTTCAAGCACGTCTGCTATAAATGAGCAGCTCATGGACTTGGTTACTGATCAGAGGGACAAGAGAGACCAATACGCTGCGGTTGTATCAAATCAGCTCGAGGGTAACTTCTCTGTTGGTTTTGTGGTAGTTTTGGGAGCTATGCTGTTGTGGATTATCCTTGGCACATCATAGCTTTTATTTCTGTTGTCTCAGTCACTAGTTCCCTTTTTTTGAACTGTACCAACAAAGTTCCTGTGACATTGACGTACTTTATCTACCATGGCAGCTGTTGAAGCTCTTGAAGCAAAGAGCATCGGAGATGAAACATGGATGAAGAACATACAAGAAGCTGCTACCTGGTACGATAAGTTTCTTGGCTTCCAGGTTACTGGAGGAGAAGGTACTAGATGATTTAATGCTATGCTTAAGGAAATTATGTTAATGCCATGTTTCCTGACAATTACCTTATTTTTCTCCAAGGTGTGAAGTTTGTCTTCAACAAAGTTGACTTGCAAAGTCCTGACAAGGAGTATTCATTTTCCATAAAGCTTGACAAAGATAGATATTGCTGTGAGTTCAAGTTCCACGTGAAATTTTGGTCCAATGTCTGAAATGTATACCTCATACTTCATTTCACGTGTTTAGTTGTTCAATTTTTTTTATATCCATAACAGTACTCCAATTTGATCCACACATGAAAGATTCTGAGGAACTGAGGAAGGACTTGAACCTCACTAATGATTTGTTCAAGTTTGTAAGGATCATCAGACAGAGGCTCCAGGCTGCTACTGTGAATGGTACCCAATATTGTATATTTTCAGTATGAACAAGTGTGAAGTTCATAAGCACCTTCTATCAGTACGATAGATAATCTGAACCTCCCGCCTTTATTTTCAAGTGCTAGTAAATGACAATAAGCTTAATCAGGCCTGTTTTCCCCAGTAAACCTGTGAATGTTGCTCAGCTACACTCTTTCCTGGAAATTCAAACTTTGTATACTGTCAACATTGCTGAGGTTCTATGAGTTGGGTGACTGTAATTTTGGTGTTACAGGATTGCCCAAAGTATATGTCAAAAGTTCTAAATAACCTAGCGCATGATTTTCACATTGAAAATTGGGTCTTCTATTTTCTCATGGACTAAACCTTTGTTTATCCCCATATTTATGTACATAAGCTTTCGTCCTTGGTTATGTAATCTATTAATTCTTCTGGCTCTGTCTTCCACAGGGATTCTTCCTGTAAACTCAATTGTTTGTCCAGATGCTTCCTCTGTAGCAGTCTCATCGCCAGTGGTAATGTCAGTTGACACCAGAAGTGAAAATGTTGCCGATCAAAGTCATTATCGGAGTAAGAACAAGAAGCAGGCTCTTCCTACTAAGAGAAGAGCTGCTGCCCTCTCGGCATCATCTCCTGGTGCTGTGGTATCTAGTGTGCGTCGCTCCCCACGTTTTGTGGTAACCGTCTCATCTCCTCTAGATACATTTCCAGTTGATTATTATCTTGGGGAAAACCAAAGTGGAATTGGCGCTAAAAGAGTATCAATTTAGATTGTTATCTGCCTCCTGCAGATGTACTAGCAAGTCGGGGGAGACCATTTGAGTTGTACATTTTTTTTGTGTGATGCTTTGTTGCACATTTGGTTCTGTGGCAGCAAACAATATATTTTTATAGTGGGCTAGATCAGTTTGTGTTTATAGGATATCACTAACAGACTACCTACTTCCTAGGCTCTTCAAAAATTATAAATTTGACAGTAACTGGTTTAGTAGTGTTTTCTTACTAAAGGTTATAGCACCCCAAAACTTGGTATGAATATGATCATTGAGGTGTGCACTTTTTGGGTTTGGCAAGGATTTTCAGTTACCGCTGGGTTAGTATCCTGTCAGCAATAATTGCCATCTGTGGCAGTATCCTGTTCTGCATCACTGTTGGCTGTGGATCAACCTTGTTTAATCTAGTGACTCAACTCAGGCAACCTATGTTGTTCGCGGTGTGCACATTTACTTCTCTGATATTAAAAAAAGCTGTGAAATACTGAGGTTCATGAGAAAAAAGCGGTGAGAAATTGAACTTTATTTATTGATTTCTGATCAAATGTGTGTGCTCGGGATTGATGGCATTGCTTGTTTTTTGAAATTCGTGGTAGATGGAATGCAAGGAATGAACTCATATCATGGTTTATGTTCGACTTGGGGAGATAAGAACCGCATCTGTGTCCAAGTTTGCATTAATGCACTTGTTCTCACTCTGTAACATTCCATGCATAATAACTGTATTTGGATTGTTTTTAGACGAATTAGTATATCTGGATTTTGTGCTGTACTTATGCAAAGCTCTTATGACATTCAATGCATGATAATTGACAAATTGTAAAAGGCAATGGCAATATGGCTATGTGACAATTTTCGCATTGTTTTCTGCAGGGAATTCGGTGAGTTCTGAGCTGCAGTAGATTCTGACCTGGGCAAACTGATTCTTGATTGTAAACACGGTAGAGTAGATCATCCAAGGAAGTAATGGATAATTATCTGATTGTATGATGTTGGGCTTTGCTTGTCTGGACAGAGTGGCCAACTTAGGCTCTGTGATATCTTGTTCTCTTGTTAATCTTGTATGCAGCGGCGTTAACCAATGGCTTGCAGGAGTCGGT
Organism: Otatea glauca; assembly: GCA_036346275.1. Lineage (NCBI taxonomy): Eukaryota > Viridiplantae > Streptophyta > Magnoliopsida > Poales > Poaceae > Otatea > Otatea glauca. The sequence goes on from CM070720.1 coordinate 33,736,307, forward strand.
TGTATAGCAAGCTGTCGATCCTGTATTGTTGTGTTGAACGAAAATATTTGTGGTTGCCTTTGAGCTTTCATTTGCGATCGAGCGAGCTTTGTACTAATAAAGCGCTTTGGTGCTTATCATGTGTCAGCATTGTGAGCTTGCGCCCTCGGAAGAAAAACAAATACTATGTTTTGGAGAATTTTTACGGTGCATTATACTATTAGTATATAATAGGTAGTATAAATAAGATTTATTCATTGATTTGTTTTATTACTCTACTACTAAAATAAGTATAAATAAATACTACTTAATTTGATCTATCGGATTAAAAAGATTGAATTGTCCGTATTGAATTTAGTGTACGCAGAAGAACGCAATGTGCTAATGAATGTGTGTCCGAGCAATTGATGAGCATCTGCTGAATATGTCAGAGCCGTCGTAGATCGATGCTGTACGAAGAAACGTTGCAGCCAACCCATGATCCAGTAATGAACGATCGACCATGAGGTTCATGGCCAATCCATTCGCTCTTTACTTTGTACTACTAGTTGTTTACAGGGGCATAAATGCTATATCGAAACTTTCCGAGGGTGTACACGTAAATAGAGGTGGGCGCCGGGCCGGGTCGGGCCGGCCCGGCACGGGTCCATCGTGCTTCGGGTCTAAACCGTGTCGGGCCGCGACGGCCCGTCGTGCCGTGCCGGGCTGGCCCGGCTCTTCTTCAGTGAGCCCAGGCACGACCTATTTGTGTTTCGTGCCTGCTTCGTGCCGTGTCGGCCCAGGCCTAGTCCATTTACACTATTGCGATGAGAGGAAAGGACCCGAAGTTGCTTGTAGTAGTGTGCGTATATAGTGCTACGGTATGCAATGAATGTATAGCCTAGTTGGCATTGATGTAGGAGATTATGGAAGACATCGATCAGTGCACGTTACGAACATATATATAGTCAAAAAATAAACAATCGATTAGTGCATACTAAATGGCAATACATGCACATTCGTATACATGAGTACATTACACTATCACATGTATTGTCCTTGGCTTCCTGCATACTCTCTCTCCTTTTTCCTCGAGCGCCCACTCCCACTGGCCACCCCTCCTCCCTCCCTCTGCCCGCTTCCACCTCCCTCCGCCTTGTCTTCCCCGCTCCTGTCTCACCTCCCTACCGCCTCACCAGCGCCTCCTCTATCCTCTCCCACCGGCACGGGTCGAGCACTCGAGCTCCCCTCCTCTACTCACTTGTCGAGGCGGACGCGATGCGGCATGAGAGGTGAAGCTCGGACGTTGTCGCGGGTTCGACCACAGCATCGCCAGCGTTACCACGGGCCTGCTGCGTGTTGCATGGGCGATGTGCCGCCGTCGGACGTGTCGTGCCGGCGACGAACGGGCTCGTTCGGACCGTGCTGGCCCGGGCCGCCCATCGTGCTCGATTGACAGGCCCGGTACGGCCTGGACAACCGTGCCGGGCCAGCCCGATCCTTTTGAAACAGTGTCGTATCGGGCCGTGGATCGTGCTGAGCCGGGCGTGCCTCGGGCCGACCCAAAATAGCCCGGCCCAGTGCCCACCTCTACACGTAAATAAGAGCCACCAGCTGCTCCAAGGAAAGATTTTCGCCACGGCTCGATCCCATCATTCCCATCTCGTCTTCCTCGATCTCGCCGCCCACCTCGGGGATCCCGCGCCGCGCACCGAGCGAGCGACATGGGGAAGACGAGGTCGTCGTCGTCGTCGTCAAAGCATTCGCGCGCGCAGGCGCAGCAGCAGAACGGTACTGGCCACGTGCTCCCCTCCAAGCTCGCCAGGTACCTCGACCCGGAGGCCCCATGGGACAAGGTACTACTACTTGCTACTAGCCTTCTTTTTGGTCAGTCCTATCATTCTTGGCTTCTTGGGAGTTGGGACACGGTGGACAGTATTTGATGCGGAGAAATCATGCTTTTGGTTGACTTGCAAGGATCAATTGCTCGATGCGGTGCACTGGATCCGGCAGGTGCTGGGCCTTGTCTGCGGTCTGCTCTGGGGAGCCGTCCCCCTCGTCGGCGCCGTCTGGATCGCCCTGTGAGTCCTGCTGCACCACGAAAGCTCCAGTCTTTGCCCCTAGATTCGTAGGTTTCCTTTGGTAATCAGATGCGTCTTCAACGTCTACGTCTCTCACATTCAGATGCTAAATTGCACAGATATAAGATGTAGTAGTAATTGTGTACTACTGCCAGGTTCAGGTTCTCTTAGCTAGATGACGTGCAGGTCCAATTCGAGAGTTACCGGGTAGTTGTAATTGAGCGCAAAAAGGAGTTAACAAGTGAAACAGATCTCTTTGCAATGTGGAAATAGGGCACACATTCCCTTGTTCGGGGTTATCAGGCTATAGTATATTCCTATAGTATATACCTGAATTGAGTTTACACCTCGTATGAAGTATTTTGCAAGATCCTTGCACCTGAGCTGAGCACAACCCATGTTGTGTTGATCCTTGCACCTGAGCACAACCCATGTTCTATTGAGTTCTAGTTTGCATGTTAGGAGGATGGCCAATTCCTTGATGTTATTGGTATTCAGGATGATTTTGCCGTGTTGTAGCAATTAATGAATAGTCAAAGATGTGGTAAAAAAATGTTGTTTTAAGCCCCTGTCAGGTCCTTTGCTCGTGTCTTTTCAGTGGAACATCCTTCTCTACTTAATAGTGAATAGTGATTGGCCGGGCCCCTGCCTTTTCTTTTCAAAAGAAAAAAGTGAGTTGGATCTGGTTAGCTGAATGTTAGCGACATTAACCAGGCACTTATCTACAAATTGTGAATATTTTTCATTACCTCGCCATCCACCAGATCTTTACGTTACATCTAGACTGAAACAGCACAGGTGCACTAACCCTGTAAGGCTAACTATAGCACATGCCAATCTGCTGAGATGCATTTCGGTTCAGTCCAGAGAAGATTAACTGTGCACAATATAATTACATTTCAGCAGATCCTGTAGCTGTCACCTATCAGCATGCCATTTTGCAACTAAAATTATTAAGAGCAGTGGTTCAATGCTTTCCCTCTTAATACAAATTGCACAAATCTTAAAGCAAGCGAAAGGGTAAGTAATCACAATCTATCCTTTATTCATGCTTTAATATTTGTGCAACTGTAAAAAAGAGAAGCATAGAAGCACCTCTCAATTATTAATCATGGAGTGTACTGTGTGCATGGCACTTCAATTAGGACATTTTTTATTTTACTTGAATGTTAAGATTCTTGCAGTCTCAATTATTTTGTGGTTGTAATTTGTAAATATGAATGTTTCCTCGAAATCTCTTTAGTTGATGTTCCGGGAATATGGGCATAAGAATGTGGCACCTGAAAAGGTCGTGCAGAATAATAATTAGTTATTTTCAATTTGAAATACAAGCCAAAATACATTGAGTGTTGTTGCCATGACCTGAATTTGCTGAAAACTGTCTTTCACGGTGTTGCAGTTATCAGTTATTACTACCTTCATACTTCTGTAAAAGCACAAAGAATTTTGTAATTTTTTTCATATAGTATCAGCATGTGAGCTTTTGATGGGGTACTTAACATATTATGTTATTATGTGGATTTTTACAGATTTCTGGCTATTTCTACTGGTATAATTTATTGGTACTATGCATACCTGTTGAAGATTGATGAGGAAGAATTTGGAGGCCATGGTGCACTACTTCAGGAGGGGATGTTTGCTTCTTTCACCCTTTTTCTGGTAAAGGTCTAAATGTTCTGTTTCAGCAGTACTAATCTAGCTGTGTTCAAGTGAATCATATTTCGCCTTGGAGATATCCCCCTTCGGGTTCTCTCTAGTTACAAACCGTGCAGTCTCTATAATCATTCTAAAATCCAAACAGTCATGTGGAAATGCACGTCAAGCACATAAAACTAGTACTGTCAGGTTATGTTTTCTTCTGTTAGGAGCGGTCTAATAGTAGCACAAGCTTAAGATTCTACGGCAATAGCAAGTGTTGACATTACTACTTTGACAATGCTTTCAATCAGCAGGGAATTGCCAATGATTACTAACAAGAAGCTTGTTGTGGCTTGCAGCTTTCGTGGATTCTTATATACAGCTTGGCCCACTTTTGAGAAGCTCCTTTGTTGAACATACCATGGGACTTACGCCTACCGGGTCGATCAGAAGGAACTCACCAGAACTGTGTAGATTAAAGAGCCTTACAAGCATTGTATCAAATCGGTTCAGGCAGTAATGCTGTTTCTGAATCCCAGTGTAATTTTGATAGTATGATTTTAACTCAGCATGAGCTAGAACATTGCTTGTGGAACCTTGAATCAAACGAAACGATGGTGGTTACGGAGTTACCACACTGTACTGCAATGTGGTTCCGTCAAACGTCATTCGTTTGCATCAGTTCAATGAACCGTTTGAACATATCAATTATTGTGAATTTTTGTTAGTGGTGATTTTGAACGAACCGAGTGCCGAGCCAGCGCTTATTTGTAATCTATTTGTGAAGGAAGAAGTAGGCATGAGATTCTGGTAAACAAAAGTAATTAGATTATCTCATCACAACAAATATTGTACATTTGTTGCTACACAAATAACCAATCCTCCGATCTAGCGGTAAATTTGACCTCGTCTAGCTCTCCGACCACCGTCACAGCTTCACAAGTTCTCTGTCGTCAGTTCCACAAAACTGGAGTGGGTCATGATCCACCATCAGGTCCGATTGACGAGCGTTTCTGATATGGAGAATCACTTCTTAGCCAGGAGCTTTCTCCTTTTAGTAGGTCTTTCGCGCTTCTGTTCTTTCTTCCTCTTCTTGAGTTGCACCTGGTGTGACCTTCCGACCAACGAGGGTTGCTCCTTCAACCCAAAGCTCCTCGCTACATGCCCCAAGTGGAGCTTCTTGACCATAAAAATCTTCTTCAGTTCACCTCGGTGGGCAGTGTAAGCACGAACCCAAGAACAGAAGGCATCCCTGGCAAGAATCTTTGTTGTGGCCTGGATAAGAATACATGATAAAACATCTGTTGAGAGTAACAAAAGCTCAAAGCTTACGATATTCACAAAAAATAATCAACAAAAGTATTGTATGTGCACTTCTTTTCTCATTATGTAGGAGTCAGATATGATATTCATCACACGACACAGAAGGGAGAAAAATATATACATTACCTCAGACGCAACAAAATATTCCAGAGCTCTCTGTACAGATTGTATCCATGGATGCATATCTAAAGATATTTGCTTCCTTTTCAGAGGCTTCTGTCCATTTACAGGAAAACTGTCTAAAACCTTTTGGATTGGGTATTCCGTCAGAGATGCACCGTGTAGCTCTAGATCACTCAAGTAGTCAATTTCAACAGGTTGGAGGAACAGGAGAGCCTCCCCTTTTTCGCCAATCCTTGCAGTTCTTCCAACCCTATAATAAACAATTGATGTTATTCAAACATACTCAAAAGAAGATAACTGGCAAAAGCGAAGTACAAGGTAAAATGTCTTTATTAGCTTATATATCGAATGCCTAACAGCTTCATAAGAAACTTCAGAACAGAACAGCACTCACAAGAAAGAGCTAAACAGTGCAGGAATACCTTAGTATAGTATTAATATAATAAGGCACCTGTTTAATAAAAGATGTTCTATAACAGCAGTACAGTGAACAAGGAACTATGTAATAAACAAACAGCTGCAAACATACATTTTATTCTGTTCCCGTATGAACAAAGAATCCAACGACAATCACAGAGGAAATAATAGACCAGCAACCTACAAGTAAATGTATCCGATCAGAAGATGCAAAAGGTACCTGTGAACATATTCGGAAGCCTCCCCAGGTGAATCATACTGTATGATGCATTTAACTTTCGGAAAGTCCAAGCCCCTAGCAGCAACATCAGTAGATACAAGAATTGCAGACTTTTCAGAACTGAATCCCAAAAATGATTTCTTGCGATCATCCTGGTTCATGTTACCATGTAAACGGAACACTTTGCAGTTTAGAAATTTTTGCTTCTTATCCATATCCAGTTGCAGGCCAGTCCACTCAAGCTGGCTGAGTACTGTATGGTGGAAATCTACAGAGTCACATGTTGACAAGAAAACTACAACCTGCAGAAAGAAGATGAAAAATAAGAATAGTTCAGGGCTCATGACTTCCAGGACCTATTGGTGAATGGCGACAATTGACTAGCAAAACTTGCAGTGGAAAAGTAATAGCCTAGTGAAACTTAAACAGCTTCAGGATATATAGAACTCACCTTCTGGGACACTTGTCTTTCAAATAGAGATTTAAGAACGGTAAGAAGAACTGCAAGCCTCGAACCACATGAAACTGAATAAAATGAAGGCTTTGTTATAACTTTTTAAGCAACACATGAAAAACATGAGCTTAAAGTTTCAAGTGAGCAAATTGTTGCTACCTTTAACAAATCTTTGAAACAATTGTGCAGGAAGCTTGAAATCATCAACCGCATGTTCCATTATATCATTGCGCTTTTCCAGTATTTCCTCCTCGTCATCAGATAATAGAGAAGTGTGATTCTTCCCTGGGGTATTGGATCTTTCCGAAGGCTTCTTGTGTTCCTCAAGTCCAATCATCACTGGGTTCTTCAAACTAATTTTGGCTAATCGATTCACCTTTTCATTGAGCGTTGCTGACAAGAGAAGGTTTTGTCTTTGCATAGGGTCCATCTTGTTTTTATTTTGGTCAGAAGTATCATTCCTTGAACCCAAGAGCTCTAGTATATCCTCGACTGCTTTTCCAAAACCAAGTTCGAGAATGCTGCACGAATACAAACACCAATGCGGTAAGAGTTGTGTCAACTGGATAAGATATTTTCGATGGAAAATGGTGACCCAAATTATGAATGTATGGCTACCAGACCTGTCAGCTTCATCAAAAACTATCCAGCGCAAATTTGAATAATCAAATGATGAAGTATGCTGTAAGTGATCCAGAAGACGCCCTGGAGTAGCAATGAGAATTGATATTCCTATAAGAAATGCACATTGTCAAACTATATATTATATAAAGGTACATTTGATGACAAATTGCAACAACTACTTGATGGAACAAGATATACCTTTTCGTAATCTTGCTTTCTCTTTTGCTCTTTTCTCACCACCCATTATGTAGCCAGGGACAATCCAGTGAAAACGATGCACCAACTGCTGTGTAATCCCATAAACCTGCAAGCATAGCTCTCGTGTTGGCACAAGTACCAACGCTGCAATCAAATAATTAGTAACACGTCATTCAGAATATTGGGGGTCCTTCACAAGACAATTAATAATATATTTAATAGATGAGTTATATAGGGTGCCCTTCACAATAAAATTAGCAATTGATAGTGTGCGGCTATATGATTTCCTTTTGTCATGTTTTAAAAGATATGGTACTCCAGTCCACTTATCAGTAAAAAAACAGCTAACGGAGCCAAATTCCATTGCAAATAACTGTCAACCAGTTCTGGTGACCAAAATGTGCACATTGAGATAAAAAGGGCATGTTCTAACGGGATAAATTGGATGTACATCCACAAAATGCATCAAAAGAAACAAAAGCTAAGGGCAACAAGTCATTACCTAAAGTTCCATGTGTTCTGTTGACACGAGGCTCCCTCATCTGTAGAAGGTGAACAATTGGTGTAAGGTACACAAGGGTCTTGCCAGTGCCAGTTGCTGCCTTCACTAGCCTGCAATGGGCAATGCAAAACAAAAACTCTTCAGAGAAAAACAGTACTTTAACTATGGAGCTGTAATAAATTAGATTGTGAAAGGTGCATACATGTGCTGTCCTGACATGGCGACCGGGATCGCCTGAGCTTGGATTCGCGTTGGTGCTTGGAAACCCATCTTATCTAAACCAAATAAATGAAAAAAAAATGATTAGCGAGCAGAAGAAAACCTCCCCCTATTCTGTGCTATTTGTTATGCCAGTTGGACGAGATAACCATGAAGCATAAATCCTGTTACAGCATCGATTTCATCAAAATATGCCGACTAGTCTGCTAAATTCGATCAAACAACCAAGAAGCTATGTCTTTCTTACTCCAATTTAGATAATAAAACCAGGAAGGTGTGATTTTTTTCTACAAAATTTGATAAGGTATTCACCAAATGAGTTGTTATCTATACGCCGAGCTCGATCAAAAAGGCATTGATGATATTAGGAATAGCTCCTAATTCCGCAAGAAAATTCCCAAATCAGAGCAGACAGAGAGAGGTGGACACCCTTGGGCCTTGGAGGTGCGAGCAGAGGGTGGGGTGGAGGCCGAGGTTGGCGAAGGAGCATGACGCGAACAACCACTGTCTACCCTCTTCCTACGCCGCCGGCTTATTGGCCATGACGGAGGGGAACGGCGATGGAGAGAGAGAGAGAGAGAGAGAGGGATGCTGGTGACCGGAGACAGCTCGGCGAGACCTTGGGAGGATGGATGGAGCACCATTGGCGTTGCGAGGATGGGATCGCGTGGCGGCCGGCGCAGGGAGAGCTAGCGGGTGCAGAGGGAAGCAAGCTACTAAAATTCACCAACCTAGAGACACACATAGAGAGAGGGGGAGGGGGGGAGGAAGAGCTACCTTGGAGGTGGGCGCAGAGGGTGGGGTGGAGGCCGAGGTCGGAGAAAGAGCGTGAAGAGAACAACCCCTCCGCATCCTCCTCCTTCGCCGCCGGCGACTTGCCTAGCTTCTTGGCCATGGCCCCCGAGAGCTCCCGGGAGGGTTTAGGGCGAACCAAGAAACAGGGAAAGGCTTTCCGCCTTCGAAACGACGTTTACGTACTTGTAGACATTAACCGGCGTGACAGGCAATTTCAGATTCATTCCAAGAACAGCTTTTTGCTAGGCACGATAATCAGTTCACTACCCGAACCTGGGTTAACAAAACCCAATCGAGCTCAAATTTCGATCCCCCGGCGATAGCGAAAACCGCTCGAAAATTGTTAAAAACCAGACGGTTTGCAAAGTAAAATAATTTTGAAATCTGGTCAAACCGACGAAGCGATTTTCGCGATAAATGAATGAAAACCGCTCAAAATGCTTAAAACCGAGCGGTTTTTGACGAAAACTACAAAACCGAAGATAGTTGAAAAATAGGAAAAATGTAAACAAATCGGGAAAATTGCAAAAAATTATTGTAAAATTTGTAAAAATCCATTAAAGGCCAAAAAAAAAGGAAAATGTAAGAAATATATAAAAAGGTATGGAGAAACACGAAAAACTTCCGCCATGATCTTTCCTAACTATGAAAAAAAATTGACATAACTTTTGCTATATTTTAGACAATTACAAGTTGTAAAGTAGACATTTAGCAATAATATATCAACAAATAATCTTTCATTTCAATACTACTCACATATCAATCCAACAAGTGCAAAAATAGGCATTCACATAATGACACACCAATACCATTCACATATCAACACCATTTACATTTCAATACCTTACGAAATTGCTTGTGTAAATAATTTGCAAGAAATTACTTGTGTCAAATTGCATGTTGTACAACAAAATAAGTACAAAATATAATAAGTGGTACAGAGTACAACTTCCATAGTAAAGTTTTGGTAGTTCATGCATGCATACAACGAGAAGTAAGCTTTTCAATATTGGATAACATTAACGTATTAAAATATACCACAAAAAGATCATTTATGTGCATACAAATATCGCTACTTGAATAAATAGTACCATTTTCGGATGTCGTCCATTGCTACTTGACATACTTGAATAAATATTGCTATTAAATCTAATTGATAAATATTGGTACTAAATATACTTCAACAAATATTGCTATTAAATCCAATTGAACAAATATTGGTACTAAATATACTTCAATAAATACTACTTGACATAATTGAACAAATATTGCTACTTGACATACTTGAACAAATTGTTACTAAAATATGTTGAAGTAAATATTGCTACTTAACATACTTGAATAAATATTGCTACTAAAATATGTTGAAGTAAATATTGCTACTTGATATACTTGAACAAATATTGCTACTAAAAATACTTCTAATTTCTTTTTCTTTTTTTGGATTTTCTAATTTGTACATTTTGAATGGCTCAAAAACGTCTCCAAACTTTTTTTTTAAAAAAATATTTACACTAGAGGTCATAAAGCAATTAATACTAATTTTATGGAATTTTTGGATAAATTTTTCTAAATTTTCTGAATTTGAATTTAAACTTCACCGGTAAACCAAGCGGTTTTGCTTTTCGTACCAGAACGGTACAGTCGAAAACCACGGTTTTCGAGCCGCTATTTTGTGAACAGTGACACGAACTGTACACTCGTATGTTCACTAAGATGGTAAAATTGTGTGTGCACACCATAAAAAAGGACCCTGGACCATATGTCGAAGACACATTGATTGCATTTTTCAACTCGAATGATTTTTGTGACGGTACGGAGCAATTCGCCCGGTGTATATTGCCAACATGATAGATATTGTTTGCTTGTAATCACTTATGTGTTGCCAACCGAACAGATGCTGCTCCCTTTTAATCATTGTATTAATGAATATTGATTTATTGTTTTACAAAAGAAGAGTAGTGTTTTTACGTATGATCAAGAGTTTTGGCATTCACCGAAAGACTTAAACCGGACGAGCGAAACACAACGGTGCATCTTCACTAAGCTATGCTCGGTCCTGGGTACCGGCTTATTCCTCTCTTAAAACTTTACAAGAACAAGACGGTCTTTGATCGCTACGCTTGAATGTTTCAATTCATGCGGTTATACAACAACCTCGAACCAACTTGGTGTGATAACGCGGTTGTGGTCGAGGACAACTTGGTGGACAGAAACTAAAGAGTTTATGATAAACCTTGTGTTGTCATTCGGATAAATTAGTCATCAACTCATGCATTGCACATGCTTTATATTTTAATTGATGTCTTAGTGAGTCTATGCTATATAGGCCCTGTTTTGGAGGGTTTAAAGTCAACTTCAGTTTCTAAAAAGACAGTAAGCTTCCCTCTAAACATTTTAGCTTTTAAATGGCTTTTGACATAAACCAAAAGATATATATAACTAACAAAAGCCAAAAGCTGGGCTGGACCTGCTTTTACAGTTTATTGCTAAGGAAAATTAGCTCTTTATTAAACGATCTCTTATAAAAAAACTACACCCGCTTTTCAGCTTAGAAAGCCAATAAAACAGTTCTTCAGAAAATATACAGCTCCTTCGAACAGGCCCATAAGTTGATTACCAGACTAGGACAAGTCTTTTCGGACCCATGGCTTTATTCAGTTCGAAACTAGCTTCCACATTTTTCAATTTGAATTATTATCCTAATTTAGTTTTAGTTATGAATTTAATTATATATATATATATTCCAAATTTAAATTTATTATGTATTTTGAATATGCATATGGTTTGAATTTTGTTTTTTACACTAATTTAAAATTATATAACAATTTATTTAATTTAAAATTTACGTTGAGGTACATCAGGAATACTGTTTCATATCTTAGATTTTTCGAATTTAAATTTATATTTGCTCCAAATAACATTCTAATTTGATTTAAATTCCTAGGTCATCTTATTTACAATTAGAAATTTAATATTGTGACTAAATTTCAGTATATATATATTATGAGTTTCAATTTGCACATATTCCAAATTTATATGCATTTTCAAATATTAATTTGTGTATAGTCCACATTTAATATAAAATTTCTTACCTATTTGGATTTGTGTCCTAATTTCTCTTTTTTTCCCAGCATAACTAAATGTATTTCCTCTCTAAATCTTTTCTCAATACCGCTTTCTCAATATTTTACCGACAACCGAATCTTTTGGGATCTATGCGCCTGCAGTAGCTTGGCGGCTTGGCCTCAGGGTTTCCAATTTTTTCTGGCGATTTTCCACCGAAAACTGATTTTCGATTTCGGAAAATATCGCTCAAAAACCGGTAGAAATCGAACAAGTTCAAAGTTATTTTTTTTGAAATCGGCGGTCAAACTTCGTAAAAAAAAAATCAACGATTTTCACCGAAAATCGACCTAATGGACAAAATATTTTGACGTTTGATTTTTTAGTGATTTTTCGTCGAAAATCAACGACTTTCACCGATTTTCCAACGGTTTATGTCGCATAATTTTTTTCAAATATTTTATTTTATTTTTTTAAAATTGAACCGATTTACTGAGCGGTTTTGTTTATCGAACCGTGGCGATATAGGCGAAAATCGACGATTTTTGGAACCCTGTTTGGCCTCTCTCTGTTTATTAGCATATAGCATAGCTTCTGTACGTACAACTCCTACGTCGGTTCAATTCAAACTCAACTGTACATGGATAGGTTTGGTTTTAGTCCTTTAACTGTAGCTTCATATCTTGCTTCATGTCATGGACGTATTCATGTTGGGCAGGAATAATTTTTTTATACACGAGAATACGAGATACCTTTCTATACATACGCCATATACACAATATCTAATCTTTGCCTTAGATTATATCAATCCAAGAAATTTAACGATCGAGATGTTTTCCTTTTTTCTCTGAGTAATATGAGAATTTTTAGCATTTTTCTCCAATTAATGTGAGAATTTTTAGTTTTTTACATCTTAGATTAATGTGGAGGGTTTCTAGGAGGCCCTCAAATTATATAAATTAACAATAGCTTGTCTATAGAGTTGCTTGACAAGTACTGTAGACATAGAAGTAAATGTTTGTTTAATTTCCCAAAACTACAAGTTTAATGTAGAAATTATCAGAAAACTACAACTTCTAACAACTATTTTACAAAATTCTAGATTGAAGGGTTATATGTATCGTAAAGCTACATGTCTTAGAAATCCCGTTGCATGAACCTGCATCTAACACGCTAACCCCACCTAGTAGCCGATATACCGTCCTCATGCCCACTTAAGGCATGTCCACGTCACGTGCCACACGTACCTTGGCCAATAACATCAATCTGCATTACGTGGCTTGGGGCTCTGCCCAAAGGGTTCGGACAATAGATTTTGCTGTCACTTATATCTGCAAATTGACATGGCTAGCTAGGGTACGCATGACGCATGACATGGATAGGACGTAATTAGGCGTGAGTGTGGTATAACAACTGATAGGTGGGCCCAGTGTGTTAGATATGTTTCATGAGACAAGGTTCTAAAACTTGTAGCTTTATCATATGGATAGCTCTTAAATCTAATGTTCTATAAAATATTTGCTAAAATTCGATAGTTTATACAATAAACTTACAGTTTTGCAAAATTTACTTTAGTTTGTGACTAGGATTAAAATGCAGTAGATTTAGAAGCATTGGTAAGGATCAGAAACCGAGGTCAAGAATTTTGGAGGGAAGAAAACATTGGTAAAGACCTTGTTGGCAGGGTTCACAATTTCGTTTCGCTCGCGAAAACCGCTAGCTCATGGTAGCGTTTTATGAAAAACCGCCGAAAACCGCGAAAACCGAACGGTTTGCAAATTTGAAAATTTTGAAATTTGATCAAATGAAATCTCAAAACCGCGGTTTTGATTTAAAAACCGCTTTTTTTGAAACCGAAAGCGGTTTTGGAGAAAACCGTAAAACCGCCGAGGTTGGAAAATTGGGGAAAAATCGAAAAAATTGGGAAAAATACAAAAAAAATATTGTAAAATTTGTAGAAATACAGGGAAGGTTAAAATTGAGTAAAAATGTAATAAATATATAAATAAGGTATGTGAAAACGTGAAAAAATTCCAAAATGATCTCTTCTAAATTTGGAAAAAAATCGAGATGACCTTTGCTATATTTTAGTGAATTAGAAGTTGTAAGTTATGTATTTAGCAATAATATGTCAATAAGTAATCTTTTATTGCAATACTACAATCACACAAGTGCAAAAATCGGCATTTACATAACTACAAAGCAAAATCATTCGCAATTTCACTACCATTTACTTATCAACACCATTTACATTATAATGCATTTAAATTGAAGTTGTGGAGTAGGTATAAGTATAGCTTCGTCACTCTTCCATTGTCACAAAAATGACATGTTCGACTTACATGAACGAAACATCGAAAACCGATGACAGAAGGAAAAATGGTGAAAATATAAGAACAAATTGAAAAAATTGCAAAAAAAATTAAAAATGTAGAAAAATCCCAATTGAAAAAATCATTTATTTCTTCTAAAAAATCTAAAACAGAAATTAATGAAAAGGAACAAATACACTGTCAGATTTTTATAAATAGTAAAATGATTTATTATATTCTAAAATTTTAATGAAAATATAAATAGTTCTAAAGGATCATGTACTAAAATTTTCAGAAATATTAGACTTCATTTATTTCCCATATAAAATCAAAAATGTAAGAGCATATACAATGATAATAGCACTTTCGAATTTTTAAAAATACACATATCTGATCATCATCTCAAAATTTTACATAATCATTTTAATGACGTTATAACATCACAAAAAATTATAAGAAATATTAGACTTCATTTTGTGCCCTAGAAAATAAAAACTGAAGAGCATATATTGTGACAGTATCACTGTCAGAATTTTTAAAAAATGTACATATGTGATAATAATCTGAAAATTTTACAGAATCATTATGATTACCTCAGGAACGCACAGAAAAAATTTCAAAATTTTTTGACACAGTTTGCTAAATTTCTACAAATTTTTGAAATTTACTGTTCATCTGGCCGGTTTTTCGAGCGGTTTTAATTACCGAACCGGCTCGGTACGGCGGTTTTCGCGAAAACCGAGCGGTTTTCGACGGTTTTTTGAACCCTGCTTGTTGGGTGGCGAGTGAGTCCTAGCTTTTGCAATGTTTCCTAATAAATAATCTTTTTGGACATTTGGCGCATAGCCAGGCGCCATGTATTAAGTGTTAGCCGGTAGGGTAATTGTCGCCTAGTTCGTGACGAAAAAGGGCGGTGGTAATCTGGAGCAATCTGTGTCTCCATCCTTCATGTCACCATCGCCAATTAGCTTCCCTTTTCCGTTTTTCAGACAACGAGCTGAATTCATTTGATCTGGGACAAAGAAGAATCGTATCTAACATTCAGTTTTGAAGAGCAAACCCGCCATTTTGAGGTGGGAAAAAAAAATACTCAATGGTGGTTGAGCCTCTCCTTGATAATCCGTACACCATCACAACAACCGAAGAACCATATGATGGCTCTACCTCTTCTTCCCAAAAGCAACTTACCGTGTACAACTACAACCTGAATGATGCACAGTTCTTTACCCAGTCACCCATTGGATCAAGCACATATCTGTCTGGTGCAGTCACCAGCCCTAGAGTGCATAATGTCAACAGCTACCTGGGACAAAACCAAATTCAGATTGTTGCAGGGGGTAGTCCTGAGTACCACAGGATCAAATCAAACAATGCTCTTAACTACATAAGCCAGATGCTGATAGAGGGCATTGACGAGAGGGTCGGCTTGTACCAAGGGGAGGCTGCCCATCAGGCTGCTGAGAAGCCCTTCTATGATATTCTTGCGACTCCTAACTGGCCACCACTCCATAGCAACAATGAACAAGATATACCTGATGGGAGTAGCAACAGTTATCACAACAGGCTCTGAAGCACTAGCTTCAGTAATGACCGTTCCAGTTACAACATGTTACAACCCTTACCAAACCCGTCGAGTCTATATAGCTATGGCAGGAGTCTTTTTCTGCCAAATCAGCCCTTGATGAGCACTGGGTGGACTTCAAGATTTGGCTTACTGCCTTGCAGTTTAGGAGAGGTGCCGACGAGGCAAAGAGGTTTGTTCCAAGTATCGATAAGTTGGTAACTGATCTGGAGAGCGACACTACAAAGGCAAAAGTAGGAGAGAAGAGCAAGATATCCAAGTCCCAGTCCCAGATACAAGCATTGTTAGCGGTGTTTCTATGCTTTCCCTCACAATACAAGTTGTACAGATCTTGAGACAAACAAAAGGGTAAGTAATCACATTTACCTTTCATTCATGCTTTAATATTTGTGCAACTTTAAAAAGAACAACATAGAAGCACAAAGGACTCGTTAGTTTGAATTTAAAATAACCACTTAAATAGTAAATAAAATGACACTACATCAAACTATATCAATTTCGAAAGAAGCTTGAAAATAGCTCGCTAAGCTCGATAACCAGCCCTCGTACCCTCGCCAACCAAACTATTCTTGATGTCTCAAAAGGGGTGCACATCATCGATTTTGGTATTTGCTTCGGCTTTCAATGGCCATTGTTGATTCAACGATTTGCAAAGCAAGCAGGACCCCCCTAAGCTTCGAATCATTGGTTTTTTTTTAAAAAAAACTTCGAATCACAGGTATAGATGTGCCCCGGCCAGGTTTCCGCCCCTGCGAAATGATTGAGGAGACAGGGAAGCGGTTAGCTGATTATGCAAACATGTTCAAGGTACCTTTTCAGTATCAGGGCATTGCCACACGATGGGAAAGTATTCAAATCGAGGATCTCAACATTGACGAGGACGAAGTGCTTATAATCAACGGCATGTCATGGATAGAGAAAGAGCGAAGGTAATAGTTGTGAAAGGTGGCTGGCCGTGGCCTTGACCTCCTACCGTGCGATGGGGAAACCGTGATGAGGCTGCCGCGCTGCAGGTGCAAGGGACACGTCCTGAATAGAGGAGATGCAAATTAGGGCAATTTTCTCTATTTCTTTCTTGCCGAATACAAAGATGACAGCTATATAAATAAGCATGGGACTCTTAATAAGATGGAAACTAACCATCCAATATGCATCTAATCAATTACCTAATATGCATGCCATAATTACCAAATCCCGGGATATGCTAACTAATGCAATTTCCTAATATGGAGATAAGCTTCCAAACTCAGCCATCTCCTTCCATACAATTGAGATAAGCTTCCAAGCTAAGCCATCTCCTTCCATTTGGCCAACTTGATCTGCATGGGGCTAGTTGCGCCGCTTGGCTTATGTCTCTGGCGTATGTTATGCCCCACATGATGTGCATGTTCGGATGAAGAATCTTGGCGATGAGACGGTAGCCATTAATAGTGCAAGGGATAGGGTGATGAAAACCTTGAGGAGGACTAGTGTAGTGCTCTGTCTTCCTGTTTCCTTTTCCCAAAGACGTAATATATGGTCTTTTCCTTTTCTAGAACGTTTGTTTCCTTTTCCTTAATTCCGGATATTTGTTTCCTTTTCCTTGAGATGATCTTTGGAGGTGGGAGGAGATCTGTTGTGGGCCACGGGGATGAGTTAGACACATTAAACAATGACCATCGATATGGGTGAGTAAAGTCGAGGAAAGATCTGAGAGGTTAATTTTGATGGAGGCAAGTTTCGGGACGTTTATTGGGTGCATGAAAGTTGAGCCATCTCTAGTGGGGTGCATTATTTAGGGTGGACGTAAAAAAGAATGCTTAGATGCATTATAAAGGGTATAGATGAACCCAAAGATTTTTGTTCTTGGCATTGTGAATGGATCATACAGCTCTCCCTTCTTCATAATACGTTTCAAAGAGGTATTGTTCCATTACTCTCCAATGTTTGACATGCTTGATGCAAATGTTCCACGGGATAATGAGGCAAGAGAAGTGATGATTTTTAGCCCCCTTTGCATCGTTTGTCTTAGATCTAGCCCCCTCCCACCGGAATTTGCAAATCTAGCCTCCTCCACTATGCTCCTGCGCTCCTCTACCACGGAGCCGCGTGCGCGCACCGGGAGCATGGGAGCGGGTGGGCACGGGAGCTGGCTGGTGAGCGCGCTGCCATGGCAGCGGTGTGCGGAAGGCGGGCTGCCGTGGTAGCCGGTCTCGAGAGTAGTCTGCCGTGGCCAGCAAGCGCAGGAGGCCGGCTCCAGCAGCCGGGGAGCACCGAGAGCACGGTGGAGGGGGCTAAATTTGCAAATTCCGGTGGGAGGGGGCTAGATTTGAGAAAAACGAAGCAAAGGAAAATCATCACTTCGAGGCAAGAAAGATGATAGAGAGGGGACTCTCTTGGCAGGATGCACTTAACATCATAGCATGTGAGGGTGCAGAAAGGATCGAAAGGCCAGAAAGTTACAACCAGTGGCAAGAAAGGTGCCTCAAGGCTGGGTTCGAGCAGCTTCCTGTCGATCCAGCCATCTTGAAAGAAGTAACAGATATGAAGAAGGAAATTTATCATGATGACTTTGTTGCTGATGAAGATAGCGGCTGGCTGCTGCAAGGATGGAAAGGAGAGTGATTTATGCAATATTCACATGGAAGACTAATGAATCATATGCTGATCAGTAAGAATCAAACAGTTCTTCATATGCACGCTCAAAGGTGCATAGGAAACTTCCGACCTCTGTATCTATTTACACAATCCTGAACACGGTGAATATAGAATACTGAATACTACAAATTACTTGTTTTGTCAGGTGAGCATTGGAGACAATCTAGGAAGGATATGAGATGAGATTTTAATGTTAATACTCTATATGTTTTGACTTGGTCTAGCCGGCCTATCACATGAGCACATCTGGATAATAAACGATAGCCGGCTGTAAAATACTTTGTTTTTGTCATCCTTTTTAATTTATAAACAAATTGTTCTAGAAAGCTACTCTATAAGTGATTTGTTCTTCTTTTAAATGAACATGTACTGGGTTATTTTTTGGTCCTGTTGGACATGAGAATAGCAGAAATGATATTTCCGAACATTGTATTTGCTGTATGGTGATTATTGCACTGTCTACCTCTCAAAATTGGTGACATGAAAGTTCCTAAGAAATGCCATTTCAGATTAGAAGATAGCGATGGTATTAAATCTAAACAAGGTTCCTGTGCATGAATTCTTTTAGAAATGCTCTTATTTTCACATTTTATTTGAAGAAATGTGCGTGAATCCTATTAGAAAGTCAGCTTCACAGCTAAATAAGTGCAGGCCAAATCATACCAAACATGAAACAGCCCTTAAATTCCTCTTAAAAATGATTTTAAAATCAAGTGTAAGTTATAGGCTTCTAGCTGCTAAACTAGGAGATACAATAGGTCTCTTCATGTTTCATACAAGTTGATGAAGTCTAAACAACTCAACTTTGTAGCTAAACTGAATACATAAATCATGTGTAAAAAAGAACATCGGAATAATAGGTAAATACCTGGGAAGTGGGAAAGACACAAGAAGAATAAAGGTGCAACATGCAAGCAACCAATAGCTGGAATCATACAGCCCGAACGCCGATAATGCTTGTGTTGTCCATGATGTACAACTCTTTCCTTCGTCTATTCTTGACAGTACAATTTCTAGATTATATTAACCACTTAACCTGCATTCTCAAAAGTGTCTGGATTGAAAGGTACATTAGTTGCCTTTTGTTGATGACTGATTTTAGTTTTTTCATGTGGGATTATGGACTGCACAACTCTGACAAAGAGTTAGACAACAATTTTAGGATTTTCATTTCTAGTTATCATTTTTCTAGCTATAAAAACCCATTTTCCTTTCATCCTCTCTTTTCTCATATTCTAGGGCCTTCAGTGTCCAAACCAGACCGAATAGCCCAGTTTAGCTGAATAACAATGTTGCCTAGTTTGTGACAGAATGTTCACCAGAAATCCATTTGGAACATTCTCTGTTACCTTCATGTCAATATCATCCCTTCCATAAATCAGAAAGATGTTGGGACGCAAGTTACAAGAAATAAAATTCTTCCCTAATTCAGAAAGATGCCAAGAAGAAAGTTACAAGAAATAAAGTCCAAGAGGAGCACTAAACAATCTTAGCATCGACAAGAAAAAAAAAAAGCCCTTGGTACACAAACAAGGGCGCCCCAGCTCCTTCAATAAGGACTGGAAAATGGTCATTGTTCTCTATGTCTAGAAACAAAGCTCATGGTTTTTTTTTACCTTCCTCCTCCCTCTCCTTTGGCTCAGAAACATTCAGCAGATCTAATTAGGTGCTTGCTTGTGCAATTTTGCCAGTTCTCGACAACAGGAAAAGGTGCATTGTACATTTTTGGGGTATAGTCAATTTGACCTGTATGTTTCTATTCAGCTTTGGTCCTCTGACTTCTACATTCTTGATACATCAATACTTTTCTCAGCAGAAGGCGCTCTCCAGAGTTCAGAAGCTAGGCATGTCAAAGGTATGACTTTACATGGCAAGTAAACAACGCATGCCATCTTCAATATTAGGGGGATGTGTGCTACAAGAAATTATAAAATTAACTATTACAAGTATTATGCCGCATTCATCCTAAAGGTAGGTTTTACTGGTCAGTTGGTCTTGCAAAAAATTATGTGTTGCTGCTCATAAACTTTGGACTTATCCCATCCAGCATGCTTATTACATAAAAAGTTTTCATGTCTTCTTTTGGGAGCATTGCTAGAGCAGAATTTTCATGTTAAACACATGTACCTTTCTATTAATTCCTAATGCAATCACCTCTAAATTATTCTGGAATGTAGTTAATGAGTGAAGGTGGCTTTCAATTCTGCGCTGTTTACAGAAGAACAACATGCTCACACATTTCATTCATTTTCTAATGCAGACATTACACGAAATTTATCGGCTGTGAACTTCGGAAGGTACATTTCTGGTAATAAGTTTTGAGAGGCAAATCCTCCTTTGGTTGGTGCAGAAACACTCATAAAAGGTTGGTCTATCTTTGTAGATTATAAACTGTTACGCTAAAAGCAAAACCAGCGCAGGTCTGGTGCAATGGACAGGCATGAGTATTGCGAGATCAACTCAAATGTGACTCTTAAGTATATAAACCGAATATTGATGGAGGAGGACATTGACGAGAATGTCAGCATATACCAAGGACGGGATGCACTTCAGGCCACGGAGAAGCCCTTTTACGATATTCTTGGGCAGGCATACCCATCTTCGTCGAAGGAAACAGTGATCAATAGTGACGGTCAAGCAGTTTGCCCTGATGAAAGTAGAAGCAATTATCATGAGCAGGCATGCAGTGGTAGCTTCGTCAGAGATTTTCTTGGGCCACAGGGTGCGCACTTGATAACCACTGACTGTGCTTCTGAATTTGACCATTCGGTTTTGCAATTTAGCAAAGGTATTGAGGAAGCAAAGAAGTTTGTTCCGAGTATTGAGAATTTGGCGGCTGATCCGGGGAGCCATGGCCTTTCTGTTTCCAAACAGACGGCAGTCACAGAGGGAACAGTAGAACAAAAGAGCATGCATGCAATCAAAAAAAGGAACCATCCTCGTGTTGAGGAGGGCCTGGAGTTGTTGGAGGCGAGGGACAGTAAGCATTCGGCCATCTCTACTAGCGAGACAATCCGGGATGAAATGTTTGACATTGTTCTGCTCTGCAATCGGAAGCCCTATGATGAAGTTGCTCTCCTTAGAGAAATGATGGCAAAACAAGCAAACAAAATTGCACAGAAAGTTCAAAGCAAAGGATATGGCCAAGGGCAAGGGAAGCCACGAGGTAAGAAGCAACAGAAGGGGGTGGTCGATCTCAGGGCTCTTCTAATCCAATGTGCGCAAGCAATAGCATCTAGCAACCATCCCTTTGCCAGTGAGCTGCTGAAGAAGATAAGGTGTCACTCTTCGCCAGACGGAGACGGTTCTGAGAGGCTGGCAAGCTGCTTCGCAGACGGTCTCGAGGCACGCTTGGCTGGGACAGGAAGTGAAATTTACCAAAAGCTGATGGCGAAGCGAACAAGTGTCGCAGACACGCTAAAGGCCTACCGCCTTTTTAGCACAGCATGCCCTTTCGTGAATGTAGCAAACTACTTCTCCAACAAAACTATCGTTGATGTATCAGAGGGGCGACCAAGGGTGCACATCATTGATTTTGACATCAAGTTTGGCTTTCAGTGGCCATCTCTCATCCAGCGCTTTGCAATGCGCGAAGGTGGCCCCCCAAAGCTTCGCATCACTGGTATAGATGTACCCCAGCGAGGTTTTCGCCCTTGTGAAAGGATCGAGGAGACGGGGAAGCGGTTGGCTGAGTATGCAGACATGTTCAAGGTGCCTTTTGAATATCAAGGCATTGCCTCGCGATGGGAAAACATTCTAATCGAGGATCTCAACACTGACGAGGACGAGGTGCTAATAATCAACTGCATGTTCCAAATGAGACGTCTTGGCGATGAGACAGAAGACATGGATAGCGCAAGGGATAGGGTATTGTATGCCATGCAGAGGATGAACCCAGAGGTTCTCGTTCTCGGCATTGTGAATGGATTGTATAGCACCCCCTTCTTCCTGCCACGATTCAGAGAGGTTTTGTTCCATTACTCCTCACTGTTTGACATGATTGATACAAATGTTCCTCGGGATTATGAAGCAAGAATACTGATAGAGAAGGATTACTTTGGAAGGGACGGGGTTAATGTTGTAGCGTGTGAGGGTACACAAAGGATTGAGAGGCCAGAGAGTTACAAACAATGGCAAGTAAGAAGCCTCAGGGCTGGGTTCAAGCAACTTCCAGTTAATCAAGCCATCCTGAAGAGATCAATGGAAGGAATGAAGGAGTCTTATCATGAAGACTTTGTCATCGATGAAGATAGCGGCTGGCTTCTGCTGGGTTGGAAAGGGAGAATACTCTATGCACTGTCCTCATGGAAGCCCAAAGAATCATATGCTAAGCAGTAAGATCTAATTAGATGTTTCTATGCAAGTCAATAATATTAAGAACTCTGATAATGTTTCAGCTTACATAATTTCAAACCCGTGGAGCTAAAAAGGTGATCTTGAGCACAATGGCTCTAAAGTACTACAAATCAAGTCTGGTGTTGGCAGGATATTGGAGAAAATCATGGAAGTAGACGTCATGGGATTTTGAATTTTGCTTATTCTACTTTTTTTTTAGGAAATAATGTGTTATGTGGGGCCTTACCTACAGCTGAAGCAGCAGCAGGCATGCGCCGGCTGTGGCAGCAGCCTCCTCATCCATTTAGTTAAGTTTTTAAAATTCTTTGACTCTAATATGACAATTAAGCAATTATGGCACAAATTACAATTCTATTATAATCAAAGCCTAAATAAGGTAGGTTTTACTACGTGCACCAACAAGCTAAGTCTAAGCAAGAATAGTAAACCTAGAAAAACTATCAACCACAATGATAACTTCATAGTTATCACGACGCCCCGGTGAGACGAGGTGCCTTCGGGGCGCTTGGATGCCTAGGCGTCAATTAGGCAACCAAACAAAATACACAGCGCGCTTGAGTTGCTGTCTACAACCACACAGGATCTCAAAATTGTATACACAAAAGATATACATCCATTCACAAAAGATCCCACTTGCTCTGGTGCAAGCTACCATGCCTACAGCCAGCTGTAGTAAACTGGCAATTCTCCATCTCCATGGCAATAAAGAATGAGAGAAGAGAAAAGCAACGCTCAAGTCCAATACTCTCTGTTCCTCACGCCAATACTCTCCCACCGGACAAAGTGACCTGCGCCCCTGCTCATCTCCATGCCAATACATTCAGTCGAGAGGACTTGTACAACTCGACGGACTTGTCCAACTTCCTGTTCTTGCAGAGCCCCATGAGCAACGTGTGGTACGTTCGCTCATTCGGCTCGCAGCCCTTGGCCTCCATCTCCTCGAGCAGCGCCGTTGCCCATAGCGCATCGCCCTTGACGCACATCTCGTTCATGAGCGAGGTGTAGGTAATGACGTTCGGGGAGTGCCCCGCGACGGCCATGGCGTCGAGGCACATCCTCGCCTTGGCGACCATCCCAGCGCACGTGAGGCCGAAGACGAGGGTGTTGTATGTGGCGGAGACGACGAGCGAAGGCGACAGTTTTTCCTATGCAGCGGTAGCGCCGGCACTCCAGTTTTTCCCAAAAAGTCCTTCTGCAAAATAACTACCGCGCGGTAGTACTGGCCTCCTAGTCAGCGGTAATGCCGATTTTGTCAATGCAACAGCGTTTTTCAGAAGATTTTGCAAGGAATGGACACAATCTAAGTATGAGCATGATTTGAACCATAATTTTCAACCATATTCAACCTACTAGCCAAAGTTCCCTCTTGATAGTACGACACCTATTATAGTAATCCGATCTTTTCTCTAAACACCGAGATCGGCAAAATCTATGAAAAGATCCTTAAAATTTTATACCTTGGCCTTGAGCTTGCATCATTGAAATACTTTTATATCCAAAACTTCATCCTTTTGCTGATGCAACGACGAGGACCAACCTAATCTTATACACTCAATAAATATGTTAGTCCGTTATTCATGATTGTCATTAATTACCAAAACCAAAATAAATTAGGGGCCTAGATGCTTCAGTCGTTAGTCACTTAGTTAAGTTGTTAGTCAAGTTGTTAAGTTGTTGCTTTGTTAGTTGCTTTAACATAAGGTTGTTATTGAGTTGTTAGGCTAGATCTTCCATGTTACAAGGAGACTAGCAGATTATGGAATAAAGTAAGAAAAGAATTATCTCTAATCCCTCTCCCTCTCCCTTGCGCACCCCATCCTCCTGCGCATTCTCTTCCTCTCCCTCTCTCACTCAAATACCACCTACACTAGCTTAAGCCATGGCATCCACGAGGAAGCCGGGAATAAGCCCACTTCATCACATAAATATTGGTAACAGTCCTTGGATCATGACAACTTGATATCAGAGCCAGGCGCTGCACAATCCCCCATGACGAGCAACAGCGAAGGATCTGACGCCATGGCCGCATAGCTAGTGGTCATCATGAAGAAGCTCAACAAGATGGACGCCAAGATCGACAACCTCGACGATCAACAGAAGGCACACCACCTGGCCATCGGCCGATTGGAAAACGGCAAGAACACAGTGCCAAGTAATAGCAGGGCCCTCAGCGACGACATCTTATAGCGGCCATACCCATTGGAGCACAAGCATGAGTCACCAGAGGAGTGTGCTCCTCGCTATCACAAGCTGGATTTTTCGGTCTATGACAGAAAAGCTAACCCACTGCCTTGGCTCACCACTGTGAGCAGTTCTTTCGCGGCCAGTGAACCATCGAGGAGGAGAAAGTGTGGCTAGTAGCCTTCCACATGGCTGGACCAGCACAACAATGGTATGCACGACTAGAGCCTAATCGTGCACCCTACCACGGAACCATTTCTCGAGATGGCCAATCAAGCGCTTCGCCGCCTGCGATATAATCCACTCGGTGAACTCGCAACTCTCGTGAAGCACGCGCTCTCTCGAGTACTAAGAGCGGTTCCTCGTGCTCATCATCGCAGCAGCACGCTCTAAGATTAACAAATCCAATTG
This sequence comes from Otatea glauca, assembly GCA_036346275.1. Taxonomy (NCBI): domain Eukaryota; kingdom Viridiplantae; phylum Streptophyta; class Magnoliopsida; order Poales; family Poaceae; genus Otatea; species Otatea glauca. The sequence goes on from CM070720.1 coordinate 33,761,404, forward strand.
TTCATTGTTGGATTGCGTGGCACCTTGCGCATCGATGTCGAGCTACAAGCACCAGCCACGTTGGAGGTCGCCATGAGCCTTGCATAGGACTATGAGCTCGTGGGCAAATACAAGAAGCCAACAAGGAGCACCGCCGTGATCTCCGCAGATGGTGTTCGGCCACACCCGACCATCCTAGCAGCACTGGCGCACACCAATAAGGCGGCGCCACGGCGTCTTCCACAAAGGGTGCTAACGCCCGAGGAGATACTAGCAAGATGAGAGGTGGGACTCGCTACAACTATTAAGAAAAATTCACACCAAACCATCGGTGCAAATGTCTGCTTGTGCTATGGTCACCGGAGAGGAGGACGACGACCTAGGAATCCCCTCTATGCTCTGGTCGATGTATGCCCACGCGAGAGTGAGACTATGCAACTCAGTCTCAATCGGGAGCACAAAACTCATTGCCCTCCTAGACACTAGGTCTACCCACAATTTCATATTAGAAGAAGCAATGCAGACGAGAAGGGGCGCGCTTCATCCCCGCATGTGGTTGAAGGTGATGGTGGCTAATGGTGATTGACTCACCTGTAGTAGGGTATGTGGCGCCTAAAGATCAAATTGGCCAAGAGGCCTTCACGTTTGACTACTCGACATCAAGTGGCTACGCACGCTGGGGACCATACTGTGGGACTTTGTGCGCCTGAAAATTTCGTTCTCACACTAGGGACAAGTTGTCGGGCAAGGCCTGACTTCACCGAGCCAAAACATCCGTGTCCTAGCCTACACTGGACCAGACGTTTATGGTCGATCTTTTAGAAGAATTCAACGACATATTCGCAGCCTCGGGGTCTCCCACCCCTCAACACCAGGACCATCGCATCCACCTTTGCTAGCAACGGAACCAAGGCGATGCGTCCTTACCACTACACCCGAACTGAAGGATGAACTAGAACATCAATGTGACAACATGCTGGCTCAAGGCGCCATCCGCAGGAGTTCCTCCGCATTCTCAACACCAGTACAGCTTGTCAAGAAGAAAGATGATTCATGGTGCTTCTACGTCGATTATCATGCCCTGAACGACAAGACGGTGAAGGACAAGTTCCCATATCAGTGATGAAAGAGCTGCTAAATGAACTGCAGGGAGCCTAGTTTTTCACCAAACTGGACCTATGGTCAGGATACCATCAGGTGCGCATGCACCCACTTGATGTGGAGAAGATGACATTAAGGACCCCAAGGTCTGTTTGAATTTTTGGTGATGCCATTTGGCCTCACCAACGCGCCAGCAACCGTCCAGGCATTGATGAACAAAGTATTACAGCGGTTCCTTCAACGGTTTGTTCTTGTGTTTTTTGATGACATCTTGATCTACAACTCATCCTTGGTGGGCCTTACCTACAGCCGGTGTAGCAGCAGGCATGTGCCAGCCGCTGGCTATGACAACAGCCTCCTCATCCATTTAGTTAAGTTGTTAAGTTGTTGCTTCGAGATAAGGTTGTTATTGAGTTGTTAGGCTAGATCTTCCATGTTATAAGAAGACTAACAGATTATGGAATAAACTAAGAAAAGAATTATCTCTAATCCCTCTCCCTTTCCTTCCTCTTCCTGTCCTTCGCACACCCTTTTCTCCTGCGCATTCTCTTCCTCTCCCTCTCTCACTCAAACACCACCTCCACTAGCTTAAGCCACGGCATCCACAAGAAAGCTAGGAATTAAGCCCCTTTCATCACATAATTATTGGTTACGGTCCTTGGATCATGACATAACGTAACAGACTAATAGGTATACTACAGAAGGAGTCCATAAGATATAGAAAAGTGAGCAACGAGTGTATACCAAATTTGTTCTCAACATTTTTATAAAATTTGCAGACGCGCTTTTTTTTTTACCAAGTTTGAGTATTTAAGTGATTCTTTTGAGCATTTTGAATAAATTAGCCACGGTGATTACTTTTGATCCTATTGGACACGAAATTAGTAACATGCAACCTTTTTTGTGGCAATGCTGTATTGATTCATTGGTTGTAAAGCCTTTATTGTTCTTTCTCTACAGCTAGATTTAATTTAATTATATGGGGTAGTACAAATAAGCATGGAAAACAAAATTTTCCTTATTAGTACAAAAAGACATCATGGCTCACATAAATACTATTCTATCCTTATAGCGCTGAGGATTGCCGCCAACCGGTGTGGCCACGCCACCTAATTCATGAACGGCCCTTCAAAAATTCAAATCACGTTTAGGTCCTCTCGATCGGTTTTTTAAAAAGGACCTAAAAACAAAATTACATTTATGTCCCTCTACGGTTTACGTTCGATCCTCCCGAAAAAAACATATATTTGCCAAAGGTTTATAGCAGTCCACATATTCGCCGACGGTCCTACCGACCCATTTTTTTAAAAAAAACAAACATGAACACCAAAAATACGCAAAAAAAACCAAATGCCGTTTAAATCCTTTCGCGGTTTTCTAAAAAAAATGTTTATGTCCCTTTGCGTTTTACGTTCAGATCCTCCGGAAAAAAACATAGATTCACCGAAGGTTTATAGCAGTCCACATATTCGCCGACGGGTCTTACCGACCCATTTTTTAAAAAAACAAACAAACATGAACACCAAAAATACGCAAAAAAAACTAAATGCCGTTTAAATCCTTCGCGGTTTTCTAAAACTATAGTTTCACGACGGCTCCTAGCAATCAATTTTTTTCGAAATATCCGTCAGACCAAATTTTATGCGGCAAATGCGTCGTGCGACCGAATTTTTCAAAATTCGTACGACGCAGCGTAGCGCGTGGCACTGGCTAGTTACAACTATCCACATCCCATTAAAGCACGAGATGAACCCCCCAAAAAAACACTATGTAAACAATACTACATTGAACAAAGGTCATATTTTGTCAATTGAGTAATCAGGAAACTAACCTTACTCAATACACACTTCATATTATTTCATAAAAAATGCCCTCATTTCTTGGCTCAAATGATCTTATCTTCTTAGAAGTGACTGTTCACTTGTGCAAAAAGAGCCCTAAAATCTGTCGTTGGTGTCCCTTCACCTTCAGGTTTTGATGCCAGATCAAATGACTTAAACCTTGCCTCCTCAAACAGCAAGGCCTGCATAGGAAAGGCACAGATGGACCAGGCAATAGAATCATCACTTACCACAATCTTCTCTACAGAGAGATAAATATACATGCAATGTGTTGTATAGGTAAAAGCTGGAAGATTTGTGTTTGGTTGAAGAAAAAAACATTGAGCAGTAATTTATTTACAGGAACACATCTTTCGTTGTATGAAGGTACCTGAATGCAAACATCTGCCCTGGCTATAGTTCTTGTTTCTGTCTTCAAGATTGCATCATCCTTCCAGACAATCAACTCCCGCACACCACCATCTTTATCTTGTAGTTCTCAAGCCCTGCAAAGAAAAGGAAAATGAATATGGTATGTTGTCAGTACAAGTAACATGCCATCCCCTAATTCAAACCATGATAATTCTTACAGTTTAGGTTATATTTGTTAGTGTTTTCTTTATTCATGACACACAAATATGTTTGAGTTTATGACTAGACATCTATAGCGAAGAAAAGTGAAATACTATGCTATAAAGCTAATATGCTAAAAAAACTATTTGTGGAATATGTAAGAGAAAGTGCATTTCACAATTATAGCTTTAACAAATGTCTTTGTGTTACAACCTTATAATTGTATATGGTAGACCAGAGTCCGCCAGGTATTGCGAATTTAGAAGAACGATGAGGCATGCCAAGTTTGCAAACAGTAAACATGATATGCCCAAGCATACATACAGACGGACACGCAAACATAAAGAACAAATAAAAGAAAAGCTTCGAATATGCTATATAGTACCAGTATATTCCCATTTCCTAGCTTGTTTAATGGGTGATTGATGTCTGTTCCACCCATGGATCCAACCAAAACTGCATGTTTTACACCGATGGTCTTGGCTGCATAAAGATGCAAAAAAAAACTGAGACAAAGAAGAAATAAATTGAACCCAAAATGACACATACTAGCTTGACAGACCAGTAATTTTGATATTACTGGCTGAACGGCATTGCGTAAAACACAACAGGTTAACATACTACTTGAATCTTTAAAGAATATATATATGTGCAAGACGAAGGTGAAGATTTACCAGCATCTATTTGATTCTTTTGGCCAATCCAATCCACCTTAAAACAGTGACAACCAACACAAGACGTTAATTCAAAAGAAATGCACAAGTTAGCATTGCTAATGTGAGTTATGTCAAATGATTAATTTCAGCCACCTGCTAAACTCTGAGCACTCTCCTTTAGTAGGATCAAACCGGGGCTTCATCTTGGGAACCGCGCTAGTGAGGATGATGAGTGCGTCGATGCCCTCAATCGCAGGGCAATGCTTCCAGAGTTCCAGGATCCCTTATTTATAAGGTGTTGGAATTAATTTCAGAATTAACTTAACGGAAGAAATCAAAGGGCGTTGAATTATGGGTGCGGTACTTTAGTTCTATATTACTTAGCTACGCGATGAAAAACTAGTTTTCAAAGGAAGCTTTTGTATAGACTTATATAAGAGTTAGCGGTAAGACTAAAGATACGTATAGTTGTCTATATTAAGCTATGTATACGCACGTGCGCGTGTATCATATATTTCGTGTGTTTACTGTATGACTTGTGACTTGTGATGACGCGTGATCGAGACGTGCTAAGTATATTTAACCTTTTACCATGTGTACCAATTATATCACATAACCTTACACTTCGACTGCCGATGTGGCACCGCGGACTCAGCAAGACAGACGTTCTCGTGCGGTTAATCCATTCGCCCACGGTGCGAGATTCCAGAGAGCGGTTCCTATAATCGTGGCAAATCGATCTGAGTGCTCGTAAGGCGGTTTTGGTTAGTCGCGCCTTCATAAGGGAGATGCCCCTACATGTGAAGTAACACGGCGAAAAACCAATCTTATCTTCTTCCAGCGCTCTCTACTTCCTCCGGTGATTGCTGTCACCTGAGCCATTCCATCCCTTCTTCTGTCGTGCAACGAGCATGAGAGAGAGAGAGCATTGTCTCCGATCTAACGCCGGTCTTTGACGACCTGCATGGGAGACCGCAATTAGGTTTTTGGAAAGCACCGCACCACGCGACTGCTCGCCTTCATCTTCAATTGACACGTCACTCCTATGCAGTTTTCAATTCTTTACCAAGCCCACTGTAAGTGCCTTACACTGACTAGTTGTTGGTCCAAACAATCTTTCTATTATGATTAGATATAATGATAATGCATGATGCTATGATAGTATTGTTTACATCTATATATCATTTGGGCTATCTAGCACGTGTAGGCGTCCCTTTCTTATTAGCATATTTTGTATTCATTGAATCTTTCCCAACTGCAAGTAATCTTATCGCAGATGTAATTTTTAACATCATGTTTTTATTGTATAACTTTAGAATTAAATTAGCGTTAGGCTATGTTAATTTTCTAGCATAAGGGAGGCCTGGGAGGTGCGGCCGTGAACGGAGACGTCACCCGCATCCACGCCGCCGCCGTCGCCATCGTTCTCTCCGACCGGCGAGTAAGCAGTAGCAGTTGCTTGGCCTTGGTTGGCTTGGCTGTCACTCTCTCCACTTCACAAAAGCTCTGTTGAGAGTAACAAAAGCTCAAAGCTTACGATATTCACAAAAAATAATCAACAAAAGTATTGTATGTGCACTTCTTTTCTCATTATGTAGGAGTCAGATATGATATTCATCACACGACACAGAAGGGAGAAAAATATATACATTACCTCAGACGCAACAAAATATTCCAGAGCTCTCTGTACAGATTGTATCCATGGATGCATATCTAAAGATATTTGCTTCCTTTTCAGAGGCTTCTGTCCATTTACAGGAAAACTGTCTAAAACCTTTTGGATTGGGTATTCCGTCAGAGATGCACCGTGTAGCTCTAGATCACTCAAGTAGTCAATTTCAACAGGTTGGAGGAACAGGAGAGCCTCCTTTTCGCCAATCCTTGCAGTTCTTCCAACCCTATAATAAACAATTGATGTTATTCAAACATACTCAAAAGAAGATAACTGGCAAAAGCGAAGTACAAGGTAAAATGTCTTTATTAGCTTATATATCGAATGCCTAACAGCTTCATAAGAAACTTCAGAACAGAACAGCACTCACAAGAAAGAGCTAAACAGTGCAGGAATACCTTAGTATAGTATTAATATAATAAGGCACCTGTTTAATAAAAGATGTTCTATAACAGCAGTACAGTGAACAAGGAACTATGTAATAAACAAACAGCTGCAAACATACATTTTATTCTGTTCCCGTATGAACAAAGAATCCAACGACAATCACAGAGGAAATAATAGACCAGCAACCTACAAGTAAATGTATCCGATCAGAAGATGCAAAAGGTACCTGTGAACATATTCGGAAGCCTCCCCAGGTGAATCATACTGTATGATGCATTTAACTTTCGGAAAGTCCAAGCCCCTAGCAGCAACATCAGTAGATACAAGAATTGCAGACTTTTCAGAACTGAATCCCAAAAATGATTTCTTGCGATCATCCTGGTTCATGTTACCATGTAAACGGAACACTTTGCAGTTTAGAAATTTTTGCTTCTTATCCATATCCAGTTGCAGGCCAGTCCACTCAAGCTGGCTGAGTACTGTATGGTGGAAATCTACAGAGTCACATGTTGACAAGAAAACTACAACCTGCAGAAAGAAGATGAAAAATAAGAATAGTTCAGGGCTCATGACTTCCAGGACCTATTGGTGAATGGCGACAATTGACTAGCAAAACTTGCAGTGGAAAAAGTAATAGCCTAGTGAAACTTAAACAGCTTCAGGATATATAGAACTCACCTTCTGGGACACTTGTCTTTCAAATAGAGATTTAAGAACGGTAAGAAGAACTGCAAGCCTCGAACCACATGAAACTGAATAAAATGAAGGCTTTGTTATAACTTTTTAAGCAACACATGAAAAACATGAGCTTAAAGTTTCAAGTGAGCAAATTGTTGCTACCTTTAACAAATCTTTGAAACAATTGTGCAGGAAGCTTGAAATCATCAACCGCATGTTCCATTATATCATTGCGCTTTTCCAGTATTTCCTCCTCGTCATCAGATAATAGAGAAGTGTGATTCTTCCTGGGGTATTGGATCTTTCCAAGGCTTCTTGTGTTCCTCAAGTCCAATCATCACTGGGTTCTTCAAACTAATTTTGGCTAATCGATTCACCTTTTCATTGAGCGTTGCTGACAAGAGAAGGTTTTGTCTTTGCATAGGGTCCATCTTGTTTTTATTTTGGTCAGAAGTATCATTCCTTGAACCCAAGAGCTCTAGTATATCCTCGACTGCTTTTCCAAAACCAAGTTCGAGAATGCTGCACGAATACAAACACCAATGCGGTAAGAGTTGTGTCAACTGGATAAGATATTTTCGATGGAAAATGGTGACCCAAATTATGAATGTATGGCTACCAGACCTGTCAGCTTCATCAAAAACTATCCAGCGCAAATTTGAATAATCAAATGATGAAGTATGCTGTAAGTGATCCAGAAGACGCCCTGGAGTAGCAATGAGAATTGATATTCCTATAAGAAATGCACATTGTCAAACTATATATTATATAAAGGTACATTTGATGACAAATTGCAACAACTACTTGATGGAACAAGATATACCTTTTCGTAATCTTGCTTTCTCTTTTGCTCTTTTCTCACCACCCATTATGTAGCCAGGGACAATCCAGTGAAAACGATGCACCAACTGCTGTGTAATCCCATAAACCTGCAAGCATAGCTCTCGTGTTGGCACAAGTACCAACGCTGCAATCAAATAATTAGTAACACGTCATTCAGAATATTGGGGGTCCTTCACAAGACAATTAATAATATATTTAATAGATGAGTTATATAGGTGCCCTTCACAATAAAATTAGCAATTGATAGTGTGCGGCTATATGATTTCCTTTTGTCATGTTTTAAAAGATATGGTACTCCAGTCCACTTATCAGTAAAAAAACAGCTAACGGAGCCAAATTCCATTGCAAATAACTGTCAACCAGTTCTGGTGACCAAAATGTGCACATTGAGATAAAAAGGGCATGTTCTAACGGGATAAATTGGATGTACATCCACAAAATGCATCAAAAGAAACAAAAGCTAAGGGCAACAAGTCATTACCTAAAGTTCCATGTGTTCTGTTGACACGAGGCTCCCTCATCTGTAGAAGGTGAACAATTGGTGTAAGGTACACAAGGGTCTTGCCAGTGCCAGTTGCTGCCTTCACTAGCCTGCAATGGGCAATGCAAAACAAAAACTCTTCAGAGAAAAACAGTACTTTAACTATGGAGCTGTAATAAATTAGATTGTGAAAGGTGCATACATGTGTTGTCCTGACATGGCGACGGGATCGCCTGAGCTTGGATTCGCGTTGGTGCTTGGAAACCCATCTTATCTAAACCAAATAAATGAAAAAAAAATGATTAGCGAGCAGAAGAAAACCTCCCCCTATTCTGTGCTATTTGTTATGCCAGTTGGACGAGATAACCATGAAGCATAAATCCTGTTACAGCATCGATTTCATCAAAATATGCCGACTAGTCTGCTAAATTCGATCAAACAACCAAGAAGCTATGTCTTTCTTACTCCAATTTAGATAATAAAACCAGGAAGGTGTGATTTTTTTCTACAAAATTTGATAAGGTATTCACCAAATGAGTTGTTATCTATACGCCGAGCTCGATCAAAAAGCCATTGATGATATTAGGAATAGCTCCTAATTCCGCAAGAAAATTCCCAAATCAGAGCAGACAGAGAGAGGTGGACACCCTTGGGCCTTGGAGGTGCGAGCAGAGGGTGGGGTGGAGGCCGAGGTTGGCGAAGGAGCATGACGCGAACAACCACTGTCTACCCTCTTCCTACGCCGCCGGCTTATTGGCCATGACGGAGGGAACGGCGATGGAGAGAGAGAGAGAGAGAGAGGGATGCTGGTGACCGGAGACAGCTCGGCGAGACCTTGGGAGGATGGATGGAGCACCATTGGCGTTGCGAGGATGGGATCGCGTGGCGGCCGGCGCAGGGAGAGCTAGCGGGTGCAGAGGAAGCAAGCTACTAAAATTCACCAACCTAGAGACACACATAGAGAGAGGGGAGGGGGAGGAAGAGCTACCTTGGAGGTGGGCGCAGAGGGTGGGGTGGAGGCCGAGGTCGGAGAAAGAGCGTGAAGAGAACAACCCCTCCGCATCCTCCTCCTTCGCCGCCGGCGACTTGCCTAGCTTCTTGGCCATGGCCCCCGAGAGCTCCCGGGAGGGTTTAGGGCGAACCAAGAAACAGGGAAAGGCTTTCCGCCTTCGAAACGACGTTTACGTACTTGTAGACATTAACCGGCGTGACAGGCAATTTCAGATTCATTCCAAGAACAGCTTTTTGCTAGGCACGATAATCAGTTCACTACCCGAACCTGGGTTAACAAAACCCAATCGAGCTCAAATTTCGATCCCCCGGCGATAGCGAAAACCGCTCGAAAATTGTTAAAAACCAGACGGTTTGCAAAGTAAAATAATTTTGAAATCTGGTCAAACCGACGAGCGATTTTCGCGATAAATGAATGAAAACCGCTCGAAAATGCTTAAAAACCGAGCGGTTTTTGACGAAAACTACAAAAACCGAAGATAGTTGAAAAATAGGAAAAATGTAAACAAATCGGGAAAATTGCAAAAAATTATTGTAAAATTTGTAAAAATCCATTAAAGGCCAAAAAAAAAGGAAAATGTAAGAAATATATAAAAAGGTATGGAGAAACACGAAAAACTTCCGCCATGATCTTTCCTAACTATGAAAAAAAATTGACATAACTTTTGCTATATTTTAGACAATTACAAGTTGTAAAGTAGACATTTAGCAATAATATATCAACAAATAATCTTTCATTTCAATACTACTCACATATCAATCCAACAAGTGCAAAAATAGGCATTCACATAATGACACACCAATACCATTCACATATCAACACCATTTACATTTCAATACCTTACAGAAATTGCTTGTGTAAATAATTTGCAAGAAATTACTTATGTCAAATTGCATGTTGTACAACAAAATAAGTACAAAATATAATAAGTGGTACAGAGTACAACTTCCATAGTAAAGTTTTGGTAGTTCATGCATGCATACAACGAGAAGTAAGCTTTTCAATATTGGATAACATTAACGTATTAAAATATACCACAAAAAGATCATTTATGTGCATACAAATATCGCTACTTGAATAAATAGTACCATTTTCGGATGTCGTCCATTGCTACTTGACATACTTGAATAAATATTGCTATTAAATCTAATTGATAAATATTGGTACTAAATATACTTCAACAAATATTGCTATTAAATCCAATTGAACAAATATTGGTACTAAATATACTTCAATAAATGCTACTTGACATAATTGAACAAATATTGCTACTTGACATACTTGAACAAATTGTTACTAAAATATGTTGAAGTAAATATTGCTACTTAACATACTTGAATAAATATTGCTACTAAAATATGTTGAAGTAAATATTGCTACTTGACATACTTGAACAAATATTGCTACTAAAAATACTTGTAATTTCTTTTTCTTTTTTTGGATTTTCTAATTTGTACATTTTGAATGGCTCAAAAACGTCTCCAAACTTTTTTTTTTTAAAAATATTTACACTAGAGGTCATAAAGCAATTAATACTAATTTTATGGAATTTTTGGATAAATTTTTTGAATTTGAATTTAAACTTCACCGGTAAACCAAGCGGTTTTGCTTTTCGTACCAGAACGGTACAGTCGAAAACCACGGTTTTCGAGCCGCTATTTTGTGAACAGTGACATGAACTGTACACTCGTATGTTCACTAAGATGGTAAAATTGTGTGTGCACACCATAAAAAAGGACCCTGGACCATATGTCGAAGACACATTGATTGCATTTTTCAACTCGAATGATTTTTGTGACGGTACGGAGCAATTCGCCCGGTGTATATTGCCAACATGATAGATATTGTTTGCTTGTAATCACTTATGTGTTGCCAACCGAACAGATGCTGCTCCCTTTTAATCATTGTATTAATGAATATTGATTTATTGTTTTTACAAAAAGAAGAGTAGTGTTTTTACGTATGATCAAGAGTTTTGGCATTCACCGAAAGACTTAAACCGGACGAGCGAAACACAACGGTGCATCTTCACTAAGCTATGCTCGGTCCTGGGTACCGGCTTATTCCTCTCTTAAAACTTTACAAGAACAAGACGGTCTTTGATCGCTACGCTTGAATGTTTCAATTCATGCGGTTATACAACAACCTCGAACCAACTTGGTGTGATAACGCGGTTGTGGTCGAGGACAACTTGGTGGACAGAAACTAAAGAGTTTATGATAAACCTTGTGTTGTCATTCGGATAAATTAGTCATCAACTCATGCATTGCACATGCTTTATATTTTAATTGATGTCTTAGTGAGTCTATGCTATATAGGCCCTGTTTTGGAGGGTTTAAAGTCAACTTCAGTTTCTAAAAAGACAGTAAGCCTCCCTCTAAACATTTTAGCTTTTAAATGGCTTTTGACATAAGCCAAAAGATATATATAACTAACAAAAGCCAAAAGCTGGGCTGGACCTGCTTTTACAGTTTATTGCTAAGGAAAATTAGCTCTTTATTAAACGATCTCTTATAAAAAAACTACACCCGCTTTTCAGCTTAGAAAGCCAATAAAACAGTTCTTGAAAAATATACACTCCTTGAACAGGCCCATAAGTTGATTACCAGACTAGGACAAGTCTTTTCGGACCCATGGCTTTATTCAGTTCAAACTAGCTTCCACATTTTCAATTTGAATTATTATCCTAATTTAGTTTTAGTTATGAATTTAATTATATATATATATATTCCAAATTTAAATTTATTATGTATTTTGAATATGCATATGGTTTGAATTTTGTTTTTTACACTAATTTAAAATTATATAACAATTTATTTAATTTAAAATTTACGTTGAGGTACATCAGAATACTGTTTCATATCTTAGATTTTCGAATTTAAATTTATATTTGCTCCAAATAACATTCTAATTTGATTTAAATTCCTAGGTCATCTTATTTACAATTAGAAATTTAATATTGTGACTAAATTTCAGTATATATATATTATGAGTTTCAATTTGCACATATTCCAAATTTATATGCATTTTCAAATATTAATTTGTGTATAGTCCACATTTAATATAAAATTTCTTACCTATTTGGATTTGTGTCCTAATTTCTCTTTTTTTCCCAGCATAACTAAATGTATTTCCTCTCTAAATCTTTTCTCAATACCGCTTTCTCAATATTTTACCGACAACCGAATCTTTTGGGATCTATGCGCCTGCAGTAGCTTGGAGGCTTGGCCTCAGGGTTTCCAATTTTTTCTGGCGATTTTCCACCGAAAACTGATTTTCGATTTCGGAAAATATCGCTCAAAAACCGGTAGAAATCGAACAAGTTCAAAGTTATTTTTTTTGAAATCGGCGGTCAAACTTCGTAAAAAAAAATCAACGATTTTCACCGAAAATCGACCTAATGGACAAAATATTTTGACGTTTGATTTTTTAGTGATTTTTCGTCGAAAATCAACGACTTTCACCGATTTTCCAACGGTTTATGTCGCATAATTTTTTTCAAATATTTTATTTTATTTTTTTAAAATTGAACCGATTTACTGAGCGGTTTTGTTTATCGAACCGTGGTGATATAGGCGAAAATCGACGATTTTTAGAACCCTGTTTGGCCTCTCTCTGTTTATTAGCATATAGCATAGCTTCTGTACGTACAACTCCTACGTCGGTTCAATTCAAACTCAACTGTACATGGATAGGTTTGGTTTTAGTCCTTTAACTGTAGCTTTATATCTTGCTTCATGTCATGGACGTATTCATGTTGGGCAGGAATAATTTTTTTATACACGAGAATACGAGATACCTTTCTATACATACGCCATATACACAATATCTAATCTTTGCCTTAGATTATATCAATCCAAGAAATTTAACGATCGAGATGTTTTCCTTGTGAGAATTTTTAGCATTTTTCTCCGATTAATATGAGAATTTTTAGTTTTTTACATCTTAGATTAATATGAAGGGTTTCTAGGAGGCCCTCAAATTATATAAATTAACAATAGCTTGTCTATAGAGTTGCTTGACAAGTACGGTAGACATAGAAGTAAATGTTTGCTTAATTTCCCAAAACTACAAGTTTAATGTAGAAATTATCAGAAAACTACAACTTCTAACAACTATTTTACAAAATTCTAGACTGAAGGGTTATATGTATCGTAAAGCTACATGTCTTAGAAATCCCGTTGCATGAACCTGTATCTAACACGCTAACCCCACCTAGTAGCCGATATACCGTCCTCATGCCCACTTAAGGCATGTCCACGTCACGTGCCACACGTACCTTGGCCAATAACATCAATCTGCATTACGTGGCTTGGGGCTCTGCCCAAAGGGTTCGGACAATAGATTTTGCTGTCACTTATATCTGCAAATTGACATGGCTAGCTAGGGTACGCATGACGCATGACATGGATAGGACGTAATTAGGCGTGAGTGTGGTATAACAACTGATAGGTGGGCCCAGTGTGTTAGATATGTTTCATGAGACAAGGTTCTAAAACTTGTAGCTTTATCATATGTATAGCTCTTAAATCTAATGTTCTATAAAATATTTGCTAAAATTCGATAGTTTATACAATAAACTTACAGTTTTGCAAAATTTACTTTAGTTTGTGACTAGGATTAAAATGCAGTAGATTTAGAAGCATTGGTAAGGATCGAAACCGAGGTCAAGAATTTTGGAGGAAGAAAACATTGGTAAGGACCTTGTTGGCGGGGTTCACAATTTCGTTTACTCGCGAAAACCGCTTAGCTCATGGTAGCGTTTTCGCTGAAAAACCGCTCGAAACCGCGAAAACCGAACGGTTTGCAAATTTGAAAATTTTGAAATTTGATCAAATGAAATCCAAAACCGCGGTTTTGATTTAAAACCGCTCGTTTTGCTGAAACCGAAAGCGGTTTTGGAGAAACCGCAAAACCGCCTGAGGTTGGAAAATTGGGGAAAAATCGAAAAAATTGGAAAAAATACAAAAAAATATTGTAAAATTTATAGAAATACAGGAAGGTTAAAATTGAGTAAAATGTAATAAATATATAAATAAGGTATGTGAAAACGTGAAAAAATTCCAAAATGATCTCTTCTAAATTTGGAAAAAATCGACATGACCTTTGCTATATTTTAGTGAATTAGAAGTTGTAAGTTATGTATTTAGCAATAATATGTCAATAAGTAATCTTTTATTGCAATACTACAATCACACAAGTGCAAAAATCGGCATTTACATAACTACAAAGCAAAATCATTCGCAATTTCACTACCATTTACTTATCAACACCATTTACATTATAATGCATTTAAATTGAAGTTGTGGAGTAGGTATAAGTATAGCTTCGTCACTCTTCCATTGTCACAAAAATGACATGTTCGACTTACATGAACGGAACATCGAAAACCGATGACAGAAGGAAAAATGGTGAAAATATAAGAACAAATTGAAAAAATTGCAAAAAAAATTAAAAATGTAGAAAAATCCTAATTGAAAAAATCATTTATTTCTTCTAAAAAATCTAAAACAGAAATTAATGAAAAGGAACAAATACACTGTCAGATTTTTATAAATAGTAAAATGATTTATTATATTCTAAAATTTTAATGAAAATATAAATAGTTCTAAAGGATCATGTACTAAAATTTTCAGAAATATTAGACTTCATTTATTTCCCATATAAAATCAAAAACAGAAGAGCATATACAATGATAATAGCACTTTCGGAATTTTTAAAAAATACACATATCTGATCATCATCTCAAAATTTTACATAATCATTTTAATGACGTTATAACATCACAAAAAAGTATAAGAAATATTAGACTTCATTTTGTGCCCCTAGAAAATAAAAAACTGAAGAGCATATATTGTGACAGTATCACTGTCAGAATTTTTAAAAAATGTACATATGTGATAATAATCTGAAAATTTTACAGAATCATTATGATTACCTCAGGAACGCATAGAAAAAATTTCAAAATTTTTTGACACAGTTTGCTAAATTTCTACAAATTTTTGAAATTTACTGTTCATCTGGCCGATTTTCCGAGCGGTTTTAATTACCGAACCGGCTCGGTACGGGCGGTTTTCGACGGTTTTTTGAACCCTGCTTGTTGGGTGGCGAGTGAGTCCTAGCTTTTGCAATGTTTCCTAATAAATAATCTTTTTGGAAATTTGGCGCATAGCCAGGCGCCATGTATTAAGTGTTAGCCGGTAGGGTAATTGTCGCCTAGTTCGTGACGAAAAAGGGCGGTGGTAATCTGGAGCAATCTGTGTCTCCATCCTTCATGTCACCATCGCCAATTAGCTTCCCTTTTCCGTTTTTCAGACAACGAGCTGAATTCATTTGATCTGGGACAAAGAAGAATCGTATCTAACATTCAGTTTTGAAGAGCAAACCCGCCATTTTGAGGTGGGAAAAAAAAATACTCAATGGTGGTTGAGCCTCTCCTTGATAATCCGTACACCATCACAACAACCGAAGAACCATATGATGGCTCTACCTCTTCTTCCCAAAAGCAACTTACCGTGTACAACTACAACCTGAATGATGCACAGTTCTTTACCCAGTCACCCATTGGATCAAGCACATATCTGTCTGGTGCAGTCACCAGCCCTAGAGTGCATAATGTCAACAGCTACCTGGGACAAAACCAAATTCAGATTGTTGCAGGGGGTAGTCCTGAGTACCACAGGATCAAATCAAACAATGCTCTTAACTACATAAGCCAGATGCTGATAGAGGGCATTGACGAGAGGGTCGGCTTGTACCAAGGGGAGGCTGCCCATCAGGCTGCTGAGAAGCCCTTCTATGATATTCTTGCGACTCCTAACTGGCCACCACTCCATAGCAACAATGAACAAGATATACCTGATGGGAGTAGCAACAGTTATCACAACAGGCTCTGAAGCACTAGCTTCAGTAATGACCGTTCCAGTTACAACATGTTACAACCCTTACCAAACCCGTCGAGTCTATATAGCTATGGCAGGAGTCTTTTTCTGCCAAATCAGCCCTTGATGAGCACTGGGTGGACTTCAAGATTTGGCTTACTGCCTTGCAGTTTAGGAGAGGTGCCGACGAGGCAAAGAGGTTTGTTCCAAGTATCGATAAGTTGGTAACTGATCTGGAGAGCGACACTACAAAGGCAAAAGTAGGAGAGAAGAGCAAGATATCCAAGTCCCAGTCCCAGATACAAGCATTGTTAGCGGTGTTTCTATGCTTTCCCTCACAATACAAGTTGTACAGATCTTGAGACAAACAAAAGGGTAAGTAATCACATTTACCTTTCATTCATGCTTTAATATTTGTGCAACTTTAAAAAAGAACAACATAGAAGCACAGTGACTCGTTAGTTTGAATTTAAAATAACCACTTAAATAGTAAATAAAATGACACTACATCAAACTATATCAATTTCGAAAGAAGCTTGAAAATAGCTCGCTAAGCTCGATAACCAGCCCTCGTACCCTCGCCAACCAAACTATTCTTGATGTCTCAAAAGGGGTGCACATCATCGATTTTGGTATTTGCTTCGGCTTTCAATGGCCATTGTTGATTCAACGATTTGCAAAGCAAGGAGGACCCCCCTAAGCTTCGAATCATTGGTTTTTTTTTAAAAAAAAACTTCGAATCACAGGTATAGATGTGCCCCGGCCAGGTTTCCGCCCCTGCGAAATGATTGAGGAGACAGGGAAGCGGTTAGCTGATTATGCAAACATGTTCAAGGTACCTTTTCAGTATCAGGGCATTGCCACACGATGGGAAAGTATTCAAATCGAGGATCTCAACATTGACGAGGACGAAGTGCTTATAATCAACGGCATGTCATGGATAGAGAAAGAGCGAAGGTAATAGTTGTGAAAGGTGGCTGGCCGTGGCCTTGACCTCCTACCGTGCGATGGGGAAACTGTGATGAGGCTGCCGCGCTGCAGGTGCAAGGGACACGTCCTGAATAGAGGAGATGCAAATTAGGGCAATTTTCTCTATTTCTTTCTTGCCGAATACAAAGATGACAGCTATATAAATAAGCATGGGACTCTTAATAAGATGGAAACTAACCATCCAATATGCATCTAATCAATTACCTAATATGCATGCCATAATTACCAAATCCCGGGATATGCTAACTAATGCAATTTCCTAATATGGAGATAAGCTTCCAAACTCAGCCATCTCCTTCCATACAATTGAGATAAGCTTCCAAGCTAAGCCATCTCCTTCCATTTGGCCAACTTGATCTGCATGGGGGCTAGTTGCGCCAGTTGGCTTATGTCTCCTGGCGTATGTTATGCCCCACATGACAGGCATGTTCCGGATGAAGAATCTTGGCGATGAGACGGTAGCCATTAATAGTGCAAGGGATAGGGTGATGAAAACCTTGAGGAGGACTAGTGTAGTGCTCTGTCTTCCGGTTTCCTTTTCCCAGCACGTAATATATGGTCTTTTCCTTTTCTAGAACGTTTGTTTCCTTTTCCTTAATTCCAGGATATTTGTTTCCTTTTCCTTGAGATGATGCTGGAGGTGGGAGGAGATCTGTTGTGGGCCACAGGGATGAGTTAGACACATTAAACAATGACCATCAGATATGGGTGAGTAAAGCTGAGGAAAGATCTGAGAGGTTAATTTTGATGGAGGCAAGTTTCTGGGGACGTTTCGCTGGGTGCATGAAAGTTGAGCCATCTCTAGTGGGGTGCATTATTTAGGGTGGACGTAAAAAAGAATGCTTAGATGCATTATAAAGGGGTATAGATGAACCCAAAGATTTTTGTTCTTGGCATTGTGAATGGATCATACAGCTCTCCCTTCTTCATAATACGTTTCAAAGAGGTATTGTTCCATTACTCTCCAATGTTTGACATGCTTGATGCAAATGTTCCACGGGATAATGAGGCAAGAGAAGTGATGATTTTTAGCCCCCTTTGCATCGTTTGTCTTAGATCTAGCCCCCTCCCACCGGAATTTGCAAATCTAGCCTCCTCCACTATGCTCCTGCGCTCCCCTACCACGGGAGCCGGCGTGCCGCGCACCGGGAGCATGGGAGCGGGTGGGCACGGGAGCTGGCTGGTGAGCGCGCTGCCATGGCAGCGGTGTGCGGAAGGCGGGCTGCCGTGGTAGCCGGTCTCGAGAGTAGTCTGCCGTGGCCAGCAAGCGCAGGAGGCCGGCTCCAGCAGCCGGGGAGCACCGAGAGCACGGTGGAGGGGGCTAAATTTGCAAATTCCGGTGGGAGGGGGCTAGATTTGAGAAAAACGAAGCAAAGGAAAATCATCACTTCGAGGCAAGAAAGATGATAGAGAGGGGACTCTCTTGGCAGGATGCACTTAACATCATAGCATGTGAGGGTGCAGAAAGGATCGAAAGGCCAGAAAGTTACAACCAGTGGCAAGAAAGGTGCCTCAAGGCTGGGTTCGAGCAGCTTCCTGTCGATCCAGCCATCTTGAAAGAAGTAACAGATATGAAGAAGGAAATTTATCATGATGACTTTGTTGCTGATGAAGATAGCGGCTGGCTGCTGCAAGGATGGAAAGGGAGAGTGATTTATGCAATATTCACATGGAAGACTAATGAATCATATGCTGATCAGTAAGAATCAAACAGTTCTTCATATGCACGCTCAAAGGTGCATAGGAAACTTCCGACCTCTGTATCTATTTACACAATCCTGAACACGGTGAATATAGAATACTGAATACTACAAATTACTTGTTTTGTCAGGTGAGCATTGGAGACAATCTAGGAAGGATATGAGATGAGATTTTAATGTTAATACTCTATATGTTTTGACTTGGTCTAGCCGGCCTATCACATGAGCACATCTGGATAATAAACGATAGCCGGCTGTAAAATACTTTGTTTTTGTCATCCTTTTTAATTTATAAACAAATTGTTCTAGAAAGCTACTCTATAAGTGATTTGTTCTTCTTTTAAATGAACATGTACTGGGTTATTTTTTGGTCCTGTTGGACATGAGAATAGCAGAAATGATATTTCCGAACATTGTATTTGCTGTATGGTGATTATTGCACTGTCTACCTCTCAAAATTGGTGACATGAAAGTTCCTAAGAAATGCCATTTCAGATTAGAAGATAGCGATGGTATTAAATCTAAACAAGGTTCCTGTGCATGAATTCTTTTAGAAATGCTCTTATTTTCACATTTTATTTGAAGAAATGTGCGTGAATCCTATTAGAAAGTCAGCTTCACAGCTAAATAAGTGCAGGCCAAATCATACCAAACATGAAACAGCCCTTAAATTCCTCTTAAAAATGATTTTAAAATCAAGTGTAAGTTATAGGCTTCTAGCTGCTAAACTAGGAGATACAATAGGTCTCTTCATGTTTCATACAAGTTGATGAAGTCTAAACAACTCAACTTTGTAGCTAAACTGAATACATAAATCATGTGTAAAAAAGAACATCGGAATAATAGGTAAATACCTGGGAAGTGGGAAAGACACAAGAAGAATAAAGGTGCAACATGCAAGCAACCAATAGCTGGAATCATACAGCCCGAACGCCGATAATGCTTGTGTTGTCCATGATGTACAACTCTTTCCTTCGTCTATTCTTGACAGTACAATTTCTAGATTATATTAACCACTTAACCTGCATTCTCAAAAGTGTCTGGATTGAAAGGTACATTAGTTGCCTTTTGTTGATGACTGATTTTAGTTTTTTCATGTGGGATTATGGACTGCACAACTCTGACAAAGAGTTAGACAACAATTTTAGGATTTTCATTTCTAGTTATCATTTTTCTAGCTATAAAAAACCCATTTTCCTTTCATCCCTCTCTTTTCTCATATTCTAGGGCCTTCAGTGTCCAAACCAGACCGAATAGCCCAGTTTAGCTGAATAACAATGTTGCCTAGTTTGTGACAGAATGTTCACCAGAAATCCATTTGGAACATTCTCTGTTACCTTCATGTCAATATCATCCCTTCCATAAATCAGAAAGATGTTGGGACGCAAGTTACAAGAAATAAAATTCTTCCCTAATTCAGAAAGATGCCAAGAAGAAAGTTACAAGAAATAAAGTCCAAGAGGAGCACTAAACAATCTTAGCATCGACAAGAAAAAAAAAAAGCCCTTGGTACACAAACAAGGGCGCCCCAGCTCCTTCAATAAGGACTGGAAAATGGTCATTGTTCTCTATGTCTAGAAACAAAGCTCATGGTTTTTTTTTACCTTCCTCCTCCCTCTCCTTTGGCTCAGAAACATTCAGCAGATCTAATTAGGTGCTTGCTTGTGCAATTTTGCCAGTTCTCGACAACAGGAAAAGGTGCATTGTACATTTTTGGGGTATAGTCAATTTGACCTGTATGTTTCTATTCAGCTTTGGTCCTCTGACTTCTACATTCTTGATACATCAATACTTTTCTCAGCAGAAGGCGCTCTCCAGAGTTCAGAAGCTAGGCATGTCAAAGGTATGACTTTACATGGCAAGTAAACAACGCATGCCATCTTCAATATTAGGGGGATGTGTGCTACAAGAAATTATAAAATTAACTATTACAAGTATTATGCCGCATTCATCCTAAAGGTAGGTTTTACTGGTCAGTTGGTCTTGCAAAAAATTATGTGTTGCTGCTCATAAACTTTGGACTTATCCCATCCAGCATGCTTATTACATAAAAAGTTTTCATGTCTTCTTTTGGGAGCATTGCTAGAGCAGAATTTTCATGTTAAACACATGTACCTTTCTATTAATTCCTAATGCAATCACCTCTAAATTATTCTGGAATGTAGTTAATGAGTGAAGGTGGCTTTCAATTCTGCGCTGTTTACAGAAGAACAACATGCTCACACATTTCATTCATTTTCTAATGCAGACATTACACGAAATTTATCGGCTGTGAACTTCGGAAGGTACATTTCTGGTAATAAGTTTTGAGAGGCAAATCCTCCTTTGGTTGGTGCAGAAACACTCATAAAAGGTTGGTCTATCTTTGTAGATTATAAACTGTTACGCCAAAAGCAAAAACCAGCGCAGGTCTGGTGCAATGGACAGGCATGAGTATTGCGAGATCAACTCAAATGTGACTCTTAAGTATATAAACCGAATATTGATGGAGGAGGACATTGACGAGAATGTCAGCATATACCAAGGACGGGATGCACTTCAGGCCACGGAGAAGCCCTTTTACGATATTCTTGGGCAGGCATACCCATCTTCGTCGAAGGAAACAGTGATCAATAGTGACGGTCAAGCAGTTTGCCCTGATGAAAGTAGAAGCAATTATCATGAGCAGGCATGCAGTGGTAGCTTCGTCAGAGATTTTCTTGGGCCACAGGGTGCGCACTTGATAACCACTGACTGTGCTTCTGAATTTGACCATTCGGTTTTGCAATTTAGCAAAGGTATTGAGGAAGCAAAGAAGTTTGTTCCGAGTATTGAGAATTTGGCGGCTGATCCGGGGAGCCATGGCCTTTCTGTTTCCAAACAGACGGCAGTCACAGAGGGAACAGTAGAACAAAAGAGCATGCATGCAATCAAAAAAAGGAACCATCCTCGTGTTGAGGAGGGCCTGGAGTTGTTGGAGGCGAGGACAGTAAGCATTCGGCCATCTCTACTAGCGAGACAATCCGGGATGAAATGTTTGACATTGTTCTGCTCTGCAATCGGAAGCCCTATGATGAAGTTGCTCTCCTTAGAGAAATGATGGCAAAACAAGCAAACAAAATTGCACAGGAAGTTCAAAGCAAAGGATATGGCCAAGGGCAAGGGAAGCCACGAGGTAAGAAGCAACAGAAGGGGGTGGTCGATCTCAGGGCTCTTCTAATCCAATGTGCGCAAGCAATAGCATCTAGCAACCATCCCTTTGCCAGTGAGCTGCTGAAGAAGATAAGGTGTCACTCTTCGCCAGACGGAGACGGTTCTGAGAGGCTGGCAAGCTGCTTCGCAGACGGTCTCGAGGCACGCTTGGCTGGGACAGGAAGTGAAATTTACCAAAGCTGATGGCGAAGCGAACAAGTGTCGCAGACACGCTAAAGGCCTACCGCCTTTTAGCACAGCATGCCCTTTCGTGAATGTAGCAAACTACTTCTCCAACAAAACTATCGTTGATGTATCAGAGGGCGACCAAGGGTGCACATCATTGATTTTGACATCAAGTTTGGCTTTCAGTGGCCATCTCTCATCCAGCGCTTTGCAATGCGAGAAGGTGGCCCCCCAAAGCTTCGCATCACTGGTATAGATGTACCCCAGCGAGGTTTTCGCCCTTGTGAAAGGATCGAGGAGACGGGGAAGCGGTTGGCTGAGTATGCAGACATGTTCAAGGTGCCTTTTGAATATCAAGGCATTGCCTCGCGATGGGAAAACATTCTAATCGAGGATCTCAACACTGACGAGGACGAGGTGCTAATAATCAACTGCATGTTCCAAATGAGACGTCTTGGCGATGAGACAGAAGACATGGATAGCGCAAGGGATAGGGTATTGTATGCCATGCAGAGGATGAACCCAGAGGTTCTCGTTCTCGGCATTGTGAATGGATTGTATAGCACCCCCTTCTTCCTGCCACGATTCAGAGAGGTTTTGTTCCATTACTCCTCACTGTTTGACATGATTGATACAAATGTTCCTCGGGATTATGAAGCAAGAATACTGATAGAGAAGGATTACTTTGGAAGGACGGGGTTAATGTTGTAGCGTGTGAGGGTACACAAAGGATTGAGAGGCCAGAGAGTTACAAACAATGGCAAGTAAGAAGCCTCAGGGCTGGGTTCAAGCAACTTCCAGTTAATCAAGCCATCCTGAAGAGATCAATGGAAGGAATGAAGGAGTCTTATCATGAAGACTTTGTCATCGATGAAGATAGCGGCTGGCTTCTGCTGGGTTGGAAAGGGAGAATACTCTATGCACTGTCCTCATGGAAGCCCAAAGAATCATATGCTAAGCAGTAAGATCTAATTAGATGTTTCTATGCAAGTCAATAATATTAAGAACTCTGATAATGTTTCAGCTTACATAATTTCAAACCCGTGGAGCTAAAAAGGTGATCTTGAGCACAATGGCTCTAAAGTACTACAAATCAAGTCTGGTGTTGGCAGGATATTGGAGAAAATCATGGAAGTAGACGTCATGGGATTTTGAATTTTGCTTATTCTACTTTTTTTGTAGGAAATAATGTGTTATGTGGGGCCTTACCTACAGCTGAAGCAGCAGCAGGCATGCGCCGGCTGTGGCAGCAGCCTCCTCATCCATTTAGTTAAGTTTTTAAAATTCTTTGACTCTAATATGACAATTAAGCAATTATGGCACAAATTACAATTCTATTATAATCAAAGCCTAAATAAGGTAGGTTTTACTACGTGCACCAACAAGCTAAGTTTAAGCAAGAATAGTAAACCTAGAAAAACTATCAACCACAATGATAACTTTATAGTTATCACGACGCCTCGATGAGACGAGGTGCCTTCGGGGCGCTTGGATGCCTAGGCGTCAATTAGGCAACCAAACAAAATACACAGCGCGCTTGAGTTGCTGTCTACAACCACACAGGATCTCAAAATTGTATACTCAAAAGATATACATCCATTCACAAAAGATCCCACTTGCTCTGGTGCAAGCTACCATGCCTACAGCCAGCTGTAGTAAACTGGCAATTCTCCATCTCCATGGCAATAAAGAATGAGAGAAGAGAAAAGCAACGCTCAAGTCCAATACTCTCTGTTCCTCACGCCAATACTCTCCCACCGGACAAAGTGACCTGCGCCCCTGCTCATCTCCATGCCAATACATTCAGTCGAGAGGACTTGTACAACTCGACGGACTTGTCCAACATCCTGTTCTTGCAGAGCCCCATGAGCAACGTGTGGTACGTTCGCTCATTCGGCTCGCAGCCCTTGGCCTCCATCTCCTCGAGCAGCGCCGTTGCCCATAGCGCATCGCCCTTGACGCACATCTCGTTCATGAGCGAGGTGTAGGTAATGACGTTCGGGGAGTGCCCCGCGACGGCCATGGCGTCGAGGCACATCCTCGCCTTGGCGACCATCCCAGCGCACGTGAGGCCGAAGACGAGGGTGCTGTATGTGGCGGAGACGACGAGCTAAGGCGACAGTTTTTCCTATGCAGCGGTAGCGCCGGCACTCCAGTTTTTCCCAAAAAGTCCTTCTGCAAAATAACTACCGCGCGGTAGTACTGGCCTCCTAGGCAGCGGTAGTGCCGATTTTGTCAATGCAACAGCGTTTTTCAGAAGATTTTGCAAGGAATGGACACAATCTAAGTATGAGCATGATTTGAACCATAATTTCCAACCATATTCAACCTACTAGCCAAAGTTCCCTCTTGATAGTACGACACCTATTATAGTAATCCGATCTTTTCTCTAAACACCGAGATCGGCAAAATCTATGAAAAGGTCCTTAAAATTTTATACCTTGGCCTTGAGCTTGCATCATTGAAATACCTTTATATCCAAAACTTCATCCTTTTGCTGATGCAACGACGAGGACCAACCTAATCTTATACACTCAATAAATATGTTAGTCCGTTATTCATGATTGTCATTAATTACCAAAACCAAAATAAATTAGGGGCCTAGATGCTTCAGTCGTTAGTCACTTAGTTAAGTTGTTAGTCAAGTTGTTAAGTTGTTGCTTTGTTAGTTGCTTTAACATAAGGTTGTTATTGAGTTGTTAGGCTAGATCTTCCATGTTACAAGGAGACTAGCAGATTATGGAATAAAGTAAGAAAAGAATTATCTCTAATCCCTCTCCCTCTCCCTTGCGCACCCCATCCTCCTGCGCATTCTCTTCCTCTCCCTCTCTCACTCAAATACCACCTACACTAGCTTAAGCCATGGCATCCACGAGGAAGCCGGGAATAAGCCCACTTCATCACATAAATATTGGTAACAGTCCTTGGATCATGACAACTTGATATCAGAGCCAGGCGCTGCACAATCCCCCATGACGAGCAACAGCGAAGGATCTGACGCCATGGCCGCATAGCTAGTGGTCATCATGAAGAAGCTCAACAAGATGGACGCCAAGATCGACAACCTCGACGATCAACAGAAGGCACACCACCTGGCCATCGGCCGATTGGAAAACGGCAAGAACACAGTGCCAAGTAATAGCAGGGCCCTCAGCGACGACATCTTATAGCGGCCATACCCATTGGAGCACAAGCATGAGTCACCAGAGGAGTGTGCTCCTCGCTATCACAAGCTGGATTTTTCGGTCTATGACAGAAAAGCTAACCCACTGCCTTGGCTCAGCCACTGTGAGCAGTTCTTTCGCGGCCAGTGAACCATCGAGGAGGAGAAAGTGTGGCTAGTAGCCTTCCACATGGCTGGACCAGCACAACAATGGTATGCACGACTAGAGCCGGAATCAGGCACCCTACCACGGAACCATTTCTCAGAGATGGCCAATCTGCGCTTCGGGCCGCCCCTGCGATATAATCCACTCGGTGAACTCGCAACTCTCAGGAAGCACGCGCTCTCTCAGAGTACTAAGAGCAGTTCCTCGTGCTCATCAGTCGCGCAGGCACGCTCTCGGAAGATTAACAAATCCAATTGTTCATTGTTGGATTGCAGGGCACCTTGCGCATCGATGTCGAGCTACAAGCACCAGCCACGTTGGAGGTCGCCATGAGCCTTGCATAGGACTATGAGCTCCGTGGGCAAATACAAGAAGCCAACAAGGGAGCACCGCCGTGATCTCCGCAGTGGTGTTCGGCGGCCACCCCGACCATCCTAGCAGGCACGGCGCACACCAATAAGGCGACGCCATGGCGTCTTCCACAAAGGGTGCTAACGCCCGAGGAGATACTAGCAAGATGAGAGGTGGGACTCTGCTACAACTATTAAGAAAAATTCACACCAAACCATCGGTGCAAATGTCTGTTTGTGCTATGGTCACCTGGAGAGGAGGACGACGACCTAGGAATCCCCCTCTATGCTCTGGTCGATGTATGCCCACGCGAGAGTGAGACTATGCAACTCAGTCTCAATCGGGAGCACAAAACTCATTGCCCTCCTAGACACTAGGTCTACCCACAATTTCATATTAGAAGAAGCAGTCGCACGAGAAGCAGTCGCTCTTCATCCCTGCACAGGGTTGAAGGTGATGGTGGCTAATGGTGATTGACTCACCTGTAGTAGGGTATGTGGCGGCCTAAAGATCAAATTGGCCAAGAGGCCTTCACGTTTGACTACTCGACATCAAGTGGCTACGCACGCTGGGGACCATACTGTGGGACTTTGTGCGCCTGAAAATTTCGTTCTCACACTAGGGACAAGTTGTCGGGCAAGGCCTGACTTCACCGAGCCAAAACATCCGTGTCCTAGCCTACACTGGACCGGACGTTTATGGTCGATCTTTTAGAAGAATTCAACGACATATTCGCAGCCTCGGGGTCTCCCACCCCTCAACACCAGGACCATCGCATCCACCTTTTGCTAGCAACGGAACCAGTGGCGGTACGTCCTTACCACTACACCCAGAACCAGAAGGATGAACTAGAACATCAATGTGACAACATGCTGGCTCAAGGCGTCATCCGCAGGAGTTCCTCCGCATTCTCAACACCAGTACAGCTTGTCAAGAAGAAAGATGATTCATGGTGCTTCTACGTCGATTATCATGCCCTGAACGACAAGACGGTGAAGGACAAGTTCCCATATCAGTGATGAAAGAGCTGCTAAATGAACTGCAGGGAGCCTAGTTTTTCACCAAACTGGACCTATGGTCAGGATACCATCAGGTGCGCATGCACCCACTTGATGTGGAGAAGATGACATTAAGGACCCCAAGGTCTGTTTGAATTTTTGGTGATGCCATTTGGCCTCACCAACGCGCCAGCAACCGTCCAGGCATTGATGAACAAAGTATTACAGCGGTTCCTTCAACGGTTTGTTCTTGTGTTTTTTGATGACATCTTGATCTACAACTCATCCTTGGTGGGCCTTACCTACAGCCGGTGTAGCAGCAGGCATGTGCCAGCCGCTGGCTATGACAACAGCCTCCTCATCCATTTAGTTAAGTTGTTAAGTTGTTGCTTCGAGATAAGGTTGTTATTGAGTTGTTAGGCTAGATCTTCCATGTTATAAGAAGACTAACAGATTATGGAATAAACTAAGAAAAGAATTATCTCTAATCCCTCTCCCTTTCCTTCCTCTTCCTGTCCTTCGCACACCCTTTTCTCCTGCGCATTCTCTTCCTCTCCCTCTCTCACTCAAACACCACCTCCACTAGCTTAAGCCACGGCATCCACAAGAAAGCTAGGAATTAAGCCCTTTCATCACATAATTATTGGTTACGGTCCTTGGATCATGACATAACGTAACAGACTAATAGGTATACTACAGAAGGAGTCCATAAGATATAGAAAAGTGAGCAACGAGTGTATACCAAATTTGTTCTCAACATTTTTATAAAATTTGCAGACGCGCTTTTTTTTTTACCAAGTTTGAGTATTTAAGTGATTCTTTTGAGCATTTTGAATAAATTAGCCACGGTGATTACTTTTGATCCTATTGGACACGAAATTAGTAACATGCAACCTTTTTTGTGGCAATGCTGTATTGATTCATTGGTTGTAAAGCCTTTTATTGTTCTTTCTCTACAGCTAGATTTAATTTAATTATATGGGGTAGTACAAATAAGCATGGAAAACAAAATTTTCCTTATTAGTACAAAAAGACATCATGGCTCACATAAATACTATTCTATCCTTATAGCGCTGAGGATTGCCGGCCAACCGGTGTGGCCACGTCACCTAATTCGCGGAACGGCCCTTCAAAAAATTCGAAATCACGTTTAGGTCCTCTGATCGGTTTTTTAAAAAAGGACCTAAAAACAAAATTACATTTATGTCCCTCTACGGTTTACGTTCAGATCCTCCCGAAAAAAAACATATATTTGCCAAAGGTTTATAGCAGTCCACATATTCGTCGACGGGTCCTACCGACCCATTTTTTTTTAAAAAACAAACATGAACACCAAAAATACGCAAAAAAAACCAAATGCCGTTTAAATCCCTTCACGGTTTTCTAAAAAAAATGTTTATGTCCCTTTGCGTTTTACGTTCAGATCCTCCAGAAAAAAACATAGATTCACCGAAGGTTTATAGCAGTCCACATATTCGCCGACGGGTCTTACCGACCCATTTTTTAAAAAAACAAACAAACATGAACACCAAAAATACGCAAAAAAAACTAAATGCCGTTTAAATCCCTTCGCGGTTTTCTAAAAAAAACCATAGTTTCGCCGACGGCTCCTAGCAATCAATTTTTTTCAGAAATATCCGTCGTACCAAATTTTGCGCGGTGCAGCGTCGTGCGACCGAATTTTTCAAAATTCGTACGACGCAGCGTAGCGCGTGGCACTGGCTAGTTACAACTATCCACATCCCATTAAAGCACGAGATGAACCCCCCAAAAAAACACTATGTAAACAATACTACATTGAACAAAGGTCATATTTTGTCAATTGAGTAATCAGGAAACTAACCTTACTCAATACACACTTCATATTATTTCATAAAAAATGCCCTCATTTCTTGGCTCAAATGATCTTATCTTCTTAGAAGTGACTGTTCACTTGTGCAAAAAGAGCCCTAAAATCTGTCGTTGGTGTCCCTTCACCTTCAGGTTTTGATGCCAGATCAAATGACTTAAACCTTGCCTCCTCAAACAGCAAGGCCTGCATAGGAAAGGCACAGATGGACCAGGCAATAGAATCATCACTTACCACAATCTTCTCTACAGAGAGATAAATATACATGCAATGTGTTGTATAGGTAAAAGCTGGAAGATTTGTGTTTGGTTGAAGAAAAAAACATTGAGCAGTAATTTATTTACAGGAACACATCTTTCGTTGTATGAAGGTACCTGAATGCAAACATCTGCCCTGGCTATAGTTCTTGTTTCTGTCTTCAAGATTGCATCATCCTTCCAGACAATCAACTCCTGCACACCACCATCTTTATCTTGTAGTTCTCAAGCCCTGCAAAGAAAAGGAAAATGAATATGGTATGTTGTCAGTACAAGTAACATGCCATCCCTAATTCAAACCATGATAATTCTTACAGTTTAGGTTATATTTGTTAGTGTTTTCTTTATTCATGACACACAAATATGTTTGAGTTTATGACTAGACATCTATAGCGAAGAAAAGTGAAATACTATGCTATAAAGCTAATATGCTAAAAAAACTATTTGTGGAATATGTAAGAGAAAGTGCATTTCACAATTATAGCTTTAACAAATGTCTTTGTGTTACAACCTTATAATTGTATATGGTAGACCAGAGTCCGCCAGGTATTGCGAATTTAGAAGAACGATGAGGCATGCCAAGTTTGCAAACAGTAAACATGATATGCCCAAGCATACATACAGACGGACACGCAAACATAAAGAACAAATAAAAGAAAAGCTTCGAATATGCTATATAGTACCAGTATATTCCCATTTCCTAGCTTGTTTAATGGGTGATTGATGTCTGTTCCACCCATGGATCCAACCAAAACTGCATGTTTTACACCGATGGTCTTGGCTGCATAAAGATGCAAAAAAAAAAAACTGAGACAAAGAAGAAATAAATTGAACCCAAAAATGACACATACTAGCTTGACAGACCAGTAATTTTGATATTACTGGCTGAACGGCATTGCGTAAAACACAACAGGTTAACATACTACTTGAATCTTTAAAGAATATATATATGTGCAAGACGAAGGTGAAGATTTACCAGCATCTATTTGATTCTTTTGGCCAATCCAATCCACCTTAAAACAGTGACAACCAACACAAGACGTTAATTCAAAAGAAATGCACAAGTTAGCATTGCTAATGTGAGTTATGTCAAATGATTAATTTCAGCCACCTGCTAAACTCTGAGCACTCTCCTTTAGTAGGATCAAACCGGGGCTTCATCTTGGGAACCGCGCTAGTGAGGATGATGAGTGCGTCGATGCCCTCAATCGCAGGGGCAATGCTTCCAGAGTTCCAGGATCCCTTATTTATAAGGTGTTGGAATTAATTTCAGAATTAACTTAACGGAAGAAATCAAAGGGCGTTGAATTATGGGTGCGGTACTTTAGTTCTATATTACTTAGCTACGCGATGAAAAACTAGTTTCCAAAGGAAGCTTTTGTATAGACTTACTAAGAGTTAGCGGTAAGACTAAAGATACGTATAGTTGTCTATATTAAGCTATGTATACGCACGTGCGCGTGTATCATATATTTCGTGTGTTTACTGTATGACTTGTGACTTGTGATGACGCGTGATCGAGACGTGCTAAGTATATTTAACCTTTTACCATGTGTACCAATTATATCACATAACCTTACACTTCGACTGCCGATGTGGCACCACGGACTCAGCAAGACAGACGTTCTCGTGCGGTTAATCCATTCGCCCACGGTGCGAGATTCCAGAGAGCGGTTCCTATAATCGTGGCAAATCGATCTGAGTGCTCGTAAGGCGGTTTTGGTTAGTCGCGCCTTCATAAGGGAGATGCCCCTACATGTGAAGTAACACGGCGAAAAACCAATCTTATCTTCTTCCAGCGCTCTCTACTTCCTCCGGTGATTGCTGTCACCTGAGCCATTCCATCCCTTCTTCTGTCGTGCAACGAGCATGAGAGAGAGAGAGCATTGTCTCCGATCTAACGCCGGTCTTCGACGACCGCATGGGAGACCGCAATTAGGTTTTTGAAAGCACCGCACCACGCGACTGCTCGCCTTCATCTTCAATTGACACGTCACTCCTATGCAGTTTTCAATTCTTTACCAAGCCCACTGTAAGTGCCTTACACTGACTAGTTGTTGGTCCAAACAATCTTTCTATTATGATTAGATATAATGATAATGCATGATGCTATGATAGTATTGTTTACATCTATATATCATTTGGGCTATCTAGCACGTGTAGGCATCCCTTTCTTATTAGCATATTTTGTATTCATTGAATCTTTCCCAACTGCAAGTAATCTTATCGCAGATGTAATTTTTAACATCATGTTTTTATTGTATAACTTTAGAATTAAATTAGCGTTAGGCTATGTTAATTTTCTAGCATAAGGGAGGCCTGGGAGGTGCGGCCGTGAACGGAGACGTCACCCGCATCCACGCCGCCGCCGTCGCCATCGTTCTCTCCGACCGGCGAGTAAGCAGTAGCAGTTGCTTGGCCTTGGTTGGCTTGGCTGTCACTCTCTCCACTTCTCCGGTCCTTATCGCTTTATCGTCTTTCTTCCCGCTTGTCACAGACAGACCAAAAGTCGGATCGCTGTGTATTGTTGGGCCGGGAGAGCTACAGCAGTATCAAACTCTACTGCTTCTGTGAGTAATGTTGACGGACAAGCAAGGCATAAAACAGCTTTAGCCTCGTCGATTGCTTGGTACAGGAAGAACATCCAGAGTCCGCATGGGGAAAAACGAACAATGACGGCGGTGATTCCCTCAAATATGAGCACGAGCCTGTCGGAGAGGACACCACTGAAGGCCGGCGAGGAAGAAATCGCCTGAGGTTAACTACCCACATTGGACTCTTGAGTCGATGTGCGTGCTCGTTGAAAATAAAAGCAGATATACATGCATGCATGTGTACGTTAAGTAGGACAACATATTCCTACTTTTTAGAGATTGTCAAGTATCCGATTAATTTCTTAGCGTATGTAGGGAACGTACACGCATATATGTCTGTGTGGCGCGTGAGTGTAATGTGTATGGATTGTATGTGTCTAGTTTGTACCCTCAAAAAAATTTCTCAACATATTTCCCTTCTTAACTCTACAGAAGCCTAGCCCACTACTACAGAAAGACCTATTTTAGACGTCTCATTATAGACGATTTTGCTAACGCGACTGTCTAAATTACTGGATATACTAACAACCGTATGTAATAAACTGATATAACTGATGGTTCGTACCACGAACGTCTGTGATATAACTATATATCACGGACGGTTTTCTGAAAAGAATCGTCTGTGATACTTCACTGATAATTAGTTTCACGAATCGTTTGTGATATCAACTTATCACAGACGATTTTCTTTTCAGCAAACGTCTGTGATATTTCCAGTCAATATATAATACATCTAGTTCAAACACCTATTCATTGGTACACGAATATAAGTTTGTGAAGTAACAATGACAAGTGAAAATTGAAATAATTGAAGGCTTTAGACTACATGCACCACATACAAAGATTTAATAGACAGAAATGATGCCGCTAAAAACTACGAAGGAAAAGTATACCAAAACAATATCAAGCAACATGATTAAAATAATTACCTTTGTCTTTCCATCAACATTATTGACTTTCAGTCATTTCTCTTATTCCCTACAAAAATGATCATATTGTTGTGAAAATGGTGTCTGGGTATATTATCAGTAATCACGTCGAATTAAATACTAAAAACATTTATATTACCTTTATAAGCTCAGCTTTTGCCTCTTCTAGCTCTGCATTCGCTCTGTGCTCCTTAATGATGAGTACATTGTTAAGAGATTTAATATCTTGCGATTTGTCATCTATGTCTTCTAGTTTTTATTTCATCTCATAAATCTTTTTTATTAACTCAAAATCTTTTTCACTTCTGTTATGCTCCATTACATCAGACATTCCTTTCAATTATTCTATCTCCACCTCACGTTTTTGTTTAGCATCCAAAACTTTTTTATATCATATATCTTGTTTGTATGCTCTATTTTATCTATAAAATTTGCAGTCAAGGTTGTTCCTACAAATCTTTATTTGTCAAATCAAGCTTTAGTACTAATTAATGCGTGTTCTATTGGCTCCATTATATAAATATTTACTTCCCATAATTTCTAGCCGTACATATCCCTTGAAACATACCTTAGAAAGGAAACCACCATATCTTTTATACACCAGGTAAAACATACATCCGGAGTCAAATTCTATACTATAGATTGCTAAGTAAAAAAGATTCAAAAGTAGTAAAAAAACTTGTCTGTCAACAATAAATGAAAATGTCCAGTTTTACATCATACTCAAATCTTATGATGCTACCTCAATTTATGCACAACCCTCTTATGATTTCTAAAAGGTCCACATGTATTTGGTTTGTAGTTTCCTGAATACGTCACTACTATAGAATGATACAACACTATCTCTTCATTTGAGTCGGTTCCTAACTTTTCAAAAAAAAACAATAGTATATATAATTCGGCGTGGGTGAGATATGGCACAAAGCATCACTATCGGTTTGGCCTCAGAACTGATAGTGATAAGCCGATAGTGATGACGATTGTCATCACTATCGGTTTCGACCTTTCTCAGGTCCGAACCAATAGTGATATCGTTTCTAATCACGATCAGTTTCTAAGATTAGAAACGATCGTGATAGTACATATACCAAACGTTCTCGTGCTTGACCTGTCGGCTTCTCCTCTCGATCCATTCAAATACAAAAAACCGAGGTGTCCACCTCATGCTTAACCTCTCGGCTTCCCATCCATTCTATAAAAAAGGATTTTACTCCTCTCCGCCTACAACGCCCATCTGTCTCCCCTCATCCGCGTCGCTCAACTGCTTCCCCGAGCACGTCGCTGTAACACCCTGGCCTAAATTAGCTCAAAGTCCAGCCTACCGTAGGGCGTACCTACGCATGCATAGCACCCCATTTACATTTTCGTCCTCGCTTAGTGTAAAAGGGTTAACCCGGAGGTACTATATTTGGACCCAACAGGCATTATATACTACTATAACTCACTTTGTGTAAGCAATGTGGGACTAATCCCACCACTGCTCCACATGGGCCTTCACATTAATGGGCCGGGGTATTACACTCACCCCCCTAAAGGCTGATGCCCTCGGCAGCACACCGTATACACGGCAGATACTTAGAACCACCCCTCGGTACACGGACGTGCGTCCAGTGCCAGCACATATGCTATGCTATGTGGTCACTTCGGGCCCACATGCGCCATATGTCATATGCCCGCGCCTTTGTCCCACACGCGCCCGTGCAGCGAAGGTTGATGCTCTGATACCATCTGTAACACCCTGACCCAAATTAGCTCAAATAAAACATCACAATGCACTGCAATGATTTACCATACCCTTCCTACTGTGCATCAGAGTGTGTCAAGTTTTAAGTTAGTTAACTAACCTATATCAGATTTTAAGGTTATTGTCATATGGCAAAATTTTAAAAAACATAAACCTAAGCTATGTTTCTAATTTCCCAAATCAAGATTTTAGTTCACTCTAGAGTAATTTACTAGTTTCAATTACCACAAACCTAAAGCCCGCTCTGATACCAACTATCTCCCCTCCCCCACGTCGCTCATCTACCTTCCTGAGCATGTCGTCGTCGCCTCCTTCCCCAAGCACGTCATCGCCGCCTCCCTGAGCACGTCGTCACCTCCTCATCCCTGAGCACATCGTCGCCTCCTCTCCGAGCACGTCGCCGTCGTCTCCTCCCTTGAGCACATCGTTGCTACCTCCTCTCTGAGCAATGTTAGTTGCACTGACTTTTCAGTTGGCACTTTGTTAATATAATCATCTCATTGTGATTAATTTCTTTACTGTTATTGCAAAGGGGCTAGATAATTTACTTGTCTTAGGGACCTTGCATGTGGGGAGGCATTGTTCGATGAGGAGTTGGGCTTGTTAGACTGTTTGTGACAATATTGATTAATCCTTTACATCTTGCAATACTTGAATAGTTCAATTGGTATCATCTGTAAGTGCTACTAGATATATGTTCATGCTCATTGTGCTTACTGTTCTACTTTTGATTGGTTATTATTGTTTTGTTCATGCTATTGTTGGCTGTTTTTAGCATTAGAATTGTTGCTGGCAGCCTCTGTTTACATTCTTGTGCAGTTTGTACTATTATAGTTTCAGTAAGCATTCAAGAGTATTGATTCTCTTAAATATATCTTTATCTAATTGATTAGGTTTTATAAACTATCAACTATTAAATCTGTTTTTAAAGGTAACGGGAGAGTGCCTGGAGAACCTTTCTATAGCTTGCGTTAGATTGCATAATTGGTACCTAGAACAAGCTAAAAAGCCAGTGCAAGACCGCATAACTAGTATCTCGGTTAGCTTCACGCCTAAGCATCTGTTCAACGAGTCATTGGGAGGCTTCTTCGCAGTCAACTTGAAGGACCTGTTTGACGTCTTCAACCTCGACGTCGTGCTCTTGAGATGCTGGACATTGTAAGTGTGTGCAATCACAGTCTACATTCGTGTGTAATACCGATAAATGTCATATATATATAACTCATTGCTTTCGTATTTATAGATACATGTCTGTGCAGCGAGAGAGAACAAACAATCGTTGGGTTTCCTGGACTCATAGATAGTCTCCAAGCAAAAAATGGACAAAGATTTACAATATATCAATGAATACGTCGAACAGGCCTTGGTGGCTCAAAAAGATAAAGATTTCATACTTTTACCCTACAACCCAAGGTAAGTGCTGCACTATTTGCTACACTTTGATTTGTATTGTGCACGCAACTCTGTTTTGTTAATTGACCATACTGACATACCTGTGTAGGTTTCACTGGGTTCTCATTGTAATTCATCCAGCCACGAATCGGTTATTTACCTTGATTCCTTACAGAGTGCTAGCCACAACTTAAATCCTATTGCGAAATTACTCATCTGGTAATCACGTTTTCTCCATAGATAACATGATCATGTAGGTTGTTCAAGGTGTACGTTGCTCATAGAATGGCTGAGGCTAACCTTTTGCAATCACGAACGACTTTCAGAGTGTACAAATTTTATAGAGGGCGTTCTGACAAGGACAGACCGAAGGTGAAGCACGATTTTAAGTTTCTGGTGCCCGCTATACACAATAATCCTATATAAACTATGTAATAATGACTCTGGAACTAACCAATTCTTTATTTGCAGTACCACCAGCAGGGAAAGAGAAATAACCGTTGTGGATTTTACGTTTGCCACAACATGCAAGTCCTCGTCAATAATAAAAAGACCAGTCAGGTAATAACTGTGTTGGAAGAGGCCAATCTGATGCGAATTCGATGACAACTATGTTCCTTCTTGCTAAGTCAAGTCTTAAATCCAGAAGACAAGTTCCACGCTACCTAACTCCAGGAGTTGTGTTTTTTTCCGAATTATCATCTGGGTTAATTTGTCAAACTTGTGCTGTGGATTTGTGAATTGTAGTTGTGCATTCAGTTAATTGGTTAATAATATTGAGTTCCATTGGTTAATATATCTGAATTCATTTCTGAAATGGATGTGCCGTGCAATATTAATCTATACGTAATCTGCTTGCGCTGTGATGTAATCTGAGTTGATTGCCGAAATAGATGTAATGTTTGTAATTTGAAATGCATGTAATGCTTGTCATCTGAAATGGATGTTATGCTTGTAATCTGAGTTGAGTTAATTTGTAAACTACTTTTTACAGAAGGCATGGCTAGCATTTTCTGAAGCTAGCCAATAAACAAAAAAAAACTTGTCTGTAAAAAGACTTATCACAGATGGTTTTTAATTAGAAACAGTCTGTGATGTTATAATGTAACAAACGATTTCAAAATAAAATCGTCTGTGATATCATAACATTTACTATATCACAGACAGTCCTAGTTAAAAACCATCTGTGATATCTTCTATCACAGACGGTTCAGAAACAGTCTGTTATATATCATAACATCACTGACATATAGTTACAGATGGTTTGAAAAATCGTACGTGATGACGATTCTAAACTGTCTATGACGATCTTTTCTGTAGTAGTGTGATGATCGAGCTAGCGTGCCTGGTGATCAGCCGAGATCCAGTCGCGCACGCGCGCGTCAGAATGATGTTGGCGGCGCGGGCAGGTCGAAATAGCAGGGAGGATTAATTAATCTTGGCACATTCAGAGGCACCAAGTTGGCACGTGCTTAGAGGTAGTTTTCTGGCCACGTCGGAGAGAGAATATACCAAGACTTCGGCATCGATGCTTAGTTAAACGTTGGTGCTTGATGGATGCTAGCTTGTGAGCTAGTTTGCCGGAGAAGGTAAGTGCTTCCATTGAAGGATTGAATTCCTAAGTGGGTGCCTGAGGCTGAGGATATGGCGGAATCTCTCGCTTCTAAGCATGTACGAATCGTATGCTTCTTTTGCATTACAGCTTTAACCCACCGTGGGAAGAACCGGTTATCGCCAGGGATTTTTAACCCTAGATTGGCTTCGCTCAATGTACAGAATCAATGTACATTAATGCACCATCACGTTGATATACAGAATCAATGTGCGGGATTTAATTAGAAGAATGGTGGTAAAGAGGAATTAACCGCACGTTGTGCCCTCGCCCGCCTCCTCGTGATCACGATCTTCAACGAAAACCAGAGATCGATGTAGCCGATTTTCGAAAGAGTGAGAAGAAGAGGACGACGGAATCTATGAACAAGTTTTATGCATCTAGCTAGCTAGCACATTAATTATTTATTGTGCGTTTAAACGAAAGGAAGAAGAAGTAGATCGTGCCCGGCTCGATCGGTACGTACTACTACAGTATATCGATCATCAGATGTATACATGCATGTACAACACAAATTTAACAAGTACGATCACCAGACATACATATATGGCAGTCTCTCTCCGTATATAGGCGCAACAAAACACCGTGTACATGCATTTAATTAACGGTACAGGACATATATATTAACGGTACAGTACTCTTTCACTCATGCGTGTGCCGGACTAGCAATGAGATAGGGAAAAAAGATATAATTAACTTAGGAGCTGTTTAGAACGCGAGAATTTTATAGAATTTTGTGGATAAATTTTCCAAATTTCTATCCAATTCTCACGTCCCAAACAGGACTAGAAGGTGTAGGAGATGACTCGAAGAAGGCAAGAGACGATGCATGGACGGACAACTAATTAAGGGCGCGCGCGGAAAGCATGCATGCAGGTAATTAAGATATATAGGCGCGTTGAGTTCACTAGATAGCTAGGTGGGTAGCTACTTGTCGATCTGGCCGAGCTTGCCGAGTCCGTTGCAGTTGGGGCAGACGATCTGGGCCTCGTCCTTCCTCGCCGCGTTCGCCCGCAGCGCCTTGCCGGACTTGCGGATGAAGCCAGCGCCGTCGCACTCGGGGCACCTGCGTACGTGCACAACAACATTGATTCATTGCAGAGGATCCAGTAGCTATACATATATATATAGCAGCTAATTAAGATGGGGACTCACGTGTCCTTGCGCGAGAAGAGTATGGGGAAGGCCGTGCCGACGAGCGCGACGGCCACGGCGCCGGCGATGAGGTACGTGTTGCCCTCCGCCGCCACGTCGCCCACCGCCGCCACCAGCCGGCCCCCTGGGGGCGCCCTTCTTGATGATCTCCTCCTCATCGACGGCGCCAGTGAAGCAGCGCTGCGGGCTGGACGTGGCAGCAGCCCGCCGGAGCGGGCCACCGAGGAAGCAGCGGGCGCATTGACGACGGCAGACGGGGCCATTGCAGCGCGTACGTAATCACTTGCGTAGTGGTGCGAGCGCGCACGTACAGAGGGAGAGAGATTTGCTGCTTCTTCTTCTTCTTCTTCTTCTTCTTCTTCTTTGAAGTGCTCAAGAGCTACGGATGATTAAGGTTGAAGCCGGCCGGTGGCGATCAAGATGAACTGCGACCGCACAATGCGAACTTGTCGTTGGCTTCTTCCGGATAAGACCGACTTGCCTGAGACTATGAGGAGAACAGCCTCCCTTGCAATGGATAAGGTGGGCCCAACCCCTCAAGTTAATCAGCAGGTGCTAGCCAGCGCAGCGCAGCGCAGCAAACGTCCAAGTAGGCGAGGCGATCGAGCTCCGATATCGAATTTCTCACCTTTGGATCTGCCATGAAATTCGTGCACGCTCTAACCGGTGAGTTCTCTGCTAGCTACATTTTCGGCTTCACCCAAGTTAGGTAATATAAGGTTCACTGATCCTGTAAGCCTCCCCTCTCTTTTAGGGCGTATATAATAATGTAACGTGAACTATCTATACATGCTTTGCCATATAAGATTTTTGCTGATATAAAACAAAGGAGGAGAGAGGCAATATAAAACATTATTACGTGAGTTATTGTCTATAATAAATAATTTTTCATACCATAATTAAAAAGATTGTAGAATCTCATAGAGACAGCCTTAAGATGCTACTATAAAAGTTGTCTTTTAGTTTTATCTTTAGATGATATGGAGGAATATATAGACAGTAGTCATCCTTACTATTGTAC
Source organism: Otatea glauca (assembly GCA_036346275.1). Taxonomy (NCBI): domain Eukaryota; kingdom Viridiplantae; phylum Streptophyta; class Magnoliopsida; order Poales; family Poaceae; genus Otatea; species Otatea glauca. The sequence goes on from CM070720.1 coordinate 33,800,765, forward strand.
GTGCTCTTATAGAATTAGGGTTTGAAGGCGGGACGGCGAGGATTGAGGTGATGGAGTTAGTTGTTGGACCGATCGACGGTTCCAACGGGAGCGGCAATTGAAGGAAGTAGATGAGGCAATGGCGCAGATTAAGGTTTGGGAGAGCAGTGGATTTATATGCACTACTACAGAGAAGGCTATTACAACTACAGACGGTTCAAAAACGTTATCACAGATGTTTTTTTGAACCGTCTGTAAACATGTGTCAGTGATAATACGACGCATATCACAAACGGTTTCTGAACCGACTGTGAAAACAGACGTGAGTTATTGTCTATAATAAATAATTTTTCATACTAGCGTGAAAATAAGTTATCTATGGTATTCTCATTTGGAAATGAGGATGAAGTAGAAGCGATAAATCAGAGCATTACAACTTTCAGAACGAATTGTGGATGAAATTGAATTTTGCTTCGAAATCCATCAACATTAGAATAAGAAAGGTGATAAAAGTTCTACAAATGTTCATATTTTAAAACTATCCTCATCAGACAAGCTGTTGCCTCAATACATCTAGAATGTTTTAATATTCAATTACAAAATCTATAACTGGTTATGTCTTGTAAATATCGTTGCAGAAATATCTATAGAGAAGAAAATTTCGAACAACAGATACTAATCATGAAAGTTCTACCAAGAGAGGTAGAAAAACTTTTGGTTCCAACAAGCAAGCTCGACACTATTCAATAATTGGATTAATTCAAGATGAGCAAATTGTAAGGATAATTTCAGTAATCAATACATTGATAAGATATGATACCACAAATATCAACGAGCACATATTGAGAAACAACACTAATTATTTGGTAGATCAAGACAAGTCCACCTTAGGGTTTTTTCATGTCTGCCATCATCTGTGCCACAGCTTCCGCAATAGAAGCTTTTAGGTTCTCCCTGAAGTTCCACAGCTCCGGTACAGTGCCTATTTGTTTGACACCAATAACTGGTTGACTTCTAGTCATATCTCTTAATCCCTACAAAAACGATTATATTGTTGTGAAAATGATGTCTTGGTATATTATCAGCAACCACATCAAACTACATACTAGAAACCTTTATAATGCCTCTATATGCTTAGCTTTGGCTTCTACTAGCTCTGCATTCGCCCTACGCTCCTTAATGATGAGTGTCTTATTAAGAGAATCAATATCTTGCGATTTACCATCTATGTCTTTCAATTTTTGTTTCATCTCATAAACCTTTTCTGTTAACTCAGACTTTCCCTTCAATTGTTCTATCTCCACCTCAATTTTTTGTTTAGCATCCAACAGATTTTGCGTGTCATTTATCTTGTTTGTAGACTCTGTTTTATATATGTGTGCAATTTGCGATCACTGGGACATATAATGTATATATGATGAATCACGACAGAAGTTAAACATCTAAATATTTTTGAAATATAATGTGTACAATTCAAATCTTGCAAAAACAACATAATCGATAGGATAAAGCAATTCATACTTATTATGTCGACTTGACACTGAATTATGTCTACTTAACAGATTAAGCAGTAATTGTATGATAGAGCGCTATCTGGTATCGGGCTGCTAAAAGTTAGACCTTCAGCCTCCTCGCCGCAAGGTGTAGGGCTGTTAGAGACAATCTCTTACCTCTACTACACCAGGGTCATGTAATCAAAATTGAACTAGACAATTAACAAAGCAAATAAGGCATTGAACTCTTACCTTCCTAAATTATGCAACATCAAAATCAGATTATGAATAGTATCTAAGTGTTCTTCTAGTGTATGGGTGTAGCAACAAATACAAAAAGGAAAACACTATAGGAACTTCAATTACCCATAAAGACCAAGGTAATGGTCAAATAGATCTTATATAACAAAATATGACATGATCATAGAAAGATTAGAAGTTCTAAGAACAGGGCATCTGCTTATTTAAACAAATCATATTATTAGAATTATATGTCATGTTCTTAGAATCACTGAATACTGAATATGATGATCAAGCTCAAAGATAGTAAATTAAAAGCAATTCTTTCTACCATTAACGGGAAGCAATTATATAGTTCAAGGCCACATTCGCTACTTTAATTATTTTAGTTCACCAATAGACCCATAGCATCATTGAGTAACAATATGTACATCCAAGGGGAAAACATCCATGTGACGCAAGGGCTTGAGGGGGAGGGCAACTAGCTCATGGGGATCCAAAAATCAAATTTAAAGTCAGGATAACAAAATTAAGTATAAACATGCACCTTACAGAGGGATTAAGAGCTAAGAATGAGAGGATAAGTATTAGGAAATAAACACTGCATTGAGACATGCAAGCTTCTAACAACCAAAGAAAGCTGGAATCTTATACAAACATTAAGTGAACACTATGCATATGCCCGTGCGTTGCACATGACATTGAAAGTTTCACAATATCCTAAATTATAATCACTCTAGGTGCCTACACTACAGTAGATAACATACAAACATGTGCATATCAAATTGTTTACATAAAAGGATTATAATTAGCTAGTGTAACCATCAATATATAAACTGATAAAAAAACCCTAGACCTTACTCCGAAAAACAATATCAAAATCCACATGACCAGACTCTAAAGCAATTTACGATAAATTCTAAAATTAATTATAAACATGCACCTTACAGTAAATACATGTCATTCTAAAATTAAGTATAAATATATCATGTGGATCCTAAATTGTCCACCACAAATATTATCGCATCAATCCACGAAAGAATAAGAGAGCACATATATAAGATAGCTCATAGACCTGGGGGAGTTAGGGGACTAGGGGAGGATGCGGTACCGGATCAGGGGAGAGGAAGCGGAGCAGGGCTGGCGGGGAGGTGGCGAAGCCGAACAGCGCGGGGAGGCGGCGGCTCCGAACAGTGCGGGGAAGAGGTGAGTTCGAACCAACAGAGGAAGAATCGATGATGGGGAAGGCGACGGTCGACAACGAGAAGGAGGATTCAGCTGCAGGGATGGACGATCTGGCTGCGGGGACGTCAAATCCGGCGGTAGGGAGGAGGAGGAGGCTAGGGTTTGGAGAGAAGGCGACGAGATGGCGTGTGCAGGAGGCTAGGGTTTGGAGAGATAGTGCACACGTGCAACTCATCACAGACGGTTCTCGGTTAAAACCAACTGTGATGATGTTCACATCACTTACGGTTTTAGCCAAAAACCATCAATGATGTCAATGGTAGTCATCTCTGATGGGCTAAAATCGTAAGTGATGATCAACTATCACATACAGTTTTTCAAAACCGTCAGTGATGAAGGGTCTAATATAAACCTTTTTGAAGTAGCAATGGTTAGGACTTACTATAGAAAGGATGAACATTCTCCTTTGGATCTTGATTCACGTGTTCAAACTTCAAAATTAAAGTGTTTTTCAGCACATTTCCTAGACAAAAAAAAATCAAGCCTTTCTTTCATGCTCACTGATTCACAGCCGTTGGATCTTGTTCAAAAAATAATGCACAAAATAAATAGATACCAGGGCAATTACTACTCTTTAACACTTTGATGATCATACAAACCATGTGTCATGCTAACTGCTAGCATATTTGATCCCTTATTCTTTTTAAAAAAGAATAGCTCATTCTTTTAAAAAAAACAAATACAAAATAGCCCCTTTTTGCTACAGTACCATATGGAGGAAAGGCCACGGAACTATAGCACAGGATTGCTAGGTACCACGATTTTTTTTTTAATTGCCGCGGAATGTCCACTAACCCCGAGCGCAAGATTCCATTTCCCGTTGACCCCGAGCGTGGGATTCCATTTTCTGCTGAGTGGAGGCGTGGGAATTGCGATTTTTTCGCAGCGCGGTGGCGCGGTATTCGGTTTTCCTCGATAGAATGGTGCACTGTCCGCAGGAATTGCCATGTGTCACCTCATGTTTTTTTTCACGCTCCCTATGTGCGGGATTTGCGGGCCATATTTGCAAAAAAAATGCACAGGGCTAGTTCTAGAAATACTAATTTTTAGGGGCTACAACAGTGAAGAGTCTGTGTCATGAGTGAAAGGAAGGAACGTCTCAGGATTGATTCTAATTTTCTAAGCATGATGGAGCTCTCTTCAGGGTTTGTAATATCGTGATTATCGACCATATCGAGTCGGTTCGGTATCTAATACCGGTCGGTAAGCCAATTATTTTTTAAAAAAAATCAAAATTTAGAAAAATTTATGCGACGTAAATATCACTATAATCGTTGAATATCGAGCGAAAATCACTTAAAAAATCGGCCGCCGAAGAAGTTCACTTGGTCGGTTGATTATCGAGGCATATCAAGCGATTATCGGTGAAAATTGATTTTTTTTTCTTCAAAAAGTTTGATTTCGAAACCCTTCAATTTCTACCGATTTTCGACCTGACTTTTCCGATTTTCAAAAATCTCGATACGATCGATTATCGCGATATCGATATTGGAACCCTAGCTCTTTCTCCCCCTCTCCTCCCTTGTTACCGAATGCTGCATCACCCATTATATTTCTCTGCTGCTAATTGATCTGCCCAAGGCCACAGCAACGCTGCATGCCCATTATATTTCTTGCACAATCTGTTGGTTTGATGAATGAAAGCCAACTTTGCACTTCACTCAATTGAATGTTATTGTGTTTGGCCATTCACTTTCCAGGGTTATAACAGAAGCAACTTGCAATGGCCAAATGTAGTCAGAACTGAAAACCCCAGATGTGGTGCACATCTGCATTCAAGCTTGTCCATATCAACTCTACGAAGAATTTGAAACATGGTAAATTCATGTGCCTACCATTTTGTGTTCATCACGACAATGACATCCACCAGGTAAACATAGCCATGTTCCTCAGAACCTTAGAAAGAAAAAGATGCATTTAACCAATCTACAAGTAGTATCTCGTTTCAGATCAAAAATTGGCATTGGGTCAAGAAGAAGCTTAACAGCAACTCCTACCATTACAATGCGCCTTCGGCTGCTTTATTTGACAAAACTAAACCAGCAGCTGTTTTAGAGACGAAATGATGGCATCAAAGATATTGTGCTAATACTTGTCGAAGCGTTTCTTTCTGCAGACAAACTGAAAGAAAATTAGCAAATCGTACCTCAACTTGCAACAACTCTGTTTGCACGCAGTTGCAGCTCAACTACCAAGCAGGATTAGGGCAGAGTTTAATCATTGGGCCTCCCTGCAAACGCTGCAATAGAAGAAGAAGAAGAAACAGCAGAATCGTTCCAGTTCAGTGGTTGTGTTATACTTGTATGGACCAGATGCCTGAAAGGAACATTTCTTTGTTGGTTTACCAAATGAAAGCGTAGCAGAACGCTGCTAGGGAACAGCAAAGCAAGTAGCAGCAGCAGTTCAAGTGCTACATACAAATAGACCTTCAAGGGAAGGCAAACTTACTGCAAAGGTAGTCAACCATCAGGAGAATCTACAAGCTTTTACTGTACCACATATGCATGTCCTTCTCAGCTACATAAAGGAACTAAAATACAGTAAAAGAGGGTAAATTCATGTACATGCTACTTTCTGCAGTTTACATCAGGCCAGTGATGTCTAGTGACTAGCAAGTACAACAGTAGCATACATTTGAAGATGGATGGTAAATATCTTGTTCAGATAAGTCACCCAAACAGAACTAAAATATCTGAATACAACAATCTACATCCAAATTTCAGTCAGGCAGATTATTTCACGAAAATTAAGGAAGATCTTGTTGTTTTTGGACAGATGAAGTGGATGTATATGTGTTGACTTGCGAACAAAAAAAAACACCCAGGAGATCCAACCACTAATCATAGTGACAAGACAAGCTAACAACATAGAAAAATTAGAAATCATCCAGAGATTGGTGAGTGAGTCACGGATATATTTGCAACAGAAAGATGATACTAGCTAAAGCTAATTCAATAAGCCGGAGACTGAAGCAGAAAATATCTAGAACAAGATTTTTATTGAACCCTGCCACACTGTAAACATCAGACTTTCATTATGTTCTTACAAATGCAAAGAATCGTGTGTGCCACATTGAATTGAATGAAATCAAGGATCAAACACATCATTTGCTACCAACAGAGCAATTCACCAACTAAAATACCAAATGCTCATTTCAGAATCACAGTGGACATCTTCCTCCCAGCAAGTTATATAGTATAGATGCTGCTCCTATGTACAACACCAATTTCTGTTCTACAAATCCTCGTGTTTCTTTCTTCTAAATACATAAACATGAAACGGAAACAATCAACAACCTTTCTTTCGGTTCAGGCCTATCTTTGCACCATGGCGTTCGCGTGTCCATCTTCCAGCCTCCAGCTCGTGCTCCGGCTTCTCGAGCCATGGCTGAACAGGGCGCTCCGATCCGATACCTCGTTCAGCTCACCAGGCGCCTGAGAATTCAACGAATGCCCGCGCCCGAAGCACGCAAACACAGTCTGAAATATGCGCCTAATGGTGCTCCTCTCCCTCGATTGGTTGTGCCTTGACCCCCACGAGATCCTCCTCGGCACGCCGCCATTGTTGAAGCCGCCATCCATCTCCGTGTAAACGACAGGAAGCTCCCTCTCCTCGGGTCTCCTCCCACCGGCGAACCTCCCGACAGCGAATCCACCTCCAGGCAACCTCCAGATGGTCAGCCCCACCGTCTCCTCCTCGCCGCCGGCATTGCTGGCCCGGGAGCGCGCGGCGTCGGTGGGCATCTCGTGGCGGCACACGGGGCACGAGTTGCGGAGGGCGAGCCAGGGGAGGATGCAGTCCTGGTGGTAGATGTGGTTGCAGGGCATCTCCCTGGCCTCGGCGCCGAGCTCGAAGGGCTCCTTGCAGACGGCGCAGTGGGATTCTACGCCGACGTGGGAGGCCGCGATGGTGACGGTGGGCATGGACTCAACGGAGGCCTTGGAGGCCGGGGGGTTCTCCCGCGCGCGGGCGAGACCGCCCGCTTCGATCTGGGTGAGCTGGTCGATGAGGCGGTCGAAGCCAGATCCCATGAGGAAGTCGGACATGCTCTCGGGGAGAGGGCGGAGGCCGGAGCCTGCGCCGTCGTCGTAGAAGAGCTCGAAGCTGCTGGCCGCGGCGAGGTAGTCGTTCTCGCCGGCGCCTGCGGCGGGGGAGCGGCGGAGCACGATGACGGGGTTGAACGGCGAGCGGTCTCCGCCTGCGGCGGCGGCGGTGCGGCGGGTCCGGCGGAGGCGCGGGTCGTTGGCGTGGTGCGCGCGCGGGCGACGGAGGTAGACGGCGCGGGGCGGGGGCGCCCCCATCTCCTCGAGGAACCCCCCGCCGCAGTCCGGGCAGGCGAAGGCGGAGTCCTCCTGCAGCGCCGCGCGCACGAAGCGGTCGCAGCTGTAGCACCAATACGACGCCGGCGCCGCGGCGGCGGGTGAGGAAGCCATGAATCAAGAAGACCGCGCCCTTCGCCCAAAGAAACGAAAAGATCCCGCCCTTCTCGCGCTCCGACAAGCTCAGATCTGCCCGGAAACCACCGCAAGAAGGGATTTTTTCCCCCCCGGAGGTTAAAGGTAGGCGACCGATCCGGCCATACAAGGGAGCGGCTTCGATCTTGAGGAGGGCGTGCGGAGGAGGGAGGCGGCGGCGGCGGAGTAAGTAGTAGAGGAGAAAGGAGGAGGGTTGCTGGGGAGTGGGCTGCCTCGGAGAAGGGAGGAGATCGAGGAGGTTTTTAACCGGCGAGCAGGGGAGGAAGGGAGGGTGGAATTAAAATGGAAACGCCGCGTCGAGGAGAGAAAGGAAATGGGAATGAGAATAGCGTGTTATCTTATCGCCTCGCTCTCGCTCCTTCCTCGGAATTTCTTGCTGCCGTTTCCATGCCAACCACATCCAGTAGACCCACCCAGGATTAACAAAACCGAATTTCGAAATTCGCGAAATTCGCGGTACAAAAACCGCAAAAACCGCTCGAAAAACCGTCCAAAATCGAAGGGTTAGTAAATCAAATTTTTCTGAAAAATTCCAAAAAAATTAGAAAAACCGCTCGGCTTTTTCGAAAAACCGCTGCCAACCGGATGTTCGTCGCAAAACGGTTTTTGTGAGCGGTTTTTGGCGAAAAACCGAGCGCATAAATTTTTTCAAAATTTTTAAATTTTTTTTGAATGGACCGGTTTACCGAATTTTGATTTCAACTCACGTGACGCTCAAAACCGCGGTTTTGGCGGTTTCATCGGTTTGTGAACCCTGGACCCACCCGACCCGAGGTCGGCCTCACGCCGTTACGGAATTGGAAATGCGACTTTGGACACGCTTCTTGAGCATATTGGGTCTTCGATTCGAACGCGTAATTGCTTGCCGTTCTTCTTCTTCTTCACAGAAAGTAAGTAATCCAGTAATCGTCTTTCTTTTTTCCATGCTAAAAGGGTATACATGGAAAGAAAAGTGACCCACGTGTTTTGAGTGTCCAGTCGTTGGCAACGTGGCCTTCCTGTTACATCAGATACTTTGTTTCGATGCTGCCGAATGTTGCGACATAATACTCACCGGCGTTCCTAATATCAATCGGCAAATCAGTTAAATTTAAAAATTTTAAAAAATTTATACGATGTAAATATCAAAACAATCTCTAAATATCTCACAAAATTTCGATCGATTATCTAGACATATCGAGTGATTATCGGAGAAAATCGATTTTTTTTAAAAAAAAATTCAACAAAAAAATTTGATCTCAAAACCCTTCGATTTCTCCCAATTTGTGACCTAATTTTTTCGATTTTCAAAAATCTCGATATGATCAATTATCGCGATATTGATATTACGAACCCTGATACTCACCGGGAAATCACTTAGAAGACGTTTGTGTGTGCCATATAGGATTTGCTTGAGTTGATCAACTTGAAACTGTAATCAAACTGGAAAAAGAGACTACCTCCTATGTGTTTGTTAAGAGAGAGAATGAAAAGAGATGAATAACCCAATCATCCGTGTGTTGGATTTGGAAGGCTGAGATGGCGACCCCGTGAGTAAAGGCGGGAGCTGGGTCGTCAATAGGCTTTGGGTCGCGAAGTGTTGTATCTGTTTGGCATACTCATCTTATAACGCCGTGCCATGTCATGTCAGTCTAACTCGTATCTAGTGAGGTTCAGAAACGGTTTAAGGCACGTCGTGTCACCGGCGTGCCGTCGGCTTAGGATTTATCCCGTTGGATATATGGAGTTGTGGACATCGCTGCCGTCGGTCCGTCGTTATGGACAGCACCAAGGGCAAGGAGTGAGCGTCGACCATAGGCGATGATTCGGTACACATAATTATTTAGAGAAAAAAAATTAAATTTTATTTATTAATTAAATACATATATAAAGTTACTGTATCGTTAAAAATCTTACGTTTTAGAATGGGATTTCCCTAGTAAGGAAGAGAGTACAGTAACAATATGTATACATACTAACTACTCTCGAATATCTAGATTATTCATGCGTTCTAGATCGAGTGGGGGAGGAAGCAAGGGTGGAGGATGATGAGAGAAGAAAGAGAGAGGGGAAACGACGGAGGTGCGGGGAGATGGAGCTTATGGGAGGAGAAAAAAAAGGGAGATAGTATTTGATAATAGTTTAGATAATTGATGATGGACTAAGCTGTATAAAGAATGTATTTTACGAGAAGATCACTTTTGCTAAGTTTTCAAACCCGATATGACTATCATTTATATGTACCGACCTGATCAAAAACGTCTATACCGAGCTGTGTTTAAACTGACCATGTCAAAGAGACACTACCTATTGTCCAGTGGTCTACCCGTAAGCGAGAGGCGGGCGGAGTAGTCAATGGAATTGCCTGCGGTCAACAAACGACCAAAATGCAACCATATGCTAGCGAAATGGCGAAAATACCCTTTCGACATCAATCGGACTGTACGGATGCCTCCCTGTGGCAGTTTAACTTGGTGATGACGATGCCGCCTCGGATTTTTATGTCTTCTTTAGGACGCGTATACAAAGGTAGAGAGGCACATTTTCAAGTTTTAGGGCAAATCTGGATCTCGAATGACAGCCCAAACGCACTGCTACAGTAAAAGGGCAAAAAAACGGCAGGCCAAGGCAAAGTAATAATTTGCTACAGTGTTTTGGAACAGTATTAGCTACCGTATAATAACCCTACTATATTTGGAAGAATTCCTGGATGGGGAGGCCATCCACGTGTCGCCGGAGCCGGCTCGGGAGCCGAGCCGAAAAATATTTACGGATAGATCCTTTTTTATTTACGAATAGGTCCTTTTTTTACAAAAAAAATTACAAACGGCTCCTTGTCCGTAAAAAAAATACAAACAGGTCCTTCTTCCCGAAAAAGAATATATATTACGATTTGGCCCTTTATGCGTTTTAAGGCTTGCGCTCGGGTCATTTTCCACAGAATCAAAATTACGTCTAGGTCCTTTTACGTTACGAATAGGTCCTTTTTTCCAAAAAAAAAATATATATCACACTTAAGTCCTTTATGCGTTTTTAATGCTTGCGCTCGGGTCCTTTTCCACAGAATCAAAATTACGTCCAGGTCCTTTTCAGTCAGGAAAAAAAACCGTACGGATCCTTCTTCCCGAAAAAAAACATATATTTCTTCCCGCTTTTTTTTACCATTAAGTTTAAGCCTTTTTCCCGAAAAAAAACTCAACTTTCTTGTGTGTAAGGCGACGCCTGCGATGTGGCACGCCGCGTCCAAGATGCTAGTATGCACTATACAAATTGCCTTTGCTGTGCAAAGGTAGGGGATCCGATTCCCCCTTCTTTAAGGGCATGTGTTTGGTTCTTTTGGCTAGAAATACGTAGATCCAAATAAGTTAAGAAGATCAACTTCCTTAAGTACCAACTGGACACGGGAGTTAAGGTGGACACTCGGGTCGAGCTTTTTTTTGCTAGCCCGAGGCATGGCGGGCATGATCCGATCTAAAGCCCAGTTCGGCACTATAGCGTGAGCCGTGTCATGCCCACAATTGGGCACGATGGACGACACGGCTCAACACGACCGTTTGGGCTAGGTCCGTGCCGGCCCGACACGACGGGGGCACGCCGGCGTGGTGGAGAGGAGGGGGATTTACTTGCTGACGCCGTCGCCCGCCAAGGCCGCCGACCGCATGCCGAGGTCGTCACCCACCGAGGCCGCCGCCCACTGAGGCCCTCGACGCCTCGGCTCCCCTGACGTGTCGCGTCTGTCGTGGTCGTGCCTCCACTCCACCCCATCGTACCATCTCGTGGTCTCGCCTCAGTGCCTCTGCCGCCTCTGCTCTACCCCATCTTGGCTGTGCGCCCGCACCTCGTCCCCTCGGTCGAATCACATACATGTGGAGGCCTCCTTCCGCGAGGACAAGCACGTGACGGCAGGCCAGAGGAAGGCCCTCCCGATCCCGAAGAGGTTGGTGACAAAGTCGACGAAGAGGAACGCGCAGGTGAGCCTGATGACCTAGGGCGTGAGGAAGAAGCCCAGCATGAAGGTCACCGATCCACATAACATGAGCGCTATGGACACACCTAACAGCATGGACACCACCCACGCCGCCGACACGTGAGAGAGACGGGCAAGAGGGGAGGGAGAGATTGAGAGACGGTGCAAGAAGCTGCTCTCTTTAGCCTGTCTCTCTCAATCTCTCTCTCATCTCTCTCTCTCGCTCGTCTCTCTCGCCCGTCTCCCTCACTCTCTTTCTTGCCCATTGCCCCCTCTCTCGCTCGTATTCAGCACATCTCCCTCGCTCTTTGTAACTGTTCGATAATAAATAAATTTTAGTTCTTTTTGCTATAATATTTGTGTCCACTGCCTCAACTCCATGCATCTTCGACTCCTTTTCACTCATCGCAATAGTGCAAATAGGCCAAACTTGGGCCGGCACGGCACGAAGCGCAAATGGGTAGTGCCTGGGCTCGCCGAAGACGAGCCAGACTGCCATGGCACGACACGGTGGGCACGATGGACCGTCACGGATCGACATGGTTCAGACACGAAGTATAATAGGCCCGTGCCGACCTGGCCCGGCATGGCACAAAGGACCCGTACACACGCGCCTATGCAATTGGCTTAGGGGCAAGGCCGCGACGAAGCGACTAGGCTGGTCCATGCGTCGCATGAGTGTGGAGGTAGGGCCGGTGTGGGCAACACGAGAGGACTGGAACTTCTCCATCTTTAATATAAAGATTATTAAAAAAGAAGCAATATGAGAAATAAGATAAAGGTGTGGCCATGGCATCCATAGGTTCGCCTTTCGGCTCCAATATGCAAAGCAAAGCTTAGATCGTCTTATAACCTGCAGCATCCTATGCCCGATTCTGCCAAATCTTCGACAGGCGTCTCGAATATATTGAACTTTTTCATGGATCGTGCACTTTTTCGTATGCTAATCCGTGATCGATCTCCTCTCCTCTCCTCTCAAAAGTAGTTGATGCGTTGTTAGACATGATCATATATATATGGAACTTTGTAGATATAAGAGGTCAAACTGAAAGCCCAAATTAACCATCAAACCATGCATTACGCGCGACAGCCACTTGTAAAGCTGCACATTGTCGACCACTGATTGATGATACGGCCAAACGTTGGCATAAAAGAAACCCGGCCTCCTCGCAGTGCTTGCATGCGTGTATATATATGTATGAATTGTAGTTGTTAATTAGATCTAATGAGTGTATTAATTGAGATGAGACAAGGGTGTTTCGGTGCTCTAGGTACCTTGAGCTAATTACGTGCTCCTAGCTACGTACCTAGCTAACCAGTTCCTTGATGGGAGGAAATTAACAATTTATTTGCATACATATACTACTATATACTAGTATCAAGTAAGTATGCATCATGAACCATGCATGCATGATGCATGCGCGTATGTGGTTAACCACTATATATCCTAAGCCGCGGCTCATCTCACGCATGCTTCCTGCTTGCATGTGGACTGGCTTAATTATACAGCAGTAGTGCCTAGGGTTTTGTTATTAATTAACACAGTGGGCTGTATGGTGACAGCATATATAATGCATTGGAGTAGTGTTGGTGTTGTTGTTTATGTTTGCTATACGTACGGAGTACTCGATCCAGTTTACAAGTCTTGTTGGTTGTATGTCTTGTATCAGTTCTCTGTAGCTAGTATTTTGGGTAACTTTTCTCTGCCAACTTACATGTTGCCCGGCCTAACTAAGGACATATTTGAGGGGCTGTAATTTTTCTAAAAAATAACTAATCTTTCTTAACAATAAACTGTAAAAGCAACTTAATTTTTAGCTTTTAGCTTTTAGTAGGAATGAATGGCTTCTAAGTTATGCTAAAATCGTTTAAAAGCCGAGCTGTTTGGATGTGTAAGGAGGAGGAATTTACTAGATTTTTAAAAGTTGAAGCTGACTTAAAATGCCGAACAGGACCTAAATTATCTACTTCTGCTGCTGTTGCCAATCCGAGTCAGCTAAGTACGGGTACATATGTGCAAGTGCAAATTATATACGCCAGCATCAATCCTAGCTACTACTCCCAAAGTTCCCGGATAATTGCCATTTCAAGGATCGATATGCTCATTATCGTACACACTCGACCATTATTTCCTCTAGTTAGTAGAAAATGTAGATCACTATATGCTATGTGAAAGTACTTTCGGTGACAAATATAATATATCATTTTCTTATGACCAATCCAAGTTTTTCTACATTTCAAGCATTTTAAAAACGGCATGTACTTGGAACTCAACGAATAGCATCACCTTGTAAATTTTTTTACTGTTCTTTTAAAGGGATTTTTTCACTAGTGAGAGAGAACCAATCTCACATTTCTGTTTAAATGTACATAATATCTTACTCTCTCTTTTTTTGCATCAGAGCTACCTATTAATTTGTAATTTTGTATATATATGTACGAATACACAAGCCTAGCTAGATTCCATCTGTTAATAAGCATCCACATTATTTAAAAAAATGTTAGTGACATCCACACACGCATGCACGGAGTTGAGATAATCTAACGTGCAATAGCTACCCAGGTAGCTAGTCAATGATTCTCAAGTCAAATAGCTTATTGCGTTATTCTATTCTCCTGTGTTCATAGTATATAATTAGGTGTGGGGCATTTCCTAATTAATCGGATACAACTCATCATTTTATTCTTCAATTCTTTTCATTTACTAGAGAAAAACAAGTATTTTTGCCTAATCTCAACCGTCGTTCATGTTCTATTATCATACGATCGAATTGTAATGGCCGGATTAAACACCTTTTTTCTTGCCAAAATGCTAGCTGCTTGTGACATTCGGTAACTCTCGCTGTCAAATTAATTAAACGACACCATTATATATAGAAAAAAAATGCAAATTGATCGATGGAGCTCAAGTTAGGGCTTGTACTCTTGAAATTTTTACCTTTTTAGCCTCGTTCTGATAGTTTTTGTCGGAAATAGCCGCATGCAGCAAGAAATTTTAAAAATAGCCCGTAATAAAGATATTCCAAATGTTAGGCAATAGCGTGAATTTTTTTAGAATTTTTTACTCCGTTTCCAGCGTTCACCGAGCGCAGGATTTTTTTTTATTCACCGTTTCCAGCGATCGGTGACCGCTTGAAATGTTTTTTATTATTATTATTTTTATTTTTCCGGGAGAAATAATTTTTTATTTCCTGCGACGATACTAATTGATTAGCAAAATCAAAAGCTACACCGTCGTACTAATTATAATTTTAAAAACACCGTCATACTAATTATAATTTTGTTAATCACGTGGATACAACGAAACTTTCGGAACAACCGAAACACATGAGGCTAAAAAGAGCAGCTGAGATGTGTCCCTAATCCTCCGATGAAGTTTGAAATTTTATTGTTTGAATGATCAATTTATTTTCATTACAAATTTCAAACACGTCATACTATTTTTTAAATCGGTATGCATTACTGTAATTTTTCATTATATAGATCATTCAATGGAGCACAAGCACTTAATTTTTCCCACCCTTCTAATCCTCAACACGTCCTCCGAACATCGCGACAGTAGCCAAATCCGCAAAAATGATTTTCAAAATGCCTAGAAAACAATTTTTTTTTGAGAAATTCACAACAAAATATTTTTTAACTTTATTTTATATTAATAAGTGAGACAAAAGTACTCGCAAAAAATAAAACCAAAAGCGTCGAAAAAGAAAATAACGGCCCACGCCCGCCCCTCCGCCGCCACGCGCGCCTACCGAAGTCGCCGTCCCGCAAGGCGTCCATGAAACCAACGGTCGTGAAGCTAGATTCCCGCTATGCGCTCGCCTGCCGTAGGAAATTAAAAAATTATTTCTCCCGCCCGGAAAAAAAATAAAAAAAATAAAAAAAACATTTCAAGCGGTCACCGACCGCTGGAAACGGTGAATAAAATAAAAAAAATTCCTGCGCTCGGTGAACGTTGGAAACGGAGTAAAAAATTCTAAAAATTTCACGCTACCGCACGAACGGAATATATCATTACGGGCTATTTTGAAATTTCTTGTTGCATGCGGCTATTTTCGAAAAAAAAACTATCAGAACGAGGCCAAAAAAAGGTAAAAATTTCTCAACTCTTGCCATACTTTGCAACAATCTGGTTTTTGACCTAGTTTGGACTTAGGCACTAAAGTTTGCTTGGAGATGCATGAAAGCGATAACTATGCGTGACATGATCTTGTTGGGAGTTTGATCAGTCAAAATTTGAACTGATCTCCTAGCTACCCTTGCTGCTGCCAATTGTGCAAGCTAGCTGGGAGATGATCATCACCTAACTAGTTAAAAGTCGTTGCATGGTTGGCCAAGTCCTAACTCTATAGCAGTGTCGATCATGACACGATCGACGATGGCATGATGTACTCGTAATCTTATTTATTTCGGTCGATCGTGGCACCGATTAACACGTACGGCTACCAAACTTAATCGGTGATGTCCCGGCCTGGGGGGCATAAAAGAGAGGGAGGAACTTTGTCTTTGTCACACGCGGTGCTGCTCAATTTGGTCTTTGCCTCCTTGCATGGCCCTCTTTCCCCCTCTCCTTCTCCAACAGGCAACATGCTCATCGATAAACAAGTGCTCCCTCCGTCCTTAAAAATAAGGGAGAGAAGCGTTCAAATTATATCCTTTAATATTAGGGATTGAGAGCTCTCCTCCCTTAAATTGTATTCTCAAATTGTACCCATGCATGCAGATGCACGCAGATACATGCGACCACACATATTCCAAAACAAAACGCGGCAGGTCATTCTCTATAATCGTGATTAATTAATGCATGCATGTTACCAATTAATAGAGACAATATTAAATATGGGCATTAGAGTCTTTTGGCATAAACCATAATCTGTTCTAAAATTTCTTCTGTCTCTTACTTTGTAGGACGGAGGGAGTAGTATGTTATACGAAAATGACTTATAGTTCGGTTAGCATGCAATGGATTTTGGGAAGGAAATGAAATCAAGCTAGGACGTGCTTCTATGCATCACTATTTGAAAGCTGTATAAATATTAAAATATAAATAGATGATAGATAATAATTATTTACCACCTTTACTTGTTTTAATATTTGTGCAATTTATATTAGGAATTTGATGTATAGAAACTCTACCCAATCTGAGTTGGTACACGCACAATGGGCCTCAAGTATTTTCTACTTTGGTCCTGGCTAATGGCCCGGATGTGCAGATTTGGGTTACACAATTAATGGGCTCGGAGTTCCGGGCCAGCTTTTGCCCTAAGCTCACTCAGCTTTCGTCAGGTAAGCTACACAATTAATGCTCATTTGTTGTGAACAAGACGGATTAGTATATGATATAAGATCATTCTAGGATTTTGAACGGCTGGAATCTTTGAATCACTAGCATTTCGGGTTACAAGGAACAAGGAAGACGATGGATGAACACGATTTATTATTACTTAACACCAAGAGAGAAGACCCAGGAGGATCCTTTCGAACTAATTAAACACACCGCAGTTGTGTGCATGCTTTTCAAGGAGGAATTAGTCCAGTTTAAAAACATTTCTTCGGATGCCCCATGTGATTTGAGGTGTATGTAAGAGTGGATCGATTCGCAGGCTGTCTTTTTTTTTTCTTAGAAAAATTAGGATAGAGCGAGTAAGGGAGGGTACGTGAGCAAGGAGGAGGAGAAAGACGCCTCGAGATGCGGCGCTGTCCATCCCTGCCTCTCTCTCTTTTACCTTTTCGTTTTTTGCAGCAAGCAGCAGTAATCCAGGGGTGATACTCTTGCTAGGGTTTGCATGTTCTAAAGTGAGCCTGAAGCCACGCCCCATGCGACACATAATAATCACCACCACCCATGCACGTCGCTAGCTATAGCTAGCACTTCTCTCTCCTCCCCGTTACCGTTCTTTCTTCACTACGTCAAAACCTGCAATAGGTGACGGTCTATTTGTGGTAGGTTTTTCCGAACCGTCACAAATATAATTATCAGTGGCGGTTCTATATTGAAAATGGCGGGAAGAATATCAGTGGCGGTTCGATGATAGAACCGCCACTGATAACAAATACATTATCAGTGGCGGTTGGAGGCTAGAACCGTCACTGATAACTAGGTTATTAGTTGCGGTGCTATCCTCCAACCGCCACTGATTCTATTGGATTATCCGTTGAATTATCAGTGGCGGTTCGAGGATAGAACCGCCACAGATAATGTTATCAGTGGCGGTTCTAGTTAAAAACCGCCACTGATAATATTGCCTATAAATAGGTGGTCAGTAGCAGCACTGGTCTTCTTCCTCCCGAGAGCAAACCAAAACTTCTAAATTTCAGATATCGTTTTCTTCAATTCTTGTGCTTGTACTTCCTCTAGTTGTTCCTTGGTGAGTTATTTTTTCTCCTCTCTTGATTTGTGTTAATCTTGTTGCAATTCAATTTTTAAACCAAGTTTAATTAGGGTTTACATGTAGATGAGATGAAAAGTTTAGATTTTGTTTATTTTTATTTAGCTACCATTTTGTAGTTGATGAATTTATTTACTAGCTAGGTTCATTAGATGATGTTGTGTTCCTTTTATAGATGATGAATTATGATTAAGCATATATTTAATATTAATTGCATTTTAAGTTAATTTGATAATGATGAATTTATTATCTAGCTCCTTTAGATGATAAGCAATTAGATTGGTTTTTTAATTACTATTAATTGGGTTCTATTAGTGTACGGACATGTACATCTTGCATATATATGAATTTATTATCTAGCTCCTTTAGATGATAAGTAATTAGATTAGTTTTTTAATTACTATTAATTTGGTTCCATTAGTGTACGGACATATACATCTTGCATATAATAACTTTATTTAATTAAGATTATTGGGTATTAATATAAATGAAATTTTAGTTAATTTGGTAGGTGGGTGCTCATCATTTTAGATGATGAATTTATTATCTAGCTTCTTTACAGAAAAGTATTGATTAGTTTTTAATTACTATTAATTTGGTTCCATTAGTGTGGACATATATTAAATTTATTTAATTAAGATTATTGGATATTAATATACATGAAATTTTAGCTAATTTGGTAGGTGGATGCTCATCATTTTAGATGATGAATTTATTATCTAGCTCATTTAGATGATAAGTAATTAGATTAGTTTTTAATCAATTTTTATATGTTAATTAATTTTAGATGGACCGAGATGGATGTATAATGCGAACTGCTGGTACCGAGATTACATCGACGGTATCTGCTTTTCTAAGAGCCACTGAGGAGAACAAGTTGCACAAGAAGGCGAGTACATACATTGTCCATGCATTGATTGCAAGAATGAGAAAATGTTTTCGACAAAGAGCACATTCACTTGCACTTGATTCAAGGGTTTTGTACTTGGCTATACACGTTTGACAAGTCACGGTGAAGAGGAAAACATACATGAAGGTGATAACGTATTGGATGATGGAGAAGGCATTATGGCAGCTGACATCAGTTATGGATCTAATGAGGATAGGTTGGACATTGATGACGATAATAATCTTGCTCAGATGTTGCGCGATGCAGAAGGGAACTACACTAGTCAGAGAGAGTTTAATCAATTCAAGGGTTTGTTGGACGACTTGGACACACCTTTGTTCCCGGGTTGCAAGGAGGAATACACAAAGTTGCACACCGTGCTTTCACTTCTAAAATTGAAGGCAAGCAATGGTTGGTCCGATAAAAGTTTCACGGAGCTATTACATCTCTTAGCGGACATGCTTCCAGATGGAAACGTATTGCCGATAACCACTTATTTAGCTAAGAAGGTTGTATGTCCATTGGGATTGGAAGTAGAAAGAATACATGCATGTCCAAACGATTGTATACTCTATCGCAAAGAGTATACAGACATGCATGTATGTCCAGTGTGCAAATCATCGCGATACAAGCGTAAAGGCTATGACAGCGAGGGCACCGTGGTGAAGAAAGGAGCTCCCGCTAAAGTGGTGTGGTATTTACCGGTAATACCTCGGTTGAAGCGTTTATTTGGAAACAAAAAGCATGCCCAATTGATGCGATGGCACTCAGAAGAGCGTAAAAGGGATGGAAAGTCGAGACACCTGCTGATTCTGATGGAGAACCATCGATAGGCTCTTTAGGAATGACTTCGGGAATGAACCGAGGAATATAAGGTTTGGATTGAGTACGGATGGAATGAATCCTTTCGGTAACATGAGTAGTATTCATAGCACTTGGCCCGTGACTCTCTGTATCTACAACCTTCCTCCTTGGTTGTGTATGAAACGAAAGTACATTATGATGTCGCTGCTTATCCAAGGGCCGAGACAACCTGGCAATGATATTGATGTATACCTACAACCATTGGTGGAAGATCTAGTGATACTGTGGAACGAAGGTGTACGGTATGGGATGAGTACAAGCGAGTACTTCACCCTACACGCATTGTTGTTTTGCACCATCAATGATTTCCACCCTTGGTAACCTATCCGGTTGTCTTGTAAAGGGGCCAAAGCATGCCCCCATTGCATGGATGAAACCGCAAGTGTGTGGCTCAATAACTCGAGGAAAACGTGTACATGCATCACCGCAGTTCCTTCATGAGAATCACCCCTACCGCAATATGAAGAAACAATTGACGGGACAAAAGAGGATGGTATAGCTCCAAGGCCTCCTCGTGGGGAAGAGGTATATGATATGGTTAAGGATATTAATGTTGTACTTGGAAAGGGAGAGAGTAATAATAAATCGAGGTCTCGTACTGAGAAGATCACGTGGAAGAAGAGATCGATATTTTGGAACTTGCCCTATTGGAAGGACTTAGAAGTTCGACCTCGCATAGACGTCATGCATGTAGAGAAAAATGTATGTGATACTTGATTGGTATTTTCTTTGAATATTCCTAGCAAAACTAAGGACGGATCAAGGCACGAAGGGACCGGAAGATATGAAAATCGAGTGAGCTACATCCTCGAGACAACGGGAAAGGCCGACTTTACCTTCCCCGACTTGCTACACTCTATCCAAGAAAGAGAGAATGACCTCTGCAAATGCTTGCATGGTGTGAAAGTTCCATCCTTACTCATTCGCAAGCATCAAGAAACTGTGTCGATGAAAGATTTGAAGTTAATCGGCATGAAGTCTCATGATTGTCATGTGATGATGACACAAATGCTTCCTATTGCAATTAGAGGTATTTTGCACGAAAAGGTCCGAGAGTCAATCATGAGGTTGTGTTTCTTCTTCAACACGATTTCACGAAGGTCATCGATCCCATCGGACTTTCGAATGCAGAATGATGTGGTGAAGACACTATGCCAACTAGAGATGTATTTCCTCCATCATTTTTCGATATAATGGTTCATCTCATTGTTCACCTTGTGAATGAGATAAATGTATGTGGCCCCGTATTCTCGCATCGGATGTACCCGTTCGAAAGGTACATGGGTATCTGAAGAAGTATGTACGCAATCGATCTCGTACGGAGGGTCGCATTGTGGAAGGTTATGCAACCGAGGAGGTTATCGAGTTTTGCGTGGATTACATGGAGGGTGGAACCGGTAGGAGTGCTCAGATCTCGCCATGAGGGTAGGCTATCTGGAAAGGGACAATTGGAAGGAAATCAACAAATTCTTACGATCATGGATTGTTCGAAAAAGCTCATTTCACAGTCTTGCAACAGTCAGTTGAGGTGTCCTCGTATATGGACATGCACAAGGATAAGCTACGAGAGGAAAACCGTGGACGATCAGAGGCTTGGGTAACAAAAGAGCATAACCGTTTGTTCAATCATTGGTTCAAAGAGCATATGACTGAGAAAGAAACGAGTGTTATGTTGAGGTGGTTGGCAAAAGGGCCATCAGGTACAATCTTGACATGGCAAGGATACGACATAAATGGATATACCTTTTACACGAGATCTCAGGATAGCAAAAGCACTTACCAAAATAGTGGTGTCCGCATAGATGCCTATGACAACACAGGCAGTAAGAAGACTAGCTTCTATGGGTTCATAGAAGAGATTTAGGAACTCGACTATTGTATTTTTAAGATCCCGATGTTTCGGTGTCGTTGGGTACAACTCCCAAAGGGTGTCAAGGTGGACAAGTACGGCTTCACTACTTTGGACATCGAACATGTCGGATCTGAGAGATTTAACCATTCGTACTTGCGAAGCAAGTAGCACAAGTCTTCTATGTAATCGACCCGGCGAGATAAGAAGCGCCATGTAGTTCTTGAGGAAAAGAAGGATCGTCGGAGTTGAGAATGTCGTGGATGAGGATGAGTACAACCAGTTTGACGAGTTGCCTCCTTTCGTAGATGGCAACATCAGGCTCGAGGAAGAAACCACTCAGGAAGCTACCTATCATCGCGACGATCATGAAGAAGGGCAAATTGTGAAAGAAAATAATTAGCTATATACGAGTAATGGCAATGTGATGTAAACAATATGCATTTGTATGGAGTAATGGAAATATGGTGTTATGCATTTGTGTGGAGTAATGGAAATGTGGGTCATTAATATATTTGGATTACATAGGGTATAGTACTATATTAGAATTATATATGATCATTACTGTATTAGGATTATAGGGTCATTAATATATTAGGATTATAAAAGGTCATTAATATATTAGGATTATATAGGGTTTATTACTATATTAGAATTATAAATGGTAATTACTATATTAGGATTATATAGGGTATATAATATTTATTAGGATTATGTAAGGTCATTACTATATTAGGATTATATAGGGTTATTAATATATTAGTATTATATAGGGTATATTACTATATTAGGATTATGTATGGATTAATATATAAGGATAATTATATCGATGGCGGTTCTTCACAAGAACCGCCACAGTATACAAATGCATGGCGGTTCGTATAAATAGCCGCCACTAATACAAATTATCTCGTGGCGGTTCTTTATACGAACCGCCACGATATAAAATATATCGATGGCGGTTCTTGTGAATAACCGCCAAGAATAAAATTATCTGTGACGGTTCTTAATACGAACCGCCATCGATAAAGTTATCTGTGGCGGTTCGTATAAAGAACCGCCATCGATAAAGATATCTGTGGCGGTTCGTATAAAGAACCGCCATCGATAATGCTCCATATATATGTAAAATGGATACACTTGATCTTGAGTGCCTGAACCTTTAAACTCCTGCCGCTTCGACGCGCATAAACTCCTAAACTCCGCGACTACGCCGCCACGGCCGCCGCTTCGCGCCGCGCCGACGCCCCCGACGACGCCGCCCTCCTCGACGACGCCGTCCCGACGACGCCGCTTACGCCCGCACTCGTCGCAGCCCCGCGCCCGACGCCGCCTCGACGACGCCGCCCCGACGACGCTGCCTTACGCCCTCGCGCCGATGCCGTCGCCGCCCAGCGTCCGCCACCGCCTCTCGCCGCCGCCCTCCCGACGACGCCGCCCAGCGCCGGTGCCCGTCGCCGCCCAGCGCCAGCGCCGACGCCGCCCTCGACGACGCCAAGACTGAGTTTCAGTCCAACAAGGTAATCAACCATGGTAATATACAAGTGTTTTGGATTTGAATGCACAACCGTTGCATTAAGCATCAATTTTGGAATAATAATTTCGCATCCCATGGATGGTGGACTTTGATTGATGCCAACCATTCTATATAGACCATAACAGAGGAAAATTCCCATTTACTTCAAGCCACAAAGCATTTCTATATTTGCATCAAAGCTTCTTTGTTAGCACATAGTATTACTCCTTTCAATCTCAAAGGGTAGTATTTAGTATCCGGTAATGCTCAATGCAGTATTAATCTGAGCAAAGTGTATCTATTAATTTTCCCAAACAATGGCATTAGATTATAACATGGATCTAAGCTTACTTAAAGGAGGAAAATGGTTTGTTCAAATTTCACAGACATAGTAAGATAAATGATTGGCGCCTTGGCGTAGCTTAAGCTAAAAACGATTTGATCTAGGTCCTACAGGATCGTTGCACAAGGGGGAAAGCAATAGCAGTTCACATGTGAGATCAAATGGTGCAATTGTTTTTTCCCAACAATGATATGTGCTTACAAATATAGCATTTTCTTACATCATACATATTTTATCTTTCATATCCCATAATTCGGATGGAAGAAAAAGATAGTTAACGATGGGTCAACAAGATATTGAATTTTTCTGTTAAGTTAGTAGTGACTAGTGAGGGAATACAACTTGATGGAATACTCTTGCCTAGTGCCTATGCGTGGGTCGATTCTAGCATTGGTATTTCATAGTATCTCAAAATTCAAGTATGGAACCTTGAAGAGGCACCAAATGATCGCCAAAATCTCAAAATTCATACTTTACCTCTTTCGATTCGCACATCCAAGGTTGATATGGAGGAGCAATCCACCCGAGCCCGAGCCCTAGCCCTAGCGGGTTCCTCAACCTCAACCCAACCACGGTGTTGCCGCCGATCTTGACATACCGTGGCAAGACCTCGTGGCCGAGGAAGAAATAAGAAGCCCAAGGCGGTATACCATCTCGGAGGTCTCGAAGTGGGGCCCCTATTGCACCGCCAAAGTTCGTAGCAAAGTACGAAACAACTGCGGGTATATCGCAAGGAGAGTGCCAATCACCTTTTGGATTGGCACAAAGTGCCCGATACCATCAAAGCGGATCTATGGATCGAGCGAAACAAACCTTCAATTCCAAGAAGATGAACACCGCGTGCGTCGGGATGCGTTGATGACCATGGATGCGGCATGGAGGAACTTCAAGGCCAGTGAATACTACTTATGTGAAGAAAACCGATCGGCCATCGGGGACTACCCAAACTTAGAACCATATTGGGATGATTTCGTGTCGATGAAGCAAAGTGAAGCGACAAAGAAGTCCAATGAGGACCACATAAACATCGGAAGAAGGAACATCCATCCACACGACTTGGTGCGGGTGGGTGCATTGTAAAATCCTCAATGGGAGAGGCAGGAAGCGTAATCACTACAATCGTTGGTACAAGTCAATTGGCCGGACTACGGACCGAGTCAAGCACTACGTGCTAGCGAGGGCAAGTGTCACGTCCGGTGGGGCTTATCCTTCGAAATAGCGATGACGAAGCAATGTCACAAAGGGTCCGGAGTCAGACGTCGAGTCTTCCCAAGGAACATTCCAACGAGATAGGAGAACGACGAACTAACACGTGCCACGGGAAACAAGGAGCATCACGGACGGACACGAGGTGTCGGGGTTAAGGTTCCGTGGAAGACAGATTCCCGAGCACCTTCACACTTACAAGAGTCGAAGAGAGCTAGAGAAGCGTTTGCGAAATAGAAATGATGAAGGAAAAGATGCTTGAGAATTACAAGGCACAATAGAACAACAAGTACAACGACAAGTACAACAAGCCATGAGCGATCAAGCCGAGAACATTATTACGACCGACCCTCCGAATCGTCGCGGCGATTGCGCATCCGCCCAATTGTAGAACAGACATGGGTCATTATCCCGTGGACGACATACATGATCCCACACCGTGCCACTCACTTTGCCCGTCATGAACATATTCATTCAGTGATACGGGCATAGCGTACCCATGCCAAGAAGGAGGTGTATTGCACAACTCTGCGATAAGCGCGGATACGCAAAGGTCCGGTGGACACGGTTAATCCCGGCTTGCCAACCTCGGGCTAGAAATGCCCCGAACGACGAGGTTACAACTCTAGGAAGTGCCGTCCACACATTCATCGATGGCGCAAACGTGACATCAACTTGACCATCATGAAGTGCTGTTCCTCCCGAGGTGAACTCCGCCACCCCTCCCGAGGTGACCTCGTCGGCCTCTCTGCGCAGTGAACACATCGGCCTCTCCTGTAGTGAACTCCGCGGCTGTCCTACAATAAACCTCGCACGATCGTCACCAACACATCAGTACAAAAGTTAGTGCGACAACTTCATTGACCGACTTAAAACCCTCCTCTGAAGGCATGGCAAAATAGACAAGCCATATCAGCGAGGTCGGCGGCGAGCAGTATGATGTTGTGTGCGAGAAAAGTAAGGGTAAAGCGGTCTCCAAAGGACAAGTCAAGAAAGATCAAATACGAATTGGGAAAGCCGTTTGTCACCCCTTGAAGCTTCATAGTCTAACAAAGGCAATAAGGCGATTACATGAATGGTATATGGAGCGATCGAACCAACATGTACTCCCAAGGTGATCACCGCCATTTTCAGAGAGGAACATTTCCACCATGAGGGATTGGTCGCTTCATGATAGAATTCAATGAGTTGCACAACATGTACTATCAAGATGCCCTCGACGTGTCTCTTATGAGATGCTGGTCACTGTAAGTGTCCAATATAAAAATCATTGTCTACATTCATGTAATACCGATAAATGTGATGTCTAAATCATTTGTTATGTAGATACGAGTTGATCGAATTAAAAAGAACCAAAGGGCGATGGCGTTCCTCGATCCGGAACGGTTTGCCACCGGAAATCAAAAGAGTACCAAAGGAGGTCGAGGACTACGATATAACGCTCTCATCAAACTCCAAGACAAGGAGTTCATACTTTTACCATACAATTTCAAGTAAGTGGCTCACTAGCTAGTTCAACTACTTGTTGATCTCGTTCTTTGCTCAGCTTAGGACTAATGACTACGGCATCATACATGTGTATGTAGTTTCCACTGGATTCTCGTAGTAATTACTCCAGATAAAAGCAAGATGCTGATCTTGGACCCACGGGACAAAGATCCAAAAGACTACAAAGATATGACAAGTCTAGTGAATAGGGCCTTCAAAGCATATTGTAAAAAGTGCTCGAGACACCGTCCTTTCCATAAATCACTGACAATCCGTACTAAATTTCCGGTGCGGGACAAAGATCAAAAGACTACAAAGATATGACAAGTCTAGTGAATAGGGCCTTCAAAGCATATTGTAAAAGTGCTCGAGACACCGTCCTTTCCATAAATCACGACAATCCGTACTAAATTTCCCAGACGCACAAAAATAATTTTCCTATATCGCACTCGTAGTCAATAACTCCTTCAATGTCGTATAAGTTTAATCAATTTTTTGCAGTGCCACAAGCAGCCGTCAGGAATAAATTTATGTGGGTACTTCGTGTGCCAATACATGCGCGAAATCTTAGGCTCTACAATAGTAAACAATGACGTAGAGGTTTGTCACGCTAACATCACACATTGATTTGCACATCTCATTCTCTATATAAGCTCTTAAGACAAACTTTTTCTATCTATAGCGTTTGAAGTTGCCTACGGGAGGACTGGTTCCAAATGAAATCCAAGGCATTCAGGGACAGCTCGCCTACTTCATCATGAAGGAAGTACTCAACAAGAACGGCGAGTTTCATGACCCAGATAATAACGATGAAGTCTTCCATACTCATCTGCCACCTCCTGAGGCCCCTACCAACAGTGAAGACTCGTAGGCTTATAGTTCACAAAACTAGTTAATTTTTTTCTTACAGTGGTGTAAATTGATGTTTCATTGAATGTCAAGTTTAGTATTGGATGGCATGGCTTGCACATGTTCTAATTTCTGTCATTTCATTTAAGAAGTTGTGATTGATCCGTGCTTGTGTTGTTGCCCTTCTCCGTGCGTGTGTGTGTGTTGATGGGTGGTGTGCGTGTGCGTGCGCTCTAGGCGAGGAGCGCCCCTCTATTGCTTTTCTCCGTGCCCTTTCATGATGGCTAGTAGAGCTTTTTATAGACATGGGTGGTGGATGAATACGGAAGAGCTCATTTCAAACCTGCACCATTCTGATGGGTTTATTTGATTGCTTGATTTAGTTGCAAGTTTCCTTTGCATCTTTACCTTCCATTCATAAGATATTTGATTACATGGTCCTTATATTTTTAGATGGTGTATTTTACTCTAATGTATGATAGTAAATGCCATTAAAAATAGCTAAATGGAGATTATAGAAGGAAAAATAGTAAAAAGTAGGATCAAAATTGTAGAATGATATGTATTTAGGAATAAAAAATTGAAAAATAGAATGTCACATATTCAAAAATAGAGGGAGTATAAACTAGCTAATGCATGTACAATATCTGGAGGATGCCACGGCATTCACATGGAATAAGACGGCAATGGATCGACTAGATTTGTGATACAACAAAAGTGATCTATTTAGCTTTCCATAGTATGATATATAATGACTTCATTTACATACTCTGAGAAATATTGATGCAAAGATGACTGAACTGGAGGAGAAGGGAGCAGGTCCAGCGGGAGGCATGCCCTACACCATCACCATGATCGAGCACCTCATGCATGAGACACTTTAATTGTACATTGTAATTGTGTATATTGTAATTGTGATATGCAAAATCTGTGATTGTAATTGTGATTGATGTATTATATGTAATTGTGATTGATGTATTATATTGTAGTTGTGTATATGTAAAATCTGTGATTGTTGTACATTATAATTGTGCATATGCAAAATTGCAATTGTGATTGATGTATTATATTGTAGTTGTGTATATGCGAAATCTGTGATTGTTGTACATTGTAATCTGTGTGTATGCAAAATCTGTGATTGATGTATTATATGTTTGAGAGGGCATGGCTAGCAGCACTCGAGGCTAGCCCAAAATGCGATTTTTATTTTTTCGGCAGTACTATCTGTGGCGGTTGGTGGATAGAACCGCCACGTATAATATAGATCTGTGGCGGTTGGTGTATAGTACCGCCACGTATAATATAGTTATCTGTGGCGGTTGTAGGAAAGAACCGCCACGAGATAGTGTAGTTATCTGTGGCGGTTGGTGGATAAAACTCACACGAATAGTATTGTTATCTGTGACGGTTGGTGGATAGAACCGCTACAGATAGTATTGTTATCTGTGGCGGTTAGTGTGTAGAACCGTCACATATAACACTTATCTGTGGCGGTTAGAAAACCGTCACTGATAATCCTCGATTATCAATGGCACTATATCTGTGGCGGTTCAATAACCGCCACTGATGGCGGTTATAAACCGTCACTGATAACGTTTTTTAGTGTAGTGCTTCCTCCGAGCTCCACACCTCCATCCCCCTAACACCTCGTGTTAATTAGCTTCTACGATGTACTCCTACCGTCCGTGTTCGCCAACGGTTGTATGTAATAAAGCTTAATATATAGTGGTATGTCAATTCTCTCTCTAGCTGACGACTGGGATATATTTTATTTCTGTCGACCATGAGTTGTGTGAATTATTTTGCGTGTGTGGATTTTAATTCTGTCGTGATTTTCGGGGCTAGAACCTGGTACTTATTGGTACCTCACGTTCATCCGTTTTGCTATATATATATATATATATATATATATATATATATATATATATATATATATATATATATATATATGCAAATTGCTTTAAAACATGTGAAAAAACAACAACCAACACTAATTAACCTTCTTTAATTTGTTGCGTAAATGGACTTGTGGCGTGGAACATTGATCAGTACGTAGTCATCCTTAGGTGATTTCCTTTTTCTTTTAAAAAAGAAGTATAAAACCAAGCTCAAGAATAGGTTCCCGGTACCTGCATAATTGTAAAAATCTGCTCCGGATTAACGTGTAACGAAACCTATCTATCTTGTAATACGCCGATGAAAAGAAGAATTTGACACAGACAAAAAAGCGCATTGCCAAATTAATTTACACTGAATGCTAACATGAAATCTGTCAGATGAAGATTCTTAAATTTTGGAACCGTCTCTTTCAAGAACCTCGGAGTAGGCTCGAAATGGAAGAATGCAGTGGCGGACTCGCGACAGAATTTTAGGAGTGCTAAATTGCTAATGAGACAATGTTGAAATGAGATAAGTGAATCAAATAAAATAGAACCATCTATTGACTATTGTGATCTAAAATCAAAACCATACATAATTAGGAGAGGAACCGCCCTCAGCCTCTGCGCCTACTCGCTCGCATAGTTGCACAACCCGACACCCACATGCCGCTCTACTCCCGCCGCCTACTGTGGGGTGCCTGGACAGCCATCGCCCGCCGTTGGCTCCCATGCCCGCCATCAGCTTGTCGTTTGCGCACACCCGTCAGACCCCTACTAGGGCAAGCCATGCTCAACTAGGGATTTCCGGATTTGGGATAAGGATTGGCAGCCTATAGTTGGTGTTTGTGTGGTGGTATTGGCCCAACAATAAAGAAATAAACAATACCAAGCTGGTTTGGCTTGGTAGGCTTTGGTTTAGCCCACATGATGAAAGTAAGTTTTAAACCTTTTTCTACCTTCAGAATCCACCCTTTTTCATCAACCTCCAATTTTCATGGCTATAGAGGATTAGGGGTGCTAGAGTATCCATGCTGACGCTGACATTAAGGCATACCCTAGTCCCCTGATCCACGGTTGGGTCGCCACTTGAAGAATGCAAACAACACAGGGAAGATACGGAGCTCACCTAATTTCCATTTCTAACAAAAAAAAAAAACTTTGCAG
The DNA here is from genome assembly GCA_036346275.1 of Otatea glauca. Lineage (NCBI taxonomy): Eukaryota > Viridiplantae > Streptophyta > Magnoliopsida > Poales > Poaceae > Otatea > Otatea glauca. Next base: position 33,830,580 of record CM070720.1, read on the forward strand.
TCGTCTTCTCATTGGGCTGGCCTGCAACCTAGCCCTAGGACCCAAACCAACCTGGAAGATGTTGCCCGTCCAATCCGCAATCCAACGATCCAAATCCCTCAGGCCGTTGTACTTAACCGAGCCGCACGCAGACACTGCCCCCTTCCTCTCTAGTCACTTCCTTCTTCGCCATAAGAACACACACACACTGACACAGCTACAAGGAGGAAAGGAAAAGGGTAGCTTCAATCCCTCCCAAATCCGCACCATTTCGAGGAATTCGAACGCCTGTTCTCCCGCACATGGACCTTTCCTCTCCGATTCGCTCGCTCTGAGCAACAAAAATCGGTTCTTGCTGCCTCCCAAGCTCCAAAAGTGACCATTTCCGGGTTAATTTTTGTTATAAAAAAAACCCGCCGGTTTCTTGGTCCGGGTAGTGAGAAGTGTTGTGTTGCACGGTAATGGCGGGATGTTAGCGCGCTAAGCCTGTAAAGATCTCGTTTTTCTGGTGTTCCGGGCGGTGCTCCGATGGTGACGGAGATGGCGACCCGCGGAGAGGCGGCTTACGGCGCGGAGGCGGACCGCGACTTCGAGCTCTTCCGCAGTGGCTCCGCGCCGCCCACCGTCGAGGGCGCCATGGCCAGCGCCGCCGCCGCCGGCAACGTGTTATTGGACGACGAACTACGGGCCGACCCGGCTTACCAGAGCTACTACTACTCCAATGCGCACCTCAACCCGCGCCTCCCGCTGCCTCTCCTTTCCAAGGAGGACTGGCGCTCGGTGCAGCACCGCCTCCGCTCCTCCTCCGGTCTGGGCGGGATCGGTGACGGCAGGAGGCTGGCGGCCGCGGGGGACGGGCTTGTGGGGCTGCCTGGGATCGACCTTGGTCGGCAGAGGAGCTTCTCCAGTATCTTCCAGGTGGTTGTTCTGAGGAAAGATCTCATCTTTCTTCTTCTTTTTCAGTATATATCTTGATTCAGTGCTGTATGTTATGGGAGGAAAGTTTTGACCCTGAAGCTGTGTGCTTTTGTTTCCTCAGAGAAGCGTGTGTTCATACTATATATAGTACATGTCTAATGTTGAATTAACATTTCCCACCATGCTGCTTCTGCTGTTGTTTGGACTGTATTTTCATAATGGAGCAACTTATATCTCTGATTTGATAGGTTTGGCATGTATTAGGTTTCTGTCATCGTACAGTGCGATTTATTGATTGGTTGGAGGCACTTCTTAATATGATCTAAATTCTGAAGAATATACGATGGAAGATTCTGTAGTTCGAGCTTGTATATGGAACAAAAAGAAGACTGCTTCAGTTTGATTGCTAGATATTAGTGAACTTTCAACTAACATTTCTTAATATTTATGTGAAGGGGTTATTGGAAATGCTACGATTATTCCTGAACAACCATTCTTACTGGATGCTGAGAAACATTGTTCAATTCTTCACAATGTTTCACTTGTATAACGTGTGCATTTGCATCTATGGTCTTCTGCATAGTTATCCATGGGGACCAGCAACTCTTTGTTGTAGCCTATTTATTTCAATTGGTGATTCATGGATGGGTGGGCTATTGCCTGCATTAGTCCAGTAGAAAGAAGCTTCTAAACTTTGTTGTTTGCTCACCAGTATCTCTTTTACTAATCTTGTTCTTGTTAATGACCATATAAAGCAGAACACCCAAATCTGTGTTCCAATCACAAACATTTAAAATGACTTTTTGGGCATTTGCTTCTTTTCAGCTTCATTTTATCCATGTCAACTGATCAGATTTGTACAACTTGTTGTAAATAATGCAGGAGGACTCAAATCAATGGGGTATGGATAGACAGAGCGCCAACCGCAATCGCAATGACTTTCTGGATTCTTCTGGAATACAGTATGCTCTACATCATGAGACTGGAGCTATAGGTGGCCTGCAGTGTGACAGCAATAAGCAGAGTTTGGCTGAAATTCAGAACAATGATTTGCCATCACATTCGTATGCCTCTATTTTAGGTTCATCACTTTCTAGAAGTGCATCTCCAGATCCTGAGCTTGTGAGGAGGGTCCCTAGTCCGTGCCTGCCTCCAATTGGTGTGAAGGTCAGTGCTAATGATAAGAAGAGTAATGGTGGTTCATCTTCCTTCCGTCGTAGTTCGTCTGCTATTGGCGAATCTGATGATCTGGTAGCCGCTTTATCTGGGATGAACTTGTTATCATCTAGAGCGGTTAATGGACAACCTTCGGATCAGTCTAAGCTCTATCAGGATGTTGATAATGTACATAAATTACTTTTTGATCGACAGGGTGATCAAACAAATGGCAATCAGCAGCACTCCTACATGAAACGTCATGAGCAAGGACATTTTAAGGCACCTGATGGGTATTCTGCAAATTCGGCTAATTCTTCTATGATGAGAAATCAGATTAATGCTGGTAATTTCACGTCGTTTGACAATTTGTCAGTTGGATCCGGCTTTGCTTCCCCTAGGATTGGTTATAGGTCCCCAGGGGGGACTTTATCTTCTCGACAAAATTTAGCTGGTGCGTCTAACTTTCTAAACTACAATGGAATTGGAAGTCCAACTGCTGCAACTTCTCTTCTGACACCTATTGATCCAGTATATGCTCAGTACCTTCAGGCAGCTGAGTTTGCCGCCCAAGTTGCAGCTAGCTGTGATGATCCCCTCATGGCCAGCGGCCATCTGGGTAGTTCTTACATGGATTTACTTGGTCCTCAGAAGGCTTACCTTGGTCCATTGCTTCAGTCACAGAAGAACTATGGTTACTATGGAAACCTTGGATTTGGCCTTGGTTATGCTGGAAGTCCTTTAACGAGTCCTGTTCTTCCCTCTTCACCTGCTGCACCTGGTAGTCCACTTAGACATGGCGAACACAGCATGCACTTTCCATCAGGCATGAGGAATTTTGGCGGTTCCTTTGGTTCATGGTGTCCAGACCTGGGTGGAAAGACGGACGTCAATATGATGCCCTCACTTCTGGAGGAATTCAAGAGCAACAAAAGCAAATCTTATGAGCTCTCTGAAATAGTTGGTCATGTCATTGAGTTCAGGTACACTTCTCATTGAGGTTGAAATAAACACGATAACCTAATAGCTTGCAAAGCCTAACAACCCCACAGCATACAGTCATGTTACTCTCTAGTCGAGAAATGCACCCCCCCTCCTCTCTTTCTGGAAAAATGGGAAAGAACTGAATAATGCTTGACAGGAACTACGGTATGGCATTGTTTATTTGAGGAGAAGAGGTATATAAAGACAAATTGAGCAAAAGATGAGGAAAATTAAGAAAGCATCTCTATGTTTTTTGGGGAAAAAAAGTTAGGAATGTGGCTTGACATGGGCTACAATATGACAAAAACAGTATAGAGGAAAATTATAAAACTAACCATCTCCTCTCAGTTTGTCTCTTTACCTTCCTCTTTTACTGAATGCCTCAGAAGTCGGAACATGGAACTTTTAAAAAGTTCTAGTTCATATTGAATTGTTGATTATCCCTATACTAATTTTTATTTGAAAGAGGTTAGGAGTGTTTTGCAGTTTGCACAACTTTGCACTGGATAATGACCCCTTAACCACTGCTAATTTCTTAATCATGAGCAGAAGTACGTACAAGATATATCTTCTTGTAAGGTTACCTGGTTCGTTTACTAATTTCTATAATTTGTAGTGTGGATCAATATGGAAGCCGATTCATACAGCAAAAGCTAGAAACAGCCAGTACCGAAGATAAAGACATGGTGTTTTCAGAAATAATGCCTCAAGCTCTCACATTGATGACTGATGTATTTGGAAATTATGTTGTTCAAAAGGTAGGAAAAAAATGAATAATTTGTTTGAGGGTGTGACTGTGTGAAGCCTATCCTTATCATTTGCTTTTGTTCAGTTTTTTGAGCATGGAAGCACTACTCAGATAAAGGAATTGGCTGATCAGCTTATTGGACGTGTCCTTGCTCTCAGTCTTCAGATGTATGGATGCCGGGTTATACAGAAGGTGCTTATCGGTTGACATTTTTTCTTTACTTGGGAAACATAAACAGTTCTTGCATACAGCTTCACTGATTTTTTTAATAGGTATTTATGTACTAATAACTTGTCATAGGCATCTGTTTCTGTTTTACATGTATATATTGGATGAATGCTGGCACACTTTAAGCATATTCCTTTTGTGTGTGTGTATATAAATACATAAATGTCAGGAAGACTAGAACAAGGTATAGATCTTATCTCATGGATGATATATGTGCAGGCTATAGAGGTCGTTGATTTAGATCAGCAAACTAAAATGGTTGCTGAGCTGGATGGACATGTCATGCGCTGTGTACGTGATCAAAATGGGAACCATGTAATACAGAAATGCATAGAGTGCATCCCTCAGTACGTTATCCAGTTCATTGTCTCAACATTCTATGGTCAAGTTGTGATGCTATCCACTCATCCATATGGTTGTCGGGTTATACAGGTATGCTGATACTATACATTCTGCCTCTAATGAATCCGTTTTGAGATTTACAGATGTTACTATGCAACCTCTCATCATCGTATCATGTGAATTGCCAGAGGGTGCTGGAGCACTGCGATGATACTACAACACAGCAAATAATGATGGATGAGATTCACCAGTCCGTTTGCCTGCTGGCTCAAGATCAATATGGCAACTATGTTGTTCAGGTCAATGCCATACACATTTTTTTTGAAAATATATTACATGCTTTATGAACTTGACCAAACTTCTATGCTGTTTACTGTTTATTTCGTGCAATGTAGGTGGGCTATCTTGTGCAATACCGTCTGTAGGTTATCATATTGATCATAATGCTTGATAATACTACCAACTGCATTTTAATTGCTGCTAAATACTATTAATGAATGCTAAGATGTGGAATTGCCAATCTCTTCTCTTTTAAGGGATTTTCAGCGAAATGTAGGTAGACTGTTTGCTGTTTTGTGCAGTAGCTTCTGTAGGTTATTATACTGTGCTGCTCAGTAATTGCTGACAGGTGGATGGTAACTGCTTACTGATTGCTATTGTTGAATACTAAGATTTGGAGCTTTGCAGTCTTAATTCTGAGTTTTTTGGGACCTTCTTTATTAGTTAGTTTGTGGAAAGCATTTTCATTTTCTCAATGTTTCAATTCTGATAATCCACTCACTGAACTTCACAGCATGTTCTGGAACATGGCAAACCACATGAGAGATCTGCTATTATTGAGAAGTTAATTGGACAGATTGTGCAAATGAGCCAGCAAAAGTTTGCTTCAAATGTCATTGAGAAGTGTTTAGCCTTTGGGAATGCTGTAGAACGCCAGATTTTGATTGGTGAAATGCTTGGATCCACTAACGAAAGTGAACCTCTTGAGGTTTGTGTTCTTTCAACTTTTTTACCAAGCTGTCAAGCGAATTTTGCCAAATATTTGGTCAGTTAAAAGTTTGCGGTATCTTCAGGCATTGAAAGCTGATTAAAGCGACCTTACTGAAGTTGCTTAATTGTCCTTGTAGGTAATGATGAAAGATCAGTTTGCAAACTATGTGGTGCAGAAGGTGTTGGAGACTTGTGATGATCAGCAGAGAGAGATGATCCTTACGAGGATAAAAGCGCATCTGAACACGCTTAAGAAGTACACCTACGGGAAGCACATAGTAGCACGCGTAGAGAAGCTCGTTGCCGCTGGAGGTATGCATGGTTTATCTATACTCTTCAGCCATGATAGAGTTATCCCTTGACATGCGACTGTATTTGTTCTTGTGCATGCAGAAAAGCGACTGGGGCTTCAACCAGCATGCACCGCCGCCTAAAGGGCGAACTATGCAGTTGTACAGCTAACAGTGGCTAGGTCTGCACTCACGTTTTTTTCCAACTAGAAACCCTGTAAGGCCAGTATGGCCTTGTCAGAAATAAAATACTACTGTCTCGCTCGCACCGGAGAGGGAGAGTGTACATTCTGTAGCTGAGGACCACGCAGAAGGGATATGAGCGAGTCATGCACTTGTGCAAGTTTAATCTGAAAGCTGTAAAGAGGAAGAAGAGGAGAAAGAAACATGTTGCTCTGCTCACTGTACAAATTTAGCACTAGACAAGAGGTAGAAAGCTGGTAGCTGTCTAAACTAAAGCCACTACTACTTTGTTATCTCTGTCGATATGTATGATGGCTTGCTGTTGTTGTAACATAAACTCGGGCGCACTAGCCTTAATTTGCAGTTAAGCTGAAGTTATTTGTATCAGCTTTGCTGAACTGTTGGCATGCTAAACGTGTTTCTTGCGTTAATTCAGCGAGTAATCTGATCCAGCCAGGATAATACGCGTACTTGTTGGTGCAAGTTTCATTTACCTTTTTGTTTGAGATGATCGTAAGTTCTTCAGTTATCTGTGGGAATGTATATATCATATCCTACTTTGCAATCCATTTACGGTGTACTCGTGTAAACACTTTTTGGTTTTGGTAGCAAATCAACATAAAAATCCTAAGAAGTTTCTAGATGCACGTCTCAAACTACGTATAAGATATCAAGTTCAAATTTATACTATATATTTCTACTACTTCAAATTAGGAATTAGTAGCGGTCATCTGTTCTCCTTCAGAACACCTGATTTGTTGGATCTGGCACGAACGACTGAAATGGAAGGGGATTTAACCCGATCATTCTGCCCCTTCCTCTCATCTTCGCACAGGCTTACACGACCCGAACCGCTCCAGTCACGACGTCTTCCATCTCAAACCACCTCGACGCCGCACCACCTTCCCCTACCTCGATCTAGCGTGCTCAACTCTCCCTCTCAAATCTTGCCCCCTCCCACTCCGGATTCTCCTTCTCTACCACCACCCCTAACATCCACCCTTTACGAGTTGCGAGGAGAAGGACCGGCATCGGTATGGAGGCAAGTGGAGTGCTCGCAACTGAGTCTCAAATTCTATCTATGCGGCGGCTACCAGCGAAGCTCGGATATAGAGCGGTGAAGAAGCGCAGCAAAGGAGGTTGCAGCGGCGCTGAGAGCATCTAGGCCCCTAATTTAATTTGATTTTGGTAATTAATGATAATTGAGGTTAAAAGACTAATATTTTCAATTGAGTCATTTGAGAACATGTTAGTCCAAATGTTAGTGAACATGGAGGCATGAAATTGGTGGGAAAGAAAAGCAATCGTCAAAGACAAGATGACCAAAGTATTAAATTTAAGGACTTTCATAGTCTTTTTGACCGATCTCGGTGTTTGGAGGAAAAGATCGGATTGCTAGAATAGCGCCGTACTATTAAGAGGGGCTTCTTGTCGCACGATTGAGGTAAATGAAAGTGTTAAGGCTCAACTCATATGTAATTAAACACCTATTTGAAAATGCATTCAAAATAGAAATCAAAAACATATTCTTGCATTTTCTGGGTTCTGTGGGGCCGGTATGACCGGAGTCCACCCGGTATGGAAACTACAGAACGGGGCGCATTTGACATATAAGGGGCCAGTATGATCGGGCCCCCTCCGGTCATATCGGCTGTCGGTATGACCGGGCAAAGGAGCAATGCGTTTTTTACAGAAGAGGGCGTAGACTGCACTTGTGTGGGCGGTGCGACTGAAGGCCCTCCGGTCATACCGGTGAGCGGTATGACCGGGCCCTCTCCAGTCATACCGGCCATGTGGGTAACGGTCACTGACAGCGCATTTATTGCATCAGAGCGACCGTTGCTCTTGGGCGGTCATACAAGCCCTTGGGCGTATGACCGCCTCAGAGGATTTTGGCCAACTTTTGGCCAACTGCTATATTTGGTTGGTGGGGGTTATAAATACCCCCCACCTACATTCTAGAGTAAGTCTTGACTCTCATTGATGATATTTGAGCTCTAGCTAGTCTCCAATACTCTTGTGTGCATTCAATTCACATTTTGAGAGAGTTAGGAGCAAAATTGAGTGACGCATTTAGTGTTGAGCCTTTAACACTCAATTCAACCTCGAGCAAGCGTCATCACCTATTACTCTTGGAGGTTGCCGCCTCCTAGATGGCTTTGAGGCGTGTGGCATCGGTGATCTTCTCAAAGAAGCTTGTGAGAAGACCCGATCGTTTGTAAAGGCAAGGAGCTCGCCTAACCGGAGTGGTGAAAAGCTACCACGAGTGATCGAGGAAAACTCAAGCGGGTGGAGCCGGCTTGAAAGCGTTCAAGTCACCTCAACGTGGAATAGGGGAGACCGGCAAGTCTTCGAGGCCACGGGATAAAATTCTCGCCTCTCCTTCTCTTGTGATTTGTCTTTGCTATTCTTGTGCTAAATTACATTTCTAGAAAATTGAGTAGGTTACTTGTGCTTAGAATTATTTATTGCTCTACTTGAATTGCTAGAGTAGGTTAGTGTTCCCTAGATATTATAATTGTAAATTTGCAATTATTGCTTCTATAGCTTAGTATTTTAATCAATTGCAAATTAGAATCGAAAAATTGAGAAACCTCCAATTCACCCCTCTAGTCGGTTATCCTTGATCCTACAAGCACTTGCCTCCCTGCTCGCCGACGACCTTCCCCGCCTCCAAGGCCAGCCTACAAGCCTAAGTACTTTTCAAGGTTACAGACGGTTCAGAAAATCATCTGTGATGACGATTTCGAATCGTCTATGATGTCTTTTTCTGATGTCTTTTTCTGCAGTAGTGCATGGACGTATATGTTTCAATCCATTATGTTTATGCATGATGGCTTTTAATTAGTCTAATAAACTACAATTAACCACTACTGCTTTGTTGACTCTGTCAAATACATGTATATGATGCATGCCTTGTTGCTGTAACATAAACTCAGGTATGTACACTAGCCGTTACATTTAAGCTGAAGTTGTTAATTATTATCAACTTTGCTTGTCTGTTGGTATATAGTCAACTAGGTGACAAATATGTAATTTTTGAAAGTTTCAGGCAAATTTCCGTAAAAAACGTAGGTTAAAAATAAATTGCGGAAGATCCGGAGGGTCGGCGTAAAAATTTGAGCGCCTCTCTGTACAAAATAACGTATTAAAAATAAATATCATAAACTCCGAAGGGTCTGTGAAAAAATTTGAGAGACTCTCCGTACAAAACGGAACGTCAAAAAACAAACGAAAGAAGGAAAAAAAAAGGTGGAAGCTCTGGATGGTAAAAATTTTTGGAAGCTCCGAAGGGGTTGTGAAAAAAACAAACGGAAGAAGCCTCGGGGCATTCTAGAAAAAATAGAATATTCCGTAATTTTAGGGTTTTTTTTGGCAAAAACGGAAGTTCTCGGGTCCTTTTCACAAAAAAACAGGCTAATATGTAATTCTAGGAGATTCCAGGGGTCTTTTCGAGAAAAATCCAAGAGTTCTCGGGGCCTCCCTGTAAAGAAAGGACTATTTTGCAATTTCTAGTTTCCTCGGGTGCTCTTTCGCAAAAAAAAATTCCCGCATAAAAAATCAATCTGTGTAAGACGAAAACAAAATTTGAAAGTTTTGAGGGCCTTCTCGCATAAAAAATGGATCTAGATGTAATTTTTGAGGTTGTTTTAGGGGTCTTCCTGATAAAAAATACAAAAAAATCAGATCACAAAAGTTTAGAGGGGCTACACGGAAAAAACTGTACCTAAATGTAATTTCGGAGGGCCTCTTTAAAAAAACCAACCCTAGAAGTTTATGGGGGTCTTTCCGTAATTTTTGAAAAGTTTGAGGCGTCTCCAGAAAATCCGCTCTCCACACGGCCGTCAGCGCACCACGTGTCCGTCGCCACGTGTCGCGCAGGAAAAAATCGCGCGGCGACGCAGGCGCGCGGTGGGACTTGAAGGCGCTACCGGAGGCTTGAACGTGAGGGAGTCTACCGCTGCGCCGCGCGTGCGTTATTGGCGATCAGCAACGTTTATATACTTAACATGTATAACAGACTTAATAACACGGGTGACGTGGCCTCTCCGCGCGCGAGCTGTACGCTTGGCGCTCCGACGCGCGCGACGTGGCCGCACGCGGAGCAGCCACATCGCTCCGAAAGAGACGTGGAGGCCTCGAGCGACCGGGAAAGCTGCGGCGCTTAATATAGGTACGATGATATATATGTATGATGTTTCTTTGTGTTTTATTCAGTGTGTCATCCAGTTGGATGAAATGATGTTCATGCATGTTCGAATCGAGTGCAAGTTTCGTTTACCTTTTTTGTTTGAGATAAACTTCACTTTTTGGGTGATGTATTGTAGGCAGGTATATATCAGTCTGCAGTCATACAAACATTGTTATCAGGAAAACACAAGAAAGCTTGCGTGCCGTATTCATTAAGATAGGGAAAAAAAAGCCTCCAATACAAACAGGAAGCAAATTAAGGAACTAAGAAAACCTAAAGAGGACAGGAAGAAACATGGCAACGATACAAACGCCAATCCTGGCGGGATCCTAATTCGAGGAAAGATGTGCAAAACTCTACCGTTGTTGACAGCTCATATATACTCGTCAGTAGCTTGTGGTAAACAAAAGGTGTATGCGTCTGCAGCATTATCCTCCTTTTGTTGTTTAGCTGCTATATATTCATGCATGTCAAGTATGGGATTAGCTTGCTTGGTGTGTACATTAAGTACTCCCGGATTTATCTATAAATGCATAACTCTGCCTACGTACGAGATGATAGCTCAACAATTCACAGACTAACTAATTCTATCTTCAGGTGAGTGCATGCAGATCTCCTCTATTGAACAAACGTAATTGATATCTCGATTTCTATATATGTAAACATTTATTAGTATCGATCTCAATTCATGTACTTTTCGATGATATATATATGCATTAGTCTGCAGAGGCTAGCTTGCAGCTCAATTAGTTTGCGAAGAATTAATCAAGATGAGCTCCGCCGAGGCATGCACCGGCAAGAAGCCGGAGGGAGCTGCCGGCGGTGCCACCGACAAGAAGACGTCGTGGCCGGAGGTGATCGGCAAGTCCGTGGAGGAGGCGAGGAAGGTGATCCTGAAAGACAAGCCGAACGCCGAGATCGTCGTCCTGCCGGTTGGCTCGCCGGTGACCAGGGACCTGCGCCCCAACCGTGTCCGCATCTTCGTCGACACCGTCGCCGAGACGCCGACGGTCGGCTAGCTTGGTTGCTAGCTACTCTTGCTGGCTTCTTGGGTAGACCAAGCTTAGTCATGCGCTATTAATATATAATAAGCTTCTGCATGCTATATGTGTTGTAGCATGGATAATATATGGAATAAGATGTTTGCATGCGATGTTTGGCCGGGCATGTGTACGTAGTGCTACTGCTACGTACTGCATGTATGCATGCCGGATCAGCTATGTAAGCGCGGGAATTCGCATGAATAAGACATGTATGGCAGCTATATGTAGTGCCGTTTGATTACTATTGAAAGATCAAAATGACGATAAGAGAGGTGAATAGGAGCATAATAAAAAATTTCTCTTCTCAAAAGTATTTAAGCCTCTCTTATAAAAAGCCTAACCGAAAGGAACAACTACTCTAGCACTAGACAGAAGAGCAAACAAATCACTTTCATAAAGCACCAACTAAAGTGCATAACTAGAGAAGTACTGAATAGTTTTTCAATGCTCTCGGCCAAATAGCAAACACTGCACGATTTCAAAACACAAGAACTGATCTAATCTTGCTCATAGGATATAAATAATCAAAGTGATCTTGAATCAACTCCCATGAGTCATAGCAAGCTAGATCAAAAACCTGGTGAAAAAAGTTGTTGATGGTCTAGATGATTGATGTGTTCCAGAGATACACTATCCATCAATTACTCATCTTTAGCTCAAGATCCAAGAGATATAAAAAAAGAACCAAGAGAAAGGTAGAAGGAGATGATTGCAAACAAAGCAAAGCAAGAACTAGAAAGTGAACATGAACAAGATTCTTGCACTGAAATTATTTTTATTTCTTAGAATGATGGTTTACAAAGCCTCACAACCAGGTGGACAAAAGCTCAGAGAGCATAAAGATATCAAAAACCTTCACAAGATCAGCACAGGGAGAGGCACCCCTCCCCCTCTTTTTATATCATTCTGGGAGTTCACTCCCACTCACATACATGGGCTAACCCGAAACTCAACAATATAACGGGTTTTGACCATAACCTTTAGTACTAACTTAACATCTACACCACCAGCGAACCCTTGATCCAATTATCCTTCTTCGCTTGAGTAAGTCTCAAATTAACATCTCAGCCATCCGCTTCATCATGACAATTTTAGCTTCCTTGACCGTTCTGGACCCAGGCTCCTCCCTGAGTCTAGTCCCAGTCCATGCCATTGCCTACCATTTTCATCACTTTAATTCCTTGTCTTCTTGGCTCGCAACCACCCCTAGCTTTAGTCATCTTCTGACATCTCTTTACCGTTCTGGACCTCAACTCTCCTAGCCTAGTTATAGTCTCCTCCTCCTCACCATGACCTAACACCGAAGTCCTGCAACTAATATAGACAAGAGAACCATTACATAGCAATGCAAAAAAAAACATGCACGGAGAGATCACGTTGGATCATTTAGTCTGTGACCACCTTAGGCTATAACTATTCTTGTCTACGATCACTTTCGGCCTCTCAAACAGAGGTCTACAGGGCACAAGACCTCTCCCAGGGAGGTCTACAGGCCTCGCGACCTCTTCCTATGATGTCTACAGGCCTCATGACCTCTCCCCGGGAGGTCTACAGAGCTCACGACCTCTCTCAAGGAGGACTAGACCACTATGATAGTGATCTAAACCACTCTTACAGAGGTTATGACCACTTCTCTAGAGGTCCTAAGAAGTCTAAATCACTTCCACAGTGGTCATGACCACTTCCCTGGAGGTCCCTAGCCTCCTAGGAGGTCTAGACCACTCCACTCTGAGCAACCTTCATTAGGGAACGACCTCTTTAACCAAATTGCTCAGGACAAAGGAAGCTCAAATCAAATTTAAACCTAAGCACCATAAGCTCAAAACACAGTCAATTACTAATCATAACATGGATAAACTACCGCATGGTCTCTCAACTATAAAAAGAATGTCGACTTTTATCTGGACTGAACGGAATCTCTGTTTCTATATAGGTTACAATTGAAAGATGTACAGAGCAACAAGAGCTAGAGCAGGTAGCCATGTCTGTTTGGAACGCGCGCACGAAACTAAAAGCTAAATAGGAATAAGGGAAATATGGAATAGAATGTCATCTCCTCCGGTATCATACAAGTAAAAACACATGAAAAACTACAAAATTCGTTTTGGATGTTACACTGAAAGACACGGGAATTTAAGACATAATGAGAAGAACACACGAGGTAAGACCTCTTGCAAGTTTTAGTCCAAAATTCCAATGAAATATATAGACCATTCTACGAGAATTTCAAATGGATCCTTAGGAGTCTCTTTTGTTCCTAACACCTTCAATTCATAGGAAGATTTCCTATTGGTCTAAAAAAAAGGAAAATTTCCTACGGGATTCCAATCATCCACCTTTTTTTTCCTTGAACAGAGCTTTATGGGATTTCAATCATATTAGCTGCGCACATATATTTGTTGTGAAGATCATGAACTCCGTCGTCATGAGCACAGTAACAGTGCTACAATGAATATATACTAACATATAGCGGAGCATGGGATGAATGGAATGAAATAATTATACATGATACATCATGCATATGGATGTATATATTTCAATGGATTATGTTTATGTACGATAGCAGTTACCGTTCTCTGTCAATATGATGGTTATCATGTTAAGTTGTAACACAAACACAGATCACACACGGATATATAGTACCAGCCTTTACAGATAAGCTGAAGTTACCAGTACCGCTTTGCTGAATTGTGGGTATATACACGTCATGTTTCTTGTGTTAATTATTCGGTGTGCGATCCAGGATGATATGATTACGATAAGCATTCATATGTCCGTGCAAGTTCCATTTACCTTTCTGTTTGAGATAAACATCACTTTTTTAGGTGATGTGTAGCCAATGTATATATATATATATCTCAGACTCAAGACTCGAGAGTCTGCAGCAGTAGAGACGCTGTGACAACTGATTCGTCGGTATATACATGCCAGTGCAGAAATCTCTCCCTTTGTTTGCGTTCGTGTCCTTTTGTTTTCTTTATTTTCGAGCGCCTAGCTTTGCATTGTACCCCTGACCTGAATTTTCCCTACCTAAGGAATCGTCACGCAAGTCTTTGGTGTGCTCGTGCAACAAGTATTTGTGGTGCATGCACGGAAACTGAAGGCGTGGTAAAGCCACAGGTATCTTGCATGTTACCTTGCTATATATGTATCATCCGATCCATGCAGAAGCTTCTTGTGCGAATGCTTGGGATTGTTGTGTACCTGGGAGGCTGCAACTTGGCCGTCAATAAACCAAAGGTGTCCAGTAGCGGTGAGCAGCTGCTGCGTCAGCAGCATTATCCTCCTCTTGTTCTACTTTAGCTGCTGCTAAGTATTTATATATTCATGTGAATTATCGGGATTTGCGTGCTTACTTGGTGCGCACATTAAGTACTTACTCCTCACCTGCTCTATAAATGGAGTAGTACATAACCCTTACCTATGATAAGACTTCGTCAGTTCACAGACCAATTAATTCTACAGGTGAGTGAGTGGCCGATCTTTTGTTTGATATATCTTGATTTGTGTTCGGACATTTAGAGGGGTGCTTCCATGCTTCCCTTTTTTACAGTTACATAAATATTAAAGTATAAATAAAAGGTAGATGGTGATTACTTACCTCTTCGCTTGCTTCAAAATTTGTGCAACTTGTATTAGGAGGGAAAGCATTGAAGCACTGCTCGAACATTTATTATTACTTCTTCGGCTTCGCTATATTTGTCTATAGCCTTAGAAATATATGGTTTAATATATTTATCTATCGAGGAAATCTAGAGAATAGTTATTGTAATTTTTTTCGCTCAACAACCTTATTTAAATACTTTGAAAAAGATTAAGTGGCCATAGTATACCATTTAATAGAGAAATGTATGATCATTACTTATTAAATATCTCTTTGATCCGTGCGTATGATAGGAGGTGAACAAATAGAAAGAGAGCAAGCAGTACATATATATACACTAATCGATCGAGCAACTGTTGAACTGCGCTAATATATATCAATCTGCAGAGGCCAGTTAGTTAGCAGCTCAAGTATTGCTTCGCGAACTATCGATTAAGATGAGCTCCGTGGAGACGTGCACCGGCAAGAAGCCGGATGGAGCTGCCCGCGGTGCCACCGATCATCATCAGAAGACGTCGTGGCCGGAGGTGGTGGGGATGTCCATCGAGGAGGCGAAGAAGGTGATCCTCAAGGACAAGCCGGACGCCGACGTCGTCGCCGTGCCGGTCGGCTCGGCGGTGACTATGGACTACAGGACTGACCGCGTCCGCATCTTCGTCGACACCGTCGCGCGGACCCCGACGGTCGGCTAGCTGGATCTTTCAATTGCTTGCTACCAGCTTGCTTTCTTGGCTAGACCAAGAGAGTCGAGACATAATATGTAGTAATATAAACTACTAGTCCTATATATGTATGCGTGTGGAGTAGTAGCATGATGAATAATATAAGGAGATGCATGCGTTACTGCATCTGCATGCATGTATGTATGTATGCTTCAGCTATGTAATCGTTTGTGCTTCGCATCAATAAGACATGACAGCTATCATGTCGTTTGTTACTCAGAATTGTCTAGTTTTTTTTTTAATGACAGGCAAGTGCCTCTGTTAGCACACACGTATAACCGCGCGGAGGCCAATGATAAATCAGTAACGTCACGTAGCTTCCAGGCATTCAGGAAATTTTGGGACTCTAGGCAAGTTTAGCTACAACTAATAAACATAAACAAGTAAGTTCATATACATATCACATAAGTAAAATTAATAATAGTAAAAGTTTTTTAACTAAAAGCATAGTCGTATACATGTGAACATTCTATGAATGCATGAAAATATGAAAGATGAATCAAGTACCTCACTACGACACTACCAACGCTTCGACGATTCACGAACAAAAGCCCAACCACACGCACAAAAAAAAGACTCTACAAGATAAAAATTTGTTGATTAGTGCATCATATAACTAAAATATATATTCACACCGAAGTATTGAACTAGTATTTCACCTATCACTAATGTTCTAATCACATCTAGTACGAGGCAAACTCATTAGATGTATCCCGAGGAAAAAATGCCCTGTAGAAATAACAATAGTACTTCAACACAAATTTTCCAACTGGCCAATGGTGGATTCCTGGATATGTACCTGTGCTCGATGGTTTTACGTATAAGGGCCCAATACTCCATTTGTCCAACAAGTTTATGAGACGAATTTTCTTTTAGCACATAGAATTAAGAAGATAGTGAAAATGATTAGACTACTCTTAATTATTATCTCTAAGCACTATATTTCATACACGCATTTAGAGAATATAAGTAAAGATGTATATTTATTAGTGGTATAAAAGAAAACGTCACACTAATTTTACATTGAAATATGAAATACGTCTTATATTTATGGACATTATGAACGGAGGGAACAGTACATTTCAGTAAAATTATATGAAACCTAGCTAAAGGGCTCTAATAATTTTTTCTGGAGTGTGAGATGGTTTCATGTATAAGGGCCAAATAGTATATGAAAGCCAGCATGTTGATTAATGTGGTTTTATGCGGCCACCACATAATTAACATCAATAAATCCGGTCAAATTAACCTAACCGTTGAAAAGAACTTATCTAAATCTACATTGGAAAATATATAAAAAAACCATCATAACTTATTTAATGGCATTTACACCCTCATAAGTCATCTTCGTTTGCAAAATCCCCCTAACTTTACTTTCTTCACTAATTTTAATGAAAAGGCATTAAAATGATTTAAGAAATAGTCATTAATTAACAAGCTAGCTTTCATGTTATTGCGTACTACAATTTTAAATAAAAGTACTATTCTTCCACTTATATTCTATCTCCCGTCTCTCACTCTTCTCTCTCCCATTTACAATTTCGGTCATCTAATAGCCGCAAAAACATAGATATATATACTTATGCCAAGCACTACTAATCAATTGTTTGTTTTGACGTATTATGTCATAATTGATAGAAAAAGTAAGACTCCTCCCTAAAAAGCCGTGCCTGACTTTATGAGTGCAAAAGAAATGCAAGTGTTACTCTGATAATTTTTTATGCGTAGGAATCTTAAATCGAATTAAAGTTTTGTAAGATATAATACAAATATGTATGATCTTATAAATAAAGAAAATGAATCTCGTTGAGAACCAAAGTAACGGCGATGAAGCAACCATAATGAGAGAGAAAAGACTTGCCGAAGCCGACGGCAAATTTTTTAAGCACAACCTCAAAAGAGTAGAAGTGATTGTTGCTCTTTTGCAACATCTCGAATCTTTTAGGACCTTTGAATTCTTACCATATACAAGAATCTAGTGCTAAAGAATAACCTAGCCCATAATCCTCTCGAATCTTTTAGAACCCTCGGTTTGTGGCTTTTTGATTACTTGAGCTTTCCATTACTACCCCATGAGTTTATTTAGCCTCCTTAGTCCTCCTTCAAAAGAAAGTCATAATTCTAATAGAATTAGAATTCATCTAAAGTTTCTTATAACGTATATTTATAAATCCTAAGAGACTATACGGGTCATCATATTCAACCTAGGTTCGAAGAAATCCACAGCTTATCACTTATGTGGGGCAATTAAGAAAAAGCACAAGATTCCAGAATTAGAGTATCCCCCCCCCCCAAATCAGTGAACAGTTCGTGAAATTAATTAGGGATACAGAAACACATCCGACTATTGTTGTATAGGAGTGGAGCAGCGAAAGCACAAAATATTCCAAAAAGGATAACCTTAATTAATAATTCTCGATCATGGCTTTATGGCTTTACCTGTCGAAATAATACTCATGCGTAGTATGTATGAATTGTCTGTGTGATTCCCAGTATCCACCAATTTGACTTTAGGTGCTCAAGTATTTCTTCCACCTCCTGGCGGATTAGAGCAAAAATGTGAGACAAGTATTGCAGCTAATGTACAATTAGTGGAAAATTGCAACCAATTATTTTAAGTACTGACCTCTGTAAAGTGTTCCCTCATCTAAGATGTCAGAAAATGCTGTCAACCATTTTCTCGTACAGTGTGATTCAGATGGTAGCCATCCGACCAATGACAAAGCTCACCAGTGAGATCATCCCGAGCAGACCTTTCAGGAAGAGAAGTAATGACTTTCTCAGTAATCTTAGGCATTCTGTACGTTGAGCCTCTCCTTCCGATTATAAATAGTTACTATTTTGGATATCGATACGGTCTTTAAAACACAGTTTTGACCACTAATTTCTATTTAATATATTTATAAAATCCAACAAAATTCTAATTTTATGAAAGTATTTTTCAAGATAAATGTATGCGTATGATTTTCATACATCCAATTTAAATATTTAAAAAGATATTGACAGTCAAAGTTTCGAAAGTTTGACTGCATCTATGTCCAAAACGATAACTATTTGTGGCTGAAGGGAGTATTAAATAATGTCAGGATAAACCACAGTTTAACGAAGAGTTCATACTTCATAGTTCATACAATGGTTATAGAAATCAATCATAAAAGCTTTATTAAGTGTTTTTCCTCTCAATACAAGTTACGTAAATCTTAAAGTAACTGAAGAGATAAGTAATCACTATCTACCCTTCATTCATACTTTAATATTTATACAGCTGTTAAAAAAAATCATAGAAACACCTCTCATTAGGTTATTCTCTTGTACAAGAGGATGTCATATTTATAGCAGAAGTCAGCAAGAGATGGATTCGATTTCGTCCACAACGAGATAGAGTCCAAATATAATTAAACAACTCAGACTTAGAGTCCAACTATATCTCAACACGAGAAGCTTACACAGCGTGTGCCAATTAATGCCAGCCACATCAAATGGGATTTTGCTACGTGGCATCTACACTTGTTTCTTTTAATTTTGGGTAGAGTAGCTCGTCTGCGACCCAAATTTGTAGGCCGAATTTGGGTGGAACTTGGGCTGTTTGCTTCGTTGGTTTCATGTGCTTCCAGCCCAATCTATTCCAGAAGGCCCACTAAGCCCATCAAACAGGCCGTGCATACCAGTTGACGCCCATCAAGCAGGGATTTTTTTTTGTTTAATATTTTTTTTATTCTTTTTTTCAAAACTATGCGTCCGAAAAAAAAATTACGGAAATACCTCCGTCGCCCGTGTATAGGCGATCGCCCATCTATGAGCGATTCGCCTCCGCCGTCTCGCCAAATGGCGCCGTCGGTGAGCCCCACTGTCGCCAGAGACAGGCGGCCAAAGCGCATGCTTTTTTTTAGTTTTGTTTTGTAATTACTATATGCCTTTTAATATAAACCCCATAACTTTTGATAGGAGTGTCCAAATTAAATGAAACTTGTTTCTAAATTTAAATTTTGGAATGAAGAATTAAAGTGTAAAATAAAAATCCATGTGTTGTTTGCAAAAAAATATTTTTATTTGAGTTCGAATGCTAGGCTCTAACTATGGATTGTGAAGGAATTATAATGTGTGTTGATCCATAATTCATGAAATAAATAGAATAAGTTACTACAACCTTATGCACTTCATTTTTGCAAAAATATCTAAATATGATTGCATTTTGAATCAAAGATGGCTAGTTTAAACCCTTTATAACATTCATTGTTTAGCGGTTAGAATAATGTCGAACGACCTCAAAACTTGTGAGAACCAGTTTTGTTGCATTCTTGGGCTTGCATAGGTTACAATTATGTAAAAATATTTAGATGTCACTTTAGGTTGCACTATTTTATTGTTGTCCAGAACATGCAATCGGTAAAACATCAAAATGGCCGTATCTTTATAACGATGGTAAAACTCGATGAAATCAAATCGACGAACTTAAAATGCTATAACCTATCTCGATGGAGAAAAATAACATCATTTGGGACAAGCTGGAGCGATGGGATATATCTGAGCCCTCCGGACGGTGAGCATACTCTTGAAGGTTGGGTCGCGCTCTTTATTACGACTTAAAACTAAAAGGAGTACCACGAACAAAGAAAACCAAAATTAACACCAGACGTCTCTTGAGTGCTTGAGGCCACTTCCCATTCGCCCATGCCTCGTGAGCTTCTCGCACAATGCGCGCCTCTCTCGTTTCCTCTCTCTCTCGGCCTCCTTCTCCTCCGCTTCCTTCCTACATGCCTCCTCGCGTGCGGCATCGCGTTGTTCTTGAAACCGCGCGTGAACTCATCCTGCCGGTTGGCTTGGTCAAGCCGTTGGTCCTCGGGGTTGATCTCCGTATCAAACCACTGCTCAAATTCACACAGTGGCGGAGGTGGCGCATGAAACGTAAATTAGCAAAGTTTCATTCAAAAATATTATGTAACCCCGTCGATTGTTACCATGCGGCGATCCTTGAGCTCTTCTCCGTGGATCGAAGGCGTGAGTTGCGGCACTTCCAATACCTCCTCTTCCAAGTTGAAATTTCCCAAGAGCGGACAAGCTGCGCAAAGATCTCCGCACATACACATGGGTGCTTCTGACTCCACGAGGTAGGAAGAGATCTTGATACGCTAAATTCGCGGGCATGCACTTGCTTCTTCCTTTGCCTTCCCTTACCCTTTGCACTTGCGCCTCGGCATTTTCGATTGATGCTCACCCTCTATTCTTTCTCCGCTATTCTTTGCGAGACCGCTTGTGAGAACGAATGTTATAAAGGGCGATATCGCCGGGTATGGAGCGATCGCCTCATATTTGGGCGATCGCCCCGTATAAGGGCGATCGCCTCACATTAGGGCGATCGCCCCTACTAGAGGTGAAAGTGCATCTAGGCACTTATGTTATTTTGGTGATTAATGAATGTTATTTTGGTGATTAATGACAAACACTCATAATGACAATCTATGTAAATTAAGTAAATGCTTAACTTAGTGCTTAGCAAATGACAAACCTCTAATATGATTATATTGCTATGAGACTAACTTGTTATTGCCTAGTTGAGTATCAGTCTCATCTTTTAGAGGAAAATCAAATAGGAAGGTTAAGCAAAGATAAGGTATGCAATTTTGGTATCTATTCTATATTTGTTATTGCATTCCTTTCGTGCAAATGCATAGTGAACTCCAAGTAGCATGTTGATTTTATATATGCACATTGGTTCATGTCATATTTATTTGTGCATATATATTCATTTGAGTTCATTATAGTATGCATGTATTAACTAGAGTTAAACTTCATATTGCTATAGATTGACTTGGTGCATGCATGTTTTATTTGTATATCTTCTCATGCAATTCTCTTAGTGAAGTTTATCTAGTGTTGGATCACATATTTACTCTTACTCCAAATATTATTTGCACATGTACAATTCGTGTATATTCTATCATGTGCTTCATTTAAGTAAAGATTGTGATCCTTGCCATGATTTAATTGATTCATCATATTGGCAATTATCTCTCTAGTGCATATAGATCAATTACATATTCATCATGATGTACTTAGTAGAGAACATTTCTTATGTCAAGTGTTTCCATTTCTATTGTGCTTCTTTATATGAAACACTTGTTGTAATCAACTGCTCACAAATATCAACTTATTCATATCTATTGAGCTTTTGGGACTAATGTCTTTCATGAGTAGTTTGGAAAGAATTAGGTCCGTCGTATATGATGACCAAGGTATCTTGGAGGATGATCATTAAGCCGAGGTCAACAAGGCGGCGGTGTCACCAAGAGTGAGGACTAAGTCAAGAGCAACTTGGCGTGGAGATCGTCGAGAGAGGATGATCAAGTCAAGGTTGATAGGACGAGAGTCTCATGAGGTGAATCGAGTCGAGTTGGACAAGGCGAAGATGTCATCAATTATATGGTGAAGGTCTTCATGCATCGACATCAAGAAAGAAGACGACAAGTGACTAGTTCTAGACTTATATTATCTTTGATTTAATTTGAGTCTAAGGATTGCCGTACTATTAAGAGGATGCGATGTCGAATGACTTTTAGATGTGTCAAGTGCTCAAGTGATCCATCCTTGTGAATCTTAGAAAGAGAGTGGTGTTGGTAGTCTTGGGAAAGTGAGGGTTGTAGGTCTCTCTTGATTTCTTTGTGAAATCTGTGGTTATCCTTTGAGTCTTGGATAGTGAGATCTTGTTGGTTGTGTAGCCCTCGTTCTTAGCTTTGGGAGAGTCCAAAATCTCTGAAATCGGAGTCCGAGTCAAAAGTTATGCTCGTTTTCGTCAGCTGCTCGATCTGATTCGGACTATCCGGAGTTAGTCCGGACTATCCGGATCATCCGGAGTATCCGGATATTCATCCGGACTCTCGGGTTGAGTCTCTCTGTTAGCCTTTCTCGATCAATCCGAGTATCCGGTTGAAATCGAGTCTCCGGATTGTGCGCACTTGCCTCAACGGCTAGTTTTGGGGAGGTCTATATAGCCCTTCCTCCTCTTTTGAGAGAGCTTTTGGTGAGGCTTTTGGAGTGGATTTTTGAGGGCTGTGTGGGGGCTTTGAGGAGCTTTTACCCTTAGATCTAAGTGATCCTTGTGAGAAGGGTTGGGAAGAGTTTGGGAGTGAGATTTGAGTTGATTGAGCACTTGATTTCATCTCCAAGTTTGTTCTTCGTGAGCATTTGTTACTCTTGGAGGTTGAGGACTCCTAGGCGGCTAGGAGGTCGCCTCGAGCCACCGGAGCTTTGTGTGGTTGGCCGTGGGAAGTTTATGAAGGCAGTTCCGCCTCCGTAAGGGAAGGAATCAAAGGAGTGAAGACCGGCGAGTGCATTTGTGCAACACCGGAGGAAGAGGGTTGAAAGAGACCCGGCTCAAGTGTGACCGAGCCGCCTCAGCGGAGACGTAGGATCCTCAAGGATCCGAACTTGGTGAAAAATCATCGTCTCCAAGTTTGCTTCTTTCTCTTGCTTTAGCATTTGATTTTGAATCTTGAAATTGCCCGATCTACTCTATTGTTGTGTTTGGCTCTAGATCTTCATCATCCCCATGTACGACATCATTAAGATCTTTTGTGTTCAAGTAGATTGTTGAAAAATTGCAGGATTTAAAATCTCTCTTCAAGATCCTCAATCAAGATATCAGAATCCTGAACCCGACGGTCCGGATAATCCGGATTATCCGGATTGAATACCGGACACTCGGGTTAAGTCCTCGATTGGACTATCCGAGTATCCGGATTGAATACCGGACAGTCCGGACTATCCGAGATATCCGGATTGAATAACCGGACACTCCGGTTGTTCAGAAACTCGGGAGATTTTATTTAGCTGCAAATTTTTATTCCGCTGCATTTAGCTATAAAGTTTTTAATTCGCCTATTCACCCCCCCTCTAGGCGACATCCCCTGTCCTTTCAATTGGTATCAGAGCAAGGTCTCTCTTTTTATTAGACTTAACCGTCTAGAGAGTAAAGGATGTCGACTAGAGGATTAGAACACTCACATAATCCACTTGTGCTAGATGGCACAAATTATGCTTCATGGAAATTAATTATGACTTCTCATTTTAAATCCATGAGCCCCAAATATGGTGGATCGTAGATGTCGGCTTTTCCTCTCCATTGAATGAAGTTGCTCCAACCGAAGGAGAGAGAAATGCCTACATCTCGACGCTCAAGCTACTAATGTTTTATTTTGTGTTGTGAGCGATGAAATCTTTGATAGAATATGCAATCTCAAGAGCGCTCATGAAATGTGGATAAAGCTTCAAGAACTATTTGAATCATCCACTTCTATTGAGGATTGCACTAAGGAAGAGATGTCGGGAGATGAAACATCAAGCTCCACCTCAAGCTCAAGTGATGAAGAACCGACATCTCCATCAACCTCAACCTCCGCCTCAAGTGACGATGAAGATGCTCTTCCATCACAAATCCGTTGCTTCATGGCGAAAGGTAAGAATGAGGTAAGTGACGATGATGATGATGAGCTCACTTATGATGAACTTATGAATTTGCTAGAGGAGCTCAATAAATGTCTTGGAAAGGAGAAAAAGAAATATAAAATTTTGAAGCTTGAACATGAATCACTTATAAATGATTATAACATGCTTCAAGAAAATCATGAATCCCTCCTTTCCAAAGAAATTCATAAGCCTAAGGTGGACATAGGAATTACATGTGATTTAATTGATGATATGCCATGCTTAACTTCAAATTCTAGCATTTCATCTAAAATTAATATGTCCATCTCTAGTGATGATAAGCCTTGTTGCTCAAATACAAATATTGCTTCTACTTCCTCTATGTCTTGTGAGACTAATCTTGTAGAGGAAAACAAGGAGCTCAAGGCCCAAGTCATTAGATTAGAAAATGACTTAAAGAAGTGCGTAAAGGAAAAGCCGTTCTCGGCGAGATCTTGAGCAAGCCAAGGGCACCTCAAGATAGCGAGGACTCGGCTACATCTCCAAGAGGAGACTAACAAGACAAGGCATAACGAAAGACATTCGAAGATCATCAAGTGCTTTGCTTGCAACAAGAAGGGACACTTCGCCTCCGTGTGCCCTAATAAAGTGGAGATCAAGCCACAACCATCAACAATGAGGCAAACCGACAAAGAGCAAGTCAAGAAGAAGAAGAGACGCTCAAAGCCTACTTGCTACAATTGTCGGAGAAAGGGACACATCGGTAAGGATTGTCCCAAAGGTATTACTCCTAAGCCTATTATTGTCAATGATCATTATTTGCTTAGGAAGGACAAAAATGGCAATGTGTTTGCCAAGTTTGTCGATTCTCCCAAGTATTTGCAAAATTATGATATTCAATTGCTTAGGAGAGATGAATCTAGAAATGTGTTTGCTCAAAATGCTAGACTTCCTAAGACCAAGAAAAATCATGTTGATCATGTGCTTAGGAAAGATAACAATAGCAAACCATTTGCTAGATTTGCTAGATCCTCTAAGCCAATGCATAATTTCAATTATCATATGCTTAGAAGAGATCAAACTAGAAATGGTTTTGCAAAATATCATTGCTCTCCTAAGCCTTTTCATAAAAATGTCAATCATTTGCCTAGGAGGAATAATTATTGCAAACCTATTTCTAATTATGTTAGTCAATTCAATAATATCCAAATTAGGACCATTTGGGTTCCAAAATCTATTGTGACTAACATTGTTGGACCCAACAAAATTGGGTACCAAAAGCGCCTAAAAGAATTGTAGGTGCTTGGAGATGCATTGGAAGCTTTGGCTCAATCAAGAGGATGATTTCATCATATGAAAAAAGAAGCCAAGCTTGAAGACATTCACTTCAATCATAAACCAATGACATCTCGGGTAACAAGTATTTAAATTGATTCTTATAGCTTATAGCCTTGTGTAGGTTATATTGCATTATTCATGAAAATCAATTTAGATTGCTTGATTATATGCTTGCTCATGCTTATTAGTTGTTCTGATTGCAATCTTGAGTAAGTTTGGGATTGTGGCACATTAAGGGGGAGTGCTAAATCATAACCATGTATATCACATCCCTACATGTGCCCATATTTATATAAGTGCAAATATATATTTTCAAAATCAAGCCATTTAGCCAAAAGTCAAAATTTTGTATACCATTAGTATTCTTGTGAAAAACTAGTTGCAAAATGTATACAAATATATTTGAAATGTTTTTCAAAGGTTTTGGCTTCACAAAATCCATTTTGAAAAGAAAATGAGTTTCATGATCAAAATCTAGATAGTAGTATCTTGTTTTGGATTTAAACTTATAATTTTCATAGAATTAAATGTAAAATGAATTTGAAAGTAATTCCAAAACAAAAATCCTAGAGTTGGTCATTCTTAACAATTCTTGTGTTCAAAAGATCTTCAAAAGACCAACCTAGTGAAAGTTTTTTTGATTTTGAAACTCGCCGAAAAACTATACTTGACCCATAATGGTCATACTATTGCACTTAGTGAGTTTCTCCGTTTGGACCGGATCTTGTGTAGTATCTTGGTTCAAAATGGTATCTTAGACTCATACACAAAATTCAAATCTCTATATCTCATCTTATTCTTCATTTGAATCTTGTGTTGAAATATTTGGCTTTGTTTACAAATAGCTATTTCAAAAGGACCATTTTGGTCAAAAGTCAAATCTTATGTTTAAAAGGCCCAAAATTGTGAAAAGCTTTGTAAAAGTATTCTAATATGTATTTCAAATGTTTTACAAGCTTTCAAAATAAAAATTCTATATTGAAATCAATTTTAGCCCGAAAAGTTTTTGGTTTGAACTAAAATAGCTTATTTAAGCATATTGCTCAAATCTTAGCATTCAAGTTGGATTTCATTATAAATGTTGGCTAGAAACCATCTTGATAATCAATTCTAAGCCATGGAAATTGAAATTGCATGAAATCCAAATTGAGTTGTATTTTGAGGCTTTTATGAAAAACTATTTCCTATTTAACTTGCTTCAAAAGGGTTAAAAGCAAAATATTTGTTTGAAATGCAAAATCTTATGAAAATAGTCTTCTAAAATGTTTTCAAATGCATTTCAAATGTTTTCAAGTATCTAACCCTTGGCTAGAAGCTAAAAGTCAAACTTTGGCTTAAAAAGATCTTTGTGATCTTGCTTTTGCATTTAACTTCAAATTTTTCTAAAGCAAAATCTATTTGGAGTTTGAAAAAGTGGTCAATACAAAACTCATAGGGTTGGTCATTTTAAGCATTTCTTTAGTTCAAAGTTTTTCCAAACGACCAACCGTTCAAAAGTTATAGCCATTTGAATTTGGCCAAAATCATCCAATTGACCCAAAATGACCCGTTGTTGCATTTTGTGGATTTCGCTATTTGAATTGGATTTATTTGCATATCTTGGATTGAAACAGTATTTCTTACTCATACAAAGCTATGAAAGTTCAAATCTCCATAAATTTCAATCCGGAATGCATTTTGAACATTTGGTGAAAATTCAATTTCTTTTCAAACCTACAAAGCGCACTTTGTCATATATTTTGAACGAAAATTCCTTTTAATGAAATTCTTTTTGGGAAACCTTATAAATAGTCCAATGTTTATTTCTGGAAAGTTTCAAATCATTTGGACTCAATTTGAAAAAGTTTTGACTTTTCTTCTCTTTGAGTAAAAATCATGCCTACAAAGCAAAATTTGGCATATCCTTTGATTGGAGACTCCTTTTTGGAAAATTCTTTTTGGAAAAGTTTCTTGGGAGTCTAAATAATGTTTATGCCTAATTTCAAATAATTTCAACTTAATTTGAAATAGTTATGCCTTTTCTCTCTTCGATCTTATTTGGCATACTCTTGCATTAAGTTGGATTTTATGATTTGAATGGATTTGATTATGCAAATAGGCTTATAAACATCTCTCTAAATCATATGAAGCCATATAAGTGCATATTACCATTCAAAACTCATTTGGTTCCATTTTGAGGATTTGGTGAAAATCTTAATCTTTTATGTGTTTCATATGCATCTTTCATCATATTTCTCGAAATAAAATTTATTTATTGAAAATCTTTGTTAGAAAACCTTCTATCACATATGGAGTTCATATCTGAAAATTCTCAAATTTATTTGAACTCATTTGCAAGATTGTTGACTTTATTTGACTTAGTGTCAAAACTAAACCTCAATGCTTCTAATGACCTATTTTGATTGGAGGGTGATATTTGAGAAAATCCTTTTGGAGAAGTCTCTTGGATGTTCATGGATCATTTCCGCAAAATCTTATGGCTATTGGACTTCATTTGATCAAGATTTGATCCAAATTCAAAATATTGATTTTAGGGATGAAATTTGAACAACCCGAATATCCGGTGATCTATCCGAGTATCCGGATTATCCGGTTACTCGGATCAAAAACACCGAGTATCCGGGTTGTCTTGCTTTCGCCCAAATGTTTAAATTGCTATCTACACTTTCTTGCAATATCTTGTTCATCCTATTTTGGGGTTTCTCCTTTGCTCAAATCAATATTCAGTCTTCATAGCCCTCGAAGAGATTTAGTCGGATCATTCGCGTTGATGATTTTTGTATTTGAGCAATAGTTTAAAAGTTATAATCGACTTTGTGCTGCTATTTGAATCTTTTGAGATTTTAAGAGTTTTGAATTGGCATCTTGGCAAGCCTTTCAAGATGAAAACTAAGTGAACTTATTCATTGCTCCAAGCTTCTAAGTGGAGCATATCTATTTAAGTTTTCATTCCAATGAAAGTGCATCTTTTGGCTAAGTTATTCGAAATTGGATTTAATTGTAACTTAGCCTCAAAATGTTTTCTCTCTTGCATAACTTGAGTTTATTATGGAAAAGAAAAATTTCCTTGTAAGCTCAAGAGTGAGTTTGAATGTGTTTTACTCATTGTCTCTCTTACAAGTGGGTGTCAAGATTAAATTTGAATGAGTTTCAAATATTTTCATTATAAAGTGATGTAATAAAATCTTTAATTGATATCTTGAATTGTTTTAAATTGCATGCAAAGAGTATTGTCTTGTATATCATATATATCATGCATGTTGTACTTAGACATTATCAAACTAACTTGGGTCAAATTAAAAGATATTTGTTCCCGAAATCGTGTGCTTGTCTATTGATGTTCAAGGTATTGGAAAAGGGTCATCTTCGACGGTGGGATGAAGGAAATGGAGAGGAGCTCCATAGTACGAGGATCTAAGACCGGTAGCGGTGATCATGACCAATTCGAACATGCGGTGGACAAGAATCGACAAAGGGCGTGTTTCTTTTCGACCATATTCAATAATGTCTGCACACCATTATGCTAAATTGTGTTATTCTAAATGTTGTTGTATTTTTCAATTGATATGATTAATTGGTATCTTTCAAGAGGTATCCTCTAATCCTAAATTGTTTTGAAGTGTCATCTAACTTGCATTCGGCATTATCAAGAACTAAAAGGTACATATGGGTGACACATTGCAAAGAGGTATGCCCTTGATAAGTTTATGAAATTCTTGATCATGAAAGTGCATCTTACTTATACAACCTTGATTCATGATCTTGTATACATCTTGTGATCATATAAGCAATTCCTACTTGTGTAATCTTCTTTATATGATCTTGATGTTTAAAGAATATGTGAAATCATATTCGTGTGTCATGTTTAAGCATCACTTATATCCTAAGAATCATGACTTCTTTAATTTGGTATAACTAGAAAAATCTATTACCTAAATCTTGGAAATAATTGGTATCATATCTTGCCTAGATTTAGGGGGAGCTTAATATTATTGTCCTATTACTAGCTCCTTATCTTTATTTTATTTCTCCCTAATCTTTTTATTGAGTGTGCAATCAAGGGAGAACAGATTTTATTGAATAAACAATAAGAATCTTTTAAGCACCTTTTGGGATTAATGACAAAGGGGAGAATTTATGGAATTATCAATTGTCCCTAATCGATTGACAAAAGGGATGATTTGTAAGTATGATCTCTTATTGTATCTTTATGCTTGTTTTAATGCTAAATATCTTAATATTGTCATTTGGTGCAATTGATAATAGGTTTGTCATAAATCACCAAAAGGGGAGATTGAAAGTGCATCTAGGCACTTATGTTATTTTAGTGATTAATGAATGTTATTTTGGTGATTAATGACAAACACTCATAATGACAATCTATGTAAATTAAGTAAATGCTTAACTTAGTGCTTAGCAAATGACAAACCTCTAATATGATTATATTGCTATGAGACTAACTTGTTATTGCCTAGTTGAGTATCAGTCTCATCTTTTAGAGGAAAATCAAATAGGAAGGTTAAGCAAAGATAAGGTATGCAATTTTGGTATCTATTCTATATTTGTTATTGCATTCCTTTCGTGCAAATGCATAGTGAACTCCAAGTAGCATGTTGATTTTATATATGCACATTGGTTCATGTCATATTTATTTGTGCATATATATTCATTTGAGTTCATTATAGTATGCATGTATTAACTAGAGTTAAACTTCATATTGCTATAGATTGACTTGGTGCATGCATGTTTTATTTGTATATCTTCTCATGCAATTCTCTTAGTGAAGTTTATCTAGTGTTGGATCACATATTTACTCTTACTCCAAATATTATTTGCACATGTACAATTCGTGTATATTCTATCATGTGCTTCATTTAAGTAAAGTTGTGATCCTTGCCATGATTTAATTGATTCATCATATTGGCAATTATCTCTCTAGTGCATATAGATCAATTACATATTCATCATGATGTACTTAGTAGAGAACATTTCTTATGTCAAGTGTTTCCATTTATATTGTGCTTCTTTATATGAAACACTTGTTGTAATCAACTGCTCACAAATATCAACTTATTCATATCTATTGAGCTTTTGGGACTAATGTCTTTCATGAGTAGTTTGGAAAGAATTAGGTCCCGTCGTGTATGATGACCAAGGTATCTTGGAGGATGATCATTAAGCCGAGGTCAACAAGACGGCGGTGTCACCAAGAGCTGAGGACTAAGTCAAGAGCAACTTGGCGTGGAGATCGTCAGAGAGGATGATCAAGTCAAGGTTGATAGGACGAGAGTCTCATGAGGTGAATCGAGTCGAGTTGGACAAGGCGAAGATGTCATCAATTATATGGTGAAGGTCTTCATGCATCGACATCAAGAAAGAAGACGACAAGTGACTAGTTCTAGACTTATATTATCTTTGATTTAATTTGAGTCTAAGGATTGCCGTACTATTAAGAGGATGCGATGTCGAATGACTTTTAGATGTGTCAAGTGCTCAAGTGATCCATCCTTGTGAATCTTAGAAAGAGAGTGGTGTTGGTAGTGCCGGAAAGTGAGGGTTGTAGGTCTCTCTTGATTTCTTTGTGAAATCTGTGGTTATCCTTTGAGTTTTGGATAGTGAGATCTTGTTGGTTGTGTAGCCCTCGTTCTTAGCTTTCGGAGAGTCCAAAATCTCTGAAATCGAGTCCGGAGTCAAAAGTTATGCTCGTTTTAGTCGAGCTTGCTCAGTCTTGATTCGGACTATCCGGAGTTAGTCCGGACTATCCGGATCATCCGAGTATCCGGATATTCATCCGGACTCTCGGGTTGAGTCTCTCTGTTAGCCTTTCTCATCAATCCGAGTATCCGGATTGAAATCCGAGTCTCCGGATTGTCGCGACCTGCCCCCAACGGCTAGTTTTTGGGAGGTCTATATATAGCCCTTCCTCCTCTTTTTTGAGAGCTTTTGGTGAGGCTTTTGGAGTGGATTTTGAGGGGCTGTGTGGGGGCTTTGAGGAGCTTTACCCTTAGATCTAAGTGATCCCTTGTGAGAAGGGTTGGGAAGAGTTTGGGAGTGAGATTTGAGTTGATTGAGCACTTGATTTCATCTCCAAGTTTGTTCTTCGTGAGCATTTGTTACTCTTGGAGGTTGAGGACTCCTAGGCGGCTAGGAGGTCGCCTACGAGCCACCGGAGCTTTGTGTGGTTGGCCGTGGGAAGTTTGTGAAGGCAGTTCCGCCTCCGTAAGGGAAGGAATCAAAGGAGTGAAGACCGCGAGTGCATTTGTGCAACACCGGGAGGAAGAGGGTTGAAAGAGACCCGGCTCAAGTGTGACCGAGCCGCCTCAACGGAGACGTAGGATCCCTCAAGGATCCGAACTTGGGTGAAAAATCATCGTCTCCAAGTTTGCTTCTTTCTCTTGCTTTAGCATTTGATTTTGAATCTTGAAATTGCCCGATCTACTCTATTGTTGTGTTTGGCTCTAGATCTTCATCATCCCCATGTACCTGACATCATTAAGATCTTTTGTGTTCAAGTAGATTGTTGAAAAATTGCAGGGATTTAAAATCTCTCTTCAAGATCCTCAATCCGGAGTATCCGAATCCCTGAACCCGGACAGTCCGGATAATCCGGATTATCCGGATTGAATACCCCGGACACTCCGGGTTAAGTCCCTCGGGATTGGACTATCCGGAGTATCCGGATTGAATACCCCGGACAGTCCGGACTATCCGGAGTATCCGGATTGAATAACCCGGACACTCCGGATTGTTCAGGAAACTCGGGAGATTTTATTTAGCTGCAAATTTTTATTCCGCTGCATTTAGCTATAAAGTTTTTAATTCGCCTATTCACCCCCCCTCTAGGCGACATCCCCTGTCCTTTCAATTGGTATCAGAGCAAGGTCTCTCTTTTTATTAGACTTAACCGTCTAGAGAGTAAAGGATGTCGACTAGAGGATTAGAACACTCACATAATCCACTTGTGCTAGATGGCACAAATTATGCTTCATGGAAATTAATTATGACTTCTCATTTTAAATCCATGAGCCCCAAATATAATGGATCGTAGATGTCGGCTTTTCCTCTCCATTGAATGAAGTTGCTCCAACTGAAGGAGAGAGGAAATGCCTACATCTCGACGCTCAAGCTACTAATGTTTTATTTTGTGTTGTGAGCGATGAAATCTTTGATAGAATATGCAATCTCAAGAGCGCTCATGAAATGTGGATAAAGCTTCAAGAACTATTTGAATCATCCACTTCTATTGAGGATTGCACTAAGGAAGAGATGTCGGGAGATGAAACATCAAGCTCCACCTCAAGCTCAAGTGATGAAGAACCGACATCTCCATCAACCTCAACCTCCGCCTCAAGTGACGATGAAGATGCTCTTCCATCACAAATCCGTTGCTTCATGGCGAAAGGTAAGAATGAGGTAAGTGACGATGATGATGATGAGCTCACTTATGATGAACTTATGAATTTGCTAGAGGAGCTCAATAAATGTCTTGGAAAGGAGAAAAGAAATATAAAATTTTGAAGCTTGAACATGAATCACTTCAAAATGATTATAACATGCTTCAAGAAAATCATGAATCCTCCTTTCCAAAGAAATTCATAAGCCTAAGGTGGACATAGGAATTACATGTGATTTAATTGATGATATGCCATGCTTAACTTCAAATTCTAGCATTTCATCTAAAATTAATATGTCCATCTCTAGTGATGATAAGCCTTGTTGCTCAAATACAAATATTGCTTCTACTTCCTCTATGTCTTGTGAGACTAATCTTGTAGAGGAAAACAAGGAGCTCAAGGCCCAAGTCATTAGATTAGAAAATGACTTAAAGAAGTGCGTAAAGGAAAAGCCGTTCTCGGCGAGATCTTGAGCAAGCCAAGGGCACCTCAAGATAGCGAGGACTCGGCTACATCTCCAAGAGGAGACTAACAAGACAAGGCACAACGAAAGACATTCAAGATCATCAAGTGCTTTGCTTGCAACAAGAAGGGACACTTCGCCTCCGTGTGCCCTAATAAAGTGGAGATCAAGCCACAACCATCAACAATGAGGCAAACCGACAAAGAGCAAGTCAAGAAGAAGAAGAGACGCTCAAAGCCTACTTGCTACAATTGTCGGAGAAAGGGACACATCGGTAAGGATTGTCCCAAAGGTATTACTCCTAAGCCTATTATTGTCAATGATCATTATTTGCTTAGGAAGGACAAAATGGCAATGTGTTTGCCAAGTTTGTCGATTCTCCCAAGTATTTGCAAAATTATGATATTCAATTGCTTAGGAGAGATGAATCTAGAAATGTGTTTGCTCAAAATGCTAGACTTCCTAAGACCAAGAAAAATCATGTTGATCATGTGCTTAGGAAAGATAACAATAGCAAACCATTTGCTAGATTTGCTAGATCCTCTAAGCCAATGCATAATTTCAATTATCATATGCTTAGAAGAGATCAAACTAGAAATGGTTTTGCAAAATATCATTGCTCTCTAAGCCTTTTCATAAAAATGTCAATCATTTGCCTAGGAGGAATAATTATTGCAAACCTATTTCTAATTATGTTAGTCAATTCAATAATATCCAAATTAGGACCATTTGGGTTCCAAAATCTATTGTGACTAACATTGTTGGACCCAACAAAATTGGGTACCAAAAAGCGCCTAAAAGAATTGTAGGTGCTTGGAGATGCATTGGAAGCTTTGGCTCAATCAAGAGGATGATTTCATCATATGAAAAGAAGCCAAGCTTGAAGACATTCACTTCAATCATAAACCAATGACATCTCGGGTAACAAGTATTTAAATTGATTCTTATAGCTTATAGCCTTGTGTAGGTTATATTGCATTATTCATGAAAATCAATTTAGATTGCTTGATTATATGCTTGCTCATGCTTATTAGTTGTTTTGATTGCAATCTTGAGTAAGTTTGGGATTGTGGCACATTAAGGGGGAGTGCTAAATCATAACCATGTATATCACATCCCTACATGTGCCCATATTTATATAAGTGCAAATATATATTTTCAAAATCAAGCCATTTAGCCAAAAGTCAAAATTTTGTATACCATTAGTATTCTTGTGAAAACTAGTTGCAAAATGTATACAAATATATTTGAAATGTTTTTCAAAGGTTTTGGCTTCACAAAATCCATTTTGAAAAGAAAATGAGTTTCATGATCAAAATCTAGATAGTAGTATCTTGTTTTGGATTTAAACTTATAATTTTCATAGAATTAAATGTAAAATGAATTTGAAAGTAATTCCAAAACAAAAATCCTAGAGTTGGTCATTCTTAACAATTCTTGTGTTCAAAAGATCTTCAAAAGACCAACCTAGTGAAAGTTATTTGATTTTGAAACTCATAAAAACTATATTTGACCCATAATGGTCATACTATTGCACTTAGTGAGTTTCTCCGTTTGGACCGGATCTTGTGTAGTATCTTGGTTCAAAATGGTATCTTAGACTCATACACAAAATTCAAATCTCTATATCTCATCTTATTCTTCATTTGAATCTTGTGTTGAAATATTTGGCTTTGTTTTACAAATAGCTATTTCAAAAGGACCATTTTGGTCAAAAGTCAAATCTTATGTTTAAAAGGCCCAAAATTGTGAAAAGCTTTGTAAAAGTATTCTAATATGTATTTCAAATGTTTTACAAGCTTTCAAAATAAAAATTCTATATTGAAATCAATTTTAGCCCAAAAAGTTTTTGGTTTGAACTAAAATAGCTTATTTAAGCATATTGCTCAAATCTTAGCATTCAAGTTGGATTTCATTATAAATGTTGGCTAGAAACCATCTTGATAATCAATTCTAAGCCATGGAAATTGAAATTGCATGAAATCCAAATTGAGTTGTATTTTGAGGCTTTTTATGAAAAAACTATTTCCTATTTAACTTGCTTCAAAAGGGTTAAAAGCAAAATATTTGTTTGAAATGCAAAATCTTATGAAAATAGTCTTCTAAAATGTTTTCAAATGCATTTCAAATGTTTTCAAGTATCTAACCCTTGGCTAGAAGCTAAAAGTCAAACTTTGGCTTAAAAAGATCTTTGTGATCTTGCTTTTGCATTTAACTTCAAATTTTCTAAAGCAAAATCTATTTGGAGTTTGAAAAAGTGGTCAATACAAAACTCATAGGGTTGGTCATTTTAAGCATTTCTTTAGTTCAAAGTTTTTCCAAACGACCAACCGTTCAAAAGTTATAGCCATTTGAATTTGGCCAAAATCATCAATTGACCCAAAATGACCCGTTGTTGCATTTTGTGGATTTCGCTATTTGAATTGGATTTATTTGCATATCTTGGATTGAAATAGTATTTCTTACTCATACAAAGCTATGAAAGTTCAAATCTCCATAAATTTCAATCCGAATGCATTTTGAACATTTGGTGAAAATTCAATTTCTTTTCAAACCTACAAAGCGCACTTTGTCATATATTTTGAACGAAAATTCCTTTTAATGAAATTCTTTTGGGAAACCTTATAAATAGTCCAATGTTTATTTCTGGAAAGTTTCAAATCATTTGGACTCAATTTGAAAAAGTTTTGACTTTTCTTCTCTTTGAGTAAAAATCATGCCTACAAAGCAAAATTTGGCATATCCTTTGATTGGAGACTCCTTTTGGAAAATTCTTTTGGAAAAGTTTCTTGGGAGTCTAAATAATGTTTATGCCTAATTTCAAATAATTTCAACTTAATTTGAAATAGTTATGCCTTTTCTCTCTTCGATCTTATTTGGCATACTCTTGCATTAAGTTGGATTTTATGATTTGAATGGATTTGATTATGCAAATAGGCTTATAAACATCTCTCTAAATCATATGAAGCCATATAAGTGCATATTACCATTCAAAACTCATTTGGTTCCATTTTGAGGATTTGGTGAAAATCTTAATCTTTTATGTGTTTCATATGCATCTTTCATCATATTTCTCAAATAAAATTTATTTATTGAAAATCTTTGTTAGAAAACCTTCTCTCACATATGGAGTTCATATCTGAAAATTCTCAAATTTATTTGAACTCATTTGCAAGATTGTTGACTTTATTTGACTTAGTGTCAAAACTAAACCTCCAATGCTTCTAATGACCTATTTTTGATTGGAGGTGATATTTGAGAAAATCCTTTTGGAAAGTCTCTTGGATGTTCATGGATCATTTCGCAAAATCTTATGGCTATTGGACTTCATTTGATCAAGATTTGATCCAAATTCAAAATGTTGATTTTAGGGATGAAATTGAACAACCCGAGTATCCGGGTAATCTATCCGAGTATCCGGATTATCCGGACACTCGGATCAAAACACCGAGTATCCGGGTTGTCTTCGCTTCGCCCAAATGTTTAAATTGCTATCTATACTTTCTTGCAATATCTTGTTCATCCTATTTTTGGGTTTCTCCTTTGCTCAAATCAATATTCATCTTCATAGCCCTCGAAGAGGATTTAGTCGGATCTGTTCGCGTTGATGATTTTGTATTTGAGCAATAGTTTAAAAGTTATAATCGACTTTGTGCTGCTATTTGAATCTTTTGAGATTTTAAGAGTTTTAAATTGGCATCTTGGCAAGCCTTTCAAGATGAAAACTAAGTGAACTTATTCATTGCTCCAAGCTTCTAAGTGGAGCATATCTATTTAAGTTTTCATTCCAATGAAAGTGCATCTTTTGGCTAAGTTATTCGGAAATTGGATTTAATTGTAACTTAGCCTCAAAATGTTTTCTCTCTTGCATAACTTCGAGTTTATTATGGAAAGAGAAATTTCCTTGTAAGCTCAAGAGTGAGTTTGAATGTGTTTTACTCATTGTCTCTCTTACAAGTGGATGTCAAGATTAAATTTGAATGAGTTTCAAATATTTTCATTATAAAGTGATGTAATAAAATCTTTAATTGATATCTTGAATTGTTTTAAATTGCATGCAAAGAGTATTGTCTTGTATATCATATATATCATGCATGTTGTACTTAGACATTATCAAACTAACTTGGGTCAAATTAAAAGATATTTGTTCCGGAAATCGTGTGCTTGTCTATTGATGTTCAAGGTATTGGAAAAGGGTCATCTTCGACGGTGGGATGAAGGAAATGGAGAGGAGCTCCATAGTACGAGGATCTAAGACCGGCGCGGTGATCATGACCAATTCGAACATGCGGTGGACAAGAATCGACAAAGGGACGTGTTTCTTTTCTGACCATATTCAATAATGTCTGTGCACACCATTATGCTAAATTGTGTTATTCTAAATGGTGTTGTATTTTTCAATTGATATGATTAATTGGTATCTTTCAAGAGGTATCCTCTAATCCTAAATTGTTTTGAAGTGTCATCTAACTTGCATTCGGCATTATCAAGAACTAAAAGGTACATATGGGTGACACATTGCAAAGAGGTATGCCCTTGATAAGTTTATGAAATTCTTGATCATGAAAGTGCATCTTACTTATACAACCTTGATTCATGATCTTGTATACATCTTGTGATCATATAAGCAATTCCTACTTGTGTAATCTTCTTTATATGATCTTGATGTTTAAAGAATATGTGAAATCATATTCGTGTGTCATGTTTAAGCATCACTTATATCCTAAGAATCATGACTTCTTTAATTTGGTATAACTAGAAAAATCTATTACCTAAATCTTGGAAATAATTGGTATCATATCTTGCCTAGATTTAGGGGGAGCTTAATATTATTGTCCTATTACTAGCTCCTTATCTTTATTTTATTTCTCCCTAATCTTTTTATTGAGTGTGCAATCAAGGGGGAGAACAGATTTTATTGAATAAACAATAAGAATCTTTTAAGCACCTTTTTGGGATTAATGACAAAAGGGGGAGAATTTATGGAATTATCAATTGTCCCTAATCGATTGACAAAAGGGATGATTTGTAAGTATGATCTCTTATTGTATCTTTATGCTTGTTTTAATGCTAAATATCTTAATATTGTCATTTGGTGCAATTGATAATAGGTTTGTCATAAATCACCAAAAAGGGGGAGATTGAAAGTGCATCTAGGCACTTATGTTATTTTGGTGATTAATGAATGTTATTTTGGTGATTAATGACAAACACTCATAATGACAATCTATGTAAATTAAGTAAATGCTTAACTTAGTGCTTAGCAAATGACAAACCTCTAATATGATTATATTGCTATGAGACTAACTTGTTATTGCCTAGTTGAGTATCAGTCTCATCTTTTAGAGGAAAATCAAATAGGAAGGTTAAGCAAAGATAAGGTATGCAATTTTGGTATCTATTCTATATTTGTTATTGCATTCCTTTCGTGCAAATGCATAGTGAACTCCAAGTAGCATGTTGATTTTATATATGCACATTGGTTCATGTCATATTTATTTGTGCATATATATTCATTTGAGTTCATTATAGTATGCATGTATTAACTAGAGTTAAACTTCATATTGCTATAGATTGACTTGGTGCATGCATGTTTTATTTGTATATCTTCTCATGCAATTCTCTTAGTGAAGTTTATCTAGTGTTGGATCACATATTTACTCTTACTCCAAATATTATTTGCACATGTACAATTCGTGTATATTCTATCATGTGCTTCATTTAAGTAAAGATTGTGATCCTTGCCATGATTTAATTGATTCATCATATTGGCAATTATCTCTCTAGTGCATATAGATCAATTACATATTCATCATGATGTACTTAGTAGAGAACATTTCTTATGTCAAGTGTTTCCATTTATATTGTGCTTCTTTATATGAAACACTTGTTGTAATCAACTGCTCACAAATATCAACTTATTCATATCTATTGAGCTTTTGGGACTAATGTCTTTCATGAGTAGTTTGGAAAGAATTAGGTCCCGTCGTGTATGATGACCAAGGTATCTTGGAGGATGATCATTAAGCGAGGTCAACAAGGCGGCGGTGTCACCAAGAGCTGAGGACTAAGTCAAGAGCAACTTGGCGTGGAGATCGTCAGAGAGGATGATCAAGTCAAGGTTGATAGGACGAGAGTCTCATGAGGTGAATCGAGTCGAGTTGGACAAGGCGAAGATGTCATCAATTATATGGTGAAGGTCTTCATGCATCGACATCAAGAAAGAAGACGGCAAGTGACTAGTTCTAGACTTATATTATCTTTGATTTAATTTGAGTCTAAGGATTGCCGTACTATTAAGAGGGATGCGATGTCGAATGACTTTTAGATGTGTCAAGTGCTCAAGTGATCCATCCTTGTGAATCTTAGAAAGAGAGTGGTGTTGGTAGTGCCGAAAGTGAGGGTTGTAGGTCTCTCTTGATTTCTTTGTGAAATCTGTGGTTATCCTTTGAGTTTTGGATAGTGAGATCTTGTTGGTTGTGTAGCCCTCGTTCTTAGCTTTGGGAGAGTCCAAAATCTCTGAAATCGAGTCCGAGTCAAAAGTTATGCTCGTTTTCGTCGAGCTGCTCGGTCTTGATTCGGACTATCCGGAGTTAGTCCGGACTATCCGGATCATCCGGAGTATCCGGATATTCATCCGGACTCTCGGGTTGAGTCTCTGTTAGCCTTTCTCAGTCAATCCGAGTATCCGGATTGAAATCGAGTCTCCGGATTGTGCGCACCCCCAACGGCTAGTTTTTGGGAGGTCTATATATAGCCCTTCCTCCTCTTTTGAGAGAGCTTTTGGTGAGGCTTTTGGAGTGGATTTTGAGGGGTGTGTGGGGGCTTTGAGGAGCTTTTACCCTTAGATCTAAGTGATCCCCTTGTGAGAAGGGTTGGGAAGAGTTTGGGAGTGAGATTTGAGTTGATTGAGCACTTGATTTCATCTCCAAGTTTGTTCTTCGTGAGCATTTGTTACTCTTGGAGGTTGAGGACTCCTAGGCGGCTAGGAGGTCGCCTCGAGCCACCGGAGCTTTGTGTGGTTGGCCGTGGGAAGTTTGTGAAGGCAGTTCCGCCTCCGTAAGGGAAGGAATCAAAGGAGTGAAGACCGGCGAGTGCATTTGTGCAACACCGGGAGGAAGAGGGTTGAAAGAGACCCGGCTCAAGTGTGACCGAGCCGCCTCAGCGGAGACGTAGGATCCCCTCAAGGATCCGAACTCGGTGAAAAATCATCGTCTCCAAGTTTGCTTCTTTCTCTTGCTTTAGCATTTGATTTTGAATCTTGAAATTGCCCGATCTACTCTATTGTTGTGTTTGGCTCTAGATCTTCATCATCCCCATGTACCTGACATCATTAAGATCTTTTGTGTTCAAGTAGATTGTTGAAAAATTGCAGGGATTTAAAATCTCTCTTCAAGATCCTCAATCCGGAGTATCCGAATCCCCGAACCCGGACAGTCCGGATAATCCGGATTATCCGGATTGAATACCCCGGACACTCCGGGTTAAGTCCTCGGATTGGACTATCCGAGTATCCGGATTGAATACCGGACAGTCGGACTATCCGAGTATCCGGATTGAATAACCGGACACTCCGGATTGTTCAGAAACTCGGAGATTTTATTTAGTTGCAAATTTTTATTCCACGCATTTAGCTATAAAGTTTTAATTCGCCTATTCACCCCCTCTAGGCGACATCCCCGTCCTTTCAAGAGGCAATAGGTGCACCGAAACGTTGGTGTGTTGTCACGTCGTGTGGCATAGGCAAGCAATGCATAAATGATTTGAACAATTTATAGTGATAACGCTGTCATGTTACTAACTCGGGGAGTTATACAATGTGTTGCTGAACGTAAAGCCATTACAAAAATACATCCGTACAACAAGTCAATCACGGCCACGCTTCCTAATCTGGCCCGTGGGGTAGGTGAGTGGTGACGGCGACGGACGTCCCTCCTAGGCCGACCTGCGCGCGCGGCGTAGAGTAGTCTTGGCGGCGAGGCCAAGTCTGTGGCGGCGCACCGAGAGCCGAGAGGGTCGAGGTAGTCGGTCGAAAAGGTACTCCTCCAGTCGAACTCGTCCGTCGAAAGGGTCGTCGAAACCACCTGGGTCTCGCCGGGCGCGGGACGACGAGGAGCCTCCGCAGACCATCGCCCCACCTCTTCTGCTGCGTGGGAGCGTAGCGAGGAACCGGCGGGGTAGGGCGAGACGCGGAAGGAGCCTCCCAGCCCATCGTCCCCACCGCTGCTGCGTGGGGCGTAGCGAGGAACCGACGGGTAGGGCGAGACGCGGAAGGAGCCTCGTCGTGCCCACCGCCCCCGCACTGCGTGGGGCGTGACGAGGCACCGGGTAGGGCGAGGTCTTTGGGGCGAAGTGGCGTGGTGTCTTCGCGTCCGCCGACGTCTCGCGCCCTCGGCGGTGGCTGCGAGCCAACCGCCTCACCGTCGCGGTGTATGGCGCCCACCGCGCGCCCTCGCTGGAGGCGGTCGAACTCCGAACGAACTCGATAGGACCTCCTCACTGTCGGTGCGCGAACCTCCGCCGCGAGGAAATAAGAAATGGCGAAGGTTATTCAAGTGCGTTAGTGGGGAAAAGATACGAGGAGCATACACGCCGTCGGACCCAATGGTGGCCCATGGTGGGCCACCCACCGGTCGCTCCGTAAGCTCCTTGGGGTGCGGTGCGTGTCAACAACAGCTGCGCCGACGAGAAGCGCTCCCAAGACCACAACCGGAGGAGTAGGACGCAACTCGACATCGTCGCGTCGTGCTCGCTTGAGAGACGGCGTCGCCTGCACCTCAGACGTCGCCGCAAGCACACCGAGGCCCACGACCACCGCATCACCGCTTTACAAGGGGAGTTAGACGTGCTCACCGAGACGAGATTGAACCGAGTGTGTTACCTCATCCACCGGGGTGTCGGCGATGTGCTGGGCGTACTCGATCAGGTGACGGTCCACCGTGTTCCCGTGGGAGGACGGGAACATCACCCAACCGAACAACAACAGGAGGTATGCCTCCAAGTGGCGGGCCACGTCCGCCTCCTCCGCGTGCGAGTGGAGAAGTCGAGCTGCGGCGTTCGCAACAAACATTACCAAAGAACTTGGCGCTTATTTTAATTCTCAAAGAAAGAGGTACTCACCGTGGAAGGCGACCACGCGTTCGCCGGTCCGTGGCGCCGGCCTCCCTAAGGGGCTGGTAGGGGCTGCCGGGGTGCCGCGCACCTCGGCGAACGCGCGGACAACTCGGCGTGCCACGTGGCGAGGCGCCGTGCGGCACGATCGGCCGACCCGCATGGGGAGGCCTAAGAGGTACGACACGTCCCCGCAGCGCCGAGCCATCTCTCACGCGGAAGGTGGAACGTGCGCCTTCGGTCT
Source organism: Otatea glauca (assembly GCA_036346275.1). NCBI lineage: Eukaryota > Viridiplantae > Streptophyta > Magnoliopsida > Poales > Poaceae > Otatea > Otatea glauca. Next base: position 33,872,929 of record CM070720.1, read on the forward strand.
CCACCGGTCCACGAGCGCGGCAGCCAGGACCGGTCGTGCTCGAACCGTGGACCTCCTTGCCCGCTAACGGGCGATCCGCTCCACCATCCTACAAAGAGGAAGTAAGCCGTACCGCCGCAACTCGCATGTAGTGCAATGCGTCGTTAAATTACATTCACGGTAAGTGCGTGCACGTAAAAGAGTGCAAGCGTTCGCGACTACCGTGGAACCCAGCGTGGGTCGATGCGGCGGCTCCAGGCACCCGAGGTCGGTGGCCCTAGCTCTCGGTTCTCCTCTGCGGAGTACCTAGACCGGTGGGTCGATCGACGGTCACGCCCAGCAGCTCGAGGCAAGGTCGCGCCATTGTGGCTCGCTACAAAGCAAATACAACAGATTTATCAAGAATTACATGTGCACACAAAATGAAATGCGAAATAACGAATTATACCATACTCAACAAACAATACAACCGAAGTGCGGAGAGCCAAAAAACTCGGATTGCAAACATACGAAAGACAAAGACGTGTTCGACGAGGCACACAACGTCGAGAATTACATTATCCTCGTAGGTACTAAGCTGGAACATCGGAGAATTACATGATGCGAACAACAACTTACTAGTACATTGAAAATTACATCGAACATTACAACGTACATTACAACTTACGGTCCATTGAAAAATACAAGATGGGAACAACATGGAAAGTTACATTATCCGCGTTGCGACGCGCCTCGAACTCGTCCATATCGTTCGAATGCGCCTTGTCCTTCGACGCCCGACCTTCATCTTCAACATTCGGATGTCCGCACCCATCGATGGTCCGGAGAGGGGGCTGTTGTGAACGATCCATCCACTCGGTACCCGTACACCTCATGATGCAACGTGTTGAGAACGCTCTGCTTGTAATAGTACGGGGAGATGAACGGACGACAGGATTGATGCGTCTCGACGGCTGCGGCAATGACGTGCGAGCACGGCAAGTGCAACAGCGTGGTTTCGGCGGAGCACTCGCAATCACCGCTCGGGTATGCACAGATGGGAAGTCCTCTCGGTGGGCACCCTCGCTACCTCGGCCACCGCGGTGCACGTGGTATCTCCGCTCCACGCCACTCTCGGTGTAACCCGATGTGTCTGCGCCTTTCTTGTTTTCTTGGACAAGTAGGTAGACACAACAGATTGAGTAAGACGATCGATTGTCCGACATACATGCCGTGGAGGTCTTGTATCGCTCAATGAAATATCTCTCGTGTCCCTAATAAGACACCCTCAACTATACCCACCAGTGGAAGGCATCCGTGCCTTTCATTACCAGATTGTAAATCTCCGCGAGTTCGTTGTCATGATCTCATAACGCGAGCCGCCTCGTCGTGCGAAGGACCATTTATCCAAAGGCTCATGTCGTATCCAATCGGTGAAACTCTTTATGCCGGTACCGGCCCACGCCGATGTTTGGGGGTCTCGCCCAGCCGCATACAAGGTCGGGGGGTCCTCTCCTTGCTCATGGTACACCATCGGGTTCCTTGATGAACTAGCGGTACCTCTGGGATCCATTGATTGCTTCTTCGTTAGTTCGTCCAACGCCTTCCAAAGCGCGTCGAACTTCCTCCGTTGGTTCTGCTTGCACAGCGCTTGAACATGTTCATAAGCTCCTTGTTCCCGAATCGACGGAAAAATTGGCACCCATGTGCCTCATGCACCACCGCTCCTAAGATCGCCACTTTGTCGCTCCCACGACGGCGGACCCTTGTTGCATATCCACGATCGCCCTTAGCAGCCCTTGCATGTCGGTCATGGATGACACAAACATCGAACTGTCGAGAACAATCGCCCGGCTTCACTCTTTCAAGGAACCAGCATCACTCTCCGTGTTTTCCCCCTCCACGAATGCCAACGCAACCGGTAGAACTCGTTGTTGGCATCCACCGCGATCGCAGATTAGAATCGCCCTTGTACTTCCCGTGAGGAATGTGCCGTCCATGCAAAGGACCAGGCGACAAGTTTTAACGCATTTATGCATGCGCCAGGCAAAGAATGCACGCTGCAATACCCACTTCGGTGCACGCACCACCCGCAGGGACTCCGCAAGGTCGATGGATGTACCGGGTTCCTTTGTGCGATTGCCCGAGCAAGTGGGAATATTCTCGTCTGAAGCCTCGTGACGCCCCGAACCGTATTTCAGAGCTGTCCTTTTGCTCTCCATGCCTTTGCGTAGCTAATCTTGTCTTGAAACCTTTCCTCCACTACCGTGATAATAGATCGAGGTCGCAGATGGGGATTGTCCACGATCGACCATAAAACACATTTGCTACCCAAGTGGACGACAGATTGCGGTGTCCCTGCTCCGCTTCTTCCAGGTCGCAGTTATGCTCCATCACTATGGAGCATTTCCAGTAGTTCGTCCACTTCCCCTGGTATGCATTCACCCGCCATGGGCACGAATCAACTACGCACTTCACGTCGTAGTCCTTCTTGCTGGACTTCACAACCCTGAATTGCCGCCGGAGAGACATTGCCCAGTACTTCACCGCATCCATCACAGCCTCCTTGTCTTTATATATGGCCCCTGCGTCACCTCGTTCTCACGATACTCCCATGCATCAATGTTCCTTCATTAATTGTTAGGTCTTGAAATTGTAATTGGTCCACACACTGAGGATAGGCACCTCGTGGCGTTGTCCTCCTCGTCAGAGTGCTCACTATCGTGGACTTCCTCATCCGCACGGTCGTCCTCTTCCATCAGTCAACAATGTCCTCCACCACCTCCCCTCGTCGGCCACCCCTCGCGCCTCCACCGCCTCTCCTCTGCCCCGGTCCCTTCGTCACCGCTCGTGCTCCTCGTCTCGGGCTCCTCGCCTCGCCTTCCTCTTCGCATCCTTCTACATTTGATGTCCCTCCGCCGTAATGTCCACCCCGACATCACGAACTTGCGACACCGATGGAGCTACCGGGTAGCATCAGACCAACAACATGAGCGCCAACCCCGCTCTACAAGAAACCAACATATCTCCTCCATGTTGACGCCGAGTTAATAGGAATCAACTCTCCGTAAAACGGTCTTGCGCTCGGCTCACTATCGCTCGACCCGCAACCAACACTCGGGCATCCAAACCGAACATCCGAGACATCCACTCCAACAAACCCCTGTATGTCCTATCACTCGGTCTGCATATGCCCCGTACGACTCTTGAAAATGATGATAGATCCACCCCATCCGCCCCCTGTGCTATCTCCCCATCTCCATAAAATATTTGGAAATACAATTTCTTCGACATGCTGCAACGTCCGACGGAAAAATATTACTCTAAAATACAATCTACAAAACGTACATTGACCATACTACAAAATACGACTATAAATAAGTGATTTTGACTACAAATAAGTAATCAAAATGACTACCATATGGCCTAACATTATATTTGTGCCACATTACATTAACCCTACCAAATTAAAATTGTAAATATTGTCTACTTTTTCATCAGTATTCACTTTCTATATACTTGAGTACTATACAATCTCAAATCTCTAAAACTAAATACTACATTAAAGTTATAAACGCTATTCGAGAAATTTATAAACAACACTATGAGAGAAATTCTAAACATTGCACAATCCTAAATTTTCTAAACACTAAAATAAATTTCTAATACTACAATAAATTTGTAACGTACTAAATACTATAAAATCTCGAAAATTCTAAAACTAAATACACCCCATCCGCCTGCTATCTCTCCATCCCCATAAAATATTTAGAAATACAATTTCTCCGACATGTTTACAGTCGTCAGACGGAAAAATATTACTCTAAAATACAATCTACAAAACGTACATTGATCGTACTACAAAATTATTTACATTGGCTAATACATTATTTACGTAATAAAATTAGTAATACACAACCCTAATAAATTAAATTTCTAAATATTGCCTATAGTTTCTAACGAACTAAATTTCTACATACAAAATACTACATTAAATTTGCATATACTTGAAATACTACATTAAGTTTCTAAATACTACATACTTGTATTAAGTAATCGCTACATTAAAATTCACGAGAGCTATACAATTCTAAAATTTCTAAACACTACGCAATCCTAAAATTTCTAAATACTACAACAAAGTCCTAAATATTAAATGATATTTTAAATACGCAACCTATAAAATAATTCCTACAATTATCTCTAAAAAATTCTTACAGATAACTATAAAAAAATCGAAATTTACCTTTTTTTCTTTTTTCTTCTCTCTTTCTTTCTTCCTTTCTTCTTTCTTTCTCTTCTTTCGCTTTGCTTCGTCGCGCTTCACTAGAAGGAGGCGCTGAATAAATACCCAGTCGCCTCAGATGGGCGATCGCCCATCTGAGGCGATAGGGGGCCCACCATCGCCGCTAATTATGCTGGCGCTGGACCGTTAGGCGAGGCACCGATCGCCTGTGTATGGCGATCGCATCGCCCGTGTATGGGGCGATCGCTCCATACACGGGCGACAGGGGGCATTTCCGTAAATTTTTTTTCGGACGCATAGTTTTGAAAAAAAGAATAAAAAAAATATTAAATAAAAAAAATTCTCAAGCAGGTGAGGTCTTTAATATTTTTTTTAATCTTTTTTTCAAAACTAGGCGTCAGAGCAAAAAATTTGTAGAATTAGACGTGGGTCGCCCGTATATGGGGCGATTGCCCCGTATACGGGCGATTAGTGCCCGCGATTTTTCCTCCGTCTGCGGTCAATTTCTAAAAAAAAATCATAATTTCTTCATATGATGTCGGATGGAGATGAACTTTATATGAAAATTATAGCTCTCGATGGTATCTACAACTTTTGTATACAAACTTTTTCAATTTGAATCCATTTAGATGGTTAAAAATGAGATAGAATGTTCAGATCTAAAAACAGATCTATTTTTAGATCTGAACATTCTATCCCTTTTTTGATTATCTAAATGGATTCAAATGAAAAAAATTTGTATACAAAAGTTGTAGATCCCGTCGAGAGCTACAATTTTCATATAAAGTTTATCTCTATCCGACATCATATGAAAAAGTTATGATTTTTTTTTAGGAATTGACCGTAGACAGAGGAAAAATCGCGCGTTGAGAGCCGCAATAATCGCCCGTATGTGGGGCGATCGCCCGTATATAGGGCAATCGCCCCATATACGGGCGACCGGCGCCTAATTCTGTAATTTTTTTTGCCCTCACGCCTAGTTTTGAAAAAAAGATTAAAAAATATTAAAGAAAAAGAAATTCCTCGTCCTTGTGGCTCGACTGCGGCCTCGCCGGCGCCGGCTTCTCGGCGGCCACGATCATCGCCGCGCAGCCGTCAAGATTGAACAAGCATGTTGTTTCCGGATATCTCGAGCATCTATCGGGACAAGGAAGGATCTAGTCCTAATTTAATTATCGATAGAGCTGAGCGGCCGCAGCCCTCGTTCTCCCACTTCCCAAGAAATAGGAGAAGAAGCTGACGGTACAAAAACTGTGCGAGCCTCCAAATGCACAAGCACTTGATCTGAATCCGATAAGCTCTTGCCAAAACAGATAATGGAAACACCAGCCAATAAAATCACACGGTGATATAGGAATAGCTGCTGCATGCTTCTTCTAACAAAATGTAATAACACGAGTAATGAGCAAAGTCAACAAGACATAAGAGATACTTCTTTCAATCTTACCAGGTGCACACCCCAGGCCCACAAAACCCAAAACAGCTCAGAAAATTCGACGAATTAATCACATGTTACACTGATACGGATCACGCGACTCTTGCCAACTTATTCAATACCTTCAACTTTTATAACACCAAGAACAACAGCAGCACTAAGCCGACTCCGACTTGGTGTAGATCCTAACTGCGACAGCCAGACCCAGAATAGCAAGGGGAACCAAGAACTGGAGGATCTTGATAACGAACTCAGGGGTCTTGTCCTGGTTGTAGTGCGGTTGCTTCGGGGGAACATACTTCGTCCTGGCAGGTATTGTGGATGTGTCCATGTCGCCAACGTAGTACTCATCCATCATCGCACGGGCAGTGGTGCTGTGCCCAACATCCTCAAAATCATCAGTCGCGTCCTTAGCTGTAGAAAGGTCCACGTCAGTATAAATTAGTAAGTTAAATCACATCCTCCGTGATCTTACTTACTAGTTAGTACCCAGAGACAAGAAGGCATACCAGTCGAGGACAACAATACATCGTCACCTCCAGGGTGGTCCTCCAAAAACTTCGTCACATTGTATACCTAAACAATGGAACATAGTATTGGTGATCTTGTAGAGAAGGGATATTTTTTCTCATTGTTCTAAGCCTTATTGACATAAAAGTAACAGCATTAATGATAAAGCATTGCCATAAAATTGTTCCTATCAGGTCTAACCAGTACAGAAGAGAGCAACCCTTTAAAAAGCAAAACTAAGGTTAATCATTCTGTCTTTATCAAATGAGCTTATCTGAAGAAAAGCTTTAAGTTCTGAACAAAGAAAAAAAAACATCAATATTTAGAAAGGTTTGTATGAACTACCAACATTTGAAGTATTTACCTTCAACTACATACTTCTTGGTTTGAATAAAAATACAATTCTTTTGCTTAAAAAATTGTTAAGGAACTTGCTTCATGGCTGCACATGGATATAGGGTATTGAAACATAATATTCAATTTTATGTATGCACTTATGGAAAGGAACACTGTTTGCCTCGAGAGAGATGGTACCTGAAACCATGAACTAGATGGTTGTATCGTAAGGCAGAACTTTTGGACGCATACACACAACAAATATGAAAACAGTTTATCAAAATAAAGTTATTATATTTAGCCCACGATTAGAATGTAGATTCATTAGTGGGTGTATAAACCAACGTGTAACTTTAAGACCTCAAGGACTGTATTATCGTGAAGTTAAGTTGTCAAGCACAGGAATGCCCCTAATGTGAATGGAACACAAAACAATCAGAGGCTGCATAGCCTTATGAATTTGGTAAGATCAAGCAACATTTTCTGACGAGTTATGTTGCATAGGCCCAAATCCAGAATAAATCGGAACCGATTTCAAATCTATATACTGTAACCCTAGCAATATTTAGAATATTTAGCATCAAATATGCCTTCATTATCTGTCCAGAACTCCATATGGCAAATTAGAACAAAGGGATTCTTAAGGAGGATAAGCGAATTACTCTCAAAAGGCATGTACTGTAAAGCTGGGAATTTAGTACTCCTTGCAGAATTATGGACAATTTTATATTGTTAATTCACTTAATTGTATGAGGGGGGAAAAAGGTATCTACAGGTGGTTTCATATGTAATTTGTTATGGAGTTGTTAGTGATGTGTTACTGGCCTGTTTGAAACAAGCTGGAGCTACAAATGATATGGCAAAGTATGATCAAATCACTTGTACAAAAGATATGGCAAAGTATCTCTCACAATTGTGCAGATTTTGAGTGGTTCGTACCATGATATGGAAATTACTTGTAACCCTGTACTCCGCACTATTGCATTTTGCAGAAAAGAAATGTTACGATCCAAGAAGCCCTCAAATAAAAAATGAACCAAACAGACTTTTATTTTTTACATAGGGCAAGAGGTAATTAACTAATTACATGGTTCTGCAGACACTTGGGAACCATAAAGGAATCTTTTTTTTATTCTGCCAGATTAGATAGGATCCAAAAGAAAAGCCCATGTATAAGTGATTTATCACCATCACAAATTTACATCAACTAAGTGAATTTAAGCCAAAGTGTAACCTACCAAACCACCAGCCAAAGAATTACCATGGTTTGGCCCCCCACCAAACACTTAATTTCCCTTAGCAAGCCAAGAATTCACAGATGACAAATACACAGGGTTGGACCGTTCCATCAGGGAATCAGCAGTGAAACAGACAAAATGCTATGGTCCTGGCCAGATCTGCCAGCCCATCTAATCTAATCACCATCACACCGGCACAGAATCAAGAATCATAGGAAATAAACGGTTGCCCTCCGAAGAAGAGAGGGAATCCTGAGGATTTGGTGGTCATCAGTCAGTCGTCACCCAACAAACTCTTTGCAATCGATTAGGGTCGTTGCCAACTACTAGTAAGCATGATTACGACCCAGAAAATCTAAATCTTTTCGTTAATGTTACAAAAACCAAATCTTGGCTACGAATCGGAGAAGAAAACACCATGAAAGATCAAAAAAGAGTGGTGCCATGTGCGAGAAGAATCGCTAGATGAGGGAGGCTGAGAATCAATCTAGAGGGGATAGAAAGATAGGTGTATCGTACTACCTTGCCGCCGATGACGAGCCAGCAGTCCTCCTTGGTGTTGTGCTTGGCGACCTCCTCGAGGGTGTACACCTTCGACATCTTCTCTCTCTCTCTCACACACACACAACGAGAACGAAACGTTCGGCAACCACAAGTCCAACTCTCCTCCTCTTCTTCAGCTGCTCCGACGCCACCTACCCCCACCCCATCCGACGGCCCCAGCCAAACCAAACTCCTAGGTGAGCCCCACCTGCCAGACACACCGCCGATGCTGTCCTCGTCCGGGCAAGCCACAAGTCACACAACAAGGAGTTCAGGAATCAGGACCTTGGATTCCTACCGTCTACCATTGTATTACGGCTAGATGATCATACATCCTCGAGCACTTGATTGGATCAGAATCGGCTTAGGGCACTCATAGTAAGGCTATCTCAGTTTATTATTAGTATATACACATCAGCTTTGTTATATGTGAAAAAGTTAGAAAAGAGAATCGGCTCATATTTATTAGTCACTATCATACCAAAAAAATAGGTGCTATCGTCGGGTAAAAACCGGTGTGAGCATTTGTTAGTGTTGAAGTTAGTGCTTTGTCAATAGCCGTAAAGAAAAAGTTAGTATTGAATGCTCAAATTAAATGCTTTAGTGTTTCTTTAGAGACAACCTTTAGATAATAGTTATTATATGACTGACGTTATTGCTTACTCTAGATGAAATAAATGAGAGATAGAGTAAGTAGTGAACTTTGTTATTTTACTTGCTCTTATAGAATGTAGAGTCAAAACGAGAAAACATACGTGGAGCTGTGAGGTCGTAGATTTATCTTTGGCCTCTGCAATTATAGGTGTGTGGTGTATTCGTGTTTGTGCTGTGCATATTTTTCTTTGAAACTTGACATAAAAACACATAAAAAATCACTTAACGAAATGCGTTTTTCTCTTAAGTATTCCAGCACTGGTTTTCTGCATTGTACATATGCTTTGGTTATTTAGAAAAAGAAAACCATGCCTCGTCAAAGTTCTCTAGTTGGTGGATGGTGACGAGTCTAATCGAACACCAAATCTTCAAAAGAAGAAGAAAAATAATTATATAGCAAGTGATTTTATGGTGAGTGGTGACCGTATCGATGTCCTTTGTTCCTATTTTTTTTATTAAATTTACAATTGTTTTTACATCTATATCCCCATTTGTTCTCAGATCCAGATCTTCACGTGGACACCCGGCGGGAGAAAAGATCCTCAATTGGACTCTTTTACAGAAATAATTTTTCATTTTATAAAGAGGCTAATTACAACTTTGTGGATGCACATGAGAGGTACAATACACACTTTCATAGTTTCATGTGCACAGCTATTAAATTGGTGATCCATTCCAAACCAGTTGCATGCCAAGGACAATAAATTATGAACCCTGAATAATTTATTTTAAAAAAGTATGCCTAATTTTTTTAGTGATGAACTGACGATTTATCGTTTCTCTGTGATGTGCAAGAACTATAAGCACATGTACTGGACCATGTGTCCAAGTCTCTTAAGATCTTGGTGGTAGGTGTATTAGCTCCAAGTGAAGACCAACCCCCACACCTATCAGCTATAGAGAAATGATAAATCGTCAGTTCATCGCTAAATAAATTAGTAGTATTCAGGGTTAAAACTTCTTGTCCCTGGCATACTACTGTTTTGGAATGGATCATCAATTTAACAGCTGTGCACATGAAAGTGTGTATTGTACTAGTATTAAACATCCACACCAAATCATAGTAGTACTTACTTGCCCAGATGTTCGTAGAGGACAGAGATCCAGCTAAAAAAGACAGAGCAAGCTGCAATTTTATTTCTCTGAACACAACTACAGATACTACTTTCTTCCGGTCTCTATTGTGCTACAGATCAAATGCAGTGACCCCGGATGAAACAGTACTATTGGGATGGTGGTTGCATACAGACAGAATAGAAGCTTCTGGAGAAGGTCAGTTGGACAATCTTCACGTACTTGACATTTGACTAGGGGTGAAAACGGGTCGGATACGGGCGGATATTGCTCTTTCCGTATCTTAACCCATATTTTTTTCCCGGATTCGGAACCGGATACGGGCTAACCTGATACTGGATACAGGATTCGGGTTATTCGGATACGGATACGAAACGGATATGTGACTGATTGGTCGGAAACGGATAAAGATATACGGATAATGCACGCATATATAGAGTAATATATATTGAATTAAAACCATACAGTACATGACTATAGTAACAAATTATATATCAATTAAATTTAACAAACATCGTAGAAAGAATATGCTACTTGAGGATCAATAGAACGAACTAATTGTTAATGTAAATGGGCTGAAATGGAAAAAAATGATGAAAATGGGCTGGGCTTTGCTGATATCCGAATAGGAAAATCCGAATATCCGATCCGAATATCCGATCCGATATCCGAATAGGAAAAATCCGGATATCCGAATAGGAAAAATCCGAATATCCGGATCCCGTCCCGTATTTACCGGATATTGGATGCTCCGGATCCGATCCCGAATCCGGATTCAAGTATCCGGATCCGGTCCCGGATCCGACCGGATAGTAAAATCCGGTCCCAGATCCGGTCCCGACCGGATCCGGTCCCGGATCGGGCGGGAGATATCCAACCCGTTTTCATCCCTACATTTGACAAGGAAAGAAGAAGAAACTGTGGTTGGATTTCCCACTGGCCCCCGGATTTGTGTGGTCAAGGCCAACCATTCGCATTGGTAAGAGTGGCCAACTATCTTACTGTGTTTTGCATTAGCTTTTCTTTCTCCTTTTTACGGCTTAGGGAAGTTTTGCATAATTCCATCTTTACCAAAATATGTAGAGTTAGTGGAACAGAGTATTCTTAGCTTCAAAAATTTATGAAGCTGGAGTTCTGGGTACATTAAGAGTGTTTAGATGGGTCATCTTGTTTACATTTTCGATTAAAAATATAAACTTAATTCACTTTATTTTAGCCTATAAACTCTAGATCTGAGGTGAAGCTGGGATTTGGAGCTCTGCTAATCTCGATTTGGTATTGCAGTGGCTTTTTGTAACATCCCAAAATTCAGCTTAATTAAGTTTTTATTTCTTAAAAATGCATTTGTGATTTTCTGGAATTTATTTGGATTTTTCTGGATTTATTTGAATTAATTCTTATTTCAAGTTTATTGCCTTTTATTCAAACTTATTTAAATCTGTGCAAAGTCAAAATAAAGTTTTGTCAAAAATATTTTATTTGAGTCCAGAATGTCTCAAAGTATTTTTGAGATTTTTCTTGGATTTTTATTAATAGTTTTATTGCCTAAAACAAACAAAATGAATTTCGGGAATTATTTTAATTGAAAAATCCTTTCTTTTCGGTTGGAACAGTAGTGGGCTTGGCCCATTCGCTGTGCGTGGCTGGCCCAGAGTAGCGCGGCCTGTTTAGCCCATCTTCTGGAGGGTTGATCGCCCGCTCAATCGAGATCGCGTGGGCAAGGTTGAAGCGTACCGGTTCGGGCCTCATTTAATCGCCGCCGTTGGAAAATATCACGGTCGGTTGGATGCAGATCTCAGCCGTAAAATCGTGGCCGGTAGATTGCGATCGAACGGTTGTGGTGAATCGTCTTCGCAGACTCGGCGCGGCCGTCGCCGTGTCGGAGTCGGTCTCTGCGCGTAACGACCTAGGGTTTCCTTTGGGCGCGCGCATCGAGGCTATAAATAGAGGGCAAGTACCGAGGTTCATCCGTGTGTCGCAGCTTTTGATCGGTAAAGTTTCGCAAGAGCGATCGAGGCGTGCTCGGGAGCTCGCCGGAGTGAACGCCGAGGTCGCCGCGGGTTTTGCTCAAGTCTTGCCACGGTTCGCTTGTTTTGACGCGTTTGGTCTCGGTTGGACTCGTCGGGTGTGCGCGTCAACCAATCCACTTCTTCACGTCGAACGCTGCGGAACGCCGCCGCCGAAGCTTCTTCTTCGTCTCCGGTGGATTTCTTCGCCGTCGCTTCGCCATTAGTCTCGGGTAAGTTTGTGGCCGTCAGATCTGAGCGAGCGGGGGAGATCGAGCCGCGTTGCAAGCATCTGCAGCTGTTTGATCTAATCAAGACGTGGATGCGCGCCGCGTGTCGTGCATCGACGGGGCGATACTGCGACCAATCGGATCGGGACATGTGGCGGGCGCAGAGGCCGAGGCGCCATGGATCGGGTTCACGGTGGACTGGCTCCGAGCCGTGGACCAGGTCTATGCACCGGGGCCATGTGTCGTGCCCTGATTGGTTCGGACCAGGGCTGACGCCAGCGTGACGTCATGATGGCGCAATAATCTGTTTTCGATTTAAAAATAAATCTATTAATTCCGATTTTCTGATTTTAGCAATTTCAGTATTTATTTCAAACTTCAAAAGGCTATATCTTTTGCAATTTAACTCGGATTTGAGTGATTCAAATTTCTAAAAATTTGTAAAATTGAGATCTATTTAATGGTGAATTTTATTTGATTTTTGGAGTTCAATTGCTCTCTGTTTTGGTATTTATTTACTTTTCTTCTTGATGACGTGAGACGTTGAATTGTGCGACGCTTGAGGAAGATCCAAAGAACTCAAGAGCAAGTTCCAGAACCAGATCAGGACCTATTCCAAGGCAAGTTGTGCTTTGATCATGTCGAACCCATGTTTATAAAATTGCTATATTTGTTTTACCCTATTGCATATATTTCAAGTATACAATTGTTTCAAATTAGATTGGGCTTAGTTAATATACCAGATTGATCTATACCCTACCTTGTCATTGTATGCCATGATCCATTGTCACCCTAGATTGGTTCAATATACTTGGTTAGTAATTATAATCAACATTGGAAGATTAGTTCGTATTAGTTGCTTAGCCATGCCACGTCATCACATGAGTCGGAATCGTTGATAATTAATTTTGATTAATGGAATATTGAACAATGTTATGAACTTGTGTGTCATGTGGGATCACACGATGAGATTGAGTTGTTGTGACGAGTCATGTCATGCAACGATGTTGAATTGTTGATGGCACGTGGTGCTTGGTAATCAACGGGTGATAATAACTTAGATTGGGGCAAGTGACAAGGCGAGTATGCCAAGGTGGGCCCGATGGGCGAGGGTATGTGGAAGTCTTGCCTTGATCACACTAAGGACTTAACCTTGCAAGCCTTTGACTGAGTCAATCATGCAACCACATGTCCGTATGGGCCACCTAGCCGAGTAATTTGCAATGTCTTAACTTTGGTACTATCGTGGTCGGTGTGAGTTTCGAGTTATGGTGTAATTCACATGGCGCAAGAGGGGGCCCCGGTTATGGTTTCGAGACCACCGTTGTTGAAACCTTAGCGGGTAGTATCCTGTTAAGCCGAGCTTTGTAAAGGCTTTGTTATAATCACTCGCCTTGGTGGTGTTTGGTTGTATCGCGTGGGTAAAGTGCATAACCTCTGCAGTGTAAAACTATTCAATAGCCGTGCTCATGGTATTAAGCAAAGCTCGGAATTACAGCTTAAGGGTTAGTTTAATTGATTGGACAACTTGGTTGGGATGGCGGAAGGCCATATGGAAGATGGAATTTGACTTAGGATTGGAAACTTGGTTTACTTGAAAATCTTGAATTTATTTATTATTGTTATTTGTTCTACATTCTTTACAATCTATTTATTATACTTGTTCATAAATGTCGCTTATTGCAAAATAGCCATGATAGCCTATCCATTGGAATAAGCCTTACATATAGATACATAGAATTGCATTCATGCACAACTTGTTGAGTGCTTTAAGTGCTCACCCTTGCCAAACAACAATAATCAACAGTTGAAGAATCTACACTGTGTTGGAAGAGGAAGTCCAGAAGACACGAGTCATTAGGGTCCGAGCCTTGTCGGTTACTGCGGTGAACTGATGAGCTATCTACGTTTTCTACTTTCCACGCATAATTATTAGTTTATATTTTTCGCCTTGCCTGCGTGGCTTAATAATGTAAGTTGGTCATAAGATCATACCTTTAGATATATCAATGAATGAACTATTATTCTATTATCGTTGAGTATGATGTGATATGTACCAATGTTGAGCTGTGTGCACTAGCGTTGATCCCGGACTAGTGCGGTAAACACGGTGGGTTCGAATCAGTGGATTCGGGTCCTCACAGAGGTGGTATCAGAGCATACTGACTGTAGGTCTTGGCCCTAGATAGTATGAAGGTGTCCTGTGTGAGTCCAAATCTATTTTCTAAAGAAAATTTAAACTTGACTAATAAAACACTCTTGACTCATCTCATTCTCTACTTCTCGCCTTTGCAGAATTTATCGATTTACTTGCCGTTTTGGGAGGAGGACTTATTCAAAGTTCTTGTGGAGCAGATGCCGATCGTTCCGACCTTCGAGGAGTCAGCTGGCGGCTACGCCATGGAGCTGTGGAGAGTTCTTCAGACGCTTGGAGGCTTCTACCGTCCACTTTACCGGGGAGGCAGTTGGACCGTCAATGGTGTACACCGAGAATTTATTTGCAAGCTGATTGTCTACGCCCGGGAGAATGATGAAGCCAGCAGACCAATCAACATCTCCGCCAGAAGATTCTCGTACGAGGTTGCAATTCAGGAGGTTGCCCGACTTGCTCTTCGCCGTGTCTGCCGCGACTACGCCGACGAGCTTCACGACTCAGTGTTTCGACTTCACCCAGACGTTCAAGCGTGCCGAAGTCGACGGATCGTGGAGGACGAATGTGCTACCGCAACACACCTTGCAGAGTTCGCCCTTGCCCAGGAAGATCATATGAGAGATACTACTCAGGAGCTGGAGACTGTGTACGAGGCACTCAGAGTGGCAGAGCAGGAGCTTGAGGTGACCCGTGCTTCAGCCATCGAGGACGAGTTGGAGCGCGTGACTCGAGGAGTTCAGGAGCCAGCTGAGGAGTCTGAGGAGGATCCAGAGGAGCGAGAGTGGGAGCCAGAGGGGAGTGCAGACCCTGTGGTCGCAGAGGACCCAGCAGGAGGTCATCAGGATAGGTTTGCTCCTATGCCAGCTCACCCGCCGGTGTATGCGCCGGATCAGTCTCAGCCAGGGTGGCTGGATGAGTGAGTGTCAGCCTTGGAGCTGTGTTGAGACTCGAGTGTGAGTCGCGTCTTTAAGTTAATCTTTACCTCTTTAGTTGACGTTAAGATTTCGTGTTTAGTTTGCTTCTTTGTAATGCTGAGTGTGCAGTATGTGTTGCAAAGCTTGTAGGCTTAAATAAGCAGCCATACCAAGACTAAATAAAGAATTATTTCAGTTGGGTATAACCTATTTCCCCGCTTTAGAAATTCTTACTTCTTATCTATGCTACATCTACCTTTCCTAACCCAAGAGGCAATCATCAGATGGTGAATACTCGAGGGAACAACGGTGCTTCAGGAAGTGGACTGCGCCAGAATGACAACCCCAATGACGGAGGCAGCCCTCAACCACCGCCAGTGGACATGCAGAACCTGGGAGCGTTTCTTGTCGCGCAGACTCAACTAATGCAGACTATGATGCAGCAGATGCAGCAGATGACCAACGCAGCAGCAACCAACAACAACCTCAGAGCTCAGAACAACCATGGTGGACCTCGACCTCACTCAAAGCTGTCAGATTTTATGAGGACTAGGCCACCAAACTTCTCAGAAATGTGAATCCTTTGGCCGATGGCCGGCTTAGGACTATTGAGAAGAAGTCGCACATCACGCAATGTGAAGGAAATGAGAAGGTGCTCTACGCCTCTCATCAACTTGAAGGAACTAACTGCGAAATGGTGGGAGAATTATTGTGCCGCTCATGAAGCCCGCAAGAGATCACACGAGGAGTTTACTATCGCTTCGCCAAGATATCATGTCCCGGAGGGAATAATGGACCTTAAGAAGGAAGAGTTTAGGGCTTTGAAACAAGGAGGCCAACCAGTGGCCGAGTACCTGAACAAGTTTACCCAGTTAGCTCGCTATGCTCCTCAAGACGTGGCGATGATAAAGCTAGGCGCCTCGTTTCTGAAGGGATCAATTCGGGATCGCAAGTGGGGTGATCACCCACAATTTTCAGATTTTCGAGTTAGTCAATAAGGCTTTAATCCTAGAGGATAAGCGCAAAGAGTGGGTGAAACCGTAAGCGCTTAATGACTAATCAGGGTGGACGTCCAAACCATCTACGTTTGAGGATGTCACCACAGCAATTTGCTAGATTCCAACCACCAGCCGTGAACAAGACATCAACCCCTGCGCCTCGCCCTGCCAATCAAAACTTTCAGACCCCAGCACAGGGTAACAATGCGCCAGGAGGGAGTCAGCAGTCTGCAGTGAAAAGATGCTATACATGCAATGAGCCAGGGCACTTTTCTAATAGGTGTCCACGTAAGGAGGCATCACGACGATTCGTTTCAACTTGGGAACAACACCGCCAAGGCACCACCTCGGGAGGAAATCGTGCGCCAGGTCAAGCTGGAGCAACACCGCAGTCAACTGTGCGCGGGAGGATCAACCACATCACCGCAGATGGAGCTCAGGAAGCTACATACGTCGTACTGGGTAAGTTCCTGGTCAACTCGATTACACTTTCTGCTTTGTTTGATTCTGGAGCTTCGCATTCGTTTGTTTCTCAAAGTTTTGCAACCAAGAATGGATTTAAAGTGGTGAATCTTAAGTGTGTGCTCTTAGTCCAAGCCTCAGGATCTGAGCTTAGATCTAGCCTTGGGTGTTTGGGAGCTAAGTTACTTATGGATGGGATAGAATTTCTAGCGAATCTTATCTTGATAGATGCGCAATCCCTAGACGTCATCCTTGGAATGGATTGGCTGTCCAAACATAAGGCTGTTTTGGATTGTGGCCGAAGGATCGTGACTTTGGAAGGCCCTAGTGGCAAGAAAGTGGAGTTTCAAGCGACCGCTGTTCGAGATGGGCAATTAATGGTCAGCAGCAGAAAGCCATCGGCATGGAAGATGTGCGAGCGAGAATACTGGATGTGTTTCGGAAGATTTGCCAGATTGCCACCGACCGTAATATCGAGTTCGTGATCGAGTTAGCACCGTGGACAAGATCGATATCAAAGAGACCATACCGATGCCTACCGACGAGTTAGTGGAAATGAAGAAGCGATTGAGGAACCGCAAGAGAAATGTTTCATTAGACCTAGTTCATCACCATGGGGAGCACCAGTTTTGTTTGTTCGTAAGAAGGATGGAAGTCTCAGAATGTGCATCGATTATCGTGCACTTAATGAAGTAACGATCAAGAATAAGTATCCGTTGCCCAGGATCGACGACTTATTTGATCAATTAAGAGGAGCCGAGTTTTCTCAAGATAGATCTTCGTTCGTGTTACCATCGATTGAAGATCCGAGCGGAGGATGTGCCTAAGACTGCGTTTTCTACGCGTTATGGACATTACGAGTTCACAGTCATGTCATTTGGATTGACTAATGCCCCGGCATATTTCATGAACATGATGAATAAGGTTTTCATGGAATATTTGGATAAGTTTGTTGTAGTCTTCATGGACGATATCTTGGTCTACTCAAAGACAGAGGAAGAGCATGCGAACACCGAGAATGGTTTTAGACAGGCTGCGAGAGCATCAGCTGTATGCTAAGTTTAGCAAGTGTGAATTTTGGAAGGAGAAAGTTGAATTTCTTGGTCATGTAATGACTACTAAAGGAGTTGCAGTCGACCCAAGCAAAGTGGACGCAGATGTTGCAATCGAGCAACCAAGTCATTACCCGATCCGTAGTTTTCGGAATGGCGGGATATTACCGTCGGTTCATAGAGGATTCTCAACGATTGCTAAACCCCTTACGCAGGTTGTTGAAGAAAGAAAAGAAGTTTGCATGGACGCCAGAGTGCGAGAAAAGTTTTATGGAGTTAAAGAAGCGTTTAACAATGACCCGTGTTAGTGTTGCGGATGTGCAAAATGGATTTGATATTTATTGCGATGCTTCAAAGCAAGGCTTGGGTGCGTGTTAATGCAAGAAAGCAAAGTCGTTGCTTATGCGTCGAGACGCTTAAGACCGCATGAAGTGAATTACCCAACGATGATTTGGAGTTAGTCAGAGTGCATGCTTTAAAGATATGGCGCCATTATCTCATAGGAAATAGATGTGAGATATATACGGACCATAAGAGCACGAAATACATATTCACTCAAGCGGATCCGAATATGAGACAACGAAGGTGGCTAGGGCTAATTAAGGATTATAATGTGGGAATCCATTATCATCCCGAAAAAGCCAATGTGGTAGCAGATGCTCTGAGTCGAAAGAGCCATAGCGCAACTACATTGACAGTGGAGGATCAACCAGAATTATGCAAGGAATTTCAGAAACTAAGGTTGGAAGTCGTTCCGCAAGGAATGGTAGCTGCACTGGAAGTGAAGCCAACATTAGAGGATCAAATTAGAGAAGGCCAGAAAGATGACGATAAAATTTCTAAGATCAAGGCTAAAAAGGAAGAAAGCCTAGCCGTAGACTTCACTCGGGACGAGCAAGGAACCATGTTCTTCAAAGGCCAATCTGTGTGCCGGATAAAGAGGAACCAAACGGTGATTCTTGAGGAAGCTCATGATTCTAAGTACTGATTCACCCAGAAGTGCCAAGATGTACGAGATTTAAAAGAGAGATTTTGGTGGCCTAACATGAAGCGTGAAGTAGTGAGCATGTTGCTTTATGTGACGTATGTCGAGGGTAAAGGCCATGCATCAAAGACCAGCCGGTTTGTTGCAGCCATTGAAAATTCCGGAATGGAAGTGGGAGGAAATCGGAATGGATTTTATCACCGGTTTACCTAAAACTCAGAAAGGTTATGATTCCATTTGGGTAATTGTGGATCGTCTAACCAAGGTCGCCCATTTTATCCCAGTAAAGACCACCTACTCTGGAGATCGTTTAGCAGAGTTGTACATGTCAAGGATTGTATGTTTGCATGGAGTGCCCAGAAGATCGTGTCGGACAGAGTACCCAATTTACCTCAAGATTTTGGAATAAGTTGCACGGCAATGGGAACTCGTCTGAATTTCAAGATGACATATCACCCGCATGGATGGTCGATCGAAAGAGTAAATCGATTTTAGAGGATATGTTAAGAGCTTGTGCCTTAGCTTATGTTACATCTTGGGATAAATGTTTGCCATTTGCGAGTTCGATTACAATAATAGCTATCAAGCTAGCCTGCAGATGTCACCATTCGAGGTGTTGTATGGACGTGCTTGTCGTACTCCGTTAAATTGGAATGAGACAGGAGAGCGTGTGGTGTTTGGGCCAGATATTCTCGAAGAGGCAGAAAGTCAAGTTGCAATGATCGAGAGAAAGGTTGAAGATAGCACACCAAGACAGTAAAGCTACGCAGATAACCGCGTCGAGATTTGAGTTTTGAACCGAAGATCATGTGTATCTCGTGGTTACCCCTCTTAAGGCGTTAAAAGATTTCAGTGAAAGGAAGCTTGCACCAAGATATGTTGGTCCGCTCAAGATTACGAGCCGTCGAGGAGAGGTAGCTTATCGCTTAGAGTTGCCTCCGTCCCTGGCGAGAGTGCATGATGTATTCCATGTGTCGCAGCTTAAGAAGTGCCTCAGAGTGCCAACAGAGCAAACCCCGTTGGATGCAATAGAGCTGCAAGAAGATTTGACGTACAAAGAGCAACCGGTCAGAATTTTGGATGTTATGGAGCGCAAGACCAGAAACAAGTCTATTTGCTTTTGCAGAGTTCAGTGGAGCAATCATTCCGAAAGTGAAGCCACATGGGAGCGCGAAGAAGATTTGAAGTCAGAATTTCCAAACCTATTCTCTAGTTAGCCCTGAATCTCGGGTCGAGATTCTGTTAAGGGGGGAGGTTTGTAACATTCCAAAATTCAGCTTAATTAAGTTTTTATTTCTTAAAAATGCATTTGTGATTTTCTGGAATTTATTTGGATTTTTTGGATTTATTTGAATTAATTCTTATTTCAAGTTTATTGCCTTTTATTCAAACTTATTTAAATCTGTGCAAAGTCAAAATAAAGTTTTGCCAAAAATATTTTATTTGAGTCCGAATGTCTCAAAGTATTTTGAGATTTTTCTTGGATTTTTATTAATAGTTTTATTGCCTAAAACAAACAAAATGAATTTCGGAATTATTTTAATTGAAAATCCTTTCTTTCGATTGGAACAGAGTGGGCTTGGCCCATTCGGCCGCGTGGCTGGCCCAGAGTAGCGCGGCTGTTTAGCCCATCTTCGGAGGGTTGATCGCCGTTCAATCGAGATCGCGTGGGCAAGGTTGAAGCGTACCGGTTCGGGCCTCATTTAATCGCCGCCGTTGAAAAATATCACGGTCGGTTGGATGCGATCTCACCGTAGTAAAATCGTGGCCGATAGATTGCGATCGAACGGTTGTGGTGAATCGTCTTCGCGTGGGACTCGAGCGGTGCCGTCGCCGTGTCGGTCGGTCTCGCCGCCAGAACGACCTAGGGTTTCCTTTGGGCGCGTCACGAGGCTATAAATAGAGGGCAAGTACCGAGGTTCATCCGTGTGTCTGCAGCTTTTGATCGGTAAAGTTTCGCAAGAGCGATCGAGGAGCGTGCTCGGGCTCGCGGAGTAGAACGCCGAGGTCGCCGCGGGTTTTGCTCAAGCGCCACGCCGGTTCGTCGGTTTTGACGTTTTGGTCTCGGTTTGGACTCGTCGGGGTGCCGCGTCAACCAATCCACTTCTTCACGTCGAAATGCGCCGAACGCCGCCGCCGAAGCTTCTTCGTCTCCGGTGGATTTCTTCGCCGCCGCCGCCATTAGTCTCGTAAGTTTGTGGCCGTCGGATCGAGCGGCGGGGGGAGATCGAGCGCGTTGCAAGCATCTGCACTGTTTGATCTAATCAAGACGTGGATGCGCGCGCGTGTCGTGCATCGACGGGCGATCGCGACCAATCGGATCGGGACATGTGGCGGCGCAGAGGCCGAGGCGCCATGGATCGGTTCACGCGTGGGTAGCTCGGCCGTGGACCAGTGTCTATGCACCGGGCCATGTGTCGTGCCCCGATTGGTTCGGGCGGGCTGACGCCATGTGACGTCATGATGGCGCAATAATCTGTTTTCGATTTAAAAATAAATCTATTAATTCCGATTTTCTGATTTTAGCAATTTCAGATATTTATTTCAAACTTCAAAAGGCTATATCTTTTGCAATTTAACTCGATTTGAGTGATTCAAATTTCTAAAAATTTGTAAAATTGAGATCTATTTAATGGTGAATTTTATTTGATTTTGGAGTTCAATTGCTCTCTGTTTTGGTATTTATTTACTTTTCTTCTTGATGCAGCGTGAGACGTTGAATTGTGCGACGCTTGAGGAAGATCCAAAGAACTCAAGAGCAAGTTCGAGAACCAGATCAGGACCTATTCCAAGGCAAGTTGTGCTTTGATCATGTCGAACCCATGTTTATAAAATTGCTATATTTGTTTTACCCTATTGCATATATTTCAAGTATACAATTGTTTCAAATTAGATTGGGCTTAGTTAATATACCAGATTGATCTATACCCTACCTTGTCATTGTATGCCATGATCCATTGTCACACTAGATTGGTTCAATATAGTTGGTTAGTAATTATAATCAACATTGGAAGATTAGTTCGTATTAGTTGCTTAGCCATGCCACGTCATCACATGAGTCAGAATCGTTGATAATTAATTTTGATTAATGGAATATTGAACAATGTTATGAACTTGTGTGTCATGTGGGATCACACGATGAGATTGAGTTGTTGTGACGAGTCATGTCATGCAACGATGTTGAATTGTTGATGGCACGTGGTGCTTGGTAATCAAGCGGGTGATAATAACTTAGATTGGGGCAAGTGACAAGGCGAGTATGCCAAGGTGGGCCCGATGGGCGAGGGTATGTGGAAGTCTTGCCTTGATCACACTAAGGACTTAACCTTGCAAGCCTTTGACTGAGTCAATCATGCAACCACATGTGCGTATGGGCCACCTAGTGAGTAATTTGCAATGTCTTAACTTTGGTACTATCGTGGTCGGTGTGAGTTTCGAGTTATGGTGTAATTCACATGGCGCAAGAGGGGGCCACAGTTATGGTTTTCGGACCACGATGTTGAAACCTTAGCGGTAGTATCCGGTTAAGCCAGAGCTTTGTAAAGGCTTTGTTATAATCACTCGCCTTGGTGGTGTTTGGTTGTATCGCGTGGGTAAAGTGCATAACCTCTGCAGAGTGTAAAACTATTCGAATAGCCGTGCTCGCGGTATTAAGCAAAGCTCGGGAATTACAGTTAAGGGTTAGTTTAATTGATTGGACAACTTGGTTGGGATGGCGGAAGGCCATATGGAAGATGGAATTTGACTTAGGATTGGAAACTTGGTTTACTTGGAAAATGCTGAATTTATTTATTATTGTTATTTGTTCTACATTCTTCACAATCTATTTATTATACTTGTTCATAAATGTCGCTTATTGCAAAATAGCCATGATAGCCTATCCATTGGAATAAGCCTTACATATAGATACATAGAATTGCATTCATGCACAACTTGTTGAGTGCTTTAAGTGCTCACCCTTGCCAAACAACAATAATCAACAGTTGAAGAATCTACACATGTTGGAAGAGGAAGTCCGGAAGACACGAGTCATTAGGGTCCGAGCCTTGTCGGTTGCTGTGGTGAACTGATGAGCTATCTACGTTTTCTACTTTATTTTGCATAATTATTAGTTTATATTTTTCGTCTTGCCTGCGTGGCTTAATAATGTAAGTTGGTCATAAGATCATACCTTTAGATATATCAATGAATGAACTATTATTCTATTATCGTTGAGTATGATGTGATATGTACCAATGTTGAGCTGTGTGCACTAGCGTTGATCCTTGGACTAGTGCGGTAAACACAGTGGGTTCGAATCAGTGGATTCGGGTCCTCACACTTTTAAAAAACACTTCTTTTATTTTTTATTTATTTATTTAGCAGTTAGTTGGAAGCACCTCTTTTTTAGCTATAACAGCAAAAAAAATCCTACCAAAATTAGTAAAGATTGCTATAACTAATTAGATTCCGCGGCAAAAAAAGTGCAGATCAACCACAAACTGGCCCTTAAGATGTTACGCGTGTTATGGTTCGCGCTTGGTTTAGTCAGCTAACATAAGTACAATGTTAAGATCCGATTGAGAAAACCATTATGTACTTAGAGTTGAAAGAAGGTTATATCTTTGTTTTTCCTCGCTCTTGTTTAGAAATATTTTAGATAGAAATTGGAATTAATTCACCCTATAAATTCTCCTCACCCCTCGCTTTTGTTGCCGTGAAAATGTGAAACATGTGCTTGCGGCTTGACAAGTAACACTCTCATGACAATTTCGTTGCATTGGTCATTTGGTAGTCCTTGAAATGGTAGGTGATCATAGGTTCCAATCCTGACACCCTTGTTTGCTTTTGAACTGCTGTCGTGTCCGTCACATTTTCTTCTAGACGATACTACTACTGTACTCCATGTGATTTCCATACCTATTTTATTTGAAGTCGCTATTACTAGTAATTATGCCAGTACTTGATGTTGTGCATGGTTAGTCTTCTTATGGAGGTACGTGTGTCGTGAATAGACCAGGCATTGGGCTGGACCGGCCCGATACGGCACAGGCTCGATGGGCTGAGTCGTGGGTCTAGACCGTGTCTTGCTGGGCCTGTCGACTCACCTCCGACGAGTCCGGGCACAGTTTATTGGCACGCTATGTTACATCTGTGTCATGCCGATCTAGGATCAGTCCATTTGGATTGTTGCAAAGGAGAGGAAAGAAGCTAGGGACGAGCGATGTACCTACTGGTATGGTCACAATAGGGTGACTAGTGTCGGGGAAAATGCTAGTGTCGGGGAAAATGCACGCATGGTGGTTGGGGACAGTGGTGACACGTGCTGGAAGATCGAATTTGACGGCGACATGGTCGAAGACCGCTTGATCCAGCACCGTCGTCGTCCTCTTCCTCTCCGGTCACCGTTGTCTTCTTCCTTGGGATGGCTAGAGAAGATAGTGGCGCAGTTCCTCAAGACCATTTCCAACAGTGATGTGACTGAAGGACTCTGGATCTAGCATCGAGGCGACTAGGGGAGGTGGCGGTGCGAGGAGGAAGTAGAGATAGAGGAGGGCAAGAGAAGAGAGAGAAGACAGCGAATGCATGAGGAGATGACGACTGCGTCGGATGGGCATGGGATGAGGCAAAGGGAAGAGGTAGTATTTGATAATAGGTTGAGCCACTTGGTTATGTAGTTAATGATGAGCTAGGTTGTAGATAGGCCGTGTCAAGCTGTCTATCTTGCCGAGTTTTTAGATCTAGCATGGTTTATCATTCATACCTTACCAGCTCGGTCTGAAGATATCTGTGTCTTACCGTGTGTTGAGCCATGTTAGGCCAGCCATGCTAAGGACCTGTTCAAAAAGGTACAGCCCATTGCCGGATCTAGTGATGAACATTGCATTGGTCCTTGCAGACGTGTTGTATGACTTGGGTTTCCAGGGCTGCTGTTTCACACAACTACTCCACATGTTTTCTTTTTCTTTTTAAGGAGTGGAGGCAGGAGATGAGCTCGTTTCGTTTCACACAGATGTTACTGAACATATATAACCAGAAAAAAAAAGAAAGAGAAGATGACCAAACACGTCCGTACCCTTGCTTCGAACAATCGTAAGGGAAACTTGAAAGGTTCATTATTTCATTTATCGTTTCAGCCAAAAGAAAACACAAACAGCTTGCTCGTGCCCTTCTTTTTGTTCATTGAGACACACACAAAAAGCAGGGGGAACTTAATTCGAAGGATCAATCAGATCTTCATCTTGATGCGCAGTAAATATGTGGCATTTGAGTTTGTTGGAAGATTCAGTGGTCCTTGGTTGGGTAGGAGGCCATCTTGTTGATGCCGCAGAGGCCCTCGCCTTTGGCGGCGCCCCTCTTCATGCGGATGTAGCCTTTCTCGCCCCAGTGCGGGCCCCAGGAGTTCTTGACGATGATGTAATCCTGGCCCTTGCTCGTCCCGTATCCGACGGCCGTCACGCCGTGATCCAGCTCCGCGCCGCACGGACCATCAAACACTCCCTATGTATGAGTATGATTACGATGGAGATGAGTTTTCAGTTGCAGTTTTGGTTTTCGAACGTTCTTTAGCAACACAAGGATTGATGACAAGCGAAGAAGAAGATAGAATTTGATTTGGTGCTGACCCCGCTGTAGAACTGGAAGTGCCTGCCTGACGCCTCAATGGCAACGCTCACCGGCTGGTGCGCCAGGGCCTTGAGCAGCCCCTGCTCGTCGTTCTCCGGCACGTCCTCGTACCCGCTGATCGTCACAACCTCCTCGCTAGACTGCAAAACCATCCATTTCGGTCCGAAACGCGCATCAGCATTTTCTGATCAATGCACAGTGCATTTGCAGAGTTCAGACAAAGTTGTGGTTAACTGAGCGCTTACGCTCTTCTGATCGCAGGTGCCTTCCTCCATGAGGTAGGGGTACGCCTCCTCCGTGTGCAGGCCGCCGGTGGAGGCGATGTAGGAGAAGGCATAGTCCATCATCCCACCGTTGCAGCCGTTGTTGCCGTCGGTGCTGCAGTCGATCAGCTCCTGCTCCGACAGGGACGTCAGGTTCCCGCTCACGATCTGGTTTATGCCCTCCACTGCAGCCACCGTCGAGAACGCCCAGCAGCTACCTGCAAATTCACACACCATTAACTGCATCGAACTTTCACTGATGAAAGCAAGTGAAATCAACGGCAATGTAAAGAACAATTATATTGGATTGAATCTTAGCTTACCACACTGGCCCTGGTTCTTGACGTCGGTGACTGCACCCTCCTTCCTCCAATCCACAGACTTGGGCAGGTCGTTCACATCCTCGTACCTGAAGTTGGAGGAGAAGACCTCCCTGCTCCTCCTCGGCAGGTCGCCCTTGAGGCCGAGGTACGTCGCCTTGAACTCGTCATGCGTCAGGTCGGCGAACTCGTTCAGGCCGAGCCAGTAGCTGGTCACCTTCTTGTTGATCTCGTCGATGTGCTTCAGGTTGTCCTTGAACACCTCGAACCTCTTGAGCTTCTCCTCGAAGCTCGCATACGCCTTCCGGTACTTTGCGAGCCACTTCTCGAAGAGCTCGATGATCCTGTCATGGGAGGACAGGTCTTCCTCGGAGTAGCCCACAATAGAGAATTCGCTGTTGCGAGCTACGCATGCCCCGACGCAGAGGAGGAGGAGAGCAAGGGAGAGATTCAGGTGAGCAGAAGCCATGATCGGTGCTTACTGCTTAGTAGGAAGGAGAAGAGGTGAGCACTTAGAACTGTTGTTTGCAAGATGGAGAAGAGGATGCATGTATATATAGTAATTTTGTTTGGGTAATGCTTCAAAGCAAAGGCAATGGAAAACATGCAGTGCCATTGAGTGGTTTCTGAATCATGCCAAAGCTTTAAGCTTTGGTCTGTGAGGCTTTGCTTTCAAGCATGCCGGGTGCAGATCGAGAGAGCATTTGTTTGTTTAGCTGCAAAGCTCAGAGAAAATCTGAGAGCGTATGAACTTCACTGAAAGCAATCAAGCATGCATCTCGAGAAAATTGTACATGGAACCAAACTCCCAACCTGATGGGTAAACTATCTGCGTCAACTGCCATCAGTCCCTTCCATGCTTATGCTTCTTGTCTCTGCTGAACATGTTAAACAATGGCTTCTATATTTGTTCACCATATTATTTCAGTACAATAGTTATGCCTTCTCTTTTAAAAAGAAAATGTTTTCTCTTGAACCACAGTTGCTACTTGTGGAGTAAAACAGGGGCATCAGATTCATCATCTTGTGTCATGTGCATAGATCATTCTGTGACATACTCATTTCTCTTGCAGACCATACAAAAGTCAAAACAAACTAGTTGCAGGCAAATAGCAAAGGTATTTTCTTTTGGCTGCTTTTAGTTCTACAAAAACATTTTTCTTTGGTGTCTAATGACTCTAATGGAGCACATACGTTCCAACAAGCATAACTGAGCCAACAAATAGCAACTTATCTTAGGGAAATCTATCCATGTGACGTACATGTAAGCTTGGTCCATATATATAGTAATCTCATATGATCTTGTTGTCAAGAGGCTCCAATCTTACCGACTAGAGAGTATAGAGACACATACTTTGATGAATGAGGCGGCCTTCGGCCGAATTCCACCTTTCTACTCCATGTTTTGAATTCTAACATAATTCTGCCTTTCCTACTTCATGCTCTTTAATAATACCATTTTGATGACTAATATGTATACAAAATAGTTATTTCAGTGAAGCTTCTACGTGGTTCCTCTATTTAGAGCTCTCATAACACGTTCACACAGTGTGTTCACGAAACATAATAAGTTCACAGAACATAAGAAGACTAGCTAATACATAAAAAGTTGCACTGTATTCTCCTTGGAACTAACTATTTTAGAATTGCGATCTCAATGTATCAACACCAACAAATGCATTATCAAGTTAAGGCTCACACAGAAGTGGTGCTAAATCACAATATTTTCTGATACTAAATAACTATCATACCAGAACATAATGAGTGAGACATGATGTTCATTCTGTAACCATTCCACACAGCTATAAAGCAAATACAAATGTAGGTATCTTTGGAAGGAGTTTGAAACTCGAATTGCGGTATAGGATGATCCTTCATGCTGGCTTCTCGTAGCTGTTCTGGTCTCTGAACTCCGATATCTTACTTCTGATCATTTCTGCCACATGAGGCTGGACAAACATGTGTGTAGGGTCAAGCATGTGCACGATGAACCTCTCTGATGCGAGCATTGAAGCATTCAGATTAACAATGAACTGTGCCATCGGTACATCACTGAATAAAAGGATTAACCAGTGGATTATGTGAAACTACAAAGAGATGACAAAAGAAATTAAATGATGAATCCAGTGGTATTAGGATTTAGGAGCTTACCAGGATATGAACAACCCCTTGATTGCATTAACCATCTTTTCTGTGCTCGCAGCAATAGAATATTACCTGATTGGCAATCAACACAACCATGTCAATTGGAGTAACAACAGTACTGGAAACCTATACCAACCAGGAGACATATATCATGTAAACCATGGTGTTCTAAAATCACAATCTGTTGGTCCTTGAAGCAGCAGCAAAAAATTGCAAGAATGAAGAGCCAAATGCCCAAAACTTTGCTCCTTATACCATGAGAGATCGTGTGGTGTCACGATGATAAGGGACCAAAACAAATCCAACTATGTCTATTGTCGTGGGCCTCGACAGCCTCGACCATGTTTATTATCGCAAGAAGGGAAAAGGGGTAGTCACTCCAGGCACCGCGTTGGAGGATAAGGCTCCAGTCAGTTAGCCGGCTGTTTGGGATTAGCCAGTAGTTAGTTAGTTCTATCCTTTAAGTTTGTTTTGGCTTATCTGCAAGTTAGTTCCATCTGTTAGTTGTTTAGATTGCATCATTGCTTTTCTATTTGTATGCGGAAAAATTAATGAAAAGGCAGTTTGTTTTTTTGCCAAAAGTGTTACCTCTTAGCGGTGCCTTCCGATTAACAAGGCCGGTGGCTCCGATAGCCTCTTTCCATCGCTCGCCGCTACGGTGTCGATGTTCACTACCTCTGGCCGTGCCGGCCTTAGGCCTGGCACTCGCCTCTTCAATCAAACCCATAACAATTTGGTATTAGAGCCAAACGATCCCTCGATCATGGCTCAGGCCTCCATTGAAGAATGTGTGGGGAAACTCGAACTCTCGATAGAAGAAATGAAGACCTCCATTGGGGAGTTGCAGGCGATCTCAAAGGCCAACCGATCAGCCAGCAGCGAGCAAGAGCAACAGGACGGCCATGCGCTCGATAACACGGGACGCCGCCGTGATCCAAGGCGGGAGCATGAGCAGTTGTACCTGCCCGATCTGCCGGGCCAAAGTTCACAAGCCTCGGTGCGAGCTGCACGGCCAAGAGCCGCCGAGCGTGGATGGCGTGAGCGTCGACCATGGGAAGATGATGGCCATCTCCGCGTCTCACCCAAGCGGCAGCGTCCACTAAAGGAAGCCGATGATGCTTTCAACAACCGATGCTGAGCACCACGAGCCCCTCGGCTTGAGCTTCCTAGCTACGACGGCACGGAAGACCCGCTCTCCTGGTTGCGCTAGTGTGAACGCTTCTTCCGTCTTCATCAAGTTCCGCCCCGAGACCACGTGGAAGTAGTGGGATTACATCTACGAGGCAAGGCACAGGAGGTGCTGGATAACTGGGCACTTGATGTGGGTTGGATCGCTTGGGAGGGCTTCTTCGACACTTTCCTCCGGCGTTTCACCTGCAATCGGGAGCCGGCCCGTTGGGTGATCTCGTCAATCTCAAGCAGGGCACCAGTCGAGTCGACGACTACGCATGTGAGTTCCAGCGGCTTCTCGCACGAACATCTAGCATGTCAAGGGCAAACCAAGTGGAGACATTCACCACGGGTCTCGCAAGGACACTCGCGGCGGATGTCCGGAGAGAACGGCCTTGCGGTCTGTCAGAGGCTGTCAGTCTCGCCCGAGACGCGGAGGAACGCAAAGACCTTTGCGTGGCTGAAGCCATGCAGGGCTATGCCAACCAAGGAAGGGGGCGATCGACGTTTAATCGGGGAGCTGCATCAACATTCTCACCCACGGTTACTGCACCGGCACGAACAACTACAGCCACACCGACGCAAACCAACGGGGGCAGCAACTCAGCACCCTGTCCAACACAGCCTCGACACCCGTTTCCCTCGCCAAACTCAAGCTCAATGCTGATCAATTGGCCGAACGCCACGCAAAAGGCCTGTGCTATCATTGTGATGATTTTTACCACAGGGTACATCATTGCAAGCGGCTATTCTCCATTGAAATTGCAGCAGAGGATGAGGAGGACAGTGACAAACCGGCTCTTGCAGCCAGCACGTCACCGGGGGAAGAAGAAAGTACACCGTCGCTGTCCATGCTCACAATTCTCGGGCCCAAGTCAAGAGGCACAATGCAAGTGGTGATGCGCATGCGAGGGCAGCATCTACTCGGCCTCATTGATAGTGGCAGCACACACAATTTCCTCAGTAGTCACGCCGCTGTCCGCATGGCACTCGACCATCACCAGGTGGCATCTCCACTGGTCAAGGTTGCCAATGGCAACCAATTGCCATGCTTAGGGGGCATGCCGACTGAGAGTTTCGGCATTGACGACCACTCATTTGCAGCGCCATTCCTCGTCATATCACTAGCTGGTTTGACGTCATCCTTGAGTCCACTGGCTCCAGACATTGGGGGAAATCCAGTGAAACTTCATCACCCTCACCATGTCCTTTGACCATGCCGGATCAAGAGTACAACTTCAGGGAGTTGGCTGCAATAAGCGCTCCCATCTGTTATCCCTCCAGCTTGATCGGGATGACCAGGTGCATACCCTCCTCGTAGCTTTTGAAGACATGTTCGCTGAGCCGACGGGCCTTCCTCCACCCCGTCACTGCGATCATCGTCTGTCTTTAGGAGGGCACCGAACCCATCGTCGTCTGGCCGTATCGGTACCCCTACTGACAGAAGGATGAGATTGAACGCTAGTGCACGGCTATGCTCGAACAAGGCATCATCAGGCAAAGTCGTTCCCCTTTTTCTTCGCTGGTCTTATTGGTTAAAAAGAGGGATGGTTCATGGTGGTTCTGCATCGATTATCGGGAACTGAACGCACGCACCATCAAGGACAAATTCCCGATTCCGGTGGTCGAGGAGTTGCTCGACGAGCTGCATGGGACCAAGTTCTTCTCCAAGCTTGACTTGCGCTTGGGGTACCACCAAGTGCGCATGTTTGAAGGTGACATCCACAAGACAGCATTCCACACTCATCATGGACATTACGAATTTCTAGTGATGCCATTTGGTCTCTCAAACGCGCCATCAACATTTCAAGCTCTTATGAACGAGGTTTTACACGATTTCCTTCGGAAGTTTGTCCTCGTTTCCTTCGTTGATATCCTCATCTATAGCCGGTCTGCCGAGGAGCACCACGCACATCTGCGCAAGGTCCTGGAGCGCCTGCGCCACCATAAACTGTTCTTGAAGATGTCCAAGTGCGCGTTCAGGAGACGACAGGTGGGCTATCTCGGTCATATCATTTACAAGACGGGTGTAGCAGCCGACCCCGACAAGCTGCTTGCTGTTTCATGCTGGGCACAGCCAACGACAGTATCGGCTCTTCGAGGCTTCCTGGGGCTTACCGGCAATTATCGGCGATTCATCCACAAGTACACCGACATTGCTGAGCCTCTTACCGCCATTCTTCGTTGCAACAAATTTCAGTGGACGACGGTGGCGGAGGCCGCTTTCCACTTCCTCAAATCAGCTCTCATGTCAGCGCCGGTACTGCACCTTCCAGAATTTTCCGCACCATTCGTCGTGGAGTGTGACGCATCGGGGCGCAGAGTAGGCGTTGTGCTTCAGTAGGAGGGACATCCAGTCGCCTTTTTTAGCCGCAAGTTGGCTGATCGACATACAAAACTCGCCGCTTATGATCGCGAGTTGATCAGGCTATCGAAGGCAGTTAGGCATTGGTGACCTTATTTATAGGGTCGCACCTTCATCGTTCGCACCGACCATGCCAGCTTGAAGTTCTTGCTCGAGCAGGCGCTCATCACTCCGCCACAGCAGCACTGGCTTAGCAAACTTATGGGCTTCAACTTCCGCGTGGAGTACAAGCCTAGACAAGCAAACCAAGCCGCCGATGCTTTCTCCCATTTCGACGAGGCTATTCCTGCTTGTGCGGCCCTGTCAGTGCCATGTTTGCTATCTGCTGATCAGTGGCGGGAGACCCTACGAGTAGACCCAAAAATTCAACAACGATGTGCCGATTTGCAATGGTCCCCAGACGGTGTCTTGCGCCACGACCAGCCGCCTACCAGACCAGGCCCTGGGCTGGCTTCGCCTAGTTTGATGGATCCCTTGCTGGGGGTGTCCACGGCTTCTTCTAGCTATGAGCCTTCACCGACTCAGCAGGCGGGAACAGCTCCACTCGCCGACACAATGACCAAGGCACCCCGTCCTGTATGGTGTGTACATGATGGGCTTCTCTTCCGCAATACTCGTCTTGTTGTTCCGACCAAGTCACCACTCATTTCCACCATGGTGGCCTAGTCCACGACTTGACACATGAGGGCGTGCATAAGACACTCCACCGCCTTCGGCAATCTTACTATTGGTCACACCAGCGACGCACCGTGGAGTACATCGCGCAATGTGCCTTGTGCCAACGCACCAAGACTAGCTCTCTTTCTCCCGCAGGACTCCTGCAGCCACTTCCCGTGCCTCATCTGATCTGGGCTGATATCTTCATGGATTTCATTGTCGGTCTACCGAAGTCGCACGGCAAGTACGCTCTATTGGTAGTGGTGGACCGTTTGTCAAAGTATGCGCACTTCATGGCTCTAACTCTTCGACAATGTTGTTCGCTTGCACGGCATGCCAGAGTCGATCGTTTTCGACCGTGACCCAGACTTCACCAGCGCCTTCTGGCAAGATTTGTTCAAACGATGTGGCACCACATTACTCCTGTCAACGGCCTATCACCCGCAGACGGATGGCCAAACGGAAGTGGTCAATCGAACAGTGGAAATGTACCTCCATTGTTTGGCGGCCGAAAACCCAAGCACATGGGTTAAGTGGCTTCCCGGGGTGGAGTTTTGCTACAACTCCTCTTTCCACTCCGCTCATCACCTGACGCCCTTCGAGCTCGTCTATGATCGACCGCCTCCACCGCTCCTTCCATACAACCAAGGGGCAACAGTCATCGACACTGTTGATTGTCATCTCACTTACCGTGATGCGCTCCTCGCCAGTGCCTGCGAGCATCTTCACCACGCCCAAAACAGAATGAAACAGTACTATGACCTCCATCATCGCGAGGTCTTGTTCGCTGTGGGTACTTGGGTCTGGCTACGGCTTCAACACCATCGGCAACATTCCGTGCGCTCGGTAGCACACCACAAGCTCTCGCCACGCTACTATGGCCCTTATTAGATCATGGAGCGCATTGGGCCAGTTGCATATCGGCTTTCGTTACCATCAGACGCTCGTCTTCATGATGTGTTCCATATTTCTCTTTTGAAACGGTTCAAGGGCGCTACTCCAACGGTGCCGCCTGCATTACCATCCGACATCTCTCCCATGCCTCAGCCAGCATCGCCCGAGCCGCACCGACTCTTGGCATAGCGTTTCATCAAGGGGCATCGGCAATTCCTCGTTCATTGGAAAGGTGAACCTGCGAATGAGGCAACGTGGGTCCAGGCTACTATCCTGTGTCGCACCTATCTAGATTTTTCGCTTGCGAACAAGCTTCGTCTTGAGGGGGCGAGTAATGTCGTGGGCCTTGACGGCCTCGACCATGTTTATTATCGCAAGAAGGGAAAAGGGGTGGCCACTCCAAGCGCCGCGTTGGAGGATAAGGCTCCAGTCAGTTAGCCGGCTGTTTGGGATTAGCCAGTAGTTAGTAAGTTAGTTCTATCCTTTAAGTTTGTTTTGGCTTATCTGCAAGTTAGTTCGATCTGTTAGTTGTTTAGATTGCATCATTGCTTTTCTATTTGTATGCGGAAAAATGAATGAAAAGGCAGTCTGTTTCTTGCCACAAGTGTTGCCTCTTGGCGGTGCCTTCCGACCGCCATCCAATCAACAAGGCCGGTGGCTCTGACAGCCTCTTTCCGTCGCTCGCCGCTACGGCGTCGACGTCCACTACCTCTGGCCGTGCCGGCCTTAGGCCTAGCACTCGCCTCTTCAATCAAATCCATAACATCTACTGCTGCCACACAGGCACAACAGGACGTATGTAAAGACAACAAGTTTCGAAAATACTGAAACCATATGAGTATGTAACTACTAAAAACTATACATAACACCAGTGTGATCAGTGATATGTGATTTCGATCAACTGTGACTCAGATGAAAACACAGATAGTGAAGCAATGGGTAGTTTCTTCTCTTTATTTTTCTGCACATGACTCCATTCAGTGGTGAATCCAGGATCAAAATAGAGGGTGGACTCAAAATATTAGGTTAAATTGAGACAAACATGTTAAACAGATTGTATTGTATTCTCATCGGTTCGAGTGTTACTACTTGTAGTTCATTATTTAAGAAATACTTGTACAACATTCGCTTATTAAACTTTTGGAAATCTAGAAACAAGTTAACACCAATCAATCAAACAAACTGGCTATTGTCTCTTTCAACCTACTGACATATTTACAATTGATAAAAAATCATAAGCTGTGCTTCAATGCTTTTTCTTTCCAATACAAGTTCCACAAATCTTGAAGTAAACGAAAAGGTAAGTAATCACTCTCTAACTTTCATTCATGCTTTAATATTTCTGCATCTATAAAAAAG
Organism: Otatea glauca; assembly: GCA_036346275.1. Lineage (NCBI taxonomy): Eukaryota > Viridiplantae > Streptophyta > Magnoliopsida > Poales > Poaceae > Otatea > Otatea glauca. Next base: position 33,907,501 of record CM070720.1, read on the forward strand.
GAAAGCATTGAAACACCTCTCAAAAATTATATATTAGAAGAGAGGCTCACATTGTCTATTTGTTGTCATGGTCAATCCACTCAGCCGGTTAAGCACTTGCCAACACACACTACACCACCTTCACAATCTGATCATCATCACCGCAGTGGGTTGTCCATTGCTACACGCTCGTGCCCTCACCAGCTCCTCGATATTCACTCGATGTCCTCGTCGTGCCCTCACAATCGCCGAGTCCCGGTGACGTGCATCAAGTGCCCCCTACTTGATAAGCTGTCATATCCTCGCAAAGAAGAGATGTCGAGTCTCTACGTGCATCGAGGGTTCAAGACCAGTTTTACAGATAGCAAGTGAAGTTACCAATTGCAAAATTAAGCATTCAACAAGCAACAACCAATGAAGCCACATGGTCTAAAAAGTAGCTCACCGCCCAACAAAATTTCTTCTTCCTCTAGACATGCCTGAGTACGTGTACATTTGCCACTGCTATGCCAAAAAATGAATATCGCTACTAGAAATGGTACATAGGATCTGGCGACTGGAGGGTGGTCTCGAGCCCAACCGAGCCTACCCGTTGGATAGGCCACTGACTCCATTGATTAAAAAACAACAAAATAATCACATTCAGTCTACCAGGTAATTTATTTAGCAAATTAACAATCTTTAGTATGAGGAACATTCTCAAGAATAAAGGGAAAAAAAATCAAAACAAGCTCAATAGCATGTTGAGATAAGCAGGGGTTGCATTGGGTAGGGTAATACAACTGAAGAATTCACAACATTACAGCACATAATTCTTGCAATCGCAATACAACATCAGCAAGCGCAAGTCAGCATAAATCTTCCCAGTAGCTCTAGTAACTCCGTTTTTCTTCTACCCTTTATTTGTTCCTGCAAAATTAGAGCTGGACACACCAACAATCACTTCCGTAAAAATGTTTTGAAACAAGGAAGATATCAATCAGAGACATGCGTACACTCGAGAGTTTTAACTGCACTATAAATATGATTATTTTTTTTTGCATGTCGGTTTAACATCATCATGATTGATGTAAATTTATACCAGTGCTCAAACATATCACATCTACAAGAAAGAACCCTTTTAGACTACATCACACCATATACTCCTATATAGGAATCCAACCAGAGCTCATGGGGCGCACTAAGAAAGGACCCTTTTAGACTACATCACAACACCACACATTCGAATCCAACCGAAGCTCATGGCCCGCTACGGACTAGATCAAACAGAAGACGGTCAAACAACACCGGACAAGCAAACTAAAGAAAACGTTGGATTATCAAGCGAGATTGGAGTCGTCCTCACCACCTCTTGGCGAGCCACTCGTAGGCCTCGGCGATCCTCTCGGCCGTGGCTGCCTTGCCGCTTCGCTTGGTCCCACCTCGCCGGCGTCGCCACCCCACCCCGCTCGACGGTAGTAGGTTTCCTCTTGTTTTTTCCTGTTGCGAGTCGCAGTCGCCGGTGCTAGTCGCTTGGTGTTGACGGGAGTGGGCTCGGGGTAGCTGCTTGGGCCTGCCAGTCGAGTGGACAGTGCACGAGCATGAAGGCCCATCAGAGAGCGACGCAGGAGTCAGGCCCAGCTCCGTCTCTTCCTCCTCTGCTCACCCCGAGCCTGGGCATTCAATTCACAACCCAGATGTCTTCTCCGGCTGCCATGGCTGCCGCAGCATGCCTTCTCTCTCTCTCTCTCTCTCTCTCTCTCTGCCGCACTGTTCTATCTACAATATCTGTATTCTAGGATGTATCACTATGAAACCTGTAACTCTGGCTGCTTGCTATGGAATGGTACAAGCATACAACAACCGGAGCCAGATTCCGCAAAGCATTGGGCTCGAAACTAAGCGGCTATGATTAAAGTCTATACTACTCGTACCTGAGACATAACAAAAGTACAACTTAAATATACAATTAAAATAAAATTTAAACTGCATGCTTAAATGATATAACAAAATAGATAAATTTGAACTCTAGATTAAGCATAGAGGGAAATTATAGAAGTACTGCTCGTAAGTACAGCCCAATGATTGTTTTGTTGGAAGTTACTGGCTCCAGTTTCTTGTTAAATATAGTAACTTATATCTAACCTTTTTAAGATTTAAAAGGATGTACTAAATGAATTCTAATAGAATTAGGATTCTAAATCCTAATAGAAGAGGGATTTCTAATCTTAATAGGAGTAGGATTCCTATTTATTTTGAAGGAGAACTAAGGATGCTATATAAGTCTAGGGGGTGGTCATGGAGAACTCAAACGACCAAAAAGCTACAAACCAATTCATCCAGAGTAAAAGTTGTATGAGAGGATTAGAGGCTAAATTATTCTTTAGCACTAGATTCTTGTATAGGGTAAGGATCCGAGGGTTTAAAAGGTTCGAGAGGTTGGGAGAGAGAGCAATAATCCCTTGTACTCTTTTAAGGTTGTGCTTAAAGAATTTATGGTCGACTTCGCAAAATCTTTCTCTCTTGTTGTTGTTGTTTCAACGTCATTATTTTAGTTTTTTCTACGAGATTCATCTACTTCGTTCTTGAGACTGTGTACGCTCATGCCTTGTTTCGTAAAACTCTGACCTGATCTGAGGAGGAAGGGGGTTGCTGCGTATAAGAAAGGATATCGAAGTATAGCAATTCAACTGTTACCATATGGATTGGTTAGGTTGAGACGGAAAATATGATGATAACACCAAATGGAATCAAATAATTAATCCCTAATTTGTATTTGGGTAATACAATGCCCTAAAGTAAATAAAAGACTAAAGAGAGAACAATCACCTCGCACTCGAGAGCCTCAGGTTGCGTCGGCTCTTCATCAAATCAAGTCCTCTTCATCTTGTATGCCTATTGCCTTGTTGCTTGAGGGCGCGATTGAGCTTTTGACAAGTGAGCGTTTGAGCGAGCCAACCCTGGGAGTAGATTTGGGCAATGCGTCATGCTTTTTTGGGCCTATCCTCGGCATGGGGGCCTAGCACAGCACAATACGAATGTTTTCGGGTCGGGCTAACACGGTACGAATGACGGATCGTGTCGAGGCTAGAAACTCGGTATGACGAGTGGCCCGGCATGGCCTCGGTCAGTGTCGGGACCGGATTTTCAAATCTGAATTCTTTATGTATAACTACACTAGTTCAAGATCAAGCTAGTGCACATAATGAAAATAGTGATGATAACACATCCATATCACAAATCAAATAATATTAATTAAACAAAAATTACCGATCTTATAGTCAACCATTATAAATAAGAGCGTTACTACTGAACTCTATACCGTTGGAATTGATTTCAACGGTATAGCAGGTTTCACAGGTTTCATAGCATGTTTAAGAGGTTTTAGAGCCAGATTTCAGAGGTTTCACCGGCGGCAAAATGGTATACCGTGCAAACGGTATACCGTACGTTAGTTTTTCTGTATAAATAAATAGCCACATGGCTTAAGTTCAATAAAGTAACAGTGAAAACAAAATAAATAGCAGCAGGATAAGTCTATCTATTAACCCAACAGGCAATCGACTAGGGTACGCGTCCTAGTAATCCGAATCGTTTTCATCGTAACCACAAGCAAAGAACTCGTAGTCACCTTCTGCTTCTGCCCACTCCTCTGTGGAAAGTTGAAATGTTACAAGGGTAAGTAAAAAATGTAATATGCAAATCTTGGAGACATAATGCATGATAACTATAAGTAAGGCTGAACAATTGAAGGCTAAATATGGCTCATTTAGTATAAAGCAATGTTTCAACTTCAAATACAACTAGTAATTTCACAAAGCATCATTTGACCATATGTAGTTGTAATAATTGAAGTTAATAAGACAACTAAAACAGATTCCATCTACTCACGGATTCCCAAACCACCATTTTTATTTAAAACAAAACCAGAAACTCTACAATGTGAAAGTGTACCTTGTCCGTCCTTCACTGTGGGCACGGCTACTTAAGTAGTTTTAACTCTACAGAGTGTGTACATTCTTACCCACAAGACATGATCGTCTCTTATTGTCAAGCTATTAACACACTTCCTTTGATGTGTCGGCAGAGAGATCATGATAAGGCCTTTACAATGTACAACCCCGCTATTAATCTCGCCCGCTAAGGTTTCACCACTGAAGGGTTTCATCCACCCAGTCAGAAGCCCCTTCTTGTGCCGTGTGGGAAAATCTGTTTCCATCCGATACCCACGTTCCACCAATTGGTGAAGCCAATAATGAGACGCACAAATTAATTAGCCAGGTCGTCCCCATATAGACTTGCGATTGTATGGTAGTGCTCAGCCCAACACACGATTCGGTCCTTAATTGACTAGGACTGAACAATCACTTTACAAGGTGTTGTGCTTTCTACACCGGCTATATATTCCATCCGCCCCGGTCTAAACTATTTTTCCACTTTATTTCATTTAAATAACAGCAGCAATACCTATTGCTGCAACTTCACAAATAAGTTTAAACAATATTGTGAAATGATTCACATAATGGCATTATACCGAAACATTTAAGCTGGACTAAGCAATTTCTACCGCTTTATGCTACTCTACTAATCATCATCAAAATAATATAGCTAATATCAACTAGAGTGACAAAGGTACATTGTGATCAATGCCAATGAGGCCATAAAAATTCTAGAATTTAACTAATCGCTATGATTGAATTTAAAATACATTGCATAAATTTAAGCATGCAATAATTTAAAAAAAACATAGGAATTTTAGAAATTTAGGATCAACATGGTCAAGGAAGACTTGCCTTTACTGCCCCTTGCTGGTTCTACCTTCGGCTGCTGGTTTGGTTGAGTTTCGATGACATCATCATCTATATGCGAAACGAGAACAAAAAAAAATAAAAAATTGAAAATAATGGTACTCAAAATTAGATCTTGAATTTAGATTAATTTATAAATTTGAATCACTAGAATTTGAGCTCGAACGGAGGAGATCAGGCTCTCAGAAGTGGCTTGGATAAAAAATTCAAAAAAAGAATAAGGGTGATACGTGGCTCTCTCTGATTGGCTATGAATTTTTGAGATTTCTGGGGTAAGGAAAAGGGTATTGAAAACCTCACTGAAACGCGGGCCCACATATTAGTGACTCGGTCCATGATGGATCTGGTGCACCGAGGTGACTGCGCGGTGATGTGGTAGATCGACTGACGCAGAAGGCCACATGGTGGCTAGGCTGTAGTGGCAAGACGCATAGCGGCTTAGGGCTGTTGTGGCTTGCCACATGGCTGCTGGTGTGGCACGACCGATGTGGCCTCCGCGTTAGCTCTCAGGTCCAAGGTGGCGCTGACGTGGCGAAACACGGGGCGCCACATGGATGACAATCAAGCAAAGACCGGCTCGGGGCTCTGGCGACTTGGTGGCGGCGATTCCTCGCCGGAGCTGAGGAAGAAGCCTAGGTCATGTGTGAAATCACAATGGATCAGCTTGGGACTTGGGGCAAAACCAAGCGGGCGACGTGGGTAGTCCGATAACGCACACAGCTGCAGCGGAGGCTCACCCGAGATGAAGATCTACAATGGCATAACGGCAGTGACTTGTGGCTAGGGTTGGCTTTAGGCGGCAACTTCGTGCGGGAAACTCAGGAAAAAGAGAGGGGAACGAGGCGGTGCATTAAATAGGCGAGGTCGCCGGGGTCTTCGACTCAGATAAGGCATGGAAGCCTGCGAATTTCGCAGTGCCTGTTGTGGAGTCGAGCGACGGAGGAATCCGTCCAAGAGACGGCGCGGACGAGTGACCGATCATCGACCATGGGGTCCCATCACAACGATCGCGAGCAAGCGAGCCAGGAGCACCGAGAGGCGGAGAAGAAAAGGAGACGGCCGATGCGGAAGGGTTTTGGCCCGGGAAGAAACAGACCGGGAATCGGGCCAGGTGGAAGAAGTAGGCTGGGCCAACACGGAAGGGAGATGGGTCGGTGCAAGAGGATTCAGCCCGCGCGGGATTAGGAAATAAAAAGGGTTTTTGGTATTTAAGAAATTCCAAAAATTGAAAAAGAGCCAAATAATTAGCAAATAAATTAGAAAAAAATCCAAAAAATTCTTTAAAATACTTTTAAGATTTTAGAACTCGAATAAATATATTTGAACCCATTTCAACTTCAAATTTTGTTTCAACTGTTTTTATTATACTTAAGAGAACATTTTTAATTCACAAAAATGTCAGAAAATAGGAAGATTTTAATAAAAGGCTCAAAATTGGAATGTTACAGCTGGCATGGCATGAATTCGGCCCATTCGTAAAAAAACATCGTAACTACAGCCCAACTCATTATCAACTACATTAACCCAGTGGTTCAGTCCATCATCAAATACTACCTCTCCCATTCGCCTCCTCCCTTGACCCATCCGGCACAATTGTTGTCTCCCTGCACCTCCATCGTCCCCTCTCTCTCCCACTCTCTCTCTCTCTTCTCACCCTCCTCAACCCCTTCTTCCTCCCCGCGTAACCACCTCCCGCTGTCGCCTCGGTACCAGATCCAACGGCCTTCAGTCACACCGTTAGGAATATGGCCTTGAGGCACTAGGCCACTAGCTTCGCTAGCCATCCCAAGGAAGAAGACGACGACGACCGGAGAGAAAGAAGATGTCGACGACACTGGATCTCGATGATACTCACCCCCTTGTTGCCGAATCCAATAGTATTTGTCCATGTCGTTGCCAAATCCGGTCTTCCCGCACTGTGTCGCCACCGTCCCAGGCCATCATGCATGCTTCTTCCCCGACGCTACAGCCTTCCTCGCTTTCGGCCAAGCTGTACTCTGTCCTCACGACCAAACCGATAGGTACCCTGGTCATCCCTAGCTCCTTTTCTCTCCTCTATAACAGTCCAAATGGACCGAACCTGGGTCAGCACGGCAAGAAAGTGGCACAGTGTGTCAGGACTGTGCCTGGGTTGCCGGAGGCGAGTCGGGCTAGCTCGGCCCGACACGGTTGGCTGGTTGGACCATGGTAGCACGACACAGTCTAGACCCACAACCCATTGAGCCTATACCGTGCTAGCCCGGTCAATGGTCAGGTCTACCTTGGAGCAAGCCACTATCAATATGGTTCACTAGTTAGTCACCACGCGTGCTCAGTGCTGCAATACTTACTAGTGGCCCCGGCAGCCAACCCTTCCATTGGATCCTCTCTAGTGGATTTCCTTTTTTATTGTTTATTAACTACGCCAAAAGCATCCTAAGAAAAAGCATCCCTATTCTTTTTTTTTTCCTTATCAAATAATAATATATATGCCCCATGCAAACTAAGCAAATCGTATGTATTCTTCATGCACGCCAATGTAAAACAGCTTCTTCTCTTTTGGTCATCAAATAGTAGTATATCTTACATATGAAAATAATCACATTTCTCCATTTAAATATATCATGAGAATCTTCATATATATGACCAATGGCAAAGTTATATTACATAAATTACACGGAAGGTAGAATACAAGACAATGCATCTCTATCTATAGGCTGTATGCAGATCATTGCGTAAACCCAAGCATACTGAGCTGGGAGCAACCACACTTGTCTGCTGCTTACGTAATATACAAGCATGGGAAGGCATATAGAATAGTAGTAATGTGCGGAATAGCTTTATATTAATTGTAATGTAAGAACTTAATTAAGGTGTCTTGCTGAGTCATACCAGTAGTATACACATGTATACATACATGAGAATGAGATGAGGACAAGGTTATCGATTGGATTTGAGCTGAGGCTGCAGGCGAGGCAACCAGGTTGGCCACATGGCCAAATGGTAGCGGTTGTTGGAATCCATCACAAGACCCCTGTCCGGGCACAGAACATAAATATGCATGGAGTATAAACTAAACTAGTACTTACTATTTCACCAGCATCAAATTAAACTTAATTGTAGGAATCATATCTTGGACGGTTGGACCACAAGCCTTGTACATGAACTTATGGAGTAGTGCATGTCTCTGATGCTTAGTTTCTAATCTTTCTTCTTCTATATACTAATGTTGATTTTGCTTGATCCCATTCTGTTACAAGATCAATTTTCTATATAATATTTTATAGAGAAAGGCAGTAACAAGTAGTTTTATTTTGTTTGTGTTTGTCAGTGGTATTTACAGAGTCCAAACCATACTAAATAGGCAACTAGAGGTTTGACCAAGCTACTATAAAGTCTGAAATTTGAGAGAGAAAGGGATCAGTGAAACACAGGATCCCACTAGAGTGTCAGGGAACTGTGTAGTAACAGTTCAGATCGAGTGCTCTTTTGGAAGATTGTAGGAAAAATGGTAACAATTTTTAACGAGGCAACATAAATGAAACAAATGAATTATATGAAAAAAAATATAAGAACTCCTTACCAAACATTGTTTGATTGGAATTTTAGTCCTGCATTTTATTTTGATCTGTCCCATGTAGGGACTATTGTGTTTTGTGGGTGTAGCTTGAGCCACAGTTTATGCATGCCTGCCACATTCTTGAAGAAAATATATATATGGCCAGATTTTGATTTGCACAATGACAAATAAAGTCATCCTCTGGAATCACTACGATAAAAATGTGAAAATAAAAGCCTTCCTATTATCTAAAATTATACTGCACAAATACTTTGAAGACAAATGGCACCAATCAGATATATAATCTTTTTAAACAAAGTCTTGATTGGTACTAGCTATCCAACAGAAGCAAGCTGCTAGCAAGGGAACAAAATGGATGAAGTTCGTCCATCCCCATTTTCCTCCATTGTTTTTCCATGATGGAATCTTACAGCCTTTTAGCATCTCACCAACACACCCATGTGGTATGGGGGATACATATATGCTATAGGGAAATAAAACACAACCTCGCAAAGTTTTCATGACAGACACAGCCCAAGCACAATCTTACGGCGCACTACTGTAACTGTAAAGTTGTTTTTCCGGATGACCAAGTCTCATTTGAAGCCCACGTATCAGCCGAACTGTCAAAATAAAGGTCTCATTTGAATGAAGCATGGAATTTCGCTAGAATCCCAAGGATCTTAAACTGTGTTTGAGGATGGACATAGATGTTTCTGTACGTTACTTCTATATTTTCAGAGGAGGAGAGAAGAGAGGTGAGAGACATCACTAAGGATTCCCCTAGATGAATAATCTGAATTGGCAGATAATAAACTAAAATCAACTAATTGGGGGTGGGGGCCAGGAAGGTTAGGGTGGTAGATCCAATCTGTCACCTTTTGCGGTGGCCATTTCCCCCCCTTGAGATCTGTCAGTCTGAGTCAGTCCACAGCTGCTGCTACACCACACCACAGGAACACCCCCTCTCATCTTCCCATGTGCCTCCTTACCCAACACATTGCATTTGCATTGCACCTATCTCTCTCTGTGTTTCATGCCTAATAAGCAGGTGATCTCTCTTCCCTCTCTCAATGATACTCTCAACAAGTTACACGACATGTACATAACTATATGTTGCTATCTCACGGAAAGTCAACATCTTGTCTAACAGGAGCTGATCAGTTATTTTTTCCTTAAATAGTAATGAATCAGAATTTTGACTCGTACTCGATCTCCACATGTATGAGATGCACAGTAAGTTGATCTCCTCTTGGAACTCCTGTTGAAGATCAGTAGTAATTGTGATCTCTCTCATTGAGCCGAGCAATACAAGAAGAATGAGGATAACACTGGTAGTAACTGTGGCTTCTTTAGGAAGAACTAATAAGATATCTGTACGTTGCAACAAAATCCCAAAAGAGGGTGATATATCTATTTATCTATATCTATACTAATTAGCCACTCTGATGAAGCTCACACGTTAACCAGAAAGGTCTGGCCGTATGTCTACGGGCCCAAGTTATAACGGCTTATATTAAAAGAAAACCAAAAAGATCTGGTTGTCTATCTGCTGGGCTCGAGTTATAACAACTTAGATTAAGAAAAGAGTATATATCAATTATCAAGTACAATATAAATTAATTGAAATTCGGAATAAAATAAGGAAAATTAGCAATTTGACTTCTATATGATTTCCAAAGTAAATCATAAATAACTAAAATTTAGAATAATAATTACATAAAAATTAGCAAATTAAAAACGAAGAGACCATGCGAATTATAAGCCAAATTAACTGAAATTCAGAATAACAAATACTCGAGGAATAACTGCTTAATTTAAAACAAAGAGTCCATGTTTGATGAAGCTCCCACATTAATCGGAAAGGTCTGGCTGTCTGTCTACTAGGCCCGAGTTATAACAGTTTAGATTAAAAGAAAACAAAAAAGATCTGATCGTCTATCTGCTGGGTTTGAGTTATAATGCCTTAGATTTTAAAAAAAGTCCATGTCAAGTACAATCTAAATTAATTGAAATTCGGAATAAAAAAAAAGAAAATTAGCAATTTGACTTCTATATGATTTCCAAAGAAAATCCATAAATAAATAGATTTAGAATAATAATTACATAAAAATTAGCAAATTAAAAACAAAGAGTCCATGTCAATTATAAGCCAAATTAACTAAAATTTAGAATAACAAATACCCAAGGTATAACGGTTTAATTTAAAAGAAAGAGTCAATATCAAGTACAATATAAATTCAATAAAATCTAGAATAAAAAATTAAGAAATATTAGCAATTTGACTTCCATACGATCCCCAAAGTAAATCCATAAATAACTAAAATTTAGAATAATAATTAAATAAAAATTATCAAATTAAAACAAAGAGTCTATGTTTCATACGAATTTCAAAGTAAACCCTTCAAATAAAATTCAGAACAATAACAAATAAAAATATTTTTTTTCATACAAATCCGAGCCTAAAATAGAAAAAATTCAACTCCAGTATGATAAAAAATATGCTAATTTAGAATAAAAATGAAAGAGATTGTTAGAGATTTGATTTGCATGACCTCCAAAGTAATATCCATAAATAAAAAGTTCAGAATAACAGTTACTTACTCCATCCAAGTTTGTAGAGCGTATTTTCTCTTAGCACATAGACCAAGGTGATGTTGAAAATAACTATAATACCCTTAATTATTGTCTATAAACACTGTACAATGCATGCATATAGTGGATATAAAATAAAGCTACATATTTGTTAGCCATATTTTCTCTTGGCATATAGACCAAGATGATATTGATCACACTAATTTTTATTGAAATATGAAATACGGCCAACATTTATGAACAAGACCATTAAAAAAATACGCACTGTAATTTTTTACGGAGTGAGTCTTTGTCAAGTACAAACCAAATAAACTAAAATTTTGAATAAAAATTAACAAATCGATTTCCATAAGAATTCAAAAGTAAACCCTAAAAATAAAATTTAAAGTAACAATAAATAAAATGGAAAATATATTTTTACACGAAGTCCAACCTAAAAATGAAAGAAAAAATCCACCCAAAATATGATCCAAAAATATGCTAATTAGGGATAAATTAAAGGATGATTAGAGATTTGATTTGTATCTGAATTCAAATGCTAAATTCTATAAAATTAAAGTTCATAAAAAGATCTATTACCTATACTAATTATAAACTATGAAAAACATTCACATTAATTGAGTAAAAGAAAAGATTTAGTGCCTATCTAACAGAGCCAAGTTACAATGGCTATCACATACAAACTGAATTAACGAACCCAAATGATTTTATCTAAGAAGCTAGCCTATGCGAATGCACGGGTTGACGTCTAGTAAATATAAAATGGGATTCTAAAACATACAATATGTGGCGACCCGTATAATTAACCGAGGGTAACGACGGTAACATCATCATTACTCTTGAGATAGTTATACTGATATCAGCATAGTAGCTAACAAAACATCAGGAACCCCCAATATTTTATCAATTAATACACCGTGTTCAGAGTGTTGCAGCAAAACAATAATTAAAGACTGAAATGAAAACTTATTACAACCATTGACACACAGGGCTAAGAGTCTAGTACATAGTTAACGGTACATAATATCTCAAATACAATAGAAGTAACATACATAGATGCTAAGTACCCAGTGGATCAACAGGAGCTGTCGTACGGTTAACTACTCCACCCTATCCTCTTGGTAGTCGTCCTTGTAACCCTGACTCTGCGAGTGATCCTCACCCCACGCCTCGTAGGCATATCCATAGGGATTTGTATCCCAACCGGACACCTGATCATCGGAGTGATTCTCTAAGCAAAGTGGGAGTTAAGCAAGAGTGAGTACAAACAGTATTCAACAAGCATTATTAACAACATGCATGGTATGAAACCTCCTCTCATTCTTCTCATATCTATTTTACTGAAAGTAGGCTTTTATTAAGAAAATGGTTGTGTTGTCGATTTTTAATTTAGAAAATTCTACTAGCACTTGTATGTGAGACAGACTTAACTTTCGTAGCCTCCAATCCAGGAGACACGCATGAATTCATGATTTAACCCTACGTAGGTTTGTACCACTTTACCCATAGTGATCTCAACATCCGTTGAGACCCTAGAACGTTTATCACTACTCAAACATTAGATCTTCAATCCTGGCAGCTGATGAGTCGTGGTGTCCTTCACAATGTTCCCCACCCACTCACACCATACTAGTTGTACCTCGACTTCAATGGACATCGGTGGTACTCATCTCATGACATTTACATATAGCACCCCAAAACATTCAACCGTAGTTGAGTTTCAAATTTGTGTTCCTTACTAGGCCTTCAGGCCTACCCGGTTTCTCACTCTTAGTTATCTGCTCATATCCAATATGTAGATCATAACATCCTCATATAACAATATTTTTCTGGTCGTTTCCACACACTATGGTTGATACAAGAAATACGGCTCATTGATATATATATATATAGTACCATGATCTAAAAAGGATATTTTTCCTATGTATTTTCATGCGAATTTTTTTTGAAATTTTTAGGATGCTGAGTTTAACCAATTTACTAACTAGTTCAAACAAGCTTGAACTGAAATTCAAACTATAGTTTCCCTTTTTGATGATAGTTTGGTTGTAGGTATGTGCTGATTTTATATATAAATCAGCAAAGCATGTGATCCAAACTCGTTCAAATCTTTGAATTCGAATATATTTTTTTCAAAGGTATGTGTTTCATTTGAATTGTTATAGATGGGTATATATCCTAAAACTGATTTTTTTGAAAATTATACTCGAATATGGCTTGAATTTGCGCATTTGAAATCATGGTGCCCGGGCACCATGGTGCCCCATTTCGGCTTCCTATATATATATATATATATATATATATAGGAAAATGATTCCATACTCCTGGGTGTATGTACTCCCACCTCCAGTATACTATCTAAATGATGTTGTTATATCTCTTTATCATTTTGAGTATACTCTAATACTGATTATAAGATACTCCAAAGTGAGTTCTATAAAAAATTTCATGAAAGTCCACCCTTTATAGCATAATTTGTTTATATATTCCTTTTACATATGGAAAAGGGTACGTAGCAAAAAAAATAAAGGGCTCTGATGAAACTTTTTGAACTATGTCGTATTGGAGTATCTTAGAATTATTATTAGAGTATACCAAAAGTGATAAAGGAGTATAAAGTGTTCATTTAAGTGGTATATTAGAGGTGGGAGTATGTACTCCCGGGAATACAGAAAAGGCTTCATATATATATAGCTCAATCGTTGTACGAGCCATCCCACGCGCATCAATAATCACTACCTCAACAGTTCACAATCAATCCATTTATTCCATCAATTTTTGATTTAGAGTTTTCTTGAAAAGAGTTTTCTAATGCATCAGTGATAAAACGTATAACAAAATATATTTAATTGAAATTATTCCAAATATGATAGAGAAATGATTGCCTGAAACTTAGTTGAAATACTCGTCCTCACTCGGATTCCGAAAGTGATCTCCTGTTGGAATTAACTTGCTTCCTGAAATTTTTGGAATACTATAATTTAGATTGCTATTGATTTATTACATGTTCTACGGAGTCCGACTGTTCTTATGAATTAAGATAAGTCTTATGTGTTAATGTGGATTAGTTTACTTTGTGTTGATTGCTACCATTTCGGATCACATGTTTACTCGATCTGTTTTATTTTAGTTATAGTGGTAGTGTTTAGTATTATTAATTTCTTTATTCATTTATCCGTTGGCATCTGTCTTCCTTTTTATCCTATTTAAAGTTTCAATATTAGTATTATGATTATTATCTTGCCGACTCAATTTATTTATTTTTACTACGCTGATTTTATTCCATTAGGCTGATACTTTTACTTGGCTCATGCCGGCCATACCTTATCCATCCATTCCCCACCCATCCTCATCCGCTGCTCCGTCTCTCATTTTCCCCATGACTTGTGGTGTCTGGTGTCACCGCGTAGCCGCCTTCCTGTCACCTTTCGGGTCCTCGTGCCTCTAGCTTCGCCTGTGCCCTCTTGCCTACAGCTCGGTGTCGTCGCGCCGCGTATCGTCGCCTCGTCTCCCCCTCTCGATGCTAGGCTCGGTGCCACTGTGCCACACTGGTTCTGTTGCCTCCCCTACTGTGACGATGTCGATCTATCGCCTGATCACTATTGAAGCATCTATGCCTTCAAATTCGTATTTGGTTTTGGTAATTAATGACAATCATGTTTAAAGGACTAACAATTTGTTTTGAGATCACGAAAATAGGTTGGTCCGAGATATTGCACATAAAGAGTGAAATCATGAATTACTAAGAAAATTGAAGTGTCAAGCTCAATGCCAAGGTATAAAAGTTTTAAGGACATTTTCCTTGTTTTTGCCGATCTTGGTGCTTGAAGAAAAGATTGGGTTGCTAGAATAGGTGCCATACTATTAAGAAGGACATTTGGTCAGTAGCTTGAATATGATCAAGAATTATGGCTCAAATCATGCTCATACTTAGTCATGTGCATTCCTTGAAAAATCTTTTGAAAATATCTAAAAATCTGTAAAAACCGGCACTACCGACCATGTAGGAGCGGTACTACCAGAAGTCCGATAGTACCGACCCCTAAGGCCGGTAGTTATTTTACAGAATGATGCATTTTTAGTGAAATTAGTCAGGCCGGCACTATCGCCCATCTAGGAGTGGTACTACCGGACTTTCGGTAGTACAGGCTCCTGAGGCTGGTAGTTATATTACAGAATGGCATGTTTTTTTGGGCTTTTTGCCCTAGCCGGCACTACCGCCCATCTACTGGCCCCTAAGAGCGGTAGTTATTTTCTAGAGAAGTTCCAAAATGTATCCTCTTAGGTTAAAAGGCTAGTACTACTGGTCCTACATGGGCGGTAATACCGATGTACTATACCAACGGCTAGTTACTTTGCATTTAATGCACTGTTCCTACCGTTGAGTTGGGGGCCGGTACTACCAGTCCTACATGGGCGGTAGTACCAGGTTTGCTGAATTTTTCAGGGTTTTAACCCCAATGGCTAGATTAGTGGTTGGGGACTATAAATACCCCCTCACCTACAGCAAAGGTATACTCTTGGACATTCATTGCATACTTGTGAGCCCTAGCTACTTTCTTATCATTAATTGATTTCACATTTGTCACTTGGTGAGAGCAAAATTCAAAGTGTGTATTCATTCTTGAGCCATTAGACACTTGATCAACCTCAAGCAAGCGTCGAAGCTCTATTCTCTTAGAGGTTGCCACCTTCTAGACGGCTTGGGAGTGTGGAACCAGTGCTCTCTTCAAAGGAGATTGTGAAGAGACCCGGTTTGGTGTGAAGGTCGGAGCTCACCTACCCAGAACGGGGAAGAGCTACCACTAGTTATCGAGGGAGGCTCAATTGCGCAAGGAGCCAGCTTGATTCATTCAAGCTTCCTCAACGTAGATTAGGGGAGACTTGCAAGTCTTCGAGACCATGTGAAAAATCATCGTGTTCATCTTCTTGTGGTTTTGCTATTTTGTGATTCTAATTATGCTATTTACTTTCCTAGTGATCTTAGTGGTTAATTATCTCTCTAGGATTGTTGCTCTTATCTAGTTTTAGGTTGTTGGTGCACTTAGCAAAACTTAGCTCATTTAGGCTTTAATTGTTACAGAATTAATAATTGTGTCATATTTGCTTAATTATTGAATTAGAGCCAAAAGATTTTTAAAACCTCCTATTCATCCCCCTCTAGTCGGTTATCCTTGATCCTACAACTATCCTCTCGACCCTTCCTCTCTCGGTGTTACTCAAGTGTCGGCTACCTTTCCCTACTCGTCCTTCTTCTCTCCCTACTCCGCCCCTACCATAAGGCCTCGCTGGTCCTCACTGTCGGCCCTCACAGCTAGCTCAAGTGTCGATCGAATCCTCGTTGTGGCAAGGGCTTTGGCTGCCGATGTGTGCCAACGGTAGTCTAGATATGGCATCTACTTCTTCCTCAATTATTTCTTCTACTATGATGTTTGATTCATTGGTAAACTTCGCTCTTGCAGGTTGATGATGACTATGGGTTCGTTTGGGTTGGCTGTACTGCGACGATACCCAGGGACCTCCTATACGTCAGGGAGTATGTGAGGGTCGTCGGGCACACACGGCGCTGCCCCTGGTGCATTTCCCCTTGAGACCTATGGTACCCTCGACCCCGCTATTGACTAATCTCTACATTTCATTTGTGCACTCATGCTCCTAAAGCTAGCAAAAGTTATATTTGTATGCACATGTGATGTTGGGGCCTGATGGGGATGAGTCTGGATGGTGATGTGGGTGATGGTGGTCAGGGTTGATGGCGATGCGATTGTGCTTCATTATCCTTCCTTCATTGGCCAGTTGCCTCTCCTTGGCCTTGGCTTGGGCGGTTGCTTCTTGCTCTTGGTTGCTTCGGTTGCTCTAGCTGTTCCTGGCTTGCTCGGTCTTGGTGGCTTGTGTGTGGAGAAAGTTGGGGATTGGGGAAGAAATGAGCTGGGGCTAGTTTTCTAGCTCCCTCCCCTTTTAAACCGTGTTCTCTAATCTTTTTACTGTGCAAGATATTCTATCACTATTCCTGTATGGCTATAGTTACCCGACTACTCGTAGGTTTGTATTTGCCGGATGATAAAACCCAATTTAGCGAGAGGTGATGACCGGCCCCGGACGGTCTGGTATCTCAATGAGCGTTCCCTAATTGCATTTGGGTCTGAAGATAATTTAATTTATATCCTAGTTCATTATTTATCTATATCTTGCTCATCTTTTGTTGTAATTATTGGTTGCAGGTGATCTACATCAGAGGTTGTTTTGGAGATAGCCGTGGAGTAGGTTTCTTATAGAATTCCTTTTTGTGTATTTCATTTGTTGTACCTAAGAAATTGTATATGATCCTGCTGTACAAATTTTGTTCTCATGTATTATACTGTCATATCAATAAAATGATGTTTACTTTTATCACAGGCTTCAGTTAATTATGTGATTATTTTGTTTATCTGTCCTGTTTAATTTGTTAAACCTTTTGGGTTGTTTCATCTACCTCCCTTAAAAAGTATTTTGTCCTCGAAATCCAACTCACCTAAATAGATGTGGATATGCTTCTTGTAGGCAATCTTCTTTTTTCCACATGGCTCCCTTCAATGGATGGTTCTTCCATTTCACTTTACAGAATCGGATGGGTCTATTTCTGAGATAGATGGGAAGGTAGTTCAAGCTGATATGCAGATGCACCTTTTTGCTCAAGCACTCGGAATGGTCCGACATAATAGGGACTTAACTTTCCTTTAATTCGAAATCTGTATGCTTCCTGCATCGTGACACTCTCAAATAGACAAAATTGCCCAGTTGGAATTTGAGATCTCTTTTATGCTTGCCTGCATAGCTCTTTTGTCTGCTTTGGGCAATTTTTAGTCTTTCCTGAATGAGCCGAATCTTTTCATTATTTTGGGGAGTTAGCTGAGGGCCTATTAATGATTTCTCTCCAACTTCATACCAGCAGATAGGGGACCTACATTTCCTGCCATATAAAGCTTCATATTGTGCCATTTATATACTAGCATGGCAGCTATTGTTATAAGCGAATTCAACTAGGTGTAGGTATTTGTCCCAAGTTTCTTCAAAATTCAGTACACATGCCCTCAGCATGTCTTCCAAGATTTGGTTGACTCTCTCAGTCTGGCCATTTGTCTGAGGGTGATAGATAGTGTTGGAATTCAATCTAGTGCCCAAGGTAGTTTGTAGACTTCCCCAAAAATTAGAGATGAATACAGAACCTCTATCGGAAGTGATAGTTTTTGGGACACCATGAAGGGTGACTATTCTATCTATATAGACTTCGGCTAGTTTGTGAGCTGAGTATTTTTGGTTGGTGGCAATGAAATGGGTTGATTTAATAAGCCTATCCACTATGACCCATATAGCATCCTTTCGGGTGTTGGTCATGGTTAAGCCTATAATGAAATCTATACAGATATCCTCCTATTTTCATTCGGGAATTTGGAGAGGTTGTAGTAATCCTTCAAGACATTGATGTTCTGCCTTAACTTGCTAGCATGAGTCGCACTTACTAACTAATTCAACTATTTCTTTCTTCATACCATACCACCAAAAACCTCCTTTTAAATCCCGGCACATTTTGTATTGCCTGGGTGTATGGTGTATCGTGGGCTTCCTTAAGAATAGTCATTTTTATTTCTAGATCATTGGGAACACATATGCGATTATGTAATCTGAGACTCGCAGTCTCATCCAACTTAAACTTGAAAGGCTGCCCTAATTTAATTCTCTTGATCTCCTCAAGGATAAAGGTGTCATTGGTTTGTCTTTCTTTGATCTGATCAAGAAATCCTTGGTGGCACAAAAGGAATATCACTTTGAAGCATAAAAAATAAAAGGGGAATCTATTGCTCAAAAGAAGTGGGCAAACTAACTTCAGCTTGCACATCAAGGAAATATAACCAATAGCCCCATAGTCATACTAAATTAACAACATTGAATGATTACAAAACAAAATGTGTTACATTTGTATATTTACACGAGGATAGGAGAATGGTAAAGAATAATTGAGTGATGAAGGCATATACAGATAAGAAATATTAGTTACGATAAAAATATCTTCTTTTGGCCAAACATAACTGCAACAGCTAGTTGAGCAAGGTTAAAAAAACATCTAGGAAACTTATTCACTTCAGTTGAAGACACAAGAAAGAATAATTTCTAACCAGAGCCTCTAATTTATTTATTTCATTCCAAGTATTCATTAACCCACATCACAAATTTTATGGACGCCCCCTTGATTTCCTGAATTCAAATGAAAGATCCTTGTTCTGTAACTTCTCCTTTTCTTTCAGGTAGCTCCTAATGGGAATAAAATAATGCTATGTGTGATGCATCGATTTTCGGCAACGAGCATGGCAGTGAGGGCGATAGGTGTGGGGCTTTGGGGACAGGGAAGGTAGGTTCTCTGACATGCTGGTCCCATAAGTTTTAGTCGGTTTTTATGTGGTGATAGTTTTTTTTATGTAGAGGTGGGGCGGAGAACGATGCGCGCATGGGCAAGGGCGGAGGGGAGTAGTTGAGTAGAGGTGGGCGTCGTGTTGGATCGGACCGGTCCAGCATGGATTTATCGTGCTTCGTGTCTGAACCGTGTCGTGTCGGGCCGCGACGGTCCGTCGTGCCGTGTCGTACCAGTTCGGCTCGCCTTCGGCGAGTCCAGGCACGGTCTATTTGCGCTTCGTGCCTGTTTCGCCCAGATCCGACCCATTTGCACTATTGCAATGAGAGGAAAGGAGCCGAAGTCGCATAGAATTGAGGCAGTGAATACAAATATTATGAGAAAAAAAACTAAAATTTATTTATTCTTGAACGGTTACATAGAGCGAGGGGGATGTGCTCAACACGGGCGAGAGAGGGGGCAATGGGCGAGAGAGAGAGCGAGACAGACGAGAGAGATTGAGAGAGACTGGTGAGAGAGAGAGCTGAGAGATTGAGAGGGACGAACGAGAGAGAGCAGCTTCTTGCACCGTCTCTCATTCTCTCTCAGATCTCTCTCCTGTTTTGTCCTCTCTCTCAGGTGTCGGAGATAAGGGTGATGTTCATTCTACTGAGTGCATCCATAGCGGTCATGCTGTGTGAATCAGTGACCTTCATGATAGGCTTCTTCCTCATACCTGGGTCATCGGGCCCATCGCCCATTCTGATGTTGTTGTGCCGAGTCAGGCGCCCATCGTGCCGATTCTCGAGCGCACGCACGACCCGTACTCTGATGTCATCTTTGGCGGCACGCCCACTTCGTCTTAAGTCGGGCCGTCTTGAGCCATGATGTCGTACCTCGGGCCGGCCCAAAAGAGCCCGGCCTGAGTGCCCATCTCAGTACTACGGACAAATTTCCCTTTTATATTAACAGAGATTATATTCAATTATATCTTTTCCAAAAAGAATTAAAAATCGAAAAATCTTACTAACTTAGTGCGAGAGGTGCTTCTATGAATCTCTTTTTAAAAGTTGTGCAAATATTAAAGCATAAATGAAGGATAGATAACGATTAATTACCCTTTCACTTGCTTCAAAATTTATGCAACTTTTATTGAGTGAAAAATGCGTAGAAGCACTTTTTTTTTTTACAATCTCAACATGGTAGCTCACTCGAGCTTCCACGCGTAGAGGTACAAACAGAAGCCGCTCGCCCCGGCGGCCACCGCCCCGTCCAGCATGCCGGCGGGCGCCGACGAGCTGGCGAGGACGATCGGCCGGAAGATGAAGAGAGCGGGGCGCATGCCGGCGCTGAAGAGCCAGTCGTGCACATCCCAGTAGACCTCCACCTTGGCTCGGCTGAAGGTCACCGACTGGTTGCCCCGGAACTTCCAATGCAGATGCTTCACCTGCACCGCCTCCTCGCCATCGATCCCGATCGTCATCTCCATGTCCCCGTCGCCGCCCTCGCCGCACTCGATGGCGATGTCGTGCACGTCGCTCTGGTCGTGGAACCGCGCCTTGGCCGCGAACCGCCGCTTCCCGAACACGTGCTCCCGCCGCGCCACGGGCACGGCCTCCGCCGCTGCGGGCGGGGAAGGCGCCGCGCGCCGGAGCGCGTCCTTGCGCATGTCGCCGAGGACCAACACCACCTCGCCGGCGGCCTCCATGACGACGTAGTACCCGGCCCGCGGCTCAGGGAGCCCGGCGCCGAACCGCGCGCGGCGGAGGTCCCACAGCACGCGCACCGTCGCCGGGGTGGACGACGCACCTCCGCCGAGCTCCACGCGGCGCGACCCCGCCCGCCGCCAGAACTTCCACGGCCGGAGGTCCACCCTGCACTCCGCGGCGGCGCCGTCCGCGCTGGAGATGGAGACGGCGAACGCGTGCGAGAAGAGGTCGCGGGACCAGGACACGGTGACGACCCGCGAGTGGCCTGCGATCTTGGCGCGGTACACCGCCGCGGTGACCGCCTTGCCGGGCTTGTGGCCGTTGACAGGGATGTCGTCGACGGCGATGTCGCACGACGGCGCCGGCTGGTCGCCGCTCCTCTGCTGCATGTGGGGCACGTGGGACTCCTGCATGGCTACAGTCTGCAGCTGCGACGCGTCATGTGTTGCTTGATCGATCGAGCTCGGAGCTCAGAGTCGGAGCCGGAGAGAGAGAGAGAGAGAGAGAGAGGATGGCGCCGGGGAGAAGAAGAGATGGATATATAGTAAGGAGTATAGTGGAGTGGTGGTTCCGGGAAATAGTGTGTAATTGAATGGAAATACGGAACGCAATGATAGGGTGGGTGACGAGTTTTCTTCCAGTCAAGCGATGTGGTACTAATGTGCGTGTGTTCCGGGGGATCAGCTGGCATGGCCGGAGACAGCCGATCGAATGCATGCATAATTGGCACTCCATTCATCTTCCGGCTTGGATTGCTTTATCTCGGATGCATGACTGCAGCCATCTACCAGCTTTCTATAGTAGTAGTAGAAGAAGTAGTAGTAGTAGTAGTAATAATAATAATAATAATAATAATAATAATAATAATAATAATAATGTGGTTCATAAATTTCGGGTTAATTTGACTTGTCTTGTTTTGTCTCTGCTGTTTGTATCTTCTCTCTCCTTGATTTCGGTTTCTATTGTGTGAGAGTGATGGGTGGTGGCGTGGTGGCTCCTTGTTTTCAAGTGCATTTGGGCATGTTTCTTAGGTTGATGCATTGGATATTTGGATCCATAAAAGTGGCTTGTGAGTTGTGACTTCGTGGTGCATGCCATTGATTGAACTTATCACAAAGATCTTCGATAATTACCAGGTAATATACTCCAAGGATTCATGTCCCTACTCCCTACCATGACCATGATAGAGGTGACTAGTACCGTGAAGACGGTGAAGTCAAGGACAAGCGCTATAGTTTTTCGCCGTAGTGCCTGAAAATTGTTATAACTAGGTAGAGACGCGTGCGATACTGTGTCGGGCGAAAAATTTTGATCCGAGTTTTTTTCTACAAAAATAACCAGACCTAAACGTAATTTTGAATCTTTCGGGTCGAAAAAACCGGTGCTCGTGTCGAATTTGCGCAATTGCGGGGCGTGCCGTGTG
This sequence comes from Otatea glauca, assembly GCA_036346275.1. NCBI lineage: Eukaryota > Viridiplantae > Streptophyta > Magnoliopsida > Poales > Poaceae > Otatea > Otatea glauca. The sequence goes on from CM070720.1 coordinate 33,929,897, forward strand.
AAAAAATCTGATTCGAGATTTTTTTTCTGCAAAAATAACCGGACCTAAATGTAATTTTGAATCTTTCGGGTCGAAAGAACCGGCACTCGTGTCGAATTTGCGGAACTACAGGGTCTTTTTTGCAAAGAAAACCTGTGGAAGGATGTGTTCGTGATTTTGGAATCTTCCGGATCGAAAGAATCGGCGTCCGGGTCAAATTTTAAGGAATTACGGGGAAATAACCGATGAAAGGACCTATTTGCGATTTTGGATTTTCTAGGGCCTGTCTTTCAAAATAACTAATGGAAGGACCTGTTCGCAATTTCGGATTTTCTAGATGACTTTTTCACAAAAAAATCGTACTTGGAGCTCTAGGAGGCTGGCATTTCTTCCAGCATAATAGAGGTACTATTAATCGCTACAATGCTCCGTCCGATCAATCACAATTGTTTCTTTTTTATCTAATGGATAAGATAAATAATGACATAGGATCATTACGATCCAATGTAAAAGGATAAGAACTGTAATATCCTAAATTTTGTATATTTTTGTTTAAAATATTTAAATCTGAATTTCTGAGATTTCTCTTAAATTTTCTCGATTTTATAAATGCTTTTTCCTATTTTAAGATTTATAAAATAATTTACTGTAGAAATATTAAAACTCTCATATTTAAAAAATAATTTTATTAAGTCTTAAATATCCTATAGTATTTTTGACAATTTTTTTCAGAAATTTTTAACACTATTTTCTATTTTATAGAAGCCTTCATATTTAGTAATCAAAATTAATTCGAAAAAAAACCACCCTCCTGACAGTGGGACCGTAACCACTGTCGGGAGCTTCTTCTCAAGCAAAAACAGACCAGTAGGCACCTGCTCCTCTCTTTCCTCCATTGCTTGGCTTTGAAGCTTTGGAATCACAACAAATCTCTCATCAACTATTTCCAAAATTGTGCCAAATTGATCCCAGGACTCTCCTTTTTTCATTCCCGGCCTCTTTTCCCAAGTTTAGTGGTCAAATTTTGCGTTCTTTCCTCCCGTCCAAAATCAATTCAAAATCGGTTTCCATGTATTCTCTTGCTTATCTGAGCTATAAAAGCCACCCCCGGGTCCCTTCCTACCCCACAACATATTGCGCAGCTTCCCAAAGCTTCTCCCGTACTAGCTTCCGAATTTCACAAAGTTTCGAGGTGGTCTTCTCGAACTTCGGCCGTGCAAGCCCCCGTCACACCGGAGCTCCTTCCTCGTTTCCAACCGTATCACCGGGTGTGTTTCGACCCCAGAAAACTTCCCCTCAATCAATTTGGCTTTTGGTGCACTCAACTTCAGAAAATTTCTCGATTTGCGTTGTCAGCCGGCATTGCTTCCCCGCGCGAAGTTCGTCGCCGCCGACCAACCTACAGCCTCGTCGCCACCGCCGGCGAGCTCACCACGCCGACACACACCCCAGGCGCCTTCGCCCCTCCCTGCGCGGTGCTGGCCAACAGTCAGAGAGCAGCGTTCTCTGTCGTGTGAATAGTGATCCTCGTGTGAACAATACCCTAGCTACAATACGTGTTGACCACTGGCTTCTATCTTTTTTTTATGTATTTTTGATCTTTTGAAAGCCTGTTCTCTTCCGTTTGAACTTCGAATTCAGTTATTCAAATTTATAAATTCATATAAATTCACTCTACCTTTTAGTACCAATTTTGTAATTTTTAGATTTTATTTATATTTTATTTATTTATTTGCATTTGTTTTTCGCATGTAGACGACGTCGCCGGAGAAGTCCGGTGAAACCAACGAGAGGTAGAACCAGCCACGTTCGGTGAAGGCAAGTCTTCCTTCACCATGTTGATCCAAAATTTCCAAAATGCTTATGTTGTTTTAAATTATTGCATGCTTACTTTTAAGCAAGGTATTTTAAATTCAGGCATAGCGTATAGGTAAATTCCATAATTGTTATGACCTCATTGGCATTGATCATGATGTACCTTTGTCAACCTAGTTGGTATTAGCCATATTATTTGATAATGATTAGTAGAGTAGCATCATACGCTATAATTGCTTAGTCCGGCTTAAACGTCTCGGTATTACACCACTAGTGCGAATCATTTCATAACTTTGTTTAAACTCGCTTGTGAAGTGCAATAGGTATTGCTGCAGTGATTTAAATGAAATAAAATGAAAAAATAGTTTAGATCGGGGCGGATGAAATGTCTAGCAGTTGCAGGAAGCATGAGATCTTGTAAAGTGATTGTTCCGCCAGTTGGAGGAATGCGGGTGTTAGAGGGAGACACTCGCAAGGTGCAAGAGAGGGCTTTCGACTAGACAGAACCCTTTGGTGGTGAAACCTTAGTGAGCGAGGTTGTATATTGTAAAGGTCTTGTCATGATCTTTCTGTCGACACACCAAAAGAAGTATGTTAATAGCTTGGCAACAAGAGATGATCATGTCTTGTGGGTAAAGCTATACACACTCTACAGAGTTAAAACTATTTAAGTAGCCGTGTCCACGGTCAAGGGCGGGCAACCGGGCAAGGTGAGCTTTCACATTGTAGAATTTCTGGTTTTGTTTTAAATAAAATGGTGGTTTGAGAATCCATGATTTGGCAGATGGAGCCGGTCGGGTAGATGGAACTTGTTTTAGTTGTCTTATTAACTTCAATTATTGCAACTACATTTGATCAAATGATGCTTTATAAAATTACTAGTTGTATTTAAAAGTTAAACATTGCTTTATGCTAAATGAGTCATATTAAACCTTCAATTGTTTAGCCTTGCAATATACCAATTTTCCACAGAGTAGTACGCTGAAGCAGAAGGTGACTACGAGTTCTTTCCTTGTGGTTACGATGAAGGAGATCTGGATTACTAGGATGCGCACCTCAGTCGATTGCCTGTTGGGCAAATGGATGGGCCTATCCTGCTGCTGTTTATTTTGTTTCCGCTGCTACTTTATTGAACGCAAGTCATGAGGCTTTTTATTTGTAATGGTTAGCCATGAGATTGGTGCCTTTTGCTTAATTAATATTATTTGATTCATGGTATGGATGTGTTACCATCACTGTTTCCACTGTATATACTAGCTTTTTCTGGATTAGTATAGTTATACACAGAGGGTTCGGATTTGAAAATCTGGTCCCGACATGAACCCATCCGTATTCAAAGGTAGGCAATTAGCCGGTTATGGCATACAAGTAGCCTCTAGTAACTTCTAATGGTCAACAGATTTTAACATCTGTTCCTTATAAGAAGGGCTTGATCATTGATGGATCCCAAAATATTGTGATAGCATAGTATTGGAGGGTGGCTCATGTCACTCCCACTGTAACACGGGTCCTAATTCTGTGTGCAGCTAACATTCCTAAACTAACCAGCTGGGTTGGAGAGCCTCAGGTTTGAAGTACACAGATTCAGATGCAACAAAATGGGTGCACTGATGAGAGGAAAGATGTGGCTCGAAGAAAGCAGGAAATGTCAGGGCAAGGGACACAGAAATCTGGGGCATGTGATGGATGCTGCTGGAGCATGTGTTGCACAAATTGTTGTTTATCACTGGCCACTTCAGATCTGCTGATGAGTGGAGAGTTCCACAACTCCATCCTCCGTGGCACACTTGCAAAAATATAATATAGTATAATTATATGGGACACCATGATGCTAGATACCATGATCTAAAACGAATATTACTCTTACATATTGTTTGCGAAAAAGTTTGAATTTTTTTTGATTTCGAGTTTAACTAGGTTACTAACTAGGTCAAATAAGTTTGTTGTTTTTTTTACGGTAGTTTGATTGTAGGTATGTGCTAATTATATATAAATCAACAAAGCATGTGATCTAAATTTGTTCAAAATCTTTAAATTTGAGTATATTTTTTCAAAGGTATGTATTTTATTTGAATTGTTATAGATGGGTGTATACCTTAAAACTGATTTAAAAAAAAAATATACCCAAATTTGGCTTGAACTTGCACATTTGAAATGATGGTGCCCTAACCCTATGGTGTCTCATTTCGGCGTCCTACACACACACATATACATATATATTACAATTCCCTAGGGCACCATGATCCAAAACGGGCATTTTCCGTATGTATTTTTTGATGCGATATTTTTTGAAAATTTTTAGGGTATTGAGTTTAACCAGTTTACTAACTGGTTCAAATAAATTTGAACTGAAATTCAAACTAGAGTTTCCTTTTTTTATGATAGTTTGGTGGTAGGTATGTGCTGATTTTATATATAAATCAGCAAAGCATGTGATCCAAACTCGTTAAAAATCTTTGAATTCGAGTATATTTTTTCAAATGCATGTGTTTCAATTAAATTGTAATAGATGAGTATATACTCTAAAACTAAATTTGAAATCATGGTGCCCATTTCATTTATATATATATATATATATATATATATATATATATATATATATATATATATATATATATATATATATATATATATATATATATATACTCCTCTAAATAGTTATTCCCTATGCCATATCTCACAACGTATGGGGTATCACGTGCGACGGAGGGTATGTATGCGTAGTATACGAGTATATAAGACCATCTAGGTGGTATGAACATTTTTTCAGATGTGGTATGCATATTTTTTTAGACATACTCTTTTTTGTGCGTATATGAAGGTATTTGCAAAATGCGCTAAACATCATGGACTCTTACAATTTTTTCATGTGGCTCACATTGGAGTATCTTATAATTAGTGTATGAGTGTACCTAAAGTGACAAAAATGTATTTCAAGTTCGTTTAGGTGGTACTTTCAGAGGTGGGATTAACTACTCCCACACTAGAAGGTATATATATATATATATATATATATATATATATATATATATATATATATATATATATATATATATATATAGGGCCTTGAAATGGGACACCATGATTTCAAATGTGCGAATTCAAGACAAATCCGAGTATATTTTTTGAAACTTTCAATTTTAAGGTATATATCCATCTATAATAATTCAAATGAAACACATACCTTAGAAAAAATATACTCGAATTCAAAGATTTGAACGAATTTAGATCACATGCTTTACTGATTTATATATATAATCAGCACATACCTACAATCAAACTATCACCAAAAATGGAAACTCTAGTTTGAATTTCAGTTCAAACTTGTTTGAACTAGTTAGTAAACTGGTTAAACTCAACATCCTAAAAGTTTCAAAAAATTTCGCATGGAAATACATAAAGAAAGTACCTGTTTTGAATCATGGTGCCCATGCACCATAGTGTCCCAGGTAATTATACTATATATATACACACGCGCGCGCTATTCTTTGGCTGCGTGTAGAATAGCATATTCTACACGCTAGCCAGGTTTGTTTTACCGATTGAGTCCGCGCGACTGTCCAATTGACAAAGCGTGTTTGTACATAAATGACTAATAAATGCTACTTAGTGTTTGTACATGAATCTGTCTTTTTTTTATTTAGCCATAACTTTCAAATGTGATTTATTTTGATCTTCAAATTTTATAGTTTTGTAGAATCTCATCTCCTCTACATATGGTAATTTTTTGAGAATTTTTTAAAATATTTACATGTATTTTTCATGAACTTTAGAAAACACTGGATATGTTGTTTTTATTGGATAAGAGTGCTATACACAGGTATAGTAATACTTTGAGTAAAAGATAGTAAAATCTATAAATCCCATTAATAAACATTAATTTTTCTGACTGTTAACAAATTTTATTATCCTTATATATAGATTTTACTATCGATATATATATGTTTTACTATCATACAGTAGTAAATCGATGTTCATTTTAGCAGTAAAATTTGATTCATGCAACGTTTATTAGTAAAACTTATATCATGTTGTTCCTCTAGTCATCAGTAATCTACTGGTGAAATTTGTTCGTGAATAGGAGCATCAAATAAAAAGTTACAGCTAAAATAAAGAAAGAACGGACTTGTATACAAACTAGAAAATGAACTAACTAGTGTAGCATTATGGATGGCCGAAACAACTAGTAAGCGCATTTGTTAGTTTGTATATGATTCTGTTCTTACTTTATTTAGCCATATCTCTTAACTTCGATTGATTTTGGTCTTTAAATTTTTTTAAGATCGTAGAAGCTTAACTCCCCTACGTGTGGTAATTTTCTGAGAATTTTTCAAATATTTACTATTGGTTCGACAAATAGAACCAATTTTGTATTCATGAAAACCAACAGTACATATTTTCAAAAATTCTAAAAAAATTACTATAGATGTGGGAGCTGAGATTATACAATCTTGAAAAATATGAAGATCAAAGTCAATACCAGTTGAAAGATACGAAAAGGACAAATTCAGTTGACTAGTGATTTTTCACTGTCTACTGCTTTGTTAATTTCGTATCTTTCAAATGCTATTGAGTTTGGTCTTCAAATTTTGAAAAGTTGTAGAAGCTCACTTATCCTACATATGGTAATTTTTTGAGATTTTTTGAAAACTTATACATATAATTTTTATGAATATTACACTATATAGCTACTGTGTACAGTATGTAGTAACACATTATGTAAGAGGCAGTAATATTCATTTTTCTTGGCGGTAAAATGTAGTATATGCTGCTGTTTGACACTTTGTTATTTTCATATCTCTTAAATCCGATTGAGTTTGGTCTTCAAATTTTACAGGGTTGTACAATATCATCTCCTCAAAGTGAGGTAATTTTTTGAGAAAATTTTCAAATATTTTACTACTGGTTCGACAAACAGAACCAATTTTTTATTTATGAAAACCAACGGTACATATTTTCAAAAATTCTAAAAAAATACTATAGATATGGGAGCTGAGATTATACAATCCTAAAAAAATTTTAAGATCAAAGTCAATACCAGCTGAAAGATACGAAAAAGACAAATTCGATTGACTAGTGATTTTTCACTGTCTACTGCTTTGTTATTTTCTTATCTTTCAAATGCTATTGAGTTTGATCTTCAAATTTTGTAAACTTGTAGAAGCTCACCTATCCTACATATGGTAATTTTTTGAGATTTTTTGAAAACTTATATGTATAATTTTTATGAATATTACACCATATAGCTGCTGTGTACAACATGTAGTAACACGTTGAGTAAGAGGCAGTAATATGCATTTTCCTTGGCAGTAAAAGATAGTATATGCTGCTGTTCGGCACTTTGTTATTTTTATATCTCTTAAATCTGATTGAGTTTGGTCTTCAAATTTTATAGGGTTGTACAATATCATCTCCCCTACGTGTGGTAATTTTTTGAGAAATTTTTCACAGTAGAATTTTTTTTTGACAGTAAAAGATAGTATATGTTGCTGTTTGCTACTTTGTTATTTTCATATCTCTCAAGTATAATTGAGTTTGGTCTTCAAATTTTACAGTATTGTAGAATCTCAACTCCCCTACGTGTGGTAATTTTTTGATAATTTTTCAAACATTTTACTTTGGTCCAAAAAATGAACTAAATTCTTATTCTTGAAAACTAACAGTACACATTTTCAAAAATTATAAAGAAATTACTATAGATAGGGAAGGTGAGATTATACAACCCTGTAAAATTTGAATATCAAAATCAATGCCATTTGAAAGATATGGAAAATACAAAGAAGAAACAAATTTATGTACAAACTACAATACGCATTAACTAGCTGGGTTCAGCAACGCATGAACTAGTAACGAATTCGGCAGTAATTCTATCTGTTGTTCTATAGTAAAACATGTTTGTGATTTACTATTGAATTGGATTCAGGTGTGATGTGCATGCACTTTGCCAGTAAATTCATTTGTTGTTCTGTAGTAAAATATTTCGTGATTTACTACCAAGCTGCATTTACTGGTTATTTGCAATGCATTAACTCACTACGGCCAGCGCGTGAAATCGCAGCACACGGTGTGTATATATATATATATAAGAGAGAGAGAGCATTTGCGTACATCATCATAGAAATGGGCAAGCGTGTGATCCAAACACAGCGGAAATAATTGAACATTATGTCTGTGATCGCAAGTATGCAACAGCTCAAACACTGATATATAACATTAAGAAGTTCAATTACAGAAAGGGGAAAAGAAAAAGATAAACTTCTTATGAACAATTCAAGTATACAGTAGCATAATGGTATCTGCAGTTTTGGCTTGGTGAGCAGAAACCTTCTCTTGCCTTCAAAAACCCCAGACAACTTAGATTAGCATCATATATAGTTCTTGCTCAGTGATTCGACAAGCACTTACAGCTTCTCCGTTCCATAAAAAAAAAGAACACTGGAAAGGCTGAGACCATCATTTGCACAACAACAAATCTAAACAAACTCCTTGGTGCCGGTATGTAAAAACACACAGCGAGGATGTACATGGAGTTGTAGCTAAAGTTTGTCTGATCCGTAATATTTCTGATCTGCCTTCAACCGGCACCTGGTTAAGGTTTCCTCGCGATGCTCTGCAGGCACACCTTTCAAGATGACCTCTATGTCAGCCTTATGCTTCCTACGTAGCGCATTGAGATCCTCTTCCTGCTGAGCTAACAAGTTCGCTAACCTCTCGGTAACATCCGCTACAAGATGCTCATCATCAAAAGAGTGAGGGCTAGTAACGACAGAAGCTCCTCCAGATTTCCCGTCGATCACAGATGGGTTCGACAAGTCCGCAGATGATGATATCCGCTCACAGATGTCTCCCACGGAGTGGATGGAAGTGCCAAGGGACTGATACTCCTTATGTTTCGCATTGCTAACAATGTCATCAACTTCATTCCTCTTCAATATCCCATTTGACATATTATCACCAATCTGTGGGTCCACCATTGAGTGAGATATTTCAACGTCTCTTCTGGGTGAGTCTGACCAGTACTTCCGTCCAGAAGGAAGCTGTTCTTGGACAAAACCATTGTGCGTAGCATCAGGCTCATTACGCAACTCGGAAGTTTCATCGTCGGCTTCTGAACTGTGGGTCTCAGAATGAGTTACTTCATCCCCTTGGTTGTCAACTGATTCATCTAATGCCCAATCAGGAATATGCGCCCGTATTTCAGCATCTATCATTTCTGCAATTGCCGTAACATCTTGGTCAGTCAGATCCAGCTGCACAACCATCTCAGTTGCAACACTAATCGAAGTGTCCGCTTCAATGTCAAACGGGAAGTGGATGTTTTGGGCATGACCTGCATATTGAGATGAAAAAATGTATAGAGGACAAGCAGAAAATTAACAATATAATGGTAATTAAAATGGGATTGCACCATTAAAACCTGTTGAATCAGCAATTCGCAGTTTCAAAAATATTGTATTTAGGTCCTTCCGCTGACTCTCGACTGTGATACTTCGACCAGTAGCAGCATGTGGATCCATGGTGCCATGTATGTAGCTATCACTTGGGTGTGGTTCCACCATGCTACCTGCATTTCACCATAAGATTGATGTATGTAAAGTGAGAAGCCTCGTATCAGTGCATTATTCCGTTTACGGCACCGTCAGGTCATTGAACTTCTACCTGTGCGTTCCCGGCCGCCCACAGATGATGCTACTATGTCATATCTGTAACTCGTGCTCGGGTTTGAACTACCAGCAGCATCTGCTATGTTTATTTTAAGGTTACATGGGGAGGAGAGCAAATTTACCAAACTGTATATCTTTAAGTTGATATATATCTCCAATTCAGTCATGTACCTGATGTATTCATATTTGACTGCAATGGATAGAATACTTTTCCATCATCGACATCTAGGAGAAAAGGATCCATTAATAGTTCTTGTGCTGAAAGTCTTTGGGAAGCTTTGGCAATGCACTTCTCTATAAAAAATTTAACTTCAGGATCCTCAATCTTAGCCAATGAACCAGGCTTTTCACCCTGTAATAGAGTATAGTTAGTTGATAGTATCGCACATGATTTTCTACAATGATGATTGATCAAATGAGGAATGCATTGCCTAAGACATATGTGCAATAAACCCAGTTGATAGAGCATACTATGTACCAAATCAAATGCATGCATGCTCTGTAGGAAAAAAGGCAAAGCAAAATTATTTCTTCAAAAGTCAAAACTTGAGGTTGCCAACAAATAGTCGAGTATATCTAATACAACATAAGTCAACATAAGTCCAAAGGCGTTACCATTGAAATTTTGCAATTAATTAGTTAATATTCATTAGCCACCAAGAGATGTATCTGTCATAAAGAAAGTTCATGAATTCTTTGAAAATGATGGCATACCACCTATATGATCGTGTTGACAGTGTGATACCAGGGCGAGAACATAAGGTAACATACACAAATACAAGACAACCACACATATAGATACAACACAGTCTTGTGCGTTGTGGCTAGTCATTATCCATGGATCCACTATGACAGTTCAAATAAATGATAGTATCTTAAGTTAGCTTCTGGCATGCAATTCAAACCGAAAATTCTAGCGGTTACTTCTGCAATTTCTACGAACAACAACACTACAGTATTAGTCGTGCTATAAGGACAGTCCTCACTGAAAAATATCCTGCTCACTCTCTTCAAACAATGCAGGGAGTTCTCAAAACAGAAATTTGAGTGCTTCTTACACCAGCATGGCATAGGCTGGCAAGCAATGCACCAATATTTTGACAACTGTAATATACAAAATACACCATCAGTAGCAGACTACAAGATCTTTCCCTGTGGAGAATGATTAAAAGGTTCTTATCATAGATGATTAATTTAACTAAAAGTTTCATTAGCAGAAGCAGATAGTAAGTACATTTTTCCAAATCTAGGGTGTCAAGTTTGTTCTCCTGATTCTACATCTTTTACCCCAATGTTCCTCTAACACAATTTATGAATTATTCTTAACGAGATCGTGCTTTTGAACTCTTTTAGTGGTAGCACTTGTGGGATCTGGTCCCAGAGATTGTAAGTCTATAAAATATGATGTAATTCTAAGTAAACATCAATGATCAGAAGAACAGATATTAACCCAAAGTTTCTAACACATTATATTATTATATTGTAATACTATCAAAATACTTCCCTAACTAAATCACACAAGAACAATATGAACAATCTGAAAACTAGATGATGTTCTGGGAACTGAAAATTTTAAGCCATTGTCAACCCTAATAGCATATTCTAATTTTTTTCAAAAAGCATAACTACAACAAGAAATTTACAACTGATATGCCATTTCATGGAAGTATACAATAAAATAAGAATGAATATTAGCATTGACCAAGTGATGGATTCTGCAACTATCAAGAATAGATGGGCTAGTGAAGGCATCTATGACCATATAGGATGAATATTTTTTTATAAACACTAAATGACTGAATATTTTTTTATAAACACTAAATGACTCCAATCTTAAGTAAAGAAATGGGAAACATAATGCAAAGAATAAGTAGACTAACATCAGACACTTTCTTGTATATCTGTGCTGCATTGGAACATTCGCAATATGGGTACTCAAATGTAACAAGCTCCAGTAAGCACATCCCGAATGCATAGATGTCTACAAGCTCATTATATTCTTCATCATAAAGTTCTGGGGCCATGAATTCCGGTGTGCCTATGAAGAAGCAGAGATTACATGAGAAATATCCTAAATTCCTAATAAACAAAACTCAGAACGTTTTAAGCAAATGAATTGCTTACCAATGATACTGTGAGCTGAACGTGCATTGTCTAGGATGGTTGCTAATCCAAGGTCTCCAATCTTCACTTCACCCTGGTTTCCGTTCACAAATATGTTGTCACATTTCAAGTCTCTATGGATTACTGGTGGATCATGGCTATGGAGGTAGACAAGACCACTCAAGATTTGCCTTGACCATTTCTTTAAAGCTCTAATGTCTACCTTCTTGTGCTTAATACGGTACCTAAACAAAGATAAGGAGATGGGAAAAATCCTCAGCGAGAGAAAGCTTAGGCATCCGTAAAGACCTAGATGTATCTAGCATGTTGATTTAGTTTCCACCAATGTTGCATGCTTTGTTTATTGGTGCAGCCATGCTAGGATACAAAGCATGTGCTTGGGAACAGTGCAGAACTTTCTTTACAACCATATTGTTTTCATTATATCATAATACTGATACATATATAACTATTAGACGATGACAACAATGTTAAATCAGATGGTATCAGTGAATTTAGTACAGCCTATTCATATTATTTGAAGGGTGTAATTAACTAATTATAATCAGAGGGGCACAAGAGCACATACTGGCGCAATGTTCCAGATGTGAAGACTTCTGTGATAAAATTTATGTTGTTGTTTTTCTTGTCGAGCCATGAATTGTAGAACTTGATTATGTTCTTATGCTTGAGGGTCTTGAGCAACCGCACTTCTGATCTAAGCCTCTCCAAATCATCATTGTTCCGAAGTAAATCGCCAACTTTGATCTGATTCCAAGCAACCTCTAGCCCTTCCAGTTGATCAAAAGCCTTGTAACTATGCCGACAAAATCTGAATTGAGGATCCCAAGTTCATAGAAATATCGGAACAGATAAAGAAAAGCTGTCAAAGATACATGATTAATGGAGCAAATTTTCACAGGGCTAGCATGTTCTGGACATAGTGTACAAGTCCAAACATCTAAAAAAAAGTGTGTTTTTGCTTTTGCATCAGGGTTACACATTCTCAATTAAACGAACTGCTCACATGAAAACTACACAACCTCGACATACCAGAAAGATACAATGGTAATCTAAAGTTATCCTAGCAATTTCGATAGCCAGCATGAAAACCTGCATACCAAAGATATATGTATTCTTAGGCAGACAAGTAGAACTCAAAATAATTCAAAACATGCACTCTAAAATGACACATTTTAACTTCATAGAATCTGTAATAATAATGACAGCTAAGCACACAAAGTGAGCAATCCTCCCATACATCACTCTCACAAAATAACCAGTTAATCACGGCAGCTGTGCATCTCTCCAATCACCCGTTGAAATGAGACACATGGGAATGGTATATTGTTCAAAGGAGGATAGCATCTTTAGCCAACAACTAGCAACAGGTGAATGCAAAACACTGGAACTTTGGCTAATCAATGCATCCACCAAATAACAACGAAAATGTAGTAAAGTTAAAAGAGACTAGCACAGCGGGTGCAAATGGAAATGCATCGAGTAATCACAGCAGGTCAATGCCAAACGACGTTTAAATGAAGAAATGGCAGAATTTCCACAGAGGAAACAGTAACATTTAAAGCCCCAGAAGAATAGTAACCTAAAGGTCAAAACGTTAACAGGAATCAACGCATCAGAAAGCATTGAACCGTTTCAAATCAAATGGCGAAGACTTTTTTCCTCGCAGAAAACTGCATCCAGAACCTAAAAGAGCCCCATGGACTGCGTAAAAATCGAATCTTTAAGCACTCAGCATTCGTCAAACCAATCCGAATCACACAACGTCAAAGCCTGAAACTCGTCCATGGGAAAGGATACACCGTCTTGAAGGCGCCCTTGCCGAGAACCTCCGTGTACTGCAAGAGGCCGCATGCATCACCAAATGAGTCGAAAGATCGGAGAAGAAACAGGCTGGCCAATCGAATCGAGGCGAGGGAAGGAAGGAAAAAAGAAGGGTGGACGGGGGGTCAGGGAAGGCATTACCCGTCCGTAGCGGCCGGTGGGGTCGACCTCCACGAACTCCGGCTCCGTTTCCGGCTCCGGCGGGGTGGGAGGCATCTTGTCCTGGTCGCCGGCGATCTGTGCTCGGTAGTGGTTTCGCGTTTGCCGTTTGGGGTGGTCGCGTCGCGGTTGGGTGCTTAATTGGGATCACAGGGGTCTCGCAGCTTTCCGGCCGGAGTGGAAAGCGACCTTTCCTCAGCGGATCCTCTCATCTCATCTCATCTCGTCTCATCTCATCTCATCACTCCTGACCACCGAGTCCCGACTCCCGACCCGACCCGAGTAGGTGAAGTGAAGGTCGGATTAACAGCTCACGACAAGGTTGTGCTGCGATGGAGTAAGATTGGATGAATTATACACTAAATTAAGCCGTAGGATGTCTTTGAACTCGTGTGAGTTAGTTGTTCATTCAGGTCACCGATTTCCTAATCTGCACATCTACGTCGCTAATTCGGATAAAATGGATCATCAACACCACCGACGATGCCATCTTGAATCTGTGAGTAACTTGGACCGATGATCCGTGGCTACGCCTACGTACGTGCCTGCTCAACGCATTGAAAAGATGCACATGAGCTTCGCGGTGGGCGTGAAATTTTGCAAAGAGCCCCCTATGACTTACCATGCGCTCATTCCCCTGTGCTCCAATCTCATTAACCCATCGATATCATCTCCCTGTCTTGTTTTGATCCTCATTCGGTCACGGCTAAGGTGACGAGCAACCAGGCAAGACCAAAGGGATTGGTGCATGGGCGGTTGCATCTTGCGTACTCTTGCGACATCTAGCCCATCAACCACCCCGAATGGTGTATCGCATACTCGTGTGACATCTAGCCATCTAGCCCATCAACCACCCCTGATGGTGCATAGGTTACAATGTCACTTTTCAGAGTACAAGTGCATCAAATCATTGGGATATCTACTGTTATCTCCTAGTTTTTTATGATGCTAATTGTTAAGTGCTAACTGTTGATGTGCCGCTACATGATGTTTGATAGTCACCGGCAGAGTTCACAGAATCACGGTTTATCTTCGAAAACGTGGTTTTTGACCGTAACCCTCTGGTACGAAAACCAAAACTGCTCGGTTTACCGGTCAAGTTCAAATTCAAATTCAAAAAATTCGAAAAAATTAAAAAAAATTATCCAAAAATTCCCTAAAATTAGTATTAATAGCTTTATGACCTCTGGTGTGATTTTTTTTTTTTGAAAAAAATGAAGTTTGGAGATGTTTTTGAGCCATTCAAAATGTAGAAATTAGAAAATCCAAAAAAAAAAGAAATTAGAAGTATTTTTAGTAGCAATATTTACTTCAACATATTTTAGTAACAATATTTGTTCAATTATATTTAGTATCAATAAATATTGAAGTACGTCGAGTAGCAATATTTACTTAAACATATTTTAGTAACAATATTTGTTCAATTATATTTAGTAGCAATATTTGTTGAAATATATTTAGTATAAATATTTGTTCAATTATATTTAGTAGCAATATTTGTTTAAGAATGTCAAGTAGCAATGGACGACACCCAAAAATAGTACTATTTGTTCAAGTAACGATATTTGTATGCACAGAAATTATTTTGCTATGGTATATTCTAATATGTTAATGTTATCCAATATTGAAAAGCTTACCTCTCGTTGTATGCATGCATGAACTACAAAACTTTACTATGAAAGTTATACTATGTATCGCTAGTTATATTCTGTACTTATTTTGTTGTATAACATACAATTTGACACAAGCAATTTCTATAAGGTATTGAAATGTAAATGATGTTGATATGTGAATGGTATTGGTATAGAATTATGTGAATACCTATTTTTGCACTTGCTGGATTGATATGTGAGTATTATTGAAATGAAAGATTATTTGTTGATATATTATTGCTAAATGCCTACTTTATAACCTGCAATTGTCTAAAATATAGCAAAGGTCATGTCAAATAATTTTTTCCATATTTAAGAAAGATAATGCCGGATTTTTTTCGTGTTTTTCCATATTTTTTATATATTTCTTACATTTTCCTATTTTTTGGCCTTTAATGGATTTTTACAAATTTTACAATATATTTTTAAATTTTTTATTTTTTTCAACTGTCTTCGGTTTTTGGTGTTTTTGAGCAGTTTTCGTTCATTTTCTGCGAAAATCGCTCGCTGGTTTGATCAGATTTCAAATTCATTTGATTTTACAAACCGTTCGGTTTTTAACGGTTTTCGAGTGATTTTTTTTGTTACCGTGGGGGTCGAAATTTGAGCTCGATATGGTTTTATTAACCCAGCCACCGGCAAGGTTCAAAATTTCGGCGAAATTTCGGATTTCGGACAACCCCGAAATCTCAAGTACCGGCCGGAAAAAATAAAAAAATTGAAATTGCTACAGTAAATCCGAAATTTCATTTTTTTGCCGTTTTCGAAAGTTTTAGGGCCGGATTTGGTCCAATAACCCTTAGGAAAGTCATCTCCTATGAAATTTGTTGAAAAACCTAATTTTTTAAACATTTTAAAATTTTGGCAAAAACACTGTCATATGTTTATAAAATTGTACAAGCATGATAATAATCTGAAAATGTTATGGTACTATCCTTAGTAGATTAGGATCATACATAAAAAATTTCAAAATAATTTAACTTCATTTGTTATCTTTAAAAAATCAAAAATAGAATGAACATAATTGGGACAGTTATATTGCCAGAATTTTATAAATTTTTTTGAGTGTGATTATGATCTAAATTTTTTTTAGAGATTAATAATTGACTCAGTAACATTATATAAATTTTAAAAAAAATTAAACTTTGTTTGTTAGGTCAATCAAATCTATGTAAGCATTGAACTTCGTTTGTTATATTATATTTCAAAAATCAAAAAGAAAAGAACATAAATGGTACTGTGCCTTGTAAGAATTTTAAAAATTCACTGGAGTGTGATCATGAATCACAATGTTTATGGGATATTAAGAACTTCCTTATCACCATTATTTAAAATTTTCAAAAAAAATTATAGTTTACATAATTTTTCATTTTGTTCAAATTTGCCGGTAAGCCTTTTAACATGGCAGTAGTACTTTTCGAATTTTAAAACATTCATACAGTTTGATCATCATCTGAAAATTTAATGAGATCATTATAGATACATCATAACCATGCACAAAAATTTCAACAGTTTCTAACTTCATTTGTATCATTTTTCATTCGGATCAAACTTGTCGGTCAGTGTTCTATCAAGACAGCGCCACTCTCCGAATTTTTAAAAATTCCTCACATGTGATAATCAGCTGAAATTTTTATGAGAACATTAGTTATGGATCATAACCATGAACAAAAAATTTCAACAGTTTATAACTTGATTTGTATCATTTTCCATTCCGATCAAACTTGTCGGTCAGTGTTTTATCAGGACAGTACCACTCTTCGAATTTTTAAAAATTCCTCAGATGTGATAATCAGCTGAAATTTTTGTGAGAACATCATCATTGTTTCAGGGACCTCCAAAAAAACTTTCAAAATTTTTCGATAACGTTTAGACCACTTTTCAGCCAGTGCACAAAAACCCGAAATTTCGGAAATTTCGAAATTTCGCCGAAATTTCGAAATTTCGAAATTTTCCGAAATTTCGGAAATTTCGCCCGAAACCCGAAATTTCGGAAATTTCGAAATTTCGGAAATTTCGCCCGAAATTTCGGGTTTTTTCACCGAATTTCGGTTTTTTCCCGGATTGGACCAGATTTGAATTTTCAAATTCAAATTTTGTCCGAAATAATTCCGAAATTTCGGGGCGAAATTTATTCCGAAACCGAAATTTGAAACCTCGGTCACCGGTACAAAAGATTGAAGAGATATATGGTCGGCGGAGGTGGCCATAAGCTTCCACACATGGCCAGAAGAATGCAGAAGATTCCATGCATCGAGTTCCGTATCTCTTGACATGGTTTTATTTAGATTTTGCCGAGCTTCGGTGAATGGAAGCTACATTTTTTCTAGACCTAAACCTTCTTTCACAGTTTTGGCTGGAAATTATCCACGTCCTCATATGTTGGGAAGGAAGATAGCATACTAGAAAGGGTGCTTGATCAAGGATTCACAAGTTTACTACTACTCTAGTGTATGGTTGGTTGGCCTGCTGCAACTACTAGAACACAGATGAAGGAAGAAGGTTGGTGAGTGATGCACATGCGTGGACCGGTGGATGTTCTTCGTCGCCAACATCCCTTGCATCCATGGTGGGTTTCTGCAAATCTGGGCCGTGTGGTTTTGGATCAGACGGCTGGCGTCATGTTGGCCTGCCCGGCCTGCACGGTAACCGGCGTCCACGTCGACGTCCGTTGGAGTGAGGTTTTTGCGGTGGGTTGGCGTTTCAATCGTCTCTCTCAGTCTCTCTCTCTCTCTCTCTCTCTTGTCCCGGTCGCCAACTTTCCCTTGTAGCCTAGAGGAGCCTCAGAAGAGAGGCGGTTGGAGTTGGACTCTTCATCTCATCGTCGCCGTTGCCGCGCCCACGACTTCCGCCCCCTCCACCCTCCTCCTCCCCCTCCTCTCTCCTCGTCTCTCTCTCTCTCTCCCCCCCTAAGCGGCAGCCATATATACGTACGGAATTACTACCTCCTGCTCCAGCTCCTCCCTACTTGCCGCCGACGCGCTGCTGGTTGCTGGCCGATCGCGCTCGCGGAATTCGACCCGGCTTCCGGCGCCTGCTCCTCCCGATCGCCTCGATCCGGGGACCGTCGCGCCGGCGATTTCACATTTCAGCTCAGAGGCCACAGAGCTGGCCGAGGTGAGATTAATTTCGTGCTAAAGCTTCCACCTTTCCGCCGATTTTAATAGGTCGAATCCTAGTATGATATATCATTCCGGCGCCCGTCCGGAGAAGATCTTTTCTTTTCCTTTCCTTTTTTTTAGGAGAAAGAAAAGGTTCTTTTTAAGCTCGCTCCGGCCTCTGGGTAGGTGAAGTTAGCTGGATGTGGAATTGGAATTTCAGATGGAGCCTTACCAGTGATGTCTATACATTTATTATTATTAAATAAAGATGCTGTTTTCAGGTTGGGAACTGAATCTGGAGCTGCTACCTTCTGCGTCCGTACGTTAAGCATAGGTAGTTAGCCAATCAACTTGTTTGCACTGGCACCTCCTTGTACTTGCTTGGGTATCTCAGGAGGAGTAATTACCATAGAGGCAGATGCCTGCACTTGACTCTGCAAGGAAATTGAAATTACTCCTTTCCTGTTCATTCTACACAAAACATTGTCTTGTTACTATTGATGCTCAGTTGCAAACTGAGCAAAACTGTCAATCCTACCGGGGTTATTAGAAAAGGTTCTGGTTGATCAATAGTTCATCATGCAAAATAAGTTACATAAATGCATAAAACTTATTTGTAGTCCTCTGACCATGGATTGCCGCTGTGTTTCCTCCAGGCTTTCATTTTGTTTTGCGTGTGATGCTACACCACCATTCCTCTTAAAGCTGCCGCCGTTATGATCCCACTGAACAATGAGTAGCAGTTGTCACTTGCAAGTGTCTAGCTCCCGCAGTTACATTCTTACACAAGAGCATGGCGAAACTCGCAACCATTGGTCGCAGGTTTGTATGCCTTTTCTTTTGTCCCTTTAGCATTGTCTGAACACTTTCACACAACTAACATTTCCCACTTGTTCATTGTCGCATGTTGATGCTTGCAGTGTTCTTAGATTTCCAAATGAAAGCATGAGGCTTGTTGTGGTGACAGTTATTGGAGCGGTCTTTGGCTTCTTCATTGGAATTTCATTCCCATCAGTCAGCATAACAAAGGTATCATGATGATTTTATCACCATATCCAAACTATTTCAGTTGATCAGAAGGGATTGACTTATTTCTGTTTGAAATATGACAGCTTCACTTCCCATCTAGCTTTGTTTCATACATAGAAGACAGAAACTCTGGGCTCACAACACAAGCTTTACTTAATCATGCCTGGACTTCTGCCAGAAATGCAAGGGAAAACAGTACCGAACCAAGTTCAAACACTACTTTGAAGGTTTGTTGTATTACTTATTTACTTTGCAGATTGTTAGTTTAGCTGTATTAAAGTTCCATGGACCATTAGAATGATATCCATTTGACACAATCTTCTGCTTCAACAAATGATGCTTGTAAATAAATCATTAAAATATTTGGTTCATTCTAACAGAAGTTTTGCTTGATGGCTCGTAGATATATGTCCCAACAAACCCCAAGGGTGCAGAGAGTCTAGCACCAGGTATTGTTGTGCCAGAGTCTGACTTCCATTTGCGTAGGTTATGGGGAGACCCAAGTGAGGTATATTTTCTTGTTCACCATACTCACATCACCTCACTGATCTTCAAGTTCATTGTAAATATTTTATTACTGAACATCTTGAGAAATTTTCCGAATTCCTCAAATCCTATCTCTTTGTTAAATATTCTGGCTTACAAGCATATGCTCCTTAGTCTTTTCTGAAAGGTTATGTTTTCCTTTTATCAAATATATTCTGCTATTGAGCAAAGTTTTCAATTATTACAATGTGGCTCTTCCTGTTCATCAGATTGCAATTATGTAAGAAATTTTACTAACCTAATATGTTAGGTTTTCGAATAATTCAAAATAGAAGACCTAAAGTCTGTTCTTTGGTATGCGATACTTGATTTTGAATTGCAGGACCTGCCCTTCATACCAAAGTACCTTGTTACTTTCACAGTTGGCTACGCGCAGAAAGAAAATATAAACAGAGCAGTGAAGAAGGTAATGTTGTTGGCAACTTTAATGAGCTGAACAATCATAATATTGCCTTTACACAGTTTTGATGGCAACTGAATCGTTCAATCTATATGTGCCATTTCATTAAACTCACCTGCCTGATTATTTTGTTGTTTGTGCTGCAGTTTTCTGATAATTTTGCTATCCTGTTATTCCACTATGATGGTCGGGTGAGCGAGTGGGACGAATTTGAGTGGTCGAAGCGAGCCATTCATATTAGTGCCAGGAAACAAACTAAATGGTGTGCTACTGCGCTCTAATGTACTGGCCATTATTTCAATTGTTTCGATTTGAAACGTGTTTTCTTCTAAACGCTTGTTTATGCACATACCGCCAGGTGGTATGCCAAAAGATTCTTGCACCCTGATATTGTGGCAGCTTATGAGTACATATTCATCTGGGATGAGGACCTTGGGGTGGAACATTTCAATGCAGAGGAGTATGCTTCCATTCTTCACTTTTCCATTCAATGTTTCTTGATATGTGATTAATTAACAAATATATGTTGGTGTTGGCTTGGCTTACAGGTACATCAAACTTGTTAAGAAATATCGTCTGGATATCTCTCAGCCAGGTTTAGAGCCTGATCGGGGATTAACGTGGCAGATGACCAAAAGAAGAGGTGACCGTGAGGTCCACAAGTGAGTGCAGAATTTCTAATCTGAAGCGGATTTTTTTGCTATTGATATTTTTGATCTAGTAACTTAAGTTGGCATCTTCTTCTATTGTAGGGATACAGAGGAGAGGCCAGGCTGGTGCTCTGACCCTCATCTTCCACCTTGTGCTGCGTAAGTGGTTATTACCCTCTTTTCCCGAGTTTTGTTCACAGTGTTTCCCAATATACGATAGTAGTTTACCGTCCGTTACAGAGATATCTAACTAATGTATCTTTGATGTACAGGTTTGTTGAAATCATGGCTCCAGTCTTCTCCAGAGATGCATGGAGATGTGTATGGCATATGATTCAGGTCTGTACACCATGACTTGCTTAGCACCTTCCCCTCTATGCACTTAGTAATTCATTTAATCGATTGGTATTGCTTTTCGCTGCAGAATGACTTGGTTCATGGATGGGGCCTCGATTTCGCTCTCAGGAAATGCGTGGAGGTATCTTTATCTTTTGGTTGTGAAATTTCACCAGTATAGCTAGCAGCCTGCGCTTCTGAATAAGTTCACCCAATGCTGTGCTTGTTACAGCCTGCTCATGAGAAGATCGGAGTCGTTGATTCGCAGTGGATTGTTCACCAAGTGGTTCCTTCTCTCGGGAACCAGGTAAGGAGAAACTGCATTTTTTTCTTCCTATCACAGCTTACGGTCATGTTTGACTTTGCACTCGTGAGTTGTGACCACCATTTCCCCCTACCACTTGTGTTATGATTCACAGGGCAAGGCAGAGAATGGAAAAGCGGCGTGGGAAGGGGTGAGGGCGCGGTGCCGGAAGGAATGGGGCATGTTTCAGACGAGGATGGCGGAGGCGGAGAAGGCCTACTACAAGATGATGGGCATCACCCCTCCCAACTCCACGCTTGTCTAGCTTTGGTCCCTGCGAATGGTGTGGTGGTGATACAACTTCTTTTTACCTGGATCATGTAAGATACGATGATGAATGTGTAGATAAATGTTAGTGTGTTGGATGAGTGTGAATTGCCCGAACACGATGATGTTATGTGATCTTATCAGTCGACTGCTGTGTTGTTGTTTGAGCTGATTCCGTCGATGCTTGCGATCGAGGCCATCTGACCTGCTGCGATCCATGATTTGGATTGGAGGCCGCGCAGAGGGTGAGAGAGCGAGAGATGCTTCTTCGCAGCGGCAGGGCGGGAGCCATGGCGGCGGCAGAGCTGCTGCTCTCGTCACCGCCCCGCCTCCCCCGCCGCTTCCTCGCGCTCACCGCCACACCCTACCCTCTCTACTACGACCTCGTAATCCACCGACCCGCCGACCCAAATCTTCCGCCTTCGACGCCGACCACCAGCCGTCCCCCGAGGAGCAACCGTCGCGTTCGCTCGGCAGCGCCAAACGCTCTTATACCTCCGCAAGCGCCGCAGCCGCCTCCTCCCCGATCCCGACGCCTCCAACGCCAAGACCTGCCCCTCCTCGGAGTTCGTGGAGCTCAAGCCGGAGGTGGTCGACTTCCCGCGCCTGCACGCGCGCGAGGAGGCACTCTACTTCCACGACGCCTTCGCGCTCCCCTGGGAGAAGGACAAGCACTACCGCATGCCCTACCGCCTCGAGAAGAAGTACACCCCCCACCAATCGCTCGACAACGCATTCATCTCCGCCGACGCCGCCTCCCCTCTCGTCCGACGCCGACAAGGGTCTCGTCTTCTTCGACGGCGACGAGGGGGAGGTCCTTGAAGAAAGGTCCCGGCGAGGCCGATGCCAAGACGAAGAAGAAGACAGGGTGGGGAGGGGAGACTCGGCAGGTGAAGCGCGACGTGGAGAGGGAGGAAGAGTGGCCGCAGCCGTACCTCGTGAATAGGACGACGGAGCTGCCGCCGAGGTGGGACGGCCCGACCGTCGTCGACAAGCCCAAAGGTGACAACGCCTTTTCTTTGCCTTTTAATGATTGGTATCATAGGAATGCCACAAGATTGCATGACTATATCCGCATTCCTCCACCCAAGTTTACAAAACCACGTTAAACCGTTTGTTTTCGTGGTTTTCGAATAGTATCTTTTCGGTTCGAGATCCAAAAATAAACCGATCTAATTAAAAAAATTAAAAATTTATACATTGAAAACTGCTTTAAAACCGTTAAAAAACCGCGGTTTTCGCAAAAAACCGCTCGAAAACCTTTTTTTAGGAACATTCAATTGGTTGGCTAGTTTTTCGCTAAAACCGAGCGGTTTTTCGCTGAAAACCAAACTTTTTTTTATTTTTGTTTTATTTTTTTCAATTTTTTTTTATTATTTGACCCTTCGGTTTCTGACAATTTTTAACGGTTTTTGCGATTCTCGCGATTTTGATTTTTACGGTTTTTCACAGTTTCGACTTTGTGAACCTGCCTCCACCACCATCAGTTCCATCCGTACTAAGTTGTGGTGTCTGAGATTAAGACGGTGAGTTGTTGGTTGCGTGATGTGCAGAAGGTGATGCCTTTCTTGACATGTTAGTAACTAGCACAATGACATGTCGATGTGCCAATACCGCAGCTATTCGTGCTGAATGCCTGAATTATCAGCAAATAGGTACTGCCTGAAGATATATTAGTGCATACCGCCAGGTCAAAATGGTGGCATGGGAGGATTCGTCGACCAAAGCCCAAAGGCAACAGAGTTTGCCCTGCTTTATTTGAAAGCAAAATAAAGGACCAAATCGACGGTGGAAGAGGAGGATTCGTCGGTGGGGGTGGCCTAATCGACGGTGGGAGAGGAGGACTCGGCGGCGGGGAAGATAGATCTGATGGCGGTGAGGTGGATTCGGCGGCGGAAACAGTGGCGGCGCGTCCATTCGGTCGGGGTCGACCTGTATCCAGCCAGGCCTCAACGCCGCCTTGGACCGGACTTTTGCTATGGGACTGCGAAACAAAATGTCATCAGTATCCTCCACCTCTCCACACATCGTACAGTGTATATTCCTTGGCCGTTCCTTCTTAATCAGTTCATTGTCTGACTGAATTTTGTTGTGAAATACTAGCCTCATGAAGATTTTTACTTTCAGAGGTACGTAGGCTTTCCACAAGTCCATCATCCTCACATCTGTAATCCCACTGAAAGAAATTGCTTTGTATAAGGATCTAGTACTAAACTGCCGTGATTTCTCCAAAGCCCACACAGGTTATCATCTTCCTTGCTGACAGAAACTTGCTACAGCAACTCTTGTAGCTGAAGCCAGGACTGAAACTCAGCATTATCAACACCTCCTAAAGGACAAGCCCCACTGCCCGTCCCGGAAAACCTCAGTTACTGTTTTCTGTTGTTCGTTACAGCTCTGATAAAGAACCGAAAAACTAACTTTCAGAGGGCAACCATCCAACCAGACCATCCCAAAAAGAGATGTGATCCCCTTTTCCCAAAATATATTTACTACCAGACAAGAAGCACCTCTTCACTGCATGTAGCCCTTTCCAGAATTGTGACCCATTTTCTGAGCTAGATTGGAAAAAGCCTCCGCTTTGCATGTACTTTTTTCTTACCAACTCGTAGCAAATATCATCATCACCTCATTCAATTTTGAAGATCCATTTATTCAGCAAGCAAACATTCATAAGTTTGGTGTCAAGCAAACCCAGGCCCCCACAATCCTTGGGTCTGCACAAAGCTTCCCATTTAACCATGTGATATTTTCTCTCTTTGCCAGCTCCTTCCCAAAAGAATTTAGCTCTTAAGGTGTCCATTTTATGGTGGATTCCATTAGTTAGCAGATAGAAACCCATTGCGTACATAGGAATGTTGCAAAGGCTAGAGTTAATTAGAATCACTCTCGCCCCTGAAGATAATTGATTGCATTGCCATGTATCTAGCCTTCAACTTGACAGGCAAACCAAGATACTTAATAGGCAGCTGTCCAACTTGACAACTGAGCAGGTTATCAACTCTTTTTTTTTCATCAGCATTAACCCCTATAACAAACACCTCTCTTTTCTGAAAATTGATTTTCATTCCTGATATAACCTCATAACAATATAGTAGAAACTTAACTGTTTTAATGTTCTGTTCATTGTGCGCAAGGAAAAGGAACTTGTCATCTGCGTATTGTAAGTGAGTCAAACCTCCTCCTACCAAATGTGGCACTAATCCTTCGAGGTGTCCATTGATTCTAGCTTGTAGTATCTCTGCTAGAGCATCTCCCACCAAATTGAACAAGAGAGGGGATAAATGGTCCCCTTGTCTCAACCCCTTATAAGTTTCTAAAAAACTCTCCCTGTTCTCCACTAATGTTTACACACACACTTCCATTCTCCACAGCCTGTCTCATCCAGCCAATCCATCTCTTGCGAAAACCTTTTCTTTGTAACACCTCTACTAGGAAAGCCGATTGCACTTTATCATATGCTTTTCCCAAATCTAGCTTAAGGATTATACAAGCACTGTCGGAGCTATATAATTCATGCAAGACCTCGTGCAGAATGACCACCCCTTCCAGAATATGTCTACCTGGAATAAAAGCCGTTTGTGCCTTTCTGATGACCTTGTGTGCAAGTCTAGTCAGCCTCAAGGTCAGAACCTTAGTTACCAACTTAAAGCATACATTCAACAAGCAAATGGGTCTAAAGTGTTTGATAACATTAGCATCTAATCTTTGGGATCAAAACAGTAGCTCCATAATTCAATCTACTTAGGTTTAGTTCCCCTTTGTGCAAACCATCCATCACCTCTTTAATGGTGTCTTTGATTCGATGCCAAAATCTTCTGTGAAAAACAAACTGGGAAACCATCAAGGCCAGGTGCTGTATTGTTTTTCATCTCTTTCGACTCTAAAAGGTTTTACGAGTTACTTATTGTCTTCTTCAGAGACCCTTCCATGATCTACCCATATATTCTGATGAAGATATACTGAGGTGGCCGGTTCAGATCCAAATAGGTTCTTGTAAAAAGATTAGATGTGAGTTTTCAACTCGATATGTTCAGTGATCTCTCTGCCCTCTTCTTCCAGACAAAAAAATAGTACATTTTTATTGGAAATATGCCCAAGAGGCTAATCATGAAGATGATTACCTTGTATTTATGCTTATGTTATTCCTTTAATAATGTTATGTTATAGATCATCAAGTATGTGACTTGATTGTGAAACTCTGTAATTTGATTATTACATTATTATAAATTGTTCCTTATTTATTTATTGGTTGGGACGCTAATAATATTTATTCAAAACAAGCACATAAATTATTTGATAATCATGTTTCACGAATTATGAGTATGTGATACAATTCAATTATGTGAATACATGTAAGCGTATATACTATTGGACTGACCCACTTATGAAACATCTTTTGAGGATTTGATTAGTGTCGTAAGTTGTTTCATATAATGAAAATGATTGATCCTTAAACATGAGATCAACATAGTTTCCTATATGAGGATGGTATGCTTTGATGTTGTTTAACGTTGCCTGTAATTGGATAATCATAAGGACAACACTCAGATATGTTTTGAATCATGTAGAGGGAAGTGTATGATCAAGATGGAATTTGCCCTCCTCATACTGAGGGAAAGATATCGACCGGCCATTTGATGAAATAGACTAAAGAATGTGCATGGCCATGCTCTAACTATTAAGGTGTTAATCGATCGATCTTGTTAGTCTACTTCAGAGAATCGAGAAAATCAGTTTAACAATACAATGATGACGCACCTTAATCTTGAGTTAAACCATGATATCAAAGTGTCAAAGGGATCGACATGTATTCATTGAAGGCTTGTTAGATAAATGACATTAATGCAATTTAGGTAGTCGCAATGTTCTGCTAGGAGCCGCTTGCGACTTGTGAATCGAAAAAGGAGTTTTTCAGTTTACTGCCAACATTGCATGAACCTAAATGGTCACACACAAGAATAGGCTTAAGACAGGTTTATAAAATCTTTTCTTGTGACATATGTTCAATACGATCGAAAATAATAAAAGGCTGCGAACCCGCCCGTGCAAAAATATGATTTTTGTGCTGGAAACCTGTAGCAAACCGACCAAGTACTGTAGCATGACCACTTTGCTACAGTGTTAGGACCGACTTTGTTACGGTGTTTTTTGGCTATATATACGGGACGCTAGGTTCAGAAAAATTGAGAGGAAAAATTAAAGTGAAATGTCACAAAAGTCGTATTACGCGGTACTAGTATATAGGCATATGGTGTCGTACGCCTGTTCGTGTGGATACCTGATGGTCGTGGCTGCTACTGCCACGAAGTTCCGACATATCCATTTTCGCTGTTACGTCCAAGCGTTGAAGCTGTGAACTTCGCCGAGAGCTTCTCCAAAAGCTTTGTATTTGCGCTCTCAAGACCACGGTATAATATGCTAGTTGCCTTGTATAAGAGATTGCTAGTTGCCTTGTATAGAGGTTGCTAGCCTTGTATCGATATTGCCTTATACAGGTTTTCCTTCTATACCCTCATGTACATGTATATATACTGATCCATTGACCTCATGTTCAATACAAGTGCTATTCATAACAGCTGCCACCCGAGCCATTCCGTCCCTTCGCCCGTCGTGCAACGGGCGTGAGGAAGATCAGTGTCTTCGATCCGATGTCAGCCTTTGACGACCTACACCGGAGATCGCGATCAGGTTTCTACGAGGTGCTACACCGCACGACTGCTCGTCTTCATCTTCGAACGACATGTCGCTCCTACGTAGTTTCTAGTTCTTCATCAAGCCTACTGGAAGTGCCTTGGACCGAGTAGTTGTTGGTCCAAGTAATCTTTCTATTGCGATTAGATCTGATGAGAATGCATGCTGCTATGATAGTATTCTTTACATCTATATATCGGTTGAGCTATATAGCATGTGTGGGTGTGCCTTCATTACTAGCATGTTTTATATTCAAATCTTTGTTGACCGCTAGTAATCTTGTTGTAGACGTAATTTTTAATGTTTTTATTGCGAAACTATAGAATTAAATATGCTCAGCACTATATACTAGAAAAACACACTTAGAAGACTGAACGGTCAACTTGGTGCGTTCACGATTTGCAAGCAGAACATAGCACACACACACCCAAAGAGGCAAAGACTAGAATAATCGAGAGGCATGCCACAAAGAAGCTCCACTAGAATCCCACCTTGAAGAGTAGAAGATAGCTGAATATTAATCAAGTAGCAGTGGAAACAACCTCAGCCTAGAAATAAGGTGTAATAGCGGAAGCAAGTAAAAGAGCACGAGCTGTCTCAAGAAGATGACGATGCTTGCGTTTAGCCACACCATTCCGAGCATGAGCACCAGGACAGAAAAACTGAGAAAAAGTGCTTTGCTCAGCAAGAAAAGAACGAAAGGCTCTTGACAAATACTTCCCTACCGAGTCAGCACAAAGAACACGAATGAGAGAATCAAATTGACGAATACTCATACCAGGGGTACCCCAACGGCCCAGGGTAACAAGCAGGCTACCTCAAGCCCATTACCGACCAAAGGACCTGTGGGATCACAAAGGACGCCCCTCCCCGACCGATCAGGACTAGCGTCCCCGACCAAGTAAGGCTCCCGACCCCCGCGGCGGGTCGGGATCCTCCGACTCCGACCAAATTAAGGTAACCTCCGCCAAGGGCCACGTGTCAAAGCCTCCACCAGTCTACGGCCACGTGCCCCGCGGACGGGGACAATCGAAGTGATTGTACAGGAGCAGGTGGCTCTTTCCCAAGATGGCATAAGTGGCTGCTGAAGTCAAGCTTTCAGTCCCATCAACCAGTCACGTACAATACGAAGGCACGTTCCCTCCCGAGGTAGTACCAACGTTACGCACTGCAACGTCAACTATTGTCAGGTTCACAGAAGGCAGGTGCGCCATTTCCCGACGCAGCAGCCAACTGTCGGCGTTTCGAGCACCGGCAAGTAAATTTGTAAGTCAAAGGGGCCACGCGTTCCCTGTCCCTGAATGGTTAGACTCGTGAGTCCAAGGTGTATACTGGTTCGGACCAAATATCCCTACTCCAGTTCATTCGGTGGTATTGTATTGCCTTAGGTGCAGATGGCTGCACAACGTTTTACAAATGAGAGCAGAGAGTTTGAGCACAAGAGTGTTCGCAAAGACCTAGCGAAAAGGGGAGACTCTACTTTTCTCGCTTCTCCTTGCTCTCTCTTTTCTTTTCTCTCTTCTGCCCTCTCCCAGAGGCCCCTGCCTCCCTTTATACAGCCGGAGGGGGCAAGTTACATGGGAAGTTGGGAGAGGGAAATTGCTTCGGTGATGGGTCGTCGCCCGGTTTGCCCACGCTGGGTCGGTAGTCCTGGTGAGCAGGGCAGTTGGCTGCTGCGTCGGGAAATGGCGCACCTGCCTTCTGTGAACCTGACGATAGTTGACGTTGCAGTGCGTAACGTTGGTACTGCCTCGGGAGGGAACGTGCCTTCGTATTGTACGTGACTGGTTGATGGGATTGGAAGCCTGACTTCAGCAGCCACTTATGCCATCTTGGGAAAGAGCCACCTGCTCCTGTACAATCACTTCGATTGTCCCCGTCCGCAGGGCACGTGGCCGTAGACCGGTAGAGGCTTTGGCACGTGGCCTTTGGCAGAGGTTGCTTAATTTGGTCAGAGTCGGAGGATCCCGACCCGCCGCGGGGGTCGGGAGCCTTACTTGGTCGGGGACGCTAGTCCTGATCGGTCGGGGAGGGGCATCCTTTGTGGTCCCACGGGTCCTTTGGTCGGTAATGGGCTTGAGGTAGCCTGCTTGTTACCCTGGGCCGTTGGGGTACCCCTGGTATGAGTATTCGTCACAAACTGAGTATGAATTATGGTGGCAAAATTATTATAGATGGATAAAACCTCACTACGAGAAGCCATAAAATATATCCAGATGCGGCGAGAGAAATCATCTATAAAGATAATATAATATTTATGACCCTTTTTGAAACAAAGGGAGCCGGACCCCAAATATCATAATGAACAAGATCAAATGGACGGTGGGATAACCACTCATTAGAGGGATAGAAGAGTTATAGCTGCTTACCAAGGTTACAACTCACACAATCTAAAGAGGCATCACTAGATACAGATCCTAAAAGGCCACGACGAATTAAAGAAGATAGACGTGAACCACAAAGATGTCCCAAACGGTGATGTCACTGAACAAGTGACCCAGTGAAAGATGCAATGGAGGCGGATGTGGTGGAAGAAACGGAGAGAGTGGCAGGGGCAGTGAAAGGAAGACGAAGCCAATCAAGCTCCTAGAGACACTAAGAGTTACGGCGGCAAGGGCCAATACCAACCAGAAACCTTATGCGACGATCTTGAACACAACAAGAGTTAGAATCAAGGATAACACGACAGCCATGATTAGTGAGCTGACCAGCAGACATGAGCTGCATGGTCAGTTTAGGAACATGAGAAATAGAGGAACATGAAAAGAGTGCCTCGTCCTGTAACAGAAAGAGAGGTACCATCTACAGTCTGAACAGTGATAGAGGCAGCGAGAGGACTAATGGAATGGAGACTCGTGGGATTAGATGTCATATGAAAAGAAGCACCAGAGTCAAGAATCCATGGTGAGATACCTGAAGAAGATGTGGAAAGTGGTCTCTCACTAGAAGACTGAGTAGCAAAACCACCAGAACCTGTCAGTACAGAGGCAGCCAAGCGATCATGAGAATCTCTTGTGTGGAGTCAGAACCAGTAGAAGTCTGCTAAGGGGCGGCACTCGAACCTCTGGTGTCCTTAGAAGGGTGTCCACCTCGATGAGCAAGATCTTTTTTCTTCCTGTAACAAAACTGCTCTGCATGTCCATTCTTGTCGCATAAGGTGTAGTGAAGCCCTCCACCCCCAATAGTCACTACTGGAAGTAGTACGAGGCATCGTCAAGACTGAAGGAGATCGGCAGACCCTCACCATGAAGGCGAGTCTTCTCAGTACGAATAGCTGCAAGGGCCTCCAATAAGGTCACACTATGATGACAAGCAAGCAACTAGGCACGAATCTGCTCAAACTCAGCCTGAAGATGTGTCAAGAAATCGTAGATGCGACAAAGCTCCAAATGAGAGTGCTGACGCTGACAATACTAGCAAGTGTGGCAAACCTCCGGTGCAAGAGAATCAAGCTCACGCCACACTAAGGACAGTTGTGCATAGAACTCATCCACGATAGAATCACCTTGCTGCAGCGACTGCTCCTGCCGCACAACAGCTAGGTACAAAGAATCGTTAGTAGGCTCATAGCGGTCGCAAATATGCGCCCACATCAATTGTGCCGAAGACAAAGCAACCATATCTCCAGTGAGATGCACCTCCATGCTAGCAACCAAAATAGCAGACACATGAGCAGCCTCATCAATCCACATCTTATAGGCAGTAATCTGAGTCTGAAAAGACTCCATAGCATCATCATAATCATCGGATGCCTTTTGTCGAGCAGCATCATCGGCATCCTTGGGAATAATAGGCATGGCAGGGGGAGTAGGACGAGGCGGACAAGGTAGCTCATCGGTGAGAAACTCCCAAAGACGCTGACCACGTATGCGAAGTTGCATATGGAGAATCCAGTCTCGATAATTGAGACTATCGAAGGTAACCGAGCAACGAGGAACAGAGACGGTGCCCAAGGAAGAACCTAAAGATGATGGCATTTTTTCTACCCGAGGGAGGCGAGCTTACCCCTGTGCGACCTCCTCTATTCTACCCCTACGCGCAGATCGGGGGAGATGTAGGCTGGTTGGAGCTGGAGGCTAGCGCCCTCGTCCTCGGTGGCTGGAGCTAGAACCAGGCCGGTGGCGCCCTTGTCCTTGGAGAACTCACGTGCAGTAGGCGGAGAGGCGGGCTAGCCGGAGTTGGAGGCAAGCTAGCCGAAGTTGGAGCCGGGCCGACGGCGCCCTCGTCCTCGAAGACCTCCCGTGCGCGGGCGCGTAGTCAGTCGGGGGCGGCTGGACGGCGGGATCCCGATGAGAGGACGATGGGATGTGGCTGGCCGAGGCGACGACGCACATGGCTGAGGACGATGGGGATGCGTGGGCGACGGCTGGCCGGGGTGGCAGCGAGTCGCCGGGAGGGGTCAAGCGACGAGAAGAGTCCAAGAAATGGCGAGATGAGCCGCAGAAGAGGCCAAAAAGGTGATGAATGGCACAAATGTAATGCCGGTAAAAGCTCTAACCCTACAAACCTTGCTCTGATATAATGTTATGAATAGCACTTGTATTGGTTGAGGCCAATAGGCTAGAATATATACATATGCATGAGGATACAAAAAGAAAGCCTATAAAAATCAATCTCTATACAAGGCAAACTATGATACTAACAATCTCTATACAAGGCTATATATGATAATTGTTGGAAATATTAGGAATTTTCTCAATATTTTAATCCACAGAATTACGTAAATCATGATTAAACAAAGATGCATTTTTTGTTCAAAGCCAAAGGTACTAGATAACAAATTATCTATCTCATACGCAAAGACTAATGAACAAGAAATCAGCATGAATAAAACACGGTATAAGTTAATATACCCTTGAGCCGGTGCCACCGTTGGCACAGCGCAGTAACATTCTCGCTCGCCATGACGGTCGGCAGAGACGATCACAGTTGTTGCGGTGAAGCGTTGGTGCAATGAAGAGGCGATGCAAGGCGACGTTGCGCAAGGCGCGATGCGCTTCAGAACACCTTCGAGCGATCGCGTGATCGCTCCCAAAAACCTTATCGGCCTTCTATCTCGAGCAAGATCTCAAGAAGGGCGAGGTTCCGAGGCTCGCTCCCTCTCGCATTTGCGCGCAAAACAGAGGCGGGAATGCAAAGGACAGCAGAACAAAGGATGAATGGAGTCTGCGTGGGAGAGTTCTCATGATTCGAAAAGCACGTACCGTGGCTCTCCTTATATAGCCTCGCGACATGCAACGGCAGAGCCGCCATTACCGACCATCAACTCGGTAGCCGTTACGAGAATCGACGACCATTATGCGACCATCAACCACGCCCGCTACAGTAATCGACGCGGCGCATCGGTCACATTAATCATCGCGATTCTCGGTCATATTGACTCATCAAACGGCAAAACAAACCGCCCCGCCAAAGACATCACGTCCGGATCGCTCAAGGCCACAAGACGCAGCGTCTCGCTCGACTCGACTCGACTCGACTCGACCAAGACTTCAAGATCAAGACACGCCACGCCACGCCACGCCTCGGCTCGGCTCGGCTCGGCTTTCAAGGCTGCAAGGTGGCACACCTTTTACCCTTTTCCACCTTGCTAATTGAGAGACACACAACTCAACTATTTAAGTTGGTCAAATCTTCTCTCAATTACCCATATGGTACTAAACCAATTTCATGACTCCTAGTATTCTAATGGGCCTTTTGGAATTTCTATTAAATTAATTATGGGCCATCCCATAATAATCTAACAATCCCCACCAAATTTCAAAGGCACATTTGAAATACTCTCGCCCAATGTAGTTTGATATACCAGTTTTTCGATGGAGACTGTTGTTGAACTTCCATCTAGAACAAAGGTTACACTCATCCACAATCAACAATGGACTATGCCTTGAATTGACAGCTTTGTGCGAACAAGTTTCACCAAAAGTCCTTTATCGATACTAGGTCGCTAAATACATCCCCTCGGTTTGGAGCTTATAAGTCATACTCCTTAGCCTTTCATGAGCCTCTAGAGATCACCCAATCTCATAGATGTGACTAGCAATCGAACTCATATAGGTGTATTCCTCATAAGATGTTCAGAGGACAACATCTCCGCTTATCAAAGCCACTCGGAATACATTAAGGTATAACCAACCTGCCATACGAGAATAGGAGAGTTATTGCATCTCAAACGGAGTGGACTAAGTATGTAGTACTCTCCTCTCACCAATCACTAGCTTGTCTCAACATCCTAGTTCACGGATCTCCGATCAAATAGGATGAGTTACCACTAAGACATGACTTTATGTGGGTCTCAAGCCCATCTCCTCGATGCTTCATCTATCACATTCGTGATAGTCCCTTTGTAAAAGGATCGCGCCAAGTTTTTAGCCGTCTCGACATAGTCCAACGCTATAACTCCGAGTTTCTCATTTTCCGACAGACTTCAACCGCCTCTTAACGTGCCTTGATGACTTCATGTTATCCTTAGAATCGTTCACCTTAACAATCACCGTCGATTGTCACAGTTCAAAAGAATAGCGACACCGGTTTCTCAACCACCGTAAGTCCTTCACAAGTTCACGCAGCCACGGCTTCCACAGAGGTCAGATCTAATCTTGTGAGTTCGCTTCCATTGTAGACCTCGTTAAGATGGTCTGCTTGCAAGACTTCCAGGAAACAGCTCCACCACCCAATGTGAACACATATCCACTTGTGGCTTTTATTTCATCAGCATCAGATATCCAGTTTGAATCACTATAACCCTCAAGTACCCTAGGGTACCCGGTGTAGTGAATTCCATAACTTGATGTCCCTTTAGATAGCGCATTACTCTCTCAAGAGCATGCCAATGATTATCTCCGGGTTTGAAACAAACCGCTTAGTTTGCTCACAAAGAAGCGAGATATCAGGCCTTGTTGCACTAGCTAAATACATCAATGAACCAATAATTTGGGAATATCTCAATTGATCCTTTGCTATTCGTTGGTTCTTTCGTAATAGCACACTTGGATCATACGGCGTTGGAGCAGGTTTGCAATCGCTATAGCCAAAGCGACTCAACACCTTTTCCACATAATGGGACTGCTCAAGAGTAATCCCACCGTCACCTTCTCTTAACAATTTAATGTTTAAGATGACATCCGCTACTCCCAAATCTTTCATTTCAAAGTTTTCGGACAAGAAGTCCTTGACTTCCTTAATCACATTAAGGTTTGTCCCAAAGATCAGTATGTCATCAACATATAGACACATAATCACTCCTTCACCCCCACCATAGCAGTAATACACACATTTGTCAGCTTCATTCACAACAAAGCCGGCAGATGTTAAAGTTCTGTCGAACTTCTCGTGCCACTGCTTAGGTGCTTGCTTAAGGCCATACAAAGACTTCAACAACCTACACACTTTTCCTTCATGACCCTTTACTACAAATCCATCAGGCTGATCCATATAGATTTCCTCTTCCAACTCTCCATTAAGGAAAGCCGTCTTTACATCCATCTGATGAATGATCAGACCGTAGGAGGCACCAAAGACAGAGTACTCTAATAGTGGTCATCCGCAACAGTGAGTAAGTATCAAAGAAGTCCTCGCCTTCTTTACGGGTATAACCCTTGGCCACAAGCCTTGCCTTGTACTTTTCAATCGTACCATCAGGCCTCGACTTTTCTTGAACACCCACTTACATCCTCATGTGTTTACACCCATATGGACGCTCAACAACTTCCCAAGTTCCATTGCTCAAGATGGAATTCATCTCACTCTGACCGCTTCCTTCCAATAGTCGTCCCGAGATGAATAAGCCTCCTCAATGGTTCTTGGAGTATCATCCACTAGATATACAATGAAGTCATCACCAAAAGACTTTGTAGTCCTTAGTCTCTTACTCTTACGAGTTACTTCATTGCCCTCATCTATTGGATTTTTCTCAAAAATGGGCTCAATTTGTATAGGAGTGGAAGGTTTAGGAGAGAAGATAGATTCTTGGCCAGATGAGCTAAGTGTCTCTTTCATAGGAAATAAGTCATCAAAGAATGTGGCATCATTGGACTCAAAAATTGTACCTTCATTCATATCAGGTACTCCAGATTTCACTATTAAGAATCTATATCCAATGCTGTGAAAAGCATAACCAATGAAGACACAATCAACGGTTTTTGGTCCAAGTTTACGCTTCTTTGGGATAGGCACATTCACTTTAGCCAAATGTTTCTAAGCACGTAAATAGGAGAAATTTAATCTTTTCCTCTCCCATTCCTCGAATGGTGTGATTTCTTTATTCTTTGTAGGAACCTGTTTAGGACATGACAAGCAATCAATATAGCCTCACCCCACCATTCCTTGAAAAGTCCACTGTTTCTAACATGGCGTTAACCATCTCGCTTAGAGTACGGTTCTTTCTTTCGGCAACCCCATTTGATTGGGGCGAATAGGAGGCGTCCTCTCATGGATTATTCCATGTTCCTCACAGAATAAATTAAACTCATTAGAAAAGTATTCTCCACCACGATCCGACCTAACCCGCTTGATTTTTCTCTCAAGTTGGTTCTCGACTTGACTTTATAGATCTTAAAATAGTGAAAAGCCTCATCTTTTGACTTTAATAAATACACATAGCAATATCTAGTAGAATCATCAATCAAAGTCATGAAATACCTCTTACCACCCTTTGTCAACTCCCGCTCATCTCGCATAAATCGGTATGAACTAGTTCTAACTATGCCAAGTTTCTACGCCTCTGCGCCTTGTGAGGCTTGCGAGGTTGCTTAGATTGCACACATACTTGACACTTAGAACCTTTGACTTGGGTAAATTTTGGGATTAAATTCATACAAGCTAACCGCATCATGCAACCAAGATTAATATGACAAAGTCGTGAATGCCAAACATCGGTCTCATGATTACAAACATGATTCACAATTTTATTCATGTCCGTTAAAGACAAGCGGAACAAGCCTCCGCTCTCATAGCTTTTTCCAATAAAAGTTCCAATTTTAGAAACAACACATTTATTGGATTCAAAACTAGCTTAAAACCATCTCTACACAATAGAGACCACGACAAGGTTTTTATTTATCGCGGCACGTGATGCACGCTCTCGATCGCACGATTTTTCCTGAAGTAAACTTCAAGTCAATCGTGCGACTCCACGCACAAATGCTCGCGACCCATTCCCCATCAACACGGAGGTAGCCCTGTGACTGGTAAAAGAGAATAAGGATCTGTCAAGACAAACATGTATATTGGCCCCGTGTCAATCCACCAATCGTGTGAACGACATACCGATAGAACGGTAGGTATTGAAACATACCCGGATGTTCCTCCTCAAGATTGCCAATAACAACGCTAGCGGACTTTTTCGCTTATTGTCTTTACGATCGTGGCAATCCTTTGCCCAATGATCGCACCATTACTGCATAAAGCGCTTCCCTTTCCTTTATTCTTCTTCTTCTTGAAGCTAGTAGTTTGAGCGGCCTTGTTCTTGTTCTCGTGCTTTTCAGACTTATTTTTATTCTTCTTGTTGAATTGAAAGATTTTCTTTTGTACCACATTGGCACTAGAACTTTCTTTCCCACGTATATCTTTTGCCCTTGCTTTCTCCTCAACATTTAGAGACCCAATGAGACCAAAGAACGCCGAACTCTTGTCTCTTGTGTTTTAGAGTAGTGGCAAAATCCTCCAAGAAGGTGGCACTTAGCGATGATGCATCCCGCCACAAACTTGTCGGGTAATGCACATGTAAAATTCT
This sequence comes from Otatea glauca, assembly GCA_036346275.1. Classification (NCBI taxonomy): domain Eukaryota; kingdom Viridiplantae; phylum Streptophyta; class Magnoliopsida; order Poales; family Poaceae; genus Otatea; species Otatea glauca. The sequence goes on from CM070720.1 coordinate 33,967,174, forward strand.
CAAGTTCTTTCGCAAGGCTTGAACCTCATGAGCCTGTTTCTACTACAGAGTGGTCATCGACCATCTTGTAGTCATGAAACTGCTCCATGACATAGAGTTCACCGCTGCGTCGGATACTCAATTTTGCCTCAAGTGCATCCACATTTCTTTACCACTTGGCAAAATCATATATACATCAACAAGATTTTCTCCCAAACGCTAATCACGGCGCCTCTAAACAAAGTTATCCGCAGTGGTGAAAGCACTCTCCGCTCAGAGAGAGCCCACTCAGTCGTGGCTTGCCTTGCGCAACGTGATACACGCTCATGGCGATCAACCACAAAATCATCTTGGCGCGCTAACGCTTGTAATTTGCGCCATCAAATACAAGGCTTAAAGCGCAAGCAATAAACCAGAGTTGTAAAATTCCTAGTATAAGGTTTTGGATTGTTGGAAATATTAGGAATTTTCTCAATATTTTAATCCACGTAATTACGTAAATCATGATTAAACAAAGATGCATTTTTGTTCAAAGCCAAAGGTACTAGATAACAAATTATCTATCTCATACGCAAAGACTAATGAACAAGAAATCGGCATGAATAAAACACGGTATAAGTTAATATACCCTTGAGCCGGTGCCACCGCTGGCACAAAGCGCAGTGTAACATTCTCGTTCGCCATGACGGTGAAGTAGACGATCACAGTTGTTGCGAAGAAGCGTTAGTGCGATGAAGAGGCGATGCAAATGCGCGACGCGTTGCGGTCGCGATGCGCTCCAGAACACCTTTCGAAAGATCGCGTGATCGCTCCCCAAAACCTTATCGGCCTTCTATCTCGAGCAAGATCTCAAGAAGGGCGAGGTTCCGAGGCTCGCTCCTCTGCTACTTGTGCGCGCAAAAACAGAGGCGGGAATGCAAAGGACAAGCAGAACAAAGGATGAATGGAGTCTGCGTGGGAGAGTTCTCATGGATTCGAAAAGCACACCGTGGCTCTCCTTATATAGCCTCGCGACATGCAACGGCAGAGCCGCCATTACCACCATCAACTCGGTAGCCGTTACAAGAATCGACGACCATTATGCGACCATCAACCACGTCGCTATGTAATCGACGGCAGCCATCGGTCACATTAATCACTGCGATTCATCGGTCATATTGACTATCAAACGGCAAAACAAACCGCCCCGCCAAAGACATCACGTCCGGATCGCTGCGCGCACAAGACGCACGCCTCGCCTCGACTCGACTCGACTCGACTCGACTCAAGACTTTCTTTTCGACACGCCACGCCACGCCACGCCTCTCGCTTCGGCTCGGCTCGGCATCGGCAAGGCAGCAGTGGCACAGCCTTTACCCTTTTCCACCTTGCTAATTGAGAGACACACAACTCAACTATTTAAGTTGGTCAAATCTTCTCTCAATTACCCATATGGTACTAAACCAATTTCATGACTCCTAGTATTCTAATGGGCCTTTTGAATTTCTATTAAATTAATTATGGGCCATCCCATAATAATCTAACAATCCCCACCAAATTTCAAAGGCACATTTGAAATACTCTCAGTTCCAATGTAGTTTGATATACCAGTTTTTCGATGGAGACTGTTAAGTTGAACTTCCATCTAGAACAAAGGTTACACTCATCCACAACCAACAATGGACTATGCCTTGAATTGACAGTTTGTGCGAACAAGTTTCACCAAAAGTCCTTTATCGATACTAGGCTGCTAAATACATCCCCTCGGTTTGGAGCTTATAAGTCATACTCCTTAGCCTTTCATGAGCCTCTAGAGATCACCCAATCTCATAGACTGTGACTAGCAATCGAACTCATATAGGTGTATTCCTCATAAGATGTTACAGAGGACAACATCTCGCTTATCAAAGCCACTCGGAATACATTAAGGTATAACCAACCTGCCATACTGTAATAGGAGAGTTATTGCATCTCAAACGGAGTGGACTAAGCATGTATACTCTCCTCTCACCAATCACTAGCTTGTCTCAACATCCTAGTTCACGGATCTCCGATCAAATAGGATGAGTTACCACTAAGACATGACTTTATGTGGGTCTCAAGCCCATCTCCTCGATGCTTCATCTATCACATTCCGTGATAGTCCCTTTGTAAAAGGATCTCGCTAAGTTTTTAGCCGTCGGACATAGTCCAACGCTATAACTCCGAGTTTCTCATTTTCTGACGATGACTTCAACCGCCTCTTAACGTGCCTTGATGACTTCATGTTATCCTTAGAATCGTTCACCTTAACAATCACCGTCGATTGTCACAGTTCAAAAGAATAGCAGCACCGGTTTCTCAACCACCGTAAGTCCTTCACAAGTTCACGCAGCCGACGGCTTCCACGAGGTCGATCTAATGCCGTGAGTTCGCTTCCATTGTAGACCTCGTTAAGATGGTCCGCTTGCAAGACTTCCAGAAACAGCTCCACCACCCAATGTGAACACATATCCACTTGTGGCTTTTATTTCATCAAGATCGATATCCAGCTTTGAATCACTATAACCCTCAAGTACCCTAGGGTACCCGGTGTAGTGAATTCCATAACTTGATGTCCCTTTTAGATAGCGCATTACTCTCTCAAGAGCATGCCAATGATTATCTCCGGGTTTGAAACAAACCGGCTTAGTTTGCTCACAAAGAAACGAGATATCGTGCCTTGTTGCACTAGCTAAATACATCAATGAACCAATAATTTGGGAATATCTCAATTGATCCTTTGCTATTCGTTGGTTCTTTCGTAATAGCACACTTGGATCATACGGCGTTGGAGCAGTTTGCAATCGCTATAGCCAAAGCGACTCAACACCTTTTCCACATAATGGGACCGCTCAAGAGTAATCCCACCGTCACCTTCTCTTAACAATTTAATGTTTAAGATGACATCCGCTACTCCCAAATCTTTCATTTCAAAGTTTTCTGACAAGAAGTCCTTGACTTCCTTAATCACATTAAGGTTTGTCCCAAAGATCGATGTCATCAACATATAGACACATAATCACTCCTTCACCCCCACCATAGCAAGAATACACACATTTGTCGACTTCATTCACAACAAAGCGGCGATGTTAAAGTTCTGTCGAACTTCTCGTGCAACGCTTAGGTGCTTGCTTAAGGCCATACAAAGACTTCAACAACCTACACACTTTTCCTTCATGACCCTTTACTACAAATCCATCAGCCGATCCATATAGATTTCCTCTTCCAACTCTCCATTAAGGAAAGCCGTCTTTACATCCATCCGATGAATGATCGGACCGTAGGAGGCACCAAAGACAGAGTACTCTAATAGTGGTCAATCCGCAACAGTGAGTAAGTATCAAAGAAGTCCTCGCCTTCTTTCTCGGTATAACCCTTGGCCACAAGCCTTGCCTTGTACTTTTCAATCGTACCATCGGGCCTCGGCTTTTTCTGAACACCCACTTACATCCTATGTGTTTACACCCATATGGACGCTCAACAACTTCCCAAGTTCCATTGCTCAAGATGGAATTCATCTCACTCTGGACCGCTTCCTTCCAATAGTCGTCATTCCGAGATGAATAAGCCTCCTCAATGGTTCTTGGAGTATCATCCACTAGATATACAATGAAGTCATCACCAAAAGACTTTGTAGTCCTTAGTCTCTTACTCTTACGAGTTACTTCATTGCCCTCATCTATTGGATTTTTCTCAAAAATGGGCTCAATTTGTATAGGAGTGGAAGGTTTAGGAGAGAAGATAGATTCTTGGCCGATGAGCTAAGTGTCTCTTTCATAGGAAATAAGTCATCAAAGAATGTGGCATCATTGGACTCAAAATTGTACCTTCATTCATATCAGTACTCCAGATTTCACTATTAAGAATCTATATCCAATGTTGTGAAAAGCATAACCAATGAAGACACAATCAACGGTTTTGGTCCAAGTTTACGCTTCTTTGGGATAGGCACATTCACTTTAGCCAAACAAATTTCAAGCACGTAAATAGGAGAAATTTAATCTTTTCCTCTCCCATTCCTCGAATGGTGTGATTTCTTTATTCTTTGTAGGAACCTGTTTAGGACATGACAAGCAATCAATATAGCCTCACCCCACCATTCCTTGAAAAGTCCCATTGTTTCTAACATGGCGCTAACCATCTCGCTTAGAGTACGGTTCTTTCTTTCGGCAACCCCATTTGATTGGGGCGAATAGGGAGGCGCCCTCTCATGGATTATTCCATGTTCCTCACAGAATAAATTAAACTCATTAGAAAAGTATTCTCCACCACGATCTGACCTAACCCGCTTGATTTTTCTCTCAAGTTGGTTCTCACTTGACTTTATAGATCTTAAAATAGTGAAAAGCCTCATCTTTTGACTTTAATAAATACACATAGCAATATCTAGTAGAATCATCAATCAAAGTCATGAAATACCTCTTACCACCCTTTGTCAACTCCCCGTTCATCTCGCATAAATCGGTATGAACTAGTTCTAACGGTGCCAAGTTTCTCGCCTCTGCTGCTTTGTGAGGCTTGCGAGGTTGCTTAGATTGCACACATACTTGACACTTAGAACCTTTGACTTGGGTAAATTTTGGGATTAAATTCATCTTGCTAACCGCATCATGCAACCAAGATTAATATGACAAAGTCGTGAATGCCAAACATCGGTCTCATGATTACAAACATGATTCACAATTTTATTCATGTCCGATAAAGACAAGCGGAACAAGCCTCCGCTCTCATAGCCTTTTCCAATAAAAGTTCCAATTTTAGAAACAACACATTTATTGGATTCAAAAACTAGCTTAAAACCATCTCTACACAATAGAGACCACGACAAGGTTTTTATTTATCACGGCACGTGATGCACGCTCCTCGCCGCACGATTTTTCCTGAAGTAAACTTCAAGTCAATCGTGCCGACTCCACGCACAAATGCTCGCGACCCATTCCCCATCAACACGGAGGTAGCCCTGTGACTGGTAAAAGAGAATAAGGATCTGTCAAGACAAACATGTATATTGGCCCCGTGTCAATCCACCAATCAGTGAACGACATAATCGATAGAACGGTAGGTATTGAAACATACCCGGATGTTCCTCCTCGAGATTGCCAATAACAACGCTAGCGGACTTTTTTCGCTTATTGTCTTTACGATCGTGGCAATCCTTTGCCCAATGATCGCATCCATTCTGCATAAAAGCAGCTTCCCTTTCCTTTATTCTTCTTCTTCTTGAAGCTAGTAGTTTGAGCGGCCTTGTTCTTGTTCTCGGGCTTTTCAGACTTATTTTTATTCTTCTTGTTGAATTGAAAGATTTTCTTTGTACCACATTGGCACTAGAACTTTCTTTCCCACGTATATCTTTTGCCCTTGCTTTCTCCTCAACATTTAGAGACCCAATGAGACCAAAGAACGCTTTGAACTCTTGTCTCTTGTGTTTTAGAGTAGTGGCAAAATCCCTCCAAGAAGGTGGCAGCTTGGCGATGATGCATCCCGCCACAAACTTGTCGGGTAATGCACATGTAAAATTCTCAAGTTCTTTCAAGAAGGCTTGAACCTCATGAGCTGTTTCTACTACAGAGTGGTCATCGACCATCTTGTAGTCATGAAACCGCTCCATGACATAGAGTTCACCGCTGCGTCGGATACTCGAATTTTGCCTCAAGTGCATCCCATTTCTTTACCACTTGGCAAAATCATATATACATCAACAAGATTTTCTCCCAAACGCTAATCACGCGCCTCTAAACAAAGTTATCCGCGGTGGTGAAAGCACTCTCCCGCTCGGAGAGAGCCCACCTCAGTCGTGGCTTGCCTTGCGCAACGTGATACACGCTCATGGCGATCAACCACAAAATCATCTTGGCGCGCTAACGCTTGTAATTTGCGCCATCAAATACAATTGGCTTAAGCGCGGCAATGAAACCAGAGTTGTAAAATTCCTAGTATAAGGTTTTGGATTGTTGGAAATATTAGGAATTTTCTCAATATTTTAATCCACGAATTACGTAAATCATGATTAAACAAAGATGCATTTTTGTTCAAAGCCAAAGGTACTAGATAACAAATTATCTATCTCATACGCAAAGACTAATGAACAAGAAATCGGCATGAATAAAACACGGTATAAGTTAATATACCCTTGAGCCGGTGCCACCGCTGGCACAGCGCAGTGTAACATTCTCGCTCGCCATGACGGTCGGGCGAGACGATCACGGTTGTTGCGTTGAAGCGTTGGTGCGATGAAGAGGCGATGCAAAGCGCGACGCGTTGCGATGCGAATGCGCTTCGGAACACCTTTCGAAAGATCGCGTGATCGCTCCCAAAAACCTTATCGGCCTTCTATCTCGAGCAAGATCTCAAGAAGGGCGAGGTTCCGAGGCTCGCTCCCTCTGTTACTTGTGCGCGCAAAAACAGAGGGGAATGCAAAGGACAAAGCAGAACAAAGGATGAATGGAGTCTGCGTGGGAGAGTTCTCGCGATTCGTAAAAGCACGTACGTGGCTCTCCTTATATAGCCTCGCGACATGCAGCGGCGAGAGCCGCCATTACCGACCATCAACTCGGTGGCCGTTACAAGAATCGACCATTATTATGCCACCATCAACCACGTCCGTTATGGTAATCGACGGCGGCATCGGTCACATTAATCACTGCGATTCTGGTCATATTGACTATCAAACGGCAAAACAAACCGCCCCGCCAAAGACATCACGCCCGGATCGCTGCGCCACAAGACGCGCGTCGCGTCTCGACTCGACTCGCACGCGACACGCCACGCCACGCCACGGCTCGGCTCGGCCAAGGCAGCGTGCATGTAACCACCTTTACCCTTTTCCACCTTGCTAATTGAGAGACACACAACTCAACTATTTAAGTTGGTCAAATCTTCTCTCAATTACCCATATGGTACTAAACCAATTTCATGACTCCTAGTATTCTAATGGGCCTTTTGGAATTTCTATTAAATTAATTATGGGCCATCCCATAATAATCTAACAATAATGTCTAACAAGGCCATGTTAATTTTCTAACACTATTCAGTCAATGACGCTTGGAGTTTCGACGAACTGCAAGAACAAATTACCAAGGGATATTTATGAGAATGGACCATGCCCTTCGGGAAGATTACAATCAAGAACCAACATTTGATGGTTCTGTTTTGGGGTTTTCCAAACAATTTCTCACTTTGATCGCAGACATATGGGGGGCTTAGCCCTCGTGGTCGTGATATATCGAGAAGCTATTAACCACCGAGGTGCAGATACAGTTGTACAATCTGCGTGAAGTGATACATCAGTTCTATCTACCTAATCTGACGTTCTGAACTTTAGATGGCTCATTGGATTAACGGAACTCATTTTGGTAACCCTGGACATTGTACGGCCGTTGCAGTCTTTGTTTTATAGTATTGCAATGAATATACATGGATGTAGCCCTTTGTGGTTAATTTTGATATTAAATAAACATGCCAAACTTTGATTTAATAGAATGTGATTATACTTGTCATTTAGCATCGGTACTACTGGTACTTTGCACTTGCCACCTGCAAGGATCTTTCTTCTTTGTTAAGAGGGCTTTCAATCTTGTGTTGTGTATATTTTTTGTGCAAGAAAAGTCGCATGGTTATCGGTGAGTATGAAAAAAAAAACAAAATTGGTTTCTCCTGGGAATAGACATGAAGATAACCAAAGTTAAGCTTAAAGGATTACGATTGATCATATAGATATCCGAGGTTGTATGTATACATGCGCCGAAGGCCAGGCTTAGCATAAATGACACATCTGCACTTACAAAATCCTGAACAGCCCTAGTCAACTGCTGAAAGGAACCCTAGAAAAACAGTCTAATTAAGCAATCGTTGTCATCACCATCTGCTTCACAAACTCGATTCTTTGCAACCTCTCTTCCAGATCCTGCTTCGACGCATCATCCATCACACCCTGATTCGACCTGCAAGCAAGAAGAAAGCATTTGGAGCAGGCAACATTGTAAGGATTCAGCATCATCTTGCACATTTTCAAGTTGCTTCCAACAGTATTACACAATCCTTACCTTTGATTATCTGAGGAAGGTGAAGCATCTCCCTCCTCAACTTCACCGGGCTTCGAATCGACCGGAGGTGCAATGCTGCAGATGAACTGCATGAGCAGCGGGTCAGGAGAAGAATCAGGAGCTTGCCTGCCCATGCAGTGGGAGGGTGCTTCAAAGTAGTCGTCCTCTTCATATACTTCCTTGTCAGCTACTGGGCTTGGCTTAGAAGAAAGCTTCCTCCTCTGTGACTCATGATCAAAATGCCAATGCTAATGAGCTCCAATATGGCTTGAATGTCTGTTCATGACACTACTAGCAGTGAAGTCACTGTGAAAGTAGTACCTTCAGTAGAAGTGAGTGTTGATTCCTGAAATGTTCAGACATGTCTGTCCCAAGGTTGTTGGCGCAGATCGGACACACCTGAAGAAAAGCCCATTCAATCATCATAGGGGGGATAAACTGAACCAAGATCAAGATGAAACCAATCCTAGCTATAATTCACAACTAATGTTGCTTAATGCATTTGTGTAGTCTATGCAATGAATTAACCTGGCACAAGACTTCCTTTTTATGTATTTATTTATTTTTCACTCAATTTAACACAGAAGTTCAATTAATCCAGATTCAGTGATGTTTCTACAAGCAAACGGGAATGTAGTTGCAGTTAGAATGAGGGAAAAAAGGGCATCTCTTCTTACATCATTTCTCATGTCAAAGCAATGCTCCTCCTGCAGATGGTCACGAAGGAAACGAAACTCCACGTCAATGTAACAGAATGGGCAAGGGAAGTACTCCCACCACTCATTGTCTCCTGAATTACAAAATATATGAATCAGTGCCTCTCAAAAAGAAGAGAGAGAAAGAATCAGTAAGTTTCAGTGTTTTTTTTCAATTGCATTATGAATGACATCTGCACTTTCAGAGTATTTCTATGCTATGTCAAACAAGGAAAAAAGAAGAAGGAAAAGACCCTAAAACAAATGTGAGCCAACTTGACATTTACTAGTCTGAACTTTTCCTGTGTCCTTATGTTGCAATTTGACAATGCCAATAAGCCCAATTCACACCAACAGTCTCTCTCTCTCTCATATGATCCACACTGCAAACCTTTTAGTCCCGAAAATCAAAAGATTGTTCATAAAACCATTAGAATAAATTTCATTGTGATTTTTCCTCTTACAGAAATGATCTACCGGAGTGTAAATATATGACAAATAGTTCTAAAAACGGGAAAGACTGACTTTTTGTTCTTACTTCTAATGGAACAGAAGATGCACACGAGAAAAAAAAAACCCTTCATCAAACCTCTAAAAATATTTGTGATCCTGTTGGCAAGAGATCAAATAACCAGGACAAACATCAAAAAGACAATAAATCTGAGAGCAGAAAACACTCAAGAACCAAACAGAGCTGAGTACCCAGCTGCAAGAATCATTCAAAGAGCTCAGTGGTTGCCAAGAACCAAAATTTCTTGTGAACATGTAGAAACACAGCAAAATATCTTTGGACAAGAGAAACAAACAAAGAAAAGAACAATCAACCACCAACTATGAATAGAACGAAATGGCCAAAATTCTTGTAGAGACCTGCAGGTTGATGGTGAGGGTGGCCATAAAGGTGTTGTCTTCCTGTTGGTAGGAAGCCGTAGTGAGCCTCCACTTCCATCTCAGTACCACTTCTCACTACTCTTCTCTCTGTAAGCTATCCTCTTGTTCACCTCAACGACAACACATTCAAAGCAACAGAAAGGATAGGAGGTGGGTAGGTCTTTGCTCCACGCTCCTCATGTGTGTTTATATATGGTTGTCAAGAGCCTTGCCTTTTTTGCTGCAGGAATATTTCTGCATGATATCTAAAAAGCAAAGTGAAAGAAAAGCTGATTAAAAGGCATTTATAATGATGCTGGTTAGGTGAGGCGAGAAGATTTTTTTTTTTAACTTTTCCTTAGGAAAGAGCTGTAAAACATGGACCAGTTGCTTCTGAGTTGTTTAAGACTGAAACTTTCGTAATAAACACCATTGCACATTCTTCTGAGCCAACTTGACATGAAGCGAACTGGGGAGTATGATAAGTTTTGCTCATACACCTTGCTCTTGTCCAAACTAAAAGGTCACTACTTGACCATTTATCAACTATTTGTGATCCAATGTGGATTACACATACACTTGCATTAAGCAATTTACAGTGCTATACACATGCAGCCTCTGAATTCTGAAGGCATTTTTAACTTTTGTCAGCTATTACCAGCAAGACACGTTGCATTGTACGGAACTCCACAAAAGAGTAGAGATCATTGGGGGCATGTGACCTGTAGATAAACAAATGATGTAACTTGTGCCCTTAAGTATCAGGAAAAAAAACAGTGAAGCAGAGTTGTTGTTGATTAGTAGTCACAATATTCTTCATGACCAGTCTTGTTCGTGTCCTGCTTTAATTTTTTTCTCCTTTTGGGTTTGGCTTTTCTCCCTTTTGGATAAACCTTTTTGGAAACATGGAAGCCAAGTCTGGTTGGAAAGTTTCAGCAAAACAATGTGTATGCAATATTTAGATTTGAGAGCTTAGCCATTAAGATTAAGGTGTGTCCCTCTCACCGACTTGTAAATACATTTGGCTCTATACCAATTGCCGCACGGAAAGCTTAGCTTTTGTAAGAGCTTACAGGATAGTAGGAATTTGCCATGAAAGGACATAGATTGCTGACTAGTACAATCACAAGGACAAAGGGAAACCTCTTATGTATTAAAGAAACAGAAGTTTAATTTGCAACTGAATTAGGACTGTCTAAAGCATGTTTATAGGCTGAAATTTGTTTAGAGAAAGCTCTGAATTGATGTAGCAGCTAAATTCCATTGTAAAACTAGAGACACTTTGATCTGAACTCCAAATAGATTACACAAGAGATTGAGCTTGAGTAATCCTCCAAAGATGAAGGCACTCCAAAAGCCCATCCATTCTGTTCTCCCCATTTTATGTGAACAGTGGTGGTGAAGTGTGTGATAGTATCTTTCATGGCCAGCAGCAATGAAACCTGAAAGGTGGCCCCTGGTGCTTGTGGAACAGTGGAAACCATCTCATGGACATGTGATTATTCCTTTTCTGTACGGCCCCCTCTCTCTCTCTCTCTCTCTGGCCCTACCTACGTCCTCAAAAAGCAGAGCATCACTCTGTGTGTTGTGTGTGTGTCCACTCAGTCACCAGTCACTCAGGAGGAGCAGTGATGTGCATGTGCTCAGAAAGCTTTTTTCTTTCTGTGAGAGTGCAGTGTACTGTAGTGCATTTCATGGTTGTTGTGTTGTGGACATTGGATTGGAGTTGGAGGCGGAGAGAACATCTTTCTTTACCTGCAAGAAAAGAAAATGATTTGCTTGTCTGTTTTTCGTTTTCTTGAGGGCAGATTTCATTTAATACCTTGCCTGCTTCCTGTGCCTTTCTTTGTTGGTTTCTGCACGTTGTCATCGATGGCATGTCACGTTCACGATGCGTCTCAGCTGAGGACTGATTGATTCGTTGGCCTTTTATACTAGAGTTGGATTGTTTCTACGTACTGTGCGTAGTAAAAGATATTTGCAGGTTTATGAGACACGTTTCGATCGACCTATAGTAGCTTTTCCACATCCTCTTAAGCTTAATCATTTTCACCTTTGTTCCTCATAAACCTTACAGTTCACAGCAAACGATTTGAGCTAGAATTCCAGTTACTTCATCACAGATTCAGGAAGAACAAAAGAAGCAAAACACCTAACAAATCCATCCGAATATTATTGAAGTTTTCGTTCCAGCTTATGCAAGCATTTCTAGATTTGAGCCTCAGCTGGGTAACAGGACAGCTTCAACGCCATCACTCACCATGTACCACTGTCTGTCTGACTGAGAACCCTGATCCAATCGAAAATCCTATGTGTATCTAGTTTAAAAGCTGGCAAAACCAAACGGCAAACACGAGATCAAAACACATCTTAGAACTGAAAGTTTTCACAACAGCATAACATTGGAGATGAAAACAGGCAGAAAGGTATGGTTCATGTCACATGCAGGCATGAGTTGAACAAAGTCATACAGAACCACAAGGGTTCAGGAGGTGAGGGCGAATGGTGATTCCGCGCAAGTTCTACTACTCTTCCTTTAGTCATTTATATCACATTATCAACACATCCAGTGCGACATCGTTACATAGGTGCTACGAATTGAAACAAGTTTGATGCTGTGATACTCTATCAGCACAGAAGATTGTATAGATACACATATGAAAACAGCAATGTGGTGGTGCAGTTCAGGCTCTAGCGGACGAGGTCTAACAATACCAAACAAACCCCACCAACAGCTCCCAGTAAGCAAGCTATTGGCTGAGCAATTTAGAATCGCAGGCCACAATCTTCACCTTGCTAACTTGTTCTGTCGCGTCCTCGTTCTTGAAGTTGGCATCTGTCAAGATGAATGTCCAGACATTGTCACAAAACCTGTAGGTGTGCAGATGGCCCTGTACAGAGAAAAGAACAGACATCAGTAACCTGATAAGATATCAGTGTAAAACAAATGCAATGACAAAAATGTCAACGAAGTGAAGCACGAGTCTGAACTACAGCTGCATGTACTGACAGTATTACAGGCTGGAAAAACATTAAATCATCATATCTTCTCCTGCATCAGACCACTCATTAAATAAAATAAAGCCATTAAACAAAGGCTTATTGAATGATTGCGTCCAACATGACAGGCGGCTTAGGTTACCATCCCTAGAATGGCAAAATTCTGGAGTTTTGTTGGAAAGTGCACAATTCCTCACATTTTCAGCAAGATAAAAATAGAGATTGATCAACACCAGATTCCATCACTTCCAATTACAACCAAGAATCCAGGTCAATGTCAGATTGTAGAATGTATACATGAATTCTTCCCACAAGTCCATTTTAGTGTGGATTTATTAGAAAAGGGGTATCTCAAAGACTCAAACCCAGCCGAGGACAACTATATAAACAGCAGCAGGAACCATCACATTCCCTGTATATCCTAGGTACAGGCATCCATGGACGGGAACAGATTCAAGGAGGGGGCTAGCACCTATAAATCTACAAGAGTTTGCATGGCTGGGCACCAACAACATGCCATTTGAAGGGGCAGGGATGTTGGTACGGTGTGAGATGTCTCCAGCTCATTTTTACTTCTGGAAACCGACTAGTCTACTCAGTTTTTTCAAATTTTAAGTTGTAAATGCTGTTTTCCTCAAACTTAGCCCAGGAGACTTCTTTCTCTAAAGAAAGGGTAAACATGCTACCCATAGTTGGGGGGAGACATAATCTTTGGTCAGTTCATGTTTATGATTATCCCTGATTCTGACATCAATTTTCTATCAGGTTCAAATACAAGCTGGACATGGCGAAAATGAAATTCAAATCCCATTTTCCATATAATAGTGAACCATAAGATCTGATTTTAAAAGGCATTTGACACTAGTCTATACCCCTTTATAATGCACCTAAGCAATTTTTCCTACATCCACCCTAAATAATGTACCTCATTAGAGATGGTCCAATATTCGTGCACCCAACAAAACGTCCCCAGAAACTTGCATCCATCAAAATGAACGTCTCAGATCTTTCCTCAATTTTACTCACCCACATCCGATGGCTGTTGTTTAATGTGTCTAACTCATTCATTCATGTGGCCCACAACAGGAGAGCCCGCACATATATATTTCAATTGAACTATATATATGGAATTTATGTTGCAAATCTAAACCCATTTGATTTTGATTCAATATTTACCATACCAGTCAGTACCATGAATCGCGCGCTTAATTTTCTTCCATTCATGCATGTGCACCGCATCCTATACAAGGCGCTCACGTACCGCTGCCATAATATTATTTAGCGAAAAATATTATATAAGGAATGTGTGTATGAAATGCAATTATCGTGTGATAAATATAAGGAATAAGTTCATTTTAGGACTTATTCCTAAATACACTATGGGAAGTAATGAGATATTCGATAATAATTAGCCTCAATCAGACGCACAAATGGTGCTATATGTTAGCATTCATATTTAGATGACAATTAGGAAGCCATTATTGGTCCAATTTTCCAGATGACATCTCGCTTTGCTTGGCTGCTCGACCCGCCCGGCGCCGACTACACCAGGGCTTGCGCCACGCGATCGGCCTCGGAGATGGACGCGTACCTTTGCGCGGAGCGGAGGCGAGGAGGTCGTCGACGCCGCCTCGCGGAGGCGATCTTCGGCGAAGCGCATGCGTGGAGGAGATCAAGGGCAACACCTTCGGCATGCGGATCCTCCTGTTTATTTCCTTGTTTGATTCGCTCTCCTTCCAAATATGTAGTACATACAGTTTTGGCAATTCAAGTCTGGTTTCCTTGCATGCAGATCCTCCCTGTTTATTCCCTTGTTTGATTCGCTCTCCTTCTAAATATGTAGTATGTACAATGTGATCACAAGATTATTTATTATTAAGTATTATATTCATACTTATCTTTTATTTAATTGATAAGCAGATGTACTGCCGTCGTAGCGTTAGCACTGGCACTATACTAGTGTTTGTAATTTCGTTCTGTTGAAGATTAATCGGGCAAGAAAAAATACAAGTCATTCCAGTTCGTTTGGCCCATACAAGGGTTCCTTCTCTTACACGATCCATGCTAATGGTTTGGATATTAAGAAAATCCATCAGTACTTGACGTGATACAAATTAAGATAACTGAAAGAAACTATGGTCACAAAAGCATATGAGAGATAAGTGGCAGCTTCAGAAGCTCTTGTCTAGTTATGCCCGTGCATTATTTTGACAGGTCTTGGTTTTCGTACTCTTTTTTTATGCAATTTCAGTGCTCACCAATTTGTGCAATATCCGTCAAAAAGAACAACATATGCAAGACAGACTTTACCGAGTCTCTCCCCTTAACAGCTGTGAATGGAATCCTTAGATTTCTTTCCTTTACCAAGGTGTGAATGAACAAGCTAGTTGCATTGCAATGCAGAATTGATACCAAGTGCATGTATTGGGCTGCCTAGAAAACTTTAACATATTTCTCATGTTCCAGAAGGTCATAAATCTAGAACCAGATAAATTACTTCGCAACTGCATAGCAATTATGGATAGTAATGAGCCCTCCAAACACGCGAACATCGAACTGATGCGAACAGCACAACAGGTAACACAAATGAATACAGGTTGTCTACTGTTTATAGAAAGAACATTGTCACCCCTACAGGAGTACATACCTTAATAGTAACCTTGCTCTTCACTTGGTTTTCTAACGCATCGGTCATAGACTAGAAAAAAGAAAATGCAAACAAATAAAATGAATCATCCGGATGGAAAAGATTTTAATGTTTCCCACTAGGAAGGGAAACAGGTACATGTATAGCTGAAGAAGGGGTCCATATCGCACCTTATCAAACTGGACAAGCACTTGAATGGCGAGCTCAGGGCTGAGAGTGCCACTGGAGACCATCTCGTCCAGCGTCTCAGTGAGGCACATGCCAATGGTGGACCTCCGGTACAGCTCGAAGGTGGCCATCGCCTTGCCTGCGGCCAACACACGCCCTGCTATTATTAACTAGCATCCATTCATGGAGTCAAATCTGAAGAAAAGATATCCCATTCGATACGCGCAAGTACATACATATAGCAATTGCAATCACACAATCAAGAATCCCTGTACTTAACATTTCGCATCATTTGGTCGCTCCCCCTTGGAGATCAACCATTCCTTGCTAAAAGAAGAAATATTTTCGCGCGATCCCACCGTCTCTCCGTCGACACAGTACGAAAGGCCGCGAATTTCCAGCGATTCATTCGAGCAACGAGGAAAACCTCCCCACTTGAACAGATCCTAGAAACCAGCGTAGCTCACCCAGAGCAACCGAAGCCCAAGAATAGCACCAGCGAACAATTATTAAAACCCGGATCGAAGGGTGAGAGCGGAATCACCTGCGCACGCGGGGCGGTGGGGTCCCGGCGGACGGTGGCCGGATCTGGAGGCTCCGGGGGCGGGATCCGGAAGGTTCGTGAGCGCGGTGCGAGGAGGATCTCGAGAGAGCGAAGGAAGGAAGCTGGTGGAGGCTCGAAATCGAAAGGGAGGCCTTATATATCTCGCGAGCAGAGAAGAAATTGGGAGGGAACTGAAGGCAAGGCAAGGCAAGCAGCTGCCGCTCTTGTCTCCTCCTCTGACTCCCGAGCTGCTGCCTGTTATCGCTGCCTCTGCACTGCTGCTTGCTGCGAATTTACAGTCTTGCCCCCCGATGTGGGCTGGCATTTGCTTCGATTCGATCTCAATGGGCCGGGCCGGACGATACAGAAGATGAATCAAACCCACTTAGTGGGCCACTCAGCTCTCAGCTGGGCTGGGCTTTCGAATCTAGGGTTTTCCCTAAATTTCTCCTGCATGCGTAATTACTTCACAAACTAGTATAGTGCCTGTGCTAACGCTACGACGACAGTACACTCGCTTATCAATTAAATGAGAAGATAAGTATGAATACAACATTTAATAATAAAAGAGAAATTTAGAATTTTAAATGAATTTAGAAAGAAAAATGGAACTAAATGGAAGTCGAATAGGCGAAAACGGGCTCCAAAAGATTTTAAATCAAGAAAGAGAAAGAAAAAAGAATTTTCTGATATTAGATTATTATTTTTGCAGCTTCCACAGAGAGCACAGCGTGCTCTCTCGGCTTGGCTTGAGCAAGGGAGAGGAAGGCCGGGGTGGCCGTGGGTCGCAGATGGTCGAGATTAGTGCGGCGAGATCGCCAAGACCGACGCCATGGGGAGAGGAGTCACGATTATGTGAATTTCACTGGGAAAGATGACGGTGATGGCTTAGGTTACCTCCAAAATCCGCGATCTTTACAAGAGGAGCACTGGGATTTACGATGCGATGGGTGGAGGAGAGCTCACGGCTTTTATAGCACCAAACAAGCATATTTATGAAACCATAATTTGGGATCAAATCAGATTGGGAGGAAATTTTAGCAATAGAGCACGAAATTTGGGAATTAACACCATAGATGGAAAGAGGAGATTTGGTGCGGGATTGATGGAGCTTTGGAGCTTCTTTCTTGCTTTAATGGAGGAGGAAGAGAATAAGCTTCTTTGTCCAGGTCATGACTAAAAGAAGCTACAAGTGAGTTGCCTTCATTTTTTTAAATATAGAAGGATTTTTGAAAAGACAAACACATTAGGTTAAAAATTCTAGAAAAATCTCAAAAAACTTTCGATTATTTTGTACTTAATAAAATTATTTTAAAAAATTAAATTATAAATTTGCCGAGGCACTACGCGGCGCAAGGTCGTGACCGACAAAGAACTCGCCGGCGTCGGCAAAGCCACCGATGACGCATCGTGGAGCCATTGCGGACCTCGTTCTCTCGATCACGCCGCCCATCTCCCGATTTCCTTTTCCCAAAGACGTAATGTATGGTCCTTTCCTTTTCGGGACTTTTGTTTCCTTTTCCTTGATTCCAAGACGTTTGTTTCCTTTTCCTTGTTGATCTTGGAGATGAGGAAGGTCTGTTGTGGACCACAAGGTTTATTTCGGAAAAATATGGAAAAATAAACCGCGCGCCACATCACCGGATCCGCAAGGAAAAAGATAAAAATTAAACATGCTTTCACGCCACCGGTTCCGCGAGAAAAAATTGAAAAAATTAAGCAAGACTCACGACATGCTTGGTTCCTTAGATAAAAATGAAAACAAAAATTCAGCTCTTCGTATACCAAATTAGGCTCTATGGTTCTAGATCCGTAAAAAGTCTCGAGAAGGGTCATATTCGAAAAAAATACGATCACAATGCCGGGACAATAAAAATTCAAGTCTTATTTTCTTGCATGCGGATCCTCCTGTTTATTTTCTTGTTTGATTCACCTCCTTCCAAATATGTAGTACGTACAATTTTGGCCATTAAAAAATTCAAATCTGGTTTCCTTGCATGCAGATCCTCCTTATTTATTTCTTGTTTGATTCGCTCTCCTTCCAAATATGTAGGTGGGGAGGTCTCTTGTGGGCCACGAGGATGATTAGACACACTAAATAATGACCATCTGATGTGGGTGAGTAAAACTGAGGAAAGACCTGAGACGTTCATTTTGATGAATGCAAGTTTCTAGGGACGTTTTGCTGGGTGCACGAACATTGGGCCATCTCTAATGAGATGTATTATTTAGGGTGAACATAGGAAAATTTGCTTAGATGCATTATAAAAGGGTATAGATTAGCTTCGAACGGCCGTCTTAAAAAAAGAAAAGCTTTCCGCAAGGAGGGCCAGTTTGCGGTTGCGGCATAGTGCTTACCACGTGGAATCTAGTTGGTTACCCAAACCTTTACTGATTCGCGGCTAGGGTGTGTGACGTCTTCGGCAGATCAAACACAATATACCGATCAAATAGCAAGAATAATCGTGAGGAGCACACACGATACAAGGAGTCAAAACTCACTTTTTTATTAGATTAATTATCTTGTACAAGGGGTACCATATTTATAGCTAAAGCCTATAAGAGATATATTCGGATTCACTCACAGCGAAATAGAGTCCAAATGTATTTGAATAATTAGGATCAAGGGTGGTACTAGAGGGTGTCGGGTATGCCTTAGTATCCAAAAAATTGAAAAGTGCTACAAGATGACATTTTCAATAGATCAAATTTGTTGATTGAATTGGTTCTAATTTTAGTAGTTTGGGATTTCAAAGACCTTAGAACCGATTCGCGCATTACAGCGGTTGAAAAAATCGTTGAGATAGAGATTTTGATAGAGATTAGGAATTTTTTAGAAAATACCTCCGAAAAAAAACAAAAAACTCTGATCTCTATAAAAAAAATATCTCCTTGAATTTTTTATTAAAAATATTCATGTAAAAAGTTTTAAAAATACAATAATCTAATTTTTAAAAATACAATATTAGTAATGTATATATAGATTCTAGGGCTACGGAGCCTTATAGTCCGAATAGTTCATTGTGATCTACTTAGATCATTTCAATTAAGTCTGAACGAGTGTATAATTGTTCGTCGACATCTTGAAACCCTCCGACTCCGTCCTAATTCCATCCAGTCTAATCCTACAATTCGTGCCTAAACCCCGTACGAATATGAGTTCATTAGCCACGAACCACCAAAAATCCTAGTCTAGTAAGCTTTCTAACACCACTACCGCACGGTATCTTATCTAACTTAATTCTTACACTACCTCAGATCAAATATCTTCACCATTTCAGCTTTTTCTTCTATCTGTTTCAAAACCATTCCTGTTGACCCTAATTTCCTCTCCCTCGGTGGCAATCCGTCCAACTTTTCGAGGAACTCTGATTGATAAAACTTATTTTCTTTTGATGTTATTTTTTCATTATTTATTTGCTCTCTCGTAAAACACGCTACGCTAGACTATATTGACGAACTAAGAGTAGAAGAATTTGGAACGAGAGGAGAAGATCGGAGCATGGAACAGTAGATTTGTACGATGACTTTGAGCAAGAAGGCAAGTCACATCTTTTAATCATGTTGATTCCATATACTATATGTATGCTAGTTTCCTAGTTAACAGGATTTTTTTAGAATACAGTACAAAATAAGGTCCGTGATTACAAATCGATACAACATATTTGCGTATTTACCAAAAGCCCAGTCATATCTGAAACCTGAAAATCCATTTAACCTTTACCAAAACCTCAAAATCCGGTAAACGCTTAAACGAAATCTGAAATTTCGGGTATGGGCCCTACCCCATACCCGAAATCTCATATTTTGGCTAAGCTGGCCGGTTGCGCAATAATTGGTTGCATGCAGCGCCGAAAGCAGCGGGCATGATTATTGGTTGCATGTAGCGCCGAAAGCAGCGACATGTCAAGTCGTTGTTCCCTCTTTTTCTCAATATAAATCCTCCACGGAGAGCGATGGCGATGCAGTGTGTTCACGAGGAGAGCACGAAGACAGCGTGAGGAGATCACGAAGACAGCGTGAGGAGAGTGCGAAGACAACGTGATTAGTTCGTCGGTGTTTTGTTTGTTAAAATTTTCAGGTTTGTCTAAATATACTTGTCTAAATATACTTGTATGTTCTGAGCTGTTTCATTTCAGTAGCACGTGATGGCGGCCATTGCAGTTTCAGAGTTTCTCCGTGAGTCAGTCGATGCCCCACATCGTGCGAGGGCAATTTTTGCAGGAACAACGGTCCGACGCGTTACTATATTACCTGCCATCACTTTTTTTAAGACGCATAACCACTTTGTCGTTAACGTTTCAGTTGCCCCCTCTCTTTTGCCGGTCGTTGCACAAAATAAAAAAGCTGGACTATCGATTCCACATTCCACTAGCTCGTGCAGGTCTACTACCATTTGCGCTCCTCATGAATGGGGCTCAGCTCGGAGGAGGCTTGACTACACCCATGCCTGCCATCGATCGTGCACTTCTCACTGGTCTCGTCGACCGATGGCGGCCAGAGACACACACCTTTCACCTACCATTCAGTGAGATGTTCATCATTTTGAAGGACGTGGCCATGCTAACCGGCCTGCCTATCAGGGGACAGCTGTTGGTTCTTCCTCGCCCCAGCAGACAACAGTGGCAGCACTAAATCGCAGAGAGGTATTGCATGATATAATGTTATTTCATGTTTGTAATGTGCACGATATCATCGACTCTCTTAATCTGGAGTTCATGCAGTTTCGGTGTCCCATACGTATGGAAGGAAAATGGTGTCTCCATGACTTGGCTACAGGGATTGCAGGAATACAATCTATGCCCACCTGATGCCGATGAAGCTACCGTAGGGCGCCACTACGAAGTATACCTCTACTACTTACTGGGTGGTGTTATGTTCACGACGACCGTCGGAGACCTCATCTTCCCGCACATCGTGTGGATTGCTCGTCAGTTGGGCGCCAACCTTGATGACATCCCAGCCTACGGCTGTGGATCTGCGGTCCTAGCGGACACCTACCGTGGTTTGTGCGATGCATGCCATCAGCAGACTTACAGGGGCAGTATTGATGCCTGCAACTCCTTCAGATGTGGAGTTGGGAGTACCTTCCAATCTTTCGGCCGGAGGTACTCTGTTGTCATAGACGATGACATGCCGGATGCCACTCGCCCTACAATGGGGTACCGTTGGATGCACGCACGGCTATGATGGTCGCCAACGGGTGACCACGCGAGCTACACGCGTGTTATCGCCGACTTGGACTTGCTGACCGCAGAACATGTCACCTAGGATCCATGGACCGTGCAACGAGCCGAAGAGCTTGCGACTAATGGCTGTATCTCTTCTTGTTGCATGGTCGACCACGGCCTGTGGATGACTACGTGCTTCCTCTTGTACATGAACATGGTCGAGGTCTACTCGCCCGAACGGATCCAGAGGCAGTTCGAGTGGCAGCAGCTAGTCCCTGTTCCAGCACCGCGGGACGCCGGGAGCTCTCATGGTTATGCATTTTATTATTTTCAATATTTGCCCCCTATATGCAAATTTCAAAATCTTACATTCTTGCAATTGTAGGAGAAGCGCGAAGGGCAGTGCGGCCGCAGTGAACTGGACCGTCATCCACGCTCCGCACATTACACGATGGATGGAGACAGCGTTTCAGGAGGTTGTCCATCCCTTTGGACTATATGACCCCGAGGAATATGACAACTACCTTACATGGTACCGTGCCCGCACACATCCCACTTTACTGAGCGAGGAGGTCGACGAACGAGCCATGGCCTATCCAGAGGACCGATCTCGATAAGTCCATATTTTGGTACTCCCAATATCGTACTAATGTCTTTCGTAAATTTCTTCACTCAAGTTCTAATACCCCCGTACTGCCATGCATACGTAGGAGGCATCGAAGCTATATACCCAAGCGGATCAACTTGCGGCCCAAACTGCAGGCACCTCTAGCTCCTCGTCACCAGCAAATCAGATGGGACGATACCTCGCGTGTAGGGGGTCCCGATTCCTCTCAGCGATCTGTCGTCTTGGAGAATCTTCACGTCCTCCCGCCCGCAGCTACGAAGATGCTCACATGGACCCTGCTCGTAGCTCACAGGCCAGGCGGTCCAGCACCAGCCGTCCCTCCAGTGCTGACGTGCACGACGCCAGACGTCGTGCATCCACGTCCCATGCATCGAGCCATTCATCGTGACGTCATTCTGTCCTCCCCCCGTTGAAGTACCAGCCGAGGCCTTCGCACAACATGACAAAAGACCCGGTCCTTCTGCACCACCGGAGGTGCCCCATTTATCACACTCCTTTGGGACGGACGTTAGTCACACACAACACTGGAGCGAGGCCGAAGATTTTGAGTTTGACCGCATGTCCGCCCCTACCTTCACTGGGCTACTTGGTGTGCAGCAACATGGACCTCCTCCCTACGAGGCGGGGACCTCACAGCCAGCAGCCGGCGTACTCTATACGGCTCCCCTAGGGACAGAGGATGCAAGTACGTGGTACAACTGGATCCACGCGAGCGGAGGACAATACACATTCCAACCGGGCCTCATTCCCTAAGACGAGTATTTCGACGTACCAGCAGGCACAGAGAGGCATGGGCCATCACAGGCCGCGGGACAGAGGGAGAGATATGCCCCAGACGCGTACACCCCAGAGGACTTCACCAGAAGGCAGGGTGGACGGCGCCAAGGGAGACACTGACGCTTTTTTTATAGCTGTGTGTACTGTATTGATTACTTTAACCTACTTGTCATGTCAAATAACTATTGTGTGGTCCAATTTGAAATACAGTGATGCCAGTTAGTTTTCTCTTAAGTGTATTCAAGTTAACAATCAACATCCATCAATATTATAATATTGCAACAAGTTTTAACAAGGTACATCACTAATACATAAAATTTTAACAAGTCCTAGCGATACCCTTGACTTTTATGCAAAAAATAACTTATGTTTGTGTCAATTTGTATTAAGACCATTTAGGGCCTTAATGATCGATTATATAGAAAACGTCTCGGATAAAAGTAATATATAGCGGAAACAACTTTAAAACACTCTTAAGGATACTCCCTACTAATGCGATGTGACTACTAGTCTTGTCAAATCACTCATGTGTTATCATCTTCTCAATGCCACCTTCTCTTATTCGACAACACTCTACATGCCACCCAGTATTGTCGTCGCAAAGACTACCCACCTCTCCTTTGCATGCGATGTGACGACGTCGCTATCGCTTTCTCAACCGATTCGACAACACTCTACACGCCACCAGCAACTTTCTCGACAGCCGAGAGGGTGATACATCGTGCAGCCTTTAACAAAGGGTGACAGGTCGTGCAGTTTTTCTCAAAGGGTGACAAGTCGTGCAGCTTTTCTCAAAAGGTGACAGGTCGTGCAGTTTTGATGATGGGTGACACGTCGTGCAGCTTTTCACAGAGGATACCAAGCCGTCAAAATCGACAAGTGCTGTAGTTGTGTGGAGTAACCCCTCATCACCACTATAAAATCGGTCGAGGGGTAGATATCCAACACCGCCAAACAAGCAATAAACATCAGCTGAATCTACACAAATTAGAACACTATGCCATTCTATCGTCGCCTCTTGACCAGCGTAACTTATCCTCCCTGAATACCGGATGCGATGGCGTTGGCGCTTGATTCTGCGGAGGTTCCCCGACCCAAATGCGACTGCAACCTTCCGGCAAAAATGATGCAATCTACTCACGGAGAGACGGTTACCCGCGCTCACTACTGTTGTGCCCGCCCCTACAGGGTAAACCTACTGGTGTCCATACAATACAAAGTAACAGTACCATTTCATGCATCGTTCTTTGTTTTTTTAGCACAACGACCGGTGTTGCTTCTTCCAATGGATCGATGGGCCGGAACGACGTGACTACGAATTTATCTACAACTGCCATGACGCCTACCCCGCTTCGCCCGAGAACTTCACCTGGTGGGAGAGGCTGCCAGGATATGTTCCCATTCTGGATCGACCAGAGTTCAGGGCCAGTTGGCAAGGGACCAACCAATCGGTGAGTTTCATGCGACATACTCATGTTTCACTCACAAAGTAGTAATTCTAAACCAGTTCATCACATACAGGAGTTCAAAAAGAAAATTACGAAATTGCTCAAGTCAAAGAAGAAACCTCCTCAAGGGTCACCCGAAAGCCCTGACTTTTGCAAACACAGCCTACAGGCAGTGGTTGATACCTGCCATGATGATCTAGCGGACCGGAGATTCTACCGGTGCCCCTTGGCCGAGATGAATGGTGCGACTACTTCAACTGGGTGAACCCGGAGACGTACCACCCACATCTCAAACTTCCTGTATGGGATAACTAGGGGAGCAACCCTCTCCGTGGTGCTCCTACCGCCCAGAAAAGCCAGACCACGAGTACGCCTACGGTATTATTCAACGACCACAGCGGGCATACTGCATTGACTGCAGGGCACGCTTCCGGTTGTACAAGGATAAGCCCAACACACACCTCCTACACCATATAGTGGAGTGCGAGCCGAAACAGAGCAGGTGTCTCGGCAAGTCTCCGCCAACGACCAACGCTCCAGAAGTGCAAGAGGGTACCTCCTCTCGAAGAGGAAGGGACAAGGGAAAGCAGCCGGCCGAGGTCCGCACCACACAACAAATCCTTGACGTGTTACGCAGACCATCCGGGAACCCGGGTGGTATTAACATAGGGGACACCGGGAATCGGGATGACATGCCCATAGGGAGGGCAGAAATCCACATAAAAAAGACCAAAAAATTCTGTCTTATACACCCGAGACGTACGACATAGGCCAACAAATCGGCAACAGCTGGGAGCACTGCGGATCCCCATGGAGTTCTTTCATAGTAGGGATTGAGTGGTGTCCGAGAACAAATCGCAAAATTTACATGGGTGATGTAATATGCAGAAAATATCGGACATCATTCCCACTCTACCTAGATAGGAAGAATGATCACTTGTTCCACCATGACAAACAGTGCTTTCGTTAGTTAGTTTGTTAAGCAATTTCGTCACTATTGTAATGCCCTTGTAATATAATCTAATCTATTGCTTATTTTATCATCTGAACTTTCGGTGTATGTGCCCTTATATATGTTCAACAAATAATTTAAGTGTTTCGTGGGACTATTCATAACATGAGTTGTTGTCGACTATAATACTTAAGGTTATTGCACTAGTGAAAATTAGATGCAAAGCAAGGTGTAAATTAAATATTTTTCCAGAATATGGTAGTGCATATATGAAAGATCAAATGTGTTACATTGTTCATAAAAATTCCATTTAGACATAATATTTTACGGGCCGCCGAAAAGGCTAAAAAACATGATATGAGTTGTTGTCGACTATAATACTTAGGGTTATTGCACTAGTGAAAATTAGATGCAAAACAAGGTGTAAATTACATATTTTTCCAGAATATGGTAGTGCATATATCAAAGGGCAAGCAAATCTGGTCCATTCTTCCTAAAAAATACATTTAAACATGACATTTTACGGGCTGTCGAAAAGGCTAAAAAAATCACACTCTCCTTGATCTCAGAATCACACTCTCTTTGATCTCCCTCTCCCACCATCGTTTTGCAATTTCTAAAAAAATCAATTCTGTAAATAATTTCAAATTATTGATTGTCCGGACTTTTATTGGACACATTTATCAGTACCTAAGTTCAATGACAGTTGCCCAGCCACTTCCTCCAAAAGAAGTGTTTTAAATATATTTACAAATTTGGATTGAAATTGTTCACATGCAATAACGCAATTTTGCTAATCAATTAGTATCGTCAATTAATAACGTGGTTTTGGTTATTGCCGAAATATGAGATTTCGGGTATGGGGGGCCCACCCCATACCCGAAATCTGAAATTTAGGGTATGGGTGGGGGCCCATACCCTAAATTCCAGATTTTGTTTAAGCGTTTGCCGGATTTTGAGGTTTCGAGAAAGGTTAAACAGATTTTCAGATTTCGGGTATGGTTGGGCTTTTGGTAAATACGCAAACATGTTGTATCGATTTGTAATTACGAACCTTATTTTGTACTGTATTCCAAAAAATTCCTAGTTAACAGGATGAATGATAAACATATTTTTATACTAATCTAGTTAGTAGTTATGATCTTTAAATATTATTGGTAAAACCCTCCTTGATTACCATACCATACCCACCTTAATAAAACCCTAGGGTAGATAATAGGTTATTACTATATTATCACTCCATAGCAGTAGGTGACACACTATTTATTACTCATTGGTAAAACTTGGCGATGGTCGTCGTCTAGCGTAATGTTGGTATGATTTGGTAAAATAGAGCCAAGGGCGATGGTGTTGATCTCGTCCAAAGCACATAAGGACTAGAATCTTATGCTACGAGGAAAACATAGTTACTGCTCATCCACAGGATTGAGTTATCGGATCTGGTTAGTATGATGCTCGTGCCGAGCGAATGCTTACAATATGCCTTATCAGCAAGCACGCTTTGAGCCCTTGGGTTATCCCTAGAAACCGTGACATGGATGTGGACTTAATAGTCACTCACTGAGGTCATAAACAATAACTCCCTTGCAGCTTCGGACAACAAGATTCACAATGTGGGTTCCAGAGATACTACCTTATTATTCTAACTCCGTTCAAATTGTGGGCATTATATGGGTAAAGCTAGGCATCCTTGGCACACTACTACAGAACGGCACATCACTATCGCTTTATCCGTATCGGTTCTTAAGTTTTTACGAAAAAACGATTGTGATAAATAACTTCGGAGAGGTGTTAGTAATAATCACTATCGGTTCTAAGATTATAACTGATTGTGATGTAACATTGGGCATATCACTATCGGTTCTAAACTAAAAAACGATAGAGATGTGAATGGTCATCACTATCGATTCCAACAAACGAAGTGATAGTGATGATCACATCCACATCACTATCGGTTCCTTTGATAAAAGCGATAGTGATGTGCATATACATCACTATCGGTTCTAAGAAAAGAAGTGATACTGATGTGCACGTGATCATCACTATCACTTCTATCAAAAGAACCGATAGTAATGACTATGCACATCACTATCGGTTCTAAGAAAAGAAGTGATAGTGATGTGCACGTGATCATCACTATCGGTTCTTTTATAGAAGCGATAGTGATGATCGCACACATCACTATCGCTTCTCTAAAAGAACCGATTACGATGTCCACGTGCTCATCACTATCGCTTCTATAAAAAGAACCGATAGTGATGGCGTTCACATCACTATCGCTTTTGAAAAGAACCGATTACGATGTGCCTCGCTAGGTCATATATAGCACTCGAGTGAACTCTTCTCTGTTGCTCGGAGGAGATTTCTTCGCCGCCACCCGAAAACATCTCATATTGTGTGGTTCAAAGCAATACTTGGGTGAGAAAATTTGAAGTCCTCATGGGTGGGTATTAAGAGGGCAAATTTGAAACCCTATCTTGAGGAGATTCCCCTCTTTTTGCCCTCATTTGCGGTTTTCTTCAAAATGTGGGCAATTCTTTAAACCCCTTCAATTTTGCACTAGGTAATTTCGATATGTCGTGAATAAAGTTTAGGTTGCACTGGAATTGTGTACGTGCCTTCAGATTTCACACTCTTTATTTGATAAGCACACATCTATTTAATTATTATAGTGCTCTCATGTTAATATGGAATTATTGTTGCTATCTTGTGATAAATGTTAGAGTTTAGGTTGCGGAACCTACGTCTCCCGTTCGAGGATGCTTATTTACAAATATGCCGAATGAAATGGCATATTTATAAGCGAGCATTCTCGAATTGTCCACGTTTTTTGGACAGTTCGAAGATATGTGGTTCGGGCAAGTTCCTGAGCTGTTGTACAACTGCAGAGTAGATTTCGGTAGCGTCTCCCTGGTGTTCTCCATATGCACACCCTCTTGACTGTTGTCGAGGCGTGTATATGGAGAGCAAAGGGAAGATCTTCAAATTTTCTTTGAGTTGTACAACGGCTTAGAACTTGCCCAACCACATATCCTCGAATGGGATTAGGACCTAACCTATTTAGAGATTAGGTGTCATCGTTGGTACCCTTGTTTTGTTTCATTGTAGTAAAAGATTTGCAAGCTCTGCACTAGCTATATAATTAGATTATTTGATATCATTGTTGATTTTAAAATTTATGACTCCTATCTAGGGAATTGGAAGCTCTAAACCAGGGAAGAAGCTAGGTATCGATCGGAGTACATTTATATATCTTGGAACACATCCCTCTATTTTGCAAAGGTAATATTAATTGAAATGATGTCTCAATATTTAAAATAGCTAGCTAGTTGTCGCTCTAGTTTCTCCTTAATTTATTGTGCGAAATTTAATTGCGGATGGACCGTGAGGAATGGATGTATCGAAAAAGCCGTGTGAGTCTTTGAATTTCATAGGGGTGTTAAGGAGTTCAAAAAATTGCGAAGAGGATATGGTGAGAAGGGGTTTAAACTTCATATATTGTCCTTGCATTGATTGCACCAATCTGAGGAGATTTAGCAACTCACTCAAATTGAGGACCACGATTCGACGTGGCCGTGAGGAATTACACATGTTGGATCCATCACGGGAGGCGGTAGTACCCTTCCGGTATGCAACGAAGACACAGTGGAACCGATGACGAGTTGCGACTTGATATATTTGAGGAGGATAATTTGGAGCAAATGTTGCGGGATGTGGAGGTTAATTACACGAAAAGAGAGTTTGAAAAGTTTAAAATCTTGATGGAAGACGATGCTAAACCGCTGTTCACAGGTTGAAAAGCGGAATACACCAAGTTGGGTTCGGTCCTTGCATTGTTCGAACTGAAGGCAAAACACCGTTGGATGATACAAGTTTCAATGCACTTCTAGTTCTTCTATCGGATCCGCTTGAGGAGAAACGATTGCCAACAAGCATTTATGAAGCAAAGAAGCTACTATGTCCCATGGGAATGGAAATAGAAAGGATACATGCATGTCCGAATGATTGCATCTTGTCCGTAACGCACATCGAGTCTGCGTGTGTCCGGTTTGCGGTGTGCCCGGTACAAACAAAAGGAGAAGCGTAATGACAAGAAGCGTAAGAGTCGGGGCAACGACGGTGAAGAGGTCACTAAAGGTGCACCGGCCAAGGTTTTGTGGTACTTGCCCATCATTCCCCGTCTGGAGCGGTTGTTTGCAAATCCCAGAGAGGCAAAATTGTTGCGTTGGCATTATGAAACTTCGAAAGGAAGATGGCAATCTGAGACACCTGCGATTCGGCTCAATGGAGAAACATCGATTGGAAACATGAGGAGTTTGGTGCGAAATGAGGAACATAAGATTTGGGTTGAGTACCGACGGAATGAATCCATTTGGTAACATGAGCGATCGTCAAAGACTGGCGCGATTCATTGTGTATCTACAACCTCCTCCTTGGTTGTGTATGAAGCGGAAGTATATCATGATGTCATTACTAATCTCGGGACCCAAACAGCCGGGAAATGATATTGATGTGTACCTTGCACCACTGATCGAGGACTTGGTAAAATTGTGGAATGAGGGTGTCGTGGTGTGGGATGCGTACAAAAGAGAGCATTTCACCCTACGGGCTATGGTATTTTGCACCATAAATGATTTCCAGCTCTTGGTAATTTGGCGGATTCTGATCGAAAGGAGCCAAAGCGTGTCCTATTTGTGAAGAGGAGATCGAGAGTCTATGGTCGCCAAATTCGGAAAAAGCGTGTATATGGGTCACCGTAGGTTTCTACCTCGAAGTCATCGATACCGTAAGATGGATGACAAATTTGATGGGAAGAGGAAGTCCGTTCGGCACCGACCCATGAGTGGAAGGCAAGTATATTCACGTGTAGAGGATATCGATGTTCAATCTGGGAAAGAGTCAGTAAATCTGTTCGTCCAAGGACAATTTGGAAGAAGAGGTCAATATTTTGGGACTTACCGTACTGGAAGGAGTTAGATGTCCGACATTGTATTGATGTCATGCATGTTGAAAAGAATGTCTGCGATAATTTGGTTGGTATCCTGCTGAACATACCTGGGAAGACCAAGGATGGTGTGAATGCTCGTCGTGACATGGCCTACATGGGAATCAGGCCAAGGCTTGCAGTGATAGAGGAGGATGGAAAAGGTCTGTACATCCCCGCTGCATGCTACACCCTGTCCAAGAAGGAGAAAGAAGATCTCTGCAAAAGTCTCCAAGGTATTAAAGTTCCATCGGCTACTCAGTAAACATTAAGAAGCTTGTGTCCATGGATGATTTGAAGTTGTTGGGCATGAAGTCCCACGATGTCATGTATTGATGACCCAAATGCTCCCGGCTGCAATCCAAATATTCCGCCAGAGGATGTCGGTTGGCAATCACAAAGTTGTGTTTTTCTTCAATGCGATCTCCTGCAGTTATTGACCCGATATGCTAGACAACCTACAGAGTGAGGTGGTGCGGACTACGTGTCGACTTGAGATGCATTTCCCACCGTCGTTCTTGACGTAATGGTCCACCTTGTTGTTCACCTTGTCGAGAGATTAAGATATGTGGGCCCACTTTCCTCGTTACATGTATCCGTTCGAGAGGTACATGGGTATATTAAAGTCCTACGTGAGGAATCGGTCGAAGCTTGAGGGTAGTATTGTTGAAGGTTATGGGGTGAAGAGGTTATTGAGTTACGTGTGGACTACCTAGGTAAAAGACAAGCAATCGGTGTTCTGTATCTCGTCACGAGGGCGGACTTGCCGTAAAGGAACCATTGGGTCCAAACTAATGAGTCCGAGGTTTGATATGTATTGCAAAGCGCATTTGTGATCTTGCGAGCAGTAGCAAGTTCGTCCATACATCGAGCGAAGATAAGTTGATATTACGAGAAGAGAATCCACAAATGGATGACCTCTCCATCGCACAAGAACACAACGATCGATTCCTCACATGGTTCAAAGAAAAGCGGAGGTCTCCTTTAGTGAGAACGTAAAATGGTTGGTGACGGACCAAGATTTAATGTCTGAGACATGGCGGGGATACGATATTAATGGTTACACCTTTTACACCGAGAGTCAAGATTCCAAGAGTCTTGTCCAAAAGCGATGGTGTGTGCATAAATGCTTTCTCGATTATCATCACTCGAAAAGAGTCTCTCCAACCACAATGAACTCCTACTATGGGTTGATCGAAGAAATTTGGGAGCTCGATTACGGAATATACCAAGTTCCATTGTTCCGATGTAAGTGGGTATGACTTCCACATGGAGTGAAGGTCGACAAGAGAGGCTTTACTATTGCGGATCTCAGCAGACTCGCCTACAAAGATGACCCATTCGTTCTTGCGAAGCAAACAACTCAAGTCTTCTACGTGCGTGATCCGGCCAATCCGAGGTTGCACATCGTTCTTCATGGCAAGAGACGGATCGTAGGAGTTGAAGATGTTGTAGACGAAGAAGAGTATAACCAATTCGATGAGATACCTTCATTTGCGGATGGGGCTGTCTTAGTGGGGATGACGACACACATGGAGCCAATTACATGCGAGTAGATCATCATGAAGGGCGATGTGTAAATAAATGGACTATTATAATGTTTGTTGTTAATCACATTGTTGTATTATGTATGTGAAATAGTTTACAATGCTCAAAGTAAAAATCCATGGTGAATTGCTTGCAAATAGTCGAATCATCATTTATGGAAATTATCGTGCAATTCCGGAGTAATTTGAAAAAGTTTTGACTTTTCTACGCTTTACGCACAAATTTCTGCAAAATTCCTAATAATTTGAACAATGTACGAAAAAGTTATGGCATTTTCTCTCTCTCTCTCTGATGAAATGATGAAAATTCAGAACTTGCAGATAGGTGATAAAGTTTATTATTAGTAAGCAATGCCACAATAAGGAAAGTGTACTGGACCATATATGGAGCTATTGTCCAAAGAATTACATATAGTGTAGTCTCGATCGATGTACAATCTATATAATTAGACACGTAAATGAGGCTAAACTATATGAAATCATTTTTGGAAATTTTAAAAACTTGGACTTCATCCAAAAAAGTTTTGACTTTTCAACTATTTAAGAAAAATTCATGCCTAGAAAGTGAATTTTGGCATCTTTTTCCAATGCTAACTCTCTTTTGCAAAAATTCTTTTTTGAAAAGATTTGTAGTATCTCAAAGTATATATCTGGAAAATTTTAAATAATTCCAACGATATTTGCAAAAGTTTTTCACTCTTTGATCTAATTATGAAAATTTAGACTTCATGGTTTGTCTGGAAAGGAAACAGTGCAACAAACTACATCAGTGTCGGTTTTATTCAAAAAAGCGATACGGATGACTATGCACATCAGTGTCGGTTTTCTTTGAAAAAGTGATACAGATACATATTGAGGTACATCAGTGTTGGTTTTATTCAAAAAAGCGATACGGATGAATATGCACATCTGTGTCGGTTTTATTTGAAAAAGCGATACAGATATTGAGCTTATCCGTGTCGGTTCTATTAAAAAAACCGATACTGATGATTATAGACACCAGTGTCGGTTTTATTCGAAAAGCGATACGGATATATCCATTATCAGTGTCAGTTTTTGTATTTAAAAGCGATACGGATGACTAATCTTATCCGTGTCGGTTTTATTAAATAAACCGATACGGATGAATATAGAATGTTGTGTCGGTTTTCTTTATAAACCGATACTGATGATCGCATAGCCTATTTGGGCGCTACATACACCTCCTATCTTAACCCTAGCGGTAAGCGACGACCTGCGCCCCGCGCTCGCCCGCCACGCCACGCCGCCGCCAGCGCGGACGCCGCGCCGACCCACCCGACGCCTCGCCCGCCCGACCGCCCGCCGACGCGCCCGCCGCCTCGGCCCGACTCCGCTTCGCCGCCCGACGCTCGCGTGCGACCGCCCGACGCCTGCCCCGCCTGCCGTCGCCGCCGCCACGCCCGACGCAGTCCCACCCACCCGACGTCTCGTCGCCCGCCCCGCCATCGCAACCTCCTCCACCTCGCTGGCCTCCTCCTCGCTTGCTCCCCACGGCGGCCTCCTCCCGTGAGCTCATCATCCCGTGTCCCGTCATCCTCGAGGTAAAAATCTGAACCAAATTAGTGCAATTATCGTGCAATTTCTGATTGTGAAGTGAGATGTGAGTAGGATGAACTTTCTGTGGTGCCTTGTTGCTTGCGAAGTATTATCTCTGTATGTTTGGATGCACAAATGCCCAATCACCATTAACAGGGTGAATTATTATCTCTGTATGCTTGCGAAGTATTGGTGAATTGACTTGCATATGATTCGCTTTTGGTTGATTGTGCCCAAGTAATAGCAACTGCAAATGCAAATGCCTTCCTAGCTTCTTTGGAATATCTGTGAACCTTTTATGGACATTTGTATGGACATCAAATGTGGTCCATGTTGGTGCATTATGAGTGCATTTAAAATCTAGTCATCGATGTCTGTTGAATCAATTTCAGTAAACACTGACCCATGAATGGAAACAATTTATTACAGCTAACTTGACTCATACATGGTCAACCTCATGCCAATTTGGTTCCTTTTCCTCTTACATTTCTTTCCCGCAATCAGTCATGCCAATGTGTTAGGTATCATCTCACCCTACATGCATATATACAATGTTCTTTCTTTCTTCAAATGGTAAATGGTTTTTAGATAAACTGCTAGATTAGTTCGAATAGGCCTTTTAGTTTGCCATGATTATAGATAGGCTGATCAAAGATAGGCTACAAAAAATAAGGCACCTTCAAATGTTAGAAGGAAGGAGTAACTTTATGCGTTGTTCCTTGTATACTTTTTCACACAACTTTTAATATACTTTCATGTATCACTCCTTTGGCTATTTGTCATCATCACAAGTAAAATCTACTTGCTTGTGCTTCTTTTGCAAACATTTCTCATCGTTGCCCTGTGGAGCTCATCGTTGCACAAGCGTTGCCCTCGTGGAGGTGGCCGTCTATTTTCTATTGCTTCAAACATTGTAATTCCATTCGGTTGCTCAATTAGTCATGATCCAATTAAAAGGTGTCAAGGAGAATACTAGTCGGAAGGTACTTTTTTCTCACCCTTACGTAGCAAAATGCTTAGTTTTGTTCTTACTATTTATAGTAAGTGCGATCCCATGTTTCTTGGATCAATATGAGGATCTGAGATTACACAAAGGTTAGGCCTAACTGATTGAATTATACTACTGTTACAACAGAGCTTATTGTTGGTACGAATCTGATAGTGTCATATGAATAGTCAATCCATTTAGTACTTGAATTCACTAGATGTTGAGCAACATTTGAATTGAACTACTAGCAGGTTGTAGGCACATAAGATTGCAAGAGCCACTTGCTTGCACGTATAGTATTTGCCTTCTGGATTCTTTCCCTCCACAGGTAGTTCACAGCCACAATATGTCATTTGTCTAGTCCTTCGTTTGGATGATTTACTAATTGATGCATTTGGTGAACTTTGGTAGTTGCAGTCTGTTGACATACAACAAGAAAATAAAATGTTAAGCTGATTAATCAACAAGTAAATGTTTGATAAGTAAGACATGGATATATGTTCCAGAATGCTTAAATTACCATGTTCACTTTACATCTACTTGCTTGTGATTATTTTTGCAAACATTTCTTAGTTCAAATTTCATAATGAATGCTTTCGTCATCTCTTGCAATTCTGATAATTAATTTTTACCTACATGTTACTATAATATGATCTACGTTAGAGTTAAAAATGCGTAACCTCGTCTCCCATTCGAGAGTGCTTGTTTATGAATATGCCATTTCGTCACATTCATAAGCAAGCGATCTC
The DNA here is from genome assembly GCA_036346275.1 of Otatea glauca. Taxonomy (NCBI): domain Eukaryota; kingdom Viridiplantae; phylum Streptophyta; class Magnoliopsida; order Poales; family Poaceae; genus Otatea; species Otatea glauca. The sequence goes on from CM070720.1 coordinate 34,001,920, forward strand.
AATTGTCCCGATTTTTGATAGCTCGAGGATATGTGGTTCGGGCAAGTTCTGAGTGTTGTACAAGCTGCAGAGTAGATTTGGTAGCATCTCCCTACGGTGTTCTCGGGTATACACCCTCTTGACTGTTGTCGAGGCGTGTACCGGAGAGCAGCGAGATGATCTTGAAATTTTCTCTGGAGTTGTACAACGGCTTAGGAACTTGTTCGAACCACATATCCTCGAATGGGATTAGGACCAAACCTATTTAGAGAGTAGGGGTTATCGTTGGTACGTATTTAGGTGGTCAACGGATAAACTTTTTTTGAAGATCATTCATTCATTTGTTACTCTACTGAAATATGCTAGAACAGTTACATCTTATTACTTATCTATTCAGCTATTGCTTTACATGATTTATTGTCAAGTTCACAAAATAGGTACGAATTGCTTTCTCTCATGTCAAATATATTATCTTATCAGATAAGAAAACTCAAAATGTCACAATTAGAGAGCATTGGCTCCTCGCCAGACAGAGTAGAAGGTGCTCCCGAGGGGCCGAGCCAAGTTCAGGGTGTTGAGAGGCCGAGTAAGGTGAGGAAGGCCCGAGGACCGAACACAGGGGCCACAGGGAGAACACCGCAGGTTCTCCACTTCAATGCCACGGGGGTCCATGACAGGCCCTCCCAAGTACAAGGGGCGATACCGTTCATTCCTCGGTCAATTGGTGAGAGAGAGTGCCAATAACGATTAAGGATTGGAGGAAGGAAGTCGTGTAGAAGCGTAAGAATCGGTTGTGGGACGAGGTTAAGGAAAATGGATTATAGAGGAGGAAGATGAATGCAACGCGAGGCGGTACGCCTTGAAGAGGATGGGTGTGGCCTTGAGGCACTTCAGGGTCCTCATGCAAGTGAGTACGTATTAAAAGGTCGTACACCATTCGAGAGGTATCCGTTCGTTACTACGGATGTTTGGGAGGAGTTCATGACGATGAAGGGCGCGCCGGAGCGGAGCAAGATAAGAGAGAGGAATACCGCTATCCGAGGCACAACACGCACCCGCACCACCTCGGTACAGGTGGCTATGAGGGGAAGAAGGCAGAGTGGGCGCGACTAGCCGAGGAGTGCTCGAACTCCGGGACGACGATGCCTTACTCCCATATATGTGAGGAACGCACGGCCCAGGTATTAGCGAGGACAAAGAAAACCCCGACGGGCGGCTTGTAGTCGCAAACCCGCTCTGCGCGCGCGTCGTCTCTGCCATCGTAAGACATCGACTTAGTACATTGCGGTTGGCCTAGCTTGTTGTATTTCGATCTAATTCGTACTCGCTTATTGCGGGAGGAGGTAAGCCGGTGAAAGAGCGGGGACCTTCGAGCCAAGGGTCGAAGGATATCCCGCCGTCTGCGATCGGGAAGCCCGACCATAAGGGCCGAGTGCTTGCCGTAGGGTCGGGCATCTGAAGAAGTCCTACTTCCAAGATGGCGCTCGAGTGCTAGATCAAGATCATGGGAGGCACGTGCGGGCGCCTCAAGGACACTCTCAGGGAGCAACTGAGGGAGGAGATCAAGGAGGAGATGAGGGGGGAGATGATGGCACGTGAGGAGCGCTTGAGGGCCGAGATGATGGCGATGATCTCTTAGAGTCAGAGCCCGATGCCCTCGCCTCTTGTAGAGAAGCCTGTGCCCCGACCTAGCAGCTGTGGTTCAAAAAATGATCAGACCGATCCCAGCAAGGTAATAATTAATTTTTCCTAACTTAAAGCTACAAGTGTAACTCCCACAATGTTTCTCCTCAAGTTGCGCATATCTTGCAGGCCCCTGCTAAGTGCCAGCTCACCACCCTAACGGAGGACGGATTTCTGTCGAGGTCGCACGCGGGTTGCATTTCCATGCAAGGAGACGGACATTGTGCATGGTCACCTTTGGGAAGGGCTACATGAGGTGCGGTGGACTACGCCCACGAACACTTCTTATCACATGTGCTCGAGTTCCCCCCCCAACGAAGATATCAGCACTCTCGGGCAAGCACGTATGTCATTCATCAAGTGGCCCACGACGGGTGTCGTACTAGTCAAGGTAAAAATCCCCCGCGTCTTCTCTACCATTCCAGTAGTACTGCAATAAGTTAAATATGCGTGCTTTGTAGGTTCCTACCGCACTGTGCTTACTCGTGCTCCTCGCTCGCTCCCACCACCGTGATGAGTCCTACACGGAGTGCGAGCTCACGTGTAAAAGGACAAGCACGACACCAATAGAACCACAAGAGGCCTCTGAGACTCCTTCCGCCAAGAAGGCAAAGCTGATAAAGGCCACAACACCCCTTGAGGTACCTGAAAAGCCAACTACCTTGACCTCAAAGACTCCTTCGGCCCAGAAAGGAAAGTCAACACATGCCACAGACATCCCTTACGACTTTAAGGCATACGTACATGGAAAGCCCCTGATTGCATCCAACGAACTAAATGATCTAGGCAGGTGGACTCGCATGCTCCATGGATGGTACATGGATAAGGTGAATGAGGAAGAGCGTCGAGTCGACTTCAATGTGATGTATAAAAGGGTACATTTCCACCGTGACGAGAATGGGATATTCCCCGTCAGTTTTGAGGATCTGTTTCGTGTGTACCAATTAATGGCCGTCGATATTTCTACTTTACGATCCTGGACGCTGTGAGTATCGCACCATACATCATGAGCTGATGACTTTTATAGGATTTTGCATTATGTTTTCTAATATCAACACGAGTTGCAGGGCAATGAGACAGCGAGCCGTGACGAATCAAAACCAAGTTGGGTTCGTCGACCCCGAGCTTGTGTCTGCGACCACGGCTAGGCTACATCCGGTGTTTGTTGTTGGCTACGTCAAGCGGGTATTGCATACTGAGTCGACGAAGGACTTCGTTGTAATACCGTACCACGAGGAGTAAGTAGTACAAACCCTTCAATTACTCGTACGCACTTAAGCCGTATGCGAACTTATTTCCTTGCACTACATTCCATTTAATAAGCAACCATTGGGTTCTACTCGTCCTCGTTCCGAGCGAAAACACAGTCTACATTTTTAACTCAATCAAGAAGAGACCGATGGCCTACGCGATCAAGTGTCCTTTGCAGAAGTAAGTACATTACCGTAACGTAACACTTTCTGAATTTAACTATTTTTTTTTACTCAATGGCATCTCTCCAATATATGTAGGGGTTTCTCGGACTATGTCGATGAAGGAGGGTCACACGATAAGAAAAAGGGCAAGACGCTAGAGTATAAGAAATTCACGGTACAAGTGCCTAGCATATATACGATTAATTTTTTCTGACATCTAATTTTCGTGTGTTAATTTCTTTTCTCTCTTCACAGTGTCATCAACAGGCAAATGATGACTGTGCGGCTTCTATGTCATGCAACACATGTTGGTTGTGGTCGCTGCTCACACCTTTTCCTAAGGTATATGTACATGCATACTTAGCCTTTCACTTACAAATTTTGAAACTTAAATTCATGCACTCATTTATGTTTTGCAGAAGATCAATATCCCCCAGAAGAGCTTAGACAGCAAAGCACTCAACAATTTACGAGACCACTTATGCCAATGGTACTGGTTGGAAGTTATATCGGAGGACGGTAGGTTTAGAGATCCTGAAGCGTCCTACTAGTCCATATGGAAACAATATTAATTGCATATGTCAATGTGATATATATGCACGTGTACTGATTATTAAGCATGTTTGTGTTTGTATGTTGTGAACGAATGGGCTATATGTATTGTAATTTAAGTGTTCGTGTTCTGTGAATGTGATATGTGCATTTTGTGTTCATATTGTGAATGTGATATATGCCCATTGTTAATATTTGCCATTTTGGGTAATATGGAAAATTGCAACACCACCATGAGGGTCATCGAATCGGTTCTTATGTGGAACCGATTACGATAACTACATAATTGGAATCGGTTCTTGTATATATGATTCGATGACGTCTCATCCGAATCGGTTTTTGAAAAAGCGATTGTGATGACACAATCATTAGAATCGGTTCTTAAGATGAACGATTACGATGACCTCTTATCGAATCGGTTCTTTTAAGCAGCGATTGTGATGACCACATCGATAGAATCGGTTCTTTGGCGGAAGCGATTGTGATAACCATACCATTACAATCGGTTCTTCAAGAAAGCGATTGTGATGATCCATCATCGAATCGGTTCTTTCAAAGAAGCGATTGTGATGACCCTCATTAGAATCGGTTCTTGTGTGGAACCGATTCTGATAACCACGGGGTCATCACAATCACTTCTTTGAAAGAACCGATTCGGATGATATGTTATCAGAATCGGTTCAATAGAAGAACCGATTCTAATGAGGGGTCATCACAATCGCTTCGTTGAAAGAACCGATTCTAATGATGCTTTATCACAATCGGGCCAAAACCGACTGTGATAACTCCACCTCATCACTATCTAAAGACTTCGTATCGCTACTTGAACCGACTGTAATAGCAAAAAAGAACCGATTCTGATGGACAATTCTGTAGTAGTGGCGGTCAGTATAGTGTCGATAACTCGATATGCCATGCTCCCGATATATGGAGTTATTTTTTGGGTGATTCCAACTCCGAAGCATAAGTGGTTGTTTTGAATTGATGAATTGGTACCGCTGGAGAATATTGATCCCTGATGACAACACTATTTAACTACAACCTTTTTAAAAACATATTTTCCTTAAAAGCAAAAACTTACTTTCTTTTTAACAAAATAATTATATACCAGGCATCAACCTAGAGCCCAATTCCTCTGAAATCTCTGCATTTTATATATGCATTTTTTCTATGTGGTTTGTTGAGTATCACAAGCACTCACTCTTGCTCAAATATGCAATAGGCGGATTGGAAGAATCCCTTGACAAAGAAGAATACGAGTTTTAGGGTCGTGTCTACGGTCAAACAATGCTGGTAGAGTTTCTTTTATAATGTATTATAAACTCGGCTAGTGACATACCTATATATAAATCTTGGTCACTAGACCATATTTTGGTAATAAAATATAAACCATATTACCTGTTTAATCAAGGCTTGTGCAATGTATTATTATGTGTGCAACTGAATTCTTGGACAATACGGAAATGGCTTCGGAGTCGCTAGTTTTAAGCCGGGTACTCCCGTAGTAAGTGTATATCGAGAGCATAGCTGGGAACATGGACATGGAAGGCATTCCTGTCTCCATCCCTGTATACACTAGTAGACCTAGTATCAAATGATCCAGGGAGGAAGATACTCATGAAGGTCTAACTCACGAGCATGCTCTGCATCCAGAGCATGAACGCAACCCAACACCGAGAGAGACGGACAAAACAGAGAGAGAGAGCTAAGGTTGAGAGACGCCTGTTGCCCATCGCTCTCAATCTCTCTCGAAACACACCTCTTTCTCGCCTATTCTCCCTCTCTCGTCAGCATCCTTCTCGCCTATGTAACTGTGATAATAAATAAATTTTAGTTCTTTTTCTCATAATATTTGCATTCACCGCCTTAATTATATGTATCTCGGCTCTTTTTCTCTCGTTGAAATAGTGCAAATGGTTTGACCAGCTCACGCAAATGGGCGGTTGGCGCTCGCTCTTGCGGCCGCACACACGCACGGCACGCTCACGCCCATCCATAGTGCCCACTCTAGCCGGGAACATGGACATGGGGATACTAATTAGTAGACCTAGTATCAAATTTTAGGGGATACTCATCGTCTTACAGAATGCTCTTCCAACCCACGCGCTTGACCGCACGATGCCACCAACAATAGGGTGAGCCCATCCATAGTCGCCCGCTGCCGATGCCACCAACAATAGGGTGAGCCAGCCCTCCCTTGACCCACCGTTGGGTCCATCCTTGCCCGTGTAATGTAGTGGGCACAAAGGGGCTATTTGGTTTGCTTATAATAGTTACTATGGTTGTCTTACCCAATTTGATAAGCATTTGATTTGCTACCAAATTTAGACAAAATTACCTTCTCCTTTGGCTCTCTTGTTCAATTTCTTGCCAATGTTTGATCAAAATATTGGTAACCAATTTGGTGAAGCAAATATGTCATCAAACCAAATAGCGCAAAATCTCTCCCATACGCATCCCAGATAGAGGAATTCTCCGCGGATTTGCTGGGATCGGGGCGTTGTCATCCGATCACCGACGCCAACTGTGAGATGTAGTAAAGTAAGTTAGTAATTAACTCAGGCATCAGGCGGCTAGCAGAGGCGCATCATGCAGGAGAGTTCGTTGGGTGACTGATCTCGATCTATACGTCGACCCTAAAGTTGTTTCAACGATTATGGTTGGATGATGGAATTATATGCTCATGCCAGTAGCTAGAAGCAGCACTGCACTGCCATTGTGGATGCTGTCATACAATAAGCATGCATGCAATGGACAGCTTGCACCTGTGACGCATTAATTTTCGGTTGGCATTTTAATTAAGGCATATCTATGTTGATGAGACGTGCATCGAGGACAGGTTTCTAGTTGTTAAGTGGATGTTAAATTGCTGTTACCAGACATAAATGGTTTTTTAGCTGGCGAGAGCATGGTGCATATACAATAAGATCACGTCAGCTGATTATTAAGTCGTACACATCAAATTTGGTCTATGTGGAAGAGTGAGAAAAGAGAAGAGAGAAGAGAGCTGGCTCTTATTTAGTAGCCAGCTTTGCACAGGAGCATAGGTAGATCATTTATATACAAAAGAGAAAAGATAGTTATTGCATAATATCTAGAGACAACCTTTAGAGACAGTTATTGTATAAACTGGCTTTTAGCTTACTATTAGCCAGTAGTTGGCTTTGCTATTGTACTTGCTCTAATTGATTTCGGCCTTTTAGGGGTCGAAAATAATTGATTTTGAGTTAATAGAGTTTATTTAGATGATTTAATGTTTAATCTGTGAGGTATTTTGTTGCTAGAATTTGAAGCATATATTATACACCATCTCTCCAAGTTTATAAGTCATATTTTCTCTTGGTATATAGGCCAATGAGATATTGAAAATAACCACTCCTTCGGTCCAAGTTTATAAAACATATTTCTTCTTGCATATAGACCAAGAAGACATTGAAAATGACCATATTATCTCTAATTATTATCACTAGGCACTATACTCAATGCATGCATGTAGAAAATATAAAATAAAGCTAGGTATTTATTAGGGGTATAGAGAGAACATCGCATTAATTTTGTATTGAAATATAAAATACGTCCTATATTTATGGACAAGACATTTCAAAAAATAAGCCTTATAACTTGGACAGAGGGAGCAAATTACCCCAAATTATTATCATTAAGCATCGCATTCGATGCATACATGTAGAGAATATTAAGTAAAGCTAGATATTTATTAGGGCTACAAAGGAAATATCATATTAATTTTGTATTAGAACATTAAATACATCATCTATTGGTCGACAAGATCATTAAAAACATAAGCAGGTAAACTTATACGGAGAGTATATAATTAAGCATCAGAAACAAGCATTATTTTTGTTTAGACCCTGTTTGGATGAGTAGTAATTTTTTGGAAGGTTTTGGTATTTAGTTCAAATTTGTACTAGATCCCAAAATATCCCATGGGATTTAGTCCAAGTGGTATATGGACACCCATGAGATTTTTTTAAATAATACATTTTAAAAATAATTTTACAAAAATAATATACCGAAATAAAATTTTACAAAAAAATACACCTGTGTCGCCATTTCAAATAGCGATAGAAGCACAATCGCTATTTGAAACGACGACAAACCTTCTGTCGCATTTTCAAATTGTGATAGAGGTCATCTAGTATCAGATTGAATTGGCTGACAGATTATTTTGTCGTAGATTCACTTGGTTGATAAGGTTGAGGCTTCTGTTGCCGTTTCAAATGGTGACAGAGGTGTATTAATTTTTGTAAACTTTTGTTTCGGTATATTATTTTTGTAAAATTATTTAAAAATGTATTATTTAAAAAAAATTCGACACCCATGCATATCTATATTGTGTTCCCAACCACCGCGGTTCGACCAATTAACTACAAGTCATGACCAACTAGGTACTTATACGTGGCGTGCCACGCCGTGGGCGTCGCTCCACACATGAGCAAATCGAGAAAACGAGTAATTGCCGCTCCCTACACGAGTAAATCGAGAAAACACGCGAAAAGGACCTAAAAAGAATTTTGTGTTTTCCGCAAAAGGGCTTAAACGTAATGCTAGAAAAATGAAAAAAGGACCTAAATGCAATATATTTTTTTTCCAAAAAAGGATCTGAACGTATTTTTTCCGAAAAGGACCTAATCGTAATTCTAATTTTCCGTAAAAGGACCCGAGCGCAATGCTTAAAAACACATAAAGGACCTAGACATAATATATTTTCTTTTTTCAAAAAAAGGACCTAATCGTAACTTTTTTCCAAAAAAGACCTAAACGTAATTTCTTTTCAAAAAAAGGACCTAAACGTAATTTTTTTCGCGGCTCGGCTTGAGCCGCGAGCGAAACCACGAACGAGCCAGCTCAAAGCCTCCTAAAGGCGTGAACTCTTCCATCTATAATAGATGGATGATTAACTACAAGTCATGTGACAAAGCGCCACGTACCGTCTGGCCAAGCAAATTAGCGAAGATGTTAAGGCGATAACAGATGGATATCGGCTAATCAAATTAAATCGATCGATGTCAACAGGGTTTGCAAAGCTGACGAAGATCGATTGAATTTCGCGAAAACCGAGCTTGCTGAGACGGTTCGATATTTCAAATCGAGCGAAAAACCGATCCAATTCAAATTCGAATTCAAAAAATTCGGAAAATTTTATTGAAAAAATCCTAAAATTAGTACTAACATCATTGTGACATCTGGGATGAAAATTTGTGAAAAAAATCAAATTTAGGAGACGTTTTAGAGTAAAAAAACGAATTAGAGAAATTGAAAAGGAAAAAAAGGAAAATCGCACTATTCATTGGGCCAACACTGTAGAGGCCCAATAGCCCATCTGGACCATGAAAAAAAACCACATACATAACATGGTTCTGGATATTTTCGACAACATTATTGTTGTCCATTCGTTCCCCATCCAGCATACACTCCAGCTCAAGGCGATTCCTCTCAGATCTGGCGCCGACGAGCAAGAAACAGACGAGGGGCCGTCAAAAATCGAGCGGTACAGGCCAAAATTCGAGACTCCATCAGCGAAAATCGAAGGCTCCACAGCGCCGACGATTTTCATCCAAATCCGAGCGGCTTTCGAGCAATTTCGAGCGGAAATCGGTGAGTTACTTCGATTTTCGACAATATGCGCAAAACTTCAGTAGATGACTAGATGCAAAATGAAGTACTAAGCGATGTATTTGACTAAAAGAAGGGACAGATAGATGAGAGGCTCAGAAAGGAATCAGCAGCTGCACATTCCCCGCTGAGAAGAAGTGCATATGAAGTGTATACAGGTGATGCTGATAAGGAGGAACAACTACAGCACGCCATAGCTGCCTCCAGGGCAAAGGCAGAATTTATCAGCGGGGCAGGTGGCAAGTATGAGTACGGTGCTGGCAGTGGCACCTCTATAGGGGCTAGAGGAGGGGGCGACGGTCTGTTGCCAAGGATGTTGCGGAGTTCATCGCAACGGAATAGACCAGTCGTGGGGGATTACCACCTTGGTACAGCCCGTAGCCCTGTGCAACAAAGGATTGACACTGGGAGCTGGACACAGAAGGGGAGGAATGCGAAGCAGGCGATTGGCTCGGTATGGGCCAAAATTTTCCACACGGCTGGTATCATGGGGAAGAAAGCAGATAATCTGTACTTCGTTAGCGGCGTCAGGGAAACTTAAAAATGGGGTAAGTGAGGTTTCAATTTTTCGTCGAGTTATACCTCTAACAATAGCTCACATGGTTATCCTATATTTTATTTGCAGACGAGGGTGTCCCGTCTCTCAGTGGGAGAGACATAGATGGCAAATATTTAGACGACAACGAAGCGGATATAAAGCAAAAGATGAAGAAGTTCAAGTTGGAATGGCCAATGTATGGCGTAACCATCATGTACGATTCTTAGACTGGGCTGACACGCATGAGCATTATCAATTTCATGTTGTACTGCAACGGCACCACGTTCTTCCACAAGTCCGTGGATGGGTGCCTCTCGAGCTTAGACTGGTGGGACAACCTTCATTTGGTTGTGAAATCTGTGGAACCGTTGTATACCTTCTTGTAATTTGCCGATCAAGACAGGATTCCCATATTGAGCGAGGTGATACTGCGGTATAACATAATACGACAAGAATATGATAGCTTGTTCTATAACTCTCTAGCTACTTTTGAACAATTCATGAATATCGTGGACCCTAGAATGGGCGACCTAACACGTGATACTTAGGTACTACATTCTTCTCTTTTCGCTTGAATAGATTGTACTCACAAATACTTGTTCTAACATGTTTCCTCAAATTTCATGCAGCTGTCGCCTTAAATCCCCAAACGCATTACTCGTATGGAACGACCAACACCTTCTTACCAAATCTACAAGATGCATTTGAAGCGCTTGCTGATGATACTGATATGGCGATGCGAGGTCTTCATGAGTCTGGTCTTTTCAAAAAAAAGGTTGAATCATTCTCGAGTGCGCGAGCTAAGAGGATGGCACATGATCCTAAAACTTTTCCCTGTTATTTTCCCTATGTTATATTAAATATAGTGCCAGTCTCACATTTCCACATCGTAATTATTTTTGTCTTCGTTAAATTACAGCACACTGGTGGGGTGTGTTTGGTTCGGACACACCCACACTCCAGCAGTTGGCTCAGCGCATCGTTTCGCATTGCGCTTCTTCCAGTGAATGCGAGTGCAATTTGATCACGTTCGCGTTCATCCAACCAAAGTTCGCAACCATCTATCATACAAGAAGCTCCACAAGTTGGTCTATGTGAACTATAACTTGCGGCTCAGAATCCAAGAATAAGAAAGTGACAAGTCCGCAGCCGAAGACGATCCATTCCAACGCCTTATGGAGCTTACACTATGCGACGCATAAAATCCTATCCGACAGTGGATGGAGAGAGGGAGGTCCAATGCTGACCCTTTGACGAGGAGGACACAGAGAGTGACACCCCCTCCCATCACACCTCGTGACAGACCCGGTAGACACTAGTGTGTTGCGAACGATAACTGGGGCTGCAAGCATACCCAAATGGGTAGAAATGATAGCGGGTTACACTTACATCAAAAAGAGGAAGCATCAAGCAGTGCCAACAAGGGAGCAAGCAAAAAGGAGAGCTCCCTCAAAAGGAAAGAGGAAGCTTCCCGTATAACAGGAACATTATGTAGTGAGTGATGACTCAATTGATAGCACTCCCACAGATCGCGGAGCCCGTCGTACCAAGAATCCAATGACAGTAGCTCCAAGATAGACAGTGATGGCGATCAGTCCCCTGCTGATCCCTCTATCCCTCTCACTTCCCACTCAGAAGCATAGCTTCCCATACAATTTACAGGGGAGTCCCAGTACACTCATACAACATAGGACATATACCATGACACTCCCTAATCACAGAGGAAGCTACTGGGGGAAGGGAAAGGACGCACCACATGATAGTTGTAGCTCCTATGGTGTTGCCGAGACGCAAGTGAGCTATAGCTAATATGGCAGCTACGACTATGCCATCCCCGATGCTCATGCACAATCGACCACCCAATGGGTCTACGAGTGGCACGACCCTGAGTTTTATACCATGTTGTATCAACAATAGCAAACAACAAGTACATGGACGGGGCAAAGCTGGCATGATTATAAGGCGGAGTTGCTAGCTACACGAGGATTGACCTTGATATCCACCAAGGAATACAACATGGCCAACCAAGTGTACACCCAGCAATACTACCCATAATATCAAAGGTAATGTTTCATTTGTATGTTTCATTTCATTAAAACTCGATTTTTTTACTAATATAGCGTTCATGTAGGTCCAACACAACACATATGCGACAATGGAAGGACGGCCAAACTGTGCCAGGTGTGAACATTCATAATCGGTGAGAAAAATTGATTTGAAATGTCATATGCCATGCTATTGAAATGATTGTTACTGAAGTGTGGGTTTGTTAGATTGAGTTGTCAATAGTATTAAATAAAATGTTATTTCTTGATATATTATTGCTAAATGCCTGCTTTGCAACTTAAGATTGTCTAAAATATAGCAAAGGTCGTGCCAAAATTTTTCACATTCTTTCATACTTGTGCTATTATTGCAAAATATGTATTTTACAACTTCACATTGTTCTAAAATATAGCAAAGGGCATGCCAAAATTTCATCATAATTTTCCATATTTTTTATACATTTCTTACATTTTTCATGTATTTTGGGGCCTCCTTTGGCATTTTTATAATTTTTCACAATTTTTTTTGCAATTTGTTCTTGCATTTTTCACCATTTTTCCTTCTGTTCTCGATTTTCGAATCATACCAATCGATTTTTGATGTTGCCGAACGATTTTCGGATTTTTTGAATAAGTTTGATCAACTGGTTTGATTTTCACGAACTATTCTGTTTTTATCAAATTTTAGTTGATTTTTGCAAAAAATCAGTGTTGACTAGACCTCGGTTTTGTAGGCCAAACAAAAATGTTAACCGTAGATGTCATGTCATGCACCGTGCCTATCGACTGACACTAATGACAGATTACTAATGCACAAGCTAGGCATGCAAATCGGTACATGCTGCAAGTAATTAACAGTAGGTACGTACGTAGGCCTAGCTAGTCGACCGCTGTAGCCTGTAGAGGTGGTTGTCCGGCCGGTTGAGCATTCATGCATGTGACGATCGAGCCAACAGCAACGGCAGGCCCACATGCAGCCCCACGGTACTATTGCACGGGCCCGGCCACGGCCATGTCCTTGTTCCGTTCCATGCGATCCTAGCTTGCATGTGATCGATTTTGTGTGCACGCCACGTGTCATTATATATATATATATATATAGATATAGTTGTCGCTTCATCCACAAAGCTAACGGGTCATTATAAGAGCATGTATAACAGTAGAGATGGCTGCTGTCTATATAAATTTCTATATTTTTTAAAGGTAAAACTAAAGATAACTTCTACAACAGATGTCATCTTAATATGTTATCTATTAGATCTTACAATCTTTTAATTATGGTATGAAAAAAGTGTTTATTATAGGCAATAATTTATACAATAGTGTTTTATGTTGTCTATTTAGTTATTTCTTCACGAAGATACAGCTATACCCTCTCTTCTCCATGTCAACAAGACTCTTATGTGGCAACACATACATGCAACTAATATCACACTATTGTACATGTCTTAAGAGCTTATCAAAATCAATCACAGGCTGCTTGCTAGTTTGCTCCAGTTGTGGGTGGTCGAAGAAGAAGATCCTTGAAAGAAGCTAATTAGAGCATGTACAATGATGTGATGTCAGTTGTCTATATGCTTTGTCACATAAGATTTTTATTGATATAGAAAAGAGTGAAGGAGGAGAGAAAGTATAGCTGTCTCTTTATGAAGAGATGATTATATAGATAACATAAAACACCATTATGTAAATTATTACCTATAATAAATACTTTTTCACGCTATAGTTAAAAAATTGAAGAATTTTATAAAGACAACCTAAAATATTATCTATTATAGAAGGCTGATTTTAATTTTATCTTTAGATAATACGAAGAAATATATAAACAACAGTTACCTCTATTATTATAGGCGCTCTTGCGGTGGCTAACACAACAGTTATGTTGTGTGCATACATCAGCGAACGACCCACCCTAGCTAGCTTCCTCGCCGGGTTTCAGTTTAGTAGACTTGCCGTTTAAGTTCCTCAGACTTAACGATTCAGCAGCGTTCAATGATACATTGGAACCAGAAAGAAAGGCAAGTCCGTCCATTGATAAAGACAGTGCAACCAACATGCCATACTTCCATCCCAGCCCTTTCCAAATTCAAATTCCTGTTTAAAACTTTTGAAATGTGTTGAGCTTTTCTTATTACATCGAAGGAGAAACCCGCGATTTGTCAAATGCCTTTTTTATGTATTTTTGTTGAAATTCTCGCATTCCAAATGCATCCTGTTGCATTCTTGGTGGAATTTGATTTGGACCATTTGCCTTCATCCAAACATTGTTTGTCTTGTAGATTACCAACTTAGTTGACTTTACACCATTGGAAGAAAATGATTTTTCTTACGAGGCAATTGTGATACAAAACATGTATTTCAACCATAAAGGTGTGCGCTCTCCTTTTCTAAATAGATATTATTTTCAAGCGCATAGACATTTAAAACTTCAACCGTTAACATGATAACGCAAGACCAAATACGACACACACGAGAAAAATCACGGATGCACGCAGGCAAACATCACTATACGAGGAGCTGTTTACAACGAAGCTCTTTGCTGTTCTTATGGACCAAAATGATATATTTACAGTTAAATATAACAGTCTCCATGTAGAAGTAGATTTGAGATAGAGTAAAAAAAACGAATTCGTATTGGACTCAAACTCAACAATATGAGCCTTGAGATGAATTCTTTTGGTAGCTAAAATATAACGCAACTCTCTTCGAAACAAATCATTGTGAACATCTGGTACTCGAAAGTCCAAAGGCGCGACTCAGGAAAAGAAGAATAGGAAAACCAAAAGTTTAGGATGCTTTTTTGCAAATTGCAGCGATGCAGCTGCGAGAGTTTGTGCCGAGTGTGTTTTGGTCTCTCTCCAAATCTCCGTCTCATCCTCTCTCTCTCTCCCTCACGCTGTCAGTCGCACTCTCTCTCTTAAATCTCATCAACTTCTCTCGTTTTTTTTACTCTTCCCTTTTCTGTTCCTCTCCTCGCTTCCCTGCTTCGCGGCATCTACCGCTCTCGTCGTCGGCGATCTCTCTCACCGGGCTGCCTCCGCCGAGATCGAGATACCCACCGCGCTCCCCTTCTCTCGCCGGCTTAAGATTCGCTCGCTCGATTTCACACCCCCGAACTCCCCAATTCGACTGCGCCTTCCACGGAGCCTGCAAAAAAAGAATAGGAAAAAAGAGAGGAAGAAATGGAATTGCAGTGGTGGTTCTGAGCCCGTCTTCTTTCTTTCCAATTTGGGTGGATGCAGCCAGCGATGATGCTTTGCGGCGGCGGCGGAAGGGGCACTTTGATTCCATGGTGGTCTATGCCTTGCTATAGATAAGAGATCTTCTCTTCTACTTGCATATATCTGCTCGAGGAGGCCAGCGATCTTGCGGTAGCGAGATGCCATCTCTGCAGCTGCTGCAGTTGACGGAACATGGACGGGGGCTCTTGGCTTCGAGGAGGTGTGTTCTTGGCTGAAATAATTCTCTCTTTTTTTTCTTCCTTTCCAATTCCTCATCAGTGAAAATTCAATCTTTGTTCTTTAAGCGCTTTTGTGTGGAAACAGGAAAACTCTTGCGGTTGTTTCCGGTGCGCTGCTTGCCGGTGGAGCTTTGGCGTATGCCCGGTCAAGCCAAGGCCAACGGAGAAGGCGCTCGGAAGCGAATTACGGTGATGATGCCAATGTATTGGCCAGGAATGGGGACAGGTTGAGCCAAAATGGTGTGGATGATAGATTGGCCGGAACGAAGCGAAGGAAAAGTGGCCTGAAATCTTTGCATTTCCTAGCTGCTATCCTACTCAAGAAGATTGGCCCAAATGGCAAGCGCTACCTTCTAGGCTTGATATTAACAGCCGTAAGTTTTGCCATTTTCTGTTGATGCCACACTGGTTTCATAATTTCATTTTTTTTTTTTGCAAGTTCAGAGTTAGCACTTCACTAATTCTGAAGTAATTTCAATACTGTCAGATGCCTGAACAGCTAGCTTTTAGTTGTAGACAGAAGAATAAGTTCCAGGGACGTAACAAGGACTTTTGTGACCATCTGGCCTACTAACATGCTGCTCCTGCTAGCAGTAAAGGCAGCATACTGATTGAATCTCTTACACTCATTCTACCTTTTTAACAGAGGCAGGCAAACTGATAATTTCATTGTGGGTACAGCAAGTTTGAAATACCTAATTTTGTTTTTGTAGTGCACAATGTAAGCCAATACGGTTTTCATATGTTTCATTTGCTAAGCTTACTTGTATTGTTCATTTAGTAAAATGATATTACCATCGCTCAGACCTTTGGCTTCTACCATTATGTATGGGATGTGAAATTAACTGCTGCTGGATTTTCAAATGGAATTCGAAGATTTACTAATTAATTAATGATGAAAAAAACATTGTTCTCATCATTGCATTTTTTTTCAGGTGTTGCGTACTGCTGTGGGGCATAGATTAGCAAAAGTTCAAGGCTATTTGTTTAAAGCGGCATTTCTTCGGCGCGTTCCAACCTTCACACGGCTAATCATCGAGAATCTAATCTTATGTTTCCTCCAGTCAACAGTATATCAGACCTCGAAATACTTAACAGGGTCTTTAAGTTTGCGCTTCAAGAAAATTTTAACAGATCTTGTCCATGCTGATTATTTTCAGGTACATCAGTTGATTAATTTTGATTCTGTATCAGTTGCAGTATATGTTCCTTTCCATTGCGCACATTTATCACTTGCATTGGTTCCCAAGAATATCTTTAGGAGTATTTTCCAAGTTTATGTCTATCAATGGACTGATATGGTTCCAGTTGGTATCCTCGTGAGTATTATGTCATAGATTATAATGACCAAGGACTTACAAGTGTTGATAGTGCTGCATAGATAACAGCTGATGAAACAAGTATATTCATGCAGTTTGTAGTTGTCTGTAGAGTATAAATTAAAAATCCCTAACATATAGAGGTCTAGGGGGATCACTGAACCAGTTTTCATGTGCTAATGTTTTTCAATTTAATAACACCACTCTCATTTCCATGAAAGGCAGTTGTAATAGTATTAGGTTGATTCATGAAGAACTTTGCTTACCGTTTCTTCTATTTGGCTTCAACATTCTGTTTGCCTGTGAATACCCTTCCTCTCCCTTTCTAACGTAGTGAAATTTCTATTCTAGTTGAATTTGCTACTGCTTTTTAATTTATGTAGTTTATTGGGTATGGCAGTAATTATGCTTCTATTCTAGTTGAATTTGCTGCTACTATTTAATTTATGTAGTTTATTGGATATGGCAGTAATTATGTTGTCATGTCAGGTTGTGAAGGTTTTCATTTGATGTTGAAGTAGTGTTCATATAAGTTCATCTTCTTCATTTTTTCATGTCTTATTATAGAAATACAGTAGATTTAACTGGTGCATGCACCGATGTACTTTTAGGGCACAAGTTTGCTAATAGTTGTTATTAACTTGATGGATTTCTTTTTGACATACAATCTTCATAAGATATCTTGCTGCTTCTTTTTTGCTGTATGTCCAGAGTATGGTTTACTACAAGATCTCACACGTGGATCATCGAATAACAAACCCGGAGCAAAGGATTGCTAGTGATATTCCAAAGTTCTGCTCTGAACTTAGTGAACTTGTACAGGATGATCTGGCAGCAGTTGCAGAAGGGTTAATATACACCTGGCGTCTCTGTTCTTATGCTAGTCCAAAATACATGTTTTGGATTCTGGTAATTTTTAATAAAAAAATTGATTGCTATGCTTCATCTAGTAGTTTGTGATATAAATAATAGTTATACCTCTAGTAATGAGGAGCAATGATCAATTTCTGTCTCATTTTACTTTGTTAGTGTTTCTGTAATGTATTAATAAGCAAATGCTTTCAGGCATATATACTAGTTGCTGGTGGAGCAATTAGAAATTTCTCTCCTGCTTTTGGAAAACTGAAATCCATGGAACAACAACTGGAAGGGGACTATCGCCAACTTCATTCACGATTAAGAACTCATGCTGAAAGTGTGGCATTTTATGGTGGTGAGAACAGAGAAGCATCTCATATCATGCAGCGGTTCCAGGTTCTTGTTGGGCACCTGAATCGTGTGCTCCATGAAAACTGGTGGTTTGGCATGATTCAAGACTTCTTTCTGAAGTATTTTGGGGCCACTGTAGCAGTTGTCCTTATTATTGAACCTTTCTTCTCTGGCAACCTTAGACATGATTCATCTACCCTAGGAAGGGCCGAAATGTTGAGTAATCTTCGATACCACACAAGTGTGATCATATCACTATTTCAGTCTCTTGGGATCCTTTCTATCAGCTCAAGACGTTTAAATATTCTGAGGTAAAACCATCTCTTGTGCAAACTATTGACGACACACAAAAGGTTCAGTTCATTTTTAGTTCAGTCATTGTAGGTGACGCTTTGCGTGCAATTTGCAAAAGTTAGTGGACGGGTGGTGCATTCACCATTTTTCATGAAGAAGAGGATCTTACTTTTCGGCTGTTGTTTAATGGTTTAATATCATTCCAAGTAAAACACATAATGTGTGATTTTGTGTATTATTTTGGAGGAATAGAAGTGAAAGTGTTTACTCCCACTTCCTGATATACTGTGAACCTGTGTTTCTGTCTTTCTTTCAACATTTCAGAGTTCTTTTGAAATCACACAACTTATGACATTGTATGCTGTTCAACTTGACCCATTGCATATTGTTGTTAGGAACCTTTTGTATCTTCTAGTATATGAGAATTGGTGGAGCCATCAAAATTTTGCACCTGGGCCTGCCATATTTAAGTGGGTTCCCTTAGAGAATTTTTGGACTATATGCAAAACACACTATAGCTATAGGTTTTTTGGGGCAAACTTTAGTGGGGTCCTGTGCCCCTATGGTATCTCTGATGCAGTTGCTGTTGTCTTTGAGTTCTGTTTTTCTCTTTTCTGGCATGATTATGATGCCAATGGACTTTCACTGTAATTTTACAGTGGCTATGCAGACCGGATTCATGAGTTACTGGATGTTTCACGTGAGCTATCTGGGGTTCGTGATAGATCGTTGAATCATAATTCTTCTTCTGGAAATTACATCAGTGAAGCAAACCATATAGAATTTTCAGGTGTTAAGGTAATAGCATCCTTGGAGGAGCATCACATTCTCTTTTTATTTGTTTAAATATTTCGAAGGTTCTGATATCAAGTGATTGCAGGTGGTGACACCTGCTGGGAATGTCTTGGTTGATGATTTAACTCTCCGAGTAGAAAGGGGTTCTAATCTTTTGATCACTGGTAATCCTCTCCTATCAAATGAATTTGGACTCATGACTTAGCTATTGCAATGCTTGCTGTAATGAAAATTGAATTGATTGAAATTTGATCCCCACACACAGGAGCAGATATGAGAATGTATTATGTATCAGGAGCGCGATATGCATTTTTGTTTTACATGTTGTTGAGCATCTGTAAATCATCTGCAGTTATTTAATTTTGTTGTTATGAAGTAGGATATGTTATGAGATGAATGTCGTCACATGTCTAGCCTCTTTGTTTCGATCTCTTATGACCTCTAGGCAATCTGTTGACAAAATCACCTGCATTTTACTAGGGAAAAACAGTTTTTGTGCTTCATCTTGTACCAAGTCTTGTCTACCAAGACATCACAATTGTAAAGCGATACTGTAATTATCTTCAATGGCATTTTGTGTTCCCTATTTTATTTTCAGTTTTTTTAGATCTCATAGGCTACTTCTTTTACTATATATGCCCTTAAGACTTAAATACTTTATCAAGATGTTAGGCTCTGAAGTACTAATCCGAAAACATGCCAGCTTCTGATTTTATATATCTATTCTAAACCTTACTAACTGAAAGAAAATCAATCAAAAATACTGAACCAAACTTGTGTAATACGTCATTCAACAAGTTCTATGATTACATTAATGAAATTGCTATTGTCTCAAAAGGCATTCTTTTACTAGTCTGCTCAGTTACTAGATTTACTACTTAGTCATTTGTATGATGGTTAAGTTCACCTTGTTGAAGGACAGGATTTAAATTTGCTGCTTAGTTTCTTGGATTATCTTAGTATGCGTGTCTCATTATACATCTCACACTCTGACTATCCATACATCTCTGCATGAAATTCCAGTTGTGTGAAAACTGAAAAGTTGATCTTCTACTGGGCTTTGACTCTTATTTCAGGTCCCAATGGTAGCGGAAAAAGCTCCCTTTTTCGGGTTCTTGGGGGCCTATGGCCACTGGTATCTGGCCATATTGTCAAACCTGGTATTGGTTCTGATCTTAATAAGGAGATCTTTTATGTCCCACAAAGACCATACACAGCTGTTGGCACACTTCGTGAACAGCTAATCTATCCCCTTACAGCAGATCAGGAGATCGAACCACTTAGCTATGATGGAATGGTTGACCTTCTAAAGAATGTAATAGTATTCATATTTTATATTTATATTATGTCTTCTTGAGTTACAACTTTGAGTACATGAACCTGCTGGAATTTGTCATCATGCTTCTTTTGCAGGTTGACCTGGAATATTTGCTAGAACGCTATCCTCTTGACAAGGAAGTTAACTGGGGTGATGAGTTGTCGCTTGGTGAGCAACAAAGATTAGGAATGGCCAGGCTGTTCTACCATATGCCAAAGTTTGCCATCCTTGATGAGTGTACTAGTGCTGTGACAATTGATATGGAAGAGCGTTTTTGCAAAAAGGTTCGAGCAATGGGCACATCATGCATAACGATATCTCATCGCCCAGCTTTAGTTGCGTTTCATGATATTGTTTTGTCCTTGGACGGTGAAGGAGGGTGGGATGTTCAGCATAGAAGGTTATAACCCCTGAGATAATTCATTGGATGTTTGCTCTTCCAAAGTTAATTCACTGAAAGTTTAGTATCACTCTTGATTTTGTAGGGATGACTCATCCTTTTGTACTGAAGAGTCCGACTTTACATCATCAGAAACTGATCGTAAATCTGACGCGCTAACTGTTCAAAGGGCTTTTATGAACAGGTCAAAGGTATATGATTTCTGGATATGTCTATTCCATTATTACCAACTAATCTTATCTGTGTCTCTGCTTTATGTGCTTCCTTACTAGAGCAATTCTTCATCAAGGCCCAAGGAACATTCTTACTCTACAAAGGTTATAGCAATTTCCTCCAAGTCGGAAATGGAACAAACAGAACGAACATCTCTAATCCCACATTTACAGTGCTCCCCAAGACCTCTGCCTCCCAGAGTAGCTGCAATGCTTAAAATATTGGTATGCTGTCCTGCTTCACACTTCACTAGTTCTCTTTAGTTTTTTGTTCCTCAATAAGTCAAATTCAGCTAGTACAGATATTGTAGCTTGTTAGTACTCAGTTGCTCCTATATGCAATACATGTGCAGATGTTAGAAAATCAATAGTGTACTAATGCAATTTAAACTCAGGCTTTATGGAAAAAAAACTAAGGGCATATATCTGATGAAGCATATGAAACCATCTCAATGAAGCTTATATCCGATGTTATCAAATTATAATTCTGTTTTTATCTTCTTGCTCTCCAGGTTCCTAAACTACTTGACAAACAAGGAGGGCAGTTGCTTGCTGTTGCTCTACTTGTTTTCTCTCGTACTTGGATCTCGGATCGTATTGCTTCATTGAATGGTTGGCATTTTCCTCTCAATATATTTTATTGTCGGAAGAGCTGCAAATGAATTTCTTATCTGATACATCCCATCTTGTCAGGGACAACTGTGAAGTTTGTCTTGGAGCAGGATAAAGCTGCCTTTATTCGTCTGATTGGTGTCAGTATTCTGCAAAGTGCTGCAAATTCTTTTGTGGCACCATCTCTGAGGTAATCTGCGGGTACCTGCATTCAAGAGATTCATTTACCATGGAATCATGAATAATCACTTTATATTTCAGTTTTAATGAAGAACCTGTGGCTTTTTGTTTGGTGCTTTGTCCAATATATCACCATCTAGGTTTCTCTAGTGGGGAGCATTTATTGTAGAATTGAAATACTCTTTTTCTGGGCATGCAAATTAAGCATGGCGGATTCATGACTACTTCTGTATAAGTTTGATTTCACGGTTTTAATAACCTGTATCTTCACAGAACACTTACTGCAAGACTTGCACTTGGATGGCGAATTCGCATGACCAACCATTTGCTTCAATATTATCTGAAAAGAAATGCATTCTACAAGGTATATCCTCTAGCAGAACACTTGCTAGTACTCATTCTTTCAGTTGTTGCCCAGTGATATACAGAGTGGATGATCTCTAGTGGGTACGAAGGGTTGTCTGTTAGACTAGGCCTCTTTCATGAGGTTTGGACAGAGTTTTGGTCAACTGATGTACCAGTTGTCGTTACTTTTTTCTTTTGAATGTTTGCACGTTGTACTCTCTTGGTATGCATGCAGGGGTCCTAGGTTTAGGCATAAGATTGTGTACTGCAACAGAGGTAATACTGTGTGTTTTGACTGAAGCTAAGTTATTCTGGTATGTGTTTTCACTTTTCAGGTATTCAATATGTCAGGTAAAAGTATTGATGCAGACCAAAGATTAACACTTGATGTGGATAAGTTGACCACTGACCTTGCTGGCTTAGTTACTGGAATGGTAAAACCACTAGTCGACATTCTTTGGTGAGTTATCCTTGGTATGAAGAACTGACATCTACTTGGTTTAATCTTTGGTTAGTACTCTAAAATTAAGTGTAGTAATGGCATTCTAATTCTCTAGGTTTACATGGAGAATGAAACTATTGTCCGGACGAAGAGGAGTTGCTATATTGTATGCTTACATGTTGCTAGGTTTGGGCTTTCTGAGAGCTGTATCCCCTGACTTTGGTTGTCTTGCAAGCCAAGAACAAGAGCTTGAAGGAACATTCAGGTTAATACTGCATGCTTTGTTGTGCCTTGACAGACCTGATTTTCTTACTGCTATAAGAATTTCCAAGTGTTAACCTTGTGAACTATGTACAAGGTTCATGCACTCGAGGCTTCGAACACATGCTGAATCGATTGCTTTCTTTGGTGGTGGCTCAAGAGAAAAAGCTGTGAGTTCCTTCACACTGAGTGTATTATGCTTAATTTTTTTATACCCAAGTGGCCATGTGTTGATAGTGTCTGTTCACTGTTTTTTTGGTAAATTATTTTAATCTGAATCATGAAGTACAATGATTGGTAAACACTGGGTAGTAGATGCTAGTTGCATATTCTTTTTACTTAGTAACTCTACTAAATATGAACTACCAAGTCTCATTGTGATATTGAATGATTGGCTTCACGAG
The DNA here is from genome assembly GCA_036346275.1 of Otatea glauca. Taxonomy (NCBI): domain Eukaryota; kingdom Viridiplantae; phylum Streptophyta; class Magnoliopsida; order Poales; family Poaceae; genus Otatea; species Otatea glauca. The sequence continues at coordinate 34,025,017 of CM070720.1, forward strand.
ATTATATCCCATATATTAAAGCTGGTATCGTCCTGTTTAATTCATCCATATTCTAGATGTTACTTTAATGCCATTTCCCATTATTGCTTCCCAGTGATTTACGTGCATAATTACCAATTCCTTCTTGCTTCTATATCGAAAAGTTTCAGAAGTGAACTTTTTGGAGAAGCTAAAATATAACTAGTGCACCCTAAGAAGAGACCAGTCACCGATTATCCCTTTGTTGTTTGTCTGTTGAATTTTGTTCTGTGTTATTTTTACATATGTTCCATACATTGTCGATTGTCTTTGCTGATTCCTTCTTATAATACAATATGTGCACGATATTTTTTCCCCTTTTCGAAGTTCTTATGAATTAATGATTTTTTAATAGCTGTTGCTGCCCTTATTTTGTTAGACGAGATGAACTATAGCCTGTATTCTTATGATTTTGTTCCCATATATCAGATGGTTGAGGCTAAATTCATGAAATTGCTTAACCACTCAAAGATTCTGTTGAGAAAACAATGGCTTTATGGTATTGTTGATGATTTTGTGACAAAGCAACTCCCTCACAATGTGACATGGGGCCTGAGTCTGTTATATGCTCTGGAGCACAAGGGAGACAGAGCTTCGACTTCAACTCAAGGTTACTAATCACCAAAACACTTTCGTTGGCCAAACTACATTATTTTAAACTTCAACTTCACAAAGTCTTATATTTTTCTTTTGTGCAACAGGAGAGCTGGCACATGCTCTGCGGTTCTTGGCATCAGTGGTGTCACAAAGCTTCATAGCCTTTGGTGACATTCTTGAGTTACATAAGAAATTCCTTGAACTTTCTGGTGGGATTAATCGGATCTTTGAGCTTGAGGAGCTTCTATGTGTAGCTCAAAGGGGTAAGTTTCAGTCGGCTAGAACTTAATTAACATAGCAATTTTCTTTCTACTTTTTTTATTAGAAGTTTCTTTATTTTTTCAGCAGCACTTAACATAGTAGGGTAGCACTGATCGTGTCCTGCACTAGTAGGGGTACATGATAATAAGTTGTCTTGTGGTGAATCTTGTATGAAATCTATGGCATTATCATACAGTGTGTTTATGATGAAGCATCCTGTTTAGCATATTATGATGGAGCTTTGGCACATCTCGGAACGACAGCATTCTCAATCTAGCACCGCTTGCCTTTTTATTATGCCAAATTTAATAGTAGCTCTACATAGCAGTGGCCAAAAAATGGTTGCAGGATTTTGAGTGCATGCTTGTGTTAGTGATAACTAATTGATATTTTTTTAGTATTGACCAGCCCTGAACAAAGTTGGAAATTTTTACCATTGGTTTGTGTGGCAATTTTATGTTCATAATGTCCTCAGTCAACTGTTGTATGGTCATTTTTTAAGTTCTACATTATATCTTCACGCTAGTTAAGCATGACTTTTGAATTGTTTTTTCTCTAGATACTCTGGTGCCTTCCAATGCCATTAGCACAGCCTCAGAAGAAATTATTTCATTTCATGAAGTGGATATTGTAACACCATCACAGAAGCTATTGGCTAGCAAGCTCTCATGCAATGTGGTACAAGGGAAAAGCCTTCTACTGACTGGTATGTGGTCTGTCTGCACGCTGTAGGCAACCTTTATTTATCTTTTTTCAGCAGTGAAATTATGTTAACATGTTTCTTTTTACCTTGATTTTCTGAAGGCCCCAATGGTAGTGGAAAGAGTTCTGTTTTTAGGGTGCTCAGAGATTTATGGCCCACCTTTTCTGGGAGAGTTACCAAGCCTTCTGAAGGGATGTTTCATGTTCCTCAGCGTCCATATACCAGCCTGGGTACTCTAAGAGATCAGATCATATACCCTGTATCAAGGGAGGAAGCAGAAATGAAAATTCTTTCATTATACAGAGCTGGTAGGTGCCACCTACTTTTTGGAATATCTGCCGATTGAATTGATAAGACTGTATACCATGTATTATTTTATTTACTAGGAGGTTACTTGTCAAAAGGATGTAGTACTTCCTCCGGTTTACAAAAACTTGTCGGTTTGGGATGCATGCTGTCAAATTTTTGAAACTTTAGTTATCGATATCTTTTTAAATATTTAGATTGGATGCATGAAAATCATATGTGTAGATTCGTCTCAAAACGTACTTTCATAATATTATAATTTTATTGGATTTTTTAAATATATTACTATAGAAATTGGTGGTCAAAGTTAAGTTTTGGGACCGTGTCGATGTCCAAAGCGACTACTATTTGCGACCGGAGGGAGTAGGTCATATTTTGCTTCTAACTGGAAACTCTATGGTAATGTAGGAGATAGATCTAGTGCTGCTGAGCTGCTGGATGATCACCTGAAGATAGTTCTTGTGAATGTTCGGTTGGTCTATCTTCTAGAAAGAGAAGGTTGGGACTCTACTCCGAACTGGGAAGATGTTTTATCGTTGGGAGAACAGCAGAGGCTCGGGATGGTCGGTGTTCACTTCAAACTGTGTTTACTGCCAAAACCAACTTTTGTTCCCTTTCATTATCTATGGATCTGTCTCTTAATATCGTTTGATTGAAGTGGGAGATATTGTTTTGTTCCAGGCTCGTTTGTTTTTCCACCATCCTAAATTCGGTATCCTCGACGAGTGCACGAAGTATGTGTTGCGCCATAAAACTCTTTTGACATTTTCTATTCGCTGATGAATTACTGTGGGTCCTAAATGGCATACTTCATTGCAGTGCTACAAGTGTTGATGTTGAAGAGCATTTGTACAGGCTAGCAACTAACATGGGTATAACTGTGATCACTTCGTCACAAGTAAGTATTCATATGATTCCAGTAATAGCATAAAATATCTGGTGTGGTACCTGTTTTCTTCCAAGCGAACTGTTCTTTGTTGATGCCTCTGAATCCTAAAAGTCTATACTTGCTGTCGGACATGTTGATTTTTAGTGTTGCTGACCTTTCCCTGTGTTACAGAGGCCTGCTCTTATACCCTTCCATTCCTTGGAGCTGAAGCTCATCGACGGTGAAGGAAACTGGGAGCTGTGTGAGATCCAGCAGTGATTGATGCCACCGGGTTAGGATTTCTTGGCATCTTGTTCATACCAGACAGGATGCCATGGCGAGCGTCTGGGAGCTAAAACAGCGTGTACAATTACAAGGCAGCTATTGTTTGTATTGGTGATCTCACTATTCTTGAAATAATTATTGTCAGAAATTTGACGTAGAGCACAAGATTGTAGTTTTAGTTTATACGGAAGTAGCGGTTGAAGGTGCAGGGATGAGCCAGGCAGCCATGATGATGAATGAAGTCAGTGGTGTTTTTAGAGGTTATAGACTATAGTACATATCTCCCGAACTTGTTGATCCAACCTATTGATTCGAATCGATGCTAGATATACTATACGTAAGTAATGTTGCCATCAGGTTGAAATTGAATGACGGCATGTAGAGATTGCTGTTTGTGTAATAACGAGGTTGAACTCGTGTAAATGGCAAGTAATTTGTCAAGCTTAATTGCTCACTATTTCCTCTTTGTTTCGTTTGTAATGTAACCACAGGAAGTAACTTACTGTTGGGGTGCTGCACCATTTTCTTGCGTGCGTGCGTGCGTGGTTGCATATTCAGTAGCCAGTTACACGTGTGATCATCTGTTGCATATTCGGTTCATGCGTTGTGCTTGCTTTCTTTCTTGCATCTCATTCAACAATCTCTTATGAATCATTTTCTCTTTCTTTTAGATGAATTTTCATGAATCGTGATCTGCGCAAAGTGCAGTACCATACAAGTGAAGTAAGAACAGATAAAAAAAAAAGTTTTTTTTAGGAGAGAGGCTGATAGGTAGGAAAGGTTTTTTTTTTGATAAAAAGTTTTTCATGAATCATGATGTCCCCTGCGGCGGAGCAACAAGGTGTATGTGCATGTATGTAGCTCGATTGTTTTTTTTATAATGAATGCTATAGCTCTTAGCTAATTAAAAAAAAAGAATCATGATCTCCCTTGGCCCTGGGATGTAGGAAGGTCCGAGGCTCTGTTTAGGGGAGCTGTAGTTTTTCTGAAAATCTGTTTTTTTTAGTTTTGAGTTGAAAAGTGACTATAGCTTTTTATAAGAGACTGTTTAATAAATAGTTAATTTCTCTCAGTAATAAGTTGTAAAAGCAGGTTTAACCTAGTTTTCAGCCTTTATTAATTATATATGGCTTTTTGCTTATGTCAGAAGCCACTTAAAAGCTAAACTGTTTGAGAGGGCTTACTACCTTTTCAAAAACTAAAGTTCTGGTTTTAAGCCTTCCTAAAAACAGGGCCTAATAATAGTAATAAATCACTTGAGTTGAGGGCAGGCAGCTTCCACACCAACAATAAAGCTCATGGCGCGCGGAGCCGCCGGCAGCGACGAACTGCCGTGTTTCATTCCCTCCCCCAAATCCAGTCGCCTCCTCACAAAGGTAGAGAGAGAAATCTTTTCTTGTCTTCTGTTCCTACGGCTGTCAATGTTACTACGAGTAGTACAAGTGTTTATGGAATTTTCTCAACCTCTTTTACGATACACTACATTCAACTAGTATAATGCATGTGCTAACGCTACGACAGCAGTACACCCGCTTATCAATTAAATGAGAAGATAGGTATGAATATAACACTTAATAATAAATTATCACAGTGCCCGTATGCGAATGCAAAAATGAAGATATAACACTCAATAATATTTTTTGCTAAACGTTTCTCGTATACTCTTAAGACTTATTCTTATGTCTTAAGAGATGTTTTCTGCGCACTTATTCCACTTGTATTTTAGTATTTCAATTAAGAAACACTTCCTGAGGACACCAGTATAAACCTACTTTACAATCTTATAAAAAATGATTAATAAAATAGAGAGTACCGACCATGCAAATCCATGCATTAAACTGTTGACCATTCCAGATGTGCATGAAGTTCATGACCAAATAACCTGTCAAGTTCTTGCACAACATTTAATTGCTACATGTAAGTACACAAAAATTTAACTATTTACTAATCATGTGTAAATAACTTACCGGTCTATTGTTTTTGAAACATACTTTGGAACTACAATACGCCAATCATAGATATCGTCGTTCCATGAGAGATTTACTATTCTCATAGCACGATCGAATATTATACCAATTTTTTGTATTCTATCAAGATAGTAACCGGATGGTTTATCTGTTGGAACCCATCCGGGTAGATGTGGTGGATCAATAACGGAGATAACCCTGTCCTTCATATCGAACGATAACATGATGAATCGTTCTCCGTGATGAAAAGACAGCATAATTTACAAATATAGATATTATATCTTTTGCACACATATATAGTAACATAATAAAGCGTTAAACAATTTATTAAACAAAGCTTACCATTCGGCATTCAGACAACGCAATTCCAGTCTCAGGCTAAGCGTCAAATAATTTTGCAAGCTTCTCATCTTCAACTTTGACACGAAACTTATGGTACCGTCGGTAATTACAAAGTGGCTGCGATAAATTAAAACATTAAAAAGTAGCTAGTTGATTATTACATAATGTGTATATATATATATATATAACGCAAAAATATCAAAACATACGCAGAACTTTAAATCTAGGTAGTGGCATATGGGATCCCTGAAATATATGGTTTCATCGCTTGCGAGCATGCGCACCCCTGCATTAAAGCAATCAGTTCATGAGCTAGCAAGCACTTGAGGCCAAATCGGACTTAGACAGTTCTGTATGTACCTTCGTCTAGGCATGAAAGAGCCGACGTCGCCGTCGCCGCAAGTCTGCGTATAGGGCTGTAAACGAGCCGAGCTCGAGCGAGCCTGGCCCTCCAGGCTCGAGCTCGGTAAGGCTCGGCTCGAGCTCGGCTCGGTCCAACCTCGAGTAGGCTCGAGTAAGCTCGGTAAGCTTGATAAGCTCGAGTAAGCTCGGTAAGTTCGAGTAAGCTTGGTAGGCTCGGTAACAAGCTCGATTAAGCTCAGCTCGAGGAAGCTCGGTCCAGGCTCGATTAGGCTCGCGAACTATTCGAGTTCGGCTTGGTTAAGCTCGCAAGCTCGAGCTCGAATTCGGCTCGTTCAGAGCTTGAGCCAAGCTCGAACCGAGCCTCTCGCAGCTCGCGAGCCTCGAGTTTTTTACAGCCCTACCTACGTATGTATGTACGCCAACGTCGCTGGCCGCCGTCGCCGCACGTAAAAGCCTCGCAGCCTCACCGAATGACCGGAGGTATGGCACCTCCGTCTCGGCGTTTGGGCGTTCTTTAGTTAGGAATTTTCGGGACCTGCGCAAGGAACACGGGAAAGGAAGGCATGGGTTCGGTTTGTGTTTATTTTAGAGGATTCTGTTGCATATGAGATCACACAAGGAAGAAAGGATGTGAAGATACGAGTGCCTTTTTAAGCGTCTGCAACAACTTAATCTTGTGATCATATTGTGCGTACTACATATTTGGAAGGAGAGCGAATCAAAAAAGGAAATAAACAGGGAGGATCCGCAAAGGAAACCAGACTTGAATTTTTTACTGTACTGGCCAAAATTGTACGTACTGCATATTTGGAAGGAGAGTGAATCAAACAAGGAAATAAACAGGGAGGATCCGCATGCAAGGAAACCAGACTTGATTTTTTTACTGTCCTAGTCTCGTGATCGTATTTTTTTCCGAATATGATCCTTCTCGAGACTTTTTTACGGATCTAGCCCTATAGAGTCTAATTTCAGCGCACGGAAAGCGCTGAATTTTTTTTATCCACGGAGCCAGCAGTCTGTGAGTGTTCCTTAATTTTTTATAATTTTTTCTCGTTGAACTGCTGCGCGAAATACTGTTTAATTTTATCTTTTTCCCTGCAGATCCAAATGATCAAGTGAGCGCTGTTTATTTTTCCATATTTTCCCAGAATTATTCAGTGGATGGTCACCGCTTGATTTTTTTTCATTTTTTCTCCCACGCTTGAATTTTTAGTGTCCACCGAGCATTTCTTTTTTTTTTGCCAAAATTATCAAGCGGACGGGCACCGCTAGATTTTTTTTTGGGAATTTTTTACTGTATTGACATCATCGTTATAATTTTTTTCGAACCAGACTCTCGCGACGATGAATTTGCGATTGTAGCCTCGAGCCAGAAAAATTCAGCAGAGCGTTGGTGCGGTATTATTTACCAGCGCCCAGGCTCGAATTTTTTACTATATTAGTATCGTCATTATAATTTTTTCTAAATCAGGCTCTCGGTCGATGAATTTGCGATTGTAGCCTCGAGACAGAAAAATCAGCGGAGAGGTGCTAGAATTGTTTTCCGTGGTCGAGAAGCACTGTAATTTTTTTCCATGCCCGAAATTATCCAGTGTCCGGGCAGAGCTTGGTTTTTAATTTTTTCTTGTGCCTGAAATTACCCACCGTCCGCTGGATAATTTCGGACGTGGGAAAAAAATTCCAGCACCTCTCCGTTGATTTTTTTCGGCTTGAGGCTACAATTGCAAATTCCTCGCCGCAAGAGCCTGATTCGAAAAAAATAATATCGTGCTGCACCATGTCCCGGTTTTCTTTTCCAGCACGTAATGTATGGTCCTTTCCTTTTCTAGGATGTTTGTTTCATTTTCCTTTATTCCAGAACGTTTGTTTCCTTTTCCTTGAGGATGACTAGACACACTAAACAAATGGCTATCGGATGTGGGTGAGTAAAGCTGAGGAAAGATCTGAGAGGTTAATTTTGATGGAAGCAAATTCCTGGGGACGTTTCGCTGGATGCACGAATGTTAGGCCATCTCTAGTGGGATGCACTACTCGGAATGGACGTAGAAAAGAATGTTTACGTGCATTATAAAGGGGTATAGATATCAGTCATTCATTCTTTTCAATCTAACAGATCAAATTAGTTAAAATTTATTTATATTTTTTCTAGTAGTAGAAACACCTTTACCAAATCAATAGTTATACACCTAAAATTTCACTTCTCTTCCTTGTGTATGTTTTCCTCTGCAGCTACGCGAGCGGGTGGAGTACTCTCCATTGCCGCGGCTCCATGTACACGGGGAGATGGCTTTACAGCCTCGGTGGCGGTGGCAGGACGACGACGACGAGGAGCTGCGCGGAGCGCCTCCCTTCCCTCCTCGATCCATTGCCGGGCCTCCAGCTTCCTCCCAACCTCCACGGCAAGCAGCAGCAGCAGCCTCCGCCGCACACGCAGGTCACCACGGTTCCCAACGGCGTCAGGGTCGCTTCCCAGGACATTCTCGTACGTTCACACTCTTTTTTCTTGCAAATTGCTCGAATTTAGATGTGTTAGTTTTGCTTTGAATCCAACTTAATGCTATTGCTGACCATTGCTGCGGAATTGGGTGTTGTTCTTGGCGGCAGGGCCCCATGGCCTGCGTAAGGGTGATGGTCGACTCCGGGTCGGTCTACGAGACGCGGTGGTCCGCCGGCGTCTCCCACTTGCTGGAGAGCCTGGCCTTCCATGACACAAAGAACCGCGACCTCGCCAAGATCGATCGCGATGTGGAGGCCACTGGGGAGATGCTCAGAGCATCAGCCGGTAGGGAGCGGATGTTCTATACTTATGATACGCTTAGGGCCTACCTACCGCAGGCTGTCGAGTTGCTTGTCGATTGCATCCGGAATCCGGTGTTGCTCCGCAGTCAAGTTGAGCATAAGGTGCGAACGAGCGATTGCTCGCTTGGCTAGCATCGCCAGGTGAGCGAGCGGCCCGCCCGGGTTGGAATCTTCGGACTCGCCCGGATGCGCATGAGCTGGGTGCGGCGCGTGTGTGTGCGTGGGCGTGTGTGGGTCTGTAGCCCGGCTGTTGTTCTTCCTTCTTCTATACTGAATGCTAGAGCTCCTGGCCAAAATTCAAAAAAAAAAAAGTTGAGCATAAGGTGGGGAACTGAGAAGAGGGATGTTTGTTTTGTGTTGATTCATTCTGATGATTGTTATGTTATTTGTCAGCTGGCTGCTGCTCAAGGGGAATTACAGGAGCTGGAGAATTACCCCGATGAGTTTCTTCAGGAATCACTTCACCTTTGTTGGGTATTTAGTCGCTCTTGGAAACCCGCTATTCCCTACCGAGGAAGTTCATGGGAGAATTGATTGCAGTGTTATTTGCAAGATCTATTTTGTAAGATTCTATTTTACCTCAGATTCAAGTCTACATATGATTTCCTACATTCATCATATAGACAATGTAGTGTTTGTATACGTTTATAGCTTTGGTCAGCCCGGCGATCCCTATACTAACACAAAAATCAACAACCACAAACATTTTTCTGGTTTTGAATTGCTCTGAATGTGTATCAGAAATTGGCAGGCTAAGGTCCAGAGCATTATTTGTAGAGTATAACTTCATCGTAATCTTCCATTCTAGATCTCTACAAACATAGCGGCAAGATCCTAATAGTCTAAGGACCTTTTAGCTTCAAAATGATTTAATATGCATCTCAAAGATTAATTTCTCTTCTTTGTACATCTTAGCAATTAATGCTAAGTAAACAATAGAGAACAATGTTTATTACTGTAACAGGAAAACTATACTGCTAACCGTGTAACATCCTGGCCCAAATTTCGTTTAATGTTCTAGCCCACCGTGGGATAGATCCTCACATGTATAACACCTCGCTTACACTTTCGTCCTCGTTTTGTGTAAAAGAATTAACTTGGAGGTGCTATGTTTTGACTCAGCAAGCATTATATACTATTGTAACTCATTTTAGACAAGCAATGTGGTACTAATCCTACCACCACTTCACATGAGCCACAAATGCCTTCACATTAACAGTGCGCTATGCGCATAGCCCACGATCTTGTCCCACACATACCTGTGCAGTGAAGGTTGATGCTATAATACCATCTATAACGCCCTGATCTAAATTTCGCTCAATGTCCTAGCCCACCTTGGGGTGGACCCGCACATGCATAACACCCCGTTTACACTTTCATCATCGCTTTGTGTAAAAAGGTTAACTTAGAGATGTTATGTTTGGACCCAACATGCATTACATACTACTATAACTCACTCTAGACAAGCAATATGAGACTAATCCCACCACCACTTCATATGGACCATATAGGCCTTCACATTAACAGGCCGGGGTATTGCAGACCGCTTGGTTTTAGCAGCCTCAAGCGTGAACCACCAGCATTTACTAGACATTGCAGGACATTTGTTGTCTAATCTGCCCAAGGGGCCCCTGTGCACAACCAAAGTACATATATTGGTGGAGATTTCAAGCACAGAACAGACTCTTACGTGATAAACTCTTCCCTATGTAATTTATTTTCCCCATCGCATGTTCTAGATTAGAACCATGCTCTTCTTGTGCAGATGACGCGTGTAGCATTGGTTTTTGAAGTACCAGGTGGCTGGCGTCAGGAGAAAGAAGCTACAATCATGACTGTCATACAAGTATAGTGATGTTTTATGTTGTTATAGCATTGTACTAATCCCTTATTTTTCCATTCATAGAATGAATTATATGATTTATTAACAATAATAGTGTGACTGTAAAAAGGAAATCCAGGACCTTATTTTATTTCTAAACATAATATTTGCAGACATTGATGGGTGCCGTGGTGGTGCTTCATTCTCCACTGGTGGTCCTGGAATAGGACTGCATCCCTGACTTTGTAAGTTGTTAACTCACTGTAGCTATTGATTATGATACTGACTTTTACACATTGTAATGAGATGGATGGTGATTCATTTGTTTTGTTTGTTCTTTGCTATGCTGAATGCTAGTTGCATCCTCTTGTTTGCATTTTTCAAGGAGAAAGGAGAGCTCCTTGGCGAACGCTAAAGTGAATAATCGTTTCTTTTCAGATTTCTGGGCTCTCAACGAGTATCATTCAATCGAATCAATTTCAGCATTTAGTACTGTATATGATGACACTGATCTCTTTGGTATCCATTTGACCACGGTGAGATAATATTTTTCTTCATCTTTCTTTTGAGATAATAATATTTGACTCAATTGAACTAGTTGCGGCTTTTGTTTTGATTGTTTTGAGATAATAATATTTGACTCAATTTTTTTGTCTATGAGGGCATTTGATATGTCTCATTTTGAATTGATCCAGCCATCCAATTTTGTCGGTAAGGCTGTTGATATTGCAATATCTCTTTTGTCCCCCTTTTCTTGGTTTGCTCTGTTGAATAAACTGGATATGATTTCTTATCTTCACAGACAATTCTTACAGAAGACACTGGGTTGCAAATCCTGGCAAATGGTTTCTGGTAAATCTTGAATAAACTGGATATGAATATGTTTGCAAGCGGATTGAGTCACCGCCCAATGGCCTGTGGTGGACGTTAAAAAGCTTCTTTTTTCGTCATTAATTAGTTTCAAGATTCTGTACAGCAATATCATGATTGGAGGAACCTTGCTGATTAGTGACTCGGCCTGTTTCAGTCGGTTAATTCCCAAACTTTTTGTAGCACATGAGTTGGGGTGTGAATAAACTTGTGAGCAGATTTTCAAAAATCAAGTGTGATTGGGAATTGATGAGATAAATGAAATGCGATGAGCGAAGTTCTGATGACCAACAATGCTGAACCATGTACAGTGGCAATTAAATTTATTCAAAACAACTTGTGGCAATCCTTCTCAGTGTGTGTTACTTCGTTGCTGATGGTCTGTCTATGCGATCTTGTCTGCTGTTGATGACGATGTGGTGCTTGTTTTTGTATGGATATATTTGGTATTCATGCAATTGAGCTGGCTCTCCAAGAACAAATATTTTTTTTGTAGCTGAAGAATAAATCTTAAGAATATCCTGGCAAGGAAACTCTAAGCTAACAAGCGTTCGTGAGTGATAGCACAGCAGACCAAGCAAAAGAACATGTCCTGATCAAACTGTACAAGAACTTGCATTTATTCATGAACCAGAAGCATGATGAGATCTTTTCAGCATTGAAAAAATAATGGCAAATTTAAGAGAGTGAATAACGTTTTTTTAAAAAATGCAAAAAACAATGACAGCTGTGGGATTTGAACCCACGCCCTTTCGGACCAGAGCCTAAATCTGGCGCCTTAGACCACTCGGCCAAACTGTCCTTGGTTCGTATGAGTCGTGAAATAAATTATATTACTTAGATGCCTTGCCAAGGTCTTCTAACTCACTGTGCGGCCAAATTTAGCCAGCCTTGCATCTAACATTTTAGACAACATAAAAAAAAATAAAGAGTTACATATGGATTTGATGCAACTTTTGACAAATAAATTACGTAAGTTACATGTGGGCATGGTTAAGCTTGGCTAAAACATAGCTCAAGTTTATCTACACGTTACTAAAAAAAGGATGATTTGAACGGGTGAAACAAAGATATACTTGGTGAAAGTTCAAAACGAACGAACACAAATAAAAGGTGGTTACCGCTAATTTATACCCTCACAAATCTCTTTGGTGAGGGCACATCAAGGTGTTCCCACATGGCACCCTTCGCTTCCCTCTCTTTTCTTCTCCTTTTCCACCGCTTCCTTCTCCTCTAATACGAAAAAAATAAATTCCGATTCGAAACTTTCAGATGCTTTTAGTTGAAAACTTTCAATTCAAAAAACTTTTGGTTCCAAACTCTGTATTCAAAAAACATTTGGTTCAAAATGTTTTGATTAAAAAAACTTTCGGTTCAAAAACTTTCATAAATGGTTAAAAAATACTTGCTATTCGAATAGTTTGAGGGGAAGAAATTAGGGTACGAGGAGGATGCCGCCACATGACACCCTCGCAGTCGCAACAAGAAGAGGGTCCTGGAAGAAAAATGAAAGAAAGGACGGGCCTACCCGGGTTCGATCCGGAGACCTCTTGATCTGCAGTCAAATGCTCTACCACTTACAAGCTCTACCGATTTGAGAGGCAGAGAGACCAATCGATTAACTCTAAAACGAACAGGGAAACCTAACATCAGATCCAGGTTCCCATATATGCACAGGATAAACAATTGGCTCGTTTTATATAAATCCCAGCTGAGTAAGGTCGTCATCTGGGATTTCTAGGGCGCCAGAAAGATCAATGTCTAATGGGTCATCAAGACCATCAGTGAACCAAGAACTGATATCATTGCCCTGCCCATCAAGCCCTCCTGGAACATCTAATATATCATCTAATCCAGGCAAGTTTGTCAGCGCAGCATCAGTAGATCGCCGAGCAGCGCTCCCAGGAGTGTTTCTTGGTTGCTGGGTAATTTTGGCGCTGGAAGGACCTGCTGGTTCAGGGGCCTCCTGCATTGCCGGTGTTGGAAATGACTCCACAACTCTACCAAGAACATTTCCAGAAGTTGATAGCTGCGCCAGCTTTTGCTTTGGCTTTGTCTTATTTTTACGTTCACCGCTCCTCCCACTGCTTGATGAATGACGCCCTGCTTTCAAACCAGAACCCTTTGCAGATGCATCTCTGTTGTGATCCCTTTCCCTGTCACTCTTTTTCCATTTTGTGCCACCTGTTAAAGGATAAGAAAAGGTTCATATAGCTTGTAAAGCAGGAGTGGACGTCTAACATCACCAAGTAGCACACTAGCACCTCCTAATGTCTCCCTAATTGAGGTATAAATCATGTTTACCAAGGGATTCATGAAGGCAAGAGTTACCTTGATCCAATGGACTTCTGTCAAGTTTTTGAAGCTTCAGCCTCTCTACACCTGAAGACCACAAGGAAAGGAGGGAGGAAATTATGATTTGGCTAAAATTGATTCGATCAGAGGAAAGCGGAAAAGTTAACAAACAAACAATGGAATTTTCTCTCTTACAAACAGTTGCACATGCATTACCTTCTATAGATTTTGCGTCGCTGCTTGGCAAGGGCGCAGATAGCAAACTCCAAAGAGAAGGCTCACTGAAGCAGCTTTTCTTTGTTTCCTCAAATTTCTGGCATCGGGCAAGAGTACGCTTGGCAAAGGCCAAGGCAAGCTGTTTTGCAGCCTTATTGGCAGACTTACTGACACCAGCCTTGTGACTAGAACCAACTCGCCCACCCTGTATATCATAAAGAGATACAATCAGTATCCACGATCAAGCTCAATCCATTTTCATCAGCATAACTTTTTTTTTTTGGCCAAAACGAAATTATTAAGATTAAAGGGCGTACATAATACAACATGGGTTGACCTTGCAAGAATTAAAAGAAGAAAATGAGTGCTTCTGCTCCTACAATGATTTCACCAATTTTTTTTAAATCCAATATCAAGTTAAAAGTGCAAACAAAGGAATAATGAATAATCTCTACGGCCTCAATAAATCAACTTTGCATAACTATAAGAAAAACTATCATTTATAAGAGCAGGACAATTATAAGCTCATAAGGTATTAACATGAACATCAGAAAAGCAATCATCAAATCATGTAAAGAGGATTCGCAACTACCTTAAGTTTTCTGTACGCCCTTTCAACCAGTTTGTTCATTGCATGTTGCTCCAAGCTCCTGTCAGGCAAATAGTAAGTTAGCCACCGAAGTAACTTTATGCACTAGCATTTAAGATCTAACCCAGAAATAGAAATCCATTGATACCTCTCCTCGATACTTTTTGTATCTTGAATTGCTTTATCTAACTTATGTAATTTGCATTTCTTTTGCTTCACCTGCAAAGTAAGAATGATATCATTTTGATATACAATTATACATGGATGAAAACCTAGTGAGAAAACAATTTCATCTTCCAGAATATAAGTATATGTAAAGATAACAAAAGGCGTCACAGGAATGCATCAAATGAGAACTAATCTTAACACAGGATAAATAATCTTAGCCATTGGGTTGAATCTAGATGTGGCTTAGATCAGCCACTTCAAGCCACTGAAACTTTTCAAAAGACCCACCTTGATATATACCATTCCAGAGATATGGACGAGAATCACAAATAGGAATAATCCGCAGTTTTGCCAGGGAAAATAACTAATGGTGCTTTGTTAATATGTATTTGTCCATGCCAATGGATGTCACTTCAATGCATAGCTCCCGGCCCCTATACTTACTAGCACATGTTGATGCCTGATGGGCAGGGCCAACTTTATACATGCTCGCATTAAAGTGTTTCAAAAATTATTTGAAGTCCTTACACTAAAACCTGAGTTTCAAAACATGATAAAGATTGTAATAGTTTACAATGATCTGGTGCAATCACATTAACACATTGAAAATGGTACAAAGAGTAACAAGGTGAGCATCCAGGTTTCATCAAAATTGAAGACATGTTTTTCTTGAACGGAAATTTGAATACATGTTATTACGATGATTGTTCATGTAACCTGATCATGCAGCCTTTTCGTCAACTCTGAAATCATTTTATTGATGTCCTCGTCCTCTCCGTCATCTAGCTTTGGCTGAAAAGGGTAGTATTGCAAAGATAAGGCAAGAATCACAACTAGAATGTAAAAAAGGCGATTTACTAGAATAAATTCTGAAATTGTCAGGTTATTACATAAACTTCAACAGCCTTTTGCAAGGGACAATATAAAGATTGGAACATGCAGAAAATGACATCAAATATCGGAAATAAAAAGAATGTGTGCACTAAGTACATGCCTATGGGATATTTTCCCTCTTAGCATGGATAGCTGCCACAAAATATAGCTACTGCACATTACGACTAACAATATTTAGGCACTTTTGATAAAGATCTCAAGTACTTTCAGCAATCATTTGTGATGGTGACTACTGACTACTTTACAGAATATATTAAAATACAACAAATATCAAACCATATGACGCAGCTCCCCAATTATAACCCTTAACTCATCCATGTATGAGGTTCATCAGTGTCCAACAAAAATAGTTCTTTGTTTACGGAAGGAATATAAACCTTGTACGCCAGGATAACATTCAAGAAAGATAATGCCCTACCAAAAACCATCCAAGAAATGCACCAGATTGTTCAAAATTTGTCATTTGTGATGTTTCTGCTATGTGACAAGTTTCCTGATTTCTAGGCATACAAACTTACAAAAAAAACTACATAAAGCAACACTGAAGTTTTCAAATGCATTAACTGTTCACAAATGCAGAGTTCAAGGGATCATACCACTGTCTCTGGACAAATGCCAATACTTTGCAGCTCAATCAAAACCTTATCATTCACAGACATCCGCCCATACTGATAATCATATGGAGGTGAAGGAAAAAAAATTCCTGGATTTTGAGATTGCTGTGAAATATGTGGTATCAAGTAATGCAGAGGGCCATTTTCTGGATATCCAGCAAAACTGACTCCATCTGACAAATTCTCACTATGAACCGAATTTTGACTATCTGAGCTGATGAAATTGCTGGAAGCTGTGTGTCCATTGCATAAGCTCTGATGTACCACTGAAGTATTGCTTAAGTGCGTGAAATCCACACTCAACCCAAAATTAGATGTTAAGGCACTGGCTTGAAGTTCATTTTCTAGGTATCTGTTGGCAGTGTAAGGAAGGTGGCTATTTGAAAATTCGACAAGTATATCTCTTTGCACACCATTGGAGTCAGAGAAGTCATCTTCCATGATTAAAGCTGAAAGGAGTCTGTGTGCCATTGGGGCCATCTCATGGAGCCATTTGTCGGCTTCTACCTTTGGTAGTCCAGTGCTGCAGTTTTCCTCACTAGGAAAAAAACAGTCAGTAGGTCCTTTCATTCCAACTCCATTGGTTTTCCTTTGCTCAGGTAAGAGAGAAGAATTAGATGGAGCCAGCACCTTTGATGAAAGCTCCTGCATTTTTTTTTTGGGGCACATGAAGCAAGGATATGTAGTCGATGAGTTTCAGAAAAGGAGATAAATTTCATGAAAGAGGGTGGAGTGGAGTTTTTTTTTTTTTTGGCTGGGAGCCTGGGATGTCTCACAAGTCACGGAGCAAAATAAGTCACATACCATCGTTTGCAGTCTGCTGTAGTCAGTGGATGCTATCAGATTATGTTCACCATCAAGCATGCAGGACATGCTCATCTCAAGCTCTTCAACAAGGTTAATCTGACCACAAATTACAATAAGTGAGAAGCCATCCAAGCCCAACAAAGAAACAAGTACAGTCAATCATGACATATCTAAAGCATAATGGGCACCAACCTGGTGTTTTAAGAAAGTTAAATTTTCAAAGCTTACGAAAGTTAGCATTGGTTCCATTTTCTTCCAAAAAGGCCCAGAGTATGCACCAACTGCAGAAAAAGAATAAGAAAGTTATAAAGCATCAACCCAAACAGATGTTGACAGATCTGATCAATACACACCGATAGCGCTGCGAGCAGCGTTTGCAGCAGCTAAAAGTTCCTCTTGGTCATCTTCTGGTTCACCTAAAACGCACAACTAGTTAGTAAGATATCGAAGCTAAATGAGGAGAGGGGAAAGTAGCCAAAATTGAACTAAAATGGCCAGAGTACAAAGGTGAAGTATCTTTTCAGAAAACTCACAATTAAGAGCCTGTGCATAACAGGATGAAGATTTGCCGTCGGGACCTTTCTTCATCGGGGGGCGCCCCACCTTACTGCACCTATGTTTAGATGATCAAATCAGTATCATCGTAAGAACTAAAATCTACAAAGCCACCAATCCTTACAAAGGAAAAACATTAAATACCTTTCAGTCTTTTCAGCTCCAGGTCTTCCACTTTTTGGTGGCTTTCTTGTTTCTGTAGCGTCCAATTTTTCTTTTGATATGGAAGAACCACCTTTAACATGCATAGTACCTCTTCCACTTCTCCCTTGACGACGAACACCACCATCTTCAAGTTCTTCTTTCAAAGGCACCCTATTTTTATTTGATGAAAAAATTAACCCTGTTGCATTATGAACAGCATTTGCACTCTTGTTCTCCACCTCACCACTATTTGTAACTTTCTCCTTGGCCTTGCTGTCGGTAGCAGCCGATCCCTCACTTTCCGACAATCCAGCAGGAGATGAGATGTTATCCATTTTGGTTACTGTTTGTGTATGACTAGTAACATTTTTTGTAAGCAAAACACCGCAGGACTCTACAGGTGCTGATCTAGCAGCAGTATCGAGTGGTGATCCCTCAGATAAGACTTCATCAAAATTTGAGACAGGAGAAACAACATTTGCTCTTCTTGTCCGTGACATTTTCTGTGGACGTTGGCCAACCCAAGCAATAGGAGGTGATGAAGCATTTGAATGTGCAGAACATTTGCGGTTGGTCATGCCTCCCAAAGGTGAGGCTTTATTTGAGTAAGGTGCTTCTTCCCATTCATCGTTTCCTCCAGCTGAACGTTGGAAGCTAGAAGATGAACCCATGACAAGTGAACTGGTTCTTGGTGCCCTGCATGCTTTAGCCTTGGGCAAGGGACTTAAGTTTCCAGTTTGCATATCCTCAGAAATATGTGCCCTATTTATACAGAGTTGCAGCAGATCATTAGAAGAATGATAACGTTGCATTACTCATTCACATATATGTAACAAAGACAAAATGTAAATCATCAGGAGGAGAGAAGTTCCTTGTGCATGAGAATGAAGTAATGCACTATGCTTACCTGTTTCCTTTTACCATAGCCCGTTCCTTTTCAATTCCAGCATGCCGCTCTCTTTTTTCATTTGGCAAAGTGGCATAATCCATATCCGCCTTGGATAAAATACGGGACCCAACATTATTCTGCTGAGAACTGCCATCCATCTGGATACCTACTGCTCCAGCAGGAGCTCCATGTCTGTAATATAAGAACTAATAAGTCTTGAGTTCTAATCTTCTAACCTGGAGGAAGTGACGATGTGCTGACAGAACAGATTTCCACATATCAGCTGTACTGGCCTACACCGGTAAAAAGTACCAGTCCCGAAAGTAGTGATTTCATACTAATTTGAATGAAGTCTTGATGTTGATATTTATAGAAGACCAAGCAAACACAATGCTTTGAGGACAAGAATGTAGAATTGGAAAAAAATGAAATTGCTAACCAGAATAGACCGGTAACCGGCTACCGGTCTACCTCTGGTCAATTTTCCGAATCCTGTTTTTTTATCCTTGCAAGCATGAGCTGAAAAAAACTAAAACACCAATTTTGTGATGATGGACATATAAAGTAATACCATTCAACTCTCGCGATGTTGGACTTTTCAAGACAGTGCATGTCAGCCCTCACTCTCTAATTCAGGTTAAGTGCAATATCTATGATGCTCAACTAGTCAGGGTGTCACATTTATCTTTCTAATGTTTAAGTTGTTTCCAGATTATGAGCTTTAATTCGGCATGATAATTCGACCTAATCATATGAGAGAAGGTTTACTGTGATTCACAAAAAACAAACCTAAGTTCGACTTTAAGCAACAAAATTGATGGCAAGCACAAAGTTTACCTATATGCAAGGCCATCACTAGATCGCGGTTCATTGGCTGGCTTATGTTGACCCACAGGTTTGACATCTCGATCAACATCACTGCCTCTGTTGAGCATTGTTCCAACGGATCGCTTGCGTTTCAATTTTTTCTCC
Source organism: Otatea glauca (assembly GCA_036346275.1). Taxonomy (NCBI): domain Eukaryota; kingdom Viridiplantae; phylum Streptophyta; class Magnoliopsida; order Poales; family Poaceae; genus Otatea; species Otatea glauca. The sequence continues at coordinate 34,044,361 of CM070720.1, forward strand.
CACCCTTCACCTCCAGTAGACAAGCCCCGTAATTTGTCTTCAGAAAGCCCTGATACTGTACCTGATGTTCTTGCACAACTCTTTTCCTTCTCCAAAGGTGAACTTTTATCATTATTAACCAAAGGACCTTGCCTAGTTGGAACACTAGCACGTCCTTCCAACTGAAATATGAAGAAATAATTAAACAAGTTTTAAATATCGCAAATGGTAGCACAGGAAATTTATAAGGAATGTGATAACATAATGATAGTTAATCTGTTATAGAAGTTGTACAAAAACACAGCAGACATCAAGGGCCTTCAAAACATTGGGTTTAGAGGTCTGGCATTGAACAAGTTCAGCCAGAGTTACAATTTCCAAATCCCAGAGGTAACTGCCAAGTAACCACAGGGAACTAGGAATCGCAGACCAGGCAAATTCTTAAGAAACCAGAAAGTTTTGGGATCAGTCCATATTTGAAGCCTGCATTTGGATCATGAAATGATCAAATTGGCTACAGAGATTGATTGGTCCGAGAGGGAACATAGGCTGTTTAAGTGGGGAATTAAACAAAAATAATCATCTTCAGACCCTAGTACTGTATGGTTTTCTTTAAAGACCAGCAGAAAACTGGGTGGTAATTGGCTGGTTATTGTTTTCAAACAGCCCATTATTCAACTTGCAAACTCAGAAAGTTGTTTGATCTTACATTCTTACCGGTTCCCACCAGTAACTTAGCCAAAAAAAAAACAAGAGTAGGGCAGATGGCAGGAACCAGCAGTTTAGCAAAACCAGAAAACTTGTTTAAGGTATAACCAACTATAAGGAAGTTGAGAATCAAAAAGACTACAACTTTGCGAACTCCTGCATTTCAAAATATCAACACTACTGAGTAATTAGAAATCTCGTTCAGGTCATAGCTAACTAAAGATGTTGAGAAGTCTAAAGGCTATAACTTTGTGAACTCCTCCATTTCAAACTCCCAGGGGAATCCATGCATAACTAGTCAACACGATATTACCAAAGTTGACAATATCATCAAAGTTCTGAGGTCGGTCCTAAATACACAACATTAGCTCAACCAAGCATCAAATAGAATTAAACAAAAATGATGAAGCAAGCGATCGACGGAGCACAAACCCGTCCATCCACCAGTGAGGACCGCACACGCTTGTTCATGACCGCAGAGTTGTTCTGAGCTCCGATCCTCAAAGCACCCGAGGAGCCTCCCCCGAGCTTCTCAGCCCCGGAATCGCTTCTCTGGCGCTTCCGGGTGACGATATTCTTGTACCTGTCGAGCTTCTGGATGGCGTCCTGCAGCGTCCTCACCTTCTCCCTACCCGAGGCAGAAGCACCAGCAGCAGAGATTGATTAACTAGCAATGTGGCACATTGCAAGCACTAGTAGCAGTAGCAGCAGCAGCGGTAGTACTAATGGATTAGCTAGGATTGCAATTTAGTAGTAAATTGCAGTACCTGGCCTTGCCCGAGTTCTCAGCGACGCTGGCTCGGATCCGCTTGAACTCCTCGGGCTGGTCCTCCGCTTGCAGCGCCCTCCTGAGCTCGCCGTGGCGCGAGTGCTTGGGCTCCCCCAAGGCGAGCGGGTCAAGCGAGAGGTACTGCGCGATCGGCGGCGGCGTTGGGGTCGGAGGAGAAGCCGCGGCCTCCGCGGAGCCGGTGAGGTGCGCGCTGCCCTCGCGGAAGGCTCCGGCCATGGGAGACGGGATGGAAGGCTTAGGGCTGGGTGGCCTGCATCAAAATGCTGCGAGCACAGGCGCGGGCACGGCCGATTGGAGCGGGAGGGCTTAGCGATTGGCGCGAGCCCCGCCGAATTGCGCGGCGCGGAGGGGCGGAGGCGGTGGCCGGCAGCAGCGACGGGCGGAGGGGGTGGGAGTAGTCGGCGGTGGAGATAAAGTAAGCGCAGGCTTTTCGGTCGACCTCCGAGGACTCGAGGCCCGATGCAGGAGGGGGGTATATATTGCACGAGGGGAAATTGGATTTTTTTTAAGGATTCATGTTTTAAATAATATTACAGAAACAATACACAGAAAATAATTATAAAAATATACTCTGCCCCCAAATAAAATTAAGACAACCCTACGTGGTATCCTGCCAGGGTCACTATCACTATTTCATTTTGTGACAGTTTATATTGTCAATTCAAACGGCAACAGAGCTTTTGTCGCTAAATTATTAAGTGTGTATATTTGCCTCACTACTCCTGCATACAAATGTCAATATGAACCAATCATCAACGAAGGCTATAGTTAAGATATATGTGCGTCTTTTAGAATCGAAAACGTTAGACGATGGAAAAAGAAGTTAGGTTTGTAGTTATAATTCTATGCATTATGGTGCATCGGTGTCTTTTCTTTGGAGAGCCTGATGGTGCGGGCCTTGGTCTTTTTCTAATTTTTCCGTACTAATATACTCAATACTCGTCTTCTGGGTCCAACTTAGACTTGTTCCAGTCCGAAATAACCTCAACTTCAACATCGATATCAGGGACCATCCACGTTTTTCCTTTGTCTTCCCCCCTCTTGGCCTTTTCCTTGTCCTCCGAGGTGTATAGTTTCCAATGCGTATGTTCTCAGGCGTAACTACATAGTTTAGCATATATTTTTGCTAGATGAACGTCATGTCGTACTTTTCCAGCTCATCGACCCCTTGGAAGAAATAGCATTGCTTCAACACTTGGGATTTATGCATGGATGAAGTTATCGATACGTAGAATGCAATATGCTATGTAATATCAATACGTGACATTCACTTATATGGTAATCTTCGCACGTGTAGTGTGCTCGAGCGACGGTGTCTAGGCATGTGGATTGAATTATCCACACGCTGGATTATCGCAATCGCATTGCGAACATGAAAACTCCAATGGTGCAAGTGCATCCCTCCAAGAATTATTAAGGTAGGTTCTGCCTTCTTAGCAACCTACTTCCACTTCCGAAGAATCTCTGCGTAGTCCGACATCCCCAACCCCAGTGAAGTGACCTCCCCTAGCTCTCTTCTCCCTCATTGTTTTTGAAATTAGCTCGAGTGGAGTGTTAGGTGTGGTAATGAAGTGTGCCCCATTTATATAGCTAGTTATTGTGTAATGTTGCAGGAGTAAATTTTAGTGAATAGGAGTGCACTCATGTCTGTAAGAAGGAGTCTTTGGTATCGGAAAGGTCAACGAGTTGTCGAATCACTGAGAAAAACTAGTGTGTGTTGTCAGTAACATCACTGAGAAAAGTTATTGTGTATTGTCAATTTACTAAAAAAATTTCGTGCGAGTTGTCAAATCACTGAGAAAAGCTAGTGTGTATCGTCAATTCAATGCGAAAAGGTGGTGCGAGTTATCAAATCACCGAGAAAAACTAGTGTCATTCTCGGTCCACTGAAAAAGGTATGGTCAATTGCGTTGTCATGGTAAATTCAATAAAAAAAAGGTGAAATATCGATGGTGGGTTGTAGTAAATTTAGGCTATAAAGCATCAATACATAGTTAATTACCCAGTATAATGCAAGCCAGTGGAATTTACGGTGTTAATTCATGAAGTAAATATGGAGTTACATGGCGCGTAGGGTTTATTAGAGGGCATATTTTGCCAGATACATCTACGGTACAGATGACAAGACACATGACCCAACCAACCTCAATAGAACTACATTACATGCACGCCTTTTCGAATGCAAACAATACGGTGGGTGTAGATCTAATCGGTATTCTAGGCAAACGCCCCTAAGGCAAAAATGGGACACCGTAGAGCACGCACATGGAGTGGGAGTCGTCATGGCAACCTAGATAGGGCTGGTTGCAGTGGTAGTCACAAGCGCAATTACAACTTGGGTTGGTGCAATTGCAGTACAAGTGGTAGTCTCTACCGAGGTGGACCACCTCCTCGTTGTTCCTCTCCCTGATCCCCTATCTGCGTAGCTCGTCCTTGTTGATCCTCTCGGTCTGGAGCTTTAACTGCAACTCGTCTAGGCGATGCTGAATAGTGTGGATATAAACCTACGTATGTACTGGATACGGTGGACCCACCCACTCGATAAATTTACAATCTGCGGTCTACAAGTTAGATGAGGTGATTACAAGTGATACAACAATACGTGTGTGGAAGTATAGATAGGAAATGAAGTACTAACCATGAACAGAGGACAACAAAAGAATCGACGTCCTGGATTCTTCTCGTCGTCCAAAACCTAAACCACCACATCAACTTTGTGCTTGCATTGCAGCCAAGGCTCGGGGATATGTGGGTAGTCGCGGAGGGGATTTCTAGGGTGAGAATTCGCTACTTTTAATCAGAAGATTGAGGCTTGGGTGGTTGGGTTCTAAAAGATCATAGATGTGTGTGTCTTCTAGGTAAGGGTTATGACCTTGTTCCCAAACATATGCCTGTTGTCCCCACCCTCACCTACTACAAGTACTCGCCTTGTTCGCCATGTTATAGTTGGAGGAGTTTGTTGGAGATGTGTGAGTTCTTTGTGTTGGACAATTTACCACTACTACAGAAAATGCTATCACAGACGGTTCAAAATCGTTATCACAGACGGTTTTCTGAACTGTCTATAAGCATGTGTCAGTGATTATGCAACGCATCACAGACGGTTCATAAATTGTCTGTGAAACACATATCACAGACGGTTTGTATCCAGAATCGTCTATGATATGTGGCTATCACATATGGTTTTTATCTAGAATCGTCTGTGCTATCAGACTATCACAGACCATTTGTATCAAGAACCGTACCGTTTGTGATATGTGTCTATCACAGACGGTTTTTATCCAGAGCCGTCTGTGCTAGCTTTTTTTCCTTGCCTCTCTTGATAAAACTTCCATAAGTATTATTTATTGTTCAAAATTTTCTTCTCCTTAGTTATTTCTGCAATGACATTTACAAGGTACAACCAGTTACAAATTTTGTAATTGAATATCTAAACATTCTAGATGCATCGAGACACGGCTTGTTTGGCTGAGATGATCTTAAAGTATGAACATTTGTAGAACTTTTATCTACTTTATTATTGTAATGTTGATTGATTCCAAGGCAAAATCTAATTTCCATCCACAGTTCGTCATGCTCTAATTTATCTTCCACTTAATCGTCATACCCAAATGAGAATACCATATACAACCTATTTTCACTCTGGTCTGGGCCATAACAGGACCAAAGTGATCCTATTCTGGCCTGCACAAGACCAAAGTAAAAATAGGTTGCCTATGGTATTCTCATTTAGGGATGAGGATAAAGTGGAAGCGATAAATCAGAGCATAACAACTTTCACGATGAACTGTGGATGGAATTGAATTTTGCCTTGGAATCCATCAACATTACAATAAGAAAGTAGATGAAAGTTCTACAAATATTCATACTTTAAGATGACCCCGACCAGACAAGCCATGCCTCGATGCATCTAGGATGTTTAGATATTCAATTACAAAATTTATAACTAGTTGTGCCTTGTAAATGTCATTACAGAAATATCTAAAGACAAGAAAAGTTTGAACACCAAATACTATTCATGGAAGTTCTACCAAGAGAGGAAGGAAAACTTATGGTTCTAACAAGCAAGCAGCCACTTTTCAATCATTGGATTCGAGATGAGCAAATATTAAGGATAATTTCAGGTGACAATATAAGATATGATACCACAAATATCAACAAGCATATATACATTGAGAAACAACATTAATTAGTTCATAGATCAAGATAAGGAAACCTTAGGGCTTTTCCATGTCTGCCAGCATATGTGTCATAACTTTCGCAATAGAGTCTTTTCGGTTCTCCCTAAAGTTCCACAGCTTCGCATAGTACCAATTTGTTTTACACCAATAACCGATTGACTTCCAGTCATATCTCTTAATCCCTACAAAAGTGATCATGTTGCTGTGAAAAGGGTGTGTTCGTATATTATCAGTGACCACATCAAATTAAATACTAGAAACCTTTATAAAACCTCTATAAGCTCAGCTTTGGCTTCTTCTAGCTCTGCATTCGGTCTGCGCTCCTTAATGATGAGTGCTTTGTTAAGAGAATCAATATCTTGCAATTTATCTTCTATGTCTTTCAGTTTTTGTTTCATCTTATAAATCTTTTCTGTTAACTCAGAATTTTCTTTCAGTTCTTCTATCTCCACCTCAAGTTTTTGTTTAGCATCCAACAGCTTTTCCATGTCGTCTATGTTTGTAGGTTCTATTTTATATATATGTGCAATTTATAGTCACAAGGACATATAATGTATATATGATGAATCACAACAGAAGTTAAACATCTAGTTGTTTTCTGAATATAATGTGCACAATTCAAAGCTTACATAAACGACATAATCGAAAGGATAAAGCAATTCATAATTATTATGTCGACTTGGCATTGAATCATGTCTACTTAACAGATTAATGAGTAATTGTATGATAGAGTGTTCTCAGGTGTCGGGCTACTAAAGGTTAGACCTTCAGCCTTCTCGCCACAAGGTGTAGGGCTGCTAGAGACTAATCTCTTACCTCCACTACAACAGGGTCATATAATCAAAATTGAACTAGATAATTAACTAAACAAATAAGTCCTTGAACCCTTAACTTCCTAAATTATGTACAATAAAGTATTTAAAGTCAATTTTACTATTTATGACGTGATCATAGAAAGATCAAGGTAACGGTCAAATAGATCATATAAAACAAAATACGACGTGATCATAGAAAGATTAAAAGTTTTAAGAATAGGGCATCTACTTACTTTCTACCATGACATCCTCAAGCTCAAAGACAGTAAAATAAAAATAATACTTTCTTCCATTAACAGGAAACAACTCTATAGTTTAAAACCACATTCGCTACTTTAATTGTTTTAGTTCATCAATAGACACATAACATCATTGAGCAGCAATATATACATCCAAGGGAGAAACATCCATGTGGTGCAAGGGCTTCAGGGGAGAAATATCTAGTAGCAAATTAATATTTAACACATGCCATCCGAATATGGCTATAGTTTATGCCATCCAAAGATCAACATGCATCAAGATAGTGTATGCCTTCAGAATATGGCCATGGTGTATGCCATCCAAAGATCAACATCAAGATAGTGTATGCACTGAAGAACTAGTAAAGACAAAGTACCATATGAGACTACTAACCATTACCATATGAACCATATATATGTAAAAAGTCAAAAGAGCTATTGAACCATATATATATATATATATACATGCGTACTCTCATATTGATGTCTCCAACACACGATGTATATGTATATATGATTAGAAAATTAAGAGCTAGCCAGCTAGTAGCAAATTAATATTTAACACATGCCATCTGAATATGGCTATGGTGTATGCCATCCAAAGATCAACATGCATCAAGATAGTGTATGCCATCCGAATATAGCCATAGTGTATGCCATCCAAAGATCAACATCAAGATAGTGTATGCCATCCAATAATCAACATCAAGTTTAAATCAGATCTTTCTAATTTATAGCTATGGTCGATAGATGTAATACGACAGCAGGATATCAAATCAAGTTCAATGAAACAGATAAATCAAGCACGTAAATCTAAGGCATATATTAGGTGAAGGATATGCTCACAGGGAGGCCGGCGCACAGGGAGGACGAGGACACATGGGATGACGGCGCACTGGAAGGCCAGTGCACGAGGAGGACGAGGGCACATAGGGAGGACGAGGGCGCACGGGGAGGACAGCGCACTGGAAGGCCAGCGCATGGGGAGGACAAGGGCACACGAGAAGGAGGGGGAGGAGGACGGCGTACGGGTTTGAGTACCGTTCAAATCCTAGGGAGGTTTATATAAGGGACATTATCATAGATGATTTTATAACAAAACCGTCTCTGATGATGATTCATCAGAGACGGTACTATTATAAAATCGTCTCTAATAATTTAACATCACAGACGGTTCTATTATAGAACCGTCTCTGATGTCCTTCATCACAGATGGTTCTATAATAGAATCGTCTCTGATGGCGTAACAACCTAATGTTTGATTATCATGACTCATCAGATGTTAGCAAGCAGATTACAAGTAGATATATTACCCATGCTCTAACTATTTCAATATTTACAAGAAGATTACATCATAACACAAATCAACTCAGATATATGAATCATTCTTTGGCTATTTCAACATTTATAAGCATATTACATCACAGCACAAATCAACTCAGATATATTAACCATGCTCTGACTATTTCAATATTTACAAGCAGATTACATCACAGCACAAATCAACTCAGATATATTAACCAATTAAATGCACAATTGACAAATTCAAGAATTCGCAATTGACACATGCCACTGCAATTCATAGCTTATATCACAACCCAAATATCTCTACACAGTGTTAATTTATGGATACATACTCAATGCAGAAATCAGTAGCACAATCCTCTAACGTAACTCTCCTCAGGCAGCTCTGCATTGCAACAACAGCCTTTTCTTTGCAGAACTTCTTGGCACAAGAACAGTCATTCAGAAATATGATAACTTCTTGGTCTTTTGTATCATTTTTTATAGCCAACTTTTGTCTGAAGTATTTCCTGTTAGGTTACAAGGATATAATAAACTAGTTAAAATAGTACTTATATGATCAACTGAGCAATGAAATGCATAAAGTAATTACAATGTTATATTACCTTCATCAACTCCCATGAAGTATTGTTGCTTTGATAAGCATCCTACATAGCCTTGTATGCAGGGTCGGACCTGAGGCCTTTTATTTACTCCTCTTGGACCGTGCCTCGGTTTTCCTATGGTCGGCGCATCAGATCCATTCGGCAACGAAGAATGAGGGGACAACATCTTCTTTTCTGTAATTTACCATATTGTCAGTTTCTTTTTGGCTTAATTGCTCCTTCCATTTTCACAAATCAAGTGTGCTGAATGTGTGTATTTTAAATACTTGTTATGTCACCTTCTTTCAAAATCAGCGTATGTGCTCAAGTGGTGAAGGAGAAGCATCTATCTAGATTTCAGATCCGTCAGTATTTTGCTATTGTGATATTGTGTATGACCTAACTCTTATGACAATTAAGAGCCCTATCATAAAAAGCATGGCAAGCTAATATGCTCTCTTTATAATTCTCTTGTATTATGTTTAGAATGATATATTATCTTCAATATAACATAAACTCTTGTTATAAAGTTGTTAACAAAAAGGTGTTATGGATGAGGCTACAATATAAAGTTGCTAATATGAGGAAGTATGGAGCAGACAAGCATGTTCAAATTTTTGAAAGTTCAATAACTAACTGAGATAATGAAAACAAAAGAGAATTAACAGTTCACACAATCTATAAATATATATGTGCACTAGTCTTTCTTTGGTTACTACAACTGTGGATGGATTTTATTGTAATCTTTTGCAGGTATGTAGAACATCCCAGAATTTTGGCGCAACTTTGGAACTGTGCATCATCAGAAAAGAAAATAAGCACCTTCGGAACCACAGGAAGGATGCCGAGCCGAGAACCAGGCTATGTACGCCGGACTCCTCTGCTTACCGCGCCAGTGTCACAGCCACGCCATCGGGTTCCACCACCATCGTCTCCACCTGCGTGAAGCAATATGATTTGATCATCCGAATTAGATCAAAAGCGTGTAAGTGCGACGGAAAAAATGAGAGTTTTCTTGGGATTCTCTTGTAGACCCGTGGTAGTGGCCATCGCCCGGGAGGCTGGCGACGGGCCATCGCGGGGAGGCTCATCGGAATAGTACTGTTGCGGGGGTCGCACATAGTGAGGGAGATCAGTGGGCGGGGGTAGGTGGGTTATGCGACGGTAGGGGCAAAATTGGTGGGGTAAGGCGAGCACTAGGGAGAAGCCGAGGCGGCGAGGGCACTAGCCATGGAGAGTGTGCTACTTATAGCGAGTACGGGAGAGAAGACTAAGGGACGAGTACAGGGGAGAAGACGAAGGGGTGAGTACTTATGGTGGGGATATCACAGACGATTTTATCTAGAATCCGTCTGTGATATCGTAGTATCACAGACGATTGGTAGATAAAACTGTCTGTGATATCTGTTCTTCACAGACGGTTCTTACTGAAACCAATAACTTTGACGGTCATGTTTCTAAAATCGTATGTGATTAGATTAACACATACAGTTTTTGAAAACCGTATGTGATGAGGAGTCTAATATAGTCCTTTTTGTAGTAGTGTACAAACCATCTTGGATGTGGGAGATGGACTTCAGGCACATAAATTGTGCAGTGAATAAGGTGCAATCATTTTGGTGTGAAGAGCGGGGCGGCAATGCATTGTCACCTCGATCTGCAAAAGGAGGCAACATGGTGTGATCATCTCTAACTGAAAAGGCTATGGACTTGCCTTCTCGTAATGTGTAGTGTTGGCATTACTCCATCATCACGTTGCTGAGTAGGGGAGATTATCTCATAGTCATAGCGGAAATCATGTACCACACCCCCTTATGTCATAGTGCCGACTATGGGAGATGTAATGCAACAACTTTAGAAAGCAACCAAAACTAAGAAGAGCATAACCGCGAGAATATCATAGCACATGGCAAAACATAACAACGAACTACAAGGACCAACTGACCGTGAGAACCACATGCTACATCATAACTGTTCGAGAACTACAATAACTACAAAGATTGAAACCCTACCAACAGTCCCCCCAAGGTGTTACCCCACGAGTAGTCCCAACCTTAGGCTAGCATTGTGCGTGACCTAACAAGTAGGTCCAATGGTTAGGTGCATGCTGTAACCTAGCTGAGCAACCTGATGGTATTGGAGTCATGGCGGCGGGCTTGGCCGACTGGCTCAGTCCTTGCATACCAGAGAGTTGAGAAGCTCCTTGTATGTATGTGGGTGGCTAACTCCCCTACGGACTCAGCCGGTTGGCTCGGTCTTGGCACACCAGAGAGATATGACACCCTTAATATGTGGGCGGCCGACTCCTCTAGGGCCTCACACAACTAATCCTCTACTGTGATGTTGTCCTCTGTCTAGTCCCATGGTCTGCCGGGACATCCACGTAGTCCTGAACCTGTGGACGCTGGCCTGCAACGAAGATAGGGTACAACTGAGATGTGTTTGCAAAGTCGAACCGATGCGATGAGGAGGGAGAAGTATACCTAGGTATATCTGGGCATAATGACCACTCTCGTGGAACACCGGACACAAGGCAGGACGATGCCAAGTAGAGGCCCCTGCCACGTCTGGAGGAGTGGGGGGGAGTGTGCCCCTACCCCTTGACCACGAGCACGGAGCACGTGGCTGCGCCTGGACCTCATCGTTCCTTGGCCTCCTGTATAATGTCAACAAGATGATGCGCTTTTACACAAACCAAGCTACGATTTTTTTAAATAATACAATTTTAATTAAATTTACAGAAATAAATGGTAAAAAATTACAAAAATACACCATATGTTGCTGCTATGTACAAGAGAAATAAATAGCACTACGAAAAAAATTCTCCATGTTGTGAATACAAATAAATAACAATTCTAATTTTCTAAAATTAATCGGTACACTACAACTAACTACTACAAGAAAGTAATAAATCTACAAAAATGTATTAATTCTACGACAAATTGCTCTAAAGAACTACATATCTAAAACAAAACCATCTATCTATTTACCTACTACTCAATACAACTATGGATCTAATCATTTTATTTGCTAACCTATCATGATTTAAAAATAAAATTTATAAAGAAACACAAAACTAACCTCTAAAATAGAGAAATCCACTCGTACTTCCCTTCTCTTCTCCTCTTCTCTCTTCTCTTCCTCTACTCCTCTTAGCTGAAGCTTTAGGAATAAGGAACGAGTAGAAGGAACTTACATGCATTTAGTATTAAGTTACATGTGTATCAACCACCTCAAATGGTACAATTGGGCTCATATTTATAGTGTCCAGGAGGGTTGGAAGATTACAAGTAGTGCCCCTATAAAGTGCTACAGTACAAGAAGCAAAAACATCATTTTACCTCACTGGTGCCCTAATGTGTCGCCTTCTGTCAGCTGTAGCCACAGTACGCTTAGGTCAACTGGATCTCCTCACATCCAACGGTCACAACCACTGTGATGGCTAGATCTAATGATCTGGATAAGATGCAAATAAAACCACATCTACAAAGTCTGAAAAGCCTGGACTGTAGAGCCAACCACGACAGGTGCCGACCACAACTTGCCCGATCATCACACAACCTCTGGGCGGATCTCGCTAGCTGGGTGGCCACGACACCACCTCCGAGTAGATCTAGCTTCTTCCAAACAAATCCCCACCAGCAACTGCGTCACCTTGCCACCACCTGCTCACAGCATCAAGGGCCTCATCCCACTCCATTGATTGTATCGAGATGATTTAAGATGCCATTTTTTGTATAAATTTCATGGTTTTCAATAAATTGGGGTGATGCTAACACCTGGACGTCCGATGGAAACTTTTCATCGTACGGTCTGGCACAACATATCGCTAGAATGTTTGCAACAAAATAACTCATAACCTAAGCAAACCGGATTTGAATCCAGGGAAATATTTTGGAAAACCCCTGTTCCCTTGACAAAATTCACTTCAAATTACAAACCTTGTTCCTATATGAATATGTGCTTGAAAAGCTAGCACGGAAGTTTAAAGCATAACATATTGACGATGTCAAAACCGTTGCAACATTTTAATAATAAATATGCAACAAATTGGAACAGCTCTTGCAACAAAATTGGAATGTTATCAAAAAACTCTTGCAACATTCGAAAATAGTAGTTATAACATTTTGCAAATATATATGCAACAACAATGATAAAATGATAAATCATGAAACAAATTGAGCTGTCGATCTGAAAACAACCAAGAAAGAAGAGGCACAACAAATTGAAAGTGATCTGGCAACAATGAAGAAAGAGGCTGCAACAAAATTACGAAATGCATGCAACAATCCAGCGGAGGAGGATGCTCGCGGATGTCGGAGAACTTGAAGCCTTCAATGATGGCGGCATGGTGTTGATCTGGCCTGGAATAGTAGGGTTAGGCACGGTGGTCAGTCGTGTAGGTTTAGTGTGCGCCTCAGTCGTAGGTCACTTGAGCAGGGTTGCCGCGGCACCCCCGCACGGCTCAATGGTGTGCATCTGGACTGGATCTCGCCTAAGTAGGGTTTGAAGGCACCTCCCTCGTCACTCAACAGCAATTTGACTGTGTGCACCACCACGCCGCTGCAACACCATCCCCACATCAAACATGATCAAGAGATAGGTAGAGAGTGAGAGATAGAGAGGAGGGAAGGGGATGGGGAGATGGAGGGAGGAGGAGGATGAGCGTGACTCCGGCAGCCAGTTCCGACCGTTGGCAAGCTTCTAGATATGGGAGGAGGGGAGAAGTTGGTTACGTAATTGGAGAAAGAAATAGAGATTGAATGAGGCTTATACTACTTGTCGATGGTTATACCAGAAGACGAAGCGTCCGATGCCATCGGACGTCAGTGGGCTAGCGTTGCCCCCAAATTGTACGGTTTTCCGTAGGATATAATACAGCTGCACCAAAAAATACTAGAAGAGAATTTTTCCAAACGTTTAGGTAAAATTTCCCACATGTGAAAATATATATGTGATACTATGTACTACGTACGTATAGGAGATATAAGTGTACCAACACAAGATATATGTTCCGTAAGATCATGTTAAGGGTTGAGGGAATTCTACCACGGAATGATGATGGAAAAATGAGCGCGACCGTGTGGCAGTAGAACTATATGTCGGCATAGTGAGTCATGTCATTTTGGTACCTAAAAAGAAGCTTATTTTAATCTTAATCCGTGCACGGTAGATTCTTATCGATCACGGAAATAACCCAACCTTATATAGGGCCCATTTGTATACGGGAGAATCTCAAAAGGATTTTCCAGTCTAGTATCTTGTAAAAACCTTCTTCCGAAACTTCTATGAAATTTCTGTGTTCGAATTTCACAGAATTTTAATCGACGATAGCGCCAAACAGTGAGAAATCACACACAATTGACACATATTGCAAAACATATTAAAGCACTACTTCATTAATTGCGAAAACAACCTTGCAAAACAAATTAAAGCACAACTTCGTTATTTTGCTCAGTACGTATATATACTCTTTAATTATTTCTCATTTTGCGTATGTGGATTAATTGTGAAAATAACAAATATGCATGTATTCCAACAAGCTAGTAGACACGACGAATACTTCAGTACGTACACCAATCAATACGTAGCTCATGCATGTTGGTGCAAATTAACGCCAGATGCTAGTTGCAACTGCGACTTCTACACGTACTTAATTAGCGTCAGTGACCATGGCGATGCTGGCGTCGGTGCCTGCCGCCGCGCCGCCGCGTCCGAACCTGGCGACAGCGCAGTCCGTGGCGAACAATCCAGAGGAGATGAAGCTGGCGCCGCCGCCCATGACGGGCATTTTGGCGGTGACGTTGAGCCTGTTGACGTAGTCGGGGCGGTAGGTCTGGCCGAGCACACCGTGGACGTCGTCGGTGAGCGCCTGGAACTTGAAGCCGAGGTCGAGGTGCGCGAGGCAGTCGTCGTCGGTGACTCCGTAGTTGTGGACGCTCGACTCCTCGGCCGTGATGGGCACGGCGTTGGCGACGATCCGAAAGACGCCCCTGAGCTCGACGACCACGCCGTTGGCCTGCGCGGTGCGCGTGACGGACAGCTTGGGCGCGGACTCCGGGGACCAGCGCGCGCCGTCGACGGGCGGCAGGGAGACGCGCTCGTCGTCGAAGGTGACGTTGAGGTGATCGACTGCGTGGTTCCAGCTGGCCGCGCGGACGGCGCCGAGGTGGAGGCTGTGGTGGGCGAAGAGGACGCCGAGGGCCTGGATCCAGGTGAAGTCACGGCCGGTGGCGGTGTTGCGGTTGCCGATGAAGTGGGCGTTGATGTGGAGGGCGGCGTCGGAGAGGATGCAGAAGTCCTGGTCCTTCTTGCCGTGGAAGTAGAAGTTGTTGCCATCGCCGCCGGTGAAGCGCGGGTCGCCGCAGGACACCCCGGGGTAGAAGTCGCACACTGCATGAACGCACAACGAATACGCTCGTAAATATACACAAATACTACAAGGAGAGGAAGAAATACGTACGGCAGTAGGTCTTGCAGGTGGGGCAGAGGACGAGGCACTTTGTGGGGCAGCGGTTGGGGCAGACGGCCATGCAGCCGGGGCGCTTCTTCTTGGTGTCCTCGCAGGTGAACTTGCTGTTCCGCTTCCCACGTCCCGGCCCGTCCATCGAGATCACCTGCGCGTTGCCCGGCAGCGGCTGCGCCGACGCCGCCAGCAGCATGCACAGGACGAGGCTCGTGCCGAGCACCGACACGGCCACGGTTGTGGTCGCCGGCGGCCACCGCGCCATTGCTGCGAGCCTGCGAAACGCAAACTAATCAAAAGCTACGTATTACTTAAGTTGCTGTGTACGACGATCGAGTGACCGATGTACGTACGTACGTGTGCTGTCGTAGCTATATATATATGCAGATCGAGCTTTTCGCTGTTGCTCAATTGCTGGTGCGGCCGACGTTATGGGCGCAGGGGTGGTGTCTTATAGCTAGCTAGCTAGCTTGGTTAAATGGCTAGCTAATGGTGCGCGCGTTTACCTAAGCTTAGCTAGCGGGAGAGTACGTGCCGGATCAGCAACGCAGTGGCCGGCTTTTAGTTTCTTATCAACAAAGCATTCGATCACAAGCTAGCTAGCAACTAATACATGCATGCATGCATGTACACCTAATACTTTTCGACTGTAAAATATGTACGGATCGATCGAGTTGTTAACGTACGGGAGGAGACGATCGATCGAGTGTCTAATGAACTGGGTAATAATTGCATGTGTAGTGTGCACCGCCACCAAGTAACTCCAATTGAGTAGTCAGATTGAAATAACATGCATCCATGTATAGCTAGCTTCAGAGTGAAAAGATAGGAACCGTGTGCTCGATGCAGCATGTGCATGCATGCATTATATTCCCATTTCCCCCTGCTAAGCTACCAGCTGAGAGGTAATGAAATTACTCGTCGCGCGCTTCCTCGCCTTGCCTTGCAGGTCAATTACGTCGCAAGCTATGCCGCCGACGCGGTACCGTCCATATAATCGATATTGTCATTTAGGTTTCTTATATATGTTATACGATGGCTAGTTCTGACCTGACATTGTGTGTGTGATCATCGATCGCTGGTCGCCAAAAGTGTGTGTACCTTACGTAATGTATATACATTCCGATCGCATCGTGATCACTGGTCAAAAAGTCATAAGCGGTAAGGTATACCATACAACAACTCGACCGCTCTCTACGAGTACTCAATAACCATCTCATCACGATTTGTATCATTCGATTAAAGAATTAAAGTTACACACATATATATATATATATATATATAGTATAATTAAACCATGATCTAAAAAGGATATTTTCTCTATGTATTTTTATGATGCTGAGTTTAACCAGTTTACTAACTAGTTCAAACAAATTTGAACTGAAATTCAAATTAGAGTTTCCCTTTTTGATGATAGTTTGGTTGTAGGTATATGCTGATTTTATATATATATATATATATATATATATATATATATATATATATATCAGCAAAACATGTGATCCAAACTCGTTCAAAATCTTTGAATTCGAGTATATTTTTTCAAAGGTGCGTTTCATTTGAATTGCTATAGATGGGTATATACTCTAAAATTGGAATTTTTGAAAAATATACTCAAATATGGCTTGAATTCTCGCATTTAAAATCATGGTATCCAGACACTATGGTGTTCCTCTCTCTCTCTCTATATATACATATATATATATATATATATACATATATATATATATATATATATATATATATATATATATATATATATATATATATATATATATATATATATATATATATATATATATGTAGGCAACATATCTAGTGCAATCCCTCCTTACCGTGCAAACTCTGTGAAACCCACATGTAGAAGTTTTAAAAAATTCTCAAAACATTATCATATGTAGGGGAGGTGAGATTCTACAACCATGCAAAATTTGAATACTAAACTCAATTGTATTTGAAAGATATGGAAAAACAAATAGCAAAATGAATAGTGCCAAACAGTAAAAATCACTATTCATATTGAATTTGTCTTTTTCATATCTTTCAAATGCGATTGAGTTTGATCTTCAAATTTTGCATGATTGTAGAAGCTCAACTCTCCTACATATTATAATTTTTTGAGAATTTTTCAAAACTTCTACACGTGTGTTTCACGAAGTTTGTACGATAAGAGAGGTTTGCACTGGATATGTCGCCACATGTGTGTGTTGGGGGTTCTGTCCAGTAACGTTTCGCCCGATCGACCTGCATGCTGCTCCTCGATCTGCTGGTAGATCCATCGATCATCCTAGGCGGCAGGAATAACGCCAAATTTTAGCGTACATGCATATTGTCATCGGAAGAGTATGGCGTTAAGACCACGACCTCCTATTGTACTTTGTACGTCCATGCGTTGACGCAATGGAGAGCTAGCTAGCTAGTATACTCACTACTACTTACTACTATCTCCTCTTGTAATACTCGTAGAATGCGTGAAGTCAAATTATATAATTTTTTATCAAAGTATTGTTTAAATGTCTGTTTTGCATATATGAAAATGAAACGCGAGTGATTTTTTTATAAAAAAATAGTTTCATAATATTGCGCTTTACAATTTTTTTCGAATGGCAATAAGGGAATTTAGTGGTCAAATGAGCATCTTGTTCATTTTTTAAAATAAAGAACGTCACTCTTTTACGATAGGAGACATATGACTGGGGATAATTAATGATGTAAGAGCCTAATCCTTGTTCTGTACACAAGCAAGCTAGCTAGCTAATTAAGCTTGCATTGCATGTCCTTAGCTATTGACCTTAGCGCGCCTTAAGTTCTCTACTCTCCATACATCGTTCCTTGTACGCTACGCAATCCCTATTTATATATACTAGCCAGGGTCGTGCGCTACGTTGCGTCATGCGAAATTTAGTTCAATAGTTATTTTTTAAAAAAAAAGTATGAGGACCTAAATGTAATTTTGGTTTTTCTCAGGGTTTTTTCAAAAATATTTTAGCTAGGAGTCGTTGGCGAATTTGTAGCACAATGGGTCCTCTTTGTGCCGTGAGAAATTTGGTCCGATAGTTCCTTCTGGAAAAAAAAATATTATGCTGTGCGAAATTTGGTCCGACACTTACTTCTGGAAAAAAATATTTTTGGTTTTCTTGGTTTTTTTTAAAAATGAGCTGCTAGGAGTCGTCGACTAATCTGCGGAACCGTGAGTTCCTTTCTGCATAACTTCGCTTTTTTGGGTTTTTTTGAATAGGCTGTTAGGAGTCGTCGGCGAATTTGAGGAACCGCAGGTTCCTTTTAAAAAAAACGCGTGGAGGACCCGTCGGCGAATATGCAGAACCACGGATCCTTTTAAAAAAACTTGTAGAAGCTATCTATCCGTTATTTCTGATTTTTTGTGGGCTTTTTTTTAAAGAAAAACTGACATGGAGCTACTCTCTGCGCAGAAAATCTTCCTGCTATAATATAAGATATATATTAGACACTCTAATCATAAATAGTTATCGTTTTAGATATAAATACAATCAATGGTGCACTGTGACTGCAGGTGAATTGCACACACGGACACACCGCACGACGTTCAAGCGCTCGTTGGGGGCAGGAGGGCGGGCAGGCAGCGTTGCAGGGCGCGTAGTTGTCCTGCTTGGAGTCGCGCGACAGCACGTCGAAGCGCTTGTGGAACTTGTCCGGGGTGATCACCTGGTAGCTCGTGCCCGAGGACAGCTGCTTCGGCGGCCTCCCCGGCGACGACGACTTCCTCGCCGCAGGCAAGCCGGCGGTGACCGCCGACGCCACCACTGCCAGCGCCGCCAGGACGAGCGCCACCGCCGCAGGGCCGCCGCGCATCGCCATTATATATAACACGAGTGGTAGCTCTTACTGTCGATCGATAGCGAATTAAGGTTGTAACTTGTAACCAAGGATCCAAGCATATGCATTTCTGTAACAGCATATCTCCTTAATTTTTAAGTTTCTTTGCTGTCAAGATGGAATCGGACGGGACCGATCAGCTTTTCTCTTTTTCTCCCGTTAAGTTTACCTTTCTGCTCTACGTTGACCAATTGCAAACCAATCGATATAAAGGAATAATACATGAGTATGCACGCATGTTTCGTCAATCACTTTGGCTTAATGGATCCATCCGAACTACAATTAACGGATTAATTCCTATACTTGCGTTCGAAATATGGGGGCTAATTACGGCGATCGAATTCCATCTCATGATTAAAAGCTAGAGAGCTAATACTACTATTAGAGATGACAATCTTATCCGATTATCCGTGTACCCGCTGTTAAAAACCCTAATAGAGGTGGGTATGTTCCTCTTTTGTTTCCTGCTAGTATGTTTATAGAGGCCAAACTTTGTGTCACGGGCAAACGGGTATGAGTACAGAGGAGCTCCACTCGTACCCGTTTCGCCCGATTACCCGCCACCTTCTACTGACATATGGGCCATAACATGTACTTAGTCGGCCCATGATCCCAATTTTTGGTACCTCATATTAGCAATTTGTAATCGGTGATGCCGCGATAGGCGATTTGTGATGTGAGTGATGACTGATGAATTGTTTCTATTTTAATTGTTGAACTTGAGCATGCGTGATGACTGATGAACTATTTTCATTTTAATTGTTAAACTTGAGTATCTGTGCGTCCTTTGTCTGGATGTGTGTTATTTTAATTATTATTCCCATGTGTATTTGAAATTTTGAATTATTGATAATCATTCTTCAATCCACAGAATCTAGATAATTCCCACAATTTTATTAAAATGATTGTATCATTATCATAACTCATCAGCTCATAGTGTCCTTTGGTCGGAAGGATTGTTGATGGTGACGGGTAAACGAGTATACCAACAGATATTAGGTACCCGTGGGCAACGGGTATGAGTGAGATTCTTTGTTCGTCACCCTTCGCTGATATACCCGCGGGAGAGATTTTGGCTGGCGAGCATGGTACTGGTGGGCACGAGAACATAGGTGCTATCGTTGGCTAAAAACCGATAGTGTTGTTGTACAAGTTGGCTTTTATTGCATGCTAGCTTTATTATTTACTTTAGAGACAACCTTTAGAGATAGTTATTATACAAACTGACTTTATTACTTACTCTAGATGACATAGATAGGGTAAGTAGTGGAATTTGTTATTTTACTTGCTCTGAAAGAGAATAAGAAGAAACAAGATGCAATGGGCGGTCTATAAGGCCTTTATAGACTATTTTTTTGCTGTTGTATATATCTACACCATCTGTAAAAATTATAAAATTCACATAGATACAATTGATTGTATGAGTTGTGTTTAGTTTTATCTATAGATATTATGACATAAAGAGTACTATGGTTATACTATTTTAGATGCCCTGTTGATGGTTTATCAGTGCACTTGAGTTAATTTTCTGCTCCGAATTTCACTAGCCAAATAATTACAGCAGGGGAAATTAAGGAGCATGCTGATGCAAAGCATGAACTCACCAAAGATCAACATTTACATAGTGATATACTTGCATAGCTGAGTTGAACACATACATTATTACCTAGGCGACGGAGTTGGAGAAGGAGCAGAGACGCGGGAGAGCACGGGAGGAGGAGAGGCGGCGTGGGGAGGCACGGCGGAGCTCTGGTGGTGCGGCGGCGGCGCTAGGGTTTGATGATGTGATGCATCGATCGAGTTGGGTTGGCCAGCAGGGTGGATCGATCGGAGAGGAAAGGATTGGAGAAGAAGGAGAAGTGCATCCATCGGATCTTGATCCTACGGCCGGAAAAACAGACGGACTGATTTTCATCCTGAAAAATCAGTTCAGGGTCTCCATGGCCTCATCTGAATCCAACTTGGAAAGAGGACGTTCGCCGTACAAAAACAAACTAGGAAAACAAAAACAAGCAGATGATTCGAATACAGATTTATTCCATTGGATAGTGCGTGAATAAACGAACTAGGCAAAAAGAAGAAGTTAAAACTACATAAACAAACGGTAGAGTAGAGACGGCAAGTGTTGAAGGTCAACTTATTAGATAACAAATCGGCAGAATTGCTAATTTGAGACCAAATCTTTGCTAAGGTAGACGGCAACTGATGAAGGTAAACTTATTAGATAATAGATTGGCAGAATTGCTAATTTGAGAGTACTCTCACCAAATCTTTGCCGAGGACGCTCTCCTATTGTTATATGTAGCGGTATCTCCTTTCTTTCTCTTCAAAGGCTCTCTCGTTATGATACTTGGCGGCAACCCTTTCATCCTACTTTCCTGCCCTATTCAATTTCTATCGAACTTAAAAAAGTTTATGTTTACAAATTTTCTCCCATGTTTTTAAATAAGAAGCATTTTTTAACCATTTCGAGAGATTTTGAATCGAATTTTTTTGAACCAAATGTTTTTTGAATCAAAAGTTTTCGAACCGAATGTTTTTTTGAGTTGAAACTTTTTAGACTGAAAGCATTTTATCAAAACTTTCTGAATTGAAATGTTTTTGAGTTGAAACTTTTTCAAATTAAAAGTTTCGAACCAAAATTTTTTTGAACTAAAAGTTTTTGAACCGAAAAATTTTGAATAGAAAGTTTATATGTTTCTCTGCTTTCCTTTTTCATTTGCTCCCGGTTTGGATCAAACCGGGGGCTTACTCGTGTATTCAGGGACCTGAGAGATGTGCATCGATCTCTACAATATATTTGCTGGATGTGATCTGAATTGGACCCTGTTTATCCTTGAAGCTGCACCTTCCCTCAACAACTTTTTTGTAAGCCTTTCTAGCTAGCTAGTATTAATTCTACTTACTTTGGTTCTTGTAATCCACATCTAGCTTGTTCTAGATAATAATTTTATAGTATGCTATTTCTTATTTCTGTTTGGCCTCCATAAGTTATCTCAGCATCCATGCGAAACCAACGAGTGCGAGAGATATGCCAAGAAGACCAAGTTGCTGTGGGAAACATCCAATTTCAATCACTACAGCATGAGCTTGCTGGTGATGACAGGATTTGACAAGCAAGACAAGGTGGTGATGAACTACATCAGGCTTGTGATGGAACGGGCTGTGGACTTGAAGAGGATCTAGTTGCATGGCACTGGCACTGGCAGAGACCCATGCAAGGATGTCAGAGATGAAGGCTACTCTAATGTCAAGACAACAAGGGAACCAATGCTAGCAGAGTTGGCTCGGAAGCAGGGTCGTGCAGATGAAGCACTGGAAGAATACTGTGCATATCTAATCTTTGTATATCGTTTTTTGCGAGAGAAATTTTACGGTGCATCCTACTACTGATAGTAAGTGATGGTAGTAGAAATAAAATATAACCATTAATTAATAAAGGGCAATTTTGACCTTTTGTTTTAACCCTAGATCTTTCTACAACAAAAGACAACTGAAATTTCGAGGGAATCAACCGAAAGGATCAATCTATTCCTATTCTGTTGCTGGCTTCTTCGTTCTTCCCTGCGAATCTGTGACACCAACCACCATGGCATGACGTCGCTGCCCAACACCTTGGCACATATTAGTGATCGGATGATTAAAAAACAAGATAGAACTAAATCTTTGATCGAATAGTTCTTATCAAGTACAACCAGGACAATTTTGCGTATAACTACATCATGTATGATCGATCTTCATGGCTGCCTCTTGCGAAGGTCTAAAAACTAGATCAATTTGCTTGTGAATTAGTTTCTCCGATATAGGATGAGTTCTCCTTAATTTTTTATACTCATACATGCAGTGATTTTCACCGATGACTTCTTTTCTTGTGATCACCCAGGATTAGCTAATTGCTAGCTGCAGACTTGCAAGTCAAGGTCGAATAGATTGAATGATGGGGTTGCGACATCAAGATCGATTTTTATTTTTAACTAGATTGGCTCCTTAAATAAAAGCAATTCAATTACAATTTTACCCCTTTGGAAACAATACTACTCATACTTGATGGTGTAGTACGGTCGAATTCTAACTAATGTGATCTATTAGATTAAAAAGAATGGATAGTTCAAAATAATCATTGTGTACCGTAAAAGAGCTCTTTTGCAAACCTAACCCCTTAACATATGTTTTTGCAAAAATAGCCATCTTCACCACCGTGGAAGGTGCCGCCCCCGGTGATGAGGACATCACTACATCAAGTACTTCACCAATTCAGAAATCCAAATTAATGAAGCAAAGCAACAGGGAACTCCAAATCTAGAACTATTGCCAGGACCAATAACTCGTGCACGTGCACGACGGTTAGGCCGGCATGTGACTTCTTTCTTTAGCCAAATTAACTATATTATTACTGAGAATATGTTGCTACTTAAAAGTTCTTCTTTGTTTATTATTATATGTATGGACTTAGAAGAAAGTAGCTACCGGACAATGTCGGTTTTAGCGCTACAAAGGTTACACCCCATACTAGGATTAACTTGGGAAGAAGGGTGGGCTTAAAAGCAATTAAAGAAGGTCAAAAATACATCTGAGATTTTTAAAATTTTGAGCCAATTTTGGATAGAAATCTGAGGAGGATTCGGAGACAATTTCGGATAGAAATCAAAGGAGGATTCTGATTGAATTTCTATCCCGAAAAATAGGAGGATATGTCTCAGTAAAAAGCCCATAACTTTCACAAACGGAGTTCAAATGGAGCAAATAAGGATTTATTTGAAAATTTATTTCGTGCCCCATCCAATGGATGCACAACTAGCCACATATTCTAAATATACCAGTCGCAACAAGAAAAATACTCTGAGTCCATAATTGAGTTATTTCCGAAGTCCACAATTGAGTCCTTTAGAGCTGCATCTCCACCGACTATATATTTTATAGCCGGCCCTAACTTTTAGTTTCAGACTTTGATTTTGGATTTAGCTATTGCTATTGTAAAGGCATTTTGCCACAAATTTGAAGTCTCAATTCAATCATTCATCGTTAAGTGATTTCTTCGATATTGCTCTTTCAATTCTTGTTAGATTTGCTTGAGCCGTTCTTCGTGGACAGGTCAATCGTGTTTTGACACGGTTGATAACCAATCAAGGAGTGGTTTAGCGATTGCGAGGTTCCTGATCGTATTCTTGGATTGTGGTTAGCCTCGCCTTTGTCAAGGTCACAACTCAAGTTATCAGATTTCTCCTACGACGGAAGATCGGGACCAACTTGCAAGCACGCATCTTAAAGTCGAGGCGTGTGTATATCACCCGAGGAGCAGGGGAAGAGACTGGCCATCGGCAGCACGCTGGTGAGCAGGTGCGGCACATGGGCTGGCAAGCGAGTGGCACGAGTGGGCAATGCAGGCGACGTGAGCAAGCGAGGGCGCACGCATGTGGGCAAGCGGCGTGTACTGTGCATGAGGTTGCCACGCTACCCCAGTGCAAGAGGATGCCTTTCGCGCTTCTAGGGAGCAGAAGCGTGTCCTTTCGCGCTTATGCCTGCTACCGCGGCGCCAAGCAACTTTTATGCTCCACGGGCGCGGTGGGGGATACGCGTCGCCTGCCACGCCTTTTGTAATGGAAGAAGGAGGCTATTTTTTTTTAAAAAAAATGTATTAAAGACTAGATTTGCAAAAGTTCATAAGCTAGATATGCACCTACTACGAGGAGCCGGCCGGCTGCCAAGCGGAAGCGGATCCGGCATCCCAATGTCACTCTCCGGACCACAGTGGCGAAATGACAAGCCAGTGTGTATGTGTGTCTAGTAGCGTTCCATGTTCATTCCGCATTCAAAATGTGAACATTCTGCTGCAACTAGGTAAAAAACTTTGTAAGTACATTCAGTGTAGGGAAATTTAAGTCCTGTACTTGTCTTGTTTATTGCTTGAGGCCTTTTCAGCATGTGTGCTTCGGAACGATACACGATAAAGTGCTCATGATCGTGCTCATCTGTAGTTTTTTCTATCACCCGTCGAGGTAACACATAAGGAGAAAATGAGCGCTTTTGTAAAAAGGGTGCAAATACCGCTAAAAGTACGCATACAAGTTTTAAAATATTCTCAATATTGTTGGCTATAGGTAAGTGCATGGTCAATATCCTTGCAAAATTTTATATCCCATTTGTAAGATAAAAAGACAAATACCACATGTACATTGTCAATTATTGTTCAGCACTGTTGTGTACTATTATTACATGCTGTTTTTGTCTTTTACTCATCTGGCAAACGACATTGAGTTTGTTCTTTAAATTTTACATAGATAGAGACATGACTTTACCTATAGCTGAAAAAATTTATGAGATTTTTTAAGAAACTATAACGTTTAATTTTAGTGGAATTTACAACATTTTCACGAAAGTCCCCATTTTTTAACCTGATATCTCTCATGTGATTTTTTTAAAAAAAAAATTTTACAAAAATATACATGTGTCGCCAAATGAATCCACGACAAAACAATCTGTCGGCCAATTAAATTGGCGACAAAGGTATATTTTTGTTATTTTTTTGGAGCATTATTTTTGTAAAATTATTTTTAAAAAAATCTCTCCCCATGCTGAGCTCAAGTTTGCCATACAAACGTATCCAAGATTTATCTGTCAGTGCTCAATTTCTCAGCTCCGCGTTTGTTTTGAGATTAGAAAGTAGTAGTAGATAGCCTAATGTAAATCGTAAACTGAAGAAGTTGTGGTACAACTGGAATTGAAATCTAGAAATCTAAAATACTTGTCCCTTTCCCGTTGTTTGCTCACCCATATGCGTATAGATGTCAACGACTTCATACTGCACAACAAGATGTTTCATGACTGCTGCTTGTTGAGATTTATACTTCACCTTTCTTTTCCCCATTCCAGGTGCAGTGATGGAGAGGAATTGGCGTGCATGATGGGGTGCTGCAGGAAATACCAATGTGTTCTTGAATAGCGACCAGGTTCCCAATATCATCGAAAATCGATCGAAAATTACGATTTTCAATTGTATCGGTCTGGCTTGAGAAACAAAACCAGTCCAATTCAAATTAAAAAATTCGGAAATATTTATCCAAAAGTTCCCTAAAATTAGTATTAATAGCTTTGTGACATCTCACATGATTTTTTTTTTAAAAAAACCTGAATTTGTGAGACGTTTTTGAGTCAAAATCGAACATAGATAATTGAAAAGGGAAAAAGAAAAAAACAACAGCAGGCTGTAGTCCATAGCCATTTGGGCCCAATAGCCTGGTCCAGCCCACTTAGAAGTCTCACAAGTTTTAAGTTGTTCTCCCTGCTTCTGACAGCATAATTGCCGTCCCAACAGTCCTCTTGGTCTCCTCTCCACCTTGCCGCCGTCGGCTAGATCTACAATCACAGAGGAGGACTATTGCAAAGAAGGGAAGGGACCATTGACATAGTCATGACGCACTACAGGATAGCTCTATCTTGTACAACGGCGCCGAGATGCAAGAGAGTTATGGCTCATATAGCCACTACGACTACACCATCCCGGATGCTTGTGCGCAATCTTTCACCCAATGAGGAGTGGTAAGATCCTGACTTTTATGCCATGTTGTATCAAAATGTCAAACGACTAGCCCATGAACAGGGCAAAGCTACCACAAATATAAGACAGAGTTGCTAGCTACATTAGGATTGGTGATGATATCCACCGAGGAGTACAACATAAGCAACCAAGTGTTCACTCAACAATACTACCCGTAGCCCTAAAGGTAATGTTTCATTTCTATGTTTTATTTCATTGTAACTCAATTTTTTACTAATATAGCGTTCATGTATGTTCAACATGGCATGTGTGACAATGGAATGACGATGAACCTATATGAAGTGTGAACATTCATTTTTGTGAGAAATGTTGATTTTAAATGTCATATGCCATGGATATTGAGTTGTGGACTTGTTGGATTGATTCGTGAATGGCATTGAAATGAAAGGTTATTTGTTGAGATATTATTGCTAAATACCTACTTTACAACTTGAGATTGTCTAAAATATAGGAAATATCATGCTGAAATTTTCTCATATTTTTCATAGTTGTACTATTATTGCAAAATGTGTACTTTACAATTTGACGTTGTTTTAAAATGTAGGAAGGGTCATGCCGAAATTTTTCATATTTTCTTATACATTTCTAATATTTTCCCTGATTTTATGGGCCTTCACCAGGTTTTACAAATTTTCTAATATTTTCTGCAATTTTTTCTAATTTTTCTTGAGTGTGCTGATTTTCGATGTAAACCGGTCGAAAATTGGACAAAATCGATCAAACCAATCGGTCTTCGTTTTTTACCGCAGTTTGACCGTCAAATTCAAAAAGTTTAACTTTACAATTCGTTCGGTTTCTACCAATTTCAATGAAAATCAGTACCGATGAGGTGACGATTTTCTAACTCAGTTCGGTAACGTAAACCCTGAGAGCGACCTGAATAAAGCCTAGGATTTGACAGCAAAAGCTTTGAACACTGAGGATCGGGATTGCGTGACACAAAAATGGCAAAACTTGCACAAATGTTGCAAAAACTTAATAATCATATGGAAGTTACTAAAAGTTTCAAACACGCATAAGCATATGGGTAAAAAGAAAATAAGAAAGAAATGATAGAACATATAAATCACTTGCACTGCCTACTGACCTATAACAGGGTAAAGGTACCATGCCGTGACACACCGTTCTCCTTCCCCTGGGATACATCTTGTTTCATCCTTCTATGTACATTACACTGAGACAGACCCATGCTAGAGCCTTGGTGATTCAGTACAAAGGCAAAAAAGTTGACTATCATCCTATCAATATTACAGTATCCAAAGAATAAAAATGGCAGAGTTTTATCATAGCGATGGCAGACGGCATCTCAGTATATGTGACCTTAATTTTGTGCCTCATATGATAATTTTCTGCTGGCAGTCTTGGAGAATTGCTTTTTTTTTTTTGGTGAAAACAGGTGCCAACATTTCGTAGGTCATCCTCAGGTTAATAGGCAGACCGGGTGGAGGCTGCTGATGACACTCGTTCAGAACTCTTCACGTTGTATCTCTCGTACACTTTTTCACGATTCTCATTCCACCAATTTTCAGCTTGATGCTCCCCAAACCGTCTTCGACTGCAAACAGGAAATTCGAGATAAATTAGATGTTGCTAAGAAATGTTGGCTTGTCAGTCTGTTGATATTTTGTTGAATAATTGTGTGTATCCTATTGGATCTTTACACCCTTTATTTATAGTGTAGATTACAGCCGAATAACAGCTTATCCCAAATTTATCTCTAAATTAATTCTATCCCAAATCTAACTCTAACTGAACTCTATCCCAACACTCCCCCTCAAGATGGACATAAAATAACAATCATGACAATCTTGTTAACAATGCAATACCATTACTAGAATCTAACACTTTACTAAACTCACTAGCGACTCCATAGCTAATAGTTAATACCATCGTTAAGACCAAGTTGCCCCCAATACTAACACCAATACCACCAGTGACGTCACCAACAATCGGTCTCCACCATCTACCAACTGCTCCCGGCCTCAACCTCTTCCTCCTTTACCCACACCCCTAGCCACCCCTAGCCTTCACCACCTCTGCCCAAACACCCCTAGCCTCGACCTCTACCACCTCTACCTCTACCATAGCCTATTACACTTGACTCCAGTCCCAACCCTCTTCCCAGTTCTCTTCTCCCTTCTGGCACTTTTCCGATTGTGCAGTCCTCTCCTTTGTCATGGCTGCATTGGCCCTAGGGCCACCTCTTCCTGCACTTTGACCTCCTTCAACAGACCTTTTATTCCCATCATCTCCACTAAGGCGAGATGCCCCACACTTGTAACACTCAGTCCTTCTTGCAAAGTTCAAGTTGCCACATCTTACACCACGACAAATCCAATCACCCTCACAACCTCCAGTTCATGAGAGGACACGCCCAACTTAGATGTTCTGTTTGCTTACAGGTGTAGGACTCCTTGTCATCAGCTATGGCGTACACTGACCTTATAGGGTTACTGCCCACCATCAGTCTCCGTCTAGTTTCCTTGACAACCATAGCTAAAATATCCTCCTTTATAGTTGGCAATACCACTTGATGACATATTGCAGCCCTCTTACTCTCAAACTCAGGGTTCAAACCTTTCAAGAGGTGAGCAACCCTCCTACGTTGCAGCCACACCCTACGTAGGATTTTTTTGCGGAATAATTGTGTATCCTACTGGATCTTGACACCCATTATTTATAGCGTTGATTACAACCGAATAACAACTTATCTCGAATTTATCTCTAACAGAATTCTATCCTGAATTTGACTCTAATCGGACTCTATCTCAACACAGTCAATATAGAAGTAGCTCAGGATAGCTATAAACAGCATTACTCTCAGCTACACATTAAAGCAGAAATTGCTAATTAGTCTGCTGAATCAGGTAACAGTGCTGTCTTTCATTTCTCTAATAATGTTTAGTGTGGGAAATTTATGTTCTAGAATATGCCAAAACACTAAACAAACTTTCAGCCCTTTTTGGTTGCATATGGCACTGTGTCCAGCTAGTGTAGGGCAGGCTGCCTGGATGGTAAAGTGATGCGCGGAATACCTACTGTAAGCAAGCATCTCGAATCACAATCATCAATGTTTGAGTTGTATGTGAAAAAAAAAACCAAAGCTAAACAAGGGAGTAGTTATGCAAATAAGATAGAATGGAACTTAATTCACCTGAAGCGAACCCTCTTCAGATCCCGAGTCCCATCACAGAGAGTCGTGAGTGTTATGTATACACCTGGTTCATACTGTTCAATCCACTCAGCCTGAACTTGATTGCTGGATATTGATACTGTGCCTCGAGGCTTGTAGCCTTCCTTACCATTTTGAAGGGACCTAGCATCTATACTGACACTATCATCCACCCTATTACATGCAGTCAGCATCTCATCACTACTACTGCGTGCTCTTCGATGAGGAAGATCCGATTCGTGAAGACTGGTAACTCTATGGCTGTGAGTGCTGCCTTCAGTAGTTTCACTGGTATTACCCAGTAACTTATGTTGACTTGCGATCCCATTTGAATGCGATGATCGTCCAGAGTTTGGACTATGTGAATTTGAAGCATTGAGCACCTCATTCCGTGGCTGGTGAATTCCATTCATGCTAGAGTACATAGTAACGTGTGACTCAATGCCATCTGGAACGTGTACTTGATTTGCCTCATTGCCATCATAAATGCCCTGTTCTGGTGGCAATCTCTCAGCCATATCCTTCAGCTACATAAGTCAGAGAAAAGGCACATAGTAAATAATGATTTAACAACTATTTCTGATAAAACATAGGTACCCAGCTCTTGTTATTTTTTTCCAAGATGTAGAAAGAAGGCCAGTGTTTTCTTAACAAATATTTCAGTGGGTTCTACGTAGGAAAGAAGCCAAGATGATTGTGCCGACTGCCAAGACATAAAAACAGCAGCAATCACACATTTGAGAGTACTTGTCTCCTTTCCTTTGCTTTCATGTTTACAAATGCAATCTTTCCTATAAAGAAAGGAATTCAATCACAAGTAATCTTGAAGATGCATTGCCTGAAAAGTACTTCTAATACTCATGGGAAATCTAAACCAGAAGTGTAGCATGCATATCTCCCTATGCTCAACCATGAAAGATTTTATGTTGTAGGAAGAAGCACAGTTGCGTAAACATTTAGCATATAAATTGTAATAATATTGCATGACTAGTATATTGGTTATGCCGATCTGTTGACTCTATACAACATCATAGAACCAATATGAGTAAACCAATGAATTTGCTAAGAAAACAATCTGGTGAATTATGCAGCTCAGGTGAATTTGTTAATACCTGTGCTGTTAGAGATTTTATAACTTCTTTTGCAGCTTTAGATTTTGCAGATTCCTCTGAAACCAGTGTCATGGCCTCTTGTACTTTCTTGGCTGATTTATGCAGCTCAAGTTCTTGATGCTCACAGCGACGTCTCAGGTTATCAACCTACACAGATAAAAGTACTAAATTTCTTGCGACATAATAAACACCCAAGCAAAGTTCTGCTGAATAAAGAGAACTACATACCTGTGCGCGCAGCCTTTCAACTTCCTGATTTAAGAGCTCATTTGTTTTCACCAGATTATCAGTAGCACTTTTTGAGAAATAAAGACCATGAGTTGTTAGAACTGGTGTGGTAGAACGTGGTGGACTAGATTTGCGAGAGAAAGGGGAAACAGCTCTTGAAGTGGTTACTGACCGAACTGCTGATGTACGCACTGCTCTCGGAACTGATTTGTTCAGATCTATGCCACCAGATAAAGCAATATCTCTCAGCTGCAGTAGCGAACTAACTTGAGGGGTCCGGAGAAATGATAATGCATCAGTTTTGTTCCCTTGTCTTGCTGCCTTACTATCCAAACTTCTAATAATATCCATATTACTAGGTAAGATGGCTTTCGCTACTTTGGCATCACTAATGATTTCACCTGAAAGGTGGGGAACAAGGTCTTTCCTCTTATTAGCTGAATTAGAGTCTGAGGCATTCTTCAATTTCAAGAAACAAGAATCACAAACACGATAAGGTTTCCCAGGATTAGGAGCCAATGCCGCTCTCAAAGCCTTTCGTGAGGTGCACGCATTACAATGGACAAGTCCACAATTATAGCAGTTATGCCTCTTTCGAGTAAACCCAAAGGGCTGTCGACATGACGAGCAATGTGATTGATCTGCTCCAGAAACCAATTTGTGAAGGCATATAGCTGCAGTGAAGTTGGCACCACAGGCTATGTGCCGAACAGCTCTATCTCTCAATGCCTCGACCAGTGTAGGTACCTTCCGATCCTCTATATCTCCATGGCCTAATCTTCCATTAGCTCCCCTTCCCCATGTAAAGACTTCACTCCTACTTGTCAAAACTGAAACATGGTAGGAACCACAGGCAACTTGGAGGACATGTTCACCCGCAATCTTATCTTCAACTAAACATGGAAGCCTTCCATCTGAATGAGGATTCCCAAGCTGACCATAGACAGAATTCCCCATGCTCAACACTTTTCCAGAAGTTGTCAAGCCTATAGTAAGACTGTGACCACATGCTACCCTGTAAAAATCATAATCAATAAGCGAAGCAACACAAGTGGGCTTAAGTCGTGCTTCCTTGTCACCATGACCAAGTCGATGCTTGTCACCATCTCCCCATGTGAATAGCTTTCCAGCAGACACACTTGAACTGGACTGAGTGACAATAACCTCTACAATAGCTGCTGTGTGCCATACACCACATGCAACTGCAATTGTTTTCAACCCTGATAGTGACTCTACCTCCCTTGGACACGAAATGCTCTTTAGATTTCCATGGCCTAATACCCCGAATGAACCATCCCCAAAGGTAAATAATTGGCCCATTGATGTAATCAAGGCTGTATGCCATGTCCCACAAGAAACATAAGCAACTTGAAGACCTTCCAGTGCTCCAGAAATCCTCTTAGGTATCCAGTGTCCTACATCGGTACCATGTCCTAGAAGTCCAACATTGCGAGTTCCATCTCCCCAGGTATAAAGTTCGCCCGCTGTTGTCACAGCACAAGTATGAAACTCCCCACAGGCAACAAAATCTACATTGCAAGCTGTTAAAGACTCAACCAGATGAGGGTGAACAGAATCTTCTCGTGTTCCATGGCCAAGGCAGCCTCCAGAATCTTCACCCCATGTAAAAACTTCTCCATTTCTTGTGACCAATGCAGCATGCCTGACCCCACAATCTACATGATACACATCAAGAACTAAGTTGGATTCCAACGGCTTTGGGAGGAGGAAATCGGTCTTCCCAGTTGATCTAATTACAGTATCAGAACCAGTTCGTAAAGAGTTATCACAAACAACTTCACCCCACACATAGACATCACCTAAAGAATCACAGTCATCTTGTGCAGAACCATGGCTAGATGTACTAGGGGCACTAGAAATGCTTGCTCTAAGAACATCTGAAGATGCCCCCTTTGTGTGCATATTTGTCACATCTGATCTCCAGGTAACTACAAACTACCGATATACCCTCACGACTGTCATGGGAGTCTGCAGAATAACAGTGCTGATGGAGCTATAAGCTAGAATAATGTGGATATCTCAAACACCTGCACATAATTAACAGTGAAGTTTAAAAACCACTGTACAAAAGCAAATTCAAATACAACTAAAACTTTATGAAAGAGAAAAACACAGCAAGGTATGTGCAGATCGCAGCTTATGGGATGTCACAGTCCACTAGCCTGGAAAGCAGAATAACAGTAATTAAAGAATATGTTTAATGGATGAATTCAAGACTATGGGCCTGTTTGGTTCATAGCCAAACCTTGCCACACATCGAATTAGGCAAATTTGACTGAGTGAGGCGCCCGTTTAGTTCATAGCCACACCTGTGCCAAGATTCCTTTCCTGCTATCCAGGTCCCACACGTCAGTGACCCAAAAAAGTGCAACAAAATTCCTTTAACTAGCCAAAGTGTGGCTTCAATCTTGATGACCTAACCTTAGACATGTTTAGCAAAAAATTATGGCAATCTTAGTATATGAACCAAATAGACCCTATGTTTCATACAATAACACTGTAGCACACTCCTTAGTCCAAACCCATGATGGCAGGGTTTACCAAAAAGTAGGACAGGTTTTCTAGTTTTATACGGGGAAGAAAACTAGCTTCTCCGATACTTTACTGGGTGCAAGAACTGGTTTGTTGCGAGTGTTACTGTAATTCTTCAGAACAACGACAATAATTGGCTTTAGGTAACTAGGTTCTTTGTTTTCTAAAATCAGGAGAACCCACATTGTTCAACAACATAGAATCATTCTGCTGGCAGCTTAAAATGCACAATCACAACTCCTTTTGTAAGATAAATCATAACTTGTACTGTATGCGTATCATCATTAACACTGTAGGAATGTGCCCCAGTGGCCATGTGTCAATAACAAAGCGAAAAAACATTGTTAGCAGTAAGCAAAATGACTATATATGAGCACCATTCAGAGATTAATGATCTGACAACCGAACACGACGATACAATCAGACAAGCATTTCTTTTCTTACTGACTTAGCAATACATGTGGTGAGCAGTGCAAAACTCACGAGAGTTGTTTCCACAATTCGAGAAAGTTTGCTCCAACATTACCAAACCGAATCAGCATCAGGCGGTACACACTACCTAAATGCAAGAATCAGAACCACGAAGCCACAAAAACTACCGGTAGGGAAAAAAATAGCCCCCTTTCTTGCATCAGAGCCAGAAACTAGCACCCAGTTAACCACAGAGACACTAGATTTCGCGCAGAAATGCGCAAAGGAACCTCCTTTCCTACCGTCCCGGCACCAGACGCCCAGAACCAATCTCAAAATTAGCGCAGGAAGGTGAAAGATTCGCGTACCGGAGTTCCAGGGGAGGAGGAAGCGTCAACACTCCGTGGCCGCAAGAAACCGCTCCTCCTCCTCCTCCTCCTCCAAGATCCACCCACCCAGCTGGAGCGCAGCCCGAAGGGGACAGATTCGCCGGCTGCCGTACGCCAGCGGCTGGAGTCGATGCGCCACCTCCCTCCCTCCTTTTCTTTTCTCCCACCCTTCCTCAGCTTCTCGGCTGTCGATCACGAGGGATGGGCTCCCTCTGTTTGTTCTTTGCTTCTGATGAGCTCTCTCTCTCTCTCTCTCTCTCTCTCTCTCTACACCTCCCCCTCCTCCTGTTGCTCTTGTTGCTTTCTTTCTCTTTTGGGAGTGCCGGTTCAGCCGGTGGTGTAGTCAATCTGATCATCTCCCCCCACATGCCATGCCCTTCCTCTGCTGTGTTCTTTGCTTTGGACTCTTCACTGCTTACTTGTTTTTTAAGGCACTCACCGCTTAATTAACCCTTTTTGTTCTGTTCTATTCTCAATGGCAAAAAAAGAAAGAAAAAGACACAGCTGGTCTTGGCTTGTTCCTGTAATATTTTTCTTCTAATGACTCTATGCAGTGGCGAAGCTATTATTGAGTTGCATGTACTAATCAGTTCACCCAAAAGCTTAACCTGATGAGGAAAGGTGGGCAATTCACTTATACCCCTCACGTACAGGCTCTCTCAGGCTTAGAACGTGGAATAGAAGTAGTACCTCTTGGCTATAATACCATATTGAGTTGCATGCACTAACCAGTTCACCCAAAAGCTTAAACTGATGAGGAAAGGTGGACAATTCACTTATACTTCAACAGCCATGACTTGAGGAGGGGCTCGTAGGTCTAAACTTTTCCAACTATCTACATCGACACTGTAGATCAACACATATATGATCGACACCGTTATGGGCTGCGCTAGCATCGTCAGCCTCATGCGTAAGCTCACGATCCATATCTACAGGCAGCAGTGGACGTATGACAAACTTTATTCAGGATAAGGCTAAATATGGCTAATTCGCTGTAACAAGTCGATTTATATATCATGCTTGCGAAATTCACAATCACAATAGTTTTAGACTAAAATTAATCGTGGAGTTAGATAGACAAAGAAAGTAAATTCATTGTATTAATTCGATTTGTTGTCAGTTTCTTAGTCAGATAGTCCTCATATTTAAATATTCATTTTCAACTAATCAAATTCAATATATAGAGATGAGATGTTATTTCACAATAAAAATCGACATATAAACTCTCTCTCTTCCTTATTCTCTCTCATAAAATGTGATCTTGTACACGAGATTGAAATTAGAAATACAATGACTATAGCTAGGGGATAGGGGTTTACCAGCGCCGGAGGGTCCCCTTCTTGGCTATGCCACTGACTCTAGATCTGAATGGTCTTGTTCTTGTCAATCGTTAACTGATCGATTCCTATTAGTATATGCTTCTTTTGTTCCTGAAGAAATTAGGGTGACATGATATATGCTCTGGGACTGATTAAGTGTTTTGATTGACAAGATCTAAGACTCGAAAAGAAAATGCTACCATGTGTTTTGGCATGTAGTAGTAGCATGGGTGGGTCATTTTGTTGAAACGGATTAATGAAAGGATGGTGCTGCTTTTGAGAAGATCAAGTTTGGGGAACAGGTTTATAGTAGATTATTGGAATCTAGGTTGGAAATGCAGAGCAAAACAAGTATAAATTTATAGCAACTTGTTGATATACTAGGCAATCTGTCTGGTGTACCACGATATACTAGGCAATCTGTCTGGTACTCTGGTGTACCACGCTTAATCCACAAGAGATCAAAAGGCCGGGTTGCTTCCTGCAAACTAAACTCCTTTTCTCGATCGGAACCAGTAATGAGCTGTCTCCCGTATAGAAAGCAAGAGAATGTTTACGAGGGTAGTTTACCCTTTAAAATTGTCTATAAGGATTCTAATTCACTTAGAGACAGAACTAAGTTAACATCTCTAATCGTTCGTCTCTAAAATTATTGCTCTAACTATTTTATATTATTTTTATCATATTTTACTCTCACACTTTATCACTATTTACGTTGGTTTGCGTGATCAGATCGTCTCTTGTGTAAGAGAGTACGTTCTCTTTTCTTACCTCCTCTCTCCTTCACTTCACGTAGGATTTTACTGATATGGTATAACTAAGAGACAGCTGAAGTAGTTCTATTAGAGATGCTCTTAGTCTACCCATAATCCAAAATGACATATATATATATATATATATATATATATATATATATATATATATATATATATATATATATATATATATATATATATATATATATATATATATATATATTTGCGTGCATGTTTAGTGTGACCTGTTGAACAATTGATCTCCATAATATGTTGTGTCACTTAAGATCTAGTAGCTAGTACTACTGTAGGAAGCAAATTAAGAGAGAGGAGCCTTACAATTTGGAATAGCGAGTGTATGTACAATTGTACATGGATCAGTACTACA
Organism: Otatea glauca; assembly: GCA_036346275.1. NCBI lineage: Eukaryota > Viridiplantae > Streptophyta > Magnoliopsida > Poales > Poaceae > Otatea > Otatea glauca. The sequence goes on from CM070720.1 coordinate 34,081,165, forward strand.
TGTGCATTTAAGGTGATCCAACGGAACACAAGATTTATATGAAACAGCTAGCCCAGCTTATGCTGTGTGATCAATGAACATTGAATAATGCAGCTGGAGTTCACATGAGACATGCGAACGATTTGATGACGGCATGGCATGCATATCTACGTACTATGAGTAGGTTTGGTTGTTGACCCATGTCTACTACTCTCGAGATAGGTTATGGGATTGCAATTGCAATGTATTAGTAGCCAAAAAAAAATCTATTGTAGTCATGGTTGTTGTTGTTCCAAATTATACAAGTTCCATTCTTTTCAGGTTAGATTAGGTCTATTATGGCTTTTGTCTTTCAGAAAATTAGCTACAATAATAAGATAAAGGGGCAAGAGGGAGGGAGGGAGAAGGGAGAGGAGATCGAAGATAGGGCATGTATGGGCAATAGAGAGGAGGGATTGAGATTTGAGGGGAGATGAAGAGAGATATGAGTAGGCTTATAAAGGAGCCGAGTTCGAGTGAGTCTGACCTATCAAGCTCGAGCTCATAGTAATATTTAACAAGTAATTTGTAAATTTACTAGCCTCGTGATATATTCGAGCTTAGCTCGGTGAAACTCGGGAGCTCGGATTCAAACTCGAGTTCGACTCGTTTAGAGCTTGAACCGAGCTCGAATCAAGTCTAGAGCATGCCGAGCTCGAGAAGTTCGCTAATCTTGAGCTTTTTTTACCGCCCTAGATACGAGGGGAGGCAAATGCATGGTATGTATTTTAGAATATTTGAATATTTTCTTTAACAAAATATGTTTTTTTTCTAGACACTTGTTTGTTAGACCCAAGTACTTATGATTGGTTAATTCGTTCGATGAACAAGTGGATCGAATTGGGTACTACCTTGTTTCTTGGCGACAATATAGGCCCTCTAGGGATTTGCAATTTGCATTTTCTTAGTTAGGTGCTCCTTTCATCCAAGTTTATAGTTTACGGTGCATATTTTTTTAATGACATTGTCTATAAATATAGTGCGTATTTCATGTTTTAATGCAAATTAGTGTGATGGTCCCCTTATACCTCTAATAAATATTTAGATTTACTTGATATTCTCTAATATATGCATTGAATATAGTACTTAAAGGTAATAATTAGGAGTAATCTAGTTATTTTTAATATCTCCTTGTTCTACGTATCAAGAGAAAATACACTCTATAAAATTGGACGGAGGGAGTACTTTGCGTAGCTAATCAAAGGAGCAATAATTTGATGAGGCCATGAATGCTTTGTGATTCCATTACCAAGCAATGACAAGGGAAGAGTTGAAAACTCGATGCTGCATCATGCATGGTCCAAGAACCTAGCTAGCTTCCCATAATTCCATTTGCTACATATATACAAAGGAGGACCTATCCTAGTTGGCAAATCATAGCCTTAAAACCTCCAAGCAACAAGAGTACAAAACCATCAGTCACTCGCTCGACCGTACGTACATAATAGATAGATAGGTGCGTGGATAAATTGCAATATATGATGAACAAATGCTACGATGGTGATGGCAACCTTGTTTGTAATGCATGCTTTTGCGTGCCCTTCGAACAATCATGTCTTTTGGTCTGAGTTGAACTAATAAATAACATGAATCAATAATTAAATGACAAAGCCTGCAATTTAGTTGGTCTTATTCTAGGTTTGATCCTTTACGGCAGGGGTCAATGAAATAGCAAAAAATCTTTACTTACGCCATGGCAAGCATAAGTACCCCACTTGTTAATTAATGGCTAGGAGTTTCGTTTTAACATTGGACTTTTTTCAGAAAAAAAAGGACTCTGGAGTCATTTATTTTGCCTTTTTTTATCATTTCCTCAAAAAAATTCATGAATTTATCATGTGATTGAGACACACCAACAACCTTCCAAGCATTACATTAATGACATCATCCTGCCCTTCCCTCTCTCTGTAACTTGTGACCTCGGCAATAAAGGCACTGTCTCTTCTCGGCTTGGTAAGAGGAAATTACTACGGAATATTCTATTTCATATATGTGTGGGCACTTCCTTAAACGGACTATTGGGAGTTTTCTAAAGAAACTTACAAGAGATTCCTAATGAGGACCAAGAATCCTAAAAGATTACTTTAGATCCATACTTGGCTTGAAAGAAAAGTCCCCTCCCCTCCCACTAGGAGCACATTGTATGCACACTAGGAAATACCAATAAAGAGGAAAGAGCTACATAGCGACATCTTGTTGTCTCTATTATGATATTGTGTTTATGCGATCTTGATAAGTTAATAACGACCTTGATACATAATACGTTATCAATATGAGAATGCTCCCAAACGAAGGATGTTCACGCTCCAAAGGTTGTTGCTTGATCTTTGTTAGTCAAATATAGTTACCGCATTTATTTGGCCTCTCCCAAATTTTATATTCATCTAATCTGGTCGATGTCTCACCTTAGGTGGGATTATTATCGACTAAACCTCGATCATCGTTTGATGCCTTGGCACGATCGATGTTGTTCCATGCCATGGCATGTGTTGGGTTCTTTGGCCGTCAATTCACGCCTTGGCATGATCGGCGTCGTGTCATGCATTAGCATGGCCGCCGAATAGATCTAAGCATCGGGTAGCACCACAGCACCAATAAATCAATGCACCAGCTATTGGATCAGGCCATGTGAATGCCATCACCATGTGTCTCGCCATGACAAGGATGCTGGAATGCTGTCGAGACCGCATCGTGGAGTGGCTCACAGGAGGCCATCTCCATCATGTCGTGAGGGCGAGCAGGATGGTGTGCTATGATAGTGCAACAAGGAGCATAAGGAGGCGGGAGCATGAGACGATGCCGAGGATGGGTTCCACCAGGTCTTTGTCAAAAGTCGCCACCATTGCCTTTCATGGTGCATGAGCATGGGAGCTACTGACGTCAAGACCGTCGAGTGTGGTGGAGGCTGCCACTGAAGACGACAGGGAGGAGTGGCCCTCGATTGAGTTCCTGATCGGGTTTTTGTTACCTAATGGGTTTCAGGCAAAAAGGAGGGTCTAATTTGGATTCGGTTCAGATCGGAGTGGGTCTGATTCGGATAAGAACCTCATAGGGCCCAAAACCGTCGACGGTGGAACTTTTGCATAAAACCCTTGTAATCTTGGAGAATTATAAATAAGTCCCTAATTAATTGAAATTGGATACTTAGAGGGTGCTTGGATTAGGGGTATTTCATTGGAATGTTTTAGGATTTAGTTCAAATTTGAACTAAATCCGAAAACCTCCCAAAGAATTACCACTCATCCAAATAGGGCTTTAGGGCCAAAATTCTGCAAAGAAACCCCTAAAACTTTTAGTTTAATGTTCTAGGACTGCCACCATGTGTAAATTTATAGTTTAAACCCTAAAAAGTTTCTAGTTATTATATTTTAGTCTTGTAGGCTTTATTTAATTACCATAAATTATTTTTTGCTATTTTAATTCATAGAAATTAATTCATTGATTTATATTTACTATGCTAGTAAATTGAATTACTACTATCCTGCACGGTTAGATGATGGTTGCCTTGTTGAACTAACCATAGTTGCTCTACTTGTTGATAGACAACATGCCCGAGAAGCAATTCCAAGTGTTGTTAAGCGATGGGAGGAATTACTCGGTTTGGACATCAAATATCATGTATTATCTTGACTACAATAATCTTGCCGATGCCATCAGAAGAGGCGGGCCATATAGCAGGGTTATTAAAGACCTAGCTAGAAGGTTTATCTATGAAAGAATAGGCTATATTCAACAAGAATGTTTTGCACAACAAAAGGATCCACAAGGCATTTGGGAAGGCTTGTGGAGGGGCATTCGATGACGATGGACCGTACTGTTACACTTTGATACCCCTTCTTATGCGCAACAGCCCCCCAGATCATATTAGAATTTTGTGAAATAAGGTACGAGTGTGCACGGTCTCAAGAACAAAAAAGATGAATCTTGTAGAGAGGATCAAAATAACAAAATTGAAGCAACCATGATGAGAGAGAAGATTTGGCGAAGCCGACTGCAAATTCTTTAAGCACAACCTCAAAAGAATACAAATGATTGTTGCTCTCTCACAACCTCTCAAACCTTTTAGGACCTTTGAATTCTTGCCCTATACAAGAATCTAGTGCTAAAGAATAACCTAACCTCTAATCTTCTTGTGCACCTCCTTCTTTGGATGAGTTGTGTTGAACTTGAGTATGATACGAATTCGTTTCCTACTCCATCTCAAATCTACTCCTACACGGAGTCTGTAATGTGAAAGTTCAAGTTCTATTAGTTTGGTTTTGGTGTTAATGACAAATCTAATATTGAAACTAACTCTTTTGATAATCATAATATTGATTAGTCTCAATTGTTAATTAATGAAAAATCCTTTTATGAGACTAACTCTTTTGTTGAGCTTAACTCTTATTAGTCTCTTTTGGATAAAATGATGAAATTATCAAAGGTATGCATTCAATAAGACAGTATATATATATTGTTGCATTCTTTGATGTCAAATATGTTATGATTTTATTGATAAATCTAAATGTGAGACTAACATGTTTATTGAGTATATTTTTGAATAGTCTCATGAAAAAGGAAAATAGAAATCCAAAAGGTATGTATCCAATGCAACTTTATTATTTCTAGATACATTCTTTGGATTCAAGATAAAGGGTGAACTCCACCATTGTTTTAACCTTAAGATGTGCATTTTGTTTCCGACTCCATATATATATGAATGCACACATTTAGGGGGAGTTCACACTTTACCTTGATGTTTCAATAGTATTGATCTAATTCATCTTTCTATATCAAGGACCATTACTTTGAAACAAACTCTTGAGTACATGTATAAAACTTGTGTAGTTGTAGTATACTTATATTAATATAGGACAAACTCCAAAGCAATCTAAAAAATTGAATATGTGTATATTGATTCCAAAGTTCAATTATTTATATGCACATATTTAATGGAGTTTATTCTATAGTTGATGGCCTCAAAAGTATTGATTCCTTTCCATCACTCAAATGTATTTTGATCATTACTTTCCATCAAATTGAGTATATGAAACTTGTGTAGTTATATATACTCATATATCAATTTAAATGAAATTTAAATTGAGATTCGCTTGTCTTTTAATCATCAAAGAACGTTTCATCATGTGTTGATGTCATTCTTTGTTGATTTAGGACAAGCGAGAAGTTCTTGAGTATAAAAAAGTATTAGTTGCATCAAAGTACTCAAGACACAATCAATTCATTCAAAATTGATTTGGGTTGTGCTCAATCGATCTCGAGGACATCCATTATGTGTTAATGGAGTGCAAGTGATGATTGAGATAACCGTGTTTGTTGGACTAACAATCTTTCATGAGTTGTGAAGTAGGTTGAGTCCAAGAAAATGAAGAATTAGGAAGAAGAATTTATCATGTGTTGATGAGCTTCTGAAAGTGCATCTAGGCACTTATGTTATTTTGGTGATTAATGATAAACGCACATAATGACAATCTATGTAATTAAGTAAATGCTTAACTTAGTGCTTAACAAATAACAAACCTCTAATATGATTATATTGCTATGAGACTAACATGTTATTGCCTAGTTGAGTATCAGTCTCATCTTTTAGAGGAAAATCAAGTGGGATGGTTAAGCAAAGATAAGGTATGCAATTTTGGTATCTCTTCTATATTTGTTATTGCATTCCTTTTGTGCAAATGCATAGTGAACTCCAAATAGCATGTTGATTATATATATGACCATTGGTTCATGTCATATTTATTTGTGCATATATATTCATTTGAGTTCATTATGTACTTTGTTTTTTAGTATGCATGTATTAAATAGAGTTAAACTTCATATCGCTATAGATTGACTTGGTGCATGCATGTTTTAGTTGTATATCTTCTCATGCAAATTCTCTTAGTGAAGTTTAATCTAGTGTTGGATCACATATTTACTCTTATTCCAAATATTATTTGCACATGTACAATTCGTGTACATTCTATCATGTGCTTCATTTAAGTAAAGACTGTGATCCTTGCCATGATTTAATTGATTCATCATATTGGCAATTATCTCTCTAGTGCATATAGATCAATTACATATTCATCATGATGTACTTAGCAGAGAACATTTCTTATGTCAAGTGTTTCCATTTATGTTGTGCTTCTTTATATGAAACACTTGTTGTAATCAAGTGCTCACAAATATCAATTTATTCATATCTATTGAGCTTTTGGGACTAATGTCTTTCATGAGTAGTTTGGAAAGACTTAGGTCCCGTATGTGTATGATGACCAAGGTATCTTGGAGGATGATCGTTAAGCCGAGGTCAACAAGACGGCGGTGTCACCAAGAGTTGAGGACTAAGTCAAGATCGACTTGGCGTGGAGATCGTCAGAGAGGATGATCAAGTCAAGGTTGATAGGACGAGAGTCTCATGAGGTGAATCGAGTCGAGTTGGATAAGGCGAAGATGTCATCAGCTATATGGTGAAAGTCTTCATGCACCGGCATTAAGAAAGAAGACGGCAAGTGACTTTTTCTAGACTTGTATTATCTTTGTTTTATTTTGAGTCTAAGGATTGCCGTACTATTAAGAGGGATGCGATGTCGAATGACTTTTATATGTGTCAAGTGCTCAAGTGATCCATCCTTGTGAATCTTAGAAAGAGAGTGGTGTTGGTGGTACCGTAAAGTGAGGGTTGTAGGTCTCCCTTGGATTCTTTGTGTAATCTGTGTTTATCTTTTGAGTTTTGGGTAGTGAGACCTTGTTGGTTGTGTAGCCCTCGTTCTTAGCTTTCGGTAGAGTCCAAGATCTCTGAAATCGGAGTCCGGAGTCAAAAGTTATGCTCGTTTTCGTCGGGCTGCTCAGTGCTGTTCGGACAATCCGGAGTATCCGGATATTTGGTCCGGACACTCCGGGTTGACACCCTCGGTGGCTGCTCTCAGTTGGTCCGGAGTATCCGGTGTTAAGTCCGGACACTCCGGGTTGAATTAGTCCGGAGTGTCCGGGGTATTCATCCGGAGTCTCCGGGTTGTGCGCAGCTGTCTCCAACGGCTAGTTTTTGGGACCTCTATTTAAAGCCCCTTCTTTCTCATTTCGAAAGAGGGCTGTGTTCCCACTGATTAGAGGTGCTATACCCTTGTTCTTGAGCCCCCAAAACACCTCTTTACCCTTAGATCTAAGTGATCCCCTTGGTGAGAAGGGTTGGGAAGAGTTTGAGAAGTGAGGTGCTAGGTTGAGTGAGTTTTGAGTTTATTGAGCACTTGATTTCATCTTCAAGCTTGTTCTTCGTGAGCATTTGTTACTCTTGGAGGTTGAGGACTCCTAGACGTCTAGGAGGTCGCCTACGAGCCACCGGAGCTTTGTGTGGTTGGCCGTGGGAAGTTTGTGAAGGCCGGTTCCGCCTCCGTAAGGGAAGGAATCAAAGGAGTGAAGACCGGCGAGTGCATTTGTGCAACACCGGGAGGAAGAGGGTTGAAAGAGACCCCGGCTCAAGTGTGACCGAGTCGCCTCAACGGAGACGTAGGATCACCTCAAGGATCCGAACTTCGGGTGAAAAATCATCGTCTCCAAGTTTGCTTCTTACTCTTGTTTTAGTATTTGTTTTTGAATCTTGAAATTGCCCGATCTACTCTTTTGTTGTGTTTGGCTCCAGATCTACAATATCTCCAGGTACCTGATACCATTTAGATCTTTTGTATTCAAGTAGATTGTTGAAAAATTGCAGGGATTTAAAATCTCATTTCGAGGTCTTAAATCCGGAGTATCCGAACTTCTGAACCCGGATAGTCCGGACATTTCAGAGTATCCGGAGATAAGTTCCGGACACTCCGGTCTGAGTCCCTCGGATCCAATCCGGAGTATCCGGACTCCTGAACCCGGACAGTCCGGACATTTCGTAGTATCCGGATAAAAATCCCGAACACTCTGGACTTAGACCCTCGGGAGATTTTATTTAGCTGCAAATTTTTTATTCCGCTGCATTTAGTTACAAAGTTTTTAATTCGCCTATTCACCCCCCCTCTAGGCGACATCCCCTGTCCTTTCAGCTTCAAAGATGAATCCCGAAGTGAAGTGAAGCTAGAGAAGGTTCATCATGTGTTGATGAACAAGAAGAAAGATCCCGACTTGGAGAAAAGATGATCGGTCATCATGAAAGCTCCAAGTGGTTGCGAGAGGCAAAGGTATAACTAGCTAAGGCTAAGGATGTGTTCCTAGTCTTTTACCGGTCTCGGTGTTTAGATAGGAGACCGGGTTGGTAGTATAGGTTGTCGTACTATTAAAAGGGGTCGAGTCTTATAGCTTGAGCTTCATCATGTGTTGATGAACTCAATCCAGTTTACTCTAGCTCACTCTCTTATTTGGTTTTTGCATGAGCTAAGTATTTGCATATGTTGCAAATAAGGGAGCTCATGCTTGCTTCTTATTGAATCTTGACTTCGTTTTTGCATAGAGCTGTGGATTTGCATGTGTTGCAAATGGGAGATAGCTTATGCAAGTTGGTTTAAGTGGTTGTTTGTATGGAGCTAGATATTTTCATGTGTTGCAAATAGAGATCTCATGCATCGGAGTCTTAGCTTGTGACTTGATCATGTGTTTATCATCACAAAGGCTAAGATAGGTTTATGCTTTGTGTTTGCAAAATGAGTTTTTGCAAAATATGGTTTAACTAAATCTTATCTTGGAGCATGTGAATAGGGTTTGCAAATGTGTTTGCAAATTAGTTTGATCATGTGTTGATCATCACATGGCTCAAATATATGATCTTGATTGCTCTTGTTTACAAGATTTATATTTGCAAATGTATTTTGCAAAATATTGGATTTCATACATTGGATATTGGAGCATGTGATTAGATTTTGCAAAATTATTTTGATCATGAGTTGATCATCACATGGCTCAATATTTGATCTTATTGACTCTTGCTAGCTTGTAGTCATGCCTTTGATCAAATATATATGAGGGATTTCGAAAAATTAGATTTTAGACTTGAATGGCTACAATAGAGTATTTGTTTTTGTGATATTTAAAAATATCTATGATTGCTTAAATCTTTAAAATAGATGGAGATTGTAGCCCTCTTGATAAGTTTCGCATAGAGCCTAAGATCACATAAATCAGAGTTTGGAGTAAAAAGTTATAGGCATTTTGGTGGTTGTAGCAGTGGTATGACCGAGGTCACTCCGGTCATACCGGCCTGTGGTATGACCGGGGGCACTTCGGCCTGATTTTTCCAGAACGCAAGTTTATTAGTACGAAAAAATTTTGGAGCCCAATATGACCAGATCTAGTCCGGTATGACCAGATTTTCTGAGTAATAGCTAGTTTTTACTAGCCGTTGGACCAGAGACCGGTCATATTTGCCCTAGGGCGGTTTGACCGGGTTTCCTGGGTATTTTTGCCCAATTTGACCCTCAACGACTAGTTTTTCTTGTGGAGACTATATAAGAAGTCTTGGGGCTGGCATTTGGTGGTTGTTGGGGTTTTGGATAGTCCATTGCTCTTTGTGGTTGAATTGTGCATATGTTTCACTCTCCAATTTGGGTTTTAAGTTAAGAGTGAACTCTAATTGCATGTGTTACAATTAGGAGATGATTGAGAGCCTCTTGCGCATGTGTTGCACTTGAGGGAAGCCTTGTGCACATGTTGCACTCGGTAATCACCATTGTATATGTGTTGTACTTGGTAGAGCTCAAGCTAGAGGGCTTGAGTTGTTACTCTTGGTGTTTGCCGACACCTAAACGGTGTGTGAAGGCAGCGTACGCGGTCACCTTCTCAAGGAGATTGTGAGAAGGCCCAGCAAAGTTGTGAAGGTTAGAGCTCGCCTACCCAAAGGGGGAAAGAGCTACCACTAGTGGAATTGAGGTGGGTGCTCAATTTGTGGAGCCGATCCAAAGTGGTTTGGGCTTGCCTCAACGTGGATTAGGGGAGACCGGCAAGTCTCCAAACACCACGGTAAAAAGTATTGTGTCTCCTTGTGTATGCTTGCAATTCCTTATTTACATTGTTGCAATTTACATTCCTGGAATTAAATTGCTTGCTTGTCTTTAGAATTGTAATTTATTGTTAGAGACATAATTAGTTAGTGCACTTAGTGAGCCTAGTTGACTTAGGCTTTAAATTGTCGATTATTGTTTAGGTTTTGACATAGGGATCAATAGAGCGTGTATTTAGTGAGAAGAATTTTTAAAGCCATATATTCACCCCCCTCTAGTCGGCATCCTCGATCGTACATAATGTTCCACTATAAATATGCCACTGTAGTCCGTAGGAAAAGCAAGAGCTTCATTGTAAACATCTCCTTATATAATGACCACCTTTGCGCGCCCGAGGTTTTTATCGTAAGGGTTTTCCACGTAAAAATTCATGTCTCCTATTTTCTATTTTTTAGATATTATTTTCAACAAGTGGAATCAGAGCACAGAAGATCTGATTGAAGAAAAGCGTCTTGATGACACGCAGCGGCATCAGGGAGCGGACCTCCTTGGCGGAAGAACCAAAGAAAGCATGAGGAGCAATTCCAAGGCATTTTCTAGAGCAAGCAAGAAGGCCAGAGAGAGAGAAGAAACAAAAAAAAGAAAGCTACAATTCATGTTTCAAACAATGCAAGGATTGACGCTATATTGCTCGACAGTGTGGCGAGAAAGCGACGCGTACTGCAAGAATTTATAGTGGCATAGTACTTTAGCGAAAAGCAACGAGTGCGGAAAAGAGAAGAAAGAGAGAAAAAAAAGGAAAAATTTTAAAAAGGAAATTTTTGAGAGATTTTTTCTAGGTCTTTTCTTTCACATGGAAACTTTGAAGTATGACCTTCCACTGCTTGATCAAGACACAAGATTTTCTCTTTGGCAAGTCAAGATACGGGCTATTCTGCACAGCTCAATTTAGATGATGCTCTTTTGGGGATTGACAAGATGCTGCTGCATGGTCCCTAGAGTAGAAGCAACATAAAGATTGTAGGGCCTTATCTCAGATTCACCTTCATCTAATAAATATTATTCTGCAAGAGGTTTTGAAGGAAAAGCCTGCCACCGCATTATGGTTAAAGTTGGAGCAGATTTACATGACCAAAGATCTAACCAATAAGATGCATTTGAAGCAGAAGCTTTATGCGCATAAGATGGCGGAAGATGGGTCATTACTAAAGCACCTAACAGTATTCAAAGAAGTAGTCTTGGATCTCGAGTTTGTGGAGGTAAACTATGATGATGAAGATTTGGGTCTTATTCTTTTATGCTCGTTGCCTAGTTCATACTCTACGTTTAGAGATATAATTCTATATAGCCGAGATACTATTACACTTAATGATGTCTACGATGCACTACATGCAAAGGAAAAGATGAGACTCATGGTTTCGAAACAAAAGTTCAAGTTCACATGCAAAAAAGCCTGATTGTTCGTGGTAGACAACCGGAGAAGAGTTCAAACGATGAATCAAAAGACAAGCTCGAGCATAAATTACAAAGGTAGATAAAAATCCAGAGGAAGGTACAAGTTGTGCAAATATTGTAAGAAAGATGAACACGACGTATCTGAGTGCTGGTAGGTAAAGAAAAAGGAGAAAAGAAATAACAATTTCAAAAAGGACCAACAAGAGGACGAATCCAAAGCCACCATTGTTACTAAGCAAGATTCTGATGGTGATATTCTCATTGCCTTTATCGGTGATTCTAAAAGTGGTGATGAGTGGATTTTTAATTTAACCTATACATTCCACATGAGTCCGAACCATGAGTGTGGTTCGTTGACTACGAAGCTATGCCAAGTGGATCCATGCTGATGGATGATAATACACCATCCAAGATTGCATGCATTGGTTCTATCTAGATCAATATGATTGATGGTACCGTTAGAACTTTGTCGGATGTTCGAGATATTCCAAATTTAAAGTTAAGTCTTATCTCGCTGAGTACTCTTGATGCTAAAGAGTACAAATATTCAGGTAGAGGTGGAGTTCTGTAGGTCTCTAAAGGTTCTATTGTTGTAATGAAGGGTGATATGAAAGCTGCCAACCTATATCATCTGTGAAGCACTACAAGTTTAGGTAATGCTGTTATTGCCTCAAACAAATCATCCAATTCAGATGCTATTAATTTTTGGCATATACATCTGAGGCATATGAGTGAAATTGGCATGATGGAGTTGTGCAAAAGAGGACTTCTTGATTGTCAAAGCATCTACAAGTTGGAGTTTTGTGAATATTGTGTCTTCGGTAAGAAAAGGAGGGTGAAATTCAGCACTACAACTCACTCTACAAAAGGTATATTGGATTATGTTCACTCTAATTTGTAGGGAGAATCCCATGTTCCATGACTTGGAGGTGCTAGCTATATGTTGATCATCATCGATGATTACTCAAGAAGAGTCTGACCATAATCTATAAAGCATAAATCGGATGTATTCAAGATATTCAAAGAGCGAAAGATTATGATTGAAAAACAAACTTGCAAGTATGTAAAGAAGCTGTGTATCAACAATGGCTTGGAGTTCTGTTCCGAAGAATTTGAAGCTTTATGCAGATAAGAGGGTATTGTGAGATATTACACTTTTCCAAAAATCTAAAAAGCTAGATATGTGTCAATATATTTAACAATCTCCAACTTGACTCTTATCTATTAAAGTCACCATGCTTCTCTAAGAACTCGCTCCAAGTCAACTTCGTATTTTTTCTTCCTACATTTGAGAGTGCCCCACCATAGGGGCTTATTGTAACACCCCGGCACCCCACGTGTCTTAGATGTCACCTCCTCAACAACACCCAGCATTAGAAGAAAACAATGCAAAGCAACTTACAAACTAGTAGGTTGCCGAATTAAACTAAAAAAAATTCGACAGCACTTCCTCTAAAACTCGGACATCCACTCAGCAGGCAAAAGATAATATTCAAGCATGAATAATAAGGATGAGTAAGTCTAATTAACACCACCAGCAACAACCAACAAACCAATACTTTAATCATGATCCATAACCTCACAACTAAAATTACATGACATGAACTCAATAAACATAACCACAAAGCCATCATAGACTACACGCAAAGGATAAATAGATATAACATCGAATTAATTGCCACAACACACTAGCAACAAAACTATTACATTGCCTTAACATGCGGGTGACTAATTCAAATTATATCAAGTGTGGAAGTAATACTAAAACCCCTTCCCATATGCCGCTCTTGAAGGTACCTAAAATAAAATAACACAAAACAAGCGTGAGTTCAAAACTCAGCAAAGTGTATCATATCAAACATAATTTATCCAATTAATATTTTCAAACGATAGCATAAACACCTTTCTCATACAAATCAACAAGTCCATAAACCATGATATCACCGTTGGTTACCACCTTCACTTCATTACTCATCTAACATACATACCTCATTAAACTCTTTGGATGAGTCCTCGACTCATACAAGCCTCATTTAAATCTCTTCAAATGAGTCCACGACTCTATCCCAACTCTACACATTACCATTGAGCACAAGGAATCATCATTAAAGATGCAATACAACATGCATGCTCATAAATGCGCCTTTCATAGCACATACTGGTATTGTCGAGTGCACACCCGTCGGTGTGCACCCTCTCATTCCCTTCCATCCCGTGGAGGGGCCTACTCTTACTGTCTCGCTCTCATTCACCTCGGTGAATGGGACTACGAGGTAGGACTTTCGTGCTCACTATGTGTGAGCACAGAGGCCCACATCAGCATGGGTCGTCTCTTCTCTTATGAATGCACAAATGCAATGAAATGAATGAATAAATGGCAGATGCATTCTATTTCAACATTCATATCTCCATCAACATGAACATATAACCATCATCATCAAGTCAACCAATAGCATTAACATAACATTTAAATTCATAGTCATTTAACATTTCTCTTTTACCCATATATTGCAACATGCATTCATCATAACCATTTCAAAATATTTCACATAAACATACTCATAATGCTTAGCAAGGAAACAATATCCTAGCATCATACTAGTGATACCTCTAACCGCAAGGAGTGGGGTGGCGGGAAGTTGAAGCCACTCCCGAAGCTACTCCACCTAGAAAAATAACATTTACACACATACAGTTAAAAACTATATAGATTAGTACACCACATAACGTTTCTAAACCCAAACTCAACACAACCCCAATTCCAACAATTGGAATTCCGGGCAGCAGGTATTAAAAAAGGGCATATCTTCCAAATGGCTAAGCCAAACTTTGAGTTCTTGTACTCAAAATGACCACAAGAGGATAATCTACCATTACCCTACAGCCCTTCATTCATGAGATACACCAAAATTTCACAATTCAGAGATGAACAGAGACTACACACTTTAATCTTAACTCAGGACAGTCCATGTTAAAATGAACATAACTTTCAATTGCTAAGCTAAAATTGAGTTATTGGGCTCTAAATGACCGCAAGAGGATAACTTACAATTATCCCATATCCATTCATTCAGAAACTGAGTCTAAAATTCTCAACTTGCACTTTTAGTTTCAGTTCAGACTCTGAATTTTTCAGCAGATTGTAGTTTCAGGGTAGCAACTTAAAAATAGCGTAAATTTTGATTCCTGAACTGAAATCAAGCAAAAAAGGACATTTTATTTATCTACAGGAAATTTCCTAACTTTATTCAGGCAACCAAAAATTCTAATTCGACTTGCAAATAGCTCTAAACAGCAGCTCAAAATCTCAGCTACCAACACAAACTAAATCAGAGCAGTCTGTACTAAAAAGGTCATAACTTTTAATCGGCTGAATGAAATTTGGTGTTCTTGTACTCTAAAGAAACTTAAGAACACGACTTACAACTTTATCTACAGCCAACTACTCAGGAAAAGATTCTATCTTGCCCAAATCACAGTCGCAAAACTGGTCTGTGCACAGCTCGAAAACTGAACAGTGTTCCCTCCAACCCTAGAGCCATTTTCCCTCCAAAATCCCCAAATCCAAGAACCCTAGAACCATCCCCACCAGACAGGACCTCCATTAGCACAGCAAGAACCTCAGAAAAAACTTGAATCCACTCACCACCAAGAGGGAGGAAGAAGGAATTGTTGCTACTTGTTGTTGCTGCTCTTGCTGTTGCTGCTCTTGCTGTCCAAGAGGGAGGAGAGGGAGGGGGAGGGAAGCTTCGGCCACCATGGAGGAAGCCCAGGGAGGGAGGTGTTAGTGTTATGCCCTTGAGGCAATCATTTAGATGATTGTAACATGACTATGTTTATGAATAATAATATGATTATTGGTCCAATGAATGTATATCATTGTATTGATCAACAAGTATGTGACTTGATTATGAAGCTCTTTACTTAATGATGTAATTCGATAAATATCTCGATCGGATATCATCCTTATAGGACTATGATGAATAGATCAGCACATGTAGTGATCGATGATCATGCTTCATAGATCATGGGATATGGAGATATCATCTCTACATTGTGGACCATGTTGAAGAACATGGGTTAGATAGACCCGCTATGGGACATCGCGAGAATGTTTCATTCTTATGTGTCATCGTGTATCTCATACCTAGAAGATGTATGATCCTTAGACTGAGATTGTCATATTCCCTACATGTGTAATAGTTTTCCTTGGGGCTATCAAACACTACTTCCTAACCGGATAGTTATAAAGGTAGCTTTCATGTTTACTATGAAACGTGCAGAGGAAGTGAGCAATCAAGATGGAATTTGCCACTCCAATGAAACGGAGATATATGACAAGGCCACTCGTGTGATATGATTAAGAAAGTGCATGGCCATGCCGTGATTGAGGAGTCAATCACAACTTATTAATATATCACGGATACGAGAGATGGATTGAATCATCAAAGGATGACATGCTTCTCGCCTTGAGATCAATCTTCATATACTTGGCAAAGGGATTATTACATGAGTTCTTTTGATAGGTTCTGCTCGATTTGATCACAGATGTTTGGGAGTTGGCATACTTTGCAAGAAGCCGCTACCAACTATTGGATTGAAAAGTGTTTTCCAAATCCATGTCCAAACGTATGTGAACCTGCAGGTCACACACTTAATGGGTGGGACGCATTAATTTGGATTGGATCCGTAATTAATGAACCTCGTGGGCTTAGCATCTTTGGTGGGCCCCGGTTTAGGTTTCATCTCGTGGCTATATAAGGAGGGAGGAGGAGGCGCGATGGGTGCTTTCCACGGTTTAGGTTTGATTCACTTGAAACCCTAGCCTCCTCCTCTCGCCGCCTCGCCGAGCGACTAGGTGCTTGCACACGACGCACGCGCCCATCTCGGGCGTGTGGACTCTGCGGTGACGCTGCTGCGGCTAGCGTGCGAGGACGATCCACGGCGAGGCGAGGACGAACCACTACATCGACGCTGAAGGATTCCGCAATCGCGTCTAGTGGTAATCTTATCTATGATCCCTTCTTGCGAGTAGCTTTCTGGTTGCGCGGTAGTTTTTTTTGTGCTAGCGTAGCATACCGCGTTTCCCTTCAGTGGTATCAGAGCCATCTCGTATAGTTTTGTGATCTGGATGTTGCACATATGATGTGTGAGGTTAGTAGATTGGATCTATTACATGTTCACCGGTTCATGTGATGAATTGGTGACGGCGACCATTGATGAGATCGATTGATTTAGGGTTTGAGGAAAGTGCAAACCGACTCAATCTTGATTTGGGTGAGTCCGTTCATGGTACGACGTTACCCTTACCGGTCGGGTTACCGCCATCAGGGTTTCTGAAACGTATCCATATGGGACCAAGCCAATCAGATCGAGTTGGATTGGGTCAATCTGGTTGATCCATGGTAAGCGCAAACAGATTCAATATTGATTTGGGTGAGTC
Organism: Otatea glauca; assembly: GCA_036346275.1. Classification (NCBI taxonomy): domain Eukaryota; kingdom Viridiplantae; phylum Streptophyta; class Magnoliopsida; order Poales; family Poaceae; genus Otatea; species Otatea glauca. The sequence goes on from CM070720.1 coordinate 34,097,983, forward strand.
CGTTCATGGTACGACGTTGCCCTTACCGGTCGGGTTACCGCCATCAGGGTTTCTGAAACGTATCCATATGGGACCAAGCCAATTATATTAGATCGGATTGGGTCAATCTGGTTGATCCTTGGACCCCGCCAGGGGCGCTGCCCCTCGGACCCCGGAGTCGTAGGGTTGCTTTTGTTTAACTCGTTTTTGCAGGGAATTATGTGAAGTAGTATGGCCTATGTGTATGTGATGCATGTAATTTCCACATGGCTCACGTCTTGTGTTAAGCCATAAGGCTATTTAAATTGTATAACGACCTGCGTGTCGACTTGTGATGCTTCAAACCCTCATGTAAAATTCATTATCAAAAGTTGTAAGGAGTTGCATCCATAATGATGAAGACGATGGCTAGGTGAACAAATCAAGCAAGGTGGCTAGGTGAACAACCAAGCATGATGATGGAGATCTTAATGCTAAGGGCCATGCTATTTCACACTTATTTTGATTTTACGTGGATGTGTGTTTTATCCTTGCTATTTTCTTTATGCTCATTGCATGTGATGCTATGTTCATAGTAATCTTTGTTCATCCTTATAGTTAAAAATCTTAAATCAAATTGTCCATCCAATTGTTGCACCTATCAAGAATTTAGATCGTTATTGATATGACTGCCAAAGTAGTATATCAATGGCTATCTCAATAGATGATAGGGATGTGTTGGACACATCACGCATAACAATGGCGATTTAAACGAGCTATCAAAACGGTTTTGGGCTTGAGGACATAAGTGGTTGGGATTTGATTTCATAATGAAGGAACCTATACAAGACAATTGGTGTCTAGGAAAACACACATGAGGCAGGTTTCTTAATTGGCACCCGAATACGGGAAGTGCTCCTCCTCATGTGAGCCCTTGGGGCGAGTTGACTGGCCATGAGTCAAGTTGATGGAGGCATTCATTACTTGTTTTCATACTCAACAAACAAGAGTTACATATGATGTAATTAGCAAAGGTGTTGCTTACCTATGTCATTAAATTTCTAGCAGTGATGCCAAAGATCACTAGTGTTTAATGAATATGGATCTTGAATACTCACTATGTGTCTATAAAAGGACATAAAATAGGAGTGTCTTTAATTAAAAAGTTTAATAAAAGTTTTACATAAACATAGTGCTTAGAATCTTTGCATATTTTTGTTGTAGTTCAATGGCACCTTCTCCTACTCCCGCTATACCGGTTTTGCTTTGAGATCGGTTTTGGAAAGGAAAAACTGAATGGAACTAATTTTGTTGATTGGTATCGCAACTTTGAGAATTGTTCTCAAGCATGAAAAGAAGGACTATGTTCTAGAGAATCCAATTCTGATGAACCACCAAAATCTTGCCGCAATTTGAGGGTTGAATATGAAAAGCATGTTAATGCTTCAGAGGTCACTGTCTCATGCTAGTCTCAATGGACTCGAGCTCCAAAAGCAATATGAGGACCAGGATGCTTACAATATGATTGTGGGCTTGAAGGGCATGTTTGGGAATCAAGCAAGAGCAGAGAGGTATGGTATCTCAAAGCTTTTATTTGCTTGTAAGTCGGTCAAGGCATCCGGTCGATCCTCATGTGATCAAGATGATTGGTTACATTGGGAGATTGGAAAACTTGAGTTTCCCCTTAGCCTCGGTTTGGCCACGATGTTATTCTCCGGTCTACGCCTCGAGCTTTGAGCCATTCATTATGAATTTTCATATGAATAGCATGGAGAAGAGCCTAACCGAGCTACATGGGATGCTCAAGGCATGGAGGAAAGCATTAAGAAAAAACCCAATCATGTGATGATGGTTCAGAAAACAACTGCTTTCAAAAAGAGAAAGGCTAAGGCTGGGGGAACGGGAAAGAGCAAGGGCAAGGGCAAGGGCAAGGCTCAAGATGAGATCGCGAGCCTCAAAACTAAGCTTCAGAAGCTTAAAGTTGGCCCTCAACTTGATACCCAATGCTTCTATTGCAAGAAATCAGGGCATTGGAAACGGAACTGCGAAAAGTACAGCGGATAAGAAGAATGGAAATGTGGTTTCCACTTCGTATTAATGTTATAGAAATTAATCTTGCTACTTCTTCACTCACTCATGGGTATATGATACCGGTTCGGTTGCTCACATTTGCAATTCGTTGCGGTGATAAAGAGTAGAGACTTGGCAAAAGGAGAAGTGGATCTTCGCGTGGGGAATAAAGCAAGAGTTCTGGTCTTGCTGCTGGCACATACCCATTGCATTTGCCTTCAGGATTAGTTTTAGAACTCAATAATTGTTATTTTGTTCCATTTTTGAGTAGAAACATTATTTCATCTTCTTGTTTGGAACATGAAGGTTATGATTTGAAATAAAGAACTTTGTTTGTTCAATATTTTTGAATGATATGTATTATGGTCGTTGCCCCATGGTGGATGGGTTGTACGTCCTTGAACTCAAGAAAACACATCTATAATATTAATGTAAAAGGCACCGCCTAATGATTTGAACCCTACCTTTTGTGGCATTGTCGCTAGGTCATATAAATGAGAAGCGCATGAAGAAGCTCCATGGTGATGGACTTCTAACCTCATTTGATTTTGAATCATTTGAAACATGTGAATCTTGTTTACTTGGCAAGATGACAAAAGCCCCTTTCACAGGTTTTAGTGAGAGAGCAAGTGAATTATTGGCCCTAGTACATACTGGATGTATGTGGACCAATGAGCTCGATCGCTAGGGGTGGGTTTCATGATTTTGTAACTTTTACCGATGACTTCAGAGATATGGATATATCTATTTAATGAGGCATAAATCAAACTTTTGAAAGGTTCAAAGAGTTTGAGCGAAGTACAAAATCAACTTGGCAAAACAATAAAACACTTACGATCCGATCGTGGTGGCGAATACTTGAGCCAAGAGTTTGGTGATCATTTAAAGCAATGTGGAATCGCTTCGCAACTTACTCCGCCAGAACGCCTCAATGGAATGGTGTGTCCGAACGACGAATCGGACTTTATTAGATATGGTTCGGTCAATGATCACCAAACAGATCCGCCATTATCCTTTTGGGGTTTCGCTCTAGAGACAATGCGTTCACTTTGAATAGGGTCCCATCAAAATCCGTTGAGAAGACGCCATATGAGATATGGATCGAGAAGACCCATGTTGTCATTTCTCAAGATATGGGGATGTGAGGCTTATGTAAAACGTTTACAATCGATAAACTCGCACCTAAATCAGAAAAATGCTTTTTTGTGGGGTATCCTAAAGAAACAAAAGGATATTACTTTTACAAAAGAAACGAGAACAAAGTTTTTGTTGCTCGAAATGGTGTCTTTTGGAGAAAGAGTTTCTTTCAAAAGAAATCAGAGGAGTGATGTGTATCTTGATGAAGTTCGAGAATCACATGAATATGTTCAAGCTACCTCTGAACCTTCACAAGATGTACAAAGTGTTGTACAACCTATGGAAGAGACTCCAGCCCCACGTAGGTCGGGGAGGCTACGTCATGTACCTATTAGATATGGGAATGACATATTATTGTTGGACAATGATGAGCCCACGACTTATGAAGAAGCAATGATGGACCCAAACTCCAAAAATGGCTTGAAGCCATGAGATCCAAATTCAATCCATGCATGACAATCAAGTTTGGAACTTGGTCGATTCACTGATGGTGTAAAACCATTGAGTGCAAATGGATTTTCAAGAAAAAGATAGACGTAGATGGAAATATTCAGATCTATAAGGCACGGTTGGTGGCAAAGGGTTTCAAACAAGTTCAAGGAGTTGACTATGATGAAACTTTCTCACCGGTAGCCATGCTCAAGTCTGTCCGGATCATTTTAGCTATTCTTGCATATTTTGATTATGAAATATGGCGGATGGATGTCAAAACACCTTCCTTAATGGGAATCTTTCGAGGATGTATACATGATACAACTCAAGGCTTTGTTGATCCTAAATATGCTAAAAGGGTATGCAAGCTTCAAAGATCCATTTATGGGTTAAAGCAAGCATCTAGGAGTTGGAACATTCGTTTTGATGAAGTAGTCAAAGGTTTTGACTTTATCAAAAATGAAGAAGAGCCTTGTGTTTACAAGAAGGCTAGTGGGAGCGCACTTGTATTTCTGATTTTGTATGTGGATGACATATTATTAATCGGGAATGACATTCCTATGCTTGAAGATGTTAAGACTTCATTGAAAAGGAGTTTCTCAATGAAGGACTTGAGATAAGTATGCTATATCTTGGGCATAAAAATCTATAGAGATAGATCAAAAAGGTTAATTGGATTAAGTCAGGAAACGTACATTGACAAGATATTGAAAAGGTTCAATATGCATGAATCCAAGAGAGGTTTCATGCCAATGTCACATGGCATCGATCTGCAAGAATCGGTGTCCTTCGACATCGATGGCGAGACAGATGAGCAAGATTCCATATGCTTCACTATTGGGTCTATTATGTATGCCATGATCCGTACACGCCCCCGGATGTCTCATATGCTCTAAGTGTCACGGCGGATACCAAGCGGATCTGGTGATGGTCATTGGATAGCCGTAAAAATATCCTGAAGTACTTGAGAAGAACTAAGGGTATGTTCCTTGTTTTTGGAGGTGAGGAAGATCTGTTGCAAAGGGTTACACCGATGCAAGCTTCCAAACCGACAAAGATGATTTTCGATCGCAATCCGGTTTGTGTTTACACTTAATGGAGGAGCGATGGTGGAAGAGTTCCAAGCAAAACACGGTGGTCGACTCTACGACGAGCGGAGTACATTGCGGCTTCGAGGCCGCAAAGGAGGCTGTGTGGATTAAGAAGTTTATCACGAGCTTGGTGTGGTCGCTAGTGTCTCTAGTCCAATGGACATCTATTGTGATAATAGTGGTGCCATTGCACAAGCAAAAGAGCCTAGATCACATCAAAGTCTAAACACATACTCCGTCGCTTTCACCTTATTCGCGAGATTGTGGATAGAGGTGACGTCGAATATGCAAAGTACATACGGAAGCCAATGTGGCGATCCGTTGACAAAGCCACCGCCACGACCTAAGCATGAGGCGCACACAAGGTCTATTGGTATTAGATACTTAATTGATTGACTCAAGTGCAAGTGGGAGATTGTTAGTGTTATGCCCTTGAGGCAATCATTTAGATGATTGTAACATGACTATGTTTATGAATAATAATATGATTATTGGTCCAATGAATGTATATCATTGTATTGATCAACAAGTATGTGACTTGATTATGAAGCTCTTTACTTAATGATGTAATTCGATAAATATCTCTCGATCGGATATCATCGTATAGGACTATGATGAATAGATCAAGACATGTAGTGATCGATGATCATGCTTCATAGATCATGGGATATGGAGATATCATCTCTACATTGTGGACCATGTTGAAGAACATGGGTTAGATAGACCCGCTATGGGACATCTGCGAGAATGTTTCATTCTTATGTGTCATCGTGTATCTCATACCTAGAAGATGTATGATCCTTAGACACGAGATTGTCATATTCCCTACATGTGTAATAGTTTTCCTTGGGGCTATCAAACACTACTTCCTAACCGGATAGTTATAAAGGTAGCTTTCATGTTTACTATGAAACGTGCGAGAGGAAGTGAGCAATAAGATGGAATTTGCCACTCCAATGAAACGGAGATATATGACAAGGCCACTCGTGTGATATGATTAAGAAAGTGCATGGCCATGCCGTGATTGAGGAGTCAATCACAACTTATTAATATATCACGGATACGAGATGGATTGAATCATCAAAGGATGACATGCTTCTCGCCTTGAGATCAATCTTCATATACTTGGCAAAGGGATTATTACATGAGTTCTTTTGATAGGTTCTGCTCGATTTGATCACGGATGTTTGGGAGTTGGCATACTTTGCAAGAAGCCGCTACCAACTATTGGATTGAAAAGTGTTTTCCAAATCCATGTCCAAACGTATGTGAACTGCAGGTCACACACTTAATGGGTGGGACGCATTAATTTGGATTGGATCCGTAATTAATGAACCTCGTGGGCTTAGCATCTTTGGTGGGCCTGGTTTAGGTTTCATCTCGTGGCTATATAAGGAGGGGAGGAGGAGGCGCGGTGGGTGCTTTCCACGGTTTAGGTTTGATTCACTTGAAACCCTAGCCTCCTCCTCTCGCCCCTCGCCGAGCGACTAGGTGCTTGCACACGACGCACGGCGCTCCATCTCTGGGCGTGTGGACTCTGCGGTGACGCTGCCGCGATCAAGGGCGTGGGAGGACGATCCACGGCGAGGCGAGGACGAACCACTACATCGACGCACGAAGGATTCCGCAACTGCGCGTCTAGTGGTAATCTTATCTATGATCCCCTTCTTACGAGTAGCTTTCTGGTTGCGCGGTAGTTTTTTTTTGTGCTAGCGTAGCATACCGCGTTTCCCTTCAGGAGGAGCCAAGGGAAGAGGCGTTGGGGGGAGAGCCAGGGAAAAAAGTGAAGCCAAGGAAAAAAAGAGGGAAGGGAAAAAAAGAAAAGGTTAGGTGGGGGAAAAAGAGGAAAAATCAGGGGATTTGCACACACCTGTATTTTTTTTCAACCTTTCAGATCATCAGTGGGTCCACCAACAACCCAAATCAAGAATTTTCCAATCTGAAATATTACACTTATGCATATCACCATAATATGTGCATTGGTGTTTGGGCTTGGCCTCCCGAACCCTTTACCTAAGATCCTTTTCTTTGTGTAGTCTGGTTAATCACAACTCATGTTCCTACAACCCTCGTACTATAGGTTTGTACCATCTCCGAGCTCCATCTGCTCATTGGTACTGCATGGTTGGTGCCGCCACATCTTCCTTCTTGCAACATCATGCACCTTCGCCTTTACGCCTGCTAGATTTTGCAATTGTCTTTGTAGTTCTGCACATAATTGCACTTGAAATCTGATTACCTACCGTTGATGATACGGTTTCCTTCTCTTGATCAAGATTTTTATCAAGCCTCATATTGGTTATCTTTCCTTTAGGTTTACCCATCAATCGGTATCCTCTATTGCTCCAGATACTTTTCATGATTACATGTTATTTGCAAGTAACTCGCATGACTCTAACTCAAAGTGATACGTCACAATCTTCAAGTTCAAGCAACCTCACATATATTAGATTCTTCTTTAAGCTGGGAACATAATGGACTCTAGTCAATATGCGATATGCTCCATCATACATCTCCAATGTAACTGTTCCCACCAAGTGAATAGTTCCATGTGATGGATGTAGAGATCCTTCATCAAATATATCCCTTACCGAACATTTATGGAAGCAACAACTATAATCTAATATACATCCATGAGAAGTACCTAGTTGGCTGACGAGAAGTACACCCGAATCATCTTTTGCTACCGCCATTGAGCATGCACCCTTGATTTGCTTCAAACTCAGATAATCCTTTATCATATGACATTCCTCGTCATATAGATAACATGCACATGTGCCCTTGCTCTTGCCCCTCTTCTTCATGCAACTATTTCTTTTGTATGCAACATCTATTGCAGTCAATGTTTGATCACCCGAGGATAAAGATTCGGATGGCTTTTTAAAGGACTCTGCCTCCAATAGATATGCAACTGCCTCATTGAAGTTTAGAGTGCTTTTCTTAATGAGAATATTCATCACCAATTGCTCCCATGATGGTAGTAGAGATGATGCCAGCATGACGACTTTGTCGTTCTCCTCAATTTTCTCATCCACACTAATTAGCTATGTGATAAGCTTGTTGAAGATATTGAGACAATCAACGAATCGTGTACCTTCCTTCATTCACAACCTGAATAATTGTCGCTTCAGCACCTACCAGTTTGTTAGCGACTTTGCCATATATAATTATTCTAGGTTCTTTCAAAATTTCTTCGGTGAATTCTCATTGCTCACCAAGTATTGTACCACATCAGAGAGACATAGATGGATTATACTAACAGCCTTTCGCTCTATCACCTTCTAGTCTTCAGTAGATGTCTTTTATTGTTTGTCGCCTTCAAGAGCAGCGATTAACTCTTGCTGAACAAGGACATCCTTCACCACACACTGAATTTTCCTCTGCTGTCAAATTTCTCTACTTGATTCCACACTTGTAGACATCGATCTTGATTTTGTACCACCTAGCACGTTATTGACCTTCTCACAAATCTAATTAATCTGGCCTTGACTCTAATACCATTTGTTACATTCTAATACCCCTTCTGATGTGCAGCAGCCCTGATCAAATCAGAGTTTTATAAGATAAGGCACGAGCGTGCACACTCTCAAGAATGAAGAAGATGAATCTCGTAGAGAGAACCAAAATAATGACGTTAAAGTAACCATGATGAGGGAGAAAAGATTGGCGAAGCTAACCATAAATTCTTTAAGCACAATCTCAAAAGAGTATAAGAGATTGTCACTCACTCACAACCTCTAGAACCTTTTAGGAACTTTGGATCTTTGCCCATACAAGAACTAATGCTAATGAATAACTTAGCCTCTAATCCTCTCGTGCACCTCTTGCTTTGGATGAGTTGGCTTGTGGCTTCTTGGCTGCTTGGGTTCTCTATGACCACCCCCTAGATTTATATAGCCTCCCTAGTTCTCCTCTAAAAAAAATAGGAATCCTACTCCTATTAGGATTAGGAATCCTAATCCTATTAGGATTTATCTAGCACATATTTCTAAATCCTAAAAAGCTAGATATGAGTCACCATATTTAACACGTACAATTATGCACCATATGACCATTATGCGCCTTCAAGAAGGAAAGACATGTTGGCCTTAAAATGATGAAAGATATTCAAAAGAAACCACATAATTCCATGTGAAACATCAAGAGAAGAAGAAAGAGGTAAATGCCAAGAAGAGCATAGACTTGAGTGTCACATGTGCTAGATGTGCTTGTCTAAGACACAAGTCTAGTAGGTATAAAATTGCTAAGCACTTAGTGGAGGCATATAAGAAGGCAAAAGTGGAATGTTCTGCCAAGTTGAGAAGAATTGATAAAATCTTAAATGAAGATTCACTATATGTGCCTCAAATCGTTGTACCAAACGAAAATTTTAAGATAACAATGCTAGAGGATGATATTGTGTCAATGCAATCAATATTGTACAATATTTGCCATTTTTCTAGTATGAAAGGACAAGATTTAAGTAACCTACCTACAACTAAGGAGGTTCATTATGACATTTTTGCTTGTGTACCTCAATATTTTTCTTAATATTATTAGTCGAATCATATGTTAAGATGGTGTTAAGTTATAAAACACCAATTTTTGGTTTATCCTATTAAAAGACAGTTAACAAAGATGAACTAAAGTATAATATTAGTTCATATCTATGAATAAAATTTAATTCCAGCTTATCCTTAATGCTTACTTGTATAGTTTATGCTTGATGTTCACTAGCATAATAACTTTTGCTATGTTCTATTACATGCAATTATTTATCTCTTGCTTACAGAAAAAGTACAACGAATAGAGGGAGAAAAGGAAATCTACCTTGTAGACAGTAATACCACGAAAACTATCTTAAGAGATAAAAAGTATCTATAGACATTGAGCAAGATGACTAACAATGTTCCGACCATAGTTGGCAACTATGGTAACATTGTTGGATCTAAAAAAATTTCGATAGTGTTACTGATGGAAACTAAATTAATCATTAAGGATGCTTTATTATTCCCAAAATTAACACACACACCCTCTTGAGTTTTAAAGATATCCGAAATAATGGTTTGCATTTGGAAATAGAATAAGAGAATGGATCAGAATACCTTCTCTTAACAAAGAAAGTGAGATATCGAAAAAAAAACCTTGAGTGGCTTCCTGCTTATACCTCGAATTGTAGTACATGTTTATTAAACGTGATGATGAATATGTTGCGATGAGTACACAACTCAGTAGACCATATTGTTTCAGAACGTAGCACAAACATCTGGGTCATCCTAGGTACTATATGATGTACCGGATCATACAACATTATGCGGGCCACAGGTTTAGGGCTAATGAAATCCCTAATCCATCACATTTTGTGTGTGAAGGTTATGCTAAAGGCAAGCTGATTACGAGACCCTCGTAATAGAAGATAAATAATGAGATACCTGATTTCCCAGAGAGAATTCAGAGGGTCATATGTAGACCAATTGAGCCCATGTCTAGGCCATTCATGTACATTTATGGTATTGATTGATGCGTCTACTAGGTAAACGACCTTGAATGTACTTTACTAGAAATCATGCATTTGCCAAGATGATTTCACATAATATTGCACAAAGTGCTAAGTTTTTGGATCATCGGATCCAATCCATAAGAATGGATAATGCTAGAGAGTTCAACTCAGAAGCATTTAATGATTATTGTATGGCCTTAAACATTAAAATGAAACATTCTGTCTCGCATGTTCGTACCTAGAACGAACATGGAGAATCGCTAATTTAAAATGATCAAGCTGAATGCTAGATATTTATTGATAAGTTGTAAGTTATCCATTACGTATTGGGGATATGCAGTTTTACATGCCACCGCGTTGATGCAACTTTAGCCATCTGCTTACTATGAGCATTCACCTTTCTAGATAGTGTGTGGAAAAGAACCATTTATATCCTATATGCATAAATTCGGTTGTGTTGTGTATATGCCGGGCACCCTGTGTCATCTTTGTATCATGGTGCTCGATCTTCACAATGTAGGATCAAGATAACTTGCGCAAAACTCGACAAGTCGTAGATTATCCCCTATTGCTAAAGAAATGAGCTTGCAACTCTTTAATTTGCCTTATCACACGTGTGTTCTCCACCGACCACCGAGTGAAAATTATCGATATCTCAATTTCCAATGGAAAGACAATGATCTTTGGAAAAAGAATGCCCAATTCCCCTCTTAATTGCAACCACGCCATGCAATGAGGAAGAATGAGCATGTAACACTAGTAGATGCAAATAACAATATGAAAATATATTAGTCGTGGTCTGAATTTTACAAAGAGAGAAACACAAATATATATGGGACTCGTGGGGTTGCTGCCAAAGTAGCAGAATCCACCTCTAACTCGGCTAGAGACCGAATCCTACTATAACTCCTAGCCTCTATATCATATTTAGGACCAAACTCTAAACATAAAAAAAATTACAATATGTTAACTAATTTCGGCCAACCAGAGTGCTGATACTTGTTAGCCTGATTAAATCTAAAAGGTAGTGGAATTTGTACTTGACGTAATTGAGAGATATTTAGGTGATATTTTAAGCTTACGAACAAGTATAAGAACGCATCAATCCGAGTTCGGACATGAGAATTTTGGCCTTTTTAAGATAGACTGGTTTGGCAATTCGAGTTGGATTCCTTTGCTCTTCAAATCTAATTCGGTCTTATTTTTTACTTTCCTATCTTTCTTGGCCAAATTTGGCTTTCCCTTTCCTCTCATGGGCTGACCAAATTTGGCTTGGGCCCTCCTTGGTTTCGCCTTATAGCCGCATGGGCTACACTTTTATTGGGCCCATGCGCATCCCACCCCTGTCACTCACACATTGGCCGCATAAGCTTTGGGCCCAAGCCACATGGGGGGTTGGCTGGGCGCATGAAGTGTGTGCATATAGCCCATTGTCTTCTAGCTCCTACATTTGGCTCCAGTCCTTCATCGCCTCCGGCTTGGGTTCCACCATGGTTCACAGACATAATTCGACTCGATTTGAAATTCTTGCAATCTTCATACCTAACAACAAGCAAGCACTTGCAATTAGGTAGTATATAATTCTCATGTAAATATAGCAAAGATTGCTTAAGAAAAAGATTCACCTATTGATATTTGATGTGACTTAGTAATTCTTTCTAATTAATTAATATATTTAACCGAATAGTACTAGGCGTAAGCATATCAACATTAGAACTCATGAGGCATTCCTAACGAGGATTAAGAGTGCTAGTAGTACTTCGCTTGCAAAAAAAAGTCAACTACTCTTCCAATATATAAATAGGGGCATAGAGGCACATTGTATACACACTAGAAAATACTAATAAAGAGGAGAGTGAGCTATGGATCTACATCTTGTAGACCTTACCCTAATCTTGTGTTTATATAATCTTAATTTGTCAGCAACTACCTTGATACATAACGGAAATCACGTCCTATTTATTGTTTGCCACCATCGCCAGTGGAGAGGAAGGGAAAGGACAAAGTGAAAGCTGAAATGGGTCTAATGTATCAGATGACATGGGATGACTACTTAACCGATGATGTATCACGATTAGATGGTAAATTTGCAAGATTTTGGCAAGAAAATAGGAGGAAAAAATAGCCGAAGTAGGGGGTGAGATATTTAGATGATAAGATACCATAAATTTATAACAAAAATAAATGACATGCAGGGGCGTAAGTTGCAAAGGTAGTAGTTTTTAGGATTTTCCACTTTGAAATCACTAATTTGAGATTGTCCTCACCAAACTGACAAACACCACTACGATTGTGACGCGTGGACCTAAGCTTACTTCTCATGGCGACATCTGGATCATGCTCACTGCTCACACTTCCTTCCCATCCATGAGTCGTAGCAGCGGCTTGTCGCCCGGATCCCCACAACCAAAGTTGGTCGTGGGAGAGGAGGAGCATGCGATCGTGTACCGCAGCCATCCTCAACTCATCAGCGTGCAATGTCACCCCTCGTCCATTGGCATCTTTTCGCACCCAATCAGAGCACCGTGTCCACCGATCCTATGAGCGCCGCCGTCGCCGTCAACTGCCTCAACAAGCAGCAAGCAAGCCAAGGAGGCACCAGATCTTGCTGCTTGGTGTCGCTGGCGGTGTGGATGCACATCGAGTGTAACAAAAATTCGAGATGAAAGTTTCCATGTTTGATTTAAAAGGGGGTGATTTTTGAGTTAAGACTTGTTAATTTCAAGATCAAATATTCTATTTCTTGGGTGAAATTTTCCGAGCTAATTTTCTCCCTAAATTTTATGGTTGAAAGTTTTCGGTTTACTTGAGTTGAAAGGTTGAGGGTGTGAGAGCGACGAGCGGCACTGGGTGTGTGTCTGCGAGAGAAAGAGGAAGGAGGCGACTGACGCGTCACGTGTCGTCGTCCGGGGATGAGGGGGCGCACGTTCGCCCGTAAACTAGTAGAAGGCTTGGTAAAACGAGAAGACTGTATATAATGAGATCGATGGGCCGAATTGGATCCAAATTAAAGCCTACGAAGAGATGAGATTGTACTCGGCCGTTCTTTGTCAAATCCAATTCAAGTGCAGGTAGAAAGTTCGAAAATTGAGTAAAAAGAAAAGAAAAAGGATCGCTTTCTTCTTCTTGCGTCAGCCTCCTGAGCTGCAGTTATAGCGGCAGACAGCAGCAGCCGCCCCACCTCCACTGGTATCGTCCTCCGCCGATCGCGTCGCTTCCCGCCGCAGCAGTGCGCCACCACCACGGTAATCTCTCTCTCTCTCTCTCAGCATGTCGGTCTAGCTAGCTAGATCTTGCTCTCCTTTCACCTTCAGTCCAAGATCCAAGATTCAGTCTTGCGACTTTGCCATCCCTGATCTGAGCAGCCAGGATGAAGATCCGGTGAAAAGTCTTGTACTAAGTGTCTGATCCGGACGATGCCTGCGTGATACTGTGATCTGCCACTGGATTGGTGGCTGCCTGTTTCTTGGAACTCGATCGTTTCTTGTGCTTGTGCTCTCCTACGTATATTTTCTTGGAAATCACCCTGTATTGGCATGGATCGCCGCGTATCCCTTGTAATGTATCGATTCGTGGTTGAGGCAAAGGGTAGATCGATTGCTAGTGGGCGATTGCTGATGGTTTTTTTAGGCGATTAATTAGGACTCCTGCGAAATGCTAAAATGGTTTGGTAGGTTGTAATTGTACGACTTCAACATGTGTAGACTTGCCTGTTCCTCTAGTGGCTGCGCCTCTTTGTTCCTTGCGGTTGTTGTTGGCTTGCTGCTCTTCTTGTCGAGTCTCAGCCTCATATGCCCAAGCAACCCTGTGCACAACGAATCATGGGCACTGGGAACAAGTAGAAGTATGCTTAATGCTCTAGAATGCTACCACACTGATAGGGTTATTCCGTTGAGGACATGACTACTGATTCCATGTATTCACCATGTAGAAGGCTGCTACTGCTACTGCTACTGCTACAGTTAGAATAAGATGAATCCCTACGTAACTGTTTACATGATATCTCATGCTGATTAGACTTGTGCAAGATCATGTCTGAATTCAAAACTTCGCAATACATGAGCTAGTTTCACCTGTGCACGTAAAAATTGCAAACATATTTTGTAGGAATTCAATAGCTCAGAGGTGGCTTCCATATCTCTTAAAGCAGGCCCTCATGTAGTTGCTTCATGGGGCTGTAATGGGTAATTTGAATAATTTTGGAGCAGTGCTTCAATGCTTTCCCTCATAGTACAAATTACACAAATCTTAAAGCAAGCTAAGGGGTAAGTAATCACCATCTACCCTTTATTCATGCTTTAATATCTGTGCAACTGTAAAAAAGAGAAGCATGGAAGCACCTCTCATAATTTTGTGAGATGTGTAATACTTACCTTAATTAGTTTTGGGGGGTTTGTTACCAATACCTTGGACAAAAAATGCATACCACCAAGCATGTTGACCTGGTGGAATATACAGTTGTAGATGTTTTTAGTCATAAAGTATTGCCTACGAACTAGAGATTAACCCTTTTTACTATTGGAGGTAATACATAAAATGCACTTCTTTTTGCATAAGAAAGGCATTGAATGATTTCAATCAAAACGTTTTCATAAGTCCAGCGTTTCTACTGGCAAGATTACTTATTATTAATTGATATCCTCCTTATGCTACTTGCAGCTATTCTGTAATAAATGGCTGACGGTGAGGACATCCAGCCTCTTGTCTGTGACAATGGCACTGGAATGGTCAAGGTCAGAAAATTTCCTCTTAACTGTTCCATATGTTCTCCTGCATTTCTGAATATGCCCACTTTTAATGTTTTATCGTGTAGGCTGGTTTCGCTGGAGATGATGCACCAAGGGCTGTTTTCCCTAGCATAGTTGGTCGTCCTCGGCACACTGGTGTTATGGTAGGGATGGGACAGAAGGATGCTTATGTTGGTGATGAGGCGCAATCCAAGAGAGGTATCCTCACACTGAAGTACCCAATCGAGCATGGTATTGTAAGCAATTGGGATGACATGGAGAAAATCTGGCATCACACTTTCTACAATGAGCTTCGTGTGGCACCTGAGGAGCACCCTGTTTTGCTCACTGAAGCTCCTTTGAACCCAAAAGCCAACAGGGAGAAGATGACCCAGATTATGTTCGAGACTTTCAATGTTCCTGCCATGTATGTTGCGATTCAGGCGGTGCTTTCCCTCTATGCTAGTGGTCGTACTACTGGTATGAACTGTTTCCGCCTTTTAGTTCAGTGGTGGTATGCTCAACAATGTACCTTTATGATCCTGTTTTGCTGCCCTTCACTTATAATTAAGCAATGATTTATGTTCATCTTTTCTTAATGATCATTGGCTTGCATTATTTGGTTATGCTGCAATTGTGATTACTGCTTACTGCCCTATGCACTCAAGAAAGTAATTGTAACTAATATACCGAGAACCAATAAGTTTAATTTAGTGCAGTACTTTGTGGCTGACGTTTTTCTCCATCTGCAGGTATTGTTCTCGACTCTGGTGATGGTGTGAGCCACACTGTGCCCATTTATGAAGGATATGCTCTTCCTCATGCAATTCTTCGCTTGGATCTTGCTGGTCGGGATCTCACGGATTCCCTTATGAAGATTCTCACTGAGAGGGGTTACTCCTTCACAACCTCAGCCGAGCGGGAAATTGTAAGGGACATCAAGGAGAAGCTTGCATATGTGGCCCTTGATTATGAGCAAGAGTTGGAAACTGCCAAGAACAGCTCCTCAGTTGAAAAGAGCTACGAGCTACCTGACGGTCAAGTAATCACGATTGGTGCAGAGAGGTTCAGGTGCCCTGAGGTTCTCTTCCAGCCATCCATGATTGGTATGGAGGCTGCTGGAATCCATGAGACAACCTACAATTCCATCATGAAGTGCGATGTGGATATCAGGAAGGACCTCTATGGCAACATTGTGCTCAGTGGGGGTACTACTATGTTTCCAGGCATCGCTGACCGTATGAGCAAGGAGATTACTGCCCTTGCTCCGAGCAGCATGAAGATCAAGGTCGTTGCTCCACCTGAGCGGAAGTACAGTGTCTGGATCGGAGGGTCAATCCTAGCCTCGCTCAGCACTTTCCAACAGGTATGTCTTGTTCAATTGCAATTGCTAGGACAATTGTTCAGCTTTACCTTCAAGAGCTTATCAGGCTTAAATCAAACCAACGTCTGATGAATTCTGTTATAATTTACCAGATGTGGATATCGAAGGACGAGTACGATGAATCTGGCCCGGCAATTGTCCACAGGAAGTGCTTCTGATTTTCGCCAAGTGCTGCGTCGTTGTCATCTAGTCTCGAGTTATATTTCGTTCATTTTTCTAGATATAAATTGCAGATTTGCAGGCTATGTTTATTTTTCCAGACATGACTGTTCTCCGGATATGCCACTTCTATATGTGGTGGCTCCATGTGCGAGTACACTATCTTTGTGCCATCTCACTATGTTTGTGAGGTGAGTTGTCAAACTTGGTTGGCTTGATTGGGTGGAGCTGTCTGTAATAGATGATAGTTCTATAAATTGCTCGAAGGGAAGGATTGTGCTAAATTTGGGATTTGTTTCCTTATGGATCGTATGGTGTTGATCTGAAAGCGTTGTACAGTGAACATCCATGGAGGAAGTATGAAGTGCTTCCATGGGGCACCTTGGTGGTACTGTGTCGTGCTGAGAATATGTGAGGATAACACACTCCGACCAAACATGGTTGATTGCTTTCATATTCAGATTGAATTGCCTGACAAAAATTTTAAAGACTTACCTGTTATAAACAAGAATGTAATGCATACGGAAGTGCATATGTTTAATAACAGTAGTCTTTGCCTTCATTTTAGGTGAAACAACGGACATTGGATGACACACAAATAATTTGGATCCCAATTTTAAGTTACAAGATGGTCTCCAAATGGAGTTTTACTACATGAAAGCATCATAGCAACAAACTCTCCTGGTAATTATTGGTACTGACCATATAATGGAACAAGGTTGTCATGGATGGAACCATGGAACAGTATTTACTGCAATGTGGAAGCAAAATTTACAAATGACCCTTGGAATTTCCTTTGCCACAACTGATTTGACAGGATTTATCCATTCTATGTCCTGATACAGATTCATCTTCAGATTTCGTTATTCATATGAAGCCTAAACTCTGAACTACTACACTTTCTTCTAACAACAAATACTTGCTCTCTTGGTGCGTTGAAACTCCAGTTCCCTCGGCACTACAAGTTCTCTCAAAAAAAAATCCCTTACTCTTGCATGCTGTTATGAACCACTCGATTTGAAAGCACCAGCCAACGCCTTGTATGCTTCTACACAGCGTTTGAACTTTTCCTCGGCTTCAGCCTGCAGTACAGTTAAATTCATAATCAAGACCATTACACAAGTTATTATAGCTCAACAACTCAAAAAAGAAAAAAGATGAGTTCTTTTTATAGTTCAATCCGCTATATCCTTAAGAGCTCTATGTCACCTATGTTGCATGCATGCACTTTGATTCAATTATGCTTAATATGACAGCAACAAGTGTGGTTATATGGAGTCATCGTGCTACTTTTTCCTAGTACCACTGCTGGCAATTCAACCAGAATCCGGTATCCGTAGGGGCTCAAGAACTGATAGCTTCTAAAATAGCCAGTGACCCAGTGTGGCTTATGTACAGTTGTACCCACCAATTACCAGTGCCACACAAATAATCCTTGATGAAAAGCATGCAAGAGTGTCACTAAAGTGTGACAGAAATCGCAAGGACAACCTATACCGACCTGTGAAGATCCTTGATGCTTGTCTGGGTGCCACTTGAGAGCCGATGCACGAAAGCTGCAGAAACATTACATTGAGAAAGAAAACCGATTATCAGCCCTATGATATTGAAACCATGCAAATGTGATAGAATGCTGTAGATAATGCTCATAACACTTACGCGGACTTAATATGATCAAGTTTTAAGGGACCTAAAGATGGCAAACCAAGAGAGATCCTATGGCTTCTCAAATCATCACGACTAGACTCTTCTTCCTCATCCACATCACTTTCGTTCCAAACTCTTTCCCTCGATTTGGTTGATTGAGTGTCATCCCTCCATTGAAATCCACTAGGAGAATTGCCAAGGTCATCATTCTCCCCAGGCCAGTACCAGGTAAAAGACCTCTTACCGCCAAAGCTCCCATAAGGGGTATCACTGCAGTCATCTTCATCAAAGTTTCTCCAGTTTTGCCCACCTATATAAAACATCATGGTGCACTTTTTTATCACCCAAATATACTGAAAATAATTGTTAAATAACTGTTTGTGTATGGTTTTAAGGTAGAGAAATATAAATAATGCCTCAATAACAGTTATACAATGAAGATGCTGGGAATAATGGTTTGTGTACATTAAAGTCAATGTGATTGGAGTACAATTTGAAGCACATAACAGCACAAACCTTAGGAAGACAAAATTCACAATTTAATTAAAGAATGGAAGCAGAAATTGTGAGAAGGTAGTCTAGGCCTCATGGCAATGTTAATGAAGAACAAATGCAACCAATGCACACATCAAGGAGTTTAGCAGTAGGCTCACACTTGCACATTTCCATATGCACTCCTTCAGTCTAGTTAATTGCATTTATCCAAGCCTTTTGTCCCAAACAAGTTGGGGTAGGCTTCCTTCAGTCTAGTTAATTGGGAATCAGAAAATACAAAATGGTTTAAAGTACATACAAGTTATTCAATGCAAAAGCATTTGGAATGTAAAAGGTTTGAAAGTAAACTTACGGTTGGTTTTGCTATGTGGATTTTTTCCAGAACCAGAGCGCCAGACCTTTGATTTGCCACTAATTTTCTGCTGCCTCGTTTGTTTATTACTGCTTCCCTATTGACAATGCTCAAAACTATTTCAAAGTCTAATATTTTTTCACCAGGGAGGCAATGCTTTCAAAGAAATTAAATAAAGAAGTGTCTGCTTCACATTTCATAGTTGTTGAGGCATATCTGATTTGCACATCAGCATGGTGAAACAACAAACATTTGGTATGAAATAATTGTAGTCAAGGAGATCAGTGTTGCCCACTTTTACCAGGATAAGGCAATGTAAATCAGTTCGGTGCTGTTATTTACAGACAAGTTCACAAATTAGGAAGTAAACAAAATTTAAGAAAATGGCTACAGGTACCTGATAGGGGCTGCCATTAAGTAGAAGGTTCTTAAGAGCACTCTTTGCATCAGCACGCTTTTCACGGACGGCGAATCGAATATGAGGCTGCCCAAGAATAGTTCCGTAACTGTTAAACTCAAATCTCAAATAATTGAAGAAATACAAATGCTATAATGTTTAGCGAGCGCTTCAGCATTCATGCTTATAGTTCTGAGTTACATCTTCTACAGCAACATATTTATTTAAAAGAACTTTGTACTAAACCTGAAATAGTACGATACACTAGAGCTTCCGACGTTGAAGTGCACAACTTTACAGCATAACAAGACTATTGTGACTCTAACCCTAAGCTCAGTGGCAGGAACTAGCATAATTAGTACTCTATTGTCAGGAAGCAACTGCGCACCAACTGATGAATGAATTGCACAAAAGAGTTCACTCAATCCTTCCCCGGTGGCTGAATATTGAAATTGCAGCGTGCATGTGCAGATACCGAAGGGATGCATCACTAATTAGTGCTTATTTAACATCGCGATGTCCTTGCTGTTATCATTTTGCCGTGCTATATGTAGTGAAGCTTCTTCTTTTATAGACTGGGTAGTTTCATTTCTCTGTTTAGGAGCCAAATCGTTCCATGATTTCGCATCAAGATCCAAGAACTGGAGGCGTGATTTGATTTAGACCAAAAAAAAAATTAAGAAAGGATGGCGGGGAGGATAGGGGTGGGTTTAGGTCGGACCGTGGATTTGGAGAGCGCTGCGGCCGTGGAGTGGAAGGACGACGCCGCCGCCGCTGCGCCCCTCCGTGCGGCTGCTTGCATCCCTGCGGCGGCAAGGCGAGGAAGGGGCGTGGTGTCCTTGCTTCGCGATTCGTGTACTCGCGGTGATTTCTCTGCTGTACTCGGCAGTATATCCTCGCCTGTCTACGACTTTGAGAGCAAAATCTGGCCTAATTAATGAATCTCCCGTCCACTTATCTATATATTTATTGGAAATTGCTAAAATTCTGTCGCCATTTTTTTTCTTTGATTTTAGTCACTTTTCTAATTCCTTATAGTGGACGTTGCTAACGAGTAATGATCCTTCTGCAGTCACTGATCACGATTATCACGCATAGCGCGCGTCATGTACATCGATCGATCACGTTGGATTACTAGGACAGTTTGTGTAACTAAGCAAGCTACGTCAGCGTCGTGCATGCACGCTCCCCGCCGGCAAACGGAGGTGCACGTTCAGAGGTCTCGCGTCCTCTCTGCCGGCGGCGCTCCGGCC
This sequence comes from Otatea glauca, assembly GCA_036346275.1. Classification (NCBI taxonomy): domain Eukaryota; kingdom Viridiplantae; phylum Streptophyta; class Magnoliopsida; order Poales; family Poaceae; genus Otatea; species Otatea glauca. The sequence goes on from CM070720.1 coordinate 34,118,564, forward strand.
GAGATCCCGCTCATCGTCTTCGACCGCTTCACGCCGAATCTCCATGTCCCGATCATGTTCGTCTAGTCACTTTTCTGTCCATCCGATCTGCATTTAGATAAATGATTTGATTCAAGTCTGCCTGTTCTTATATTGGATATGCTTCGAGCTCATTTCGGATTCACCTGCTACCTGTAAGGCCCCCATTTTTGATAAATAAATACCAAAAATGGATACCATGTATGCATCTGATTAGTCCCATGATCGATAGCTAAATGCGCACAAACACAAATTGATATCACAATCATACACAAACTTTATTACACAATGAAGTAAGATTACATATTATTTTACAATACCAAAAGTAAAATCTGCAGATGGAGACAACTTCTTGTAATATGCCTTTTAACCCATTGTTCCACAGAACCGACAAGGAAAATCCTTAGATAAATTCATCGTTAAATTCCCGTATCCTGCATCAACGTAAGAATCGTCGGGAAATCATTTCTTCACCTAAAAACATCAACATTGGCAAGTTGAGTACTTACGTACTCGCAAGACTTATGCAAATCCTAAAATACATGCGCACCATTCCAATGAAAGGCTATTAAGGTTAATTTGCATAAAGCTGGTTTGAAATGTAAATACAGAATAATAGATTGCAAAATGGAATTTAAATAAAAGCAATTTAATATTGAAAGTGATAGAATGTAAGCATCAATAAATCACGAATGTTTGGGTAAACTGATCATACTCAAAACCATTTCCTTCCGCACACAGCGGAAATAACCAACACGTGGTAGAAATCACTTTTTATGAAAATAAGCAAAACTGCTAACTATGTGATGACTTTACAAGTGTCCATGATCATGACGCGCTAATCGATTAGTTTTACACTCTGCAGAGGTATACTGACTTTTCCCACAAGACATGATGACTCTTTGAGCAATCGATATTTGCACACCGCTTTGGTGTGCCGCAGAGAGTCATGTTATAAGCTGTTACATTATTTAAATCTAACTTTGCACCAAAGACGGTGACGATAAACCCATTCGTGGTGTAAGAACTCGAGCATAGAAATGATGGAACTACCTACGATATGGCATACACCGTTATATTGGTAGACGTTTAATCCATGATCACCTCGGTGTGGGCGTCCGTCGAGCAATTCATTAAGAAACAACTCGTACTACTCCGGCCTTCCAAGTGCAAAGCTAGTTTTAAACAACTTAATAAGTTAGAGCTGTCCCATACCAGCACTTGTGGTTGTATGAATATTCTTGGCCTGAAAACAACTCATAGTTCGGTCCTTAATCCGACACGGGCAATAATCTTCACCCTACACTACGTGCAAAGACATGCACAACCGGCTATTGCCAATAATTGCCCGCATCTAAACCATAGTTTTATTTTCATTTTCCAACCAAATACCAACCACAAAAATGGTCATGCCCATTTAAATGTCATGTCCAAAGTCTTTAATCATGTCATAGTTTTATCTTCATTTAGCTTTGGCTAAGCATTTCACTAAATGTGAGTAACCCAGTTTGACATTAAATATTGTCTAAGCTATTTTAGGGTTTTCAAGGTTCACAATTTTCTACTTATCAAGGAAGTTCTATAAGTCTACTGGTACAATTACCATTACCCGAAATATAGCAGACTTTAACAAAATAAAAGTATGCAGTAAAACATTTAATGAAAACATTTATAAAACTGGGATCAATATGATCAAAGGGGTTTGTTTGTCTTGTTGAGTGTCCTCGACTTCGAACTCCTGTTCGTCGAATACACCGATTTCGTCGGATTCTACACGTCGTATGGCGACATATAACAAATACCAAATTTCGATAAGGCCAAAAAGAAATCAGATGGAAATATTCAAATAAAATGATTTCACAAATTCAGGAATGATTACATGAGTTATTTATTCCCATTTACAATTTAAAGATTTAGTTTATTTAAACCATTATGGCATTATTTACTACCCATTTTATAACTTAAATTTTTCTTACAATACACCCTAAGTATTTTTACAGATTCTGGTTTCTGAGATTACATGGATTCTAATAAAATTTATTTTACTAAATTTGGAGGTTATTTGCAAAATTTTCATGGATGACATATTTCTAACCTTTCTTTTGAATTTGAATTCGAATTTCAAATAAAATTCAATTCTGAAATATTTTTGCATATTCTGAATCTACTGAATTTTATATGAATTTAGAAATTTATTTCATCAAATTTGGTTAAATGATTCAAAAGTTATGGCTAAATGAATATCTAGGTTTTGAATAAACATCAAAATCGAAAACCGCGAAAATGGAAAGTGCGCTTTCATGGGGAAAATGTGCTTTCCTTTTGGCGGAACCGCTGTGAGGCGCCGACAAACGGGTCCACCGTCGCTGGCTAGCAGCAGCGCTACTTGTGGTGGTACGCTGTGAGCCGCGCAAGTCGCGCGACAGCGAGAGGTGACGGCGAATCCATGTCGGCGACACGACCGGCACGCCTGCGATCGACCGGCAGGGCTCGGATAAGCGTGGCGCGCGACGGTAACAGCGTCGGGTGACAACCGGGCCCGCTTGGCGGTGACCAGAGCGAGTTGTGGCAAAGCGAGCTCGCCGTGGCGAACCATCACCGCGGCGAATCGATTCCACCGGAGGCACCAGCGGACCAAGGCGCACCTTTGGGTGGTGGCGCGGTGACCGGAGGTGGCCGGAAGGCGGTCGGCACCGCGGGGGCGGCGGAACTCACGGCCGGCCGCGAACTCCGCAAACGGCTATCCGAGCTTGAAGATCACCCTACGAGCATCGGTGCATCACAAGGATCCCATTTCTGGGTTTAGCTCAAAGAATGAACGACAGAGGAGGGTTCTCACCGTGCGCGGTGGCGGTGGAAGAAGAACACGGCGGAGGAGTTCGCCGGGGAAGAAAGGGCTCGGGCAAATGGTGTGGACGAGTTCCTGGAGGCTCAAGGAAGACTCGGGTCGAAGGAATTTGGTTGGAATGGGTTGAGGCGGTGAATTGGCGGTTTTCCCCCTTTTCGGGTTTTTGCTGTCGCCGGAGAAGATGACAATAGCAGCGGCGGAATGGATTGCACGGGGTGGTAGCTAGGTCGGCTGCGACGAGACGAGGGGGTTTTATAGAGGCTCGAAGGCGGTTGGGTGAAGAGGGCGCGCGAAAAACCGAGAAGCGGCGTCGGCGCGGGAGAGAGGCAGAGAGAGGGGAAGAAGAAGGCGCGGGCGAGAGGCTGCCACGCGGGGGCCAGATGGCGGTGGCTGTCGGCTGAGTTGGCTCGCTGACAGCCCGGGCCCACATGTCAGCGACGGCAAGAAAAGAACTCTGGAGAAGGCTCACGACCGAACGGGATTTCAACGGAAATTTCGACCGTCAAAAGAGCACAAAATTTTATAAAAATTTTACCAGCAGTCGGAAAGATAATTATCATACTCCAGTAAAATTTTAGCTATTTTATGATGCATTCAGATTTTTATAAAATTCTGACATTGCAACAGTTGCTGCATTGCCCATTCGTTTTTTCTTTTAATTTGCGATATAAACGAAGTTATTATTTTACAAAACTTTTTATTACGGTTTGAAATGATATTATACAACTTCTGTAAAAATTACAGACTTTAATTATTATTATTTAATTTTTAAAAATTCTGACATTACTGTTTTCTAGATTATTTATTCACAGTTTTTGAATTTTTAAAATTATAAAATGAATTAATAAATTCTTGATATTTTTACTGAAGGTTGATACTGTTTTGATGTCGGCAAGATAAAAATATTGGGTCAGGATGACTTATAGATATTTTTACCAAATTGTTTTACCATTTTACCCTGAGATATTTACTCATGATTATCTTTGACTAATTGTTATTTTTATTAATACAGCTTACCCACCGACTTAAGCAAGCTGAGGAGAGCCCTCAGATATTTTTGGAGGCTTTGGTAAATTTTTGTTGAATTAACATTTTTACTTTTTACCATTTTCTATTTACCATATTCTTTGTTTCACTTTCTTGCATTAAAGAAAAGCCAAAAGAATATACAGAAAATTTAGAAATTTCGAAAATAATACACAAAAAATTTTTATTTCATTTTTCTTTATTTTATGATTTTTGAGGCTGTTACACTACCCATGTCTAGAAGGAGCTAGAGTTTTTTTCTCATTTATTTCCTATTAGGGTTAACCAATCCTATTTTTCTTGTCTAGCTTAGAAAAATTATTTTTTATTTTTCTCTGGAGTATTTTTCATTTATTTTCTATTAGGGTTCACTAATCCCATTTTTTTTGTCTAGCTTAGAAAAATTATTTTTCATTTTTGGACCCACGAGGGCTGTGAAATCTGACTGAAATGTTTGGGGAAAACATTCAAATGATGGATGGGGCAATGGGTCATAGGAAGCTTGGGGGAGATGTGGACCGTCTAGTGGAGATCCAAGGGCTGTAAAATCTGACGGAAATTTTTTAAGAAAACATTCACATGTTGTGGATAGACAATCCCATATTTATTATATTATTAAAACAAAAGCAAAAGAAGTCAACACCTTTTGTTTTAAAGGTCTACAAATTTTCACGTTAGTCAATACGTAGCCCATCAATTTTGGTGGGTTTAAAACGTTCTCAAAAATTCGGTTTGTCAACAAACTTTCATAGGAGATGACTTTCTTAAGGGTTATTAGTCAAACTCGATCAAAAAAGTCAATTCCGGTCAAATTATCCTAGATTTCGGTGAGATTTGATGATATCTCGTCGAGATTTTCTAAGATACTATAGCATTTTATTTAAAAAAAAAGATTTATCCGCACAGAATTTTGGGTTTCGTTCCGGGTCAAAATTCGAGATCTCGGCTGAACCTTGTGTTGTGCCCTCGTCGAACGCTGCCTTGGATATCAAAACATGCCCGTGTAGTCTGTAGATCAGCGGTATAATTACGGCCACAACATAAGGCTTCTTCTTCCTTGCATTAAGCTAGCTAGCTAGTTAGCTATGATCAATGTCAGAGAGTGACAGGGAGTCACTGGGAATGACACACACACACAGAGACAGCCTCAGTACATCTCAATAATTTCTCTCTTGTGGAATCTGAATCGATCCAGCAATGTCGTCGTTGCTTTCCAGGGCTGGCTCCAATCTGCAGCAACTTACATGGCAGACTCCGTCATCGATCGACGCAAGCACAGCTTTTGCTTTGCTTTGCTCAGTTAGCTGAGTAAGCAGCTGCTTATCGATTGATCAGTAATTAATCAATTATTACCATGTATTATGGAAGCCATCACCTTGTGGAGTATGAATCAACCAGCACGACCAACGCATGCGTGATCTCTCTCCGTCTCTCGCATGTAGCACAAATTAATACTATTATAGAAAAAGTTATCACAGACGGTTCGAAATTGTCGTCTGTTTTTTAAACCGTCTGTAACCATATGTCAGTGATGTTATGGCACATCACAGACGGTTTATGAACTATCTGTGATATGCAAACATCACATACAGTTTTTACTAAGAATTATCTGTGATTACAAACTATCACAAACGGTTTTTACTATGAACCGCCTGTGATGTTACTTTTGAAAACAATAAAAATATCGTCACGTACACATGATATTTCTGTGATTCAGCTGCTCTGTGCTAGTTCAGGCATAATGGAAGAGCTACTGGATATGAGATATCTCATATCCCTGCTCTGAAGAACTTGAAACGCAAAATCGACGGAAAAAAACTTCAGAAGCCTTTTTAAGGCCCTAAACAACGTTTTTTCGCGATCAATGTTTTTGCAAATCCTCGCGTAGATCTTCTGATGTAGCCCCTGACTTGGAGTTATGGATTGTCAAAACAAACTTTTCGTTAGCTTTCCAACGAGCACTAGAACGTCGCGATCGGAGCTCCTATGTAAAAGTTATGACCGTTTTACCGAAAGGTGTACGGATCGAGAACGAAAATGCCGCAGCATCAAGAGTACAAAAGAGAAGAGAAGAGGAAGAGGAGAGGATGAGCTATGATATTTTAATTGAACGATTCGAACACCACACTTGCCTAACATATGGACGGCGGTATGCTCTAGTTGCAACCGGAGTAGAGGAAGAGGAGAGGAGTGGAAATGAGATGAGAAGAGGAAGTGGAGAAAAAACAAGAATATGAGAGGAGTAGAAGAGAAGTGAGAAGAGAGAAGATAAGAGGAGAGCAGGAGAAGTGAGAAAAAGTAGCAGGAGAAAAGCCGCGGGCTGGTATTTTAAAGGGATTTGAAAACGAGACGAGCGAGAAGTTCAAATTTGGTGAGTGCGGGATAGTTCAAATATTATCACAGATGATTCTATTCATATACCGTCAGTGATTTACATAGAATTCCAGACGGGATAATACATGTTATCACAGACGTTTTTTGTTTAAAGTTGTCTGTGATAGCATCACTAACGGTTTGGTACAAAAATCGTCTGTGATATTGCTGTATATCACTGACGGTTTATGAAGAGTATCGTCTGTGGCGATGTCACTGACGGTTGCACTATAGAACCGCCAGTGATGTTCCTCATCACAGACGGTTTTTCAAAACCGTCTGTGATGAGGTGTCTAATATATGCATTTTTGTAGTAGTGTAACCAGTGCTAGTACACACTAAGACTAATTTAACCTTCAATCAGCCATATCACAGCTGGATTAACTGATTATTTTGTTAGTACTGATCAGACACAGGCTGCAGGGGGCAATTAATTACCACGCATACTCCATCGGTTTTGCAATATTTTTTCAAATCCACCGTGCAAGCAACAAAACAACAATAGAAATGACCACGCATACTTCTGTTAAATAACATACTACAACCATTTATAACACTTTTCACAGAATTAAGAAAGAGGAAGAGAATGTAAATATACACTATAATAGCTACATGCTTTGATTTCCCGAGTAGGCAAACATTGTAAAACAAGGCTATCAAAAAAATGACAAGTATTGCAAAGCGGAGGGAGTAATTCATCCAATTAAACAACTGTAAGAGAACAAGTTGACTATTGGCCTTGCTTCAAATCCGGCTGTCAATCGAGGGCAAAAAGTACAGCAATTTAGTTCTAACCTGCGCGTCTGCCTAGGCAAGCAAATTTGAAGTGGTGTATTTTTTTTGCTTTTATAAAGTCTACAAGATTATTATAAGTTGGTAGAAATAGTGTTTTCATTGCCCTACTTTGATATTCAATTTTTCTTTGCGGAATTGTTTCTTTTATAAAATGTAATGTTTATGTAGCGGGGAGTTAGGAGTGGGTAATGATCGGGCCTGTTTGGAAAAATGTATAGAACAACGAAAACAAAAGAAATGCATGAGTAAAATAGAATATTAAAAAACATACAAAATCTAATTTCACGTTAATTCGGAACATAGACAATTTGGAGTTTTCTATATTGACTTTAAAATTTCGATGAAGAATTTGGCTTTGTTTCTATATTTATTCCAACACTAATTTATACTCCGAATTTTGATCTACATATATTTAAAATTTATCCTTAAATTTCTTGCATATTCGAGTTCAATTCAAGCTGCCGCTTTAAAAGTGACATGTCGATTCTAATTTGTATCGAACCTATATATTAGATCAGCTATGTGCGGCAAAACATTAGGTGCAACCACCTTAGGGTGTAATCATACAACCCGGTATGGGTAGAGGCACAAAATCAACATGAAAAATTCTGAATTTTTTTTCTTGATGTTATAGTCTATGGATCGTTGTCGCGCCCATTAAAATTTCAACTTCGGACTTCATTTTTTTCCCTTTCCTTTCTTTGTATTTATCATTTGTGAATATTGTCTCATTTTTGTTACTCTTAACACAGAGTGCGATTGAAATTTTATACATAGGTAGAGTAAATTGATAAGTACATGTAACATATTCTTGGAACTTTTTTCAAGTTGATTTGGTGCCTTTGCCAACCAGGTTGCATAATTACATGGGAATTGCTATAGCCCATACATCTGATGCATTGGATGCCACTCAAAACACTCTAGTCCATCAAAGCACTGGATGCCTTCCATTCCCTCCTTGCTCCTCTTCCTCTCTCCCTCTCACCACTCGTGGTCCTAGCCGGAGCCCTGCATGGATGCCCTCCCCTTTTCAAGGCTGGTATCGCTTGTGCTCACGAGCCGCTCTTAGGCCAACCACACTCTATCGTAGGCGAGCATGGACTCCATGAGTGTCGTGGCTAAGGTTGATGTCTTGATGAAGAAGAAAAAGGTCATCGCCCTACAAAGATATGAGATGTTGTAATAGGTTGTTCGAGTTGTTGCAATAAGAATGTTGAGATGTTGTATCTATTTGTTTTGATCGTTGCAGCAAATATTGGGTTTGGGACTTCAGGATGTGGCATCATCTTATTATAAATGTTGCTCTGAAGATGCTAGATATTGTAAGTGTGTACAATCAAAATCTACATTCGTGTAATATCGATAAATGTCATATATATATATGACTCCTTGCTTCTGTATATATAGATACATGATCCATGAAGCAAAAAAGAAGAAAAAACTGATGGGTTTCCTCGACCCGCACATAGCCTCGAAGCAAACAATGGACGAAAATTTAAAAGTCGTCGAGGATTACATGGAAGAGGCGTTGGTGGCTCAAAAAGATATAGAGTACCTACTTTTACCACACAATCCGGGTGTAAGTGTTGCACTACTTGCTATACTTTGATTTGTACTATACATGTAACTCAAATTTAGGTTGAATAACCATGGCGACATATCTCTGTAGATTTCACTGGGTTCTAATTGTAAATCAAACAAGAAAGAACTGGGTTATGTACTTTGATTCCTTACAAAGTAGCAACTACGACTTGAGGCCTATCAAAAAATTACTCGACAGGTAATCATGTTTTCTTCATAGATAACTCTCTTGTAGGTTGTTTAAGGTGTACGTTGCTCATGGAATGGCTGAGGCTAATTTGTTAGAATCACGTAGGTTGTTCAAAGTGTACAAAAGCTCGTGGAGGGCCTTCTAGCAAGGATGGGCCGAAGCTAAAGCACGATTTTAAGTTTCAGGTACTCGCTAGTACACAATAATCCTATATCACACTCCGTAATAATGCCTATAAAACTAATTAATTCTATATTTGCAGTGCCATCAGTAGGGAAAGAAAAATAACCTATGTGAATTTTACGTTTGCCGCAACATGCAACTCCTCCTCGGTACAAACAAGACCAGTAATGTTACAACTGTGTTGGAACATATAGACCGATCTGATCAAAATTTGAGGACAACTCTGTTTTTTCTTGCTGCATGAGGTCATAAATACAGAAAGCGAGTTCCACTTTGCCTAACTTGAGAAGTTGTGTTATTTCTGAATTACGACTTGCGTTAATTTGTGAATTGTAGTTGTGCATTCGAATTTGTGATTGTAGTTGTGCATTCAATTGGCGAATATATTTGAGTTCAATTAGTTAATATATTTGAATTGATTTCTAAAATAGATGTGTTGTGATGTAGTGCTTATGCTGTGATATAATCTGAGTTGATTTCTGAAATGCATAAAATATGTAATCTGCTTGTGATGTATCTAATCTGCTTGTTTTAGAGGGCATGGCTAGCATTTTCTTAGATTAGCCAATAAATAGAAAATATTTTATTAATATAAAATACACATCAGAAACGATTTATAATTGGAACCGTCTGTAATATCATTATATCATAGACGGTTTATCATTATAAAACATCTGTGATGTTAGTATATCATAGACAGTTCTAATTAGGAACAGTTTGTGATAACCTATATATTAGAGACGGCTTATAATTGAAATCGTCTGTGATGTTGGCATATCACAGACGGTTCTAATTAGAAATCGTCCGTGATATCATAAATCACAGATGGTTTGGAAACCGTCTATGATGTGGTGTTACAATCATTGACACGTGGTTACAGACAGTTCGAAAAACCGTCTGTGATGACTGTTCCGAACCGTTTATGATGTTATAATGTATAATAGTGAGCTTGGGTTGAGAGCCTAAACAAAATCCATATACGTAACCTGTTTGTTCGAATCAAATATACCAGGTGTTAAAGATAAACAAGGTGCCTCAATATCCTATCTTACCTAACAGTGAGATCTTTCCAAATCTTGCTTTCTGTTGGCTATACATGCCACCCCTTTGTACATGTAAAGTTTTGAACCGAAATAGTGGATTTTTGTCTCCCGTGGTTTTTTCCCGTAAGGGCTTTTCACGTAAATCTTGTGTCTCCCTTTTGTGTGTGTGTTTGCATCTACAAACCCTAACACCGGGGTGGTTGAGTGTTGAACAATTATTTGTCCAATTATTCAATTAGTCTATACATTGAGAATGTTATTTTCCTAACCAGCCAACATTGTTGCCTTGCAGCTCATGAGTACACTAATTTTATCATTAGAGCAAGTTAGAGTAATCACATAATATAGCGGCTCTCTAAGAGGAAATATGGAGAGTAGATGTTCTGCCTTTGAACAAACATCTATTTTTTATTGGGTACATCAACACATGGCCCTTGCTTATTCGATCGCTGCATCCGTTTTGATCTCGATTAATAATTTACTAGTTCGATGTGATCCCAAACAAGACCTAGAAAGTACAAGAAAGGACGACTTGTTACCTCTGGAGCAGTGATCCTTGTCTTCCTCTAATTAACAAACACATGCATCATGCACGTTTGACTTGTTTTTTCTTGACATAAGGCTCTGTTTGGAACATGAGAGTTCATACCTAGGTAACCGCAAAATGAGATTTTTTTTTATCATCGCTAAGAGGTACTAGAGCTGGCTATTGAGCTTAACAAGTTATTGTCAAGATTTTTTCGAAATTGGCATAGTTGATATAAAATTATTTTATTTATTATTAAAGTGGTTATTTCAAATTCGAGCTAATGAGCCACTATCGAGCCGAGTTAACTTTTACTTATTTCAATTTTGAAATCATTAATTATTGTAATCAAAATAATTTTGATTCGAATTCGAACAAGCTATTCTACCAGCCCTACGAGGTACATCCCAAAAATGGTAAAAAGTCTTAAAAAAAACAGGCCCGAACTCGATCTAGCTCAACAGATTCACCACTACCCTAGCTTCAGGGTCATTTAGATCCCAGCCCATATGAATACAATCAAAATCAGCTTTGCATACATGAAACATAATTAGGCGAGATGGAATGTACGCATACATACAGGCAGACATCGATCTTGCATGACATACTCGTACCCTAGTATTTATATGTCTGCATATTATACGGGGCAGTACTGTTTTTCTTCCCCTTCTTCTCTATGGATTGAATTGAATTAGCAGGTGCTTAATAAATCGGATGCATAGAGCGTTTTAGTCGATCAAACTTGTTCAGCCGGGGACAGTGTTGTTGATTCCGTACCATCCTCTATCGCCCCATGTTCTTGGTTGCTATTCTTCTTCTCTGCAGATTTCTGGTCTTGCTCATCTTGTGCAGCATCAATGGTGTTGCCGAACGGCGCAATCTTAGCTTCCTTGCTTTTACCCCATAGCACGCTGTAGAGGCCTCCAACGAGCAGAATCCCACCTAGAATACTGGCATTCAACACAAGAATTCACCCTGGTTAATTTGCAAGCGATCGACGGCTGGATGAAATTGCAAATCTGCAACCTACGTGCTAGTCTAATTGGTCTACAGTGCATTATATAGGTAGTATACGGTGAGTAGCAGAAATTAAATCTAGTTATTGATTTGTTGAAGGTATACCTACTAATCTACTGCTGGAGGAATAACAAATAAATACTAGCTAATCTGTTCTATTAGATCGAAAAGAATGCACGATCAATTTAGTGCGCTGTAAAAGAGCTCTAATTATAAACTTGATTTACCTACCTGCCGAGGTGAACAATCTCTCCTAGGAAGAATGATGAGCAGAATATTGTGAAGACGAAGCAGAGCGGGTTCCAGACAGCCAAGAACACGGGCCCCTTCATCTCGACACACCAAGCTTGCAGGTAGTAGGACACCCCAGTCACCACAAACCCCTGGTACCGTATAAATATCGATCCATGCATCAGCAATCGATCAATTCGTTATGATCAGTTTATCACTACAAGTTGTTAGCTTGGTTATTGCTGGTTGTTGCAAAAGAACTCACAGTGTAAACGACGGCGAGCAAGATGACGTCGAGCCGGAGCTTCCACCTGGAGAAGTCCCTCTCGGCCACCACCGCGACGACGAACGACTGTGCCGCGCTGAAAACGCACTGCGTCACCGTCACCAGCATCTTGTTCGGGTACTCCTTGAGCAGTGCAGCCTGCATGCATAGTCATGGAGATGACAAGTGGAGCTCTCGATCAGTTCCGTACTTCTGTGAGATCGATGACAAGGAATCATTGAGTTGCTTCGCAAGTTAGTAGTACTACTCATCGCGAGTCAACGATGACTGAACTGACCTGCAGGACGATCCAGAGGGACCATGTCATGTTGGCGAGCACCATGAGGAACGTCCCTTTGATCCATGCCACCCTTGTGCCATGATCTGCGTTTGAACCCGCGGCGTGAGAGGCGAAGGCACGGTGGTGGTTCACAGGGTTCAGGGACGGCCCGGCGTAGAAGGCGATGACGAAAACTCCGGCGAGGCAGAGCGCGACGCCGGTGAGCTTGGCTATGCCTGAAAATCTCCTCAGCTCTACAACTTCCATCCTGCCAAAAGTAACAGCCCAAGCATAGTAAGCCAGTAATATTATTATTATGTCACACTAATTGCTTTTGCTAGATTAGAGATCGAAGAACCAGTAATGATGAAAGGTTAATGCATTATGATGAATATTAGTAGTATACTGGTATTAGTACCTCAATAGCAGCGCCAAGAAGAAGGTGACCACAGGCATCGAGTTGCTTGTTGCAGATGCCACGGTTGCAGATGTGAACTTGAGGCTTACATTGTACAGATTCAAGCTAAATGTAGTCCTGCAAACCGAACCAAAAAAACATTTTATACATGTCAGCATGAACAAACATGATGCCAAATCTGAATCTGAAGTATCTATGCATATATATATATATATATACCCGATTAAGGCATACAAGAAGAGCTTCAACAGCAACCCAGATGACACTGATCGTGCATTCTTCCTGCAAATTCAGAGTCACCGTACGTTAATTACTCTCTTGTACGATTAGTTTCCTATCTAGTATATATCTAGCTGACGAGTCAGTCAGTTAGTTACCTCTCAAGAACTAGGGCAATAGGGAGCAGCAGGACAGATGCAGCTGCCTGGCGGTAGAAGATGAAGACGTAGGTGTTCATCCCCCGGTCGAAGGCCGCCTTGGTGACGACGAACATGCCGGTGTAGATGACTTGTATGACGATGGCGAGTATGTAAGGCTTCTTCCCATTCATCTCCACGTGCATTAGCTATCTAGCTAGCGAGCTTTGACGATACAGAGATCGAGCAGCTAGCGATCGATATACTCTACGTAAAGTGAAGATACAGCTTTGACGTGTGTATCTGACTAGCTACTTGCTTCAATCGATCGTCTCTCTCTATATATGCGTGTTTCCTTGCCAAAAAAAAGGAAAAGGAAGAGAAAAGACAAGAAAGATCTCCTCTAGCTGGCTTTATTGTGGAGTCTGAATCGATCGCCTCTCTATTCTATTTTGGAGTCTGAAATCTGAATCATCAAAATGGAGCTTTCCTGGGCTAGCTCCAATCGGCAGCTACCTACTTATATGGAGCTAGTAAATATACACATGCTATCTATATACAATTAAATATACCTCTCCACCGCAGCACTGGCAAGTGCGGCGTCGTCGATCGACCGGCAGAAGCTTAAGTATTCCTAGCTTCACTAATTAGCTGAGCTAGCTAGCTAGCTAATTACGTATGCAAGCCTTAGCCATCACCGTGTGAGGTATGAACCGGCACGACCGCCCCTTAATGCCATGAATGATATACTAGTATTACATCTCCGTCTCACACACAGACACAGGACGGTAGTAATTAAAACAAGCAGATGCCATATATACAGTAGTATATACCCCATGAGCTGGAAATAAAGAGATCAATTAAGCAAGTTGATTGGCTTGGGCCGCCTAGGGAGAACGACCTGCATTTCAACAGTCAACACCTGATCTCTAGCTAGCTCTCCCTGTTACCAAATAAATTGATCAGACTTGAGATGTAGTCTAGTCAATCCTAACTAACACTAGCTAGCTTACTTGATGGACTCAACACGGCGAGTACGGTGAGTCAATAACAACAATATATATACTCCATGGTTTAGGGGTGTGCATCCAGACTCAAGTCTGAATTAGGACTGGCTTCTTGCCTACTCAAGTTGAAACTAAGCAGCCAGCATTATTGTCTTTGAGAGCACTGATTTGATTTGTTAGATTAACGGCGTACTTACCAGACATTTGCTGTTATATATTCCAACCAACGAAATTCTTTCAACCTTCCAACAATACTAAACATACTAAGGAAATTTCCGAGCAACCAAGTCACTTGGCATGGCCATGTGAATTTAGTGGTTGGGGCATATGGTTCCTTATCTGCTAAACTAATTATAAAATTTTTCTTGTACATTCTTAAAAGGTATACTCACTTCAGTTTGTAATAGATGTCGTTTTAACTTCACGGACATAGACAAAAGGAATTAACTAATACCTTAGATTTTAACATAGTTTGTCCCTGCCAATTGTATACACGTTTCTTCCGCACAACTATCAGTACTAAGGAACTAATAGAGGCCGGAAAGAGTTGATACCTTAGTTTTTGACATATTTGGCCTTTAAAGCCTGACTCAATGTACTAGTGTTTCTCGAAGACAACACTATTTTGGGAACGACAAGGAATTGTACATCCGATAGGAAGCTTTTCATTGTACGCGTCGGCGCAACACCGCTAAGTAATACGTGCAACAATTATAATCAACATGAGCAACAAAAATGCTAAAAAGAAATGCAATGTCCTAAAAAATATTAGAGAAACTATAAAAATTCTCACTGAAAATTGGATTCTCCATGCAATAAAACCTACAAAACAATACTTTTCTTCAACAAAATAAAAATACTTATTGCCACCAATAATTACACTTTTGCAACAAATCAAAAACAAGCTTGCAACAAAGAACTCTTGCGACAACATTTGACAAATTATATACCGCAACATTTGAAAAAGTCTTGTCCAACACTACGAATACTTATTGCAACATCCTTAGTGTCCTTTGCCTGAAGAGACAAGAAAGAGTAGCACCATGTAGGGCATGGCAAAGGGCGAGGCCGCACCCATGGCCATGTCGATAGCACCCGTGTAACGAAAAGCCAGGCCGCACACAGAGCTCGATGTAGGAGAGAGATTAGGACAGCGGGGTGGTACTAGAGTTGAGGGAGGCGGCACTCGCGGCGGGGGTGTTGTGTCAATAATGAGGGCAATGCAGGTACTGGGAGAGAGAGGGTTTCGCGGTGTGTCCGTGGTCGGAGACGTTGGCAATTTCGCTAAATCAGTTGATGTGGAGGCACAATATAAGTCATGGTCAGCAAGCAGTAAAAGAAATGGGGAAAGCAATACGTTCTGTAACAGTGCTAGGGCTATGTGAAGTGAGGCGCACTAGACCGTCCTAGCAAATGGCTCGCGTCCTTATGCTCGGTCCATATCAGTTTCATATTTGATAAGTATATTTGCGGACGAAAAACACCTTCCTGCAAACAACTCATGCCTTCCCTAAAGAAACTTGTATTCTAATCAGTTCCATGTGTTCCGCGACACTAAGGCTGTATTTGGTACAGTTTCAGCTCTATCAGATCCATGAATCTGATGAAGCTAGGTATTCTTAGCTTCACTAGATCCGTGAAACTGGAGCTGTAGGTACATAAGAGTGTTTAGGTGAGTCATCTTGTTTACATTTTAAACTTAAAAAATATAAACTTAATTCACTTTATTTTAGTCTACAAGTTTTAGATCTGAGATAGAGTTAGGATGTAGAGCTCTGCCAAATAAAACCTAATTTGACCATTCCCACAAGTGATACGAACAGGTCGCTGTTGTATCTAGTCAAGCAGAGCAGCTAGTTAACATCTGACCCTCTAGGAAATAGAAAGACCAGTACTTCACCTAAAACACTGAATAGATGACCAAGCATGTATATAGTCGATCGATCAGTTGATGCAAGGATACCTCAATGTCCTACTTACTTTTTTTTAGAAGACTATGTCCTACCTACCTTTGTTCTTTTGACGTTGGAAAGAGATCAACCTTAAATCCTCAATTAATACATTTATGAATTATGAGTAAACAAGAAACGGAAATAATTGGAAATTTAAGTGCAAGAAAGAAATGGAGACCTTCTAAGTAGTCGGTGAAGTCTTTGTCAAATTATTAACAGTGGATTTTAATTCCTCGATCGGCATATGCCACTACTACAGAAAAAGCCATCATAAACGGTTCAAAAATATCATCACAGATGATATTCTGAACTGTGTATAAGCATGTGTCAATGATAATATGAAGCATCACAGACGGTTTCTGAAACGCCTGTGAAATACCTATCACAAACGATTCTTGATACAGACCATCTATGATAACCTTTTACAGACGGTCTGTATCTATCACATATGGTTCATAATCCTAGCCGTATGTGATATGAGATGTATCATAAACGGTTTTTTCTAAGGAACCGTCTATGATATTATTTTGTATTGCTGAAGCTTTTTCTGTTTATTGGCTAGCTTTAGGAAATGCTAGACATACCCTCTGAAACAAGCCGATTACAAATTACATATTCACAAGTGCACATATACCATCACAAATCAACTCAGATTACACCACAGCACAAGTAGATTACAGATTACACCATAGTACATCCATTTCAGAAATCAACTCAGAAATACTAACCAATTGAATGCATAAGTACACATATGCCACTACAATTCACAAATTCACATCACAAGTTTCACAAATTTACCCAAGTGCTAATTCACAACATGTACATCACAAATAATAAGAAATCAATAGGAGCATTAGAGCCTCCACACAGTGAGAAATAAACTAGTAACGAATTAATATTATGACAAGTAAAAAAGAGAAGAAACAAGTAGTAACACTTTTACGCACGCATTCAGTGATAGCATATGTAGAAGTTATCCTTCAAAAACATATCCCACATGGTTCATGATATCTAAAGCATCGGTTCATTCACATTGAACTTGAAAAATATACTAAAGAGGAGGTCCCAAACAAGGTTGCATAACTCTCATCAAATCACATAAACTGTGTAATAAAGTTTCTCGTAAGTTTAAAAAACATAGCTATACAGTGTACCCACAAGGATAATGGAACTACAGTGGTGAAAGATACTAGATTTTGAAATTATGTTCAAGTGTTCATATCATTTTCCATATATGTCATCATATGTGTCATAGCTTTCGCAACAGAGGCTTTTTGGTTCTCCCTGAAGTTCCACAGCTCTGACACAGGGTGCTTCCCACACGGATTGTACTCCTTGCACTTAAGGAGGGCCTGTGTGATAGTATTGTATGCCGCATTCCCCTATTCTTCCTTCAAAAATTGGAGTTCCTCTTCATCCTCCATAATAATTTCCTGTATTATCATGTGTATATAAGTATACTATAGATTGTAAACATTTTCTGTGAAAAATATTGCATGTATTACCGATAGGGTCAGCTATATTTCAGAGACATCTAATTCAAACAACTATTCATTGGTACAAGAACATAAGTTCGCAAAGTAACAATGACAAGTGGAAATTCAAATAATTGAAAGCTTTAGACCACATATACCACTTACAAAGATTTAATGGATAGAAAGGATGCTAACAACTATGAAGGAAAAGTATCCAAAAACAATATCAATCGACATGATTAAAATAGTTACCTTTTCCTTTCCATCAATAGTGGTAAGTTTGAAAGTATGCCATTCTGATTTTCTAATCTCATTTTGCCATTTCATGCACATAAGAGCTGCTTCTTTTTCCAAGTCACCTCTTGTACCTTTTAGTTCACAAGCCTTGACAAACACTTCTTGATCAAGTTGGCTCATTTGTTTGACACCAATAACTAATTGACTTCTAGTCATTTCTCTTAATCCCTATGAAAGCGATTATGTTGTTGTGAAAAGGGTATCTTAGTATATTATCAGTAACCACATCGAATTAAATACTACAAACCTTTATATTACATCTATAGACTCAGTTTTGGCTTCTTCCAACTCTGCATTGGCCCTGCTCTTCTTAATGATGAGTACTTTGTTAAGAGATTCAATATCTTGCGATTTGTCATATATTCTTTCAGTTTTTGTTTCATCTCATAAATCTTTTTTATTGACTCAGAATCTTCTTCACTTCTGTTCTGCTCCATTATATCAGACTTTTCCTTTGATTGTTCTATCTCCACCTCAAGTTTTTATTTAGCATCCAACGACTTTTCCATGTCGTATATCTTATTTGTAGGCTCTATTTTGTCTATGCAATTTGCAGTCCCTAGGGCTAAGCTTTTCACTAAGCAAACAAAAAATAACGTGAAAAAAAGTATCTTATATATCTCAACAAATCTAATATTAAGGTTTCTTCAATACTATCGCATACCTACTAGCAGATGCGAGAGATGACACTAGGTAATAGAAATTTAGTGTGATCGTTTAGAATTTTATCTACAAAGATAAGCACCTCAACTCTCAGCTCCAATGCACACTTGTAAAGCTCTACCAAACAAAATGTCTAAACCGGCATATAATAGCACATAAATCCAGAATCAAACCAGCACCTATCACCTACACATAATTAAGTATGTTACCAAATATTTTGCTCACGATGTTCGATCATAGAATAAAATAAGAAGTGCACAAGTATCAGTTCCAGTGTACAGGCTCGGGGGGAGGCAACAGCAATCGAGGACGGGCGACAGTGACAGGCTCGAGGAGGAGGCGCACGCAAGCTCGGGGAGGAGGTGCGCAAGCTCGAGGGAGGCGGCATCGAGGACGGGCGGCGGCGACGGGCTCAGGAAGGAGGCGAACATCGGTTTTAGATTTTGTTTGAGTGAGGAGTTTGGCGAGCAAAAACCCTAGAACGATATAAATAATAAGATTTTATCACAGACGGTTCCGTCATAGAACAGTCTGTGATAAAACTTATCACAGATGGTTTCGTATTAGGACCGTCTCTGATATGTAGTTATATCACAGATGGTTCATAGTACAAACCGTCTGTGATACTTCACAAATTGTTCGTGAGACAAACCGTCTGTAATAATTAAGGATATCAGCTTATCACATACGATTCTTAGCATATCCAGTAATTTAGATGGACACGCTAGCAAAACCGTCTGTAATTAGCTTTAAAATAAACGATTTTTGAAAATCATCTGTGATTAGACGTCTAATATAGATCTTTTTGTAGTAGTGTGCATATACATGTAATATGTTTGGTCAAGATGATCACCGTTTCAATGCTACTACTCCATCGTACAAGTTCTCAAATAATCCCAAGCTCCCTAGCCATCGATGTATCTAGTCTTTGGGAGAATAGCTGTCATTGCTACTCTCTCCTGTCAAAAAAAAGTGACATTTTTTATTTTTGAAAGTCAATAAGATACTTCTTTGACCTCTAAATTCTCTTAGTATATATTTGAAAAAAAGTTGTAAGAGTGCAATATTATAACAAATTCACTTATATCATTTTCATATATCCAACCCAATAAACCCATACGTTTTAAAAAATATCTTTGGTCAAAATTAATATATTTGCACACATTCTAGGGCATCACTCTTTTGCTATATATTAGAGGGATTACTTAGGCCCTGTTTGGGGGGCTTAAAGTCAGTAAACCCTCTAAACAGCTCAGTTTTTAAGCAGCTTTTTACATAATCCAAAAGCCATATATAACTAACAAAAGCCAAAGCTGGACCTGTTTTTGCAGCTTATTGCTGAGGGAAATTAGCTATTTATTAAATTGTCTCTTATAAAAAGCTACAGCTAATTTTCAACTCAGAAAACCAAAAAGTAGTTTTTCAGAAAAGCTACGGCTCTACCAAATATGCCCTTAATCCATTCTTTATATATAAGAACTGCAAGTAGAAGCCAAGCCATTATTTGGAGTGTTTGTTAGAGTTGACATGAGCAGAAAAACATGGGCTTTTAGGCCCCTTCTTTTACCTTCGTCAAGCCCATCGCTATCCTAGTCTTTTGGATTGCTAGGATATGAATCATGTATGACTGATTTGGCCCAAAACAACCACATAAATGCATTCCACTGTATTTGACAAGAGAAACAAAACCTTGTAGCATGCAGGGAAGCGACAAAATTACTACTCGAACAGTAGTTATTCAGTACACAAGGATATATATTTATATATCTATGGTCGTAGATATAGCCTAATATATAGCCATGCACACAGTACCACACGTGCAGATCTCATACACACCAGTAATGAAGAAATATAGTACTGCTTAATTAGTTCTGTGTTCAGACTTGGTGCATTGGTGATGCCAATTCCTCCTCCTTGAGTTTGAGTTTGCTCTGATCCTGATCTTTGATCTCCTCCTCCTCGTTGTTAATACTAATAGCGTTGCTGTTATTATCATTGTTGCATTCGCTTTCTTTCATGGTGGCCGGTGGCCGCATGTGCATGTGGTGCTCCTTGCTCTTGCCCCAGAGGACGCTGTAGAGGCCGGAGACGAGTAGGATGCCGCCGAGGATGCTGCCGAGGTGGACGATTTCACCGAGGAATAAGGAGGAGCAGAGGATGGTGAAGACGAGGCCCAGGGGGTTGGACATGGCCAGGAACACCGGCCCCTTCTTCTCGATGCACCACGCCTGCAGGTAGAAGGACACGCCCGTCACCACGAACCCCTGCGTATTTTGCATCACCCAGGCAATGATCAGAGCTAATTACCAGCCAGCTAGCTACGTCAGAGTCAAGCTAGGTTTACTGGAGTAGTAGCCAAGCTACCGAGTATGCGACGGCAACAAGGCCAATGTCCATGCGTAGCTTCCATCTGGACAGGTCCCTCTCGACCACCATTGCCAGCAGGAACGACTGGATCGTGCTGAAGAGGCACTGCAGCAGCGTCGCCAGCAGCTTGTTTGGGTACTCCTTGAGCAAAGAAGCCTGCATATGCATATGCATGCAGTGATCCATGCCGTTTAATATTGCTTACGAAATTACCATGCATAATTATCACTTGTGAATTACGTATATATATATACCTGCAGGACAATCCAGAGGGACCAGGTTGTGTTGGAGAGGAGCATGAGGAATGTTCCCTTGATCCACGTCCCCCTCGTGTGGTGCGCCTCCGCAGAGCCTGCGTGACTGGCGAAAGCACGGTGGTGGCTCAAGGGGCTTATCGACGGCCCCGTGTAGAAGGCGATGATGAGAACTCCGGCCAGGCACAGCGCAACGCCGGCCGCTTTCGCTATCCCTGACGAGCTCCTCAGCCTCATCACTTCCAGCCTGCACCAAATTAGAATGCATATCCATTGATTAGCTTACTTATGCTACCATTTTGACTGGCATAATAAGTCCAAAACATCTAATTGTAGTATACTACTACATAGTCGAGTGCTACAGGCATGCGTATATGCGTGTGGGTGCATGCCTTTTGTTGATGTACTAACTGAATAAAGTTTCTTTCTCAGTGCAAGAGCTTTTCATTAGTTAGCCTTGTGATCTTTTTAGGTAGGGTGGCCGATCAACAGCGATATCATCTAGACAAGGGTACCACCGTTAAATTAATCAGCAACAACGATTCATGTTGTCAAACTCAAGCCAGAAAGATGAATGGACTAGACGACAACTAAGTGAGCGCGCACTAGCTGAACTCGTTTCTCTTAGTAACATGGGGACTTGCCTTAACAGGACTGCCAGGAAGAAGGTCACCACAGGCACTGAGTTGCTTGTTGCCGATGCCACAGTTGCAGAGGTGTACTTGAGGCTTATGTTGTACATACTCATGCTTAGTGTGTTCCTACAAAACCAGAGTAATTAAGCTCATACTCAGTGTAGAAATTAAGCCAAAGTATATGTAGCAATGCTGTCTAGCCTGTCTTACCCAAGCAAAGCATACAAGAATAGCTTCATAAACAACCAGAACGACGTCGGTGGTGCATTTCTCCTGCAAATTAACATAGTATTTCAGCAACCCTATTGATGAATCATACAACTGATCTACACCTAGCAATAAATTAGTTTGACCTGCTGGCACTGTTCTTGATCAATTACCTTTCGAGAAGAATGGCAAGAGGCAGCAATAGAACAGTGGCAGCCGCCTGGCGGTAGAAGATGAAGACGTAGGTGTTCATCCCCTCATCGAACGCCGCCTTGGAGACGACGTACATGCCGGTGTAGATCATCTGTATGATGATGGAAACAACGTAGGGCTTCTTTGCATCCATGATGTATCTATGTCCAATGGCTTCTCACTCTAATACAGCTGAGATAATCTAGCTGGTAGCTTCTTCTGTCCTGAGAGGTTGCAGTCGTTGAGAGACAAAGGAGTGCAAGGGCAGCCTTATATAAAGATGCAGATGCTGCTCTTCTCTCTAGTTGGCTGTTTCAAAGGAAAGTGGTGCTACCTAGCTTTTTCTCTGGCTTCCTCTGATTCACGTTTTGGTTTGTGCAAGAGCGATCTCTCCTTTTTCCTTTGGGAAAGATTGATGTGGTCGCCTTAGCCCTTAGGACAGTGCTTATTAGGGTAACTAGCTAGCTAGCTTTGTGGTGAACTGATCTCTAGCTTCTGCCAAAATATATGAGGTCGCTGTTATTGGTGAAGTTCCTAATGAGAAGTGTGAGAATTAGTGTGTCTTTCTACTTTCTTGTTTCTTCCCTAATTATCTACTGTTAGTGAACGAATTCGAATTAAACATGGTTGTTAACTCATTGACCATAGAGAAAACAGAATTTATTTATTTATTTTCATTCTGAACCAACAAACAATTAATTAGATTTGCTAGGATATGCAACACTCTGTACTTCCTCTGCATAAATGCAGTTCATTCGTTATCCCACCACAGTGAATTCATCCTCAATTTTACCCTGCATGCAGATCCAACAGGGACTCCTTACAAAGATGTCCTTCAGCTGTTCCTGTATATGATGGATCTGCCACGCAGACGCAGGGGAGGAGATCTAGCTTTTGTTGAATCAAAAGCAGGTAAACATTTCTCAAGGCATATGTAGGAAGCATTCATGGCCTTTGTTTATAAATGGCATATTGCGATTAAGATGAGAATTAATTCGATCAAAAGTACCTGCTTAGACAACCAGCCGGCCAGACAGACCGCACCAAACCTGAATTCATGTCATCTTTCCAATGCTAGGCATGCATACAGAATATTACGTGCTATTCACTCACTTGTTGGATTCCCTAACATTCTTTCTTTCTATCTTCATCCATATCTATGGTCCATATCTTTGGAAATGACATCCATGGCTTGTCAATTCGATTTGAGAGATCTTGGGTATGTATATTTGTAGCTCCAGCAACAAAAGATTTGAGAGAATTTCCTTTTTGTGAACAAAGGAAGAGTTTAATTAATATATCTTTTCCTTTTGAGATGAAAGGAGGAATTTGACTTAGCAAAGTTATTCTTTACACATGCAGTACCATTTGTTAATTAAGAATCTAGATGCAGCTGCAACGATTTTTTTAAAAAAAAACAACAACAACAACATGCAATTAATAGTGTCACCATACATGCAACAAATTAAAATGAACTTACTTTCAATATAAATTGTCTGATCACTTAATTGGCCATATTTGTAAGTCTAATCATTCATGAAAGCTTTAAAATTTGTAATGGTCGTTAATTTGATGGAAGTTGTCACACACCCTGGTGTACCTATCTATAGGTCATCTTTTAATCCGATCTGACATTACTGGTAATGCTACTTTTTCAGTTTGAAGCAGAATGTGGGAATTTTGGAACACTGCAAGCAGCTTCCCTTTTCGTTTTCTCTTCATTTTGTTCTCTTTTTTGTTGGCTCTTACTAGTGAAGGCTCACCAACAAACAAGTGGCTTTGAATTGTATGGGTAGCAATACTAGATTGTCTCTTTTCTTTTTTGTGCAGAATTCAGGGAAAAGAGGGCGAGGAAAGTGGACACAATAACACAGCACTTTGACACTGATCGGTTCTTATATGAAGGATCTAGATCTGCAGCTAGCCCATGCTGCTGCATGCATGCATAAGCTATCGCATATATAGCACGTTTTCGTTTTCACTTTTAGTTAGGGTGGGCACTTTTTAACTAAAACCGAATTAACCGATTATTTCGGTTTTCGATTCGGTTTTTGACTGGGTATAATTCGGTTTTCGGTTCGGTTTTCACTTCCAAAAACCGGAATAACCGAATAGCCTATGTATAATACCACTTTTATAATGTTCTTCCTAAAGCCATTAAACAATTCTCATGTTCTAACATATTTATTTATATGTTTGGTATGTTCATATGTTCTATTATGTTTATACTGTAATGACATATTAATATTGTGTGGGTTTATCCCTACTCTGTGTTGCGTTATGAGAAGGACTAAATCTAATCTATCTAGTGTTTATTCATATTTCGGTTAACTGAAAAACCGAATTAACTTAACCGAAATGTTTCGGTTAATTCGGTTTGGCTTTTCATTTTGGTCCGAGAAATTCAGTAGCCAGTTTTCAAAAACCGAATTATTTTAAAACCGAACCAATTAGACCGAAAAATCGAATATCGACCCCAACTTTTAGTAGTGTTTATATACCGCCACACGCTACCATGCATCATGATAATTAGCATTGCTTACTTAGTTTAATTCAATCAAGCATGCACGTATATGGAGGGATATATTGATTGTTCAAGCATGAGTAGATTGTCCACATCCACGGATCCACCTCTCCTCCTCAACGGCTTAGATTTTTAGGTGCGTGTTGCATTAAACTTGGCGCTTTGAATCGCAAAACTGTACTATAAAGTAGCGGTGGACAGTAAATTACAGTCTATATATGGGCCGGACACCTCTTTCCTTTGGAGAAAGCTAACAATGTGCATTCTTCAGATATATCTATACCCCTTTATAATGCACCTAAGCATTCTTTTCTACGTCCACCCCAAATAATACACCCCACTAGAGATAGCCCAACCTTTATGCATCCAACGAAACGTCCCCAGAAACTTGCCTCCATCAAAATTAACCCCTCAGATCTTTCCTCAGCTTTACTCACCCACATCCGATGGTCATTGTTTAATGTGTCTAACTCATCCCTGTGGCCCACAACAGATCTCCCCCACCTCCAGCATCATCTCAAGGAAAAGGAAACAAATATCCTGGAATTAAGGAAAAGAAAACAAAGGTTCTAGAAAGGGAAAAGACCATATATTACGTGCTGGGAAAAGGAAACCGGAAGACAGGGCACTATACTAGTATATATATATACATATACATATATATATTATACATACATATATACTATATATATAGTATACATATATATATATATAGTATACATACATATAGGAAGTCGAAATGGGGCACCATGGTGCCTGGGCACCACGATTTCAAATGCGCGAATTCAAGTCATATTCGAGTATAATTTTCAAAAAATTAGTTTTAGGGTATATACCCATCTATAACAATTCAAATTAAACACATACCTTTGAAAAAATATACTCGAATTCAAAGATTCTGAACGAGTTCAGATCACATGCTTTGCTGATTTATATATAAAATCAGCACATACCTACAACCAAACTATCATAAAAAAGGAAAACTATAGTTTGAATTTCAGTTCAAACTTGTTTGAATTAGTTAGTAAACTGGTTAAACTCAGTATCCTAATTTTTTTTAAAAAAATCGCATGAAAATATATAGAAAAATATCCTTTTTAGATCATAGTGCTCAGGCACCAAGGTGTCCCAAGTAATTATACCATATATATATATACATACATATATATATATAACAATTCAAATTCGCGTATTCAAGCCAAATTCGGGTATATTTTTCAAAAAATTTAGTTTTAGAGTATATACCCATCTATAACAATTCAAATGAAACACATACCTTTGAAAAAATATACTCGAATTCAAAGATTTTAAATGAATTTAGATTGCATGATTTGCTGGTTTATATATATAATCAGCACATACCTACAAATAAACTATCATCAAAAAAGAAAACTACAGTTTAAATTTCAGTTCAAACTTGTTTGAACTAGTTAGTAAACTAGTTTAACTCAACATCCTAAAAATTTCAAAAAAGTAAACGCACAATACATAGGAGAATATACCTATTTTGTATTATAGAACCTAAGCTCCATGGTGCCCCAAATAATAATAATATATATAGTATAATTACCTGGGACACCATGGTGCCCGGGCTCCACGATCCAAAATGGGTATTTTTCCTATGTATTTTTATGCGATACTTTTTGAAATTTTTATGATGCTGAGTTTAACCAGTTTACTAACTAGTTCAAACAAGTTTGAACTGAAATTCAAACTAGAGTTCCCCTTTTTGATGATAGTTTGGTTGTAGGTATGTGCTGATTTTATATATAAATCAGCAAAGCATGTGATCCAAACTTGTTCAAAATCTTTGAATTCGAGTATGCTTTTTCAAAGGTATGTGTTTCATTTGAATTGTTATAGATGGGTATATGCCCTAAAACTGAATTTTTAAAAAAATATACTCGAATATGGCTTGAATTCACGCATTTAAAATCATGGTGCCCGGGCTATATATATATATAGCCTTTATCTATCTATATCCAGCATATGCCCTTGCAAACAAGCACGTATATATATACCTTGAACAATTAATACACGCATGCATGTCATGAGAAGATTAGCGCTAGTTAACTTACGTGCACGCATGTCGTAATTTGCCGCCAAATCGAACCAACCGAAGGACAGTACATATGCTCAGTGATTGTTCCTCTTTGTTTACAAAAATGGAATCTAAGCTACGTACGTTCATCTTTAGTTTTTTTTTTAAAAAAAAAAAAAAAAAAAAGGGCAGCCAAGGAATTATTTTGACGAAGAGGCGAGCCGAGGAGTCAAAGATTTTATTTCTACGGAGCTAAAACGAGGTCTATTTTGTACGTACAAGAGGTATATAGAACTGCTCACTGTTTTAGATCCTTAAAAAAATTATAACTAGTCTCCGTAGAAATTTTTTTGCAGGAATAGTCCCATTCCATGCAGGGAACGCGAAATTTGCCGGACCACCACATCATGGCTAGGGCTAGCTATTGAGCCGGCTCGGCTTGGCTCGTTCAAGCTCGTTAAAAGAAGTGGTTCAACTCGTTAAGCTAACGAGATGAAAACTCAGCTTGATTCGGCTCGATAAAAAGCTCGAGCGGTTATGAGCAACTCGTGAGCCACGTAAGTTAAGATGAATTGAGTTAGCTTAAGTCACGTGAGCTAAGGTAATTAGTCAGGAGCTAAGCTAAGCCACGTTGTGAGCACATGACACGCATTAACACATACATGCAACAGAAGGACTACATAAATGAAATGGTAACTAATTATCCAGCATACAAGTAAAACATAGATAATTAGTGAGGAGTCAATAAGCAATCCTAACAATTATATTCTAACCTAACATGATTACATGAACATACATAATTTAAATATTCATCTAATAAAAGTTTTTTACATAAAAATCATCACGGTGAATATTCAGTTACCGAGCCTTAACGAGCGGCTCGTTAAGATAACGAGCTAGGAAGTCGGCTCGTCTCGTCTTGGTTCATTTATTTTACCGTGGCAAACCAATTGCCGCTCGCCCCCACCGCAGAAAATCCAATTGCCGCGCCCCCATCCTGTGGAAATTGCATTTTCCGCACCCCCGTTCCACGAAAACACAATTTCCACGTCCCCATTCCACGGTAATTGTGCGGCCGATTTCCCGCAACCCCATTCCGCGGCAAATCAAATTCCCGCGACCTCATTCGGCTGCAAACCAAAATATGCACTACAGTATGGTGGGTACTATAGAAATTCTATGCTACAGTATCACGAGATTACCTCCCGTGGTAATGTAGCGCGTTGAGGGGCTATTTGCAAACGTTCTTAAAAAGTGCTATTTTTGAAAGAAAAAAATAGGGGAGTAAGGGGCCAAATATGGTAGCAGTTCAGGAATATATAATTGGTCCATGCATTATTTTTTTTTAAAGATTGGCAGGAGCTCTACCTTTTATTCAAGTTGGAGTGAAGAACAAAACCATAAGTTCTACATGCTAGGCCAAATTAAAAGTTCAGTAAGCCCAACAACTGAAGGGTGCTAAAACCTTAGGAGACCTAGATTAGGAGATGTACAAACAACACAGGCAATAACACCATAAAAGAGCGCTGATAGGCTATAGATCAGTAGTGCCGATGCTGAAGATAGACCAAAGTAGAAGAATCTCTTTAGTCGTTTGGCAATGCCATTCGACGATTACGAACATCCTGAGATTGGTCCAGGCATGTTATTGGTATATATGTGTATATTGGCACGTGATGGATTGAAGATTGCTTTAGCTAATAACTAATCATGCATCAATTGAAATGCTTTAGTAAAAGCGATGGTCAAGCTACCCGATCAAGAAGATCTTTCGGTCGATCGGCAGGGGACGAGTAATATAAACCTCCACTCCACTTTTTTTTCCTTTCATGATTGTGAGATTGGGGAGCATGCATGCAGTTTTCCCAGCGGTTGAATGTTACTCCATCCATTCAAGTTTATAGAATGTATTTCTCTCAGTACATAGGTCAATAAGATATTGAAAATGATCAGACTATCTCTAATTATTATCTCTAAGTACTATATTCAATTCATACATTACAGAACATCAAGTAAATCTGGATATTTATTAGAGATATAAAGATAACATCACACAAATTTATTTTAGAACATGAAACATGTCATATATTTTGAATAAGACCATTCAAAAAATACGTTCTATAAATTTGAACGGAGGGAGCACGATAATTAATATTGCAAATGCTTTAGTAGCAGAAGCTTTAGGGTGCGTTTGGTTGCCTGGACGAGGTTGGATGGGATATGGCCATCCAGTCTTGATGGGATGGAGCTATTCAGGTGGCTGTTTGGTTGGGTGGATAGGGATAAGCCAATTTTTTGTTTGGTTGGATGGATGAGAATAGATAGGATGAGTCATTTTTTTGTTCGGTTGGAAGGATAGGCTAGTTGTAATCAAGATTTTGAATTTTGGTTTCAATTTTTTGGATAAAATTTGACCAAAATTTGAATTTCCAGACAAAAAATGACCGAAAGTTGAATTTTCGGACAAAAATTGATCGAAATTTGAATTTTTGAACTTAATTTGACCAGAATTTGAATTTTTGAACAAAATTTGACCGAAATATGAAATTTTGGATAAAATTTGACCAAAAATTGAATTTTCAGACATATTTTGACTCTTGGACAAATTCGACCGAAAATTGAATTTTCAGACAAAATTTGATCGAAATTTGAATTTTCGAATAGAATTTGACTTTCGGACAAATTTGGCCAAAATTTGAATTTTTAGACAGAATTTGACTTTTGAACAAATTTGACCGAACTTTGAATTTTTCGACCAAAATTTGATTTGACAGAGTAAATTTCGATGAAATTTGAATTTGATCGAGTATACCTCTTCATGCAACAAACTGGATGAGCCTGTCCGACCTTTTCTTTTGAGATAGCTCTATCCAGCATCTTGAAAGAATATTCAAAAAAACTGGATGACCATATCTCATCCATCCACTCATCCAAACAAATAGATGACTCCAAATCTATGGATGGCCATATCCCATCCACCCAACCAAAAGCCACCTTAGCTTGCCGAAATGAGTGCAATTAGCAGTGAGTTGGGGTGAAGCGATCACTTTTCTTACCCCTTTACCTCTAGCCCCCTCCCGAGCAGAATTGTAAATCTAGCTCCCTCCCCACCGCGGAAGGTGCCTCCCGCACTCACTGGCCCCGGCAGGTCCTCCCGTACGTGCTTCCCTACCATGGGAGGCCACCTCCCACACCAGCCGGCCGCAACAGGCCATCTCCCGTGCCCCCAGCCGTGGCACGCCGCTACTCCCATGTCGTTGCTCCCGCACCCGTGCTCCCAAGGCGCGGCAGGCGACAGGTCTTTCTTGGTAGGGGAGGGGACTAGATTTGTAATTCCGTCTTGGGATGAGTTAATTTTGCAAAAAAAAAAAAACGAAAGCTAAAAAATGATCACTTCAACTAAGATGTCCAGTGGTGGCAATGGCGACCGATGGCTAGACTCTGGCCTCTCATCCGATGGACCAAAGCTTGACTTGTTCCAGGTATAAAAAAACCAAAATATCAAAAAAAAAAAAAAACCCGGATTGGAACGGTACTTGTGGACTGGTCCGATGGATATGCATGGAGTTTGTGCCTGTCTCACTCTCGCTTGATGATATACCTGACTGTTAGCTACCTAGCATAATTAATTATGTGGTATGACAGTGCTTTACAAGCTGCTAATACATCAAGACGTACGCTAGCTACTGATCGCGAGAGAAAAGGTATACATGTAGTACGTACACACGCACTGTATACATATGTACTATCTAGCTATATCTACTGTAGTGGTGGTGTGTGCGCTACTGTGATCACACAACTTTTAAGTAAAGACGGAAAGTAGTAATTAACTACATCGATGGAGATAGAACTAAAGGAGCAATAATCAAGCAATGGCAGGGACCAAGCTATACAGTGTGACGTACTGTGATCGGAATCTAGCTGGAAAAGGATGGATACTGATTGATCGGTATACGAGATTAGCTAGCTATAGATGGATGGATCGATCCGTGAATGTTACATCTAGCAGCAGCAAGCTAAGCTAGCTAGCTTCACTAATTTGGCTCGTGCGATAAATCGATCCATCGAGAGAATGTTCGATGTGATTTCCATTTCCCCCTGTCGATGGAAGCTACATATATATAGTTTCTTGCATGTTAAAGAGAGAGAGACATATTGCAAAAGGAAGAAACTGATCGACGGAGAGAGAGAGAGACTCTCCTTCGGTTCACAGATGTAAGTTATTTTTTACTTTTAACAGTACTCTCGATCTGTTGCAATATATACTTTGACTTTGTTTTTTGACTTTGTTTTTTTATGAATAATATGCCAGAAATAATTGAAATTACGTAGTATGAAAGTATCATGCGAGACAAATCTAATAACACTAGTTTTATGAAGCCAATCTATATAATTTTATACATATTAATGGACAAAGTTTAATTCAAAAGTTATATCCACACAGATCCTATGGTGACCTATATGATCTGTACATACTAGCAGCAGTGGTTGCTGCTTTATATATGTGAGCATGACTAGCATGGATGTGCGCGCCATCACCCGTATATTCATTCATACACACTTGTACATGCACGAATATTATGTCCACGTTTATAAAAAGGAGGTGGTATACCTGCATCTTGCTAGCTAATATCGCACGTTTTATGCATGCGTGCATGTGGTATATACACACGCGTGTGTCCTACACAAAAAAGCCATCCTGGTCCACCCATCTTTTCGACTCATCGAATACATGCATGCTTCTGAGGTGGACGTATGGCCGTCCACACAGGAATGGAAACACATGTCAATGCAGGGAAATCCCATGGGATTAATTTACGGTGGATCCGATCGTCGTGATGAGGTACCGGAGATAGAGAAGAGGCAGAGCGACGACGAGAAATGTGGTGACGGGTGGCGGCAGATCGAGGAGGCGAGTGGTGCCAGTGCCACCCTCGGCAACGGTGGATTGCCATCGGCGATGTTTTCGGATGGGCGATTTAGGGTTAAATAGTGGTGGAGGAGATGACGATCGAGGTTGGTTAGATTCAAATAGGCTATGGCTAACACAGATTTGACTTATATATAAGAAAAAAGCAGTCAGCTTGCTTATCAAGACAAGAGACAATTAACCCTCGTATAGTTTTCTATATAGCAGGACGATTCATCCCGACAAAGCTTTTATATATCAAGCTAGGTTGAAATCTAAATAAACTACTCCCTCCGTTCAAGTTTATAAGGTGTATTCTTTTGTTAATAGACCAAAGATAATACTAAAAGTGA
Source organism: Otatea glauca (assembly GCA_036346275.1). NCBI lineage: Eukaryota > Viridiplantae > Streptophyta > Magnoliopsida > Poales > Poaceae > Otatea > Otatea glauca. The sequence continues at coordinate 34,150,590 of CM070720.1, forward strand.
CTATATTACCTCTAATTATTATCTCTAAGGACTATATTCAATACGTGTATGTAGAGAATATAAATTAAAGATGGATATTTATTAGGGGTATAGAGGGAACATCACACTAATTTTATATTGAAATACGAAATACGTCTTATATTTATAGACAAGATCATAAAAAAAATACGCTTTATAAATTTGGACAGAGAGAGCCAGTAAGGGTGCGTTTGGTTGTCTGGATGAGGTTGGATGGGATATGACCATCCAGCCTGCATGGGATGGAACCATCCAGGTAGTTGTTTGGTTGGGTGGATAGGGATGAGCCAATTTTTTGTTTGGTTGGATGGATAAGAATGTGGATAGGATGAGTTAATTTTTTATTTGGTTGGATTGATAAGGATGGATGGGCTAGTTGTAATAAAGGTTTCGAGTTTCGGTTTGAAATTTTAGGATAAAATTTAAATTAAATTTGAATTTTTGGAGAAAATTTGACCAAATTTGATTTTTTTTGACAAAATTTGAACTTCTGGAAAAAAAATATCGAAATTTGAATTTTCGGACAAATTTTGAATTTTTCACAAAATTTGAATTTTCGGTCAAATTTTGACCGAAATTTGAATTTTCAGACAAGAATTTGACTAAAATTTAATTTGACCGAGTACACTTCGACGAAATTTGAATTTGACCGAGTACACCTCTTCATACAACAAACTGGATGAGTTAAATCAGGCCTTTTTTACGAGATGACTCATCCAAAGATCTTGAAGGAATATTCCAAAAAACTGGACAGCCATATCCCATCCATCCACCCAACCAAACAATTGGATGACTCTAAATTTAGGAACGGTCATATCCCATCCACCTTCCTCCACCCAACCAAACGCCACCTAAGATTGTGAACTTCGATGCACAGGTACAAACATGCATGCACCACCAAATTAAAGGTAGCTCTGAACCTAGCTAACAAGTGGTTGGAGTCCTACTGGTGTGGCACCTCAATCAACTTAATTACTAATAGTTGTCGTTTTGGATATCGATATGGTCCTAAAAACTTAATTTTGATCACTAGTTTCTATTATAATATATTTAAAAAAATATAATAAAATTATAATATTATAAAAGTACATTTCAAGACGAATCTACATATATGATTTTCATGGATCCAATCTAAATATTTAAAAAGATATCAATAGCTAAAGTTTTAAAAGTTTGACTACACGTATCCTAAACCGACAAGTTTTTGTGATTCGGAGGGAGTAGCTCTGGACTGAAGAAGGGTTTCAAAAACCGACAAAAACCGCGATTTTCGGCCATATCGCTACGGTTCGAGATTCAAGACCGGTTGGTAAACCGGTCTTGTTAAAAAAATTCAAAAAATTTGAAACATTTGAAAAAAAAAATTATGCGACGTAAACCGGTCGAAAATCGGTGAAAACCGCTCGATTTTCAAAGAAACCGAGCAAAAACCGCTCTAAGAAACATTCAATTGGTCAGATCTGTTTTCGATTTTTTATTTTTTTTCAAATTTTTTTATTTCTTAACCATACGGTTTCTGATGATTTTCGACTCGGTATTTTCGATTTTTGAATTTTGAATTTCGAGCAGTTTTTTCAAAAACGGTTTTTGAAACCTGGACTGAAGTTTGATTCAAACTGGTGATTCCTACCCGGCGTGCTTGTGATTATATATGTATGATCTCGGATCAAAAGATACCAAATCAAAAGAGAGAGAAGAAGAAGAAGATAAGGAGACGCACTGTTGAGCATTTATAAAAACTAGGCAGGTCGCTGGATAGTTGGCAAAGAAAGACAATGCACTCACTAAGAGCTGTAGCTAGTCGTAGTACCAGCAGTGCATATAGTCAATCGGAGAGAGACCCGAGAGTACGACCGGCCATACATCCAAAGACGGACAGAGAAAGCTAGCTAAGATCTAAAGCGATCGCGAGCTGAGCTTTGGTTGCTTTGTGGTCGACATACCGCGCGCGCGATGAAGCTAAGGTTGGTCGGGAAATTAAAGTTGCAGCGTGCTCGCGTGCATTATTGTGCCCATGGATCCATCCATCGATGGATGTTTGATTGATTGTTTGTACATGTTGTGTTGTACGTACGTATATGTGTTGGCCTGGCCACACTCTACAACACAAGCATGGATCGATGGATGGATCGATCTCTACACATGTAAATCATGCATCCACGGAGCCATATGCATGGTGATGGACAAAGGAAGCTGAAATGGGGCATCATGGTGTTTGAGCATCATGATTTTAAATACGTGAATTCAAATCATATTCGAGTATATTTTTCAAAGATTTTAGTTTTAAGGCATATATTCATCTATAACAATTCAAATGAAACACATACCTACAACCAAACTATCATAAAAAAAAGGAAAACTCTAGTTTGAATTTCAGTTCAAACTTGTTTGAACTAGTTAGTAAACTGATTAAATTACTCAGCATCATAGAAATTTCAAAAAGTATCGCGTAAAAATACTGTTTTGGATGATGAAGCCCGAGCACCATGGTACCCTTAGTAATTATACTATATATATATACACACACACTATACCTCTTCCCTTCTAATGGACTAACAAGCAGGGATACGTGACTGGGGAGTTTTTTTTTTAATAATACATTTTATAAAAGTAATTGCGACATTAATACGCGAATGTTTTTTTTTGCAAAAATAATACTTGTTCGCCAAACCGTATGACGAAATAGGAGTAATCGCCAGGTAGATGGGCGAAGACAATATTTTCGCCGAACCGTTGGGCGACAATACGTTAATTGCGTCGTTAGCATCACCCGGACAGAGCAAACTAATCGCGAAGCGACACGTGGCATTTTCGCCATATGGTTTGACTACAACTGGTTGTAGCCACATGGTAGTTGTAGCCAAACCATATGACGAAAATGCCACGTGTCGCTTCACGATTAGTCTGCTCTGTCCGGGCAATGCTAACGATGTAATTAACCTATTGTCGCCCAATGGTTCGGCGAAAATACTGTCTTCGCCTATCCCCTAGCGATTACTTCTATTTCGTCATACGGTTTGGCGAACGAGTATTATTTTTACAAATAAAAAATTCCGCATAGTTGCGATTACTTTTATAAAATATATTATTTAAAAAAAATCTACTGGGTGGTGTGCCCATACATGAGTATCTTGGACGTACGACTCAGCAAAGAAAGCAAGTTAATCAGACAAAACAAGCAGTACGTATACAAGCTAGCTATGAATTAAAGAAGATCCAGCTTGATCCTAACTTTACTCTTCCATCTTTCCATCTCTCTCTGCTTCTTTGCTTGCTTCTCTTGCAAATTATAAGACTAGACTAGCTAGGAATTCATGTATTGGACATGCATGTGATCGATCATGCGTTGGACAGTACGTGGTCTCGTGAATGAAATAGCTAGCTGCTTATTCTACACACGGCGGTAGAATAATATGTATATATACGTACATATGTATACATACGTATATACACACTATTCTACAGATGTTTATAGAATAAGCTATTCTACTCCTCAGTCAGTTAAGGCATATCGACTATGCCATGTATCTTAGTACTCAGCACGATGAGAATTGTTCAAGTTGACTACCAATTACGTGGCAAACCAACCAGGAAATGCATTTCCTCGTTTGCAAATGAATATTTTTTCTTTGTTTTAGCCATAACTTTTTATTGGCAGCTTCGATTCATAAAAGGTTTTCATCAGTAGGTTACTGATGACGAGAGGAAAAAAATGATATAAGTATCGCCAATCAACAATCATAATATATATCTCATAATTAGTGTATAAGTGTACCTAAAATGATAAAGTAGTATTTCAAGTTCGTTTAGGTGGTATTTCAGATGTGGGAGTAACTACTCTCGGGAGTAGAATGTGTGTGTGTATATATATAGAAAGCCTCTTTTCTACTCCCGGGAGTAGTTACTCCCTATGTTGTATCTCGTGCGACGAAGGGTATATACATGTAGTATACAAGGATATAAGACTAGCTAGGTCGTATGTATATTTTTTAGACATAATTCTTTTTATGTGCATATATGAAGGTATTTGCAAAATATGCTAAAAACTATGTACTCTCTTGCGATTTTTCCGTGTGTTTCACGTTAGAGTATCTTATAATTAGTATATAACTTATCCAAAGTGATAAAGAGTATTTCAAGTTCGTTTAGGTGGTATTTCAGATAGTAGAGTAGCTACTCCCGAGATATTAGCACAAGGAATATTGTATATAGGCTGCTGAACCCTCTGCATGATACTAAAATCTATCACAGGACAGCAAAATGACTATGAACTACTACTAGTCCGATGATAGAATTTACTATCCATACATATAGATTTTATTATCCACACACGCGTGTATGTATATTACTGGCAGTAAAATCAGATTTTTGTGGCGTTTATTGGCGAGACTTATACTATTATGTTCCTCTCATTGTCAGTAAGTTACTGGTGAAAACCGTTCGTGAATTAAAGCTGCTAATAAAAGGTTATGGCTAAAACAAAAAAAAGATTAATGTACAAATAAGGAAACACATTTACCAGTTGTATGTCCACGCTACTGATTGGTTTAGTAACACACCAAGCGGACGTACGTGAATGGTTTGAACGCGTCTTCGATGTTATGACCAGCGTGTAGCTGCGCGCACACGTAGAATAGCACTAGCACTATCGTATGTGTGTGTATATACATATATACAATATACATACATATATACCTATGTATATACACATACATATACATGTATATATACACACACATACATAGGGTAGTGCTAGCATCATAATTTTTAAAAATTCCTCAGACTTGGTAATTATCTAAAATTTTTATGGGAATATTATTGATGTGTCAGGATAATCCACAAAAAATTTAACATCGTTTAAACCATTTTTCGTTCGGTTGGATTTTACCGAGATTTTGGCAATTTCGGAAATCTCAGTCCAAAAAATTTTCGGATTTGAATTTTACTTTTAAAATTTTGTCCAAAATAACGAGATTTCGTCGAAATTTCGGATTTCAAAGGGTGACAAGATTTAAACCGAAAACAAAATTTGAAACCTTGCGCGGCACTGCCCATTAACCCAATCGTCATTGTTTCTTCTCTTTCTATTATTGGGTTACTTCAAGGGAAATTCCGGTAAAAAAAATAAAGAAAAATATATAAATTTGATCAATGTAACGCCAATTCACACTGAATATCTACATTTTAAACACACCATTCTCTTTTTTTTTACTCTTCCGTACCTGGCACGGGCTTAGGTGAATTGGACTACCAAAGATTCAAATTTCGTTTTCGGATAAAATACCGCCCCTGGCCAGATTCCGAAATTTCGGCGAAATTCGGGTATTTCGGATAAATCTCGTTCGAAATTTAAAAACAAAAATTCAAATCCGGTTTGTTTTGTATCGAGAAAAAACGAAATTCGCCGAAAAATACCGAAATTTCAGGCGAAATACCCGAAATTTTAGTTTTTTTGCAACGGAAAAAAGTGGATCAAACGATGTTGACAAATTTTTAAAAAAAATTTGGAGAGTCCTGACACATTTATGATATTTCCATAAAACTTTCAGATTATTCTGAACTCTGTGAAAATTTTAAAAATTCAAACATTGCTACTGTCCTGATAAAACGCTGATCGGCAATTTTGAACCGAATGCAAAATGGTTCAAACTAAAAATTTGAATTTTTTTTTGCATGTTTATGATGTATCTCTAATGCTCTCATAAAATTTTCAGATGATGATCAAACTGTATGAATGTTTGAAAATTCGATAAGTACTACTGCGCTGTTAAAAGGCTTACCGGCAAACTTGAACAAAATGAAAAATTATCTAAACCACGTTAAAAACTTTTGAAAATTTTTGTGGATGGTTCTGATGTAACATTAATATTTATTTAAAAATTTTATATGATTATCATTCTCAAATAAGTTTTAAAAATTCAGACAGTGCTGTGTCCTGATAAAAGTCTGATGATCAATACATAGATTTGCTTTAGCAATAAAAAAGCTTAAAATTTTTGAAAATTTTACAGAATGGTGATAAGGAAGTTCTTAATATCTCATAAAAATTTTGAATCATAATCACACTCCAGTGAATTTATAAAATTCTTACAATGCACAGTACCATTTATGTTCTTTTCTTTTTGATTTTTGAAATATAATATAACAAAGGAAGTTCAATGCTTACATAGATTTGATTGACCAAACAAACAAAGTTTATTTTTTTTAAAAAAATTATATAATGGTACTGAGCCAATTATTAATCTCTAAAAAAAATTTAGATCATAATCACACTCAATAAAATTTATAAAATTCTGACAATGTAACTGTCCCAATTATGTTCATTTCTGTTTTTTATTTTTTAAAGATAAAAAATAAAGTTAAATTATTTTGAAATTTTTTATGTATGATCCTAAACTACTAATGATAGTACCATAAAATGTTCAGCTTATTATCAAGCTTGTACAATTTTATAAAAATCTTACAGTGTTTCTGCAAAAATTTTAAAATGTCTAAAAAATTTGGTTTTTCAACAAATTTTCATAGGATGTGACTTTCCTAAGGGTTATTGGACCAAATCCGGTCAAATCTGCCCCTAAAAGTTTAAAAACCGGCCAGAAAACACGAAATGTTGGCGAAATTTCGCCGAGGAAAACCGAAATTTCGGGTTACTATTGCAATTTCAAATTTTTCCCCTGCCGGTACTTTAGATTTCGGGGTGATCCGAAATCCGAAATTTTGCCGAATTTTGACGAGATTTGGAATCTTGCACCTACCTACCTATCTATCACTGACAGCACTCTGGCCCATTTGTCTACAGCTGTGGGCTTAGTTCGATTTTGAAAGCCCATTTCTGTACTGGACTGGGGCATCAATAAGTACTCCATGAATATTCGATCATCATGTCATGTCGTGTAATTAATTTTTCTTTTTTTAATAATTAATGGGTATAAATCTATGAACACCCTCCTAGGATGTTATATGTCATCTTATCCATCCATCTTCATCTTTCTCCCTTCCCTACTCACTGTCCCCACCTCCGTTCCTTTCTCTCTAACACAAAAATTAAAATTACAGCCGGAGGAAGTACGATGCAGCCGGTCATCTCAATTAATTCTGGCTATTCAATATATATGTTGATTATTCAAGATTGCACCCTCCGCTTCACAATGTTTGTTTATGTTGTCGAGTATCTGTGTTTCAAAATGTTTGTCCATCGAGGAAATCAAGAGAGAAGTTACTGTCGTACATGCAGTGACACAAGAGATGATATATGCGAAATTTGTGCAATTTCGAGCGGCATGCAAAAAAAATTCCCAAAAGTTAGGACATGCAAACGATGAAGGCCTGGAACTGCATGCCCATGGAAACGGATCGAGCAATTAGCCATGACTAGCTAGCACCTACTAGCTAGCTTGGCATGAAAAGTGTATATACTAGCTAGCTGACTAGTTTGTACTCCATATGTATAGTTCGTACCTTGCAATTGGTGTGTCGATCGATCTTGAGTCTTGACGTACACTTGGACTTATCGGCCGGCCGATCTATCGATGCCTAGCTTGATACATGTCGTTGCACGACTAATGAATGGTTTGTACGTACGTACCAAATTTATTTAATCAGCTAGCTAGCTAGCTAGCTGGAGAAAATGCGATTATATTATATAGCTAGTAATGCAAGATATATATGGACGCACGAGACGGAGATGATGCGAGTCGAAGATCGATGTAATGATCTATAGAACATACATAATATATAGAGAGAGGGAGTGGGAGAGGGCAAGCTAGCTGGAAAGAGAGAGTATACTGAGAGGGACGAGCATGAAGCATATGCATGGTGTAATGGAGCCAAGGAATTAAGGTACCGGTCACGTCATGCGTGCATGATATGAGGCACCGCGCGAATGTCGCAAATAATACCTACTAGTTAGCACATTATATATGAAGTATTGTGGCTGTGCACCACGTACATCAACAAGAAGGCGACATGCATTTAGACGGCCGAGCATATATAAGCACTACCCAGATAGCTAGCTACTTTTGCAAAATCTGGCAACCTAGGAATCTCTCTCGTTTCTTATTTCTTCCTTTTCCTTTCTTAATTTCTTCTCCGGGATAGGGGTAGTATTTGTGCAACTAACGTACATATATAATATCTATAGGAAAATGGTTCTATACTTTTGAGAGTACAATACGTACTCCCACTTCTCATATATCGTTTAAATAAATAAGTTATACGTCTTTATCTTTTTTTTAGCATACTCTAATAATGATTATAAGATACTCCAAATTGAGTTCCATGAGAAAATTCACCGAAGTCATCTTTTTGTAGCATAAAGTTATATATATACTCTTTCTACATATGGAAAAAGGTATATAGCAAAAAGAAAGAACTCCCGATAATTTTTTTTTCAACCATGACGCATTTGACTATCTTAGAATTTGTATTGAAGTATACCAAAAGTGTAAAAGAATATAACACATTCGTTTAAGTGGTATATTAGAAGTTATATATACACACACACTAGAAGACTTTTCCGTACTCCCGGGGGTACATACTCCCACTTCAAATATACCACTCAAACGAATGTGTTATACTCATTTATCACTTTCAGTATACTTTAATAATAATTTCAAGATACTCCAATGTGATTTGGTTAAAAAAATTTCATTGAAACCCTTTATTTTTTGTTATATACTCTTTTCCATATAAAAAAGGAGTATATACACAAAATTATGCTATAAAGAGTAGCCTTTGGTGAAATTTTTCAAGAAAAACACTTTGCAGTATCTTAAAATCAATATTATAGTATGCTCAACTGGATAAAAAGGTAGAACAACATCATTTAAACGGTATATAGAATGTGGGAGTCCATACTCCTAAGGGCATGGAACCATTTTCATGTGTGTGTAAAATACATTCTACTCCGTGAGTAGTTACTCCCACCTCTGATATACCACCTAAAAGACTTGAAATACTCCATTATCACATTTGGTACACTCATATACTAATTATAAGATACTCACTACTACAGAAAAGGCCATCACAGATGGTTCAATTTTGAACCGTCTATAAAGCATGTGTTTGTTATAATACGACGCATCATAAACGGTTTTTGAACTATCTATGAAACACCTATCATAGACGGTTTTTAACCGTCTGTGATAATAGGCTATCACAGACAATTTGTATCAAGAACCATCTGTGATAGTCTATTATCATATCAGTGGAATGATTTACAGGCATAACAGAAAGTTAAGTACCTCCTCGCATCTGTGAGAACAAATGTTGATGGATTCCAAGGTAAAATCCAATTCCGTCCACACATTACTATAGAAATGGTCATCTGGGTCAGTTATTTTTCGTCATCTGGGTCGGTTTTGGTGGCAATACAAAGTCCTTAGACAGGAATGAGGAGCGGCTATCATGGTCGGTTTTCGCCCGATACAGATATACTGTCATCTGGGTCAGTTTGGTGCTCGAAACCGACTGAGAAGATAAATTATCTCTATCGGTTCCACAATCAGAACCAATAGAGAAGTCCTATTATCTCTATCAGTTCCGAACGTTGAACTGATAGAGATAATACATAAATCTCTATCGGTTCGACACTCAGAACCAACAAAGATAATACATGAATTTTTATCGGTTCGGCGCTCAGAATCGATAGAAATGTCCTCCTGTTCTCTATCGATTCTGAGCATCGAAACAATAGAGATAAATCCATCCTGGTTCCAACACTAGATCACAGTACACATATATATCACATTCACAGTATCATACAATACACATATAATAGTATGTAGAAAACAAATATACTTAACATTACACATATCACATTCATAGTATATAACACCTAGGTTTACATAGACAAATAGGAATACACATTAACAGTATATAACATTGTTTACATAGACTAATATAAGCCTGTTGGATCTCTAAACCTACCGTCCTTCGCTATAACGTCTGACCAGTACCATGTGCATACGTTGTCTGCTATTCTGTTGAAATCTTTTTTTTATAGGATCTTGCGGGTGATATCGAGCTACTGCAAAATATAAAGTAGTGCACTACTTGATTTTTAAAATTTATATATGTAAAAGGCTGAGTGTATTATGCATGTAAATACGTTAGCGAAAAGGTCTGCGCCACCGACCAAGATCATCATGCAATGTTGCTCGCTGCCTCATCATCTTGCAAAACAAATCAATTGTTGAAAAACATAATTAAAATCCTATAACAGTCATAGGCTTATGTTGTATGGTGCGATACTCACAGCATCCAGGTTCGTATAGTAGAAATATCGACGACTTGCCTGTTGTACAAAAAGAACACATCGTTGAAACTCATAGGGAATATCCCATCCTTCTGGCGGTGGGATTGGCCCCTCGATACCTCATATGGAAGTTAGTGTGACGCTCGACACCATCTGCCTCTTTGGCCTTGTTAATGTACCATCCATAGAGCAAGCGAGCGACATAGGGTAGAGCATTCAATTGGTTGCTTAGGAGAAGGGGTTGTCCATGTTTGTACCCCTTTTTTCAGGGGGCTCTGTGGCCTTCTGTTTTTCAGGGTGTTCGGTGTCCTTTATCAACTTTGCCTTGCAGAAAGAGTCTCTGAGTTCTCATGTGCTTCTTTGGTCAGCGACTTAGTCCTTTTGTACACCAGGTTACACTTCATTCCAGTCGACTTGGACAGAGGAGTCGTGATGGTGGTGGGAGCAGGTAAAGGTACGATAGGCATAGAAACCTACCAAGCACATGCATATGTAAGTAGGTACACGTGTTGCAGTACTGAAAAGATCGAGAAGACGTGTAGGATTTTTACCTTGAGTAGTACGATACCTGTCGTAGGCCACTTGATGAACAACATCCATGCTTGCCCGAGAGTGGTGATATCTTCGTTTGGCGGGAACTCCAACACATGAGACAAGAAGTCATTGTGGACATAGTCCACCTGAACCCTCATGTAGCCCTTTCCCAAAGGGTCAACATGCACTATGTCAGTCTCCTTGCATAGAAATTCTACCCCGTGTCCAACTTCAATGGGAAATCCGTCTTCGAGCACGACGACAATGTAGTATGTTAGATTTCTTACAATGGCGGAGACGATCTGCGTGGTCGTGGGGTTTGGAACTACAAGCCGACTGTCGAGGGTTTTCTTTGTCCTCGTTAAAACCCAGTCGCGTGCCCGCTCCTCACATATCTCGAAGCAAGCCATCGTCGTCCTGGAGAGGGCACACTCATCGGCTAGTCACGCTCACTCTGCCTTCTTCCCTTCATAGCCGGTGGAACCGATGTGATACGTGTGTGTTGAGCCTTTAGATAGCGATGTTCTTTCTCTCTCAGGTCCTGCCCCTAGGTCGTTCTCTTCATCCTATTGAACTCCTCCCAAACATCAGGAGTCATAAATGGATACTTTTCGAAGGGAGTATGGCCTTTTAGCACGTACTCAGTCATCATGATAACCCTGAAGTGACTCAAAGACACACCAATTCTTTTCCAGGCATATGATCTCGCTTTGCTTTCATGTTCCTCTGGTATAATCTATTTCCCATGTCATTGCAACATCGAAAAGGGTTAGAGCATTTCATGATTAGGTCACAGGTTGAGAGAGAAGAATTATTGTGTTACATTAACTTCGTTTCACTGCTGATCCTTCTGCTCGGTACTAATACCCTTCCTCTAGTTCGGAACTGTGATCGGCACTCTCTCCCTCACCAATTGGTTCAGAAAATATCAGCACCCCGCCTTACACTTGGGAGGATGTAAGTTCAAGCTCCATTAGTTTTGGTGATTGGTTTAATATTAATATTTAATCATTGTTTAATGACAAATCTAATCATTATGAGACTAACATATTTTATTAAGCTATATTCTTATTAGTCTCATATTTGGATGGAAAATGGAAAACCTAAGGTATGCACGTGTATTCACTTTATTATCTTAATGCATACTTAGGATTCAAGTTAAAATATGAACTCTTCCATTGCTTTAGTCCAAATATGTGCATTATGTTCCTAATTCATATATTACATGAATGCACACATCTAGGGGGAGTTTATAATTTAACTTGTTGTTTCAATAGTATTGATCCATGTCTTATTGCTAAATAACATATAAAGGATCAAGACTTTGAAACAATCATTTGAGTATATATAACTTGTGTAGTTATAGTATACTCATGCAAATATAGAATAAACTCATATGCAATCTAAGATTGATTATGCGTATATTGATTCTATGATCAATTTGCTATATGCACATACTTAATGAAGTTTATTCTATAGTTGATGGTCTAAATATTGATCCCATTTCCATCACTCAAACATATATGGATCATTACTAACCATCACATTGAGTATATGAAACTTGGGTAGTTATATATACTCATGTCAATTTAAATGAGTTTAAATTGAGTCCGACTGTCTTTCAATCAATCAAAGGGCATTTCATCATGTGTTGATGGTGTTCCTTGTTGATTAAAGACAAGCGAAAAGTTCTTGAGTATAATGAAGCATTAGTTGCATCAAAGTACTCAAGACAACAATTAATCATTCAAATTGATTTGGGTTGTGCTCAATCGATCTTGGAGGCGTCCATTATGTATTAATGGAGTGCGGTGATGATTGAGACAACCGTATTTGTTGGACTAACAATCTTCTATGAGTTGTGAATTAGGTTGAGTCCAAGATAATGAAGAATTGGGAAGAAGAAGAAGTCATCATGTGTTGATGAGCTTCAAGAGGTGATCCCGAAGTAAAGAGAAGAGCTAGAAGGTTCATCATGTGTTGATGAACAAGATAAAGAAGATGTGATCTTGGAGAGAAGATGATTGGATATCATAAAAGCTCCAAGTGGATCGCTAGAGGCAAAGGTATAACTAGCTAAGGCTAAGGATGTTTTCCTAGTCTTTTACCGGTCTCAGTGTTTGGATGGGAGACCGGATTGCTGTTAGGTGTCGTACTATTAAGAGGGGTTGAGTCTTTTAGCTTGAACTTCATCATGTGTTGATGAACTTAATCTGGTTCACTTTAGCTCACTCTCTTGGTTTGGTTTTTGCATAGAGCTAACCATTTGGCATGTGTTGCAAATGGGTGAAGCTCGTGCGTTGGATTTTGCATGAGCTAAGAATTTGCATGTGTTGCAAATAAAGGAGTTCATGCTTGCTTCTTAATTGAATCTTATTTGATTTGGTTTTTTGCATGAAGCTATGGATTTGCATGTGTTGTAAAATGGGAGATAGCTTATGCAATATTGTTTATATGGTCATTGCTTGGAGCTAAGTTTTGCATGTGTTACAAAAGGAGAGAGCTCAAGCAATTTGGTTTAAAGCGGTTGCATGGAGCTAGAGATTTGCATGTGTTGCAAATAGAGAGCTCATGCACTTGAGTTTGAACTGTGGTTTGCATGGAGCTAGAGATTTGCATGTGTTGCAAATAGAGAGCTCATGCTTTGGTGTTTTAGCTTGTGATTGGATCATGTGTTGATTATCACAAGGCTAAGCTTGGTTTGGATGCAAAATGTGTTTTTGCAAAGTGTTGACTTGTTATTTGCAAATATGTTTTGCAAATAAGCTGGAAGTTATGAGGTTCGATCCTAGAGCATGTGTTGGCATTTGCAAATGTGTTTTGCAAAGTGTCGGGATCATGAGTTGATCCTTACATGGCTAAGAGGGTTGATCTCATAAGTTCTCGGTTTATTTGTGAATGTGTTTTGCAAATAAGTTGGAGTTGCTATTTGCAAATGTGTTTTGCAAATGAACTTGAGATTATGAGTTTCGATCCTAGAGCATGTGAATAGGGTTTGCAAATGTGTTTTGCAAATTGACTTGATCATGTGTTGATCATCACATGGCTAAGAGGGTTGATCTCATAAGTTCTCGGTTTATTTGCGAATGTGTTTTGCAAATAACTTGTGATTAATGCGATTATTTGGAGTATGTGATTAACATGTGCAAATGTGCTTTGCATAGTATTGTGATCATGTGTTGATCCTCACATAGCTCAAAGAATAAATCTTTATTGATGTTTGATTTGAAGAGAAAAGATTTCTGTGAAAAATCTTTTCCTGTCTGGAAATCCAAAGCCTACCGACGTGTTAAGGCGGTAGTACACTTTATCTTGCGCATACCGCTTATGGGAGCTGTACTGTCGCTCGGCCGGTACTACCGCCATTGTGCTGTCGGTAGTACCGGAGGTCCGGTGCTACCGGGCTATGGCCGGTAGTTCTTTTCAAGAGAGTGGATTTTGTGTTCGGTTGAAGGTCGAAACTACCGCGGTAGATGGGCGGTACTATCGGAGGTGCGGTAGTACCGGGCCCAAGACACTGGTAGCTATTTTCTAGAGTAGTGTGTTTTTGGAGTTTGCGCTGAAGTCGGTAGTACCTTTGTGTGGCCGTCTTGCCGCTAAAGCTGATACTACTAGGCTTTACTGCGGTAGTCTTGAGTTTCTCTTATAACGGCTAGTTTCCTAGCCGTTGGTGGAGGCCATACTCTACCGCCCCTATATGGGCGAGTCTGGGATATCTTTGAAAAATGCCCATCTTGCCCCCCAATGGCTAGATTTCGTGTGGGGGGCTATAAAAGGATGTCAAGGGTTGGCATATGGGTGTGCTGATTTTGGAGAGAGTTTGTGGGAGTTGGTTGCATGTGTTGCACTCTCTAATTTGGTATTTGAGCTAAGAGTGAGCCCTAATTGCATGTGTTGCAATTAGGAAGTGGATTGAGGTCCTCTTGTGCATGTGTTGCACTTGAGGAGGATCCTAGTGCATGTGTTGCACTTAGGAGATCACCATTGTACATGTGTTGTACTTGGTGAGGTTCAAGCGGAAGGCTTGACTTGTTACTCTTGGAGATTGCCGCATCCTAGACGGCGTAGAGCGTCGTGCGCGGTGAGCTTCTCAACGGAGGTTGTGAGAAGTCCCGGCAAAGTTTGTGAAGGTTGGAGCTCGCCTACCCGGGAGGGAAAAGGAGCTACCACTAGTGGATTCGAGGTGGGTGCTCAATTCGTGGAGCCGGTCCAATGTGTTTGGGCTAACCTCAACGTGGACTAGGGGAGACCGGCAAGTCTCCGAACACCACGGTAAAAAGTATCGTGTCTCTTGTGCTTGTATTGTGTTTGTTATTTATGTTCAAGCAATTTATATTCATAGAATTAAATTGATTGATTGCTTGTCTTTAGAATTGCATATTATTGTTAGAAACATAATTAGTTAGTGCACATAGTAAGCCTAGTTGATTTATGCTTTAATTGTCAAAACCTTAGTTTATCGCTTTCACATTCATATTTGTTAAGGTTTTGGTATTAGGATAATTAGGGGTGAATTGCTTTGTAGAAATTGGCGAGAGAATTTAAAAAGTCGCCTATTCACCCCCCTCTAGTCGGCATCTTCGACCTTACAGAGGACCCGTGCAAACCCCCCGTGGCATCAAATTGGAGAACCTACAGCGTTCTCTCTGTGGCCCCTTTATTTGGTCCTCAGGCCTTTCTCACCTTACTCGACCCCTCAGCATCACCTTCTATTCAGTCGGGCAATGAGTTGGTACTCTCTTTTTGTGACATTGTAAAAATTGAAATTGAAGGTCATATACACACTAGAAATTTAATCATTCAATCTACTCAAGCTAGAAATTTTCTTGATTGCAAAAGCTACAACCTACTCAAGCTACTCAAGTATAGAGACTACAATCTATTCAATCATTCATCGAAAATTAAGATCATTTCACTGTTCAAATGATCAAAATTTAGATTGTGTACTGTTCAACCAAGCAGATGATCATCAAACTAGGTACTAAAGATAATGATCAACCTAATCAATATTAAGATATAATCAAATGAATATTAAAATAAGTACTGAAGAGAATGATCAAGCTCAAAGACAGTGAAGCACAAGCAATACTTTCTAGCATCAACAGGCAATAATACTTTCTAGCATCAATAGGCAACAATACTTTCTAGCATCAATAGGCAATAATACTTGCCGCGGGTGAAAGTTCAGGCTCCATTAGTTTGGTTTTGGTGTTAATGACAAATCTAATATTGAAACTAACTATTTTGATAATCATAATATTGATTAGTCTCAATTGTTAATTAATAACATATCCTTTTATGAGACTAACTCTTTTGTTAAGCTTAACTCTTATTAGTCTCTTTTGGATGAAAAAGATGGAAATATCAAAGGTATGCATTCAAGTTCATAGTATCATATCTTGTTGCATTCCTTGGATATAATATTCATGATCATATTGATAAATCTAAATATGAGACTAACTCTTTTATTGAGTATATCTTTGGTTAATCTCATCTCATTGAAAAATGAAAATACTAAAGGTATGCATCAAATACAACTCCATTATTTCTAGATGCATTACCTAGATTCAAGATAAAAGATGAACTCCACCGTAGTTTCAATCTTAAAATGTGTATAATGTTTCCAATTCTATATATACATGAATGCACACATTTAGGGGGAGTTCATGCTTTATCTAATGTTTCAATAGTATTGATTCCTTTCATCTTGCTACAAATTTAAAGGATCCTTACTTTAAAACAACCCATTGAGTATATTTAACTTGTGTAGTTGTAGTATACTCATGGAAATATAGGATAAATTCTAAAACAAACAAAAATTGGATATGTGCATATTGATTCAAGTTCAATTATTTGTATGCACACATTTAATAGAGTTTATTCTATAGTTGATGGTATTAAGAGTATTGATCTATTTCCACCACTCCAAAATAATTTGGATCATTACTTAGTAACCATCAAAATGAGTATATGAAACTTGTGTAGTTAATATATACTAATGTCAATTTAAATGAAATTTAAATTGAGTCTGGTTGTCATTCAATCAATCAAAGAACACTTCATCATGTGTTGATAGTGTTTCTTCGTTGGTTAAGGACAAGCGGAAAGTTCTTGAGTATAATGAAGCATTAGTTGCATCAAAGTACTCAAGACTCCTTTAAATTATTCAAATTGATTAGGGTTGTGCTCAATCGATCGTGGGGGCGTTCGTTATGTGTTAATGGAGTGCAATTGATGATTGAGGCAACCATGTTTGTTAGACTAACAATCTTCTATGAGTTGTAAAGTAGGTTGAGTCCAAAAAAATAAAGAATTGGGAAGAAGAAGAAGTCATCGTGTGTTGATGAGTTTAAAGGATGAATCCCGGAGTGAAGTGAAACTAGAGAAGGTTCATCATGTGTTGATGAGCAAGAAGAAAGATCTCGACTTAGAGAGAAGATGATCGGTCATCATGAAAGCACCAAGTGGGATTGCTAAAGGCAAAGGTATAACTAGCTAGGGCTAAGGATGTGTTCCTAGTCTTTTACCGGTCGGCGGTATGACCGCACCCCCTCCGGTATGACCGAATTTTCTGAGTAACGACCAGTTTTTTAGCTGTTGGCCTCTGAGGAGCGGTTATACCGGCCCTAGGGCGGTATGACCGGGTTTTCTAGGCATTTTTGCCTAATTTGCCCCCCAACAGCTAGTTTTTTCTTGTGGAGGCTATATAAGGAGCCTGGATAGCATTTGGAGCTTGATGTAGTTTTAGAGAGTTCATTGCTCTTTGTGGTTGAGTTGTGCACATGTTGTACTCTCCAATTTAGTTTTTGAGCTAAGAGAGAGCTCTAATTGCATGTGTTGCGATTAGGAGAGGATTGAGAGTCTCTTGTGCATGTGTTGCACTTGAGGGGAGCCTTGTGCATGTGTTGCACTTGTTAATCACCATTGTACAAGTGTTGTACTTGGCGAGCTCAAGCTAGAGAGCTTGACTTGTTACTCTTGGTGTTTGTCGACACCTAGACGGCGTGTGAAGGTGTCGTGCACGGTGACTTTCTCAAGGAGATTGTGAGAAGGCTCGGCAAAGTTGTGAAGGTCGGAGCTTACCTACCTGGAGGGGGAAAGAGCTAACACTAGTGGATTCGAGGTGGGTGCTCAATTTGTGGAACCGGTCCAAAGTGTTTTGGGCTTGCCTCAACGTGGATTAGGGGAGACCAGCAAATCTTTGAACACTACGATAAAATATCGGTGTCTCTTGTGATTTGCATTCTATTCTTTATTTATACTCATGGAATTTATATTTATAGAATTGATCGTTTGATTGCTTGTATCTAGGATTGCAAATTATTGTTAGAGATATAAATAGTTAGTGCACTTAGTGAGCCTAGTTGACTTAGGCTTTAATTATCAAAACCTTAGTTTATCATTTTCACATCTATTATTATTTAGGTTCTGACATAAGGGCACTTAGGTGAGATTTTAATTAATCGTAGAAAAAAATTTATAGCCGCCTATTCACCCTCCTCTAGTCAGCATCCTCGATCTTACAGCGGGAGAGGACGACGGGGGAGAAGGAAGTCATCAAGGAGGAGGAGGATGCCAAGGAGGAGGAGGAAACCGAGGAGGAGGAGGAGGAGGCCAGGGGCGAAGGAGATCGCTGAGGAGGAGGAGAACGTCAGGGGGAGGAGGTCGCCAAAGGGGACGAGGTCATCAACACTGGGGCAAGGGTTTGGGAGAGACGGTGCATACGAGAGGAGATGTGATCGAGCAGGTGAGAAGGGGAAGAGACAGGAGGGTGAAATTTTATAGGGGACCTCTCTATCGGTTCCACACTCAGAAGCGATAAAGAAGTATCATTATCTCTATCGATTCCGAGTGTTAAACCGATAGAGATTGACATATTATCTCTATCGGTTCCGAGCGTTGAACCGATAGAGATGCACTAGTTATCTCTATCGATTTCTATCATTGAATAGATAGAGATAATACGTGAATATCTATCGGTTCAATACTCGAAACCGATAGAGATAATACGCCTCTATTGGTTCTGAGTATGGAACCGATAGAGATAAATACACACTTTTTACTTGAACAGTACTAGATATAGAAAACAAACATACTTAAAGGAGTATACATGTATTAGCTCTTTATTTACAATACACGCATGTAATTTGTTCTATGTGTGTCATCGTCACCGCTAAGACATGTCCCATCTACAAACGGAGGTATTCATCGAATTGGTTGTACTCTTCTTCATCTACGATATTTTTAACTCCAACGATCCACCTCTTACCATGAAAGATGACGTGCAACCTCGGATTGGCCAGATCACGCACGTAAAAGACTTGAGTTGCTTGCTTCGCAAGGACAAACAGTTCCTCTTCGTAGGCGAGTCTATTGAGATCTACAAGAGTAAAACCTCTCTTGTCGACCTTCACACCATGTGAAAGTCTGACCCACTTAGATCGAAACAATAGAACGTGGTATATTCCATAATCGAGTTCCCATATTCTTCGATCATCCCATAATAAGAGTTTATTGCGATTGAGGATTCTCTTTTTGAGTGATCATCTATGTTCACACCACTATTTTGAACTGTACTTTTTGCATTTTGACTTTCAGTGTAAAAGGAGTAGCCATTAATATCATACCCTTGCCATGTCTGCACATTAAATCTTGGTCCATCAACCAACCATTTGATATCCTCACTGATATCCGCTTTGCAACCCGAGAACAATGGTTTGGCATCGTCTTCTATCAAGCTTTTAAAATTTTCAAACTCTCTTTCTGTGTAATTTCCCTCCGCATCCCACAACATTTGATCTAAATTATTCTCCTTAAACATATCACGCTGCAAATCATGATCGAGTTCCAGCATGTTTTCGTTGCATACCAGAGTGTTAGTACTTGTCTCCCCATGATGGATCCAACGCGTGTAATTTCTCACGAAGCCACGTCGAATCAAGTGGTCTTCAATTTGAGCTAAGTTGTTAAATCTCCTGAGATTGGTGTAATCAAAGCAAGGACAATATACGAAGTTTACTCCCCTCTTGACTTGTCTTCTTGGCAATTTTTTTGAACTCCTTAACATCTCTCTGAAATTCAGCACTCACATGGCTTTTCTGATACATCCATTCCTCACAGTCCATCTGCAATTAAACTAGGCACACTAAATTAAGAAAAAGCTGAAGCTACAGCTAGCTAATATTGAGATATTATTTAATTACCTTTGCAAACTAGAGGATGGGTTTCTAAGATATATAATTTACTCACTATACCGTCTTCCCTAGTTACGAGCTTTCAATTCTCTAGTTAGGAGACATACATTTACAACATCAACAATGATATCGAATTACCTAGTGCAAAATTGAAGAGATTTGAAGGAATTCTCACCTTTTGAAGAAAATCACAAATGAGGGCAAATTGAGGGGAAATCTCAAGCTAGAGCTTCAACTTTACCCCTTTAACATCCATCCCCAAGGATATCATAAATTCTCACCCCCAATTATTGCTTCCAACTATAGAGTATGTTGTGTTTTTGGGGCGATCGCGGCTATTTTGACCTCTAGACCAACAACAGAGGAGGGTCCAACCTGAAGGTTATTGGACATGCACATCACGCTCGGTTCCGAGATCAGAATAGACTGTGATATATGTACTATAACGATTGGTTCAAACCTTATAAACCAATCTTGATGACCATCATTATCACTATTGGTTCATATATAAGAACCGATAGTGATACACAGAATATCACTATCGGTTCTGACCTGGCAACCGATAGTGATAACGATAGTCATCGCAATCGGCTCTTCACTATCGGTTTTGAGGTTAGACCTATAGTGTTATTTCACACCCACGCCGAATCATTTATCACTATATATTTTTCTTGAAAAGTTGGGAACCGATCCAGATGAAGAGATAGTGTTGTATTATTCTGTAGTAGTGATAGTTCATCTTGAAAGTTGTCATGCTCTGATTTATCTTCCACTTCATCCTCATCTCCAAATGAGAATACCATAGGCAGCCTATTTTCACTCTGGTCTTGTGCAGGAACAGGATCATTTTGATGGTTCTCTATTTCATCAAATATAGAGTTGATTAAGTCATCGTATATGCGTTGGTCTACTCGTATATGCGTTGGTCCATATACAAGCAAACCAACGCATATGCGGTGACTTAATCAACTCCATATTTGACAAAATAGAGAACCATCAAAATGATCCTATTCTTGCACAAGACTAGAATGAAAATAGGCTGCCTATGGTATCCTCATTCAGGGATGAGGATGAAGTGGAAAACAAAATCAAAGCATGACAACTTTTAGAATGAACTGTGAATAGAATTAGATTTTTCCTTGGAATCCATCAACATTTGTTCTCATAGATACGATGAGGTACTTAACTTTCTGCTATGCCTATAAATCATTCCACTGATATGATACACTTTTCTTTAGAACATTGTAGTAGGTTGTCAAAACAAGTTAAACCAGATGTATGTCTTTCTTATGATAAAACATTCATAAAGTAGAGTAGTCTATCCATCTCTTTAAACCTTATTATGCAAATTTTGATATAAAAAAAATAGAGATTGGAATGGTGAAAGAACATGTGAAAGAAGATCTTGATAAGCAAGTGGATTAGTAAAAGGAGATTGAGAGATTTGTTTCTTTTATGGCGACATGTTTTAAGGGCATTTTTAGCTTCTAGATCACTTATAATTTGATTATGGGAAGTCTCGGCACATGAAGTAAAGGTAATTAAGGAGATAAACAACTATAGAATATATATTCCCCATCCAGATCTTTATTGCAAAAAAGAAAAGAAATTTCTTATGTCATAATTGTACAAATAGCAAAGGATATGGCCACTTAATAAGTGACAAGATTTACAAATGTGTAGCAAACTGTTAAGTAAATGCAAGCTTGTCCAAGAGTTGTTACTTAAATAAAGAAAATAAAAAAGTGCATTAGCTAGGGAAAAAGTGTTTTACAGTAGCTGCGAGATGGTGTTCTTTACACCATGTTTCCTTTTATCAGAAAGTGTCAGCATAAAGATAGCACACCTTGCTTTAATTTAAAAAATTTATTTATCTGCTTTCTATTCAAGGATACCTCCTAACCTTTAAAGTAAGCAATAGTAGTATAGTTACATATAAACTGAAGTATACAAGTAAATTATCCTACCAACAAAAATAAAACATCTTAATAAAAGGCACAAAATTGTATTACTCACAAAATGCAATTCATATATTTTACTCGAACCATCTTATCTCTTTACCAGTCAATCATCCTATTAGCTTGCAACCATTGATGACTATAATGAAGTAAAAAGCTGTTGATGGCTATAATGAATTAAACAACACAACTTTGATTAAATCCAGAATAAATAGTGGATCAGCTCAAAAGAAAACATTTTTGCTACATCTGTCTAATAACATCACACTTCCTAAAAGATGTACTAAACAACCAATAAGGGATGCGCTATTAATTTCAGAATGGATTAAAGGGACAAATAAGGACCTTGTTTTCCTTTGTCAACATGTTGACCTGGATGTTGTGACATCTTATAAACAGATCCTTCATGTCATATAATCCATGTCAACATTGTAAGTGTATCGTCATTTAATCAATCTACATCACAATGGCTCCTAAAGTTATTAAGAAGTTGATGTGTATTTTAGGTACATAAATGAACCATATGATATATTTATCATTTCAAGTTCAGAGAAATTCAGTCTGCAAGATGAACATGAATGTATAAACACTATTCTGTGGTGGATTATACAAGGAAAGGCCTAGAGGCATCACCTTAGTATGCTTCTTTCGTCCAAGGATTCTCTTCCTGTTGACGTAGTAGGTGAATTAGTGTACTGGATTGATGACTGGGGAACTTAAAATGTGAACTTTGCCATCTGCAATGAATCAAGTATTTAAAACAATATGAACTCTCAACTAACCTAAAAACCTGCAACCTTCTCAAAAGTATTTTAAATGTACAGGATCAAAACAAGAAAATTATTCCAGAAGCACCAACATGGGAGCAATCGGAGGGAGTTAAGTATAGATATCTCATTGAGCTCCAGCCATCCGTGGTGAGGATCTCCTACATCTCTTTCTGCTTGGCTGTGGCAGCCTGCATCATGCTACCCTCTCCCTCCTCATCGCCACTCCCTCCCCACCACGGGAGGGGAGAACCCTAGCAGAGTGTGTCGGTGACGCAAGGAGGCGTGGGAAGAGGAAGGGGAGGAGGGTGTGGTGGGGCGAGGCAGCACAGATCTGTAGAACGGTGGAGATGAGCGAGGTGGTGGTGCTCTGCCCTCTCCCTCCCTGCCACCGACTGTCGCCACTCCCTCCCTGCCACGAGAGGGGAAAGCCCTATCGGGGCGAGTCAATGACGCGAGGAGGTAGGGGAAGAGGAAGGGGAGGAGGGCGGGGTAGGGCAAGGCGAGACGGCGCAGATCAGTAGGATGGGGGTAACGATTGGCGAAGCGCTGGTAGCGACGAGCGAGGTGGTAGAAGGAGCGGGTGACACGTTGGGTTCGACAAAACCAGGATGGTGCGATCGAGAGTCAGGGTCGAGGGGTAAGTGGAGATGGAGTGGTTCAACCTAGGGTTTCAAAAACCGTTTTTCGAATAACCGCTCGAAATTTGAAAATCGAAAAAATCGAGTCGAAAACCACTCGAAAACCATCAGAAACCGTAAGGTTAAGAAATAAAAAATTTTGGAAAAAAATTCAAAACAATCGAAAACCATTCGGTTTTCAACGAGAAACCGCTCGGTTTTCACCGAAAACCAACCAACCAATTGAATGTTCCTTAAGAATGGTTTTGAGCGGTTTTCAATGGTTTTTGAGCGGTTTATGTTGCATAAATTTTTTTAATTTTTTATTTTTTTAATTAGACCAGTTTACTGACTAGTTTTGAATCTCGAGCCGCAACGGTAAGATTGAAAACCGTTGTTTTTGCCGGTTTTTGAAACCTTGGTTTGGCCCATACAAGTGCGTGGGAACGAGGGAAGGGGTGGGATGATCATCCAACTATGTACGGGGTAAACTTCTTTTATTAGTTAAGATAAGTGTTATCACAGATAGTTTGCTAAAAAAACAGTCTATGATATGTTGTCATATCACACACGTTCATCCCACGAACCGTCTGTGATATCAGCTTATCACATACGGTTCTAGCATATCTGTAACTTTGACTGTTGTGCTAGCAAAATCATCTGTGATTAGCTTTAACACAGTTAGTTTTTGAAAACCATCTGTGATGAGGTGTCTAATATAGACCTTTCTGTAGTGGTGACTCCAATGTGAAATACACAAAAAAATTGCAATGGAGTCCATAGTTTTTAGCATATTTTGCAAATACTTTCATAAACATACATAAAATGAGTGTCTAAAAAAATTGTACATGCCACCTTTGAAAAAATGTTAATACCACCTAGTTAACCTCATATACTCATATACTAATATACATACCATCTGTTGCGCACGATACTCTCCCTACGTTGTGAGATACGTCATAGGGACTAGCTACTCCTAGGAGTAGAAAAGAAGCTAACCTCTCCTATGTATGGTATTTTTTTAGAATTTTTTAAAAAATTTACACACAGTTTTTATGGAGTTTGCACGATAAGGGTGGTCTGCACCTGATATGTCCCCCTATATATATGTATATATGTACCTATATATGTATATATAAGTATACATATATATAGGTAATATATGTGTGTGTGTGTCATGATGTTCCATGTCATAGCAATCTTGTAACCTTATCCAAATAAATGACCCAATAAAAGGGGCTTATTAACCATTAACGGGCATTAAACTGAATAAATGGCCTGATAAAATGGACAAACCTTGAAATGTCCATAAACGTAACAGGCAGACAAACCTTGAAATATCCATAAATGTAACAGGCAGAGGACCTTTACCATTTCAATGGCCATTTACAAGACCTTAACGGCCATTATTTAGAATATTGATTAGGACATACATGAGATGAATGCTAGCTTTGCCTTTTATTACCACTTGAGTTGATCATTCATACAATTATAATTCTTTAATTACATTCAAATCATGTCATCTTTTTTCTTCATATCACCGCTATGGACAATTATTGATAGACAAGTAGTTTTATTTTGTATGTATGAAAGAAGATGAATTAGATGTTTATTTTGTTACTGTAAACACATGTATATATTTCTCTAAAATTTAAATAGTTAAATAGTCTACAAGACCGCTTACCGTATAAACACTAAAATGTGGGCCAATTATTCGTTAACGTTTATTGTTATTTTGAATATTGTTAAAACTAATTCAAGGTTCCATATCAACACACGGGTACCTACTAGATTAATATATACTAGGTAGAGCCGCACTACGCTACGCTGAGCGAATTTTGATAGAGTGCTCAGTCCGAGTCTAGATGCAATTTTTTGGAAGCACGAGGTCTTTTTGCAAAAGTGAAACAACCCTGGTTAATTAATTATGAAAATGAGATCATCAACACAAATTAATCACACATAATTAAATTGCTCAACAAATTAATCACAAACTTTATTGATTATCAAAATGTCATACGATGGAATAATTATAATGTACAATAAAAATAAAATTATATAAAAAGAAGATCACAAGAAAGTTTAAATGTCCTAAAACCTATAGCTTCTCTCGATCTTTGGTCTTGATCCATGCAGGTTATAAATCATTCACACACATATATTATCATAAGGCAAGAAATATAGAAAATTAGGATTTTATGAGCTGCCGTTATACCTGTATGCGAAGGTGTCGCTCATCGAGATACCTGACTGTCCGGGGCCAATCAGCACCTCTCGCTAGTTAGGGTTTCATCATCTGGCAGTTTATAACCTGTATTTATCGGGTGATCGTAGCATGGTAGGAATAGTGCCCAAAAATATCTTGTAGTAAAAAGATAAAAATGTGCATAGTAAAAAGGTAAAGACCTCATGATAAAAAGGAGGCCACCACAAGACAAAGAGCCACACAAGCTCATTTCTCACAAACTGACCAAAGCCAGCCAAGCCTCCATTATTCCAGAGCACAAGAAAAGCAAAGCTCCCATACAAAGCCACCTCAAGGAAGCAAGCACATAACCACAAGACGACCACCCTCTAGAGCAAGCCACAAGACCAAACCACCAGGAGCACATCTCAAGCAAACAAGTAAGGAGCAAGCCCTAGGAGCCATCAAGCCACCAGGAGACCTAGCACAACGAGCAAGACCACAGGAGGCCACCACAAGCCTAGGAGCAAGAAGGAACAAGCAGAAGCCTCATCATCACATCCATAGCCCATCATTTCTTCTTTTCCCCCACACCGCAGTTAACATCTTAACCATATCATAGACATAGCAAGGACTATAGCAAAACCACATAGAGACTAAAGACAGTAGATAGCTAGTAGTCTCAGTAGAGACCGCTGTAAAGGTGGCGTTGTGCGTGCTAGGGAACAACCGCACTCTCCGGCATACGAGAGATACCCCAGTGTCATCACAACACTGCCAGATCCACGACCATCCCCATAATCATCATCGACCTAAAATGATAGTATACATGTTCTTCATCCACATCACAAGATTCAATAAGGCACAAAAATCACAATATAGTGCTATGAAAAAAAGGGGGGCTCGGCCATGGAGGTGAGGAAGGGAGATAGCTGGCTTGGGGTTGGGGCTCGGGCGGCCCAAGAGGGGCCCAGTCGAGCCAAGGGGGCGGCGACGGCCTAGGCGGGGCCCAGCTGAGCCAAGGCTGCGGCGGTTGGCACGGGCCCAGGGGCGCACCGAGCGCAGGCACGACCCGGCAAGAGGGAGGCCAAGGCGCCAGGCATAGGGTAGCCAAGGGAGGTGCGGCCCGGTGGGCACGAGAGGCGCAAGCTAGAGCAGGCGCTGGGGCACAGTCGCGTGGGGGCGTGGCCAGGGGAGAGTGGCCGGCGGGGGAGGCACGCCCGATGGGGAGTCGATGGTTGGTGGCCGACAAGAAGAAGGAGGCGTCAATTTGGGGGAGCCAGATTGGGAGCAATGGGGAGGAGGGAGAGAGAGTGAGAAATGAGGAAGAGGATAAGAACCGGGTGAGGGGCAGAAAGAGAAAAAGAAAAGGAAAGAGAAGAAAAGGAAAGAAGATAAAAGAAAAGAGGAGAAAAAAGAAGATAAATAAAAATGGGAGAAACAAATTAAATCAGTGCATCATCCAGATTAAAAATACCCAATTAAAAATCTTTCAATTAAACAACCTAATATATCAAGCATTATATAAAAGGGCGTTAAGGTAAAAATATCCAAAAATGTAAAAGAGGCAGCACGTACATTATATAATAATAAAGAAAATTTTAAGAGCAGATTGGACGCTGTAAAACATGCAAAAATCTACTGTCCATCTAAAGTATGGCCTTTTTGGTAATTTTAGGAATTAAATCCAATTCAACCGATGATCTTCAACAAGAACTGGGCGAGGACGATTACATTGACCAAAATCCAAGCAAGCATCCTTGACCACATTTTAATAATTTCCAACACATTTATTTGATTATATGTGCTATCACCAATGCATGGGAAAAATTTATTTATGAAAAATCTTAATCTGATCGCTGATGGAAAGATGGTTAATGTGACTATTGTGGCACGAATTGATTATGGAAATGTAAATGTTGATGACTGTTGAGGCAGTGTTGAATGATTGAAAGAGATGAATGGTTCATCCAACGAAAGGAGTCGGTGGCGTATTTAAGGATGGTGGGTAAAGGACACCGATGAGAAGGTGGTATCGCCGGTGGGGCCCTTTACATACGTTATAATATAAGGATGAATAACTACACTCGAGCAATGAGCCGTATATACAATACCAACCATAGTGTGTGAAATCGGTCAGAAAAGGTTGTCCTATAAAGGTGTTATAATCTTCACATTGGGTCAGCGTAGATAACTAGGAGTGTGAAGCTGGGTAGGCCGGAAGGCCCAGCGAGGGACACGAAAATTTGGGATAATGATGAAATTAAAGTTATATATGTAAAGCCTTGGACTGAGTACTGTCGACAGGTAGTCGGGGTACAACTAATACGCTGAGAGTATGTGGGGAACTAATACGCTGAGAGGCCTCGCAGGATATGGTCACTATAGGTAAAGTGGTACAAACCTGCACAGAGTCAAATCATGAATTCGTGCCTGTCTCCTGGATTAGAGGCTACGGAAGTTAAGTCTGTCTCATATATGGGTGCTAGTAGCAATTTCAAAAATTAAAACATGAAAACGTGTTCATAATAAAAACCCTATTTTCTAAATGAGGACTTGAGAGAAGCATGAAAATGAATTGGATGTGAGGAAAAATTCATATCATGCACTTTGTTATTAATGCTTGCCGAGTACATTTTGCGATTTTTCCTCATGCACTTTGTTATTTATGCTTGCTAAGTATATTTTGTACTCACCCTTGCTTAAGTCCCTCTTTGCTTATAAGCTGAGTATACCAAAAGGATTAT
The DNA here is from genome assembly GCA_036346275.1 of Otatea glauca. Taxonomy (NCBI): domain Eukaryota; kingdom Viridiplantae; phylum Streptophyta; class Magnoliopsida; order Poales; family Poaceae; genus Otatea; species Otatea glauca. Next base: position 34,178,868 of record CM070720.1, read on the forward strand.
GTGGATTAGTGGACCGTATGGTGGAGACCGTCAATCCATTAGATACTTAGTATTCATGTAAAATTATTTATGTATGGAATATATGTAATATGCTAGAACTTGATACCTATAGACCAGTAGCCTGTGTGGCAATAGATTGTAATAAGTTTCTATTTCGGCCTCTAATTATTATTCTGTTGCAACACTCTGAATACGGTGTATTATCTGATAAAATATCGAGTGCACTTGGTAATTTGTTAGCTAATATGCAGAGATCAGTATAATTAATTCAGAGTAATGACAGTATTACTGTTATTGCCCTAAGCTAATTATACGGGTTGCCACATAAAGGGCTCAGTCCAGGGCTTGATGCAATTTTCCAGAAGCACGAGATGTTTTTTGCAAAAGGGCTCGGTCTAGGTTTAGATGCAATTTTCTGGAAGCACAAGGTCTTCTTTTGCAAAATGGTTTGGTTCAGAGCTGGCTGCGAATTTGCAGAACTACAAGGGTTTTTTTTCTAAAAGAACCGGTGGAAGGGCTTTGACACAATTTCAGAATTTCGGTGAGTCTTTTCGCAAATGCCGTGACGTGGACAACCTCCTCACCCGGCAATTCTTGCCGTTGAAGACACGTGTAGTATTCTCCATTTCTCCTTCTAGACCACTACTGCCCCCATACATCCTCCAAATTAGCACGACGATGAGCCCGTTGTTGGCCGGCCGGTCAGCAGAGAGACGTGGGAAATCGACTCCACCCAATAGCTGGGTTGAAATGCAGCCTACACGGACGATAGTTAGGACTTAGGACTGGCAATCGAGCTTCTTTTAAAATTAGAAAAATTTTACAGTGGATTACATAGGTAGTAAGTAATGGTAGTAGAAATCAAATCTAATCATCCTTTCTCAAGGGTATTTTAGATTTTTTCTATCCATTTATCAGAGGTATTTTAGATTTTTTTCTAATTCGTTTACAGTTTTGGATTCACCGAATACCTATTGATCTTCAAAGACTTCTTATTCATTCATCCGTCATTCATCAGGTTTTACCGTAGAGGACAGATAGTATGACGGAATTTTTTACTCTTTTACCCCTCTTTCAATTTTACTATCAATACTACAGGTGGTAGTATAACTAGATCTAAATTAGTCTCAATCATAAGATTCAAAGGAATGGACGGCTTATATTGATTTTAATCCACTGTAAAAGAGCTCTAAAATTAATATAGTTTGATTTAAAATTATTTTATTTATTATTTAAATGGTTATTTCAAATTCAAGATAACGAGTCACTGTCGAGTCAAGTCTTATTATTATTTTTCGTTTGAAATAGACTCATTTTAATTTTAAACCTATTAAAAATTAAAATCGAATTTTTTTTATTCAAACTCTAGCGAGCTTAAATTATGTTTATGTTCGTGCACACATAAGTGCGTCCTAGTTGAAAGATGTGGGCACCTACACGCTCTGCAAACATTACGGTTTCACCCTTCGATTCTATCTAGATGTATGTGTGCTAGAAGGTAGGTGCATCCACGTGTGGTGTGTGCCTATCCACGGTTGAAATAAATCTCGTCACAAAAAACAAACAATAAATCTCATGAATAAGAAAAAGCATGATGGGATCTCCACTTCTGAGAGCACTAATCTAAAGAGGCCACATAATCCAAATCCTAAAAAGAAGGCTAATAACTGTTAAGGAACCTCGCTATCGAATAGTCCGGGGTTCCCGAACAGATCTGAATTGGAGAACAGAAATAGAGAGAGACACGTGTTTAGGGAGAGCAATAGCGGAAATTCTTTATTGCTAATGATTTACGGTACATGGGGACCTCCTCCTTTTATAAGCGCTACCTAGGGTTTGGCTTAAGGGACCAAAGATGGGCCTTCATGGGCCATCGGGTTTCCCAACACTCCTTGGGCCCTTTGCATGAGATGCATATGCCTCATTAAAACTCGGAAAAATCCGATGGAAAAATACTTGAAGAAAGAGTACATAGCATACGCTACTATGTTGCACGAATTGCCTCGTTAAAACCTTATGCAAGAAAACTTCATGAAAAACTTGCTAAGGAAAAAGAGTACAATTCTCCCAACTTCTATTACTAATCTTCGAGATTCATGTTGGGTATTCATAATTCATCTTCGAGATTTATGTGGGAGTATGTGAAATATCTCCCTTGAAATCTGCACTTCTCTAAGTCTCATCATCCCAATTCCTTTCACGCACCTTTCAAAGGTAGATGCTGGGAGTGATTTAGTGAACAAATCTGCAAGATTTTCACATGACTTAGTATGCAATATCTTGATCTCGTTCATCTTATGCAATTCGTGAGCATAGAAGAACTTGGGGTTGATATGCTTCATGAGATTGCTCTTCACATAACCCATTTGTGCTTGGGCAACACAAGTCGCATTATCTTCATAAATGATTGTGGAGTTTGCTCAATGTTCAAACCACATGACTTCGGATGTGGTGAACCATTCTTCTGAGCCATGCACATTCACGAGATGCTTCATACAAAGCGATGATTTCGAGTGGTTTGTCGACGCCGAGACAAGAGTCCGCTTAGACGACTTCCAAGAAATTGCTTGTTCCTCCACATAGGAAAACATAGTCGGTTTGGGACTTGCCGAGATGCTGGTCCGATAAATACCAAAGATCGGCATAGCCAACCAAATTCAATTCATTGTTTCTTTTGAAAAATGATCGAGGTCTTTGCTTCTTTGGAGGTAGCGGAAGATGTCCTTGATCCCTTTCCAATGCCTTTTGGTGGGTTCTGACCGCATCGGCTAGCAAATTCACAATAACGAATGTCCGGCCTAGTGCTATTCGCAAGGTACATAAGCGCTCCAATTGCACTCGAGATATGGGAATTCTGCTCCCGTGACTTCCTCCCTCTTCTCTAGGTCTCAGTATGGGTCTAGGTCTACTTGGAGTGACCTTCCACCATTGGAGTCTTCGCAGATATGCTTTTTAAATCCAAACCTTTCCAACACTTTACGTGTGTAGGTTGATTGATGTACCAAGATTCCTCCTTGGACATGTTCAAGCCGCAAGCCTAAACAAAACTTGGTTTTACCCAAATCTTTCATTTCAAACTCGGACTTCAAGTATGAGCATGCCTCTTCAATTTCTTCATCCGTCCCAATGATGTTCAAGTCATCTACATAGACGGAGATTATATAGAATCCATTCGGGATCGTTGATAAACACACATGGACAATCTTCATTGTTTGTGTAGCCTTTCTTGCAGAGAAAGTCACTCAGCGATTGTACCACATTCTTCCCGATCCGATTCAAATTTATACGTTGATTTCTCCAATTTCACATTGAACAGGTTTCTATTTGCTCCGTCTTGGTTCGGGATAGGGATTCCTTCCGGTACTTTCATATATATCTCCGAATCCAAGTTTCCATACAAATATGCTGTGACAACATCCATTAGCTTCATTTTCAACTTCAAGTTGACGCCATTGAGATCAAATATCTAAAGGTAATTCCTCCATGACCGGAGAATAGGTTTCTTCGTAATCAACTCCGGGACGTTGAGTGAAACCTTGAGCTACAAGCCTTGCTTTGTACCTTACAACCGTTGTTTTCATTTCTCTTCCGAACAAAGACCCATTTGTGACCTACGGGTTTATATGGGAAGGTGTGCGGCATACGGGCCCAAACACCTCTCTCTTGTTCAGAGAGACTAACTCTGCAGTGATTGCCCTTTTCCATTCTTCCCAATCTAGCCTTTTCTTGCACTCTGCTAGAGATGCAGGCTCGGGATCATGATCAATGATCGAGGCAATCTTCTTTGCGAAGTATGCATCAACGTTGGTTGTTGCTCTATTCATGGATTCTCCTGTTATTACAAAGTTTATGGCCATTTCTTCATGGGGTGCTTCATGCACTTCTACTTGTTCTTCACTGCTTTTCCCTATCGCAGGAGCAAGTTCCTTTAGCTTTTCATCGCCTATGTGTGCGCACACATTATTTTCGGCGGCTTCCTGCAGTGGAAGATTCAAGTCTGGAATTGCCTTTCCTGTTGGCTTCTTTCCAATGCCAGGTCTCAACTGGCTCTCCTTCTTTCCTTAGGGCATTTTCGTGATTGGTTGTGGTAAGTCCTCTCGCCCAGTTTTCTCCAGACGTCTCCGGGTACTTTGGGTTTGAGGAGCCAGGTTTCCTGTTCTTTTTCTTTGAGGCCTCTGAACAGGTTGAGGGATACCTTCTATTTCCTTTGGTATTTCGACCCTCTCTGGTGCATTCCTTGCGGGTACATGCGACTTAACCACGCCTTCGATCACAAAATGATCAGCGGTTCATTTGCTAAATTATGCAAATCAATTATCTTACGGACTTCTTGATTTGCTTCATTAGTGCGGGGTCATGTGCGGGATCCCAAAGGAATGCCATATGATTTCCGGCATTTTTCATCCAAAGGTTGATTTCCTCCCCTAATGACGGAAACGATCCTCGTCAAAGATGCAATCAATGAATCGGATCAGATGCAAGTCTCCAATCATGGGTTCCAAATACCGATTATGGATGCACTCTCATAACCAATGTATATCCTGGACTTGCGGAGAGGGCCCATTGCGATCCGTGAGGGTGGTATAGGTACATATACCATACACCCAAATTTTCTAAGATGGGAGATCTTCGGGATGATCCCGTGCACAAGCCGCATAGGAGAATGGATGTTGTAGGCGGACGATGCGAAATTGATAAGAGCTGCTGCGTGCAGATCGCGTGTCCCCAACGGTGTTGGGCAAGTTACAACTCGCAAAAGTGGTCCGGCAATGAACTTAATCCTCTTTATTAGTGCTTCGCTAGTCCATTCTGCGTATGGGCGTGCGACGGAGTGCTCAATCGCTATCCTCGTTGCCGTGCAATAATCATCAAATGCCTTTGAAGTAAATTCTCGGCATTGTCCATTCTAATGGACTTCACGCGATGATCGGGAAAGCATTCTTAATTCTTATGATCTGCGAGATCAGCTTTGCAAAAGCATGGTTTCTTGTTAACAATAAGCATACATGCGACCATTTCGAGGAAGCATCAATGAGCACCATAAAGTATCGAAACGGCCCTGACAGGGGCTGAATCGGACCGCAAATACCCCCCTGAATACGTTCCAGGAATGCAGGGATTTCACTTTGCACTTTCATGACAGAGGGTCTAGTTATTAATTTCCCGGTGGCACATGCAGGGCACACAAAATCTTCATGATTCAAGAAATTTTTGACATTAATGCCATGACCCTGTGAGTTATTCACTATATTCCTCATCATTCTAAGACCAGGATGACCTAATCTACCATGCCATAAAGAAAATAACTCAGAGCTTCTAAAAACAGTTTCCAAGGAAGTATACACTTCGGGTGCATGAATATTCGTGTAGTACAACCCAGATTCATATGAGGGGCATTTTTCTAATACCATTTTTCCACATACCGCGTGCTTCACAATGCACAAGTATTCTTTGCCATTTTCTTCATTGGTTTCTACGTGAAAACCATTGGTGCGGATGTCTTTAAAGCTTAAGAGAGTGCGCGTTGATTCAGGGTACAAAAAGCTTCTTCAATTACCAAAGTTGTACCCATAGGCAATATAATAGTAGCTCTTCCTGAGCCGATTACATATGAGTCGCTTCCTGCAATCGTAGTAATCTTTCCAGCGTTCTTCGTGATCGACTGGAAATACTTAGACTCTCTTAAGATGGTATTTGTTGTGCCACTATCAACAATGCATATCTCTTCCATTTGGGCGCTACACGATTTCTTTCAATTCTGAACTCCGGTAGAGCTTCGTGCTGATAACGTTTTAAGGAACCTCGCTATCGAATAGTCCGGGGTTCCCGAACAGATCTGAATTGGAGAACAGAAATAGAGAGAGACACGTGTTTAGGGAGAGCAATAGCGGAAATTCTTTATTCCTAATGATTTCTGATACATAGGGGGACATCCCCTCCTCCTTTTATAGCGCTCACCTAGGGTTTAGGCTTAAGGGACCAGCATGGGCCTTCATGGGCCATCAGGGTTTCCCAACAATAACAAACCTGACAGGCATAGCACCTCTGCAGATTGTTGCAGTGAAGTTGGATATTTTCTGCCATGGAGATCTACTACAGTCTCATTAAGATTGTAACTTAAGCAGTTGTAAGCGGACCGTTGTATTAAAAAACGATGATCCAGATCTTTCGAGAATCTCTACTGCTTCTAATTACGACTTGATGACAGCGGTCCGTTCTCCATACCCTCTCTTTCCTTCTATTCGCTCAACCCGCCCCCACCTCCCTTTCCTTCTGTTCACTCAGCCTTTCCTTCAGTTCGCTCAGTCCGCCTCCTACCCGATCTGAATTCTCTCTATTTTATGAAAATATTACTGATCTCATCTCCTTAAAATGAAAGGATTTTATTCATATCTCTTATAAATGAAAGAGTTTACTCATCATATCCCGCTTAGATGGAATGACATACTCACCATACCCCATAACATGAAAATCCTATTTCATGTATCTCATTCGGATGGAAATGCATATATTAAAAAGCAAGAATTGTATAATCAAATCACGTACCAATCTCAGAGATCACAAGTCACTGTATCATAGATGTTGAGCACTCACACGCCTGGTTGCCCTCTCCTCTACCTATAAAAGACCACCTTCATATCTATCATAGAGGACATACGAAGAGACACAGAAAGAGACAGAGAAGAGGAAGGCTCATATACACACGGGAGAAAAAAGCAATACAAAAGATTCAAGGGGGCGCAAGAAACGATATGGAAGGAGGCTATGACCATGGCTCCTCTCTTTTTTTAAGACAGCTAAAGCTGTGATTAAATTATGAGGATAGAAAACAAAGTTTAAAGTTACAAGATGCAGAAGACTGCACTCGAGACAAAAGGGGAGGAAAAAATAAGAAAAAAAGACCAAATTCTTTAAAATTGCCATTGTACTATCATGTTGAGGCTTTTTAAAATTATACTAGCATGAATGATTAACTGATAATTTGAAGCACTCTTAAGTAGCTAACAAGTTCGTTTCATACATGTCTTTCTCATCAACCAACTTGGCTGTTGTTTTGAAAAACTTCTCTTAATAAGGTTGTTTGAGAATTTTCGTAGCAACGTACGAGCACTTAACTAGTATTATTTACAAAACACTGTTGGACGATCTAGACCATTCATAACCTCAATCGGATGATCCAAATGGCAGAAGACTGTTTAAGTTACCGTCTCTAATATAACTATTTAGGATCCCTTTCCTATTTTCCAGTAGTTCTTGCTACCAGGGAAGAAAGAGAAAGGGTAAAAAAATAATTAAGAAACCAGAGCTGGCTTCACGAAGCCCATATTCATGCACAAGCCCAGAACGACAGCCCAGTAATAAATGTAAGGCCCACAAACCAAAGACTAGCCAGCCCTATAATAATAGTAATTTGCCATTTCCTTGGTCCACACATCATCACATATACGCCGCACGCGTCTTTGCTTATCATATTTGGTCTCCTCTCCTGTGATTCTCCGGCGAGATCCGCATCACCGACGGTGGCCATGTCTTCCACCTTCAGCGGAGATGAGACGGCCCCCTTCTTCGGCTTCCTCGGCGCCGCCGCGGCCCTCGTCTTCTCCTGTAAGCACCCGCCTCCATCTCGCCTGATTTCGCCGTCCTCAGATCTCCCGTGATCTCCGCTAGATCGGCGTGCGATCGACATTCTTGGCATGTTCTGCAGGCATGGGCGCCGCCTACGGGACTGCCAAGAGCGGGGTGGGCGTCGCCTCCATGGGTGTCATGCGCCCGGAGCTCGTCATGAAGTCCATCGTCCCCGTCGTCATGGCCGGAGTGCTCGGCATCTACGGCCTCATCATCGCCGTCATCATCTCCACCGGGATCAACCCCAAGGCCAAGCCCTACTTCCTCTTCGACGGATACGCCCACCTCTCCTCCGGCCTCGCCTGCGGACTCGCAGGCCTCGCGGCAGGCATGGCCATCGGCATCGTCGGCGACGCCGGAGTCAGGTATTGCTCCCATTTCCCCTCTTAAGGGACACTCTGTACGGTGCTAACTAGGAACATCCTTAAATCTTGTGCTAGTGAAGGAAACTAGTCTTAATCCTGACGAGACTGAATTAGAGCAGCAGCATGCTACTTGATTCTAGATTGGGTGTCGTATGTGGTCGGTGATGGCTGAACGGTTCGAGTATAATTGATGAAAATAAGGAAATTTTCGGTCCTGTTGTAATTTGGGCATGGGTCATTACAATGTACAGACGAGATGATGGAAAATTACAGATAAGCTTTATGTTCCTAGACCAGTTTGACTTGAATTGTGCTGGTATATATGGAGAGAACATCAATGGCAGTGAGGCATTGCGATCTCTGAATTTTTTTAAAAAGACTTTCATGCCAACGTTCACTTCATCTGAATTGCGCGTACTTTAGGAGTTGTGGATAGCAAGGTGTCCGTTTGCTGTTCCTATAAAATGGAAATCAAGACAGAGCTGTCTTGTGGTATCCTTCAAACATGCAAATCTGATAGTGAACATGGTAGTGGTGGATTCAGGATTCATTGGGACTACTGGAATGTCTTTTAGCTGCGATTTGATATTTTTATAATTTCTTAGTCCTTCATCTAGTTTCAGTTCATAATTTATTAAGGGTCCTGTTGACCCCTTGACATTGTCTAAAATTATTTCTTAGTTTCTTGTAGAATTATTAGATCCTCTTCTATTCGACTCCTAAGAGGCTATGGTCTCAGTTACAACAATCATACTGCTTTGGTTTGCAAATACTGTCACTAGCCATTTGACTGGATTCTTCATTGGCCTGCTGTAAAAATATTTAGAAAGTATTGACATGCAAAAATTTCTATTCTTTATTTTGCATCTGTAGCTTTGTTGTACGCCGGATTTATTCAAAGAGAACATCAATAGGATGTCATTGTAGCCAGTAGTTTCCTTTTTTCGTTCTGTTGCTAGTATCTATTGGGTTTTCTTATTAAGATTTATCTTCTGGTATTGACAGCGCAATCTTTTACAGATAACTACTTTTATTTGCATGCTGTCGAGATACTGATATGATTTTGGGTTCACTTCCTCTGCAGGGCCAATGCACAGCAGCCAAAGTTGTTTGTGGGCATGATTCTCATCCTTATCTTTGCGGAAGCTCTTGCTTTGTACGGCCTCATCGTTGGTATCATCCTGTCCTCCCGTGCTGGCCAATCTCGTGCGGAGTAGAGGGCTTCAAAGAAGGAGAGCACACGCTTCATCATTGTATTCTATTCTTGGTATTATAAGGGTTAATTTCTTCCTAGAGACTGTTTTCTGTGTTGATGCTCCTTGGTGAAGGAACATAACGTGGGATCGTACTGAGATGTCCACTCCCTTCATCTTATAATGTTATTTTCGCAACACAAAGCTACATCTAGCGCTTGTAGTTGTGCTGTTGTATTTATTATTTTGGAATAATAATCGGTGACGAGCCGCCTTGGATGTGATGCATAAATAAGCAAGCTAGACTAGTTTTACTCGTGTGTAACTCTATTCCGGATCGATTTCTTCACATCTGTGTATTTCAGTTATGTTTTGTGTTGTTGTCGTTGTTATTTTTCAAGGAATGTGTTGGTATATTTGGTGAGGCCAGGCATAACGCTCCTGCCTGATGCGACTTGTAGTACTTCACTGCATCACAAAGCATTGGAGTAAGATGGAATTTTGGAGCTGATTTGGGCACGGGGATAATCATCCCGGAGACCGATGCTCTCAGTTCTTTTTCGAGAGGCTCGCTTTGTGCTTCTCACTAGTTTTTGAGTTATTGTTTCTGGTCTTTTAACAAAGTCGGCTATAAGCTTGCAGGTCACGGTGCTAGTAATGATGCCTGGCGCCGTTATGATGTGTCTACCTTTGTGTCTAAATTGTTACCGGTTCATCGGTGGTGGTGTTCATCTATTTTATGAGTGTGTACACCTATGCATTCAGCGAGAAAGCACTATTTATGCTCCGTGAGGTCTTATGTACCTTCGGAAAATTCTCACCATGTGCAGAGGTATGCATGCGTATGTGTACATGGATGATTTGAGTGTGATGTATGTTGAATGTCTACTTATGGCTTAATACTCTCTGGGAAAAAAATTACTAGCGAGTGCTTTAATTATGGTCACGGTTTATTGAGAATTATATGTTCCATCTAAAAAAAGTTTGGTGCTCATCACTGCCGCTGAATATCCTATTGCTTCATCATAGATTAGATTTTTTTAGTTGTGATGGCACTAACGAGTTCGGTTTTTTAGCCTCCTAACATTTTTTTTTCCAAATCTGCCCCTACGAAATAAATATGCAAAAATGGCACCCTTCCTGACCGCGGAAAATGCGTAAGGCTACACATGTTATCTGTTGTGCTCGTGGACCTAGGTAGGTTTCCAGGCACACGACAGCAGCGTCGGTCCTATCTCAGTGTCGTGCTCCCCTAGCTTGGAGGTCCAGCGCTGAGTTGCAAGCCTACCGAGTTCCCCACGCTCGATAGCTCCGATCATCAGCATGCCGTAGGCCCAAAAACCAACCAAGGTCCATGGCCGGCCGCCGCGCCTTTCGCGATCGGGGAGAGAGCTATTTTTACAAATTAATTTTGAAGAGGGCTAGGTTTACAAAAAAAGTTTGTCAAAAGTCTAGAAAAGCGAAAGAAACCCTAAACAATGGTTTTGAGAAGAAAGCATGCGAAAAGATACTAGAGGTGCGCAAAGGTGTGGTTGAGACCGAGAGAGAAAGCATACAATTAGACGATTAGTGCTAGGGACTACTGGGGTCCTGATCTGATGGATGATTTTTTTTTTCTAAAAGAGCATTTGAATGTTGTATAATTAATAAACTTGTCATAGCTAAAAAGAGGGCATTGATTATTTGGCCTAAAGCTATATGAGCTTGAACTATTTGCTGTCCTATCGAATGTAATGGATCTTATACCCCAGAGTTAAGGTGCCGATTGATTATTTGCTCTTTTTATTTTAAATCAATTTCTAATTCATTTCTCCTTTTTACCCACTTGAAATGACCGAAATACCCCTGGGTTCTTACTGCCAGATTTAGGCCCCGCTAGCATTAACGTCACCGATGAGTCCACTCTCATGGCCTTTGCAGCGCATGCTCACCTGCTCGTGGCACGACGGTGAGTCAACCGGCCGGATTTGGAGAAAGAAGAGGAGAGAGTGGGGAGAAGAGAGAGAAAAAACGGGGAGGCAAGGAAGAAGAAGCTGGGAATATTTTGGTCATTTCAGGTGGCGGTTAATAGGAAAATGAATTAGAAAATTGATTTAAAATGCAAAAAAGGACAAATAATGAAGTGACTCCTCAACTCTGGAATATAATATATGTTACATTCAGGGTTCACAAAACTGCAACCGTGAAAAACCGTTTGAAAATCATCAGAAACTGAAGGGTTAAGAAATAAAAAAAAATTGGAAAAAAATTCGAAAAATTCGAAAACTGTTCGGTTTTCACGGTTTACCGCGGGTTTTCACGAAAAACCAGCCAACCAATTGAATGTTTCTGAAATTTTCAGTTTTTCGAGCAGTTTTTTTGTGAAAATTGTGGTTTTTCAACGGTTTTCAACAAATGATTTTTTTTCAAAATTTTTATTTTTTTTTAAATTAAATCGGTTTATCGAACGATTTTGGATCTCGAGCGAGTACGATAAGATCGAAAATCACAAAAAGAGAGAGTTTTTCGCGATTTTGTGAACCTGGTTACATTGCATAAGATGGCAAATGATCCATTCCCTCCTCTAGAAGACCTTTTCCAGGCGCCGCCTAAACCGGGCAAGCTTGGATCAAACAAGCCGACCGAAACAGAAAGAAAAAAGGCTTGGACAGAAGGGGAAAAAGAAAGGGGGAGGAAGAAGGAAGCAAAACCCTAGAACTAGAAGGAAAGCAAGGGTTAGAGTAGAGCCGGACACGAAGTACCTTCGACGGCATCGGCATCACATCACGCGCGCCCGCGGCGCGGATAGGGGGACAGCAGCAATCTGCAATCGCTCAGCGAGAGAGATGGAAATGGAGTACGCGGCGGCCGGGGCGGGGGGCTACTACTACTACCCTCCGTCGCAGCGGCAGACGCTTCGCCGCCCGCCGCGCCCCGCCGCCCGCTGGGTCAAACAATGGTGCCTGCGTTCACCTTTCTTACTTGCTTGACCCATCCCATCTCTTTGTTTCATTCTTTCTGGTAATGTCGCGAGATGTTGTTGCCTCGAATCAAATCGAATGTGTAATTTCTATTCCAGGATCCCGCAGGATCTCGCCACCTCCGGTGGGAAATGCGCCCTCTTCAAGTGGGTCAGAGGTATACTATCCTAATCTTCTTCCTTTCCTTTCCTTTCCTTTCCTTTCCTTTCCTCTGTGTGGAACATTGCATGGATACTTCTTGACAGGTTAGGGGCGAACGAATACGCAATGGTGATGATTTCTTTTTCTTTTTGCCTCTATCCATTATCCTGAATTTTGCTGTTAGTGTCACCCAATAGTTTGAGCAAATTTCTAATTAGTAATCGCCTTTTCCTTAATCCAAGCGCAGAGGATGTGTACAGAAATTTCAAGGAAAATAACAACGGGCCAGAGCCAGAGGCGCACAAACCTGAACCAACTACAGAGATCCTCTTCCTCTGCAGCTATGAAAACTGTGGCAAAACCTTTGTTGATGTGGCTGCGTTAAAAAAGCACGCTCATGTGCACGGCGAGCGGCAGTATGTTTGTCAGGAGCCAGGCTGTGGGAAGGTATCTCCATTAAAAACTAGCTCTACTACCTTGATTGATGTATTACTCTAGCGTGGGTGAACTTATCTGCGATTAAACACTCATGGGCGAATGGTTTTATGTTCTTCCTCAGTATGTCTGACTCTTCTCTTTCATATCTCTTAAGGAACTTTGTATGTTTTCCAGCAGCCCTTTTCTTGATCACTCTGCTATTTCCCTATAGCGCATTTGTTCTCGTTTTTTTAAGATTTACTCTATAGTTACACCACTGAAAATGGCCAAGTAAATTATGCCTCAATTTGACACTACCTTGCATACAGAAAAAGCTTATGCGCTATTGAGCTGTTCCAGCGCAACTGTACATTGAAGCGGGTGTGTTATTGTAACACATCCTGACCCAAAATTTGCTCAAAGCCTAGCCTACCGTGGGGTGGGCCCATGCATGCATATCACTCCACTTACACTTTCGTTCTCGTTTTATGTAAAAGGGTTAATCTGGAGGTGCTTTGTTTGAACCTAACAAGCATTATATACTATAACTCACTTTAGATAAGCAATGTGGAACTAATTGCACAACTGCTCCACATGGGCCTTCACATTAACATTAATGGGTTGGGGCAGTATATTCAACCCCCTTAAGGGCTGACACCCTCGGCAGCACATCGTATTCATGGCAAATACCCATAACCACCTCTCGGTACATATCCTTGCGACCAATGCCGGCGCATAAATTATGTCGTTTGTCTATTTCGGGCCCACATGCGCCATGCAAATAGTTCGCGTTGATACTCTAATACCATCTGTAACACCTAGCCCAAATCCGCTCAAAGCCCAACCCACTGTGGGGGCGGGCCCACACATGCATAGCACATCACTTATATTTTCGTCTTTACTTTGTGTAAAAAGGTTAACCTGATGGTGCTATATTTGGACCTAACAGACATTATATACTACTCCCTTCATCCAAGTTTATAAGGTTTATTTTTTTGAATGGTCTTGTCTATAAATATAAGGCTTGCATGTAGATTTAATGAGGCATTTACTTCTATACCTCTATTTATTATCTCTTAACCATATGCATTTATTCATTATCACCCATACAAAGTATCATCTTTCATATTTCAAGACAATTAAGTGGGGGCATCTAAGTTATTTTCTCTCGTACCTTTCTCAATTTCAACGCAACCTTAATCCTCGTGCAAAGTCAAAATACACCTTATATTTTTGGACAGAGGGAGTACATCTTACTTTAGGCAAGCAGTGTGGGACTAATCCCACCACCACTCTACATGGGTCTTCACATTAACGGGCCGGGGTATTACAATGATGTCCTATATTGATTGCTTGTCTGTTGGTATATATTTGCTCAACTTTTGAAAGGAATAATATAATTCCTAATTTACCTAGTTGTTCTTGGTATACCTGTGATGAATCCTTCTCTGTTTTGCAGAAATTTGTAGATAGCTCCAAGTTGAAGAGACACCATCTTATTCACACAGGACAAAAGGATTTTATTTGTCCACATCCAGGCTGTGGTAAGGTGATTACCTCATCCCTCTATAGAGTTTCTACTTCATGGCAGCATTTTTGCTTTTAATTCTGTCCGTATAACTTATATGTTTTTAGTTGTCTTTTCCAATCTAACCTTCGCATATGTTGTATATAATGGTTCGAAACTGTACGCAATGGCATGCCAATTCTATCTAACTCAAGATGTTTCCCTGATTTAATTAGTTGAATTTAATGAAACTTCACCTGATCTGTCCACTCCATTGTATTATATGTTTATACACTCAATTGCTGTGTACCCAAATTGTTCCTAATTTTGGAGCACCGACTTCCAATGTGCACATCCACATGTGACTGGTTTGAAAAGGAAAATAGCATAAATGCATATGCCTTTTTCATTGGTGAATCTTTTGTCTGCGGTGCATTTGCATATTCTAACAAACAAATTATCTGAATTTCAGGCCTTCTCATTGGATTTTAACTTACGAGCGCACCTAAAGACGCATGCATTGGAAAATTATCATCTATGCCCATTCCCAGCCTGTGGCAAAAGATTTACAAGCGACTCCAAATTAAAATCCCATGTCAAGACACATGAAAAGGTATGTTGCTATCGTGCATCAATTTTCGCAGTCATCGTCTAGGCTGCATTTGCCTTTACAGTTCTTTTTGGCTGCAGTTTCTACTATTTTGGATATACTAACTAGTTTATAACCTTATTTTAGAGCAATATCAAAATTTTATTTAAGTAGAATTGTTAAAGGTTCTCTTAATTAACAATTTTCCACAGCTAAGTGCTGCAGTGCCAAACTGGTCCGTAGTGTATTGTTCAAAAAAGGCTGCCCATTTCATGCACATTCTATATATCTTTTGCTATCAGTTCTCCTTGTAGATTTCTGTCATTCTTCGTTATAAATAGAATCCAAAAATCAAAGGATGTGGACTACATCGAAAAGTAATTTCTTTCGATGTTTTATTTATTTAGATGTCAGGTGAAGCCGTGAAGGACAATCTCAAAAGACTTGGGATTATGTTGTTTTTGTGTGAACATAGGAACCTACAGTTGAATTCCATCAAGTTTTGCAATATATATTACATTTTTATCCCTGACACCCTTGACCCTCGGAGAAATTTTGTGAACTATTCTGCAAGTAGAACTGAATATATGGTCATACGCATAAGGAAAAACGCAAATACTTTTAAGTTGCAGTACATTCTAGTTTGTCATATTATTTTCATATTGATTTACTATAACTAAACCTAGCTACATAGCAGATAATCATTTGTTCAAACTTCCATGATGTCACATCACAAAATTTGTGATTGTTTATATGAATATTGGCATACTCTCCCCATGTGTCACTTATTGTCTCCAATGTGATGATGGTGCAGACTGGAACTCCCATTGCAGTGCAACACATGCCACTACCAGATAGACCACAAAGCACCACAAAGCCTTCCACACCAGCAACCACAAGCTTTACTGAGCGCCCATATGTCTGCCCCTATGAAGGTTGTGGGAAAGCCTACATTCACAGTTACAAATTGAACCTTCATCTGAAGACTCAGCATCCTGAACACGGTCAAGAAGAGAATGGTAAGCTCGCCGTGTCTGCAGGTGAGCATGCTGCCAATGAACCCACCAATCAGTACAACTATGCTGAGATTGGTGAACTTGCACCAAACCCAAAAAGGAGCAAGACAAACCCAGCTCACAAGGTCCGTTCATCTGAAGTCTACAATGTCAAGATTTCCAGTGTGATCCCTGCTGATAGTAGTGGTGTCAAGAACCAGTGGGCAGGTAAGGGTATGTACGAAGATGACAGTGAAGAGACTGAAGAAGACCAAGGCAACTGCGTTGAAGATGGTTGGAGATATGGTAACCAGAATGCTGATGACGAGGAAACAGACTATGAAGATTAACCAAACGGCTCCTCTCATCCTCTACTAACGTCCTGCTGATGTGTGCCCTAAGTAGATGTGGTGGTCTGCTACCTTTTAGTAATCGTTGTGTATGCTGAACACTAGGCAATGAATGAACTAGTGCCCAGCGGGTATTCTTAACAGTAGTAGATTTAGATGGCGCGTGCATTATAAATTGGATATGAAAAGACTGGCAATTCTTTTCTGTTCGCCTGTTCCCTGATAGGTGAACTGGCACATCTTAAATACCCTGGACCTGGAGCATGAAGATTTCCCTGATGTTGTTTGGTCATCATGTTGAGATAGTACATTTATGTGATATATTTCCTTTCATCTTGGGCTATTTAATCTTTCTGGATTCTTCAAAAAATTAATCTTTCTGGATGGTGATGAAACTATTCAGCCAGAGTTTGGTGTTTTTGTTCACACATTCTAGTTCACTTGTAATCATGCTTCCTTTACTTCATGTCATTAGTTTATTAATTTGACAGACTAGCTAGTTCAAACACCCTTACCAGCGGTTTAGGCAACAGTTTGTGAGAAGCGGGACAGGTAGAAAGAAATACACGATAGATAACAAAGAGGTTTTATTACGATAATACATGGGGACAGAGAACAACAGACGTTCAACTCACGAGCGATTTTTTATTTTCTCAATAAAAGAGCTCTTTTACGGTGGATTAAAATCAATATAAACCGTCTATTTATTTGAATCTAATGGTTGAAATCAATTTAGATCTAGTTATACTATCACCTGTAGTATTAATAGTAAAATTCAGAGATGGGTAAAAGGGTCAAAATTTCCGCTGTACTATTTGTTCTCTACGGTGAAACACGTTCTGTGATCCTGATGAATGGCGGGTGAATGGATAAGAAGCCTTTGAATATCACCAGGTATTCGGTGAATCCAAAACTGTGAACGAATTAGGAAAAATCTAAAATACCTCCGATGAATAAATAGGAAAAGTCTAAAATACCCTTGAGGAATGAATGGTTAGATTTAATTTCTAGTGTTACTATTTGCTGCCTATGTTATCCACTGTTATTACGGTCTACTTGCTTGGCCGGTAAATCACTCTGGGCTGTCGTTGACTGAAGAGAGGGACTACTCGACGACCGTACCAGCATAACCTCCATAGCTCTTCTGAAGATATCTTGGAGTGAACAGACCAATCTCATCTTCCCACTTGTTCTTTACCCTGCTGGCTTCCTCCCTCGAGAGGCGATAAGCATTGGCAGTGACATCGACAGGCAAGGCACGCAAGATGGAGTTCTTGACAGCGATGTGGCTCACCATGGAGTTGGGGTTAGCCTCGAACGATATGTACTGAAATCCTTCACGTTCTGCACTCTCCAGGACAACGTAGTTCTGTGGTATGATCAGCAATCGCCCATGAGGAAGCACGCCATCGAACACCGTCCTCTCATCGTCATCGACAACTTGAACTCTGGCACGTCCTTGGAGCACATAAATCACGCTGTAAGCGTTAATGGCTTAACGCTCCAGAATGGTGAGCGAGCTGCGCTCTGCGAAAACAACGAGTTTATATATATATATATATATAAATCATGCATATTGCTATAATTGCTTGCTTGAAGAACATCACAATCGAGCATCAAACGACGTAAATTAAGTGCACTTTGTATTATCGTCAACGAATTACTTCGTATGAGTTGGCTCGCGCAGCGCTCATTTGTACGAGGATTAGGATGGGGAAATCTTGGGTTTTGAGACGTGTGATCCTTCCAGCACGCGGGTTGTAGACGTCGGCGCGATCAGGACTCGAGATGTTTAGCCCCGCCTCCGTGGTCTCGTCCAAACCATTAAAACGGCGGCCACTCGATCCTTTGTTGCCATTGTTGATACCGGCCGGTCTTGCTCTTGTTGTTGCGGCAACGAAGCGGGCCTGAGCAGCTCAAGTCCGTTCTACACACGAACTATTTCTCAATCGTTTTCATTCTTGAGCTTCCTGGCCACATCTGTGGTAAGTGGTAACACCAAAGGCCTCACTGAGTAACTCGATGCTCAATCCTCTGAAGATGTTCCCCCCAAAGTGATGCTGCCCCTTGTTGAAGCTCCCAGCAAGCAAGAATTTCAGAGAATTTGGATCCAGCAAGTAAATTGTCAGGTTATGAATAGAGAAATTTTACGGTACATTATACTGCTAGTATATAGAGGGTAGTGAATAAACATAGACGTCCTTGGCTAGTCGAGTAGTATAAAAGAATGAAGAGTAGTGTCTAATTACGTACCCTCATTACAGGTTCAAACTGATTTATGTTGTTGTTTGTGTCGAAAACATAGACAGCTACAGGTGGTGTGTCGCCGTCATTGTACAACCAGTGTGCAACACCGGGTGGCATTGCTACGACATCTTCTTGTCTGAATTGGTAGATCTTCTGATGCTCATCTCTGAACTTGTGGCTTTGACTGATATGCTCGAATTCCTGGTATTGTTGCTGATAGGTGCCCGGGCATCCCGGAAACGCATATCCTGCAATACCTTTCCCTACGAGGCGAGTGAGCCAATTATTTGTGTGCATGTCAATATGGGAGAAACCAAGGTATATATTTTCTTAATTAGGAAAAACTAGCTAGAGAATTCATCTATATACATGCTACTACTTCAGTCATGGGCAGAACCGGGGTGGGGTGCCGCGTATGCACCGGCACCTCCAAAAATCTGAAAAACACTAGTTCATCGGCCTAAACTTGATTCTGATTTTAGTGATTTGAGATTTATAAGACCTTAGAACTATTTGTACTGTACTTTTAACAAATTTTGAATGTAAATCGAATTTATGATGTTATAAAAATACATTGTACAAGATTATAGAGTTGTATACGTGAAGTATACACCCTGTTGATAATTTTCTAGTGTCGCCACTGACGTAGCTATGTATGCACGCTTGAAAGATGATGCAAGTACGTACCGTGGAGGCGTGGACGATGCAGACAAGGGCATGGTTGTTGGAGGATCGAGGTAAGACAAGGCCCCTAGCGTCAACACGGGAGACGAATAGAAAACACACCGGCGCAACGAAGCTGCTCGTTTGATTCATCGTGGTACTCGACGAACCCAGCTTCCGACTGCACCTTCTGAAGCGGCTCAATCGCCTCTAACCTGTCGAATCTGCACTCGCTCGGGGCTCCCTGCCGAGAGGCTTGCCATGCCGAGCCGAGCTGTGCAGCCCATGGCAAAAGAGGAGGAAGCCCAAGGAAAAGGAAAGCAAACAAGAGAAATACTGCAGTGGCTGCCGTGGCTGAACGTACACAGAGTTCAGCCAATAGCAATCTACTCTCACTGATTGATTCGATGGTGAGTTGTGTGTTGCAAGGGCCGGATTTTATAGCAGGAAAAGGTGGTTCAGGCTTTGAAGATATGGCAGATCATGACAGAGTTTGTTGTTTGGTGTCTCGACCTGCACGATGAATACGCCCGCCCGTTGTGCTGCATGCATTCAGCCATGCACTGTGGTGTTAGACAATCATGGGAAACTCTCATTTGCCCCTAGGTGCATATGTCCCAAAAACATCAACCCCTCAATTTTCTTTTACGATTCGTTCAAAGCTATACTCCCTCCCCCCCTCCCGCTACTCTCTCAGCCTAGTGCTCCCCGGCTCCCCAGTGGTTTTGCGGTGCCAGTAGGCGTTTTAAGTGCTGTCTCTTGGGTTGGCTTGGTGTTGTTGTGGTGTCTACTGTGGTGTTCTCTCTTTGAGACCGGCGTTTGTATTCTTTTCTTCTTGAAATGAATAGGAGAGCTCATGCCTTAGATTAAAGAAAAAAATACAAAG
This sequence comes from Otatea glauca, assembly GCA_036346275.1. Lineage (NCBI taxonomy): Eukaryota > Viridiplantae > Streptophyta > Magnoliopsida > Poales > Poaceae > Otatea > Otatea glauca. The sequence continues at coordinate 34,198,807 of CM070720.1, forward strand.
AGCTGAGAATTTGTGACGAGCTATCTAACCTGGTGATTGATTGATAATCTAACCTGATCGTGATACTCATAAAAACAAAAGTAGCTGGCTATCTTGCTTACCTCATCTCCAATGGAATGAGAAGCGCACATATCCCAAATAACAGCCATAGCTTCAAGTAATCTCCATGCTCGACAGGTTTGGTAAATTCAATTCACCAGCAAATATTCGGGTCCTGAACCGTAGTATAGTTCGTAACAACAGCGACTACACTTTTTACTTTGGAAGAAACTAATGTACTTTATTGACTACAGCATCAAACAATAAAGCCATCGCTCCAAAAGCCTCCCAAGAAGAATATCTCAGACAGAGACTCCAATCAAGGAAGCACATGTTTGTTTCCGGCAATGTTCGATCCATTGGCAGCTTGATTGATTCGTAGGTTACGCACCATCGTCCACTCACACAAAACAAAAGAAGTACCGAAGCTTGACAGCAAAGACAGCAGCAGCACAGGCAAACGAGATGATAAGAGAGAAAGAGTAACGAGACAGAAAGATTTACCTACCAGGATCGCCATGCCCGGAGTTCTAACTGCTGATAGGGGAGGAGGTTGAGCTGCTACTACGGTTGTAGCTAGAGACACTTCTTCCTCTCAAAGGCCTGCGCCGGTGAAAAAGGAAACGTCTTTTTTATTAGAAAAACAAATAGATTTGTGTATACATAAATCACAAGGGGGACATTTAAGGGTTATCTCCCTAATTTGGTTCGCTTGCATTTGGGCTGTTTTGTTTGTATGATGCTTGCACACTGCGTACCAAAATTTTTTTTTGCTACATATTACTTGGAAAGGGGAAAACACAAAAAAAGTTATTACCTTCTAGGACTGCGACTTCTGGGTACCCTTACTGGTCCCTGCATAAAAGAAAAATGTTTGTTTTGGAACAACAATAGGTTTTGTAAAAAGAACTCCACCAAAAAAACTCTTTCTTCCCCTTTTCTTCCTCAAAAAACAATGGCAGTAATAATTATGACTTATGAGTTTACCCTTCTTGGAGGAGTTGGTGATTCAGAATATGACGAGGATGACTGCCCACGTCTCACAGGAGGTCCTCGACCCCTGGTTCATAAAGAGAATTATTAACACAAGGAAATATTTCATTACACTGTTCAGCAGAGAGCACTCCATTTTTTTGTATGGTAGAGGATGCACAATCCATTAACTCAGAATGAGACAGGAGAAACAAAAGGAAACACCACCGTTACCTGCGTGGAGAAATTGATCTTGAAGGAGAGCGAATTGGTCGGCGAATGGGAGACCTACTACGACGGCGAGGAGGTGGCAGCCTTCTTGGGGGACTCCTCATCAGCCTTGGAGGTGTCCTGCAGAGAGAAGGAATGGTTAGCAAAAACATAAATGCCAAATTGCCAAGATTAGTTTACATAACTAGACAAAATAAGGAGAAAAGGCTTCATGAGGATTAAGAGAGAACAGAACTTAACATGGAAAAGATAACTGGAAACCTGGAAGAACTGTCGATAGAAAAAAAAAATCAAAACCAACATTGTCAACATGGACATGGTAATTCGATTGTAAGACGGAAAGTTCAATAACCAAGAACGAAGGAAAAAGCCCTATTTAGCCACACTCCAGCTCTAGCTTCTAAAATGGAACTGATGCTGTCTGACCAAGTAGCACCATGTGGCTTCTTTGGAACTTTTAGTGCTTGAAGTGCTATTGAAGCTAAAGAAAAAAGGATGCCTTAAAAGTTGGCATAAAACTTACCAGATTTGCTACTCATGGTCCCAAATGTTCACAAAAGTTAAGCTAGAGCAACCATCCAAGAATATTCAGCAGGGTTCAGCTTCTTATTTTGAACTAGATCTGCTTAACTTTAGCTTTCTTCGTAATAGAACTATAGAAGCTAGAGATTGAGATTGACTAAATAAGCCCTAAGTACGAACGAGTTGTGCAGCTGAATACAGAATATATGACAAGCTTATACGCCCCCACCTTCTCCTAAATGCATACTTTTGATACATATGAAAGGTTAAAGAAAAAAGATCAATGGAGACAAGCTTTAAATGACTTACAGCCTTCTACGAGGCATTGGAGAGCGTCTCCGGATTGGACTGCCACGGCCTCTTCTGGGTGAAAGGCTGTCATTAGATGAAATATTTCAGCATTTCCAATCACAATACCGATGATACAGAGATCGCTTCTAGGCATTACTCACCGCCTTGGTGATCTAAGCCTTCGAGGCAGTGGAGAGGGAGAACGTCTTCTAACTGGAGATCCTGGTCTCCGCCTAGGAGGCGTTTCACCATGCCTAACTGGAGAGGGATCTGGTTGACGACGAATTGGAGGTAAATCAGGCCGCCTCCTAGGTGAATCATCGCTTCGACGTGGAGGAGATCGCCTTCGTGGAGATGGAAGTGGCTTTCTTTGAGGAGATGCTGCTCATAGGAAAGTAATTCAGTTTCAAACTCCATCTATATTAACGCTCAATACAAATATAAAGTCCGATTTCCAAAAGCAAAGCAGCTAGTGAGATGGTGGCAAGGTGACTAATACCAAAGAAGAAGAAATTGATACATCAGAAGGTACCGAGCTTACATTCCCTAGGCCGGTGTTGAGTGACCTTTTCAGCACTATGACCAACTTTATCATTTTGAAGCACATCTCTTTTTGGAGGAGGGGGGAGAACCTTGGGCAAAGCAGCATCTCTTTGCTGTGGTGCAGGTGCGAACCTCACTTTAACAACATTTCCATCAATTTGACCCTGTGCAGATTTGCAAGTTTGAATTTTCAATGCTATCTACTTTGTAAAGTTCCAAATGAAACGAGGCAGGGGGAGGACAGAATTCAGTTCATACACCATCCATGTAAAGAAGAGCCTTCTCAGCATCAGCTCTCTTATTGAATTCAACATATCCATACCCACGAGGAAGATTGACCTGAATCAAAGCAAACGAATACAGTGACGAGATAAGAATGATGACAACGTTTCCCCCATCAATTCATTTCTTCCAAACCCATTGACTTACAAGCCGATCCATGGAGAGCTCCACATTGACGACTTCACCATAATTTTCTGCAAAATAACGGTGGTTATTAGCTAAAGGAGCAGCAATATGGCACTCTTGTTTTTCTACTGCAATTTAGTCCAGTCTTAACTCTAGTGCAGACGAGCGTTGATCCTATTATGGAAGGAACACTAGAACATTAACGGCGATGAATTCAGGAGATGAAAAACTAACAGCAACATACTTCATCTACAAAGTCCATGGACAAAGCACTGAACTAACATTAAACAGGAACCGGACCAGAGAGAGAGAGAGAGAGAGAGAGAGAGAATGAGAAACAAAAAGAGAAGAGAAAAAGTGTGTCTAAAAAAAAGAGAAGAGAAAAAGAAAGGGTTTTGGTGTCTGACCGAAAATCTCCTTGAGGTGCGCCTCATTGACGTTCCTGGATAGATGGTCGACGTGGAGGACGACCGACTCATCAGGAACTGGAGAAGCTTTCCTGCACCAGATTGATTAATCACCCACCCCAGCCATCGGCAGAAGCAAAAAAAAATGTTTTTTTTAAAAAAAATTCCCAGAGGCTTGCGTATGCATATATATTACCTAGGAGGAGGAGGAGTCGAGGCTTTCTTGGGTGGCGGCGAGCGGCCTCTCCTCGCGGCGGATGAGCCCCTGCGCCTGCGGTGGGAAGGGGAGGGGCTTCGAGAAGGGGAGGAGGAGAATGAGGGGGAGCGGGAGGAGGAGATCGAGGGGGAGCGGCCGGCCTTGTTCGCCATCGCCGGAGGGAGTTTGGTGGTGGTGGTGACTGGTGAGCACCAGGTGAGTCTCTCTCTCTCTCTGTACTGATCTCTAATCTTCTTCTAATCTGACTGTGTCAATGTGACATGTACTGATTGGAACGTTTCATCTTCTTTTTTGAGAAAAGATTGGATGTTTCATGTGTGGGTAGGGAAGGGAAGGAAAGGGGAGGTGATTCGATCTCGATGTCGATTTTGACTTGGTGGCGACCAAAAGGTTAATGATTTCCTAACCCCTTATCCTTTTTCAACTTGCAATGGTCGGTTGGTCTCTACTCTCTCCGTCTACCAATCCTAGGTCACCACGCGCCCGATGAACCCTGAAACCATATGTTACATTATAGTGCCACTGCTAACGCTACGACGACAGTACATCTGCTTATCAATTAAATAAAAGATAAGTATGAATATAACACTTAATAATAAATAATCTTGTGATCTACGACGACAGTACATCTGCTTATCAATTAAATAAAAGATAAGTATGAATATAACACTTAATAATAAATAATCTTGTGATCACATTGTACGTACTACATATTTGGAATGAGAGCGAATCGAACAAGGAAATAAACAGGAGGATCGCATGCAAGAAATCGGACTTGAATTGCCAAAACTGTATGTACTACATATTTGGAAAGAAGCGAATCAAACAAGGAAATAAATAGGGAGGATCCGCGTGCGAAGGTGATGCCTTGATCTCCTCCACGCATCAAGCTTCGCCACGCCTCGCCTCCGAAGCATGTGGCGACAGCCTCCGCCGCCTCCCACTCCGCTGGGTGCGCTGTCCATCTCCGGCAGCGATCGCGGCTCAAGCCTGGTGTAGTCGGCGCAGGCCGTCGAAACAGCATGCGAGAGATGTCATCTTGGAAAGTCGACCGATAATGGTTTCTAATTGTCATCCAAATATGAATGCTAACATATAGCACAATTTGTGTATTCTGATTGAAGCTAATTATTATCAGAATATCTGGTACTTCCCATAATGTATTTAGGAATAAATCCTAAAATGAACTTATTCGTTATATTTATCACAAGATAATTGCATTTCATACACACATTCCTTATATAATATTTTTTGCTAAATAATATTATAGCGATACGTGAGCGCTTTGTATAGGATGTGGTGCACATGCATGAATGAAAGAAAATTAAGCGCGATTCATGATGATGTATGGTAAATATTGAATCGAAATCAAATGGGTTTAGATTTACAACATAAATTCCATATATATAGTTCAATTGAAATATATATGCGGCTCTCTGTTGTAGGCCACATGAATGAATGAGTTAGACACATTAAATAACGGCCATCGGATGTGGGTGAGTAAAGCGAGGAAAGATCTCGAGACGTTCATTTTGATGAATGCAAATTTCGGGGCGTTTCTTTGGGTGCGAACATTGGGCCATCTCTAATGAGGTGCATTATTTAGGGTAGACGTAGGAAAAATTGTTTAGGTGCATTATAAAAGGGTATAGACTAGACCACAACGGGCCCACGCGTTGCTAGGGCGGAAGGAAGTGCAGATACAGACAGAGATTCTAACATAGAAATGAATTTTTCAAAGAACACCTTGAAAAAGAAACAAAATTGTCATCATTTATTAAAAAAATCGTAAAAACTTTATCATGATCTTTTTTTAAGGTAGCTAAGGCATGCTCTCGGGACCCTTTCTAACAAATTTTAAACAATTTATAAATTTAGTAGCTCAATTAAATCAGCGAATTTGCTTTAAGCACTACAGTAGCACTTTCAGATTTTTAAAAATTGCAAAAGTGTGATTACTATTTGAATTTTTTACGTAGCGTAGGCATGCTCTAAGGACCCTTCTAATTTTTTTCAAATTTAGTATCTCAATTAAATCAGCGAAGTTTCTTTAAATGTACAGGTAGCATCATCAGAATTTCTAAAAATCATAAGTTTGATAACAATCCGAATTTTTTATGGTAGGCTAGGCATGCTTTGAGGATCATTCTTAAAAGATTTCAAAAATTTACAGCATGATTTAATAGCCCAACCAAATAAGCGACGTTTATCATCCTATCTGTTGCTAGGGAGGAAACAAAAAGGACAAAGGAAAAACCACTATAGGCGCTACAGTATCGCTAGGCTACAGTGTTCTGCGCCTCCTTCAGATTCGATACTCCGGCTAGCGAGCGAACTCTCAAATTCAAATGAGCTAACCAGCGCACGTGAAATGGGATGAATAACAAATATATAACGCCATCCAGGGTTCTACTGTAGAAACCACAGTAAAAATAGTGCGCGTGACAAGGCGGCAGGGCGCACATCGTACCTTTCCAACAATACAGAATTTTATACGATCACTTGTCCGATGAATCCCAAAACCACAGCTTAAGTTCAGAAAATTGGAGCTACGTCAGTTCCAGTTTACTAGGGTGTGTTTGGTTGGTGGGATGAGGTTGAATGGGATGTGATGATCTTGTACCATTTGGTTTCATTGTTTTATGTGAATGGAATGGTTCAGCATCTATAAGAAATATTTCTTAAATTTGTATCTCACCATTCAGAGCAGGATGATTCCATTCAATCAACCAAATACATGGATAACTTTTTTTTAACCATCTCATACATATATCACTTGGTACAAACAACCAAACACATCCTAAGTTACTCTTGTTTTTTTTTTTTTTGACCTAGTCGTACGAACCACCGCTGAAAGCTTTTCTAACTATTTTTAGGTTAATTATGGTTTCGTGTTACAAATGCTTCACGTTGTACCACATGAAATGAGTTTTACCCTTGAGTAGCCCGCTACTTAGCAGTCATATATGTTTAAGGAACGTCTGTGATTCATGCGCAACAAGGCATGTAAGACACAAGACAAAAATCAAAACCAAAATCAAATTGCGCTTAAAGCAGAAGTTGCGCCTAAAAATCGATGCGCAATGCGACAGGAATATTGACTTCCTTGTATGCTGAATTTTCTTTTCGTGCCACACACGAGCAACGCATCTCGTGGCCAAAAGAAAGTTTGCAACTCTACCTTCTGCAACTTCATGACATGAAAACAAGTTGACGTATGAATGCATAGATATTAGAAAGAAGATTCAAAATGTACAATGAGATCGTTCTAATACTATAACATGCCGCACACTTTGCTTCGGTGATTCTTAGCTATATTCTATATATATAGAGACACGCTGGTTTGAAGTAGCAAAACAATAATCATGACAAATGGCTGACATATGAAATGTAATTATTTTTATTGTAGTAAATGGATGCGGTTATTTGTAGGAAGAAATTTCTTGTGCAAATCAAACAGCAGTAGTAGAATGTAGGTCATCTGAAAAAAACATGTAGGAGGTACTAATTTTAACGGTTGTTCTTGGTATCCTCTTCGGTAAGAATGGCTTGGAGGTGTGGTAGTCCATTTTTTTTTTATGTAATTAACGGTGAGCAGGGTTCACAAAACCGACGAAAACCACTCGAAAACCGCGGTTTTTTAGTGTACCGCTGAGGTTCGAAATCAAAAACCGTTCGGTAAACCGGTCCATTCAAAAAAAATTAATTTTTTAAAAAATTTTGAAAAAAATTATGCCCTCGGTTTTTCGCCAAAAACCGCTCACAAAAACCGTTTTGCGGTGAATATCTAGTTGGCAGCGGTTTTTCTATTTTTTTTCGAATTTTTCAGAAAAAAGTTGATTTATTAACCCTTCGGTTTTTGAGCGGTTTTTGCGGTTTTCGTACCGCGAATTTCGAAATTCAGTTTTGTGAACCCTGATGGTGAGAACACGATGCTCAAAAAGCAGTTGCTTGGCCATGTCTTCATCTTGAGGATTCTTTGTGAAAGTTAGACAAACTTTTGGTTTTGTAGAATTATCCGGTTGGAAATCTCAGTTGGAGAACTAATGGAAGAACAATGAAGAACATCTTGTCAGGGTTTGGTTGCATCCAAGGTTCACAAAATCGATGAAAACCACTCGAAAATCGAGCGTATCGAGTCGGTTTGGCTTTTGAAACCAGCCGATAAACCGATTAAATTCAAATTAAAAAAATAGAAAAATAGAAAATTTTATCAAAAAGTGTTAATTTTTTTGAAACTTTTGTGTGAGGTCTCGAGGAAATTATAATGATTCTGTAAAATTCATATGATTATGAGACCTGTGTATTTTTTAAAATTCTGACATGCTACTGTCTTTGTATATGCTCTTCAGTTTTTTATTTTCTTGTGGTAATAAATAAAGTCTAATATTTCTGAAATTTTTTGTGTGAGATACTGAGGAAATGCTAATGATGTTGTAAGATTTTTCATATGATGATCAGACTTGTGTATTTTTAAAAAAAAATCTGCCAGTGCTACTGTCTTTGTATATGCTCTTCTATTTTTGATTTTCTATGGGCACTAATGAAGTTTAATATTTATAAAAATTTTAATACATGATCATTGGGAACTCTTTATGTTACCATTAAAATTTAAGAGTATGATCAAGCTTGTAAATTTTTATAAAAATATGACAATGTCTCTATTCATTTTCATTAATTGCTGTTTTTTATTTTCCAGAAGCATTAAATGAATTCAGAAATTATTGAGATTTCTCTGAGGTGTTTTATAGATTAATTAGGATTTATTAAATTTCCAATTTTTTGCAATTTTTTCTTATTTTTCTTGTTTTTTTACTTTTCCTTGAGTGTGCCGAAAATCGAATAAAATCGTCCAAAAATTGAAAATAAAAAGCGGTCAAAAATCAATAAAAATCTATTGAAAATTGGTTAATTTTCGATTTTTTCGACAAAGTTTGACCGCCGATTTCAAAAAAATTGACTTCAAACTCATTTGGTTTCTAGTGATTTTTAACTGATTTTCGACCGGTCTAAAATCGGTCGAAATTCAAGATATTGTTAACCTGGTTGCATCCTACAGTAAAAGAGTTATTACGATTCGATAAACCAGAAAAGGGTAGGCATTGGGAGGAGGGAAGTAAAGGTACGAACAGTTATATCAAGTTGTAGAGGAGGAGAAGAGAACCTGTTGTTGGGCTGTTCATCTTCCATGTTATGGGCGATGAGGACAGGAGCACTGCAGAATGAAAGAGATGGGAGTGATAGAAAGTAGGAGAACGCTGTGGATCATGATATATAGTTATGTTGGCGCGTGATAATGGTGAATTGGAAAGGGAGGTTAAAGGGATATGAACGGTTGATTACGGATTGATTGTCGGTAGAATTAGCATTAATAATTGTAATTTGCAATATTCTGCAGTATTTATTCTGTCATAAAACCTATGCATGAGACATCAATGAAAATGCTTCCCCTAAAAAGAGACATCAATGAAAATAGTTAAAAGAATTGAAGGAAAATATGGGTGCCTGTTTTGTTCTAGTACCTTGTTTGCCTGAACGAAACCTAATCCTGAGCATTCCTGTTGCTGCTATAGACACTGAAACAAAAAATAATAATAAATAGTACATGCTATCTTGTAAGATGACAATATCATAGTATAGATGTCTCCCGGTTAGGTTCTTGGCCGAACAAAATACAATGCGATATTTGAACTTTTGATGAAATCAATTTTTTTGAGCAACTTTGACTGAAACTTGGAAATATTGCTTGCATTGTCTTAGTGGTAGAACTAGATAAATTTCATTAGTACACATTTCATACGTACAACTTTACAATTTTGTACAATAATTTCGTAAGATTATAAATATAACTCATATATTTGAATTTTACTAAAAGTACAATACAAATAGTTCAAAGTCTTAAAAATCCGAAACCACTAAAATTAAAACCAATTTAATCAACAAATTTAATCTATCGAAGAGAGGATCTTATAACACTTTTCAAAATTTTAGAGTACCGCCCCTCGTCTTACTGAACGATTGATCATCACCAAAGACCTTTCTATTTGCGAGAAGATCACCAGTTGAAACTCAAATACTTCAATGCGCGCGTCAGAAAATTATCAAGCTACTCTTAAGGATTGATAAAAAACAATCACGCAGATTCACACAGAAAAAGCACAGCTAACACCTTAGAAAGAAAATCACCTGCCAAGTTAAAATAGACGGTAACACATCTTGAAAGCGAAATTTTAAAAAAATTGTCCTTCTGGAATCGGAAGCAATGGATCTATTGATCTTGGTCGCCACATTCTGCTAATCCCTGGAACAAATAAAAAGAAAGAAATAGCTTAGATGGAAGTTCAGAATATATATACATACACACACATATCTATAAAAACTCTATGAAATCCACATGTAAAAGTTTAAAACAATTCTCGAAAAAATTATCATACGTAAGGGAGGTAAGCTTCTATAATCTTGCAAAATTTGAAGACTAAACTCAATTGCATTTGAAAGATATGAAAATGACAAACAGCGAGATGAAAAACCACTATTCAGGCTGAATTTATCTTCTTTTTTATATCTTTCAAATGCAATTGAGTTTGGTCTTCAAATTTTGTAGAATTGTAGAAGCTCACATTTCCTATGTATGATAATTTTTTGAGAATTTTCCAAAACTTATACACGTGGGTTTCATGAAATTTTCAAGATAAGGTTTTCACTGGATATGTGTACATATGTATGTGTAATTGTATACATATATATGTACATGTATATATATATATATATATATATGTATATATATGGCAACATATCTAGTGAGAACTTCGTGAAACCCACATATACAAGTTTTGAAAAATTCTCAAAAAATTACCATACGTAGGGGAGGTGAGCTTCTACAATTCTGCAGAATTTGAAGATCAAACTTAATCGCAATTAAAAGATATAAAAAAGACAAACAGCGAAATAAATAGTATTTAGCAGTGAAAATCACTATTTAAGTTGAATTTGTCTTTTTATATCTTTCAAATGCGATTGAGTTTGGTCTTCAAATTTTGTAGGATTGTAGAAGCTCACCTCCCCTACGTATGGTAATTTTTCGAGAATTTTTCAAAACTTATACACATGGGTTTCACAGAGTTTTCACGGTAAAAATTGTTTTCACAGGATATGTTGCCTATATATATATATATATATATATATATATATATATATATATATAAGAGAGAGAGAGATCGTGGTCAGGGCGTGTCCACGCTGCTGGCGGCGTCCTTCAACTTTGACCTGGAGGCGACGGTGCAAAGAGAGTAGCATAGCACGGTCGTGATTGTCAGCGGCACGATGAACGGACCGTAGGAAAAATAAACGAGCAACGCTTTAGTATTTTCCTTCTAATACAAGTTGCATAAATCTTGAAGCAAACGAAGCAGTAAATAATTTTTATCTACTCTTCATTTATGATTTAATATTTATACAATTGTTAAAAAAATTAGAGGACACCGAGCTTATATTCAGGCGCGATGGCGAAGATCAGAGATGACAGCCTCGGCGGTCAGGCGAGCGGTGGAAATGGTTGATGGCTGCAGAACTTGCTTGAGCAGGAGAAGGCAGAATTTGGGGTGGACAGGGGCACCGACGGGCTCCCGACCCGCCACGCAGGAGGTTAATTAAAGGCCACTAGTATAGTGCCTGTGCTAACGCTACGACGACAGTACACCCGTTTATCAATTAAATGAGAAGATAAGTATGAATACAACACTTAATAATAAAAGAGAAATTTAGAATTTTAAATGAATTTAGAAAGAAAACGGAACTAAATAGAGTCGAATAGGCGAAAACGGGCTCCTAAAGATTTTAAATCAAGAAAGAGAAAGAAAAAGAATTTTCTCGATCTTAGATTATTTTTTTGGCTTCCACAGAGCAGCAACAGTGCTCTCGGGCTTGGCCAGCAAGGGGAGGAAGGCTAGGGGTGCCGGCCGAGTCGCATGGGTCGGCTGTGCGGTGAGATCGCCGGCACCGACGCGCATGGAGGAGTCACGATTGCGGTGAATTTCACGGAAAGATGACGGTGATGGCTTGGTTACCTCCAAAATCCGCGATCTTTACAAGAGGAGCACTTGGGGATTTACGCAATGCGATGGGGTGGAGAAGAGCTCGTCGGCTTTTATAGCACCGAAACAAGCATATTTATGGAAGCCATAATTTGGGATCAAATCAGATTGGGAGGAAATTTTGGCAATAGAGCACGAAATTTGGAGAATTAACACCATAGATGGAAAGAGGAGATTTGGTGCGGGATTGATGGAGCTTTGGAGCTTCTTTCTTGTTTTAATGGAGGGAGGGAAGAGAAGAAACTTCTCTGCACTGGGCTGCAGCTAAAAGAAGCTACAGGTGAGTTGCCTTCATTTTTTAAATATAGAAGGATTTTGAAAAGACAACACATTAGGTTAAAAATTCTAAAAAATTCTCAAAAAACTTTCGATTATTTTGTACTTAATAAAATTATTTTCAAAAAATAAATTATAAATTTGCCGAGAAACGGCGGCCAGCGAGGTCGTGACGAAGAATCCTCGCCCGCGTTAGCAAAGCCACCGATGGCGACCGTGGAGCTATTGCGAGCTACGTTCTCCGACCGCGTTGCCCCATCTCCGCTTCTTTTCCCAAAGACGTAATGTATGGTCCTTTCCTTTTCGGACGTTTGTTTCCTTTTCCTTGATTCGGGGACGTTTGTTTCCTTTTTCTTGTTGATCTTGGAGATGAGGAAGGTCATTGTGGACCACAGGATGATTTCGAAAAATATGGAAAAATAAATGCGCTCACACCGACCATTGGATCCGCAAGGAAAAAAGATAAAAATTAAATAAGGTTTCATGCAGTACCGGTTCCGTGAGAAAAAATTGAAAAAAATTAAGCAGCACTCACACATAGTTGGTTCCTTAGATAAAAAATGAAAACAAAAATTCAGCGCTCTCTGTGCGCTGAAATTAGGCTCTATGGAGCTAGATCCATAAAATGTCTCGAGAAGGGTCATATTCGGAAAAAAAAATACGATTACAATGCCAGGACAATAAAAAATTCAAGTCTTATTTTCTTGCATGCGGATCCTCCCTGTTTATTTCCTTGTTTGATTCACCCTCCTTCCAAATATGTAGTACGTACAATTTTGGCCAATAAAAAATTCAAATCTGGTTTCCTTGCATGCGGATCCTCCTTATTTATTTCCTTATTTGATTCGCTCTCCTTCCATATATGTAGGTGGGGAGGTCATTTGTAGGCTCTGAGGATGATTAGACACACTAAATAATGACCATCGGATGTGGGTGAGTAAAGCGAGGAAAGATCCGAGACGTTCATTTTGATGAATGCAAGTTTTGGGGACGCTTTCTTTGGGTGCACGAACATTGGGCCATCTCTAATGCGGTGCATTATTTAGGGTGGGCGTAGAAAAATTTGCTTAGGTGCATTATAAAGGGGTATAGATGAAAGCGCACTGCTCGGATGCCAACATTCATCGGTCACAAAAGTGGGGCTCGACGGTTTTAGAAGATGTAGAAAGGGCCGCGACAGACAGGGTTAGAAAAATCATCGATTGTCGACGATAATCCGTGATAATCGCCCGTATCGACGCGCGTCGAACGGCAAATCGTCGAAATTCAAATTCAAATTCAAATAATTCGGAAAATTTGCAAACATTTATCCAGAAGTTCCCTAAAAATAGTATTAATAGTTTTGTCACAAGTGGGATGAAAATTTTGCAAAAAAAACGAATTTGGACGAAATTTAATAGCAAAAAACCGAATGCAAAAAAACTGAAAATGGAAAATGAATGAATAGTTCTCAACCCATCATGCCCAATCGGCCAATTATTGCTTTGAAGACAGCCAAAACGGCCATTCCGACAGCCACCGAGCTGCTTCTCGCATCCACTCAAACCCCCGCACACATCCCCTTCGGCTCCGACAAGATCCCGTCGCCGTTGACCGCATTTTCGCCGTCGGAGCTACGATAATCTGTCGGTAAGCGTCGATTATTGCCATATTAGCTACGATAATCGCAAACCCTGGTGTCCTCTGCCTGCGCGTCGGTTTTTAGGGTTCGTAGTCGATTTTCTCGATCGATCTAGCGATTTTCGCCCAAGAACTGTTGATTATTTGTTAGATTTTGGCGATTTTCGGTTGAAGTTCATTAGTATGTTGCGCTGTCGATTTCCTTTGGAGTTTACAAAAATTGTCAGTTACTAGCTATTTTCGATACTGTTTTGGCAAAAATCGCAGGTGTCAGGAAGCAAATCGTGTAGTTGATAGCCCATTATCACGTGGTATTTAGTATTTACTCAAATAAGCATGGAGATGGATCCCTGGATAGGATGGTATTTAGTATTTAGCCTGCAATAGCATGGTAGTTAGTATTTAGTATTTATTCTGCAATAGGATGTTTTTGCAAGAGATGGGTCTTTGGGTGCAGCACTCTAATTGGATAATACTGATGTATAGAAAACATAGTGTCTAAGATCTTTAGACATTCAGATATAGAAAAGAAAATGATGAAGTAATCAGCTTTTTCATATTATTGAGTCACATGCATCATTTATGAAATCAATCATAGCCGATCACTGCATGCATGCTAACTTCTTATTGTTCTGCATTAGCATATGGCGAACCAGGGCGACGTTGTGTGGGAGCACGGCGATAAGATCGGGACCGAATTTTGATGCAAATATTGTTACCAAGAGAAGAAAAGAGGCGGTGCAACCCGATGAAGCACCACTTGGCAAGTCGCGGTAAGAATGTTGTCCATTGCAGTCAAGTTTCTAAGGATGTTTACGAGTACTTTCTACGCGATCTAGACAGGATGAAGGATAATAGGCAGGGAAAGAGGGATAAGATACTCAGAAAGGAAGCAGCAGCTACAGACACCCCCCCCCGAGGAGAAGTGCGTATTCAGAGTACGTAGGTGATGCTGATGAGGAGGACCAACTGTAGCATGCCATGGCTGCCTCCAAGACGAAGGCAGAATTTATTAGTCGGGCAGGTGACCGGTATGAGCATGGTGGTGGTAGTGGCACCTCTAGAGGGACTAGAGGAGGGAGAGGTGGTATGTTGCCTAGGTTATTTCGGAGTTTCTCGTAACCGGAAAGACCAGTCGTGGGGGATTACAATCTTGGTACGGCCCGTGGTCATGGCCAAACAAGGATTGACACTGGGAAGTGGACACAAAAGGGAAGGAATGCCAGGCATGCACTTGGCTCGGCTTGGGCCAAATTCTTCCACACAGCTGGTATCGCGGGGAGGAAAGCAGACAATCCATACTTTATTAGCGCTGTGAGGGAAACTAAAAAATGGGGTTAGTGAGCTTTCAAATTTTCCTCCATTTGTAGTTTTGTACGCTGATTAATAGCTTACATATTCTTCCTTTGTCTTCATTTGCAGGCGAGGGTGTTCCGTCTCCGAGTGGGAGAGATATAGACGGAAATATTTAGATGATAATGAAGCAGACATACGACAAAAGATGGCGAAGTTCAAGAAGGATTGGCCTACGTATAGCGTAAAAATAATGTGTGATTCTTGGACCGGGCCAACACGCATGAGCATCATCAACTTCATGCTATACTGTAATGGTATGATGTTCTTCCATAAGTCCGTCGATGCAACGGGCCAAACTCAGGATGCCTCGTACCTACGCAAGGTATATGCTTTAATTGTGTTTCTCCTCAAATTTGTTGGAATTATGCATCATGTAATGGGGGATCATGTAATGCAGGAAATTGTCTCAGTGGTCGACGAGGTGGGTTCGGAGATTGTTGTACAAATTGTCACGGACAATGGTGCTAACTATAAGAAGGTATGCAAACTCATCACACGGGAGCATCGCAACATCGTGTAGCAGTTCCATAAGTTGGTATACGTTAACTACAATCTTCGCTTCAAATTCAAGCTGAAGAAAATCAAAGGTCTACAGATGCTGGTGATCCATTCCAACGTCTTATAGAACTCACATTGTGCGACGCAGAAAATCCAATACGAGAGTGGATAGAGAAAGAGAGGTCTAATGTTGATCTCTTACTTGATGAGGACACAGAGAGTGACACCCCCATCCCATCACACCTTGTGACAGATCCAGTTGACCTTGTTACATTGCAAAAGAATACTGGTGCTGCAAGCATCTTTGAATGGGTAGATAAGACAATGGGTGACACACACACTGGGAAGAGGAATCACCCAGCAGTAGCGACAAGGGATACTACAAAGCGGAGAGCTCCCACCAAAGGAAAGGAGAAGTATCCCACAGTTGTTGGGAGTGATGACTCGACAGATAGCACTCCCGGAGACCGTCAGAGCCCACCGTACCAGGAGTCCTATGATAGCATCTCCAAGACGGACAACGATGGCGGTGATGATGCCCTTCTCGCTCTCACTTCCCAGTCAGAAGGACAGCGTCCTATAGAATTTACAGGGGAGTCCCAGTACACTCATGCCACACAGGACAAAGACCATAGTGCTCCTCAATCACAAATGACGACTACTGCAGGAAAGGGCCACCAAAATAGCTATAACGCACCACAAGGGCCACCAAACATAGCTATAACGCACCACAAGATAGCTTTAGTTCGTCATGTTGTACCAAAAACGACTAGCCTATGGACGAGAGACATAAAGTTCTTATACGAGGATCATATGATGCGGACTATGACTATGCCATCTCAAACTCAAGGTCACACAAGACAATCTTCCACCTTAATCGATGGGTCTATGATCCGTGACAAGATATGCTCCGACTTTTCTATGCCATGTCCAATTGCTCTATGGGAATCGACGACTAGCCTATGGATGTGACAAAGAGTCCCGATCGGTTAAGAGATTCCGACGAATACAATAGGCATCTTTATCTAGCTATTAACGAGGATTACAAACTGTATGATGTCCAAATATAAGTTCTTAGGAATACAACATAGTTAACCAAGTATACACTTCTTAACAATACTACCATAGTTAACCAAGTATACACTTAACAATACTACCCGTAGCCCCGAAGGTAATGTTTCATTTGCATTTTTTATTTTATTGCAACTCTATTTTTTACTAACACAACGTTCATGTAGGTTCAACAAGACATTTCTATGACAATGGAAGGATGAAAAAACTATGCCAAGTGTGAATCGTGAACATTTATTTTGGGTGAGAAATATTGATTTCAAATATCATATGACATGTATATAGAAATGTGAACTTGTTTTCTTCATTTGTGAATGGTATTATCATGATATGTTATTTGTTGAGATATTATTGCTAAATGCATATTTTACAACTTGAGATTGTCTAAAATATAGCAAAGATCATGTTGAAATTTTCCCATATTTTGCATAATTTACCATCGTTGTGCTATTCATTTTCTCCTATTTTTTCATATGTTTTTATGTATTCCTAACATTTATTCAAATTCTTTGTATTTTACAATTTTCTAATATTTTTTTAGATTTGTTTTAGCATTTTTCCCAAATTTCCCTTGCATCCGTTGATTTTTATCCAAATTTCGTCGATAATCACCCTAAAATTGTTGATAATTGCTTAATTCTGAGCGATTTTCGTATTGCATATCGGCAGCTTTGACTCTTTGTTCAAATCGGTTTGACGTCGGCTTTTATATGATTTCTAGTGATTTTCGCTCGAAAATCGGTACCGAGGCCCTGGCGATTTTTAGGGTTCAAAGGTAAGTTCAACCCTGGCGACAGATCAAATCTGGGAATTGCCTCCGAGGAGCAGAACTGCCATGCTGAATTGATGGCTCAAAGGCTGTGCAAATATGCAGCCATCTGGCAAGCTCAAGGCTTATCCTACGGCTAAAAACAGTATGGCGTGGCTTCACCCGAGGGTAGATAATTGAGCTAGTGGGTCCAACTGTTTAGGTATACTAGAATAAAATCCTGCACGTTGTCGTGGACGATCTTTTTAAATTTTAACAAAGGTCCCCTGGCAACTCTCCTGCAGCGCGCTCTCCTCTGGCCAGGTCTTCACCTAGGTCCCCCCTCCTCGGGCCGGTTTTCAGCCCAACGCCGCCCAGACCCAGCACTTTGGGCACTGCAAGTCTGTAGCGTCGGTGACTGCAACAAATCGACTTCCTCCCCTTGGTGTGTTCACTCTTCGTTGCCCAAAGTGGATTATTGCTGTGAGCAGATTGGTGTGTAGAGCTTGCGCAATCTAAGTATTGCCTAAAGATTATGGAACCCAAGAATTGATCTTTTTATGGAAATCTCATAGATGCGGTATCTTGATTCTTGAAGTACATCTTGGGAGCAGTAGTTTGGGGAAAACCTTGATTGGGCTTTAGGATAGTGATCTGGCAGACCCCTATGCACTAACATGAGATGGGAAAGATAAACTTCCTTAATCATTTGTGTTAATGCTTGGGCAACATGAATGGCCTTTATCTCCACTGTTGGGGTTTCATCTACTAGTGACATGCTCTGTATGGCCTTTGTCTCCACTGGCTTGAATGTGAAACCATATTCCGAAGAATCAAAATGTTCAAGAAATAAGTTGGTTCATTGAATCAAATGGGTTTTTGACCAAAGTCCATTGCACTGGTTCATCGATTCCTACACATTCATCTTTGGGAATTAATTTCCACATTAGCTTTTTGGCCGAGTTGCTACTGTGCTTTATGAGCTAATGCTTAGGATGATGCAAGGAGGGATTACAAGTTTGTGCTATAACATGTACGTGTTCGCCAGCCTATTGGAGCTTATAGATTATTAATCTAAGTGCTAGCAAACTCAATCTACTTCAACAAGGAACATGCATTCCAATAAAACGCTTGCAGTGCTCTCCCTTTATTAGTGTTTTCTATGGCTGTACAATTGCAAGAATTAATGGGGATCTCTTGGTTATTGCGGAACATTTCAGTTTGGTTGATGTTATATTCTTTTCGGTCACAAATAGTTGTCGTTTTGAACATAGGTATAGTCAAATTTTCGAAAACTTTTGATTGTTAATATCTTTTTAAATATTTAAACTGAAGTTTCAAAACGACAACTATTTTAGACCGAAGGGAGTAACTTGCTATTATGATCATGTACTCTTGTGATTTGATTCAATATATACTACTCTATGTACGTGTGCACTATCCGTATATCTTTATCCATTTCTTACCCGAATCCGTCATGTATCCGCCCCGTGTCCGTATCCCGAATAACCCGGATTTGGATCCGTATCCTGCTAGCCCGTATCTGGTTCCGAATCCAGGAAAAAATATGGATTAGAATACGGAAAGAGCAATATTCACCCGTATACTATCCATTTTCACCCCTAGGTGCAAAATGGTCAGAGCACTACTTCATATCATCGTGCTCCTAGTACCCTCTT
This sequence comes from Otatea glauca, assembly GCA_036346275.1. Classification (NCBI taxonomy): domain Eukaryota; kingdom Viridiplantae; phylum Streptophyta; class Magnoliopsida; order Poales; family Poaceae; genus Otatea; species Otatea glauca. The sequence goes on from CM070720.1 coordinate 34,217,778, forward strand.
TGGTCCGACATCCTTTTTTCTGGTGGTATTCAAGGTATCGCACTGTCGCTCGCTATAAACGTAAGAAAACATAGCAACACTAAACACCTTCTCTATTTTCTTCGGTGTACGCACTGTTCCTGAGTGATAACCGACAGTATCATAAGTAAAAGATCGATATGATGCCCATCAAGCATAATCAAACTCTATCCATAAAGAGCGAGCAAGCTTTGCAAACCTCTCCAACGAGTCAAAGTATGTATGCATCGATTTGCAACGGCGGAGCTGAACTTGCACTCCCCTTAGATACTTCTTCGCTATCCCCTTAGATACGATGTCAGAGCAACCGACACTACTATAGAAAGGCCTATATAAGATGTCTTATCTGTGTAAAAGCTAATCATAGACGATTTTGTTAGCACGATCGTCAATGTTACAGGATATACTAAGAACCGTCCGTAATTAGCTAATGTCACAGACGGTTTATACCACGAACTTATTTTCTCCCTCAAGGGTTAGAGATCGAAGAGAATCTCTTGAGAGAGAAATTTCTCTTCGATTGTGGAGTTCATCGAAAAAATAACCATCAAAATAATTATGTTTCTATACAAGACCAGAGTGAAAATATGTTACATATGGTATTCTCATTCGAAGATGAGGATGAAGTGGAAGATAAATTAGAGCATAACAAGTTTCAGGACGAACTGTGGATAGAATTGGATTCTACCTTTGAATCCATCAACATTAGAATAAGAAAGGAGATGAAAGTGCTACAAATGTTCATATTTTAAGATGATCTTCATTAGACAAGCCGTTGCCTCGATGTATCTCTGATGTTTAGATATTCAATTATAAAATCTATAACTGGTTGTGCTTTGTAAATGTCATTGCAGAATTATCTAAGAAGAAGAAAATTTATAACAACAAATATTAATTATGAAAGTTCTACCAGAAGAGGTAGAAAAATATATGGATCACAAACGGTTCTTTAAACAAATCGTCTGTAGTAACCTATTATCACAGACGATTCTGTATACAAACCATCTGTGATAGCCTATTATTACAGACAGTTTGTACTAAGAATCGTTTGTAGACAGACAGTTCAGAAACTGCCTTGATGTACCATATTATCACTGACACATGCTTACAGACGGTTGATAAAATCATCTGTGATGATTTTTCTATAGAAGTGCGACCAGTTTGCCTAAGCTTCCTCGTCTTCTTATGGGATCCGTGCAACTACCAAATTGAGCTCGACGACCATGAAAGGATCTATGAACAAAGCAAGCGAGTAAAAAAGAAAGAGAAATCGAACGATTATATATTGTAAGAAAAACATGTAATTGGTGGTCTCCGGTCAAACGAGAGCAGTAACACAATTAAGTGAAGCTGATGCCATCCATGTCATGGAATAAGCACCAAGTTAAGCGAGCTTACACACACCCGAATATATAGGAATCACGACATAAGCGAACGCGACGTGCCACGCCACGACAGTCGCTCCCCACGCGAGAAAATCGAGAAAACGTGCGAAACGGTTAAAAGGATATAAACGTATTTGCGTTTTTTCGCATTTATTTGGGTCCTCTTACGAAGGATCCGCGATTTCACATAAATGAAAGGTCCTTTTCACAAAACATGGAAAAAATGATCTAAACGCAATTAATTTTTTTGTATTTGTGAAAAACGATCTAAACATAATTACAATTTTTAGTATTTATTTGGGGTCCTCCTCTTAAAAAAAGGGTTAATTGGATACATGCCACTATAGGAACTGGTTATTCGAGATTTGCCATCGTTCCTTTGCTTATTCGAACGATGCCATTACGAAACCCCGCTTATTCGAAATATGCCACCGCTCGCGACACGTGTCCCGTCCGGTCAAACCGAGGGCAGGACTCTTTCCATTCGGACGCTTTTGCCCCTCCGCACCTGGCCTGGCTGGGACCAAACGCAAGCAAGGTCAGTGCCCTCCCCATTCTCTCCCGCGCCACCAAGAGCCAAGAACCCTAGAACATCCGATTCCCCACCCAGGCGACCGCGACGAGCCCTAGCAATCCAGCGCCGTCCGGCCCTTTTTGTGGTCGGAGTAGCTTGCCTCATGGACTCCGCAAGGTCTTGCTCTTCGGGGTCGTACGGGGTTGAGAGGTACGTTCCTCAAAATGCAACATTTGACTGCCCGCGTTGCAAGATTCCAGTGCTTAGGCTAAGGAGCAGGAGTGAAAGAAATCCTGGTAGGTACTTCTTGAAGTGCAAGAACAATTGCCCGGTTAGTCTTCAACTTGATTGTTTGCTGAGTTGTTGATTTGATTCCCAGTGTTTTGATTGCATTCTGTTGCTATTGAGGATTGCGGAGCAATGATGTGTGCAACTTTTTCATGTGGGAGGATGAATCTGTTGCATGTGGCCATGAAATGAGTACAATGCGAAATTAGGCAGAGCAATGTGGCTCGATTGAAGATTGTGTGCATTTGAAGCAACTCTGTGTCGATGTCAGTGCATTAAAGAAGCAAAGTGAAGAATTGATTGCAGCTATAAACTGGATGAAGAATGTCGTAGGAATGTGAATTTTTTTCTCTTTTTTCGTCATGTCAATAGTTGTAGCAGTTTCTTTGAAGTAGGCCTAGTTTGTTGCAGCAATGTAAGCTTTCAAGTTTGTTGCAGCACTGTAAGCTTCCTGATAAAATGGAAACAATTATAACCCATTGATGGAAGGTGATGGAATGGGAAACTCGTGTCTTTATCTAGTCATTCTGCCCACTTGTTCTTCATAGGGGTCTTCTGTCTCTGATGCTTGCTTTGTGATGTTCTTTTGCTTGGTGTGCTCTTGAGAGAATGGTGTGAAAAGAGACCAGTTTGCATTGAACACAATTCATTATAAATCGAAGGAACATGGGCTTTATCTCAACCTTAACCTCGTAGTAATGTCAGGAAGCTGAAATGTCCGACCACATCCCGACAGACTTTTGAGACTCTTATCATAACTTCCAATTGATGGTCACACATGCCAGATTTTTCTTTCTCAAAACCATCAACAGGAATGTTGATTTTTTTTCTCTTTTTTTGTAATGTCAATTTTTTGTAGCAGTTTCTTTGAAGTAGGCCTAGTTTGTTGCAGCACTGTAAGCTTCCTGATAAAATGGAAACAAATATAACCAATTGAACAAGGTGATGGAATGGGAAACTCGTGTCTTTTTTCATCACAGAAATCTGGCAACGTGTTAGGATCATATCTCTGTAATGACTGACAACAAGTGCCCTAGTATGAATATGTGACCATAGATTACAAAAGTTGGCATGCATCGTGAACACAGGACTACAAAAGTGAGCATGCATCAAGACTACAGAATTTTTATCTAGCCATTCTCGCCCACTTGTTCTTGGTAGGGGTCTTCTTTGATGATGTCTTGCTTTGTGATGTTCTTTTGCTTGGTGTGCTCCTTGCAGCATCTTCAGATGCTCTCTTCCTTACACTTGCCATTTTGAAAGATCGAAAAGGCGACTAGAGGGGGGTGAATAGGAGCCAAATAAAATTTTCGAATAAATTCTCCCCCTAGAATTCAATCCACCAAAAGACCGAAAGAAAGAACTGAACCATCGATCGAGGCAATATCAAAACAGAGGCTCAGGCCGGTTAAGATAGGGTGAGCGATAAAAAACTGCACCGGGTCGAGTAGCTCGTCGGATGAACGATCGCGAATGACGGTCATTAGTCTCGGTCGGATGAATGCGATACTCCCGACCAAGTGGTCGGATGAGCGATACTCCGGCCGGAAGTGGTCGGGTGAACGAAACTCCGGCCGGAAGTGGTCGGATGAGCGATGTTCGGGTGAGCAGTACCCCAGGCGGATGAACGAAGACTCCATTGCGGAGGTCGGTTAAGCGATACTCCATTGCGAGGTCGGATGAGCGATGCTCGGGTGAAATAGTGTTCGGATGAACAAGACTCCGACCGATGAGCGATCGCCCGACCTACGAGAGGTCGGATGAGCGATACTCGGGCGAATAGTGTTCCCGACCGATGAGCGATGCGCCCGACCTACTGAGGTCGGATGAACAAGATCTGAAGTCGGATGAGCGATAAAATCAGACGATCTTAAAAGCAATCGATGAAACTTTTGATCGGCTGATCCAAAAACAGTGAAAATTGGTGTGCACCTCCCAAAGGATGCCAGGAACCTATTTCAATCAACAATCGAAGGAATTAATACCAAGGTTCCGTCTTTTTCAGTTTAACAAATGCAACACCAAAAATAGAGTCACGAACACAGACTTCACCCGTAACTTGCTGGTGGGAGTTGATAGTCAGAATATCCTTGGATGACTCTCCACAAATCACAGCAAGTAAGTACACGAAGAAACAACCCTTCAAACAAATAGAAACACCATCGAAAACTAGGCACCAAAATTGGTTTCTTGCAAAACTGAATAGAAGAGGTTGTAGATTGCCTAGATGATTGGGATATGATCTATAGGAGATTCATCCAGCAATCTTTCATCCTTGGCAACAAGAACCAGAAGCCAATCAAGACTAAAGAACTGCAAGTCACACGTTTACGCACTTTAAGAACACACAGATTTACAACTTGCAACAAGAGCGTAAGGATTGCCTAAAAGATTGAAAGCACCAATCAGAGAAGAGTTCATCAATCATGAATTTCAACAAAGACTCAATAGCATGTAGAAGGAGATGAGGCAAATCCAAATTACGTAAGGTAAATTGCAAGTAAGTAAATGCGAATTTAGATAATGAATTCAAGGGCGTAATGTAAATACGTAAGAGAAATGAAACAAGAATATAAATGAAGAACATTTCATTTACGGAAGGGAGGTATACAAAGCCTCACAACAAAGTGGGCAAAGCTCAAATGAGCAAAGAAAACCTCGGAACCTTCAGAGAGGAAGGCTGCCCTACCCTCTATTTATAGTGACACAGGATCAATTCCCACCCTTGGATATCTTGCTTCAATCCTAAGCCAACATCCAAGAGCCGAGGATTTGATCCTTACACATCCTCTCAACAACTCTCAACTACTCACGTAGACTTTCCTTACCGCTCACCACGTCCCGTGGAGACACCCTCTCCTGTCTAGTAGCAAAGCTAGGAACACCTACCACCCTTGGATGAGCCTCTAAACCCTAGAGCACTCCATCAAGGGTGAGATTTTACCCACTCACACAGCTATGCATGGGTGACCGAAACCCAACAACACAATGGGTTTTGCACGCTGTTCAAAGCATACCAACTTGACCCGCTACTCTCTCTTCCCGATCGCGATCCAACGGTCCTCCTCGATCGAGCGGCTCCAAGTTAGCATCTCATCCATTCCTTTGTCTTCTTGGCTTGCGGCTACTCCACGGCCTCGATCATCTTTGGCGACACCTGATCATCCGGACCTCGGCTCTCGGCCTAGTCCCGATCCCATTCGCCTCACCATGACCTAGCTCCAAAGTCCCGCAACCATCGAGACAAGGAAACCACATCACATAGCAATGTCCAACAACACATATCCATCTCAGCGAAAGATATACACTTCATCGGCCAAAGAAACCACGACCACACATGGTCGACCACTGGTCTCCATCCCGACCACGGACGACCACTGGTCTCCATCCCGACCACTCGAGTCGACCACCGGTCTCGCCCCGACCACTCGGGTCGACCGCCGGTCTTCTTCCCGACCACTCGAGGTCGACCACCGGTCTTCGTCCCCACCACTCGGTCCGACCACTGGTCTTCGTCCCGACCACTCGAGTCGACCATCGGTCGCCGTCCGACCACTCGGGTCGGACGGTGGTTTCCAACCATCCACGGCTCGACCACTCTGGGTCGGATGGTGGTCTCCGACCAACCAAAGACCGACCACTCGGTCGGGCGGCCGTCTCCGACCAGCCAAAGCCTGCACCTCTCGGTCGGACAAGCCGGTCTCCGACCAACCAAAGACTGACCACTCGAGTCGACGACGGTAGTCTCAGACCAGCCAAAGCCCGCACCTCTCGGTCGGACGACCGACCACTCGAGTCGGACGACCGATCTGCAACACAGCCAAAGCCCGACCACTTAGGTCGGACGACCCGACTACTCGGCCTCGGACGGTCGGTCTCAACCAAGATAACTCAAATTGCTCTAGCTCGAAAAACAATCCAAATCAAACTCAAACTTGAGCACACCTTGCTCAGATAAAGTCAAATATTCATCACAAACATGGATGGACCTCCACATGGTCCTTCAATCTCCCCCTTGATGAGTATATTGACAAACCACACAAAAGGCATAAATTTGAGTTTGAATGAGACAAGAAGAAAGCAATTTGATTGCAAAGCCAAACTTGATCCAGAGAGAAAGATATAAAATTATGACCAAGTTGGCAGAAAGAATTTAGAGCAAAACCATGAAAAGAGCAAGTTTTCAACAAAAGCTCCAAAAACCAATCATAAGTGTCAAATGTGATTATGATCCATAAGAGATAGCAAATATTTACAAAAATCATAAGAACCAACATGCTTTCACATTTCTATCTCCTCCTTTTCTACATTTTAAATGATGCCTTTTTCTACATTTTCTCCCCCTTTTGGCAATATAGGCATCAAAATAGAATTTTCTCCCTCTTTTATGTATGCATGAAATGCAACCTAAGGGAGCTTTGAAGATTATCCAAATGATCATAATGACAAGATATGACACCAAGCTTATTAATCTCAAATTATAACCAAACTAAGATATGTCCAAGTGCAAATAACAAATTTTGCTCATAAGCGAAGTTTTGAAAATGTATCATTTTTAGCAAGATTTGACAAGTGCAAAACTTAGCAAAGTTTCAAAACTAGAAGCAAAACCACTCAGGGATCAAATGGAAAACCTAGAGTTCAACCTACTCAACACTTTGAGAAATCTTGAAGTGCATATAAGGTCCTTCGAGCCTATTTTTCAATTTATGCAAATTTTCTTTAAGACTTCGAAAAACATAGCGGGGTGCAAATGTTTGACATTATTTGCATTCTTTACCCACTTATGTGTTTGATATTTGCAATTTTTTTTGATTGACTCAAGCCATTTTCGATCATCTCAAGAGTAACTCTTAAGAGAATGATCTTGGTCATACACAATATATTCCAAGTTCATCCCAAATGCAATGGGAGGCGTCTCGAGAATATAAAGTCTTGAGATCAATTTTGCACAAAAGAGTCAATTTTTTTAATTTTCAGTTTAGCACATATAAGCAATTCAAGGACTCAAATATGGATCAAGCAAATTTCACCCAAGTTGCTATAGGGACTCTAGAGAGTTCCAAAATTTCACAATTCATGGTAAAAGCTCTTAGAGAAGAAACTTAGTAAGTAAAAGCAATATGTTTCATCAAGTTTTCATTTAAAGCTTTTAAGTTTTGATTTCAATGAACATTAGCTTGATAAATGAACTTGGACATATCTAAGCTAGAGATTTTCTTCGAAAGATATAGCATGATGTATTTCACGAAGATTGAGTCAAATGCATAATAGACAAAGCTCATAAAACGAAAAAATGCAGTCTAAATGCAATGCATGAGCAGATTCCCAAACTCCCCTCAACAAATGAATCAATTTTAAGCTCAAATCTGGTTAAAGTTGAGTTATTATCAAGATTAGGCATAAAGAAAACCGAATGAACTCAATAACAACCGAAAAAGCAGAATGAGGAGAAGAAGCCGAGAAACGCAAAACTGGATGGCTTATTGAGCATAGATAAGATAGAAGAGACTCACTACGGCTTAGACTCGCTCTTATCTTCCCAAAAGACGGACATAGGGAAGCTGACTCTAGATCCCAACTAAGGAGTGCACACAGACCCTGTCTACCCAGAGGTCCAAAACCTGCTAGACTTAAAAGACTGTGAGGGAACTTAACCTAGAGAGAAGAGAGAACAGCTAATCACGCATGATAGCAACCTAAAGCACAAGATAAGAGGTCCATGCGGGCATGCTGAAGTCTAAGTGAGTGAACTCAACTCAAGAAAACAAGCCCAAAGTCACCTGTAAGAAGAAAGGAGAATTTGGAAGAGAATATATAGTACATAATATACAAACCAGCTCCTCAAGATAAGCTATATGAGCTCATAAACCCAAGCTCAAATCCCCAACACACTCTAAAACTCTCTCCTCACAAGAGATAGGTAGAAAGCTAGAGGAAAAGAGATAAGATCGAAAACCACATGGTCTCTAAGGAGCAAGACGGCTCAAGGTAAAAGCAACCTAATTATGCTAGAAGTCCAACCAAAAGACTCTAGACAAAAAGGACACAAGCTCTACCTACAAAAGAACCACAACCTCCTAAGAGATCCATCATTATCATCAACATTTTGGAGGTACTTACCTCTGCGTAGTAGAACAAGTAGTGGCAAAGGACCTGAAGTGGATCCTAAAAGCAGAGGAAGAGATATTCCTAGGATGATGGTCTCCTCACCAGAAAGCCTACACACATGCATCCAACAAATCTATGCTTTGGCGGGGTTAGGCGGATCCAGCTTTCCTAGGCACGAATGGACAAGATACATGAAAAGTGTGGCAAATGATCATCTAGAGCATGAACATGATGCGAAGGTAATGTAAGATCATGTTCACAACCAAGCTAAAGATAGCATCAAGATCCATATATCCATAGACAACAAAGAAAACATATCCACATGATAAACAACGACAAGGTGCATCATAGCACCATCATCTTGGCATAAGAAGCTAAGCAAGGTGTATCACAGCAACAAAATGCTAGCAGGATCATGTGCAAGCCTAGAAATACATGGATCAAGATACTACCCTAAACATGGCAATGACCATGTAAATGAAGAAATACCATAATGAAGCACAACAACATGCTACTAGATATAACATGAGCAAGATAAATAAAGACAACCAAAGAGGATCATGCATAAAACAAACCAATTAGCAACATCAAGATCCATTTATCCATAGTCTCAATAACAATATTTACATGTCGCGAAAAGGCCCGTCAAAGAAGACCAAACAAAAGGTCATGAGGACACAGCGAAGATGAAAGTAAATGGTGACCATGGACACAAAGATGAGAAGCTACTTATGGCAACACTCTATGCATGATGATGAATACATGCCATGAATGAAGAACACAAGCTCATGCAAAATAGGTATGAAGCATATAAGCATGAAGGACAATAAAAGGTGATCATGAACAATATAAGTCATACAATGCGGCTAGATCATATAACCCTAATCTCATGAAAGGCACTCACATGTAGCACAAAGATGGTTGGGGAAAACATGCTATGGCACAAAACAAGACAGACAAAAACTAACAAGACCTAGCAAAGTACATATAATACACATGGGAGCAAGAGCAATCACAACATGTCATGGAAATGATGATCACAAGAATAACCGACAAGAGGGTATGAGATAGCTCACCACGGAAGAGAAAGTCCCTAAAGCCTGTTATCATGAAGCTCAACACTTGTGGAGCGAAACACGAGGCAAACAAAGTTGAAAGTACATGCAGTTAGCAAGATGCTCATGATGGTCATGCAGGAAGATCCATTCCTCTAGAGACAAGCCGCAAAGGCCAACTCGGAATTCACATCGAGTGCCAACATTGAAAAGCGACAAACCGATCCTAGATGAGATTAGTAAAGATCAACATGACCAACATACTTACCTTCAACTCTTGCCGTGAGAGGGTACCTCGAGGAAAAACGAGGTCCACTACTTATGTACGGCGAAGATGATGCCTCAGGACAACTCATGGACTAAGAATCGAACTAAGAAAGGACAAGTCCACAAGATGACCCAAATCCACTCCACTAGGCAGTGATCATATCCTCAAGCTAGCCTCAAGCGACTCATGCCATGAAAAAGGCAAGAGGCACTTAAAAGCATCATTGCATAGACATGACACAAGGAATTGACATAAGAGGGAAAGATGACTCGATGATTGGATAGAGTGAAGACTTGGGAACCCAATCTCGAACCACATGACGCCTCAGTACCGACCACCAAGAAGAAGGACTCGAGTGTCTCTCTGCCGCTTAACTATCACACGATCGAAGCGGCTCGTAGATGATCTAGGAGTCAAAGCGGGTTGGCTCGCTGTGGTGCAAAAGCCAACCATCCCAAAGAAGGTTTGCTGAATCTCCTACCGAAAACACCTCACGCCATCGATATCTACCTCGATGGGAAGAACGAGGAATATCAAGAGGACGGCGGAAGAGGCGACTACGAACAGCTCCAAGACTAAAATTCAAGAACCAAGATGAAAACCAAGTCCCGACGCCCCAAAAACAGCGACTCTCTAACTTTGTCTAGAAGCGGTGTGTGTCTTAGGAGCACTCAAAGTCCGGGATGACCACGAATACCCTAAGAGCGACAACACGATCACGCCGAGTGATCTTGGCGCGCTAAAAGCAAAATCTACTAGGTGACCATCCTTCTTACGGAAGGTGCATGTATACTTCGCCTTGCTAGAGGCGTAAGCAATAGGAGAAGCATCCTTCCGTCAAGTCCCATGGACCACACCAAGAGACTAACACAAAGTGGTGCTCACCAGGAGCTACCACAATCTCACCACTCTTGGATGCACGCACAATGGTAGGAGGATGTGCCCTAGCGTGCTCCAAGTAGTCAAATCCTAGACCCTGATTAAATCTGCTGATCTTAGATTGGTCTAGAATGAGATTAAGCTTCTTCTTGCCTCCAACAAACTTCTCGAGAGTGCTCATAAGATCTTGCAATCTCGGAAGAAAGAAGCACAAGAAGAGCAGGGAAGAAGAAGAAGAACCGTAAAGATGAGCTCTCAAAGACGTGCATTTTTCTCTCAAAGACGGCTGCCTCAATCTTGAGGGCCTCACAAGAAACGTAAGACGCATTTCTAATTCTATGGGCTTGGTCTTCTAATTTCTTCCTAAGCTCGACATGGATTTTATCCAAGTCCTCCTTATCCCCAACACACAAGAGTAACCAGTTTTGACTTATCTAGTAAGTCCTTAGCAAGTTGATCACACTTGACATTCAAAGCATCATTGTCAAGTTTTAGTTGCCTCTGACCCTCACATGAGTCGATTGGGTCCTTAGAAGCATGCAATTCAAGTTCATCATTTCTAGCGAAAGCTTCTTAAGGTGTGAACTCATGGCATCAATTTCACAAGCAATTTAGGCGATTAGCACAAGAAGGAGTAGAGTGAGCATGAAGAAAACTAGCCTCAACAGAATATCATCAATAGAACTAGTGCTAGCATTCTTCCTCCTAAGACCATCAAGTTCACAAGCATACTATCATGTATGGTCCTTAGGTTCTCCAACTCCACAAGAACAAAGATCACAGAGAACACACATCGGTGACTCGGGAGGAGAAGATCTAAGCGAAGCTAACTCCGAGTCAAGGTACCTACTTCCTTTCTAACTCGTAACACCTCGACCTAGCCTTAGCATGAAACTTGCCTAATTTACGTAGGCAAGATTTAATTCGTCGTAGGTGGGTACCTCGTCCGAGTCAGACACTGGCTCGAGTCGCTTGCTTCAATGGCGCCCGCCATGAAGCACATGCCGAGAAAGTCGTCGCGCTCTTCTTCACTTGCGGTTCATCCTCGCCTTCATCGCTCCACGTCTCCGAGTCGGAGAGCTCGATATCATCTAGCGTGGCGAGGACCCGATGAAAGAGCTTCTTGTTTTTGGCAAAGTTGTGGTACTTCTTCTTCGCCGGCTCACGAGCTGGGGCCTTCTTGTTGCGGTTCTTATTGGTGTAGTCGTTCTTGCCCGAACCGCTTTGTTCGTTTCCGCCCTTCTCGGCTTAGGGATAGTTTGCTCGAATGTGGTTGGGGCCACCACACTCGAAACAGGTGATCATCCCACCTCTCTTCCTCTCTCTCAATCTTTTGTATGCATATGAAAATTTGCGAGCAAGAAAAGCAAGCTCATTTTCTGGAAAATTTTCCAGTTGGTCATCGCTTAGCTCGCAAATGGCGGAGAGAGAAAACCAATGAAAGAATCGAAAGAGAGGATCCAATGAGATCGGTGACCAAAGCCATCGATCGAGACTTCGTCTTCCGCGAGACGACGTCGATCTCATGAGTCTTGAGGCGGAATAAAGCCCGCCAAGAGTCAAGGTCGACAGTCGGTGGTGTCCTTGATGGTGGTCACTTTCATTTCCCAAATACGAAGATCGAGTGCGGTCAAGAAATGTCGAGCATTATCCGAGTCAGAGTATATGCAACCGACTGCTCGGAGGTCGCTCAGAATCTTTGTAAACCGACCAAAGCACTCGTCAAGACTCTCACCGTGTCTGTTCAAACTTGTTGAACTCACGCTTGAATTGGTCCTGTCGAACCGCCTTGATTTGGGTAGTGCCTCATGGTAAGCATCGAGGGTCACCCAAATCTCATGAGCGTAACGAAGGTGAGAAATCCTGTCATACTCACTGCGGCTAAGACCCTGTATGAGGATGTTCCTTGCCTTAGCATTCGTCTCAACGTCAGCCATATTACCGGCCGTGACGTTCTCATCGGCAGAACCTCATACGGAGCTTCACCTTCGCCATATCGAGAAGCCCCGGCGTGATGTACGACTCCATCCGAGATTTCCAAAAGGAAAATCAACTCGGAGAAAATAGGAGGCTTGGTGGAATACTTGTCCATCGCCATGGCTCTTGAGACCGGTCAAGATCTAGAAAGAGCAGAACTGGCTCGATACCAATTGAAAGATCGAAAAGGCGACTAGAGGGGGTGAATAGGAGCCAAATAAAATTTTCGAATAAATTCTCCCCTAGAATTCAATCCACCAAAAGACCGAGAAAGAAAGAATCAACCATCGATCGGGCAATATCAAAGCAGAGGCTCAGGCCGCTTAAGATAGGGTGAATAAGAAAAAGCGCACCGTCGAGTAGCTCGGTCGGATGAATAAGATCGCGAATCGGTCGTTAGTATCGGTCGGATGAATAAGATACTCCCGACTGGTGGTCGGATGAGCAGATACTCTCGATCGGAAGTGGTCGGATGAACAGAACTCCCGGCCGGAAGTGGTCGGATGAGCAAGTGTTCGGTGAACAAAGACCCCGACTGATGAACAAGACTCCGATTGCAGAGGTCGGATGAACGATTCGGGTGAAATAGTGTTCGGATGAACAAGACTCGACCGATGAACGAAGACGCCCGACCTACAGAGGTCGGATGAACGATCTCGGGTGAATAGTATTCGGATGAATATTACTCCGACCGATGAACGACGCCCGACCCACAGAGGTCGGATGAACGATCTTTCGGCGAATAGTGTTCCGACCGATGAATGAAGACGCCCGACCTCTGAGTCGGATGAACGATCGGGTCTCGGATGAACAGTAAAATCAGCACGATCTTAAAAAGAGAAATCGATGAAACTTTTGATCGGCTGATCCAAAAACAGTGAAAATTGGTGTGCACCTCCCAAAGGATGCCAGGAACCTATTTCAATCAACAATCGAAGGAATTAATACCAAGGTTCCGTCTTTTCGCTTTAACAAATGCAACACCAAAAATAGAGTCACGAACACAGACTTCACCCGTAACTTGCTGGTGGGAGTTGATAGTCAGAATATCCTTGGATGACTCTCCACAAATCACAGCAAGTAAGTACACGAAGAAACAACCCTTCAAACAAATAGAAACACCATCTGAAAACTAGGCACGTAAATTGGTTTCTTGCAAAGCGAATAGAAGAGGTTGTAGATTGCCTAGATGATTGGGATATGATCTATAGGAGATTCATCCAAAGAATCTTTCATCCTTGGCAACAAGAACCGAAAGCCAATCAAGACTAAAGAACTGCAAGTCACACGCTTACGCACTTTAAGAACACACGATTTACAACTTGCAACAAGAACGTAAGGATTGCCTAAAAGATTGAAAGCACCGAATCCAGAGAAGAGTTCATCAATCATGAATTTCAACAAAGACTCAATAGCATGTAGAAGGAGATGAGGCAAATCCAAATTACGTAAGGTAAATTGCAAGTAAGTAAATGCGAATTTAGATAATGTAATTCAAGTGCGTAATGTAAATACGTAAGAGAAATGAAACAAGAATATAAATGAAGAACATTTCATTTCGGAAGGGAGGTATACAAAGCCTCACAACAAAGTGGGCAAAGCTCAAATGAGCAAAAAAACCTCGAACCTTCAGAGAGGAAGGCTGCCTCTACCCTCTATTTATAGTGACTGATCAATTCCCACCCTTGGATATCTTGCTTCAATCCTAAGCCAACATCCAAGAGCCAGATTTGATCCTTACACTCTACTCTCAACAACTCTCAACTACTCACGTAGACTTTCCTCACCGCCACCACGTCCCGTGGAGACACCCTCTCCCTGTCTAGTAGCGAGCTAGGAACACCTACCACCCTTGGATGAGCCTCTAAACCCTAGAGCACTCCATCAAGGGCTGAGATTTTACCCACTCACACAGCTATGCATGGGCTGACCCAAACCCAACAATACAACGGGTTTTGCACTGTTCAAAGCATACCAACTTGACCCGCTACTCTCTCTTCTTCGACCGCGATCCAACGGTCCTCCTCGATCGAGCAACTCCAAGTTAGCATCTCATCCATTCCTTTGTCTTCTTGGCTTGCGGCTACTCCTGGCCTCGGTCATCTTTGGCGACACCGATCATCCGACCTCGGCTCTCCCACCTAGTCCCGATCCCCTTCGCCTCACCATGACCTAGCTCCAAAGTCCTGCAACCATCAGAGACAAGGAAACCACATCACATAGCAATGTCCAACAACACATATCCATCTCAACAGAAGATATACACTTCATCGCCAAAGAAACCACGACCACACATGGTCCGACCATCGGTCTCCATCCCGACCACGGACGACCACCGGTCTCCATCCCGACCACTCGAGGTCCTGGACCTCCACATGGTCCTTCACATTTTCTTTGGTGTCTTTGCTTGCTCGGCTCTGTGTTGCTTTCTTCCTTGAAGATACCCTCTTCTTTGGTGTGTTGCTTGATGCATCCTCTGCTCCTTAGCCTTCTTAATTGGTGCAGCCTTCTTTTTGTGGGAGCCCTTTTCCTGCAAAAACAACCATATTCATGACATGTGTAGACAGAAAGACATCTGTAATGCACCAAAGAACATGCATAGCATTACCTCTTCATTGAGCTTTGGGTTGTTCGAAGTGCCATCATCAAACGGGGCTTCTAATTTGCATGTTTTTCCTGTGTCCAAAGGGCACCACACCTTTTGCACCTAACCCTTCTTTTGGTTGGATCCAGAAACTCCTCGACCTCTGCT
Source organism: Otatea glauca (assembly GCA_036346275.1). Taxonomy (NCBI): domain Eukaryota; kingdom Viridiplantae; phylum Streptophyta; class Magnoliopsida; order Poales; family Poaceae; genus Otatea; species Otatea glauca. The sequence continues at coordinate 34,233,025 of CM070720.1, forward strand.
TCCTTGGCCCGCTGCCACCCTCTTCTGCTTTGGTGGATGCACCTTATGCCCAACATCAACATGCTTCCACCGAGTCATGTCTGCATCATCTTTGGGATAATACCTTGATAAGCTTCTTTGAACCTCTCAACTGAGTAGTAGCTGTCCACATGATCTTCTATGCTTGCTCCACGAATGGAACAGATGAATGCCATTGCATGTTTACAAGGCTTCCCCGACACTTGCCATTGCCTACATGTACAGGACCTCTCATGTAACTTCACAGAGTGCCTTCTGTCCAACAATTCATTCTCAAATGTGACCTCTGCCTCAGTATCATCAGACCTGGTGATCTTTGGATGAGCAAGTCCAGCTTGCTTGCTAACCACAAACAACTCCTTCATCACATTAGGAAGGATCACTCCTTCCATTGACACTGCCAATACTCCTCCTAATAGCAAACTTGCTCATTATCAGTTCTCTTATTCTATCCACAAGTTCATGAGGGTGCAGGCCCTTGAAGTCCTTTATTTGGTTATTGAAGCTCTCAGATATGTTATTTGTGAGGTAGTCTACTTTGCTAAGCTCTGAGAAACCACATCTATACCACAAACCATGGTGATGCTTCTACAAATAATCTACAGCATCTGGGCAGTGCTCAAATATTTTGGACATGTGCCACTGAAATCTAGAATCTGTGTAGCACCTAGCAGCAGGATATAGGTGATCTGTGTACACCTTGCCATGGAATTTTTTCATGAAATTACTATACAAATGTCTCATACACTCTCTGTGCTCAGCATTAGGGAACACATTTTTTACAGCTGACTCTAACCCTTTACATGCATCACTAGATATCACTAAACCATTAGGACTTCCTACAGCTTTATTCAACTGGTTCATGAACCATATCCAGTTGTCCTCAGTTTCAGAATAAAAAACACCATAAGCAACACAAAAAAGCCAGTTATGACCATCTACAGATGTTGCTGATGCTAGTTGTCCCTTATATGTACCATTTAGGCTAGTGAAATCCACACCCATGTATGGCCTGCAGCCTCTCAAGAATCTATCTATGCATGGTTTAAATGCTACAAACATTCTGTGGAAACACATCTTATTGCCATACTTCTTCAGTTCTATTTCTACAATTGATCACAGACTCCTATGTTCTATCTCACCTTCCAGGTTGAAAAGCATTTGGAAGCTATCCTCATATGCACCATGTATTTGTCTAAGTGCTATTTGCATACCGCCCATGTCTTACCATAGCCCAACTTGATCTTGTATTCATCCTGCAGACTTCATCCGAGCCTCTCTTGCCCCCTTATTTGGGTTCTTTCTCAACCAGTCCCCTAATCATCCCACCCAATCTTGTGTAGCCATCTTCCCTCCATCATCTTTGTACTAGGGCAAATGTGCTTTGAATTAAGAGTTTTAATCTACAAATACAAGAAACACAGATGTTAGCACATTGCAACACATATAATGAGACACACACACAGAAGGCGAATTACCATAATGGCACATCCATCCTGCATTTTAGAAGCATGAACTCTCCAAGAACAACTCACATGTTTGCATTCACCAATAAACCTACTTTGGTCGACTTGATTGTATTTATTTCAAAGTCATTCAGATTGCATAATGCCTAATAGCCTTTAAAAGCAACTATATCGGGAACATAGCCCTTTTGACAATAGTTGGGTTGCTAAGATCATGTGTAATGTCGACTCTTCAGATCGTCGTCGCCATCTCTCGCTTCACTGTGCTCAAAGCTACTAGGTTCACCCATGTAAGAGGTTCCTCCATAAAATTGTCGCGTGCTCTGTAGCATCCTGTACAAGTCTTCATCATCTACACCAACATACTCCTCTGCATTATCAAATGGATCTGGTCCACCATCATCAAGAACAAAACATATAAAAGTGATTTCCTTCTCAATGTTGTACATCTCAATCAAGCTCCTGACATCAGTATCCTTAGTGAATTCAGCATCCTCACCGCACTGCCTGTCATAGTAGTACAAATGACACATTTGGTTTGGTCCCATGTCAGATGCCTATGCAAACCTTGTTTCACTGACCGCAAGCTAATATCCTTCTCATCGGTTAACCATGTCAGCTTCCTTGACCTAGTGTACACCTTCCTACCGCTTTCTTCTACTTCTTCTATTGTTGAGTAGGCCTCCACCTGAATAACTACCCTAAACTTTTCCAGCGAGTCATCGGTCCTATAGAAATCCCGAAAGAGTCAAAACTACATCTAATTTACGAAGCTAAATTACTATGCAAACAAACAATCAAGACTACCATGCCAACAATCTCAGCACTTACTTCTCTGAAGCACACGGCGCGATGGCCATACCAGGTTCGATTGCCGTCACGTCCATTGCCGTCACGTACATCCGATTAGCCGAAGCGGAGTGGGAATGACGCGCCTTTAGGCCACCGCCATGGAAGCAATCGCCGACGGCGCTGGATTGCTAGGGCTCGTCGCGGTCGCCTGGGTGGGGAATCGGATGTTCTAGGGTTCTTGGCTCTTGGTGGCGCGGGAGAGAATGGGGAGGGCACTGACCTTGCTTGCGCTTGGTCCCACCAGCCAGTGCGGAGGGCAAAAGCGTCCGAATGGAAAGAGTCCCGCCTCGGTTTGATGGACGGGACACATGTCGCGAGCGGTGGCATATTTCGAATAAGCGGGGTTTCGTAATGGCATCGTTCGAATAAGCAAAGGAACGATGGCAAATCTCGAATAACCAGTTCCTATAGTGGCATGTATCCAATTAACCCAAAAAAAATGGTCAGAAGAACCTAAACGTAATAAAAAAAATTCTGAGGAGTTTTTTGCGAATCGGCTCGGCTCACGGCTAGCCGAGCCGCGGCTCAAACCGCTCCCAGGCTGGCTATTCTTCCAGGTATAATAGAGGTACTAGGAATGTTTTTATACGCGTCTAATTTTTTTCGCATTTATTTGGGGTCCTCTCATGAAGTATCCGCGATTTCACATAAACAAAAGGTCCTTTTCGTAAAAACGGCAAAAACGATCTAAACGTAATTATACTGTTGTCGGTGTTTCGAGCACCGGCAAGTAAATTTGTAAGTCTAAGGGGCCGCGCGTTCCACTCCCTGAATGGTTAGACTCAGAAGTCCAAGATGTATCTTGGTTCGGCCAAGGTCCCTACTCGATTCGTGTGGTGGCGTTGTATTCCCTTGATGATGATGACCGCACAAAGTTTACAAGCGAGAGTGCTAATGGCTTAGCGAGATGGGTCCCATCCCCTCCTACGGGGTTCCCGCCTCCTTTATACGGAAGGAAGGCGGAGTTACATCGAGTTGGGAGAGGGCGAGGTGACCTACACTAGGAGCTTCGGTCCTTCGTTCTGTGACCGATCACCACCCGCCTTGCCCATGCTGGGTCGGTAGCCTAGTTGGCGGGCGGTTAGGTATTTCCCGAAATGGCGTGCACGCCTCTGCGGACCTTACGAGTGTTGGCGTTGCTGCGCATGACGTGGCGTTGCCTCGGGAGAGGCGTGTCTTCGTCTTGTATGTGACCGGTGATGGGGTCGGAGCATGACTCGGCGATCATTAAACCTCTTGGGAAGGGCCACCGCCTTGTATAGTCATTTCGATTGACCCGTTCGTCAGGGGTGCGTGGTCGTAGGTGGTGGGGCTTCGACACGCGCCCTTGGCGGATGTTACCTTGGCTTGATCGGTCGGGATCCGCCCCGCCAAGGGGGGGAGCCCCGCTTGGTCGGAGCCGGGGTCCCGATCTGCGGCGGGGTCGGGAGCCTGCTTGTGGAGACACTTCCTCGACGGTCGGAAGGGATGTCTTGTGTGGCCTTGCGGTGCTTGGTCGGCGGGCCGGAGCGGCCTGTTGGGCTTGAGCTGTGCTTGAGGCCGCCGGCTCGTCACTTCGGGCCGTTGGGGTACCCCTGTTATAAGTATTCGTCAACTGTTTTTGTCATTTACTTGATAAACAAAAGTTCTTTTTCCGTAAAAAGCGGAAAAAGCGATCTAAACGTAATTATACCTTTTTTTTGCATTTATCCGGGGTCCTTCTCTCCGTAAAAAATGGTCAGAAGGACCTAAACGTAATTTTTTTTCTGAAAAAGGGGGAAAATGGTAAAAACGATCTAAATGGAACTATATTTTTTTGTATTTATCCAAGGTCCTTCGCTTCGTAAAAAATGGTCAGAAGGACCTAAACGTAATATTTTAAACCTAAACGTAATTTTTTCTCTAAAAAACGACCTAAACGTAATTTTTTTTTGGCTCTGCTCGAACCGGCTGAAGCCGGCTCAAAACGGCCAGGTGCCAGGAATCCTTCCAAAATAATAGAGGGATGATTATTATGTGATCTTAGGTTCATATATATGATCCTACTATCCATGCCGTTGAACTTACTTTTGGGATCTGTGCCACTATACAGCCACTTTACTGTAAAAATGCATTATGTTGGAATAAGGTGGATGTAAGTTGTCCCATGAAACAGGAAAAGGTGTATCGATCGAGTATCAGATAGATAGATAGATCCCCAGATAGCACACACAAATCATAAGCAGAAGATGCTCCTCTAGCTGAAAATAAAAAGAAGGCTCCTCCAACCCGACTATAGGGCCAAAGGGGCCATGCACCCCAACAAAAAAAGAATGCTAGTAAATAAGCACTTAGTTTTACAGATACTGTGATGTCCCCCTGTAGCATCGGCCCTCTAAGTTCTTGTTCACACGGTTAGTTAGATAGATACATAGATCATGCAGACAACTTGCACAGTGGCCGATTCGCCGCCTGGATCACATGCAGTTGCCGACGGCGAGATGCACATCGACGTTGTTGCAGTTGTCTATCAGGCGGCCACGAACTACCTGACGGACCGAGAAAGACGACTAAAGGAGACTATTAGAGCTAAATAAATTTTCTCTCGAAAATCCAAACCACTTAACTAGCTACAAAAACATCGAATGAACTGTACGAATAAATAGTACGGACGAACTGATCGATGAACATTGCTGATGAATAGTAAATCATCAAATGATCGGATGAACAATAAAAAAAAGCAACTGGTGAGATGAATAGTAAAAAACATCGTCGGGGTCAAACGAACATTGCTGATGAACAGTAAAATCATCGGCTGGTTGGATAAACCATGCCATCAACATCTGGCCGGATGGACATTGCCATGGAACAGTAAAATCAGCGAGACTAGTCAGGTGAACGGTGATCGGGTGGATAGTGATCAGGTGAATAGTGAAATCAGCACGATCTCAAAATCAAGAATTGATATAGCTTTTGATCAGCTAATCCAAAATCCGTGAAATTTTGCATTCACATTCCTAAGGAAGTCATGAACCTATTCCAACATTTTTCCAATCTAAGAAAGATTGCATCAAAACCGGGAAAAAAACCACAAACTTCACTTTGAGCTTGCTCGTAGGGATTTGATGATTAAGATGACCTTAGATGGTCTCCTCCATGTCATAGTAAGCAAGAATAACAAGAAAACAACCCTCAAACGAGCAGGAACACGATCAACTAAAAAAATCTTTCTCTTCTCAAGCAAAAAGGACGGTTTCTTGCAAAAACTTAGAAAAGAGAGTTGCAGTTTGCTTAGATGATTAGGATATAATCTATAGAAGATTCATCCAACAATCATTCGTTCTTGGCAACACAAGAATAAGAGAGAGAGAAATCAAAGAGAGATCAAAACTCAAAAGGGAAGGGCAACCAGATGAGCATGAACTTAAGTACGAAAATAATTTTTATTTTTTCATGAGAGGAATGGTTACAAAGACTCACAACCAGGTGAGCAAAACTCAAGAGAGTATAAGTAAACTAAAATCCTTCTCACAAACCCTAAAACTCTTTTTAGAAGAGGTATTCTTCTACCCCTTTATTTATAGCACAACTGAGTCAGTCTCCACCCTTGAATGACTTCTTTCTCTCATAAGGAACCTCATTAAGGGCTGAGATTAACTCACTCATACATGGGCTAACCTGAAACCCAACAATATAACAGGTTTTGCACGCTTCTCAAAGCACCTATTAACTTAACCGCTACTACACCTACGAACCCTTGATCCAACGATTCTCCTTCGTTTGAGTAGGGCTTAAGTTAGCATTTCCTCCATCCACTTGTCATTCCGGCTTCAGCAACTCCACGGCCTCAATCATCTTCCGGCATCACCTTGAACGTCTAGACCTTAGCTCTCCTAGCCTAATCCTGGTCTCCTCCGCCTCATCATGATCTAGCTTCGAAGTCCTGCAACCATCACCGACAAGCAAACATATCATATAACAATGTCCAATAACATATGCAATTAAATCAACATATTATTCAAAATGATACACATACCATTATGCCACATTAAACTGGCAAAGGTTACTGACCAGTCAAATATCTAGAATCCTACATTAGATCACTTAGGTTGTGACCACCTTAAACCCGACCACTTAAGGCTCTGACAAGTCAAGGTCCCGACCAACTAAGGCTACGACCACTCACTCACAGCCGCAACCACTCAAAAAAGGCTAAGACCACTCAAGGTCACATCCACTTTACTCAAATTGCTTAAAATCAAAGCAACCTCGTTTCAAACTCAAATCTAAGCACTACAAGCTCAACCCAGTTAATTACTTATCACAAATATAGGTAAATCACTATATGGTCTCTCACTACCGTCGATTAATAAGAGAAGATTTTACTGACAAAATGAACTCAGGATTTCTACCATGCATTTTTTTCTTTGTAGTGTCTAGCTCATTTTCAGGCATAATGAACTTCAGTGGATGATTAAGTGGACTAGAAGGGAGGAGCTTCTCCAGCGCCAAAGGGGCCATAGACTCATAGCTCTCCTCCCCCCAAAAAAAGTGCTAAATAAGTAGTAAGTTTTACCACATGAATGTTAGCATTGTTCACTAACTATGGTTATCTTCCTAAGCTATCTAAGCATATGATGTTAAATTGGTCCCCTCTATATTTTCCTCGCCACCGAAGTGGACATTCTCAGTACTTAAGGGAGTAAATTAAGTGTATCTTGTCGTTTCTTAGCGCATATAGGGATTATGATTCATCAATCAACAAGGTTTGCAATTGTCGAATTAACAACCAAGTTGGACAAAACCCTTGTAAATGAGCTTCCTTCAAATATCATTCTAAGGTATACATACACTTACTACTAGATTAAGATAACAAACTTAACCATAGTCTCGTTAAAGTACATGTATCTAATCTGCGTGCCAGCCATGTTTGCTGTTTCTATCTTTCGCCTCGCTGCTCCGGTGTGAGCCCTCCCTTGCCACAGCTGGGACAACTCTTCAGCCCAAACCCTTGGCAATCGAAGCACCTGAAAGATGAACATACCCACAGGCCATAAACTCTCATTTATAAACCTGAACCTTAAGAAAGGGAAAGGAATACATAGTTAGTATTAGATAGACCTACTTCCATCTCTCGAAAATGTTCCCGTTCTTCTTGTTCTTGCCAGTCCCCTGCATCAGTTGATTTCATTCATCAAGATAAATTTTCACTTCCAGAGACTTGAAAAGAAAATATTAGGATCTGAATTAGCAAGAAGAAAATGTGAGAAGACACATCATACCTTACACCCTGGGCATTCTATTGCACCCTTTCCTCTGCATGTCTTGCAACCTTCAGAGACCTGCAGAAACCACTCAATTATTGCGAGTGCAAATTAAGCAGCATCGATCTCGCAATGAATCTAGTTGTAGTAATTAACAGAGAACCATCTGCTCCCAAGGCCGGAGAAACATTGAAGGAAAGAAGCAGTCAAGCAGATGCTATTAAGTAATTGTAAGGGAAATCTTCATAGTACCAGCTTGGCTCCAGATTTGGATCGTGCCATGCCCCTGGCCCTGAGTGGTTGCGTCCTACTCTTAGCCGGTGTGACTTGCTGCCATGCTAAGCTGTGACTCTGATTCACAGGAGTGAGTGCTGCTGCACTTATCCTGACGAAGCTGACCAAACTAGTAGCGTGCTCCATATAACTCTAGCTACTTTCCTTCGAAACTGCGAAAGCTAAATTCGGAGTGCAGGCAAGAAAGAAGATGCATCTAGTTAAGCCTGCTCAGCTGCTCTATGAGGAAGAAAGACAAAGAAAGGAGAAAGCGATTGGGAAATTTCTGGAGCCACAGAAACAACTAGCTAGCTGCTGCATGTATGTAGAGTATATATATTATTATGTCTGGTTCTTGTGTTGTGAGGTGCTGTAGCCATATGGTGAGGATAGGCATGCTTGAAATGAATGAAGCTGTGTGTCCATGTCCATGGTTGGGCCCGGCCGGTACCACGAACCTTAAGTCGCCCTGGCCCCCTGCTGTGTGCTGTCCTGTCTGTAGCACCTCATATTATTATTTTTTCCGTTAATTTGTAGGAAAACTTTTGAGGCAAGCATGAACAGTTTTGAGTTTCTACAAGAGTACTTTGGGGTGAGTGACGAATTCTGTGCATTTTTAGTGTCTCTATATATCGTTTTTGGAAAGTCTAGCTCTTAACATATATTATTATAAAAATAGCTCTCTCTCGTTGTGAAAGACGTATCCCATGTCGCATCCGAGGAGGACGAAATCTGCTAAGCTCCGCAACAGCAGGCGTGAGCGCGGGAGAACACGCTACTGCGTCGAGGAGTGCGGAAAGCATCCTCCCACACTACTCTAGCGTGGAAGCAAACACGCACAGCACAGCGTCAGTGCACAGCACATAGTGCACTATGTAGTGTCCGTTGCGTCGCTCACGTCCCGTCGTGTGTTGCCATGTCTGTCCGTGCGCTACCACACTCGCTCATCGTGCCACAAAGCCGGCTGGCTTCCCACTCCCCGGCGTCGCAGGGGATACGTGTCCTCTGTTACTCTTTCTGCGGTGGGGAGGGGGTTATTTTTACGAAAACATATATTGAGGACTAGATTTGAAAAAAAAAATGCACAGAGCCTAGATATGCACAGTATTCACGAGTGATTAATTAATCGAGAATTGTTGTGCTGTGAAACCAAAATCAAAATCAATAATTTGATTTGATGAGTCTGTGAAGCAGTTGAAGCTAGCATTAGCCCTCCTCCGGGTACACATTTTCGTTTTGCATTCGAAAATTGGTATTTGGTCGGCACCGGTTTTTCGCGAAAACCGACCGAAATTTGGTAAAAACCGATTGGTTTGTGAAAGTCAAATAAGTGGTCAAACCGATTAAAAAAAACAAAAACCGGTCGGTTTTCGTCGAAATCCGACGACAAAAGGAAAAATAGTGAAAATGCAAGGGAAAATTGCAAAAAAATTTGAAAAAAATTTAAAATAAATCCCAATTAATCTATAAAACACCTCAGAGAAATTTAAACATTTTTTTCAATCATTCATTTCTTCTACAAAATCCAAAACAGCAATTAATGAAAATGAACAAAGACACTCAGATTTTTATAAATATTTAAAAGATTTTTATATCCTGAAATTTTAATTTAACCATAAATAGTGCAAAAGGATTATGTAATAAAATTTTCATAAATATTAGACTTCATTTAGTACCTATATAAAATCAAAAATAGAAGAGCATATACAATGATAATAGAACTTTCAGAATTTTAAAAAATACACATATTTGATCATCATTTAAAAAATTTACAACATAATTTTAATTATGTTATAACATCACACAAAAAATTTAAGAAATATTAGACTTCATTTTTTACCCCTAGAAAATAAAAAACTAAAGAGCATATATTGTGACAGTATCAATGTCAGAATTTTTTAAAAAATACACATGTCTGATAATCATCTTAAAATTTTATAACATTATTAGAATTGCCTCAGGACCTCACAAAAAAAATTCAAAAACTTTAAACACTTTTTGATAATTTTTTCAATTTTTTAAATTTACATTTGAACTCCACGGTTTACCAGTTGGTTTTTGTTGTCAAACCGGATCGGCAAGGTCGGTTTTCGTCGGCTTTTTAAATCCTGCCCTCCTCCTTTGCAAAACAATTTGACCCAACAATATTAGTTAATTAATGATCTATATGGGTTAATCGAAACAGCAAGCGTTTATGTTATACAGTGTTCATGTAGAACCATAGATGCATGTCGGTAAACACGTGACGAGATTTATTTTAGCACTCCGACGAGTGGTTACGATGACATTCATGTATCCAGTGGCTGAGTTGGTGTGAAATCATGTGCTGAAAAATTGGCTTAGTAATAAAATTGGCATTGCAAAGTTGTTGTGCTCATGGCATGTGTGGTGTTTTGGCATGTGTTGTTTCAGATGTTTACTTGATATGTTTGTGATAGCATGGTAATGATTCTGCTTGATGCAATGCACTCGTGTGTGGTTGCATGGACTGATGTTGAGTCAAGTCGTGGACTTGTACTCGGAGTTGTTTCTTGTTTATTCATGTGCGTGTTGCTCGAGGCTAACGTGATCGATGACGGGACCGGAACTAGGTTCATGGAGGAACTGAGGTTCGGGACTAGATTCAGAGAGGAATCGAGGTCTTGGTGGTCAAGGATGTCATGCGGAACGTTCGGGCTAGAGAACATGCACATGAAGGCTGGTTAGTCACGTATTTATAGCATGTGGGCTGTACATACGTGCAAGAGTTGTTTTTGGCCATGTTGGGCCAGGTTGAGATGTATACAAACTCTTTCCATGTTGGAAGTGGAGTTGTATTCAATCTCTTTATGTTTGCTCAGTATAAATAGAGGGAGGTGTCTCCTGTTTAGATGAGAGAGCTAGGTATTAGAGTTTGTACTCTTTTGTTAGGAGTATTGTAACCAGACTAGCAAGAAAAAATAAAGAATCAGATTTTCCTCAGCCAACTGGACGCAGGAACCGAAAGCTCCACGCGATGCTACAGTAATCGCGCAGGTTACTGTTCATACACGGTTTGCTACAGTAATCACTTTCTGGTTTTCTCTCTCGTTTTGGTTCTTATAGATTGATTCGTTGTCTCTCTTGATTCAACAAGTTTAATCTTGATTTGATCCATCCAAAACCTTTCTAGGGCATTAATTTAGTGTTCCTCAAAGTTTCGTTGGTTAATCTTTTGTAGATTGTGATTAATCACGAAATTAGGGTTTGATCAATTCTCGTCATAATCTGTCACAGCATGCTTGCGAGTTTAATAACTTTTGATCCGTAGGTCCGATCGAGCTGATTCTTCTTTTGTTAGATTCGTATTGGAATCTAGTTTCTACAGTGAAAATTTCAGGTCAATCCGACAGTTGTATCTCCAGGAATTAGTGATTTACCGAATGCATCTAACTCTGTTTTGTTGAATACGAAAGCAATTATTTGAGTCCGAATTGGGGTGAATTTTTAGTAGATCAAAAATTTTGTTTTAGCTTCCGCACAATCATTCACCCCCCTCTGATTGCTAGTTTAGTATATTTCGATCCTTAAGTGGTATCAGAGCAAAGTTTTTCTAATTAATCTTAACCGGTGATTAGAAATCATAGCAATGGATAGATATTCGACAAAACCTTGTGTTTTCGATGGAGTTGATTTTCAGTTTTGGAAGGCCAAGATGGAGGCATACATTCAAGCTCGGGCTTTGCAATTTGGGAGAAGGTCTACAAACCATATGAAGTGCCCGAGAACGACAACGCCAATGACGCCAATCGCAAGACATGTTAAAGCAAACAAAGAAGGCGCGCAACTTGATCATCCAGGCTTGGGACGCAGCGACTTCGACCGAGTGGTTCATCTTCGATCCGCATATGAGGTATGGAAATCTCTTTGTGACTATCACGAAGGATCAAACACTGTCAAAGAGGTTCGCCAAGATATTTACAAAAAAGAATATATGCGTTTCGAGATGAAACCTGGTGAATCTGTAGATGATTTTTTTGCACGTTTTAATAAAATTCTTAGCAATTTACGTGCTGTTGGGGTTAGCTATGACGATGCTGCTAATGCTAGACAAATGCTTAGTGCTTTGGACATGTCAGTGTGGGAGATAAAGGTAACATCTATACAAGAATCTACTATCATGAGCACACTCACATTAGATGTTCTTTACTCTAAGTTGAAGACTCATGAATTAGATGTTCTTGCTAGGAAAGGTAATTCTAAATCAATTGCTTTGATCTCTAACCCTAACATGTCAAATGTTAATTCTTCTTCTAGCTTTGCTTTGTCCTCCTTGTCGTCTTTAACAGATGAACAAATTGAAGAATTCCCTGAAGAAGATTTGGCACTACTCTCTTCTCGCTTTAATAAAGCTTTGCGAATATCGAATGAGAAAGAGAGTAGGCGGTGGTCCTCCTAGGTGCTACGAGTGTGGCGATCTCAACCACATTCGTCCGAATTGTCCAAAAATTTCAGGTAAAAATTCAAAAGAAGAAAAGGACAGGAGGAACGACAAGAAGAAAGCTTCTCCAAGCAGCAGCAATAAGAAAAGAAGTTTTCTGAACCGCAAAGTTGTCCACCGAGTTCTTTCCGCTCTTGAACAAGTCAATTTGAGCGATGTGGACTCGGGAAGTAGCGAAGAAGACACAACAACGCCAACCAAGCGTGAACTTACTGGTTTGTGTCTTATGGCAAGAAGTGATGAAAGCCTTACTGAAGATGACCACGACAGCGACTTCAATGAGGTAGAACCTTCTTATGATGAATTAGCCATAGCTGTTGCTCGTCTTGGTAAATTGCTTGATAAACGCGACAAGAAAATCAAGAAACATGATTTTATTGTTGAATCATTGAATGCTGAAATTGCTAGACTTAAATCTTTGATTCCTGATGATGATGCTTGCAAAACATGTGACTTAATTTATTCTGAGCTTACTTCACTAAGAAATGTTCATGCTTCAACTCTTGATAAGCTTAGAGATGAAATTGAGAAGAATGAGAAACTTGTCGCTTTGAATTGCAAACATATTAAAGATGCTAGTTGCTCTACTTCTGATTTGGATGAATCAACTTCTTGTTCTAAATGTTCAATTCTTGAATTGAAGTTGCATGATGCTGATACTAAAGTTTCTCAAATGACAAATGATTTGCTCACGCATGAGGTTCTTTCATGCTCAACTTGTCGCAAGCAAAAAGGACAAGCAAAAAGGAAAAGTGGACGTTCCCTGTAATAATTGTTTAACTCTTTCTCGAAAGGTTGATTATTTGGAAAAATCTTTAGAACGTTTCACTAGAGGAAAGAAAAACCTAAACATGATTTTGGATCAATCAAGGGTTAGCATTCATAACAAAGGTTTAGGTTTTGATTCTTATGCTCATCATGAATCACATGCTCCCACTGTTGTTAAGGCACTTGAAAGTGGAAAATTTGAAATTGTCAATGAGCCTAAGAAAATTGTTTTTAAGTCTGCTGGAGTTTTATCTTCTACTATAATGAATGCAAATGTTGCTTCTACTTCTAAAGCTAAACATCGTGTTAAGTACACTTGCACTCATTGTGGTAGAGATGGACACTTAGTAGATTTTTGCTTTAGACTAGCCAAACAACAAAAGAAAGAAAAGGCTAAGGCTAGGTCTAATTTCGCATGCACGCTTTACTCCTCATTATGTGCCTAGGGTGATGCGAACACCTTTGTTGCTAGAAACACGGAAAGGGCAAATCTGATTTTGTGTATAAGAATACTCGTGTTGTGCCTACTCATCAGTGTCGTGTGTCTCAAGATCGATTCCTAAATGCTTTATTTCTAACCCTAGTACCGAGGCCTCGACATCTTCTAGTGCTATGTAGGTTTTTCAGATGCGGGTTGGAGAATAGAAGCTTAGTGGGTCTTGGTCTTTTGCAAGATGTGATCAAGACTTGGATGGTTCTCACCCTTGAAATGTCCTTCAAGAGGCATGTGCGATAATTCTTCACCTACTTTGTGAGCTATTTTATACACTCATATTGTTTACATTCACAGATATCTAATTGTGGTATGAGATGAGATGTTTGCTTATATGCTCATATGTATCCCCTGGCATGTTCCATTATGTTATATCTTATATCATGCCTTTTCATGCTCAGTATTTATTTATCATGATTCATACTTATGCTTAACTGAACATACCGTGATAACTCAAACAAATGTATATCATCACCTCTCTTTGATTTCATTGGTTATTTGTTTGAGGGGGAGTTAATGGACTTTTGGTGAAAATTTCTTTCGTTTGCCTATTGGGAAGATTGTTCTTTTAGACTTTTGTTTATAAAATTAATCCCATTGGGTGACAATTTTGAAGAAAGTTTTTAAGATGTTGTTTTGAGGGGGAGTTTGTGAAAACTTTGTAATTTTTGTTAACATACTTTTATTTTGTGTGTTTCAGTAAATGAAAAACAAAAAATGAAAAACAATGAAAAGTAATGAGCATTATATTTCATACATATATGTCATTTGAAGCCATGTTTATGCTACAAGGTCTTTGCAACTTCATATTTATGCATATATGGTGTAGTTTATGTCATGACTATTTAATTGGAATGACAACTTGAATTAAATCTTGTCATGGTTGAACTTTCTTGGCTATCTTGATCCTGCTCAAAAAGTGCTAAATATGAAATTTATCAAAATTAAGTGCTAAAGCTCAAAGAGTGATTGTTGATAAATGCAAGATCAAGGTTATATACTATCGCACTTCTTCTTTACGAGACTGCTTATCATTGCACTTTGATATGAACTTGGAAGAGGTTGTGTATGACCGAAACCATGAAACCTTAAGCTTGTGATTGCTTGGCATGGTTGAAAAGTAAGGCTGATGGTGCATATAATTCCTTGCAATTGTTATTATTGCAATCAATCAATGAATCAGTTTTTCAAGTATAAATAAAGTGCACAAAAATTCAATGTTTTCAGGTTTTGAGATTGTTGAGAAAGGGAGATCATGCCATGCAATAAATTGTTAATAATACTTGATTTCTAGTTATGCTTACTCTACATTGTCTTTGTGTAGATTTGAGGTGCAAGTATTTTTGATAGCATGGCTTGGTGATGAATTTGCAACATATATGGATGACTTAGAATGCTCGTTACATATAAAAAAATTGTCAAATTTTTAAAAAACAAAAGATTTTGTTTTCTCTTTTTGTGTTCTTGATGAATCCATTGTCAAAGGGAGAATTTTGCCACTTTGGAGAATTTTGGAGGAGAATCTTGGAAAACTTTATACATGCTTTACACATGCACATGTTCTTGTTTAAGTGGTATTCATTCATTCACTCATATTTTTCCTTTTAGGGAGAGATTTTCTTATTTTCACCTAGGGGAGTTTTTCACCTTGAATATTTGTCAAAGGGGGGGATTTTGTGTTTGTCACTTTGGCTTTTGATTTTAGAACTTTTTGATTTCAAAAGCTTTTCTCGTGAGATGAATGCCAATGTTCAATTCTAAGTGGTGTTGCCAATGTTTTCATCAAGGGGGAGATTGTGAAATTATGTGCTGAAAAATTGGCTTAGTAATGGAATTGGCATTGCAAAGTGGTTGTGCTCATAGCATGTGTGGTGTTTTGGCATGTGTTGTTTCAGATGTTTACTTGATATGTTTGTGATAGCATGGTAATAATTCTGCTTGATGCAATGCACTCGTGTGAGTGGTTGCATGGACTGATGTTGAGTCAAGTCGTGGACTTGTACTCGGAGTTGTTTCTTGTTTATTCATTGCAGGTGTTGCTCGAGGGCGAACGTGGTCGATGACGGACCGAACTAGGTTCATGGAGGAACGAGGTTCGGGACTAGATTCGAGAGAGGAATCAAGGTCTTGGTGGTCAAGGATGTCATGCGAACGCTCGGGCTAGAGAACATGCACATGAAGGTCGGTTAGTCACGTATTTATAGCATGTGGGCTGTACATACGTGCAAGAGTTGTTTTTGGCCATGTTGGGCCAGGTTGAGATGTATACAAACTCTTTCCATGTTGAAAGTGGAGTTGTATTCAATCTCTTTATGTTTGCTCAGTATAAATAGGGGGAGGTGTCTCCTGTTTAGATGAGAGAGCTAGGTATTAGAGTTTGTACTCTTTTGTTAGGAGTATTGTAACCAGACTAGCAAGAAAAAATAAAGAATCAGATTTTCCTCAGCCGGCTGGACGCAGGAACCGAAAGCTCCACGCGATGCTACAGTAATCGCGCAGGTTACTGTTCATACGGTTTGCTACAGTAATCACTTTACGGTTTTCTCTCGCTTTTGGTTCTTATAGATTGATTCGTTGTCTCTCTTGATTCAACAAGTTTAATCTTGATTTGATCCATCCAAAACCTTTCTAGGGCATTAATTTAGTGTTCCTCAAAGTTTCGTTGGTTAATCTTTTGTAGATTGTGATTAATCACGAAATTAGGGTTTGATTAATTCTCGTCATAATCTGTCACAGCATGCTTGCTGAGTTTAATAACTTTTGAACCGTAGGTCCGATCGAGCTGATTCTTCTTTTGTTAGATTCGTATTGGAATCTAGTTTCTACAGTGAAAATTTCAGGTCAATCCGACAGTTGTATCTCCAGGAATTAGTGATTTACCGAATGCATCTAACTCTGTTTTGTTGAATACGAAAGCAATTATTTGAGTCCGAATTGGGGTGAATTTTTAGTAGATCAAAAATTTTGTTTTAGCTTCCGCACAATCATTCACCCCCTCTGATTGCTAGTTTAGTATATATCGATCCTACAGTTGAAAAAGTTTGAGAGCCTGAGCAAATTTGTAAAGGATGTTGATGAATTTCTTGCCGGACTCGTCTATCACCGCGCGTCACACTGGGACCTCCAACAGCACATCGCCGTGGACGCGGCGGTAGCTGTGTGAGGCTGGCGACGACGATGCCGCTGCAGCGGGGGACGGTGAGAGCGGAGGGGCAGGGAGAGGAAACTTTAAGTTAAAGACATCGTCAAATGCATTTGCAGTTCTTGTAGTACTTTAACATTTGCGGCTAGCCGGTTCCTCAATGACGAGCTAGACGACTTGGACTCCGACGGCTTGACCGACGACCGTGGACTTTGCGAGCTTTCGGACGTGTCCAAGCTCTTGCTGATGACCACCACGGTGAGAAGAGTCGGGCACCAGATCCCATACACTCAGCCTGAGCAAGCATTTGTGCTCTTCAAGCACTTCCTGGCCAACCAGAACCTCCCCTCCAAGCCATTCTAGGAGACGACACAAGCAGCATGTTTCTGAATAAAAATCGTTAGTTCATGAACCATCATGATGATGTATTACTGTGCTTCTTGATATTCTGGGAATGAGCTTTCTTGAAAAGAGTGTTCTGGGAATGAAACAAATGATCAAATATTCAGATGGCAAACGTTCAACATTTTCAATAGCATGCGTGCTACTAGCTAGCTTTGCCACTTCACTCTGTAGTGATAGTGATATTTATAGAGAAAGTGATGTGATTAATCAGACCCGCCCTGTTCGGGAGTTGGCTCCGCCGCTGCATGTATCCATGCATCCATGGTTTGTATGCGGTTGATGTAAACTTCGGTAGAATTGCCGAGAACATGTAGTCCCTCCTATCTCCTGCCTTAATTAAGATGCGCACTTTCTCCTACGTGTCCCTCTCTTTTTTCGCAAATAATGTAACACCACGGCACAACATAGTCCATGATGTCACATCTATATTTTTATCTCTAAATTAAAGAGCTCTTTTACAGTGGATTAAAATCAATATAAACGGTCCATTCATTTAAATCTAATGGTTAAAATCAATTTAGATCTAATTATACTACAAACCATCTTTACCTAAAACTTCAACAACAATTACACTAACTATGCCTTAAAAGATTGGAAGCTAGCACATGTGGCCAGATGACTAGGTGTGTGAGTATGTAGCTCATCAAAATTCACGTCTTCGACTTGACTTGACGCATTTAGCTAGAAAGCATGTTCATAGAGGCATTGAAGTTTGCAATCTACTCCTTCGATCACAAAAGTGATGTGATTAATCGACTAGTTGGCTCTATCCATGCATCCATGGTTTGTATCATATGTAAACTTCGGTAATTGCCGAGAACATGTAGTCCCTCCTATCTCCTGCCTTAATTAAGATGCGCACTTTCTCCTACGTGTCCTCTCTTTTTCAAAAATAATGTAACACCACACAACATAGTCCATGATGTCACATCTATATTTTTATCTCTAAATTAAAGAGCTCTTTTACAGTGGATTAAAATCAATATAAACGGTCCATTCATTTAAATCTAATGGTTAAAATCAATTTAGATCTAATTATACTACAAACCATCTTTACCTAAAACTTCAACAACAATTACACTAACTATGCCTTAAAAGATTGGAAGCTAGCACATGTGGCCAGATGACTAGGTGTGTGGGTATGTAGCTCATCAAAATTCACGTCTTCGACTTGACTTGACGCATTTAGCTAGAAAGCATGTTCATAGAGGCAGGAAGTTTGCAATCTACTCCTTCGATCACAAATAGTTGTTGTTTTAGATATTGACACGGTTTCTATAATACAGCTTTGATCACTAATTTCTATCACAACACATTTATAAAACCAAATAAAATTATATTATTATTAAAGTACTTTTCAAAACAAATCTACACATATGATATATATCTAATTTAAATATGTAAAATGTTATTAACAGTGAAAATTTAAAATTTTAACTACACCTATATTCAAACTAACAACTACAGTATAATTTATGATTGGTCGAAACGCATCATCATATAATGACATTCAAAGTGTCCTCCGATGTGCTGGACGGATGACGACAACACTGGCAGCAAGACCGGTACGCGTGGGTTACTTGTGTGCATTTACTACCACTAGCTCCTTTGTGTACGTTCCTGATATTTGAACTCGTCCACGTACGTGGTTGATTATGAATCTTGAAACAACTAGGATAGCTGATTGTCATCCAATCTCGCGTTGACATCCGAACGTGAACCGATAATTCACTACTACAAAAGATTCATATTAGATACGTTATAACTTACTTTTTAATAAAAATTGTCTGGAAAGAAGGTTGGGCACATCGCAAATGGTTTGTGGCTAAAACTGTCTGTGATGAGAGAAATATCACAGACGGTTTTATCAACAAACCGTCTATGATGATCAATTCTGATAAATGAATAATGAGCCCCAGCTATCAGTGAATCGTTCGGAACAGTAAAACGAAACATGCATTACATATAAGAACTAACTTCTTGCATGCATCATAATATACACAAATTTCCCTATAAAATTTCTTGATGGGAAAGATTACCTAGTCGATCTGGTCCTCGTCGTCGCCGGAGTCGTCGTTGTCGAGTCATCGCCGCGCCATCGGGTCCTCGCCGAACCGCTCGTGCAGGTCATCCTACAGCTCCCAACCGTCACGATAGCCCGCCGACGAGTCAAAACTATCGTCGTCGTCGTCGGAGATTGCTGTTGGCAGACACTTCTTTCCGACAACGCTTAAGGTGGAGGGAGCGGTACTGCCCGAGGCGGGCGATGAACTAGCTGGCGGAGGAGACCGTCGGTGTAGCGCATAAGCCACGGCCGGCAGATTCATTGATATAGCGCCGACGTGGCAACGCAGCATTGGCGTAGGGGCTTCCACTACAAGAATCCGGGAAAAATTCGTGGGCCAAAAACCCACGAATTTAAGCTAAAACCCACGAATTTAATTTAAATTCGTGAGCAAACCGTCGAATTTAGTTCACGAATTTAACTCGACGAAATTAATTAATTAAATTCGTGGGTACCCACAATTTAAGTTAAATTCGGGTTTATGCTAAGCCCACGAATTTAATTGGTTTTCGAGTTAAATTCGTGGTTTAATAAATCACGAATTTAAACAGATTAAATTGTGGATTTTAGCCCACGAATTTAATTGCTAAATTCGTGGGTTTAATAAACTCATTTAATTTAAATGATTAAATTCGTGGGTTTAATAAACCACGAATTTAATCGCATTTTTACAAAAAAATGTATATATATCCAAATGTATGTATTTTTATATATATATATGTATCGCACTCAATACATATATACATATATCCAAATGTATGTATTTATATATATATATATATATATATATATATATATATATCGCACTCAATACATATAACAACTAAAGAAGAAAAGAAAAGGCAAAAAGAAAATTGAAACTAAAAATTGCTAAGGTGTTGGAGATTGCTGTTGGCAGACGCTTCTTTCCGACAACGCTTGAGGTGGAGGGAGCGGTACTGCCCGAGGCGGACGATGAACTGGCTGGCGGAGGAGACCGTCGGTGTAGCGCATAAGCCACGGCCGGCAGATTCATTGATATAGCGCCGACGTGGCAACGCAGCATTGGCGTAGGGGCTTCGGAGGCCGAGGAGGCGAAGACAGTGGCGATGGTAGAGGGTTAGTCGGCGGTGAGGCGAAGGCGGTGGCGGAGGCGACGGTAGTGGTGGAGTCCCACATGGCCGGGCGGCAGAGCCGATAGAGGAGGGGTTGGAGTTTGAGTTGCCCATGGCGTCAGAGGCAAGCACACGATCGCTGTGGATCGATCGAGTATATATCATCACGGAAGTGCAATTAATGACCTGCGTTGGGGAAACGAAACGCCTAGAACATGGTCTTCACAGTGAAATTTGAACAGACGGTTTAATTCTCTCGAACACGTAACGATATACTCGAAACACCGCTCTGTCTTAGAAGACGAAAGGCTTTGAAAAGAAAGCAACATCAGTGACCATGACGACATACCTGTGTAGGTTTCACTTGGTTCTACTCGTAATCATACTGAGACAGAACCGGGTAATTTACCTTGATTCCAAAAAGGACGGCACCCACGACTTGCAGCCTATAAAAGATTTACTCGACACGTCGTTCGGTCTCTACAAATATAGGGGAGGGCCACACAAGAAGGGCCCAGCCACTATAACGCATACTTATAAATTTTCGGTATCCAATAGTATGCAATAATCCTTCACACTCCATAATAATACCTTCGAAACTAACTAACCTATTATTTTTTGGCAGTGCCACCAGCAGCCAAAGGGCACTGACCTATATAGATTCTACGTTTGCCACAACATGGCACTCCTCGTTGGTTCACAGAAGACCAATGTCATACAGGTCTGTCAATATTGCAACAATTGTCTCCACTTATCAATTTATATACATGCAAGACTTTACTCTTCTCATCGACAGGCTTGGCAATGCGCTGAATCTGCATTGAAATAGGCTGACCTGCTAAGTATTCGAGGACATCTATGTGCCTTCTTGATGCGTGAGGTCTTAAATCCAAAGGGCAGATGCCACTCAAGGCTCAACTGATGAGTTGTCACTACTACAGAACAGTATATCATTGTCGGCTCCAAAATGCCATCACTGCCGATTTTGGAATCGGCAGTGATTGGTCGGCAATGATACTCAGGATTATCACTGCCGGCTCAAGAACCGGCAGTGATATTGAACTATCACTGCCGGGTCAAACCAAAATCCGGCAATGATAGATCCATATCACTGCCGGTTCGAACTAACAACTGGCAGTGATATATATCACTGCCGGTTCTTGGACATAATCGGCAGTGATAAGCCGTGCACTAAATATTTTTATTGGATATTTTTTCTGCATTATATATTTTTATACAATATTTTTCTACAGTGTATTAATATAGTATATAAAGAATCATTAAATCATAATTCAAATATATTAAAGCATCATAATATTTGGTTTTTACAATAGTCTGTTTACAAATATAGTTTGACTAAATCTCATTCACTTTAATTTTTGCACCGACTCCAGTAGAAGGTGTCGAAGTAGGCATGTCACGGGTCGAGATCGAAGGAATGAGACGATGAGGCTACTCGTGGAACTCGCCGTTTGGATTGATAACCTCATCATGAACGAATCTGATGATCTGTTCTTGAATTGCTAAAATTTCTGTCAGTAATAACTTATTGGTTCTCAGCTTGGAGCGCTGTTATTGAAGAAATGAGAAAGTTAATTAATGATGACATATGTTAAATGAAAGAAAAGTAGGTATTAATGTGTAATTATATACCATGGCTTCGTTATAGCCGACATTCTCCGTGACAATTAAATGTATATTTGTACATACATAGTATGCACATAAATTGTTTCCTTGGTCCTGCCTCATGCATAGAAAGTCGGTTATTATTTGAAAATCTTTCTTGTAGGGACTATACCGAACACTTTTCTTGCAATATCGTGCGAATGCCCTGTGAATAATTTTGAATAGTAACTAAACTTAAATGCAATAGAATGGAATATTAATAAAGCAATAATGCAACGATCGAGTTTATGTGTTCACCATGTCCAAAAAACACTTGATACAGATTAGTTGGTTTTCTTCGCGAGTCCAAGACAAAAATCCTGCTAGCATCTAACTCGATAACGAGTAGAACCAAGTGAAACCTACATATATATCTCAACGTAGCCCATTAGTCCCACGTCGTGTTACGCAAAAATAGTAACACGATATTAGAAGTAGGGAAATACGTACTTAAAGTTATAGGGTAAAAGTATAGAGGTTTTGTATTGCAGCTTCAAGAAAGTATTAAATAAATAGTCTTCAATATACTATGGAGATTCCTTTACAATTTTCTCGTTGACAAGCCCCGGATCGTGAAATGCTAACTTGTCATTGCCATTTCTTCTACATGTCTGTATCTCCATTCTACATAAGAAAGAAGTTAGACATGCAATTAAACGGTACAAGAATGTACAATAATATACATAGACTTACATAGTCCACAGTCTGAGTATATTCACGTCTAAGACATCTTGCTGGTACAACATATACAACTTTTCGAAACCCACCCAGAAGATGTTATCCCCATTGTGAAAATCCGACTCTGTGTATCTGACTGCGAACGCCTCCATACCATCATTAGACTGCTGCATGTACCACTGAAGGACGCGCCGTAGTCATATTGTTAGGTGGTCTAAATGAGCTGGTTCAACCAACGGTTTCCCCATAAATAACTTCCACCTTAGACCTTACTCGTGAGCACTATCTCGTTGAGCAGCATCTCCTTGAGCTTCCATCCTCAACGCGTCGATACTAGCCGCCTTCAAGTATTGCTTTTTGGAGATGCTCTCATAGTCTGACATTTCACAAGGTTCAGAAGCCCGCCTCGTCTTTTTCACTTTTCCCATACTCAAGAAAAACTTATGTGTATTAGCATCAACTTTAGTCTTCTCAGGTGATAACACCTTTTTAAAGTGAGATGTTACGCTGGCGCTTATTTGCTTTTTCGTTCTTCTTCAATCATCTTAGCTGGTAATTTCTTCTGAGGTTGTGCTTTTTGATGAGACTTCTTAGACGATCGTCGCGTTTCGAGCACCGCAAGTAAATTTGTAAGTCTAAGGGTCGCGCGTTGGTTAGACTTAAGCCCAATCTTGTTTGGTGAATGTCCCTACTCGATTCGTGTGGTGGTATTGTATTGTCTTTAGGGGATGGTTACAGTGTTTACAAGAGCGAGCTAAGAGCCTTAGCGCAAGAATGCTCTTGTTTGTCTGTGTGCCTCCTTCTCCTTACTCTTTTTATACAGAGGGGCGAGTTACATCGAGAGTTGGGAAAGGCGAGGTGACCTATGCTAAGAGCTTCGGTCTTTCATTCATCCGATTGGTCACCTTGTCTTGCCCACGCTGGGGTAGTCTTGTTGGGCGGAGCGATTAGTTAGTTGCCGTTGGGAAATGGCGCACCGCCTTCGTGAGCCTCGACGAGTGTTGACGTTCTTTGTGTATAACGTTGGTGCTACCTCGGAGGAGCGTGCTTGCGTGTCGTGACGTGGTCGTCGATGGGATGGAAGCTTGACTTCGCAGTCATTAAACCATCTTGGGAAGGGCTACCGCTCTCGTATAGTCACTTGATTGACCCGTGGCACGTGGTCGTGGCCCGTGGAGGCTTGACACGCATGCCCTCGGTGAGGTTGCCTTGGTTTGATTGAGTCGGGGATCCGACCTGCGCGAGGTCGGGAGCCACGCTTGGTCGGGATGGGCGTCTGTGTGGCCCGCAGTTCTTTGATCGGTAGTGGGCCTAGAGCGGCCTGCTAGGCTCGAGTTATGCTTGAGGCACTCGTCACACCCGGCCGTTAGGTACCTGTATGAGTATTCGTCAACGACGGTGCCGACTTCCGAGATAGTGCTGGTGTTCGATTCTTTTTAGATGTCGGCGGAGGAGTTGGACTTTTTCTGGGTGGTTTCGACGAAGGAGTTGGACTTTTTCTAGGTGGTGTCGGCAGATGTGTTGGACTTTTCCTGTGTGGTGGTGACAAGGGCGGGAGGTCCCTGTGTGAATAGTGCGGCTGATCATTATCTTCATCGTCCTCATCGTTCGAGCCAAACTTAGTCAAGCTCTTGCGCCACACATGGAAGCCATGCATGTTTCTCCTAGTTTGTTGTTTTCGTCCTCACCAGGGATCTCTACATCCGTTTTACGGTATTAGCGGACTGCACTGTCCACTTCGACCCTGACGAATCCCAGCGGTATCGAGCGACAGTGCAAAACCTGCGACTCCTTGCATGGCCAAGTCCTGCCCTCAACCACCTTGATGGTAATACCATGTGCGAACAAATGTAGCTTGCACGATGTCGGTTCTATGATGTCCCCACAGGAAAATAGAGTCCATGCTCTTCGAGAATCCCTGTGGACACGCAGCTGCTCTTACGAGCACCGGGACTGATGAGCTGAGGGCTATCATCGGGTGGCGGTCGTGAGCTAAGGCTTTCTGTACTACTTGTTCCACAGCCTTATCTAGTTTCGCTCTTTGTTCCTCTAACGCTCTCACCACAGCAACTTTTATTTGATGGTCCAATTGATCTTCTCTTATTCTCTTCGGACGCCTATACAATCATGCATCAGCTGGGAAGCCTTCTTTCCACAGCACCAAACCAACTCCTCGGGTGCGACCAGGGTGCTCCTTGTTACCCAGGGCTACGGTTAGCTCGTCATCCTCCCTTTGTGGCCTAAAAGAGCCTTGGAAAGACTGCACGTGAGCATCTGTGATTTCATGTGACACTTCCTTGTCTCTATCGCTTCTGAATCTTAAGCTGCTATCATCCAAGATAGAAGCACCCCTCCCAAGCAACCAGTGCTTCGATCATTCGCTCAACTCGATCGTCACAGGAATGACGCCGTTGTGGGTTAGTTCTTCTTCATACCTATCCCATGTTGGTATTTTCTTCATGTATCCACCTGTGCCTAGTGTGTGAGGGTAAATATTCTTATCCGTGTTTGCCTTGTTCTTTTGACTTACTATCTGGGCTTCTTCAGACCTCTTGTATGCCACAAAGTCCTTCCAAAACTCCCTTAACTTTGGGTACGTGTCAAAAATTGGCATTTCATTCTTCTTCACATAGTTCTTATTCAGTGTCGTCTTCCAATTCTTCCACGCTGTGCACATGATGCATAGTGCACGTTTCTTTGCAACCAGCTCGGTCCCTTGGGGGAACTAGAACACTTCTTTTAGTTTGTCCTACAGGGAGTTCTTCAGGTCATTGGGAACCACCCACTAGTCACATCGGCGGCCAGTCCATGATCTGTAGTTGATAGGCACATCATCCCTAGCAAGAACTCCGCGTGCTGTCCTGTACGACCCTAACGATGACTCGGGTATAGCAGGTTCCCCGACTGCCAAGAGCTCCACTATGATAAAAATTCCCTTAGGCATCTTGCTCGGACCACGATCTATGTGCTGCCTTCGTTCATCAGATGTTTGAGCCTACAATTTGATCTTCTTATTAGTCATCTGACTCTACAATGTTTTGGGAACCACAATCTACTAATACTTTACCTCGCCTATGTTAGTGACATCAGGTTAGTCCATGGCTGTGGCGCCAGGTTGCTCCATGTTAGGATGCTGTAAGTTCAGTAGTACGTCGGGCTATGGTTCGGGCTACCCGTTCCTCCTTCGTCCATATTTAAGGGCCCAACTTCCTCCGGCAGTTGTCCATGGTCAGAGGCCATTCCTAGCAAGTTTATCAGAAATTTCAAATTAACAAAGTCATATTTGAAAGACACGTATACATCTTTCAAAAACATATACACATACAATGTTAATGAAGAAAGACGTAACAAGGAAATGAAGATAGACGTAACGAATGAACATAGATGTTAAAGTATATGAGCCTAAGTATAGCCGCGTTGTCGGCTATACTATTCTTCTACTCATGATGCTGAACTTATCAATTCAAAGAAATAAAATTAATACACATATTTGAAAGACATACACATCTTTAAAGAACATATACACATATATATTTGTTTGATCTTTATACACATACATCTTTCAAGGAAACATACAAATATTACAAATATTTGAAAGACATGTATACATCTTTCAAGAACATATACATCTTTTTTTGAACTTTACACACATTAATGAAAATGCAAAACACCTAAGGCCTTTCTGAACTTTTTTGCTATATCTGCTGCTATTTAGTTTATGTTTACCCAATGCTTGTACACATAAATATGCACAAATTTCAGCAATATATATGTACATATACACACATTTACACACACAATGGCTACAAAACATCTAGACATATCAAATGAGCAGAAATTTATTCAGAACCTGATAATTGACAAACAACAGTAACGATAGCCACTCATAGATACATCCATATTAACAAAAGATCAAAAACAGTAACAGGTGCTACTAATTAAGATGTTCTAGAGCCACCGGCGGCGTGGAGAGAGGTTTTGTACTACTACAAAATGCTACTCACTGTGCGGTGGAACAGGCGGCGGCATGGAGAGAGGAGGGGCAGAGCCAACGCAGCATTGTAGAGCTGGCGGCGGTGTCTGGAGAGGAGGTAGGGGCAGAGCTGGCGGCGAAGTGGGGAGAGGAGGCAGTGACCTGCGGGGAGGGGATGCAACGTCGGGGAGGTCCGAGGCGGCGGGCGCTCCCACGGCTGGATCCGGCAAGGCGACGGCGCGGAGGTACGCGAGGAGAAGGTGGCGGAGAGGACATAGACTTTGGGATTTATAGGGGTAGACTATCACTGTCGGCTCGCCACAACAACCGGTAGTGATAATCTATTACTGCCGGGCCAGAAAAATAGTCAACAGTGATAGTGGCCTTATCACTACCGGCCCACTCCACAAACCGGTAGTAATACTATTGTATCACTGCCGGGTGAAACTCGAACCCGACAATGATAGTGCTTATCACTGCGATTGAGACTAGCAACCGGTAGTAATAAGCTACATCACTGCCAGTTTTATGAGGGAACCGGCAGTGATGAGCTGGTCTCCAACGAATTAAGTGAAACTTTCAATTTATTTAATTTCAAAGGCTGAGTGCTTTGGGATTTTTGAAATCCTATCAAATTTGATGAAAATTTTTGGAGGTATAATGCAGGACATCTAATATTTTATATAAATATTTTCCCCTAATTTTGACCAAGTTGTAAAATTCTAAAAATCCAGATTGTTCACTGTTTTAATAGTTTTAATATTTTCAAAATCAAATAATGCTTCAAAAATTCACAGAAATGCAGTAGTCAAATAATGCTTCAAAAATTTACACAAATGCTATAAATAATTTCACACAAATGCAAAAATTCACACAAATTCAAAGTCAGTTAAAAATTTGCATTCAAATCTTGGATCATGCTTTTCCTCAAGCTGCCAAAGAATAGAGAGAATCTTTTGAAAGAACAAAGAGAACCAGTTCCGAGCATAACCTCAATTTCTATTACTCTATATAATACATTAATTGTTACATATGAGAAAATAAGCATGTCGTTCGTACAAAAGAAAGTATATATTTAATTAGTACAACTAAGCTACGATTCGACCTTCGTTATGATCACGACGTATGTACGTAGCTTCCTCACTCTCTTCCATGAGACTTAAGTCAACGTCCTCTCCAAAAGGAGGAAGCTCATCGAATTGGTTGTACTCTTCCTCGTCAACAACATTCTCAACTCCGACAATCCTTCTTTTTCCTTGAATAACCATATGGTGCTCCTTGTTAGCCGGGTCAGTTAGAAAAAAGATTTGTGTAACAGAATTAGCAAGTATGAATGATTATTCTCTGTATCCGACAAGTTTGAGGTCCACGGTAGTGATACCGTACTTGTTGATGTTCACGCCCCCTAGAAGTCTGACCCATTGGCACCGAAAGAGAGGGACCTTCAAAGGTCTATAGTCAAGCTCCCAAATCTCTTCTATGAATCTGTAGTAGGTTTGCCTATTTTTATTGCTGTCATAGGCATCTATACGAATAACACTGTTTTGGTTTGTGCTCTTTTTATCTTGTGCTCTTGTATAAAATGCAAAACCATTTATATCGTATTCTTGGAATGTTCGAATTGTAGTTGATGGTCCCTGAGCCAACACTTTCAACTGAGCGCACTCTTTCTCCGTATGCATCATGTGTCTACGCAACCAATCGCTGAAGTTATCTCTATGCTCTCTCGCGATCTAAACCTCTGACTTCCCTGGGTTTATTCTGGATAGCATGCTCTTGTGCATGTTGACATACGGGGCAACCACAACTGATTGTCCCAAAACTGTGAAATGTGCTTGTGTGAATGAACCTAGATTGCTAGTACGGGAGTTATTTCTTGCCTACTGTCCCTTTCCCCTATAGCCTCCCCTCATGCCGAGATACAAGCACATCAATCAGTTTGAGATCCATATAATCGACACAGAACTCAATGACCTCCTCGGTTCCCCAACCATCGGCAATGCAGCCTTCCAGCCGATGTCAGTTACGAACATATTTCTTTATAACCCCCATGAACCTCTCGAAAGGGTACATCTGATATAGAAACACGGGACCAAGAATCTGTATCTCTTTCACAATGTGAACAATGAGATGGACCATAATATCAAAAAAAATGGAGGGAAACACATCTCAAGTCTGCACAGAGTGTGGACAACGTCTTCTTGTAGCTTATCTAGTTTTAACGAATCGATGGACTTCTGTGAAATCGCATTGAAGAATGAACACAACTTTATAATTGGGTCTCGAACTTTCTCTGCCAGAACACCCCTAATTGCAATTGAAAGCATCTGTGTCATCATCACGTGGCAATTGTGAAACTTCATGCCAATTAATTTTAAGTCTTTCATTGAGACTAGTCTCTTTATATTGGCAGAGTAACCAGACGAACTTTGACTCTCTGCAAGCATTCGCACATGCTATTTTTTTCTTTCTTGCTCAGAGTGTAGCAGGCTGCGAAAATGTACTTTTTGCCTGTATCTATGTCTTCGTGATGCGCTCCTTCTTGAGTTTCATATCTCCGAGGTCCATCCATACTTGGAGGGTATCTTTTGTTTTGCTAGGTATATCCAGTAAGATATCAAGCAAGTTGTCACACACGTTCTTCTCTATATGCATGACGTCGATTGCATGTCGAACTTCCAAGTACTGCCAATAAGGTAGGACCCAAAATATTGATATCTTTTTCCACAAAGGAGTCTTATCATGGGAACTCGGGATAGGTGTACTGCCGGCTCCCTTTCCGTGAATAATCTTAAGATCCTTTATGGCCGCAAATATCTGTTTCTCAGTGTGATTCTTCGGAGCTAAGGTAGTCTCCTATATCTCGTCAAAAGCTCTCTTATTATTGCGTTATGGGTGATCCTTGCGGAGGAACCTACGATGCCGCATGTAAGACATTTTTCGGTAGTTCTTCAGCCACCGGTTAGCTATATCATCCAAGCACTGGACGCATCCGTTGAAGCCTTTTGTCGTCTGGACCGGCAGGTTACCAAGGGCAGGGTAATCATTGATGGTTACGAACAATAATGCGCGTAGGATAAATTTCTCTCTTTTATACTTATCCCATACCCGTACTCCATATATCGTTCCACAACATTAGAAGATCTTCAACCAATGGTTTGAGGTACACATCGATATCGTTGTCAGGTTGCCTAAGCCCTTAGATTAGTAGTGGCATCATAATGTACTTCCGCTTCATACAAAGCCAAGGAGGAAGGTTGTAGATACATAGAGTCAACAGTCAACTGCTATGACGACTACTCATGCTGCCGAAAGGATTCATCTCATTCGTACTCAACCCGAACCTTATATTCCTCACATCATATGCAAAGTGCATCTTATATTTTCTATCGATGTTCCTCCATTGTACAGAATCAGCAGGGTGTCTGAGCATTCCATCCTTCTTACGCTCTTCAATGTGCCATCGTAGCAATTGGGCATGCCTTTTGTTCGCAAATAAATGCTTCAGACGGGGGATTATAGGAAAATACCACACCACCTTACGAGGGGATCTTTTCTTCTTACGCTTCACTCTACATCATCGTTATCGATATCATCATCGTTGCCCTTATACCACTTTGCTTTGCAAACAGTACAGGCATCCAAGTCTACAAACTCATTGCGATACAATATGCAGTCGTTTGAACATGAGTGTATTCTTTGTTCTTCCGGTCCCAACGGGCAGACAACCTGCTTGGTCTGGTATGTAGTTGCAGGCAACACGTTACTCTCTGGAAGCAAGTCCCCCAAGAGACATAACAACTCAGTGAAGCTTTTATCGAACCAACTATTGCTTGCCTTCAATTGCAGTAGTGTAAGAATAGTATGCAGCCTTTTGTGCTCCTCCTTGCAGCCCGGGTACAATCGTGATATAGAGTCCTCTATCATACGTTGGAACTTTTGAAACTCTCTTTTACTCATGAAGTCCCCCTCCCCATCACGCAATATTTGATCTAGATCATCTTTGTGGCTATCAACGAACGTATCTTCGACTGCCATCATATCGGTGTCTTCGTCATCTTCATCAATGTGTTGCCCTTCATGTACAATCTTATCTTCACCATGCACGGTCCAACAGGTATAGCTAGCCTTGAAACCCCTTTGAAGCAAATGTGCACGTATCGACTCTATGGTAGAAACAGCTTCTCATTTTTGCAATCAACGCATGGACAGCACATATAGTCCGCCAGCTTCTTCGACTTGTGCGCCGCAGCCGCGTTTAGAAAACAAGTCACACCATTAAAGAACTCTAGGCCACAACGGTTCATGTCATACATCCACCTTCAATCCATCTACAATTAATTATATCAAACTAAATTTCAGTAAATCAATAAACGATCACAAAATAATTTATTTTTTACATTAGTCATGCAGTGCCAATTAATTAAATCAATAAACATCAGATAAGCATATAATTGTAAATAACAATATAATTGTAAATTATTAGATTTAAAAATCCATCTAGCAATTTTGACTATATTAAAATACATCAACCTTTTTCATTATTTAAATATCCATCTATCAATTTTCACTATTTAAAATTCATCTAGCAATTTTCACTATTTAAAATTCCACTAAATCACTAAAATGAATAAGAATTATAATTTATTCACTAAATTAGCTAGATCTTAATTTGAGCTCTCCGATCTAAAATGTTCAAAATCTAGAGCAATCTATAAAGTACAATCTAACTACAAATATAATGTAGATCAAGTTACTAACATTGGAGAGAAATTCGAGATAAATTTTGGTACAATTTTCCAGCAACAAGTCACCAAAATCCTTGCCACCAAGCAAAGACAGAGCTCCTCTCTATTCTGCTCGGTTGGAGAAGGGAATTTCACCTATATAAAGATACTTATCACTGTCCGGTTCTGCGTAGAACCGACAGTGATAAGGATTGCGCGGGAACATACTTACCACTGCCGATTCTGGAATAGAACCGAAAGTGAAAATGCTGATATCACTGCAGGGTGGTAACCGAACCGGCAGTGATGTATCACTGCCGGTTATATTCACGAACCGGCAGTGATATGTGTTCCCACCGGCCGGACTTTTAAACCGGCAGTGATATGTTTATCACTGCCAGCTCTAGCCCAACCGACAGTGATATGCCGGCAAGGATGGCCTGTTCTGTAGTATTGTGTGAATTTGTTAGATACTGTTTCTATTAAATTATGAACCTTGTGCTGTGAATTTAATTGGTTTTTATATATGTGAGTTGATTTCTTAAATGAATGCGTTGTATATTGTAATGTGCGATTAGAGTTGATTTCTAAAATGGATGCATTGTATGTTCATATGTGATCGGAGCTCATTTATGAGATGTATGTCATAATAATGCTGGTGATACTCTGTATTTTGCCTTTTTTTCATAGGGCATGACTAGCATTTCCTGAGGCTAGCCAATAAAACAAAATTAAAGAAAAAAATAAAAAAATCAACATCATAGACGGTTTCAATTTGAAATAAACTATACATCCCAGACGGTTCTAGTTTGAAACCGTCTGTAATGAGCTCTACATCACAGACGGTGGAACCGTTTGTGATGTTGAGATCATCCCAGCCATCTAGGGTGTAGAGCTCATCATAGAGACGTATTGTCATCACTGACACTTGATATTGATACAGACGGTTCGGAAAACCGTATATGATGACTGTTTCGAACCGTCTGTGATAAGTGATTCTAGTGATTTTTCCCGGTCTGTTGGTGATGTTGACGTCTATCTTCGCGTGTTGGCGCATTTCGCCGACCTGACAGCAGCATGCACGTCCGCATGCAGTCCGGCTACGCACGGCGGTCACGTACGTCGTCGCGAACTCTCCGCTCGAACCCAACCTCAACGTTATGGCCGGCCTGCCCTGCCCCTGCGCGCGGTACCTGCTACGTTTTACCACTATTTCACGATCGATGATGATGTGACGGCAGGTCAGCCCAATTAAGCTGCCTTCAAATAGCTAGCTAGAGCGCCGTGATCCATCCCCTCACCACGTACGGCAAATTACCGACGGCAGCAAACTAGCTATAGCTCCCTTCCCTGATCTCCAAACTCCCCGGCGCTCACTTGCTCGATCGTATCGAGCAGCCTCATCGCCTACTATGGCCTGCACTCAGGTACGTATGTCTATCAGTAGTAGTTACAGGTAATTAATACACAGTTCTCAGTATATATACTCTCTTTCTCTCTTTTTCAAACAAGCACATTCAATTCTCAAGTATTAACCACACTGTCATCTCATCTAACCGAAAGCTTAATTATCTGCTTTCCAAGAGTATGGCGTGCGGTGGTAGCTAGCTCCACTGGTTTCGATCACTACGCTTGTGCTTGACGTTTGTACTTGTGCATGGCAGGAGGTCGTTTTCGACGGCGCCCTCGCCGGCTGGGCTCCGTTCGGCTCGCGCACGACGCTGTCCGTGCACAATGAGCGGGAGCCGGCCAAGCTCCCGACCGTGGGGCACGGGCATAAGCCTAGCGGCCGGTACACCCTCGCGGCGGGCCGCACCGACGAGAAGGATGGCCTGTGCCAGGCGATCCCGGGCGTGCTCATCAAGCCCCGGGTCACGTACCGTGTCGCCGGGTGGATCGGCCTGGGAGCAGGGTCGTCGTCCGGCGCGGAGTGGGGAAGCCACGCGGTGCGCGTCAACCTCCTCGTGGACGACGGTTGCTTGGTCGGCTGCGGCGCGGCCTGCGCCGAGGCGGCGGGCGGGTGGGCGAGGATCGGGGGCGCGTTCCGGCTCAAGACGAGCCCGCGCGCCGCGGTGGTTCATGTCCAGGGCGCGCCTGCCGGCGTCGACGTGAAGGTCATGGACCTCCGGATCTTCGCGACGGACCGCACGGCGCGGTTCCGGCAGCTCAAGGAGAAGACCGACAAGGTGAGCGCTCACAATATCACTCGATGATCAGTTTTCGCAAAACAACAAGGTTGATTAATTACCAGCTATGTAACTGTACGTAACTACTATATAGCTAGGTAGGTGACCGATCGATTTGATCATGGATCCATCGCCATATATATATTCTGTTTTAGTTTACAAGTAAGTGGCGTGACATCAGCACCGTATTAATTTGGATGTGCCACGATCATTGTTGATGTGGCACCAACTACCCATATATATAGTGAGTGATACATATGAGCGCAATGCAGGAGATCGATGAGAGTTGGCGCGCGGCAGTTTGTTAATTTCCTTTTATTTTTTCAAGTAGGTATTCAATAATCGATGGATGGGCCTCGCTGTGCACGTCCACGTACACCAAGCATGACTTTGGCGCCTTTTTAATTACGTCCGTCTTGCACTCTTGCGTGTTGACATGCTGGTTGGTAGATGGATAATTGGATACGGTGCTTTTATATATCGTAGCCAAGTTGCTATCTATCACTCGGTTTCTTTAAGAAATCTATCGCTCCGAAACGTCCCCCGTTGGATTAATTACTCTATGATTTCGGTGCTTGTCATTGCCGGTCGATATAGTAATATATTAGCTCAGACTCAGAGACCCTCGCAGGTACGCAAAGATAGACATAGAATTTGAATCTTCTTGTAGAGTGGAATCAGACTCCAACATCTTCACGAATTAATTAACCAGCCAGCAGGTCTCCTAAATGCCCTCCTTAATTATTCTCCGGTTCTTCGAGACGGACCGCGGTGGTTTTCATTGATTGCCATTTTTGTTTTCTCTGCCAAATGCCAAGTAAGTATCGTGACATCAACACCGTATTTTGATGTGCCACGATTGCAATTGATGTGGAACGATAAGGGCATGTACAATAAGGCCATGTCAGCTGGCTCTTAACCTGTACACATCAGTTTTGATCTATGTGGAGGAGTGAGAAAAGAGGAAAGAGAAGAGAGTTGGCTCTTATTTAGTAGCCAGTTTTGCACGGAAGTATAAGTAGATCATTTATATACAAGAGAGAAAAGATAGTTATTGCACAACATCTAGAGACAACATTTAGAGACAGTTATTGTACAAGCTGGCTTTAGCTTACTATTAACCAGTAGTTAGCTTTGCTATTGTACTTGCCCTAAGCGCACAAGAAACGTAAGTTTGCGAGTTTGACAACACCATTTTTTTTAAAGTGAGTGTTTTGGGACTTAAAACCAGCTTTTGAAAAGCTAGTACGTCACCTTAAACAGGTCAGTTTTTAAGCAGCTTTAATTTAGGCATAAGTCACAATCCACATATAACTAGCAAAACCCAAAAGCAGGACGAGACGTTCTTTTACAGCTTATTGCTGAGGGGATTTAGCTGTTTGTCAAACGTCTTCTCATAAATAGAAAAGAATAATATATATGAAAGATATAATAAAAAGAAAATGCATAAAAAGCTACAACTGATTTTTAACCCAAAAAACTAAAAAACAGTTTTTCAAAATAGCTACGCTCCCTTATAGAGGCACCAGTGTACCGCTGACACGTCGAGGGATTTTTGCAGTCTCTAAGTACGTGTGCATGTTAATCAATTTGATGGATGGAGACAATGTGCTTAATTAGAGGTAACAAACAATCCATTGTTACATCAACACCGTGCATGTTTGATGCAGGTGCGCAAGCGGGACGTCGTTCTCAAGTTCGGCGGGGCAGGAGCGGCGTCGAGCATATCCGGCGCGTCCATCCGCGTGGTGCAGATGGAGAAGGGCTTCCCGTTCGGCACCTGCATCAACGGCACGGTCATCCAGGACCCGGCCTTCGTCGACTTCTTCACCAACCACTTCGACTGGGCCGTCTTCGAGAACGAGCTCAAGTGGTACTGGACGGAGGCGCAGCAGGGGCAGCTCAACTACCGCGACGCCGACGCGCTCCTCGACTTCTGCGACCGGCACGGCAAGCCCGCGCGCGGCCACTGCATCTTCTGGTCCGTCGACGGCGACGTGCAGCAGTGGATCAAGAACCTCGGCCGCGACCATCTCATCTCGGCCGTCCAAGGCCGCCTCCAGGGTCTCCTGGCGCGCTACGCTGGCCGGTTCCCGCACTACGATGTCAACAACGAGATGCTGCACGGCCGCTTCTACCGGGACCGACTCGGCGACGACATCACCGCGTTCATGTTCCGTGAGGCCGCCCGGCTGGACCCGGGCGCCGCGCTCTTCGTCAATGACTTCAACGTCGAGTGCGGCAACGACCCGAACGCGACGCCTGAGAAGTACATCGAGCAGATCACCGCGCTACAGCGGAAGGGCGCGGTGGTGGGCGGCATCGGCCTCCAGGGACACGTGAGCAACCCGGTGGGGGAGGTCATCTGCGACGCGCTCGACAGGCTCGCCACGACGGACCTGCCCATCTGGATCACCGAGCTGGACGTGTGCGAGCCCGACGTGGGCCTCCGCGCCGACGACCTCGAGGTGGCGCTCCGCGAGGTGTACGCGCACCCGGCCGTGGAGGGCGTCGTGCTCTGGGGCTTCATGCAGGGGCACATGTGGCGCCAGGACGCCTGCCTCGTCAACGCCGACGGCACCGTCAACGACGCCGGCCAAAGGTTCGTCGATCTCCGGAGGGAGTGGACGTCGGATGCGCGCGGGAACGTCGACGGCGATGGGCATTTCAAGTTCAGGGGATTCCACGGCACATACGTCGTGCAGCTTACGACGGCTACGGGGAAGATGCTCAAGACGTTCACCGTGGACAAAGGGGACAGCCCTCTCCTGTTGGATATGGATGTCTGACGGTTACTGTGATTATTACGCTATTATAGCTATGCTTATCATACCTACATGCTTACATGTTGGACATCGAAGGGGTGGCACATGAAGGAACTGATGTACCAGAAACAGAGTGTAATTTTACATTTCTAAGGTGAAGGGTATCGTAAGAGAAAAGTAATTTGTCGCGTATGAATCGAGATTATATTAAAAATGACTATATTACCTATAATTATTATTAATAGTATTATAATATTTAATAAATCTGGATATTTTTTTAAGCATTAAGGAGGCACCATGCTAATTTTTGTATTGAAATATTAAATACATCATATATTTATAGATAAAATTAATTAAAAAATACGTCTTATAAACTTGAATAGAAAGAGTATTGTTGGCATCACACTAATGGAGATGAATATTTCTCGTTTTATAGCAAACGGTATACACGTGCACTTCTGATGACTGAAAGGCTCGTACCTAACTAAAACCATTTCTCAACGTAAGAACGTGAGATTTGACCGGCAGATTTTGCGCCATGGTGAAAATATACGAGTTTCTTATGTTACACAGCTCAAAGCCTTTTACATTCAATTAGAATAAGCAGTAACAGGCTACCAGCGCTATAGCGGCAGTTGACAAGCCAGGAACGCGCAGCACACAGCTAAAATAAACTGACGGAACATATATATATATAAGCAAGAAAGCCTGAATGTATTCATTTGGAAGTGAAACCTCAACTTTCCCGAACTCCCGAATCCCAAAACTCCACGACGGATAGGAAACAAGGTGCCAATCTAACAAAAAGTTACACCCCAAATCCTACACAATCTTGTGGAACAAATTTCATAGTCGCTGCAAGATGTCCACCCAAATGTCGTCCTAACTACTCTTCTGCTCATTTGCTGTCTGTAAAATCTGCATCAATGACGTCGTCTTCGTTGCCTGGCTTCTCAGATGGACCAGCAGAGCCGGCAGCTGCGTCAGCTCCAGGGGCAGGGCCTGCTCCAGAGGCACCCTGCTGCTGGTAGAGGACCTGCCCAAGCTGCATCACTTCCTGATTCAATGCAGACAGTGCATCCTTCATCGTCTGTGTCGAGCCACCTGCAACGGCATCCTGAAGTTCCTTCAACTTCGCCTCGACCTTCTCCTTAACTTCGCCTGGGACCTTGTCTCCAAGTTCCTTCAGTTGTTTCTCGGTCTGGTAGATGACCGACTCCGCCTGATTCTTGGTGTCAATCGCATCTCTCTTCTCTTTGTCCTCCTTTGCAAACTTCTCAGCTTCTTCTACCATCCTCTCCACCTGAATAGTTTTTTTATGGATGTTAGCCCAATACATCAGACAAGTTGAACGCTACAAAACTAAGCACATCAAAAATACCATACATCATTTGATTAAAATCTTGACAGGCTAGTGCTTGCTCAAGACATACCTCATCCTTTGGCAATGTGCTGGCCCCGGTGATTGTAATGTCCTGCTTCTTTCCTGTGCCTTTGTCCACGGCAGCGACAGAGAGGATACCGTTGGCATCAATATCAAACTTTACTTCGATTTGTGGAACACCGCGTGGGGCAGGAGGAATGCCATCAAGCCGGAAGCTGCCAAGAGATTTGTTGTCCCTGACAAACTCTCTCTCTCCTTGGAGAACATTGATCTCCACACTAGTCTGGCCATCAGCAGCAGTTGAGAAAACTTCCGACTTTGATGTAGGCAGCGTTGTGTTCCGTGGGATAATCTTGGTCATGACTCCACCCAGTGTCTCCAAACCCAGAGACAGTGGAGTGACATCAAGAAGAACAATGTCGCTCACATCACCAGACAACACTCCTGCCTGTAGTCAAAATTTTGTTAGTTACAAATAGTAGTTCGACTACACCCTTACAATTCAATATATCAAACCAACACTAGACCATCCATAATACCATTCTTGACATTCCAATGCTGCCATAAGACTATCTACGATGTTCTCAAAATATTTGTGTGGTTTTCACTTAGAATGCCATATTTGCAGCAATCCACTCGGCTAGCATTTTGTGAAGATAGCATTTCTGTCTGATTAATGTTTTAATGGGACTGTAAATAGAAGATCTCAGTCTTAATTTGGCCAACAGCGCAACCAGGATTTCTCATTAACTCACCTGCACGGCTGCTCCAAGTGCGACAACCTCATCAGGGTTGACAGTCACATTTGGGTCCTTTCCTGTCATTTTCTTGACAAGATCCTGAACAGCTGGAATTCTGGTGGAACCACCCACAAGAATCACCTCGTCTATGTCTTTAAATGACAACTTTGCATCTCTAAGGGCATTGTCCACAGGGGTCTTTAGCCTGGATGACAGTTGATAAAAGTATTAGCATGTTAATAAAAATGTTAGCATCATGTGTTTTTTTATAAACCCAATCAGACTGCATTCATAAGATGCTCAGATAAATAGTTGTAAGAAGCATGTACAAATGTCAAGTAAAGAAACACAACTATGTACATCTTAAGTCTTTATCCGAGCATCAACAAGGTGACTGCATACCTGTCAAGAAGATCTGAACATAGCTCCTCAAATTTAGCCCTGGTAAGAGTTGTCTCAATATGCTTGGGGCCATCAGCAGTAGCAGTAATAAAAGGTAAGCTGAAAGAAGCAATAACAGGTTAGAATCAGCTAAAACAGGCCAAAAAGCCTATGTTGACAGCACAAATGAGAAAGTTAAACAAACTAACCTAATGTTTGTTTGGGTCAAGGACGACAGCTCCATCTTTGCCTTCTCAGCTGCTTCTGTAAGTCTCTGCAGCGCTTGTTTGTCTTTCAGTAGGTCAATACCCTCGTCATTCTTGAAGTTTCCGGCCAGCCAATCGACAACTCTCTGGCAGTGAAAAATGATATTGTGAACATATACATCTTGCAGAACCTTTGAAAGATCCTGAAACATCTTATTAACAAATATTGTAGATTATTTTAAAATATAAACTTGAAGAAAAGCCAAACAACTACTTCAAGCGCAAGAAAATATAATGAGCACTTCCATTAGCAAAGGATATCGAGTAGAGCCTTGGTTCAGCACTTCAGTTCTTTGACCCAGCAAGTTGTACATATTTTACAGCTAATGTGGATTCTAAAAATTAACAACCACACTAGAAAAACTGAGATGCTTAGCGCCTAACCTTTCAATCACTCATTTGCTTCCCTAATTGTTTCGAACCAGTGACTTGGCAGGCAATCAAAGATTCCTGTGAAATCGCTACAAAACTAATAGAGATCGTACATGTAGGATCGCAAAAATCAAGGACCCACCAGTGCTACTCGAACACCCGTGTCCAAATTTTTTTTGCCAAACCAGACATCTCGAATCCGAGTCAGATTCCGGCACCCATGTCTGATTCCGAGTGGCATTTCCCGTGTCCAAAATTTTTTGCTGAATCAAACACTCCAAATACGAGTCGGATTCCAACTCCCGTGTCCGTGTCCAAGTAACACTGGGACCCACTGAACAGCTGGGCATCATCAAAATCAATTCTTTGCCATCAGGTTGCATGATTGAATTCATATGAACACAAACAATATTGTTTTAGGTTTTACGTGGCATTGTAAGATCCATAATGCATCTGTTTTACAAGTGAGATTACGAACATAAGGTTACACAATGTGGATTGGGGCTGAATTTATACTACAAGAAACATCAAATAAATAGACATAGGCATCTGTTGGGCAAACATAGGAAGAAAATAACTCACCTTGTCAAAGTCATCACCACCAAGGTGAGTGTCACCTGATGTAGACAGCACCTCAAACACACCATCTCCGACCTCAAGAACTGGAATCATTGAAATATAATAAGGAACTGAGTTATGATCTAAGAGACCGAAAACAAATAATTTAAATCAAGGCCATCTAAAAAAACTAGAAGAAAAACACCCAAAAGCATTGATCGCAATAATATAAACAATGAAATAGCTTTCCACGCATATCAGCTTGCAACCATATGTGCACAACATGTTACTATATCGTAATCCCCACAGTTGCAAAATCTTGATTTTTTTTTACTTTTCATGGCCTTCCAAATGAAACTGTTAGTTCTTAAAACATAATTATAGAAGTTCCAAAGATTATAGCATTATGAAATTAATTTTTGTCAGAGACATACCTGGACTGTTCTTATGTGACTAGTCGAAGTATTCAAAATATTACTGTACTGATAAAAGAGTGAAATGTTTCACCTTACACTTCCCACTGTAACAAGTTAGTGTGACCAGCTGGAGTATCTAATAAACATATTTCAATTGCTAGAGGCAAACCACAAAACAAAACTGAACGAATGATAAGTTTCGCCACCCACATCTTCATGAAAAAGGTTTATATCGGTTGATCATCCATGTTACTACTACATTCCTTAGCTATTTGGACTATTATACAGCTGAAATATTACAAATGCTTAGACATAACTGTGGTAAATTAAATATGCGGCAACAACTGGGACTCAAGTTTGAAAAACTTTAATTCAAGTGTGGGCTCACAAAAATGACAAAATTCAGGGTAGATACCTGAAACATCAAAGGTGCCACCTCCCAGGTCAAAAACCAGAATCGTTTCGTTGTTCTTTTTTTCAAAACCATATGCTAATGATGCAGCAGTAGGCTCATTTATAATACGGAGAACCTCCAACCCAGCAATGCGGCCAGCATCTTTTGTTGCTGTCCTTTGTGAATCATTAAAATATGCAGGAACTGTGATCACTGCCTTTGTGACCTTGTCATTTAAGAACTTTGATGCGTCATCCACCAGCTTTCTCAGCACCTGGAAAACACAAAATGTTTAACAGCCCGGATTAGAGCAGCATTTGGTATAAAAAATTATTTTGATCTAGCCTATGGAAAGTTGATTGCAGATCACTATGCAACTTGAAAAGGTGCACTTTTTGCAGGCTACTCATCTTTAAATCAATACCTGCCAACAGATTCACAATAACAATTAAATAGAAGCAGATAGAATAACAGAAGCAGCAAATATTATGTCAATGAAAACAAATATACACAGAATTTGCACTACAAATACAGCTCACAGTTCTCACTTTCTAGGCACGAGAAATGTTAAGCCAAGTCAATAAATATAGATTGCAAATACCATCATTATGCACACACTTAAAATTATAAGGAGATTAAACAGCTTTTCAGTCTAAATGAATAACAGAAGCGGCAAATATTATGTCAATGAAAACAAATATACACAGAATTTGCACTACAAATACAGCTCACAGTTCTCACTTTCTAGGCACGAGAAATGTTAAGCCGTCAATAAATATAGATTGCAAATACCATCATTATGCACACACTTAAAATTATAAGGAGATTAAACAGCTTTTCAGTCTAAATGTATTTATTCCCAGTATTAACCCTGTTAAAAAATTATTATTTTTTTCCCCTTCTAGAGGCCTTCTAAAGCCTCACGAATTATGTTATTTAAAGAACACAATCTGAGACTATATTTCTGAGGTTTCCAACAAGTGACGCTACAATTAGATGGCCT
The DNA here is from genome assembly GCA_036346275.1 of Otatea glauca. Lineage (NCBI taxonomy): Eukaryota > Viridiplantae > Streptophyta > Magnoliopsida > Poales > Poaceae > Otatea > Otatea glauca. The sequence continues at coordinate 34,274,790 of CM070720.1, forward strand.
TAATTTTTAGGGACATACCGGCATAGGCAAAAAAAATTTACAAGGTCATCCATCAAACTTTTTTGGATTATAGTTACTATTAGTGGACAAACCTACACAAACTTTCGGGGTGATTACTATTACAAACGGTGTAAAAGAATTACAACATTAAGACAAGCTTTCTAAATTCTAGGCCAAGGAATCCCTCAAAAGAAGCATCATTCTAGCATAAGTAAACTAGTGCATAACCTTACCTGGGACAACTACACAATGCTAGAACGAAAAAATATAAGTAATCATAAGAACTAATAACGATACCTGAGCTGAGATCTCCTCGGCAGCGAACTGCTTCCCAATTGCGGGGCAGTCGAGCTTGACGTTGCCGTTTTCGTCTCTGACGACGCGGTAGGAGACCTGCTTGGACTCCTCGTCGACCTCGTTCATCTTGCGGCCGATGAACCGCTTCACGGAGAAGAAAGTGTTCTCCGGGTTGACAACCGCCTGGCGCTTGGCGATCTGGCCCACCAGCCGGTCCCCGGACTTGGTGTACGCAACCACCGACGGCGTGGTCCGCGCGCCCTCGGCGTTGGTAACGATCGTGGGCTTGCCGCCCTCCATCGCCGCCACCGCGGAGTTGGTGGTCCCGAGGTCGATACCGACCACCTTCTCGCACGCCACCCGCAGCGGCCGCCACCGCCGGCCCCCGCGGCCGTACACCGCCGCCGCGGTGCGGACGGAGACGGACGGGGAGGGGCGCCGGCGGCCGTGGTGGGCGAAGAAGGGGGTCGAGGTGGGGAAGGTCGTGGTCGCCATGGCTGAGAGCGAGAGCTCGGAGGAGACTGGACTAGAGAGTTGGCGAAACCAACCCTAGGAAGGGAAGGGAAGGGAAGGGAAGGGAAAGGGTTGGTTCGAGTGGTTGCGTGGGCGAGGAGGGAGGGGTTTTCGAGGGATTGGGAGAAATGGCTGGCGAGAGGTTGGGGGAAGGATAAGGAAAGCAAGAGGAGGGAGGGGAGGAGGGTTTTGTAGTGTACTACTCCAGTACTAGCGTGTGCGGTCTATGGGCCTATGGGCTCGTGCTTATTTTGGAGTTTTCTACCCAGTTCTAGATGGTGCTAGTTAGTACTCATGTATAGCGTTTCCATATTCGGTGTGAATGTGATTTATATATTTTACTCTTAAGTGAAAGTGTGTGTGATATGATGTTGAGATGTTTATTTCTATTTTTATTTTTGAAGTGTTGCTGGTTTAATCTGGTGAGCCTTTTATCTGATAGGATATTAGCTGATGACAATGCCGTTGAAGTGTACATGTCGTTTTTGTATGGCTCAATAGTACAGTATCCGGCTTTTCTCTCGCTATTAATCGTTATGACAATATATTACTAAAATTGTGATACTATATAATTACTTTTGATGCAAACCTAGAAATCATTTTTTAAACTTTCATCTGGCAATTGTCAAGCAACATCTAATTGTTAAAGTAGAAAAAAACCTCGTTTCTTCCTATACTATACTAATACAGTAATATAGTGCCCTGTCTTCCAGTTTTTTTTCCCAGCACATAATATATGGTCTTTTTCTTTTCTAGAACGTTTGTTTCCTTTTCCTTAATTCCAGGATATTTGTTTCCTTTTCCTTGAGATGATGTTAGAGGTGGGGGGAGATCTGTTGTGGGCCACAGGGATAAGTTAGACACATTAAACAATGGCCATCGGATGTGGGTGAGTAAAGCTGAGGAAAGATCTGAGAGGTTAATTTTGATGGGGGCAAGTTTCTGGAGACATTTCTCTAGGTGCATGAAGTTGGATCATCTTTAGTGGGGTGCATTATTTGGGGTAGACGTAGAAAAGAATGTTTAGGTGTATTATAAAGGGGTATAGATACTATCTATGCTAATTATGTGTACTTTATCTATAGCCATAATTCATAAAACATTAATGAAAAGCGTGGCAGTCCATCGTTAGCATCTACTCACTAATCTTGTGATGTGAATTATCAGAACATATGTTTGAACATGTCTTTTAAAAAGAAGGGAAAATTGGTGCGGTTTTGGACGCCACAGGGTGGCCCACGGAGCTGTGGCGGGATCATTGCATCCGGAACGTGGTGGAAGGTTCTGGAAGGAACGGGACGGGGGCAGGCAGGAAGGTCGCGGAGGCGTTGAGAAGAATGTGACCTCCGAAAAGCGCACGTCCCACCAACATCTGGGGTCCATCGAGCAGGGACCACATGTCGGTACCTGCACACGATTTACGGCCGGGGCCCACTGGGTTGATGGAATCTTGTGATCGATTCACGGGCGCAAAGTGGGGTGCGTTGCGAGCTGGTGAATGCGCTCCTCGCATTCAGAGGAGTGCACTTTTTTGGGTCGACCCGAGGCACGACATCACAGTTCGATACGGAGTGGGTCGTATTGAGCCGGCATAACAATGTAGCATGGATCATGCTGGGCTTGAGAATCGAGTACGATGCGCGGTACGGCCCGGCACGATACTGTAGAATGGGTCGTATCGGGCCCGATGACTCAAGACGTGAGGAAGAAGCCTAGCATAAAGGTCACCGACCCACAGAGCATGACCGCTATGGATACACCCAGTAGCATGAACGTCACCCCTATCGCCAACACCTGAGAGAGACGACAAAACGGAAGAGAGAGCTGAGAGAGATTGAAAGACGATGCAAGAAGCTGCTCTTTCTCGCTCGTCCCTCTCAATCTCTCTCAACTCTCTCTCTCCCGCCTCTCAATCTCCCTCTCAATCCCTCTCGCATGTCTCGCTCACTCTCTTTCTTGCCCATTGCCCCCTCTCTCGCTCATGTTGAGCACATCCTCTTCGCTCTATATAACTGTTTAAGAATAAATAAATTTTAGCTCTTTTTCTCATAATATTTGAATCCACTACCTCAACTCCATGCGTCTCCGACTACTTTTCTCTCGTTGCAATAGTGCAAATAGGCCGTGCTCAGACTCATCAAGACAAGCCGGGGACGACAAGACGCACGACGACGAGCACGATGAACTCATGCTGCCGGCTCGACGCAAGACGACGCCCACCTCTACTCCCATCCCTAAAATAGTTTTGATTAGGGAGTTCGTAACAGCAATCGGTTGATCTCCTCCTCCTCATGATGCAACAAGCGGAAATCGTCTCAAGCAGCGTCGCGTCGCCTTTAGATGGGCTGCTTCTCAAAGAGGAGAGCTACGGCCGCCGCACCTCTAGTGCGAGCGATGGCCAACGACGTAGTTTGTGATGTTGAGTAGGAGGTGAAGCGGGGCAAAACTTGGAGCTTATCGGCTGTGAAGGTGGCTCATCGAAGCTCGCTTGTTGGTGTGTGTGAGAGAGAGAGAAATGTGTACCAAAATAAGTCTACGCAATAAACCAATCTCACATAGCTTCATCTCATCAAGCCGCCTCCTCGCCCATGAGCATCACCGCTCTCACTTTAAAATTTATCACAAAAACCCACCCTAATGGCTCATCACATCTTAAAAAATCTGTTGCAACAATCTGATTTTGCATGTGCAACGTTGTGCAACAACATTTGTAGAAAACTTCAAGGAAAATCCAATTCTCCCGGTGAAAAAAAGCTATTGCAACGTTGAAATATAATAGCATCAAAATTTAGAAAGAAAGCACGCAACATTTTAGATGATAAAGTGCAATGTTTTCAAAGATTTATTATTGCAATATTCAAAAGATATAGCCCTAACATCTCAAATCACCTAAAGCAACAAAATGCAAATTGCTCCAACAACCTCAACTAACCTGCCCTCGGCTTCGAATGGTTGTGTTTGACCACGTACATGATAGCGTCACAGCACATAGAGAGAACAGTGGACACCATAGCCCTAGCATCGTCTATCGCTCCTGCATCGGTACCCAAATAAGGCAAGGCAGAGACAACACTCATATGGAAGCTTGATAAGGCAGCCACCTGTGAACTCCGAGGAGGAGGTGGCAGCGCTTGATGCTCCCACACTGCAGCGCTTGGGGGTCCTCACCACCTCTGCTATTGCCACGTGGGGTGGAGCACGAGTGCAAGTTGTGGTTGCGCCGTGACAGACAAGATCAACTCGGAGCTAAGCGAAGAGAGCAATAGTGATCGAGACAAGGAGAACAATGTGTACTAAGTAGTGAGGAGAGGGACTAGTGGATAGAGGCATCAGGCATGGAGCAAGAAAAGCTAAGGAACCTACAACTAGGGTGCAATCGGTTCTGATTAGATCGGATATCGCTCTTTCCGTATTCTAAACCATATTTTTGTCGGATTCGGAATCAGATTCAGATAGTGCCGGATATGAATACGGAGCAGATAATATTGGTCCCGGATTCGAGTCGAATACAGAGCGGAATCGATACGGTATCGAATAATTTTTATCGGATAACGCGCGAAAACAGACCGCATAAAGCACACATATAAAACTGATTAACCAACTGTATGAGTTCAACATGCAACAAGATTATCGCAGTCTAATAAGTCATTTTATTGGGCAATCCAACAAAGTTGCAAAAGTACGTTCAATTTAAACGGTACACATATGAAAAGTTACGAAACATAGAACGATACGTAAATAATATCACGATAATATAACCATAACTTCACGTCTTCATGAAAGAGACAATAAGATAAGTCGATAATATTTGGATTACATTACACAATCAGAAGACTCAACAATGACACAATTTTATATAAGAGTTTGAAGACTGAAGTGACTAAGGCAAGCTCACAATATCTCAAGTAGATAACGAGTTCATGACTATGGCCACTTGTCCTCGACAAGCACTCAGTTATTATCAGCCCTAACCATAGTCTCATCCTACAAAATAATAGCCTTAATACGTAAGAACAAGAGTGTTTGACATGTTTAAAATTAATAAAAAAATGTTGTTTTGCTATTTTATACTACTATGAAGCAAAATATATGTGGAACTTTAGTTATTGCATCTTATAATCTGAATATCAAATTTCATTCAGAACAGAGAGAGGAGTTTTCAGAAGGACTCAAGGAGAGCCATTTTATTTCACATGCCTCCACTTTATGCCCAGTTTTAGCTTTTCATTTCACACACCTCCACTTTATACCCAGTTTCAGCTTTTCTTCAACATGCAAACAAGAAAATCACGGATGCTAACAGCGGAATAAAAGGCTGGTTTCTATTATCAATAAAAAGAAAAATAGAATAGCAACAGAAAACAGACTGTTGTGAGCTCCCAATTAAGTGGAGGTGTAGGATCAAGGTTGACCGACTAGAGGGGGTGAATAGGAGGTTTCTAAATTTTTGAAACTAATTTGCAATTAAGAAGGACACTAAGATATAGAAGCAATAATTGCAAATTCACAACTATAATCTCTAGCAATCACCTAAAACACTTAATCAATTCAAGTATAGCAAAAACAATTCTAAGCACAAATAGTCTACTCAATTTTGCTAGTAATGAAATTTAGCACAAGAATGAAAAAGACACATCACAAGAGAGCAGGAGACAAGATTTTTGACCCGTGGTCTCAGAGACTTGCCGATCTCCCTTACTCCACGTTGAGGTGACTTGAACCACTTCAAGCCGGCTCCACTCGATTGAGCCTTCCTCGATCACTCGTGATAGCTCTTCACCACTTTGGTTAGGCGAGCTCCTTGCCTTCACAAACTATCGGGCCTTCTCACAAGCTTCTTGAGAAGATCACCGATGCCACACGCCTCCAAGCCGTCTAGGAGGCGGCAACCTCCAAGAGTAATAGATGATGACGCTTGCTCGAGGTCGAAGTGAGTGCTAAAGACTCAACACTAAATGCACCACTCAATTTTCTCCTAACTCTCTCAATGTGAGAATTTAATGCACACAAATGAGTAGGAGTTCTGCAATCTAGAGCTCAAGGATGATCAATGAGGTTCAAAAACTAACTCTAGAATGCAAATGGAGGGGTATTTATAACCCCCACCAACCAAAACTAGCAGTTGCCCAAAAATTGCTCAAAATCGTGCTGAGAGGCCGGTCATACCGCCCCTGGACCAGTATGATCGGCCCTCAGAGGTAGGGGTGGGCATTCGGTTTTTTTCGGTTTAAAAATATTTCGGTTTTTGAGAATCACTAACCGAATCGAACCGAACAATTTCAAAAACCGAACCGAATTAACCGAATTTGTTCGGTTCGGTTATTTCGGTTCACCGACTCGCATGTGCTCCTAAGTAGCCCAAGCACAAGCAGGCAAGCAACAAATCCCTCATCCCCGACTCCGCCGTGCTCGCCTTCCCCTCCTCTCGCCCGTGCTAACCGTCGCCGCGCACGTCGTCGCCATGCCCGTCAGAGGGGGAAGGGGAGGGGGAGGTAGGGGGTAGCGAAGGGTGGCGGCGGCCGGCAGGTGCGAGGGACGGAGCCCGAGCCGCGTGTGGAGAGATGAGGGGGTCAGCCAGTCGTTCGCGAAGAGAAGAGGCTGCCGACCAGCTGAGAGGGCGAGGGAGGGAGGAGTGGCGGAGGGAGGCGAGGGGGTGGTAACCTGGTAGGAGGCGGGAGGCGAGGGGGCTGCCGGGGCGAGGGGACGGAGGGGGCGCGACGGAGCTGCACACGGAGAGAGGGAGGGAGGCGGAGGGGGCGAGGGAGGGAGCCGTGCAACGGCGCGGGCGCGACGGGCAAGGGAGGGAAGAGGTGGCCGGCAAGTCGGCCGAGGAGGAGCCCGAGCGGCCGAGCCACGCTGCGAGGAGTCGTCTTGCGAGAGAGCAGCGTGCCGCCCTACGGATGGATGGGAAATTTTGAGTTTTTGACGGAGAGGGCGAGGGAAATGGCCGGCATGAGTGAGTGCGTGACCGTGAGTGAGCTGGTCGAGTATGAGATCAGTTTTCCGGTGTAATCGGTTTTTGAAATCCGAAAACCGAACCGATAACCGAAAACCGACACAACCAAAATAAAAACTGAACCAAAACCGAAAAAACCAAAATATTCGGTTAAATCGGTTCAGTTTTTCGGGTTCGGTTTAAAAATGCCCACCCCTACTCAGGCTAACGGTCGACACTGTGCAATTAATGCACCGTCAGTGACCGTTGGTCACTTGGCCGGTATGACCGGAGAGGGTTCGGTCATACCGCTCACTGGTATGACCGAAGGACCACCGATCATACCGTCCTTCAGAGAGCAAAAACAACCCCTACTGGAAAAAAACAGACCGGCCTTGGGCCCGGTCATACCGACGACCGGTATGACCGGAGGGCCCCGGTCATACCAGCCCCACAGACCCAAAAACACCATTTTCGATCTTTGATTTCTACTTTAAATGCATTTCCAAGAAGGTGTTTAATTTCCATTTCTTTTTCTCATAAAAGATAATACACTCCATATGAATGTCTAATGCACAAGAATTGAGCCTTATCACTCTTTGTCAACCTCAAACGCGCGACAAAGCAACCTCTCTTAACAGTACCGCGTTTGTTCTAGCAATCCGATCTTTTACACCAAACTCCGAGATCGGCAAAAGACTATGAAAGTCCTTAAATTATACCTTAGCCATCTTGTCTTGGACTATTGCTTTCCTTTTTCACCAATTTCATGTTTCCATATTCGTCGAACATCGGACCAACCTGCTCTCAAAATGCTCAATTTTTCAATGTTAGTCCTTTAACCGCAATTGTCATTAATTACCAAAACCAAAATGAATTAGGGGCCTAGATGCTTTCAGGAGGCAAAAGGTGATAACACCAAACTTTTTCTTCAGACTATTTCTTCTTTTTATGAAACTGTACTATGCACTTCTGGTGGTACATGATTTAAGCGCAGATTGTGGGTATTGCTCATGCATAGCCAAGATAAAAACATAATAGTTACTCAAAATATAAAGATATCGACAGTTTAGATTCTAGCAGCTAGCTCACTAAGTATAATAGCAATTCCATATGAGAATGAACAAACCTCTGAAGTCACGTCTACAGGTGAATCACATGCTTTGGCCTTATACTCCATGTCCAACTCATCAATCAGTGTTGCAATCTTGTTATCATGTGATCAGGAAGAAACATCAGGTTGAGACAAAAGAGTAAAATCTGATTAAGCAAAAGGTGATCGTTTCTATAGAATAACTAAAGAAGAAGCTAATAGAATGGTGAAATTTCACTTTCTAGAATTCATGAAATATCAAAGAAGCACCATCTAAAATATGTATAGTTTGATTTTTAGTAATTGGTTCTTCTAATTATTTGATATGAGACAAACAAGTACAGTATTTCTCATTTGGAGACACGTATAAATATAAACAAAAAGTCCTGCACATCATATCAAGAAACATTTGACCTTTAATCAAACTTCTAATGTGCATCTTATTTCCAGTCTATTGATTATCAGTCCTAGGCATCATAAGGTAAATCGGATGTACAGGTGGGTATTTGCGAAAAATCAACAGTACACGAATGTCCGAAGCAGCTCCCTACAATTTTTGTCAGTTGGTGAACCACTCCGTAGTGTGACAGTTTATTAGTCTATGATTGATTCAACTGCAAGATCGGCAACAATACCTAGCAAACAAAACTAATACTGCGTTGTGCCGGCCAGTTTACCTGTGCTAGTACTTCATAATTGGATAAAAAGATCTATTTGATATTAGCCGATCAGATACATAAGTCAATAATGCATTATACTAATCTTCTGCAAAACTTTCTTCATTGCTCTCCACAAGTCAACGGACATATCACAAAATACATCCAAATGTATCAATTTCCTTCAAAGACCTCATCTTTGACAATATCAGAGTATAAGAATTGAATAGCATGAAGTTGATTACCAAGTTGCGGCCGGCAGGAGGGATGGCGACGACCGGAGGAGAAAGGGTGATGGCGGCGGGAGGGAGGGCAGCGACCTGGCAAGATTGGCGGAGGGCGGCGCCGCGGTAGGACTCAGGCGGAGGGCATCGGGAGGCCAGGCGGACAGAGGGCGCTGGGAGGCGGGCGGCGCCGGAGGGCTCGGGGCAGACCGCGAGATGGATTAGGGATTGGAGACCGGAGAGACCGAGCGACCGAGCGAGGAGTAGAGGACGGGTCACGGGTGGGCACGGTCGCACAGCACGGATGGCGATTAGGGTTTGATAGGTATCAGATATCCGAATCGGTTTGTACCCATATATCCGAAAAAAGTTTCGGAATACCCCGATCTGACGAATAGTGATATCCCGAATCCGACATAAAGTATCCGAATCCGATCCGAACACATCCGGTCGGTCGGTCGGAAATTATCCTATGCGATTTCAACCCTACCTGCAACAAAGGGAAGAAACGGGTGGGTGGAGAGACGTCCGAGGCTACAGAGACGTATTATACGAAATATTCGTATCAGACATACGTGTTCAAGCAATTCTCTTTTGTTTAAATTCTCTTTTGTTTAATTTAGATATTTATCTTTGATGTGGAACAATGGACATTTTTCTAAACGGGTACAATAAAAGCAAAGGCTAGCACGTTTTAATTCTACATTATTTATTTAGCTTTCAAGGCCAAACTCCTTCTATACCTAACTCTCAAATATTAATGAAGTCTTCTGTCTACTTCATATTTTGCGAGATTGAGCCTATGATGGCCAGCAAGACCACTCCCAAAACACAACACGTTAGCACAACTTCCTTCATAACCGCTGTCCCTGTACTAATCGCTAGATGTGGCATCGGACCAGGCTTTTTAGGACCGGCCCATGACAAAGACGGACATGGCATGCAAGAACGGCCCATGACATGACATGCATGCGCAAGGGCCAGATCGGGACGGCATGATTGTTAGGGCCGAGCCGGGCCTAACGGCAGAGCACGATGGGTGGCATGCTACGCCTCGAAGGGACGTGTTTGGATCGGCATTGCACGTTATAGGCATGACACGTCTCTGGTATGAGTTTTTTTTACAGTTTTCGCTAAATATTATGAAAAGTTTGACATTAGAAGTGAAACAAAAAGAACTACCTCAACAATATAACAAGCACGAAGCGAATCAAGCGCTTCAAGTATGCAAAACAAGCTAAAAGGCAAGACATCTAGTTCGTCATTCGAAGCGCTGAACAGATCGCAATGAAATCCCGAGTAGAGATCAACTTCTATCTCGATATTCCTTTGAGAATAAATAAAATTTAGTTATTTTCCTCTAATATTAGTGCAAATTAATCAAGCCTAAGCCGACACGACATAAAGGTGACACAACATGCTAATAGACCGTGACTAAATTCGCTGAAGGTGAGTCGAGCTGGCATAGCACGGCACAATAGGCTAGCTAGACCGTGACGACACGGCATGGTCTAGACCCACGGTCCATCGTGCCCATGCCGTGCTGGCCTAGCACGACATGATGCCCAGGTCTACTAATCGGTTACGGTGATTTGCCTCGTGCAAGCCCCAACCATGTGGCCCCCAGCTGCCATGCCTCACCTTCCACGCTGTCATTGGAGGCCAGGTCAGCACTCGGCACAAGCCGCCATCGATGGCAGTTGTCACTACCCACATCATCGTCGGTGCCATCCTCGACCTCCGTTGAGAGCGCCGCCACTTACAGGCTTGTCCCAAAAAAGCCATGAACGCTGTAGTTGCAATGTTGCATACATAGTTGTAGCATTTTTCAGGTAATCATTGGAAAACATTAGACAGAAAAGTATGGAGCTCGTACTGCCATTTACTTACTGAGTGGCCATGCAAAATGGAGCACAAAATTAGGGCCATTGCTCAAGTAAAGCTCATCGTAGGTGAAGTGTATCAAATGTGGACCAAATTGGTTTAGAATTTATACAGTTAGACATTAGTTTGAAAACGTGATTCATAAGAATGTTTAAAATCATTGCTTCACACAATCAGGAGGCTGGTATTTCACCTACTTTCCTAGCAACACACTAAGCAACTAAATTGTTTGAAGTACCATGGACAAATCCGGCAGCTAAGAAAATGATTGCATACACGTTAAAGAAACAAAAAAGTCAAACCCAATTGCAACAGACAACTTCGGTCGATCTGTTTACGGTTTGTCAAGTAGTCTATGCAGTACTTTTTGACCAAATGCTTGCTATAGGGAAACCAGCACGCAAAATAATTCTCCAAGCAATACAAATGTGATAAGCACATTAAACTATCTTACTAATTAGGTTTGAGATTCCTGACCTGAATGAAAGAATTAGGAGATATCATATAGATAAGCATCCTTCAACAACGTCATCCTAAATATGCATCATCATCAACACTTCATTATCTGATCATCATCCGCGTTGGCTGTCACCACAGTTCCGAAAGATTCGGCTGCAACATGGTACAGCTGCACGGCTACACCTATGTGCCTTTCTTTGACATCCTCTGGCCGAACAACTCCAACTCCATGCTTTAGGCCCCATTTGGAATCGGGAATTCGATAGGATTCCTGTGGAAACTATAATATTTCCTGCCCTTAATTTGTTAGCTCATCCTATCCAAGTAGCAGTAGCTCCTCCATAAAAGTACTAAAGCTAGAGCCAAGTATGTGTTGTAAATATTGTGGTATTAGCAATTTTATCATGACAATAATTCCAAGCAAACTAAATAACCATGAAAGATCATTGTTAAGAAAGCATAAGCTAAAATACTGAAACAAGATATTTGAAAATATCAAAGCATGTAGGCTCATAATCAAGTATTTAAGCAGTTGCATAACAATGAACAGTAAAGATGACATACAACTAGCAATAATGCTCAAGTTGTTTTTTTTATTGTTCTCAGATGTCGGGTTGCCTTAAAGGCCCTCCTGGCCACTAGGGTTAAGATAACAGACTTATTTGTGACAACCTTACCTCACATAAGAATAAAATTTCAGTTTTCAATACTTGACAGACTTAAGACCTTAACAATTGATTATCTCCACATTAACAATGCAAATGACAGTGAAGAAATTCTCTAAACAGCTTACTGACTATCAACAGAAGCTAGTATATCATGAAAAGAAGCTACTGACAGTAAGGAAAAACCAAGAACAGAAGCATATAATGATGATACTAGACAAGACAGTAAGCTAGAATTTACAGCATGAGCACAAGCTAGAATTTACAGCATGAGCACATATGAGAGATTATCAATTGTACTAATCAAGCATACGAAAAGAACTGAAAGTTTAGAATTTGTTGTCACAAATAGTCTCACTTTTGCCCAATCTTCATTGAACAATCGTCCCCCACATGCAAAAGGTCCCCAAGCCAATAAATTGACTGGCCCCTTTGCAATATAAAGAAAGCGAGTAATCAGCAGTCAGCAGTTTAAGAATACTCACAAAGCACCAACTGTACAAGTTAGTGCAGCCGGCTAGGCACGTCAAAGACGCTGTCCCAGAAAACGATATTGCCGCTGCAATGCCGCAGAAATCACCGACAATCGATCCGGAGATACAAAGCCGCTGTCCCCAAAGTGAGGCACTTCACCAGGGAACCCGAGATGCAGCAAACACCGCACAAAGCCACAGAGTTAATCCCTCGGCCAAAGGGAATGGAAATGCCGAACTGCAATAGCAGACCACGAAGGATCTGCCCAGATGAACAGGCAACCGAACCACACCGCACAGTACTCCAGAACAGGCAGCAAGCTAGCAGAGATTACTAGCCAGACAGCCCACAACCTTGCACCCTTTTCCTTTAATCAGACCGCAGATTAATCAAATGGCCGAAGATCAGGATCAAGCAACAACTAGGGTTTTGCACAGAAGTGGCTACCACTAGTTGAACCAAGATTAGATCAAAGCCAGATGATCACACACGGTTGACAAAAGAAAAGAAGGAAGCAAAGTCTCAACCAGAGTATAGCAGGATTTAATTCGGCTAAATGGGGATTAAAGGAGTGAGATCGCCATCTATATCAAGAGCCGAAACCCAACCAGCTTTAAAGGAGTGCCGGGTAGAGGAGGATGAGCAACGGCCGCCGGCTGAGCCGCACTCCACTGCCGAATCAGAAGGCCGAGCGACCAGGGCGCCATCGCCATGACCTCCCCAAAAGACTTGTTCCCTTTCTGGCTGCTTTGGATCCTCCCAGTCAAGAGCAACGAAGGCATTGCCTTTCTAGTCGGATGGCATCGCCGGCTGGGTTGGCCTGGCCACATGGGCCGGGCCGACCCAGACAGCCTTTTTTTTCTTTTTCTTTTTAAATTGGGGCAACACCCAAATACACCAACAGTATGAACTATGACTCGAAGCTAGGTCTGGGCGGCTACTTCTAAAGCTTTGAGTAGGAGAGATTGCAAAAGCACCTGAAGGGAGAAGAATTTGAAAGTAGCTAGTGATGAGGACAGTGATGCTGGTGGCAAGGAGAGGACAGAGAGGGTGGTGCTTGGGCTAGTCACTTGCATCTCCGGCGAGGAAGAAGGTGACAAAGGCTGTCGTGTGAGAGAACGACGAGCAAGCATCAGTTGCCACCTTCGCACAACGCACAATTCATGCTAGAGCGGAATAGAGTAGAAGGGACGAATGGAGTAGAACTGATTTGAGGAGCGAGCACAACAAAAGAAAGGTGAGCAAATTGCCAAGCGAAGAACATACTGACTCCCTTTCCTTTGGTATCACAGCAGGTGTGCGTGTAGCGTGCATCCTCCTTGTACTCTCTAAAATAAAATTGGTTTGTTCACCAGCAGCTGATACAGCTCGATACAGCTGATACCACACTAATCAACTATATTATTTGAAGTACCATGAACAAATCCGGCAGCTAAGAAAGTAATTGCACACAAGTTAAAGAAACATAAAAGTCAAACCCAATTGCAACAGACAACTTCGGTCGATCTGTTCCTTGTTTATCAAGTAGTCTACTGTAGTAGATTTTGACCAAACATTAGAATGAAACCAACGCTCGAAAGAGCTGTCCAAGTGATACAAATGAGTAAGATAAGCACATTAAACTATCTTACTGATTAGATTTGTGACTTCTGACCTGAATGAACGAATAAGGAGACATCATAGAGATAAGCATTCTCCACCAATGCCATCCTAAGTATCCATTATCATCGCTTGTTCATCATCCGACCACCATCCTCGTCGGTTGTCACCACAATTCCGAAAGATTCCGCTGCTACATGGTAGGCCACACCTATGTACTTTTCTTCGACATCCTCTGCTTCCGTTCCCTCAACAACTCCTTCCAAAGGTTCCAAATCCAGAGGTTGCTCACCGTGATCGCGGTGCCAACGACGACGATCCAAGAAATGCGCACCCACCAAGGGATGACGTCCACGGCCTGCCCGGACAGGTAGAACAGGCTCATCTTGAGAAAGAAGAGCGGTCCAGCGACGCCCCTGACGATGGTGTACAGCACGTAGAATGGCGGCGACAGGGCGCTGTACACTCGGGCCGCGGTGGGCGCCTCGGCGCGCCAGATCCCAGCGAGCGTCCAGATGTTCTGCAGGAGGCTGGTGACCTCGGCGAGCACAAGCAGGACGAGGAGCGCGAAGGCGCCGTGGCGGACGAGGTAGCGGCAGGTGAGGAAGACGAAGAGCGTGGCGAGGTGGTGGGCGATGAAGAGGTGGTCCCCGGGGAGGAAGGCGAGGTAGTGGAGCAGGTCCATGGTGAAGTAGGCGACGCTGTAGTCGAGGACGTGGTCCTGGAGGCGGGAGTTGGGCGCGGCGAAGCCCCGCGCAGCCGCCGGCTGCGCGAGGATGGCCGCGGCGGCGGCGAGCGAGGCGGGGGTGCCGTGCGCGAGCGAGATGAGGCAGCTGGCGCCGTCCAGCCGGTGCCGCGGCGCCCACCGCCGGAATACGGCGAGGTGGCCGGCGCAGTAGATGGCGGCGTACATGACCAGGAACGCCGGGTACAGCCACCGCTCGTCGGCGGCCAAAAGCCCCTCCATGGACGCGAGATTCGAGCCGGTAGCCGGGAATCGGGGGAGGGATCCGCCGGATTGGCGCCGAATCTCACGTCGGGGGAGGGGGAGGGGGGGGATTCAGTCGAGGAGAAGGGTTTGGGCAGTGGTTGTGGATGGCTCTCTCGCTGCGGCTCTGGTTTGTTCCGTGAAGGGGAGAACGCGAGGTGGGTTTGGATTTAAACGAGGAGGTTTAATTTTTTAAATTGATTAATTTATTTACCATTAATCGTGTTGAGAGATTAGGGGTTGGTGTGTTTTAGAGGTTGCCAAACGGGCCGCACGGCACGGCACGGCCCGTTTAATGGGCGGCACGGTCCGTTTAGGCACGGCTACTAAACAGTCGTGCGTGCCGCCCACGCGTCTTGAGGTGGCGGCCAGCACGGCAGATTAGCCTCTCGGTCGCACTGCCTCGGCCCGGTCCTTCATGAATCAATGGGTCGGCCAGAGTCTGCATCACAAAAATAAAAAAAAGCGAGAAAAATTAGAAAAATAGAAAAGTATGAAAAATGCGAAAAATAAGAAAAATCGGAAAAATAGGAAAAATTTAGAATAATTAGAAAACTCAAGTATTTAGATTATTTTTGAATTTTTAATACTCTAACGACTATAAAACGAATATTTTTAAAACTAAATGGGTTAAACTGGTAGTGTTGTCAGAATCGTGTTGCGTCAAGAATGGGTCGTCTTGTCTTGGGTGCCGCCCAAGCCCACAGACGGCTCATGGCATGTCGTGCAAGACGGCCTGCTTACATCGGCCGTCTTGTGCTCGGCCGGGCCTGATTCCGTCGCTGGTCGACCCATTTAGCCCTACCGCTTGGCCACCTCTAGTGTGTTTTATCCGGTTGGGATTGGACCCGGACCTGCGTTACAACTTCGTTACCCGACCCGGTTGAAAATTAGGGTTTGGTTCAAATGATTTTTTTTTCGTTTGGGCTCTTGTGTCTTGTTGCTTCTTGCATCAAAAGATTTTGTGCTAATGATAATAAGTTAGGGAAGGATTTGGTTAAGTTTAAATATAAGATCGATAATCTTAATATTTTTGCTTGTTATTCTGATCATGCTTCTAATTTTTGGAAAGGGATCTTGTGGCGATGCAGGCTACCAAATTTGGCTATAGGTAGAGTGTTGGTAATGGGAATAAGATTAGATTCTAGGAGGATTTTTGGTTTGGATGTTCTTGCTTAGCTATTCAATTTTGGGATTTATATGTCTTGGTTAATGAAAAAGCTTTTACTATTGCTGAGATTTGAGATGGCTCTAATGTTAGATGTACTTTTAGAAGAACTTTCTCTGAAAGTATAATGATTAGATGGTTTGAGTTGGTAATTGTGGCCAATAATATTAGATTTTTTTATGAGGAGGATATTCTTGTTTGGCAATATAATAGTAGCGGAATTTATTCTGTTAAATCCATCTATGTTATTATCAATTTCAGAGGGGTTTTCCTGTTTTTATTCCTGCAGTTTGGAGTTTGATTGTTCCCCCTAGGATTCAATTTTTCTTTTGGTTCTTATCTCATAAAGATTATGACTAAAGACAATTTGATAAAGAGGGGTGTTGATAAAGGAACTGTTTGTAGTTTCTATAATGAAAATGAAACAGTTAACTAGTTGTTTTTTTTATTGTGTTGTTGCCAAGAATACTTAGAATATAATTGCAGAGTTCTTTGAGGTGAACATTGGTGATAATTATGAATCAGTTGCGCGGTTCTCGCTAAGTAACTCTAAAAATGTTGTTTTGAATATTGTTTGTGCTGCTGCTCTTTGGTCTTTGTGGAATTGTAGGAGTAATATGATTTTTCCATTTCAGTGCTAGTCAAGTGTGAAAATAGTGTGCCAAAGAATGCTGATTTCATTGAAGGATTGGTATCCTCTGTACAATGAAGAGGTGTTGGCCAGGATGAAGCTGTTCTGCAGATGGTTGGGGTTAGAATTCGTGCGTCGCTACCTTTGGAGCTCGGAGTAACATAAATGAGGTAAGTGCAGCGAGTGAAGTTCTCAAGGAAGTTGCTATTTCAGATGAGCTGAAAGCGTTTTCTGCTTATTTTGTTGATTTGGTTAAGGGCAAGATGTAAGCTGTTTTATATTGAGTTGTTGGGAGTGTTGCTTTGAGAGATGATGATAAGGAGAGTTTTTAAGGACTTTTTATGTGCAATGTACTCATGCTTCCTGGTTTCTTTAGAATAGGGGCATCAAAACTTTGATGCTCTTCTGATCTTAAAAAAAAAGATGTATGCTCAGTTGCCTCGTGTCTTTCGCTGCAAACACGCGTATGCATTCAGTGGAGCAGTGTGTATCCATGCCCTAGAGGTTATGATGCCTTCAAAAAAAATCTTAGCATGCATAGGGAACACATACACATGCGTGTAGTGTATGTGATGTGTATGAGTTGTGTATGTCCTTGTACCCTAAAAAACTAACGAGCAATGCTTCTAGGCTTCCCCTCACAATACAAGTTGCATAAATTTTATAGTAAACGAAGGGGTAAGTAATCATTATCCACTTTTTATTCATATTTTAATATTCATGCAATTTTCGAAAATGAATTCAGGAAGCACCTCTCAAAACTAACACACAGATTATGGCATCAAATCATGATAATTGATAGAGCCATAATAAATCCACCAAACATATAGGTAGTGCCACGGTGAGTGGAGCATGGATCGCGTGCCGTTAGCCGCTGGTCGGCAGAGGAAATGTTATTTTTTCTCTCGAAAACTTACAAACAGAAAGTGGAAACACAAGCATAGATGTTTAGCTCGTTTTCGTTGATCAAAGCCAGACTCTAGCCTCGAGCAAACATGGTTTCTTCAAAACAATGAAACTAAATTTGGTTAGACAGTGTCGTCTCTCACCAAAAATTCTAATTTAGGCTGCTAAGGAATGGGAAATTATTAAATCAATGGACCGGTTCAAATTGGGTTGGGTCGGGCAACCGCAGACGCAGAGACGAGCGAACACAAAAAAAAAAGACATTCATTTATTTTTCTATAGAACAGATGACGCTACCTCACCTCCCTTACGCAAGCAGAGTTGGCAGTAGGAGCGTGTACTTAAGAGAAAACTAGTATAGTGCTTGTGCTAACGCTACGACGGTAGTACCCCACTTATCAATTAAATGAGAAGATAAGTATGAATACAACACTTAATAATAAAAGAGAAATTTAGAATTTTAAATGAATTTAGAAAGAAAAACGAAACTAAATGGAGGTCGAATGGACGAAAACGGGCTCCCAAAAGATTTTAAATCAAGAAAGAGAAAGAAAAAGAATTTTCTGATTTTAGATTATTTTTTTGCAGCTTCCACATAGAGCACAACAGCGTTTCTCTGGGTGTGCTCTCCGGCTTGGCCACGCATGAGGAGGAAGGCGGGGGTGGCCGACCGGTCGTGAGTGGGTCGGCACCGTGCGGCGAGATCGTCGGCACCGGCTACCATGGGGAGGAGTCACGGTTGCGGTGAATTTCGCCAGGAAAGATGACGGTAATGGCTTGGGTTACCTCCAAAATCCGGCGATCTTTACAAGAGGGAGCACTTGGAGATTTACGCAATGCGATGGGGTGGAGAAGAGCTCGTGGCTTTATAGCCCGAAACAAGCATATTTATGGAAACCATAATTTGGGATCAAATCAGATTGGGAGGAAATTTTGGCAATAGAGCACTAAATTTGGGGAATTAACACCATAGATGAAAAGAGGAGATTTGGTGCGGGATTGATGGAGCTTTAAAGCTTCTTTCTTATTTTAATGGAGGAGGAAGAGAAGAAGCTTCTCTAGTCCTGGTCATGACTAGAAGAAGCTACAGTGAGTTGCCTTCATTTTTTTAAATATAGAAGGATTTTTGAAAAGATATCACATTAGGTTAAAAATTCTAGAAAAATTCTCAAAAAACTTTCGATTATTTTGTACTTAATAAAATTATTTTCAAAAAATTTAAATTATAAATTTGTTGAAGACGCATGCCATGAGGTCGTGACCAAAGAACCTCGCCGCGTCGGCAAAGCCATCGATGGTGACTGTGGAGCCATTGCAGACCCGCGTTCTCCCTGCCGCGCTGCCCCATCTCCCGGTTTCCTTTTCCCAGTGAAAGATCGAAAAAGGCGACTAGAGGGGGGTGAATAGGAGCCAAATAAAATTTTTGAATAAACTCTTCCCCTAAAATTCAAACCACCAAAAGACCAGAAAGAAACTGCACTGGTCGGGTATTTCTGGTCGGATGAACAGTACCCCCGACCTACAGAGGTCGGATGAACAGTACTCAGAATGAATAGTGTTCGGGTGAATAAGACTTCGATCAAAGACCCTGATGAACAAGATCGACCAAGTGGTCGGATGAACAATACTCCCGACTGAAGTGATCGGTGAATGAAGATCGGGTGAACAGACTTCACGAGAATGAATAGTGGTCGATGAACATTGCTTGAGTGAATAGTGTTCAACACGAAATCAAACGATCTCAAAAATGTAAATCGATGTAACTTTTGATCTACCGATCCAAAAACAGTGAAAATTGGTGTGCACCTCCCAAAGGATGTCAGAACCTATTTCAATCAACAATCGAAGGAATTAATACCAAGGTTCCATCCTTTTCGCTTTAACAAATGCAACACCAAAAACAGAGTCACGAACACAGACTTCACCCTAACTTGTCTTTGGAGTTGATGGTCGAAATCCTTGGATGACTCTCCACAAATCATAGCAAGTAAGTACACGAAGAAACAACCCTTCAAACAAATAGAAACACTATCTCAAAACTAGGCACATAAATTGGTTTCTTGCAAAATCAATAGAAGAGGTCAGATTGCCTAGATGATTGGGATATGATCTATAGAAGATTCATCCAAAGAATCTTTCATCCTTGGCAACAAGAACCGAAGCCAATCAAGACTAAAGAACTGCAAGTCACACGCTTACGCACTTTAAGAACACAGATTTACAACTTGCAACAAGAACGTAAGGATTGCCTAAAAGATTGAAAGCACCGAATCCAGAGAAGAGTTCATCAATCATGAATTTCAACAAAGACTCAATAGCATGTAGAAGGAGATGAGGCAAATCCAAATTACGTAAGGTAAATTGCAAGTAAGTAAATGCGAATTTAGATAATGTAATTTAAGTGCGTAATGTAAATACGTAAGAGAAATGAAACAGAATAGAAATGAAGAACATTTCATTTCGGAAGGGAGGTTTACAAAGCCTCACAACAAAGTGGGCAAAGCTCAAATGAGCAAAGAAAACCTCGTAACCTTCACAACCTTCAGAGAGGGAGGCTGCCCTACCCTCTATTTATAGTGACACAGGATCAATTCCCACCTTTGGATGTCCCGCTTCAATCCTAAGCTAACATCCAAGAGCCGGGATTTGATCCTTACACTGCTACTCTCAACAACTCTCAACTACTCACGAGACTTTCCTCACCGCTCACCCCAAGGAGACACCCTCTCTCTGTCTATTCATAGCGTGCTTGAACACCTACCACCCTTGGATGAGCCTCTAAACCCTAGAGCACTCCATCAAGGGTGAGATTTTACCCACTCACAAAGCTATGCATGGGCTCACCCAAACCCAACAACACAACGGGTTTTGCACGCTTTTCAACTCACACTAACTTGACCCGCTACTCTATCTTCCCGATCGCGATCCAACGGTCCTCCTTGATCGAGCAGCTCCAAGTTAGCATCTCATCCATTCCTTTGTCTTCTCGGCTTGCGGCTACTCCTCGCCTCGGTCATCTTTGGCGACACCTTGATCATCTGGACCTCAGCTCTCCCAGCCTAGTCCTGATCCCCTTCGCCTCACCATGACCTAGCTCCAAAGTCCTACAACCATCATAGACAAGGAAACCACATCACATAGCAATGTCCAACAACACATATCCATCTCAACAGAAAGATATACACTATGCTGACCAGCAAAAACCCCGACCACACGTGGTCCGACCACTGTCTCCATCCCGACCACCCATGGTCCGACCATCGGTCTCCATCCCGACTACTGAGGTTCGACCACCGGTCTTCGACCAATGAGAGACTGACCACTGGTCGGCGACGAGACCTCTCTGGGTCTCAACCGGTCTCCGACCAACCAAAGACCTAACCACTCGGGGTCGGGACCGTCTCTCCGAGGCCAGACACGGCCAGCTCTGCAGGTCGGACAACCTGTCTCCGACCAGTAACTCAAATTGCTCTAGCTCGAAAAACAATTCAAATCAAACTCAAACTTGAGCACACCTTGCTCAAATAAAGTCAAATACTCATCACAAACATGGATGGACCTCCACATGGTCCTTCAATCTCCCCCTTGATGAGTATATTGACAAACCACACAAAAGGCATAAATTTGAGTTTGAATGAGAGAAGAAGAAAGCAATTTGATTGCAAAGCCAAACTTGGTCCAGAGAGAAAGATATAAAAATATGACCAAGTTGGCAGAAAGAATTTAGAGCAAGACCATGAAAAGAGCAAGTTTTCAACAAAAGCTCTAAAAACCAATCATAAGTGTCAAATGATATTATGATCCATAAGAACCAACAAGCTTTCACATTTCTATCTTCTCCTTTTCTACATTTTAAATGATGCCTTTTCTACATTTTCTCCCCTTTGGCAATATAGGCATCAAAAGAATTTTCTCCTCTTTTATGTATGCATGAAATGCAACCTAAGGGAGCTTTGAAGATTATCCAAATGATCATAATGACAAGATATGACACCAAGCTTATTAATCTCAGATTATGACCAAACTAAGACATGTCCAAGTGCAAATAACAAATTTTGCTCATAAGCGAAGTTTTGAAAATGTATCATTTTTAGCAAGATTTGACAAGTGCAAAACTTAGCAAAGTTTCAAAACTAGAAGCAAAACCTCTCAGGGATCAAATGGAAAACCTAGAGTTCAACCTACTCAACACTTTGGGGAAATTTGAAGTGCATATTAGGTCCTTCGAGCCCATTTTTCAATTTATGCAAATTTTCTTTAAGACTTCGAAAAACATAGCGGGGTGCAAATGTTTGACATTATTTGCATTCTTTACCCACTTATGTGTTTGATATTTGCATTTTTTTTTGTTGATTGACTCAAGCCATTTTCGATCATCTCAAGAGTAACTCTTAAGAGAATGATCTTGGTCATACACGATATATTCCAAGTTCATCCCAAGTGCAATGGGAGGCGCTCTTGAGAATATATAGTGTTGAGTTCAATTTTGCACAAAAGAGAGTCAAATTTTTCTTAATTTAGCACATATGAGCAATTCTGAAGGACTCAAATATGGATCAAGCAAATTTCACCCAAGTTGCTATAGGGACTCTAGAGAATTCCAAAATTTCACAATTCATGGTAAAAGCTCTTAGAGAAGAAACTTAGTAAGTAAAAGCAACATGTTTCATCAAGTTTTCATTTAAAGCTTTTAAGTTTTTCAGATTTCAATGAACATTAGCTTGATAAAAGAACTTGGACATATCTAAGCTAGTGATTTTCTTCGAAAGATATAGCATGATGTATTTCACGAAGATTGAGTCAAATGCATAATAGACAAAGCTCATAGAACGGAAAATGCAGTCTAAATGCAATGCATGAACAGATTCCCAAACTCCCCCTCAACAATTGAATCAATTTTAAGCTCAAATCTGGTTAAAGTTGGGTTATTATCAAGATTAGGCATAAAGAAAACCCGAATGAACTCAATAATAACCAGAAAAACAGAATGAGGAGAAGAAGTCGAGAAACTGCAAAACTGGATGGCTATAGAGCATAGAAAAGATATAAGAAACTCACTACAGCTTAGACTCGCTCTTCCCAAATGACTGACATAGGGAAGCTGACTCTAGATCCCAACTAAGGAGTGCACACAGACCCTGTCTACCCAGGAGGCCACAAAACCTGCTAGACTTATAAGACTGTGAGGGAACTCAACCTAGAGAGAAGAGAGAACAGCTAATCACGCATGATAGCAACCTAAAGCAAAGATAAGAGGTCCATGCGAGGCATGCCAAAAGTCTAAGTGAGTGAACTCAACTTAAGAAAACAAGCCCAAAGTCATCCAGAAGAAGAAAGGAAATGCTGGAAGAAAATATATAGTACATAATATACAAACCAGCTCCCCCTCACGAAAAGCCGTAAGGGCTCACGACTCCAAGCTCACTCCTCAAGGCAACAAATGCGAGCTATCCAAAGGCTTGGTAAAGATATCGGCTAACTGAAGGTCACTCTCTATGAACTGAAGCGCGATATCTCCCTTCTCCACATGGTCTCTAAGGAAGTGATATCTAATATCAATGTGCTTGGTCCGGGAATGTTGCACTGGGTTTTTAGCAATGCAAATAGCCGAAGTGTTGTCACAGAAAAGTGGCACACTCTCTATTTCTAACCCATAGTCCCGCAAAGTCGATCTCATCCAGAGCACTGCTCGACAAAGAATCGGTGCGAAGAACATACTCGGCCTCAAAGCAGGGACTGTGCAACCCTGCATCGCTTCCTAGATGACCAAGAAACAAGAGAAGTGCCAATGAATTGGCAAGTGCCAGAAGTGCTCTTCCTATCTATCCTACAGCCAGTAAAGTCGGCATCGGAAAAGGCTCTAAGAGATAGACAAGAAGAAGAAGAGTACCAAATACCATAATCGGTGGTAGCACGAAGGTACCAAGATGCGCTTGATCACTTTGGCGGTGAGAGGCGCGAGGAGAAGCTTGAAATCGAGCGCACGCACACACAAATAAATGTATGTCCGGCCTCGAGGCGGTGAGGTACAAGAGGAGCCGATCATGCTCAAACTCCTTTTGATCGCAGGCTCACCATCCTCATCGGGCTCGAGAACAAGCAGATGGTGGCCATAGGAGTCATCACCGCTTCCCATCGACATATCGAGCGCCTCGAAGGTCACGGTATATTTGCCTTGATGCAAGAAAGTACCCTCCCGAGTCCGCTTGATTTGGAAGCCAAGAAAGTAGCTCAACTCGCCCATCATACTCATCTCAAACTCAGACTCATCACATCGTAAAACCGAGAGACAAGAGAATGAGACGAGCCACCAAAATGATATCGCCCACATAAATCGGACAAGAAGAAAATGAGACTCATGGTGTCCGATGAATGAGTTTTGTCTACTATGCCCATTTTAAAGTCATGGTGAGAAGATAAGACTTGAGCCTCTCATACCATGCTCGGGGGCTGCTTGAGTCCATCTGAGCTTTGGAAAGCTTGTATACATGACTCGGAAACTTGGGGTTCTCGAATCTCGGAGGTTGCTCGACATAAACCTCTTCCTCAATATAGCCATTGAGGAATGCACTCTTGACATCCATTTGATAAAGCTTGAAGCCTTTGGATGCGAGAAAATGCAAGCGAGATTCGGATAGCCTCTAGCCTAGCTACAGGAGCAAAGGTCTCCTCAAAGTCAAGACCTCAACCCGAGAAAAGCCCTGTGCAACTAGTCTAGCCTTGTTTCTAATTACAACCCCATCCTCACTCTGCTTGTTTTTGAACACCCACTTGGTCCCAATGACATTATGACCGGATGGGGCTTGACAAGCGCCATACCTTGTTCCTCTCAAAGTTCTCAAGTTCCTCATGCATAGCATTAATCCACGACTCATCGGATAATGCATGAGAAACATCCTTCTACTCAAAAGAGGCAACGAAGGCAGAGTGAAGGCGAGAAGAGGACAGACCGCTCTTGAGCGGGTGACACGCTCGAACAAATCGCCAATCATCCGATCGGAAGGATGACGTCTCAATATGATGGGAGGTCCAGAATGAAGTGGCCTCTACCTCTTGAGCAGAAGAGGTAGGAACAGAGCCACTCACCAAGGAGAGTCGGAATGCAAGGGTGGTCTCCCGAGGTGCGTAAATGGAAACAGGAGGCACCTCGGTGAAGAGGGACTGGATCCGGTGGAACACCATCATCTCCATCATCCTTATCTTCTTCAAAGATGGTCTCGGAGGGATAAGAGAGCACAAACATCGTGTCTAGCTCTGGGCTAGCCTCATCAAAGGTCACATCACAAGTCTCTATGATCCTATGCGCATCAACACCTGCACCTATAGCTACGAGAAGAAGACGAGTAACCTAGAAAGATACCATCGAAGAGCGAGACTCAAACTTATCTAGGTTACTGGACTTCAAGATAAAACACTTGCAACCAAAACGAAAATGAGACACACTGGGCTTTCGCCCATACCTCAACTCATAAGAAGTGCGATGCAAATGTGCTCTCAAAACACGCGATTAGAAACATGGCAAGCGGTAGCTATAGCCTCACCCAAAACTTCCTAGAGTCTTGTACTCATCTAGCATCGTCCTAGCCATCTCAACCAGTGGTCCCGTTCTTCCTTTCCACTATGCCATTCTCACGAGGGGTGTAGGGAGAAGAGAACTGATGCTCTAAACCGGACTCCACACAAAAACTCTCAAAGTAGGAATTCTTGAACTCAGTGCCATTATCACTCACAGATAGCTCGTAATGCACCTGGAGCTCAATAGACAACCCATTGACCAAACCCCAAGTGAGAAAAGTCTCATCCTTCGAGGCCATGAAGAATACCCAAGAGAATCTAGAAAATCATCACGATGACAAGAACATACCACTTCCTCCTGCCGATCGCACTCTAGCCGGACCAACAAAGGTCCATATGTAAAAGTCGTCCCGGTGCATCACCATCACTACGGTCACCGGAGGATGAGAAGTAGTAACCATCTTCCCATGTCGGCAAGGAGAGCAAACTAAGTCTTTGTAACATCCTAAAATTTGGCTTAATTAAGTTTTTATTGTTTAAAAGTGCATTTGTGATTTTCTGGAATTTAATTGGATTTTTCTGGATTTATTGGAATTAAATCTTATTGCAAGTTTATGGCCTTTTATTCAAATCTATTTAAATTTATGCAAAGTTAAAATAAAGTTTTGCCACAAATATTTTATTTGAGTCCATAATGTCTCAAAGTATTTTTGAGATTTTTCTTGGATTTTTCCTGATTATTTTATTGCCTAAAATAAATAAAATGAATTTCGGTGATTATTTTAATTAGAAAACCTTTAAAATCGGGATGAACAGTGGTGGGCTTGGCCCATTTTCCATGCGAAGCGCCCAGAGCGCGTGGCCTGCTCGGCCCTTTTCTAGAAGTTTATCCCTACCGCTGGATCCGGATCGAAGGGATGAGCGCCACGCGTACCGGTTGAGGACTTCTGTTTTATCGTTGCCGTTCGATTTGCCACGTGTCGCCGATCCGGTCATCTTCCTCGCGTGTCCGTGCCGGACTCTGCTCCGTGTCCGCCGAGGACTCCGCGGAGCAATCGGGCAAGGCCGCCGGTCCTAGCGCTATAAAAGGTGAGCACGAGCTGCGCATTACCTCAAGCAATCGAAACCCTAAGTTTAGCCCGTGAGAGCGCCGCCGTTTCGTTGTGATTTCGCGGAAGTTTGCCGAGCGCCGCCGCGTCGAAGAATCGTCGTTTCGTCGCCGTTGAGCCGCCTCAAGGTTCGAGACCAACCTCATCTGCTTCGCCTTCAATCGGAGAACCTCGTGCGCGCGGTTGTTTCGCCAGAGCGACGCCAGCAAAGGAGATCGCCAAGAGCCATCGCCGCGAGGAAGAAGTCGCCGCCGCCGCTGAGTGCCCAACTCCCGAGATCCGATCGCGTCGGAAGGTAGGCGAAGTCGCGAGCATGCCGTGAGATAGCGGTCCGATCACCGCCGACGACCACTAGGACCACGCCACGCCGCTGCTGGCGTGGCAAGATGCTTCGGTGACGCGTGGTCGCCGCCACGCTTTTGGTCCGAGGTGGCAGCCGCGTCGCGCGCGTGGCGAGTTCGCGTAAGCATCGCGGTGGCCGAAGTCGGCTCGGCGCGGACCGCGTGTCGATGGCTGAGGCTCGTGTGGGCCGGATCCACCGTGAACCCGAGGAAGTCGTGGACGCATCCATGGACCGAGGGGTACGTGTCAAGACCGGAGAGCTCCAGCCGTGGCTGACGTCACGCTGACGTCATAAATCAGTTTTTCAGTTTAAAAATAAATCTAATTCGATTTTCTCGATTTTAGCAATTTCGAGATTTATTTCAAACTTCAAAAGGCTATATCTTTTGCAATTTAACTCGGATTTGAGTGATTCCAGTTTCTAAAAATTTGTAAAATTAAGATCTATTTAATGGTGAATTTTAATTGATTTTCGGAGTTCAATTGCTCTCTGTTTTGGTATTTATTTGCTTTTCTTCTTGATGCGCTGAGACGTTGAATTGTGCGGCGCTTGGAGGAAGACCCAAAGAACCCAAGAGCAAGCTTCAGATCAAGATCAGGACCTATTCCAAGGCAAGTTGTGCTTTGATCATGTTGAACCCATGTTTGTAAAATTGCTATGTTTGATTTACACTATTGCATATATTTCAATTATACAATGTTTCAAATTAGTTTGGGCTTAGCTAAAATACCAGATTGATCTATACCCTACCTTGTCATTGTATACCATGATCCATTGTCACCCTAGATTGGTTTAATATAGTTGGTTAATAATTATAATCAACATTGGAGGTTTAGTTCAGTATTAGTTGTTTAGCCATGCCACGTCATCACATGTGTCATCACCATTGATAATTAATCTTGATTAATGGAATATGGAACAATGTTATGAACTTGTGTGTCATGTGGGATCACACGATGAGATTGAGTTGTTGTGGCGAGTCATGTCACGCAACGATGTTGAATTGTTGATGGCACGTGGTGCTTGTAATCAATCGGGTGATAATCACTTAGATTGGGGCAAGTGGCAAGGGGCGAGGAGGCCAAGGTGGGCCCGATGGGCGATGGTATGTGGAAGTCTTGCCTTGATCACACTAAGGACTTAACCTTGCAAGCCTTCGACTGAGTCAATCATGCAACCACATGTCGGTATGGGCCACTTAGCCGAGTAATTTGCAATGTCTTAATGTTGATACTATCGTGGTCGGTGTGAGTTCCCGGTCAGGTGTAATTCACATGGCGCAAGAGGGGGCCCCGGATGTGGTTTCTGAGACCGCCAGATGTTGAAACCTTAGCGGTAGTACGGATTAAGATAGAGCATTGTAAAGGCTTTGTTATAATCTCTCGCCTTTGTGGTGTTTGGTTGTATCACGTGGGTAAAGTGCATAACCTCTGCAGAGTGTGAAACTATTCGGATAGCCGTGCTCACGGTATTGAGCAATGCTCGGAATTACAGCTTAAGGGTTAGTTTAATAAATCGGACAACTTGGTTGGGATGGCAGGATTGCCATATGGAAGATTGGAACTTGATTTAGGATTGGAAACTTGGTTTACTTGAGAAATACTGAATTTATTTATTATTGCTATTCGTTTTACATTCTTTACAATCTATTATTGTATTTGTGCATAAATGCTGCTTATTGCAAAATAGCCATGATAGCCTATCCTTTGGAATAAGCCTTACATATAGATAAATAGAATCGCATTCATGCACAACTTGTTGAGTGCTTTAAGTACTCACCCTTGCCAAACAACAATAATCAACAGTTGAAGAATCTACACCTGTGTTGGAAGATGAGGTCCAAGAAGACACGAGTCATTAGGGTCCGAGCCTTGTTGGTTGCCTGTGGTGAACTGATGAGCTATCTACGTTTCTACTTTCCGCTGCTTAATCATTAGTTATATTTTCAGTCTTGCCCTGCGTGGCTTAATAATGTAAGATTGGTCATAAGATCATACCTTTAGTTATATCAATGAATGAACTATTATTCTATTATCGTTGAGTATGATGTGATATGTACCAATGTTGAACTGTGTGCACTAGCGTTGATCCCGGAATAGTGCGGTAAACACGATGGGTTCGAATCAGTGGATTCGGGTCCTTACAGAGGTGGTATCAGAGCATACTGACTGTAGGTTTTGGCCCTAGATAGTATGGAGGTGTCTTGTGAGAGTCCAAAACTATTTTCTAAAAGAAAATCTAAATTTGATTAATAAAACACTCTTGACTCATCTCATTCTCTACGTCTTGCCTTTGCTAAATTTACCGTCTTACTTGTCGCCGGTGGAGAACTTATTTCAAAGTTCTTGTGGAGCGGATGCCGATCGTTCAGACCTTTGAGGAGTCGGTGGCGGCTACGCCATGGAGCCGTGGAGAGTTCTTCGACGCTGGAGGCTTCTACCGTCCGCTTTACCGAGGAGGCGGTGATGTTGAACGGTGTACACCGAGGATTCATTTGCAAATTGATCATCTACGCTCGGGAATGAGGAAGCTAGCAGGCCAATCAACGTCTCCGCCAGAAGGTTCTCGTATGAAGTTGCAATTCAGGAGGTTGCTCGACTTGCTCTTCGCCGTGTCTGCCGCGACTACGCCGACGAGCTTCACGACTCAGTGTTCCGACTTCACCCAGACGTTCAAGCGTGCCGAAGACGACGGATCGAGGGGAGCGAGTGTGCTACTGCGACGCACCTTGCAGAGTTCGCCCTTGCCCAGGAGGATCACATGAGAGATACTACCCAGAGCCGAGATCGTATGCGAGGCACTTAGAGTGGCCGAGCAGAGCTTGAGGTGACCGTGCTTCACCATCGGGATGATCACCGAGCCGGGAGAGGCCCCGAGGCGCTTGAGGACGAGCCGGGCGCGTGACTCAGGGAGTTCAGGAGCCAGCCGAGGAGTCCGAGGAGGATCCAGAGGAGCGAGAGTGGGAGCCAGAGGGGAGTGCAGACCCCGTTGTTGCAGAGGATCTAGTAGTAGGTCACCAGGATAGGTTCGCTCCGATGCCCGCTCATCCACCGGTGTATGCGCTGGTCACCTCACCAGGTGGTCGGATGAGTGAGTGTCGACCTTGAGCCGTGTTGAGACTCGAGTGTGAGTCACGTCTTTAAGTTAGTCTTTACCTTTTTAGTTAACGTTAAGGTTTCGTGTTTAGTTTGCTTCTTTGTATTCTTTGAGTGTGCGATGTGTTGCAAAGCTTGTAGGCTTAAATAAGCAGTCATACCAAGTTAAATAAAGAATTGTTCAGTTTGGGTATAACATATCTCCCCGCTTTAGAAATTCTTACTTCTTATCTATGCTACATCTACCTTTCCTAACCTAAGAGGCAATCATCAGATGGTGAATACTGAGAAACAACGGTGCTTCAGAAGTGGATCACGTCGAATGACAATCCCAATGATGGAGGCACCCTCAACCACCGACATGAGACATGCGAATCTAGGAGCATTTACGCAAAGACAGACTCAAGCGATGCAGATAATGATGCAAGAGATGCAACAGATGACCAATGCAAGAAGAATCACAACAACCTCGCAACTCAAAACAATCATGGTGGACCTCGACCTATGTCAAAGCTATCAGATTTTATGAGGACTAGGCCACCAACTTTTTCGGGAAATGTGAATCCTTTGGAAGCCGATGACTGGCTTAGGACAATTGAGAAAAAGCTGCACATCACACAGTGTGAAGGAAATGAGAAGGTGCTTTACGCCTCTCATCAACTGGAAGGGACCGCCGCAGAGTGGTGGGAGAACTACTGTGCCGCTCATGGAGCCCCACAGGAGATAACCTGGGAGGAGTTTACTAATGCTTTCCGCCAGTACCATGTCCCAGAGGGAATGATGGATCTTAAGAAGGAGGAGTTCGAGCTTTGAAGCAAGGAGGCCAACGGTGGGTCGAATACTTGAACAAATTTACTCAGTTAGCTCGCTATGCCCCTGAAGACGTAGCGACAGATAAAGCCAGACAGTCTCGTTTCATGAAGGGATTGAACTCAGGACTACAGGTGGGACTGATTACCCACAATTTCCCAGATTTTCAGGAGCTGGTAAATAAGGCTTTGATCCTAGAAGATAAGCGCAAAGAGCTAGGTGAAAACCGTAAGCGCTTGATGAATAATCAGGGTGGACGTCCAAACCATCTACGTTTGAGGATGTCACCACAGCAATTTGCTAGATTCCAACCACCAGCTGGAAACAAGGCATCAACCCCTGCACCTCGCCACGCCAATCGAGCTTTGAGACACCAAAGACAGGCAACAATGCACCAGAGGAAATCCATAATCCGCAGTGAAGAGATGCTATACTTGCAATGAGCCAGGGCACTTTTCAAATAGGTGTCCACAGAAGGGAGGCATCACGCCAGTTCGTTTCAACCTGGGAACAACACCCGCTAAGGCACCAACCTCAGGAGGAAATCATCGCCGAGCCAAAGTTGCCGAGCAACGCCGCAGTCAACAGTGCGTGGAAGGATCAACCACATCACCGCTGATGGAGCTCAAGAGGCAACAGACGTCGTACTGGGTAAGTTCCTGGTCAACTCGAGACCTTTCTGCTTTGTTTGATTCGGGCTTCGCGTTCGCTTGTGTCTCAAAGTTTTGCAACCAAGAATGGATTTAAAGTGATGAATCTTAAGTGTGTGCTCTTAGTCCAAGCCCCAGGATCTGAGCTTAGATCTAGCCTTGGGTGTTTGGGAGCTAAGTTGCTTATGGATGGGATAGAATTCCTAGCGAATCTTATCTTGATAGATGCGCAATCCCTAGACGTCATCCTTGGAATGGATTGGCTGTCTAAGCATAAGGCCGTTTTGGATTGTGGCCGAAGGATTGTAACTTTGGAAGGCCCTAGTGGCAAGAAAGTAGAGTTTCAAGCGACCGCAGTTCGAGATGGGCAGTTAGTGGTCAACAGCGTGAAAGCCATCAGCATGGAAGATGTGCGAGTGGCCAGGAATACCGGATGTGTTTCGAGAAGATTTGCCGGATTGCCACCAGACCGTGATATCGAGTTCGTTATCGAGTTAGCGCCAGTGCAAAGACCGATATCAAAGAGACCATATCGGATGCCTACCGACGAGTTAGTGGAAATGAAGAAGCGATTGAGGAACCGCAAGAGAAGGGTTTCATTAGACCAAGTTCATCACCGTGGGAGCCCCGTTTTGTTTGTTCGCAAGAAGGATGGAAGTCTTAGAATGTGCATCGACTATCGTGCACTTAATGAAGTAACGATCAAGAATAAGTATCCGCTGCCCGGGATCGATGACTTATTTGATCGATTAAGAGGAGCTGGAGTTTTCTCCAAGATAGATCTTCGCTCGTGATACCATCGCTTGAAGATCCGAGCGGAGGATATACCTAAGACCGCGTTTTCTCGCGATATGGACATTATGAGTTCACAATCATGTCATTTGATTGACTAATGCCCCAAACAGTATTTCATGAACATGATGAATAAGGTTTTCATGGATTACTTGGATAAGTTCGTTGTGGTCTTCATAGACGATATTTTGGTTTACTCAAAGACCAAGAAGAGCATGCGAACATCTAAGGATGGTTTTAGACAGTCATGAGAGCATCACTATATGCAAAGTTTAGCAAGTGTGAATTCGGAAGGAGAAAGTCGAATTCTTGGGTCATGTAATGACTACCAAAGGAGTCGCAGATTGATCCCAAAAAGTGGATGCGATGTTGCATTGGGAGCCACCAAAATCATTACTCGATTCGTAGTTTTAGGAATGGCGGGATATTACCGCGGTTCATAGAGGATTCTCAACAATTGCTAAACCCTTGACACAGCTTGTTGAAGAAAGAAAAGAAGTTTGCATGGACGCCAGAGTGCGAGCAAAGTTTTATGGAATTGAAGAAACGCTTAACAACGGCCCCGTATTAGTGTTGCGGATGTGCGTAATGGATTTGACATTTATCGCGATGCTTCAAGCAAGGCACAGGATGCGTGTTAATGCAAGAAGGCAAAGTCGTTGCTTATGCGCCGAGACAATTAAGACCACATGAAGTGAATTATCCAACGCATGATCCGGAGTTAGGCTGCAGTGGTGCATGCTTTAAAGATATGGCGTCATTATCTCATAGGAAATAGATGTGAGATATATACGGACCATAAGAGTCGAAATACATATTCACTCAAGTCGACTGAATATGAGACAGCGAAGATGGTCGAGCTAATTAAGGATTATAATGTGGGAATCCATTATCACCCCGAAAAGCCAATGTGGTGGCGGATGCTCGAGTCGAAAGAGCCATAGCGCGAATACCTTGTCAATTGAGGATCAACCGAATTATGCAAGGAGTTTGAAGTTAAGATTGGAAGTCGTTCGCAAGGAATGGTAGTGCACTTGAAGTAAAGCCAACGCCGAAGATCAGTTAGAGAAGGCCGAAGATGATTTATAAAATTTCTAAAATCAAGGCTAAAAGGAAGAAGGCCTAGCCTTAGATTTTACTCGGATGAGCAAGGGACCATGTTCTTCAAAGGCCGAATTTGTGTACCGGATAAAAGGAGTTGAAACAATTGATTCTTGAGGAAGCTCATGATTCAAAGTACTCGATTCATCCAGAAGCGCTAAGATGTACCAAGATTTGAAAGAGAGATTCTGGTGGCCAAATATGAAGCGTGAAGTGGCTCGACATGTTGCATTATGCGACGTATGTCGAGAGTAAAGGCTATGCATCAAAGACCCGCTGTGCATTGCGGTAGCTAAAAATTCGGAATGGAAGTGGGAGAAATCGAATGGATTTTATCACCGGTCTACCTAAGACTCGTAAAGGTTACGATTCCATTTGGGTTATAGTGGATCGTCTAACCAAGGTCGCTCATTTTATCCCAAAAAAGACCACTTACTCCGAGATCGTTTGGCGTAATTGTACATGTCAAGGATTGTATGTCCGCATGGAGTGCCAAAGAAGATTGTGTCGCATGAGGTACCCAATTTACCTCGAGATTTTGGAATAAGTTGCACGGCAATGGGAACCCGTCGAATTTTAGTCTGACATATCACCCGCAGCGGATGGTCGATCGAAAGAGTAAATCGATTTTGGAAGATATGTTGAGAGCTTGTGCTCTAGCGTATGCTACATCTTGGGATAAATGTTTGCCATACGCAGAATTTAGTTACAATAATAGTTATCAAGCTAGCTCAAGATGTCACCGCTTGAGGCGTTGTATGGACGTGCTTGTCGTACTCCATTGAATTGGAATGAAACAGAGAGCGATTGGTTTTCGGGCGGACATTCTCGAGGAAGCCAGAAAGTCAAGTCGCAATGATCGAGAGAGGTTGAAGATAGCATACCAAGACAGAAAAGCTACGCATACAACCGTCGTCGAGATTTGAGTTTTGAACCGTAAGATCATGTGTATCTCGTGGTTACCCTCTTAAGGGCGTTAAAAGATTTCACGTTAAAGGAAGCTGGCACCAAGATATGTTGGTCCGTTCAAGATTCTGAGCCGTCGAGGAGAGGTAGCTTATCAATTAGAGTTGCCTCAGTCCTTGGCAGGAGTGCATGATGTATTCCATGTGTCGCAGCCTAAGAAGTGTCTCAGAGTGCCAACGAACAAACCCCGTTGGATGCGATAGAGTGCAAGAAGATTTGACTTATAAAGAGCAACCGATCGTAATTTTGGATGTTATGGGCGCAAGACCGGGAACAAGACTATTCGCTTTGCAGAGTTCATGGAGCAATCATTCGAGAGTGAAGCCACCGGGAGCGAGAAGAAGATTTGAAGTCGAATTCTAACCTATTCTCTAGTTAGCCCCAATCTCGGTCGAGATTACATTAAGGGGAGGTTTGTAACATCCCAAAATTTGGCTTAATTAAGTTTTATTGTTTAAAAGTGCATTTGTGATTTTCTGGAATTTAATTGGATTTTTCTGGATTTATTGGAATTAAATCTTATTGCAAGTTTATGGCCTTTTATTCAAATCTATTTAAATTTATGCAAAGTTAAAATAAAGTTTTGCCAAAAATATTTTATTTGAGTCCATAATGTCTCAAAGTATTTTTGAGATTTTTCTTGGATTTTTCCTGATTATTTTATTGCCTAAAATAAATAAAATGAATTTTGGTGATTATTTTAATTAGAAAACCTTTAAAAATCGGGATGAACAGTGGTGGGCTTGGCCCATTTTCCATCTTGAGCGGCCCGAGCGGCGTGGCCTGCTCGCCCTTTTCTAGAAGTTTATCCCGTGGTTGGATCCGGATCGAAGGATGAGCGCCACGCAGCATCTGGGTTGAGGACTTCGCTTTATCGTTGCCGCTTCGATTTGCCACGTGTCGCCGATCCGGTCATCTTCCTCGCGTGTCCGTCGCGGACTCGCCCGTGTCCGCCGAGGACTCGCGAGCAATCGGGCAAGGCCGCCGGTCCTAGCGCTATAAAAGGTGAGCACGAGCGCAGATTACCTCAAGCAATCGAAACCCTAAGTTTAGCCCGTGAGCGCCGCCGTTTCGTTGTGATTTCGCGGAAGTTTGCCGAGCGCCGCGTCGAAGAATCGTCGTTTAAATCGCCGTTGAGCCGCCTCAAGGTTCGAGACCAACCTCATCGCCGCCTTCAATCGGAGAACCTCGTGCGCGCGGTTGTTTCGCCAGAGCGACGCCAAAGAAAGCGAGATCGCCAAGAGCCATCGCCGCCGAGGAAGAAGTCGTCGCCGTCGCCGCTGAGTGCCCAACTCCCGATCCGATCGCGTCGGAAGGTAGGCGAAATCGCGAGCATGCCGTAGATAGCCGGTCCGATCACCGCCGACGACCCAGACCACGCGGCGTCGCCGCTGACGTGGCAAGATGCTTGGTGACGCCGTGGTCGCGCCACGCTTTTGGTCCGAGGTGGCGCGCGCACGCTGCGTGGCGAAGTTGCGTAAGCATCGCGGCGGCGCTGAAGTCAGCCGCGCGGAGACCCGCGTGTCGCGGGCCCAGGCTCGTGTGGGCCGGATCCACCGTGAACCCGAGAAGTCGTGGACGCGATCCATGGACCGGGGCACGGTCGACCGAGAGCTCCAGGCCAGGGCTGACGTCACGCGACGTCATAAATCAGTTTTTCATTTAAAAATAAATCATAATTCGATTTTACGATTTTAGCAATTTCATGTTTATTTCAAACTTCAAAAGGCTATATCTTTTGCAATTTAACTCGGATTTGAGTGATTCCAGTTTCTAAAATTTGTAAAATTAAGATCTATTTAATGGTGAATTTTAATTGATTTTCGGAGTTCAATTGCTCTCTGTTTTGGTATTTATTTGCTTTTCTTCTTGACGCAGCGTGACGTTGAATTGTGCGACGCTTGGAGGAAGACCAAGAACCCAAGAGCAAGCTTCGATCAAGATCAGGACCTATTCCAAGGCAAGTTGTGCTTTGATCATGTTGAACCCATGTTTGTAAAATTGCTATGTTTGATTTACACTATTGCATATATTTCAATTATACAACTGTTTCAAATTAGTTTGGGCTTAGCTAAAATACCAGATTGATCTATACCCTACCTTGTCATTGTATGCCATGATCCATTGTCACCCTAGATTGGTTTAATATAGTTGGTTAATAATTATAATCAACATTGGAGGTTTAGTTCGTATTAGTTGTTTAGCCATGCCACGTCATCACATGTGTCATCACCATTGATAATTAATCTTGATTAATGGAATATGGAACAATGTTATGAACTTGTGTGTCATGTGGGATCACACGATGAGATTGAGTTGTTGTGGCGAGTCATGTCACGCACGATGTTGAATTGTTGATGGCACGTGGTGCTTGGTAATCAACCGGGTGATAATCACTTAGATTGGGGCAAGTGGCAAGGGCGAGGAGGCCAAGGTGGGCCCGATGGGCGATGGTATGTGGAAGTCTTGCCTTGATCACACTAAGGACTTAACCTTGCAAGCCTTCGACTGAGTCAATCATGCAACCACATGTCCGGTATGGGCCACCTAGTGAGTAATTTGCAATGTCTTAATGTTGATACTATCGTGGTCGGTGTGAGTTCCCGTCAGTGTAATTCACATGGCGCAAGAGGGGGCCCCGGATGTGGTTTCTGAGACGCCAGATGTTGAAACCTTAGCGGTAGTACCGGATTAAGATAGAGCATTGTAAAGGCTTTGTTATAATCTCTCGCCTTTGTGGTGTTTGGTTGTATCACGTGGGTAAAGTGCATAACCTCTGCAGAGTGTGAAACTATTCGGATAGCCGTGCTTTCATGGTATTGAGCAATGCTCGAATTACTGATTAAGGGTTAGTTTAATAAATCGGACAACTTGGTTGGGATGGCGGGATTGCCATATGGAAGATTGGAACTTGATTTAGGATTGGAAACTTGGTTTACTTGAGAAATCTTGAATTTATTTATTATTGCTATTCGTTTTACATTCTTTACAATCTATTATTGTATTTGTGCATAAATGCTTATTGCAAAATAGCCATGATAGCCTATCCTTTGAATAAGCCTTACATATAGATAAATAGAAGCGCATTCATTGCACAACTTGTTGAGTGCTTTAAGTACTCACCCTTGCCAAACAACAATAATCAACAGTTGAAGAATCTACACTGTGTTGGAAGATGAGGTCCAAGAAGACGAGTCATTAGGGTCCTGGTGAACTGATGAGCTATCTACGTTTCTACTTTCCGCCGCTTAATCATTAGTTATATTTTCAAATAATGTAAGATTGGTCATAAGATCATACCTTTAGTTATATCAATGAATGAACTATTATTCTATTATCGTTGAGTATGATGTGATATGTACCAATGTTGAGTCCACTAGCGTTGATCACAGGAATAGTGCGGTAAACACGCGGTGGTTCGATGGATTCGGTCCTAAACCATCTTGAGTTTGGGCGACCCGAATGAGATCGTGGTCGCTAACTCGAGTCAAATGATCAAAACCAATGTGACCAAGTCTCCTATGCGGAAGGAGAGATCACGGACTCGAAGCAATCAAACATCGAAAGAGTCTCCGAAGAAGCAAAAAAATCAGCACGAAAGACTCTTCCAAATCTAGAAATCCCGCAAACTAACCCTCCTGATGAATCAAGGATTCTACAGGCATTACTCTTGAAGCTTACCTCGAAAGAGTCATCAATAAGCTGAGAAACAGAGAGCAGATTGTATTGCAGCTTACTTACTAAGGCAACATCTTTAAGAATGAAATTTTGGTTAATGCAGATGGTACCTTTAGCTATGACTCTACCTGAAGAAGCATCCCCGAAAGTGATCAACTCATCACCGGGGGCTCGAACTAGGGAAGAGAACCATCGAGAATCTCCGGTCATATGACGAGAACAACCGGAGTCGACAATCCAAACATCTCCCTTCCCCATCCGACGAACCTGATCAAGACACAAGAGAGAGAGATGACTCAGTACTGGGATAGAGTGAAGACTTGGGAACCCAATACTGAACCACACGACGCCTCAGAGTACCAGTCACAGAAGAAGACTGGACTCGAGTGTCTCTCTGACGCTCAACTCTCACATGATTAGGAGCAACTCTGGTAGATAATCTAGGAGTCAAAACTGGGTTGGCACGCCGTGGTGCAAAAGCCGAGCCACCCCAGTGAGGTTTCCTAAATCTCCTACCAGAAAACACCTCACGCCGCTGATATCTACCTCGATGGGAAAAACGAGGAATATCAAAAGGGCGGAAAGACGACTCTGAACGACTCCAAGACTAAAACTCAAGAACCAAAGATGAAAACCGAGTCACGGACGCCCCCAAAACAGCGACTCTCTAACTCAGTATAGAAGCGGTGTGTGCCTTAGGAGCACTCAAAGTCCGGGATGACCTCGAATACCCCTAAGAGCGACAACACGCTCACGCCGAGTGATCTTGGTGTGCTCAGGCGAAATCTACTAGGTGACCATCCTTCTTACAAAAGGTGCATGTGTACTTCGCCTTGCTAGAGACAAGCAACAGAGTAACATCCTTCCGATCGAAGTCCTATGGACAACCCCAGTGAGACCTAAACTTGGTGGTGCTCACTATGGAGCTACCACAATCTCACCACTCTTGGAGCCGCGCACAATGGTGGGAGGATGCGCCCGAGCGTGCTCCAAGGGATCAAATCCTAGACCTTGATTGAATCTACTAATCTTGGATTGGTCTAGAATAAGATTGAGCTTCTTCTTGCCTCCAACAAACTTCTCGAGAGTGCTCATAAGATACTGGCAATCTCGAAAGAAAGAAGCACAAGAAGAACAGGGAGAAGAAGAAGAAGAAGAAGAACCAGAAAGATGAGCTCTCTCAAAGACGTGCATTTTCTCCTCAAAGACGGCCGCCTCAATCTTGAGGGCCTCACAAGAAACATAAGACGATTTCTAATTCTATTGGCTTGGTCTTCTAATTTCTTCCTAAGCTCGACATGGATTTTATCCAAGTCCCCCTCAATCACAGAACATCGCAAGCAACTTTCTTGTGACTTATCTAGTAAGTCCTTAGCAAGTTTAGCACACTTGACATTTAAAGATTCATTGTC
Source organism: Otatea glauca (assembly GCA_036346275.1). Taxonomy (NCBI): domain Eukaryota; kingdom Viridiplantae; phylum Streptophyta; class Magnoliopsida; order Poales; family Poaceae; genus Otatea; species Otatea glauca. The sequence goes on from CM070720.1 coordinate 34,313,753, forward strand.
AAGTTTTAGTTGCCTCTGACCCTCACATGAGTATTGGTTCCTTAGAAGCATGCATTTCAAGTTCATCGTTTCTAGAAGAAAGCTTCCTAAGGTGATCGCTCATGGCATCAATTTCGGCAAGCAATTTAGGGCAATTAGCACAAGGAGTAGAGTGAGCAGGAAGAAAACTAGCATCTACAGAATGAGTATCAATAGATTCATTGCTAGCATTCTTCAACCTAAGACTATCTAGTTCATTCAACACACTATCATGCATAGTCCTTAGGTTCTCTAACTCCACAAGCAAAGCATCACACAAGGTACAGTCATCAGTGACTCGGGAGGGAGAAGATCTAAGTGAAGCTAACTCCCGAGTCAAGGTACCTACTTCCCTTTCTAACTCAGAACACCTCGACCTAGCCTTAGCATGAAACTTGCCTAATTTACGTATGACATTTAATTCGTCGTAGGTGGGTACCTCGTCCGAGTCATTTGACAAATGGAGTCGCTTACTTCAATGGCGCTTTGCCATGAAGCACATGCCGAGAAAGTCATCTTTGTCCTTCACCTTCTCTTGCGGATCGTTCTCGCTTGCATCACTCCAGTTCTCCGTGTCAGAGAGCTCGATGTCGTCCAGTGCGGCGAGGACCCGGTGAAAGAGCTTCTTGTTCTTGGCAAAGTTGCGGTACTTCTTCTTCGCCGGCTCACGAGCTGGGGCCTTCTTGTTGCGGTTCTTGTCGGTGTAGTCGTTCTTGCCCGAACCGCCTTGTTCGTTTTTGCCCTTCTCCAGCTTGGGACAGTTTGCTCGAATGTGGTTGGGGCCACCACACTCGAAACAGGTGATCATCCCACCTCTCTTCCTCTCTCTCACTCTCTTGTATGCATATGAAAATTTGCGAGCAAGAAGAGCAAGCTCATTTTCTGGAAATTTTTCAGTTGGTCATCGCTTAGCTCGCAAAGGGCGGAGAGAGAGAAATCAACAGAAGAATCAGACAGAGAGGATCCAATGGGATCGGTGACCAAAGCCATCGACTGAGATTTCGTCTTCCGCGAGACGACGTCGATCTCATGAGTCTTGAGGCGGGAATAAAGCCCGTCAAGAGTCAAGGTCGACAGGTCGGTGGTGTCCTTGATGGTGGTCACCTTCATCTCCCAAACACGAAGATCAAGTGCGGTCAAGAAATGTCGAGCATTATCCGAGTCAGGGTATATGCAACCGATCGCTCGAGGTCGCTCAAAATCTTCGTAAACCGACCAAAGCACTCGTCAAGACTCTCACCAGCCGCGTCTTTGTTCAAACTTGTTGAATTCACGCTTGAATTGGTCTGTCGAACCGCCTTGATTTGGGTAGTGCCTCATGGTAAGCATCGAGGTCACCCAAATCTCATGAGCGTAACGAAGGTGAGAAATCCTATCATACTCATCATGGCTAAGACCTGTATGAGGATGTTCCTTGCTTTATCGTTAGCCTCAACGTCGACCATATTTCCGCCGTGACGCTTTCATCGCCAGGAACCTCATACGGGAGTTTCACCTTCGCCATATCGTGAAGCCACGGCGATGATGTATGACTCCATCCGCGATTTCCAAAACGGAAAATCAACTCCAAAGCAAAATAGGAGGCTTGGTGGAATACTTGTCCATCGCCATGGCTCTTGAGACCGGTCAAGATCTAGAAAGAGCGAACCGGCTCGATACCAATTGAAAGATCGAAAAAGCGACTAGAGGGGGTGAATAGGAGCCAAATAAAATTTTTGAATAAACTCTCCCCTAAAATTCAAACCACCAAAAGACCGTAAAGAAACCGCCTTTGGTCGGGTATTTCTGTCGGATGAATAGTACTCGACCTCTGAGGTCGGATGAACAAGACTCGGAATGAATAGTGTTCGGTGAATAGACTTCCCAAAGACGGCCATGAAGATCGGTCGGATGAACAAAGATAATCCGACCAAGTGGTCGGATGAAGTGGTCGATGAACAAGTTTCGAGTGAATAGTGTTCGTAAACAAGAAAATCAAGACGATCTCAAAAACAAATCGATGTAACTTTTGATCGGTGATCCAAAAATAGTGAAAATTGGTGTGCACCTCCCAAAGGATGTCAGAACCTATTTCAATCAACAATCGAAGGAATTAATACCAAGGTTCCGTCCTTTTCGGTTTAACAAATGCAACACCAAAAACAGAGTCACGAACACAGACTTCACCCCTAACTTGTCTGGGGAGTTGATGGTCGAAATCCTTGGATGACTCTCCACAAATCATAGCAAGTAAGTACACGAAGAAACAACCCTTCAAACAAATAGAAACACTATCTCAAAACTAGGCACGTAAATTGGTTTCTTGCAAAATCGAATAGAAGAGGTCAGATTGCCTAGATGATTGGGATATGATCTATAGAAGATTCATCCAGCAATCTTTCATCCTTGGCAACAAGAACCGAAGCCAATCAAGACTAAAGAACTGCAAGTCACACGCTTACGCACTTTAAGAACACAGATTTACAACTTGCAACAAGAACGTAAGGATTGCCTAAAAGATTGAAAGCACCGAATCTAGAGAAGAGTTCATCAATCATGAATTTCAACAAAGACTCAATAGCATGTAGAAGGAGATGAGGCAAATCCAAATTACGTAAGGTAAATTGCAAGTAAGTAAATGCGAATTTAGATAATGTAATTTAAGTGCGTAATGTAAATACGTAAGAGAAATGAAACAGAATAGAAATGAAGAACATTTCATTTCGGAAGGGAGGTTTACAAAGCCTCACAACAAAGTGGGCAAAGCTCAAATGAGCAACAAAACCTCGTAACCTTCACAACCTTCGAGAGGGAGGCCGCCCTACCCTCTATTTATAGTGACTGGGATCAATTCCACCTTTGGATGTCCCGCTTCAATCCTAAGCTAACATCCAAGAGCCGGATTTGATCCTTACACTATCACTCTCAACAACTCTCAACTACTCACGTAGACTTTCCTCACTGCTCACCCCAAGGAGACACCCTCTCCTGTCTATTCATAGCAGCTTGGAACACCTACCACCCTTGGATGAGCCTCTAAACCCTAGAGCACTCCATCAAGGGTGAGATTTTACCCACTCACAAAGCTATGCATGGGCTCACCCAAACCCAACAACACAACGGGTTTTGCACGCTTTTCAACTCACACTAACTTGACCCGCTACTCTATCTTCCCGACCGCGATCCAACGGTCCTCCTTGATCGAGAGGCTCCAAGTTAGCATCTCATCCATTCCTTTGTCTTCTCGGCTTGCGCCTACTCCGGCCTCGGTCATCTTTGGCGACACCTTGATCATCCGGACCTCGGCTCTCGGCCTAGTCCTCGATCCCTTCGCCTCACCATGACCTAGCTCCAAAGTCCCGCAACCATCATAGACAAGGAAACCACATCACATAGCAATGTCCAACAACACATATCCATCTCAACAGAAAGATATACACTATCTTGACCGGCCAAAACCCGACCACACGTGGTCCGACCATCGGTCTCCATCCCGACCACCCATGGTCCGACCATCGGTCTCCATCCCGACTACTCGAGTCGACCACCGGTCTCCGACCAATGAGAGACGACCACTCGGGGTCGACGATCGGTCTCCGACCACCCACGCCTCTGCCTCTGGGTCGGACAAGCGGTCTCCGACCAACCAAAGACCTAACCACTTGGGTCGACGACCGGTCTCCGACCACCACACCCTGACCTCTGCACTGTCGGACAAGCGGTCTTCGACCAGTAACTCAAATTGCTCTAGCTCGAAAAACAATCCAAATCAAACTCAAACTTGAGCACACCTTGCTCAAATAAAGTCAAATACTCATCACAAACATGGATGGACCTCCACATGGTCCTTCACCCAGCACGTAATGTATGATCCTTTCCTTTTCCAGGACGTTTGTTTCCTTTTCCTTGATTTCAAGACGTTTGTTTCCTTTTCCTTGTTGATGCTGGAGGTGAGGGAAGGTCTGTTGTGGGCCACATGGATGATTTCGGAAAAATATGGAAAAATAAACTGCGCTCATGGCCATTTGGATCCGCAAGGACAAAAAGTTAAAATTAAATAGTGCTCGCTTCACCGGTTCCATGAGAAAAATTGAAAAAATTAAGCGAAGACTCACGCACGGTTGGTTCCTTAGGTAAAAAATAAAAATAAAAATTCAACGCTCTCTGTGCACTGAAATTCGGCTCTATGGGGCTAGATCCATAAAAAAGTCTCGAGAAGGGTCATATTCGAAAAAAAATACAATCACAATGCCAGGACAATAAAAAATTCAAATCTTGTTTCCTTGTATCTGGATCCTCCCTGTTTATTTCCTTGTTTAATTCACCCTCATTCCAAATATGTAGTACGTACAATTTTGGCCAGTAAAAAATTCAAGTCTGGTTTCCTTGCATGCGGATCCTCCTTATTTATTTCCTTGTTTGATTCCCTCTCCTTCCAAATATGTAGGTGGGGGAGGTCTATTGTGGGCCACAGGGATGATTAGACACACTAAATAATGGCCATCGGATGTAGGTGAGTAAAACTGAGGAAAGATCTGAGACGTTTATTTTGATGAATGCAAGTTTCTGGGGACGTTTTGCTGGGTGCACGAACATTGGGCCATCTCTAATGAAGTGCATTATTTAAGGTGGACGTAGAAAAAATTGATTAGGTGCATTATAAAGGGGTATGAAAAAAAGGCATAGAGCGGGCCTGATTGTACAGGCTTCAGGTTTTTCTTCTTCTTATAGCTTAAAACTAGCTTTGTCGCTTGCTTCAGTGCTATAAAATTAGTTCACTTTTATGCATAGCAGAGGTAGGTAATTCTATCCTAACTTTAGAGACGTTGTCTAAAACCAACCCTCTCGATAAACTAAAAAAGTATACGTAGTAGCTTTTAGTTTTTAGTTACACAGAGGCTTATATCTTTTAAAAAACCCGGCTTAAAAGCGACACTTTTGTTTCAACTTTGAATTTTTAGCTTTTAAATCGGAGAAAAATCCCAAATAATCAGGGCCATATTCATTAATGGAGCTTAGGAACTGTGTTCGGTTGGAGACCAAAGTTGACGTATCAGAGTTTTCTAGTGTTTAGACCTACTCAAATTTCGTCATTGAATTGGTTGCCCATGAACTAGTCAAATACTACCTTTTCTAAAATTGGAAGGAATCCCGATACCAGACTGGGTTGAGCCGAGCTGATTTTTTTTTTATGTTTAGGTCCTTTTTTAGAAAAAAATATTTACGTTTAGATCATTTTGTCCATTTTTTTATGAGAAGTAGGCTCTCAAGCTGAAAAAATTACATTTAGGTCATTTTTTAGAAATAGGACTAAATACAAAAAAAATAGTTCTGTTTAAATCGTTTTTACCTTTTTTTTCAGTAAAATCGCAGATCCTTCGTGAGAGGACCCCGAATAAATGCAAAAAAAAACGCAGATACATTTATATCTTTTCAACCGTTCCGCCGAATAAATGTTAAAAAATGCAACGTTTGTATCCTTTCAACTGTTTCGCGTGTTTCCTCGATTTGCTAGCGTAGGAAGCGGCAGTCACGTATTTTCTCGATTTGCTCGCGTGGGGAGCGGCGATCGCGACGTGGCACGCCGCGTTATTTATCTAGTATTGGCAACAAGACGAACTAAAGAGTAAATCCGAATGAAGACCAAATCTAGTGAAAGTTGCTGAATTTTGGTAACTCAATAGAGCCCAAATGCAGTCATGGTCTTCTAATCAAACAGCACGTAAATCTTAAAGACTATTAGCTGGCAAAATAAACCACTATAACCCTGGGGTGGCATTTCAAAACAAAAAGAACTAGAGAGACAAATTGAAAAGGGAGTTTTCCCAAATTTTGGCAAAAAGCCAAATGAAGGTAAAATCTAGTTCCTCGCAGAAAAAAAAACTAGTCAGTGTTGCTGAATTTCGGTAACTCAAACTGTAGCATTCATGGACTTCAAATCAAATAGCACTAAATCCTAAGGACTGCTAATTAACTGGAAAAATAAACCACAATAACCCTGAGTAGCATTTGAATGTATAATAACTATAACTACTTATATTATAGTGGGAGGAATTGGCCGGCTCCCACCGGTGCCACATCATCTTTTCGCGAGAATTTTCTCCAAAAAATTAGAGATTATATTTAGGTCCTTCTATCAGTTTTTTAATAAAATAGATCCGAAAGAATTGAAATTACGTTTAGGTCTCTATACAGTTTACGTTCAAGTCCTCAGATGGATTTTTAACAGAATGGACCAGAGAAAAAAAATGAAATTACGTTTTTGTCCAAAAAACATTTTTTTGCTGAATTGACCCGAAAAACCGAATTACGTTTATGTCCCTTCGCGTTTTTTTACAAAAGACCACTGATTTACCGACAGCTCATAGCAATCCGTAGATTCAGCGACAGATCCTAACAACCCATTTTTTAAGAAAAAAACCGAAATTACTCAAAAAAATCCACCGTTTTTTTAGAAAAGAATAAGAGAAAACCGATATCACAAAAAAAACACGTTTTCATTTATTCGACGACGACTCTTAGCAGTTCGGTGCCACACAAAGATGACCCATGGTGCCGCAAATTCGCCAATGGCTCCTAGCTAGCGTATTTCTTAGAAAATTCTGGAGAAAAAACGATTCCGCATTTACGTCCTCACACCTATTTTTTCAGAAATAATCATCAGACCAAATTTTCTGCGGCACAGCGTCACGCAACTAAATTTCGCACGACGCAGCGTAGCGCGCGAACCCTTGCTAGTTATAGTTTATTTGGGGATGAATTCTGGGCTCAAGTCCCTTTTCTATTTATGTACATGCCAAGGTAAAGGCTGTCATGTTTTCCTTTGTTCTTCCACAATTCTGGAGTACTGTTGTACATCTGGTTTATTTGGCTAGACTGAGTCAGTAAATACCCATCCTGCAATTATACCACCTAACGAAAACGTGTCATTTGAGTGTCTTGCACGTCCGATCCAAATTCATTAAATCAAACACACGCTTTAAATGGATACAATCACAAACTCAGGTCAATCACAATAAACTCATGATCTCCCTATGGTGATATAATTGACTGCCTAACACATTTTTACAACTGTTTTGACATGAATATTTCGCATGCACCGTGACTAGTAAAAGCTTAAGCTCAAATAAACATAGCCTAAAAGGACAAAAACACTTATTGATCGACGAGGCCTCACACATGCCAGTGTGTCTAAGTGGAAATTGAAGCACGTACATGCCTATGGTCCATAAGATCGTGGTTCAACCTTCACAATTTCAAACATATGCAAATGGGTGTACTCGCATACCAAGCCATTTTTCTAGTTGAATCAAATCCAGAAAATTGTCATGGTTGGTGGCCACATTATTGTTGTTCTTGGGAGATCCATCTAGGGTTTCTTTGATTGTTGTGTGGGTTTGTTCGTAGTAACTAAACTTATGAGCCAATCGTTGGCGATCTACTAATTTGTTTACGTGTTGTGTTCTTCGCTGGTGGAGGGTGATCTAGGGTTTCTGTTCCTAGGTACCGAACTCACGTACCTTTGTTGGCTGTTGGTGCGTTTGTAGGAAGTATTGTGAAAGTTTGGGTCAACATCACGTCACAATTGGTGTTTACCGCATCAGGTGGTACTAGAGCGCCAAGTTGCTCATGGCATTGCTGATATTGGAAGTTTTGTGTGGTTGTTTTCATAGAGATCATCAAGATGGTTAAGTTAGAGCCTAGCGATCATGTTGGCGTTCATAGTGGTGGTGTTCAAGATGATACATGCTACATTATGTTGATGAATTGCTTCCAGAGGCACGTGGAACTAGAATCCACGTGAGGCTACTTTCTGGATCATCATAGAAGTTAGCGAAGAATACGGATAATTTGTCAGCGCGAATTGACAATTAACCGAATGGCATAGCTAACAACAGAGCGAGAATGCTTCAATGTTGCAAAGCTGGATTAACATAGTCCATTATCAAATGGCACATGTACCATCCGATAGATGCTTTAGTATCCCAACTAGGATCCGCACATAATCTTCTTTCTTGATACAATCTGTCACGTCAATGCAACTCCGTTTGAACTAATTCTTCAAGCTTAACTACAAAGCCACCCACACAGCCAAAACGAATAATCACATTCCTCTGGACTAGGTTCCCTTGATCTTTGAATAAATATAAAGCACTACTCAAACAACCGCCCAATGCCAAGCGTAGGGCCTGTTTGGTAGAGCTTTAGATCTCAATTTTACTTGAGATTTGAAACTTGTAGGCTAAAATAAAGTGAATTAAGTTTATATTTTTGGTCTAAAATGTAAACAAGATGATTCATCTAAACACTCTTAATGTAATCACAGCTCCAGCTCCACGAATCTAGTGGAGTTAGGAATACCCAGCTTCACCAGATCCACGGATCTGGTGGAGATGAAGCTCTACCAAACACACCCTTAATTAATTACCCATGATCGATCCAATGACTTGTGTATCGTTGATCGTTATGCGGATGCCCTAAGTATCCAATCTAAGATATTTGAATTAACACCGCTGGCCTGAATCCACAGTATACATTTGAACTAACACCGTTGGCCTGAATTACAAAATCCACCAAATACTAATGGATGCTATCATAATCCCTTGAACTTAGCTTTCTTTATAAATGAGAAAGACTAGAAGCACTTCTCGAAGAATGGGCTACCAAACTCCAGAGCTACGGTGGTACTCCAACCAAAGCTTGATTAACACCATCCGTTATGTGACTCCATGACACGCGTTCCATTATGCGTCTTGAACATCCAATTTAGGATCTGTATATTAATTGAAGACAACAAAACATATGAAATCTCTTTTAACACAATCCACCGTGTAATCTCTAACGCGACCTTGTCTAAGCTAACCTTGTAGGTTGAAAAACCTCTACAAAGCCTAAATGAATGCAATTATCTCCCTATATGGCTTCCTTTATTTACGATTGGATGGAAAGCAGTCACCGAACGACGGGCTCTCACACCGTGGAAGCTAAAGACACGGAGAGAACGCCACAACGCACCTACTAGGTAGGTACTCTGGATAACAGATTTAAGATCCACACATTGAACGAGCGCACCAGCTCACATGAAAATATCCCTTTATACTCATCCGAAATATCAACTAACACACACCCTCTAGCCCCACTCCGTCGTAACTAACGTGACGGTCCCGACTATAAAACCTCCCCTCTCCTCCCAAGCCGGTATCAACGATCATCAATCACCCCGAGGACCAATCTCCATCCTACCATACCATGCTGCTGTACAACAGGCACAAACCAAACCACAACCATAGCCGGCCTGTACGCACTACGCAGACGCACGCTCTAAAGTAAGGTAAAGCCTAAAAACCCAGTACTCTCAGTAGTAGTATAACGCAGCGCCCGGGCCCACACCAACCCGAGCACGCACAGCACAACTCCTACTGGGTCCCGCCCGGGTCGTTGCCTCCGTAAAACCAAAGCGCGGCAGCTTCCTCCGCGCACCACCCACAAATCTCGCCCATGGCTTCCTCCTCCTCCTCCCGAAGGGAGCAGGACGGCGGCCCCGTCGGAGCCCCGCGCCGCGGCGAGAAGAGGCGAATGCGCGGCCGCACTGCCTCGCCGGAGCAGGGCCCCACGGCCGCCGCGTCGCAGGTACGGGTCTCGCGGGTGTATGTGTGCATATACGTAGATCAGGGCCCTGTTTTATCTATATACCATGGGTGGGTGGGTTCTTTTCTTTCGTTCCGTTTCGTTTCTGTTCGAGAACTGTTGGTTGTAATAGACTGTGTACGTAGGGGATTCTCTTTGGTTGGGGAGCAGTGCTATGGTTTGGTTTGATCGACGAGATGTAATGCGTTGTATCAGTCTGGGTCAATTGTGTCTCTGGTTTCTTGGCATGAACTATGTGGGGGATTATTTCTTGTCTTGTTTGAACGTCTGAGCGACGACTGAGTTCTAGGGCAACGTTAGGTGGTTGGATCGATGGCAATGGGATGAGAATTTGATGGGAGGACATTAGCTGGATCGATGAATTTTCCCTAGAGAGAGAGAAAATATATATATTCATGCCTGAGAATTGGTAGGGTTGAAAATTGGTGTGCAATTCGGATGCCCCAACCGATTGGCATCTGTTCCTGAGTAATAGTGGTTTGTGTTGATGTGTTTGATCTACGAGAAAAAGGTCAAAATTTTCCCCAAAAGATCATTCTGATTTGTAAATAGGTTATGCAAACTTATGAACAATTCGTGTGGATCTGACTAGCTCGAATCGGTTCTTGGCCTATTGGGATTAAATTTTTTTACTCATGTTCAGGTTGGTTACGACCCCTGCACAATTGAATTGTCAAATGCACGGATGAATTATACGAAGATAGAGATTTTGATCTATGAACAAATTCTACTAAGACGAGATCAATAGTTCTAAACCATTACACCATCAATGAATCAACAAATTCATGAAATCAAATGGAAATTTAGATGCCGATATGTGAGCAAATTATAATGAACTGCAACACTCAGAATTATTTATTTTCCATTATTAAACATTAAAGTGACATTTTGAGGTACAAATTTCTGCATACTATAAGCACATCCTGTCATGTAGCGCTTCCGAAGAAAGTAAAAGATTCAATGTAGAAAGTTAATCTTGTAATGACTACTCTTTTTCAGGATCTCTGCTCATCAAGAATTTGTGAGGAAGATGGTGGTGGAGCTACAACTGTAAGCCCTTGAAAAGTTTCGACTTGATTAGTGCAAAGCTGTCATTTCCAATCCCCTTTAGTTATATGATTATTATATGCCTAATTTGTTGTTCTTCTCTCTTTAATTTTACGAACAGACATATGGAAAGTGTCACCCAGATGAATCACACAGACCTGAAATTGATGATGCTCCCGTTTTCACCCCAACTGAAGAGGTTTGTGGACTACATTTCGCTACCAAAACTATGCCATGAGATATGCTGTTTTAGATACTAGTATATAATCTTCTTTCACCTCAGGAATTCAAAGATGCAATTGGGTACATTGCTAGCATTCGTCCTCAAGCAGAAAAGTATGGAATTTGTCGTATTGTTCCACCATCTTCTTGGAGACCACCATGTCCTCTGAAGGAGAAGAGTTTCTGGGAGTGTACAGAGTTCAATACCAGAGTTCAACAGGTTGACAAGCTTCAAAACCGTGAACCCACAAAGAAAAAAACACAACCTCGAGTTCAAAAGAAAAGAAAGAGAAGAAAGAGACTGAGGTTTGGGATGACTCACAGGCGTCCTAGTGCAAATACTTCAGAAAGCGCTGACTGTGCAGACCCAGAAGAGAAGTTTGGCTTTCAATCTGGCTCAGATTTCACACTAGAGAAGTTTCAGAAATACGCTGATGAGTTCAAACAGCAGTATTTTGGAATGAAGGGAAGTGATGAAATTTCTCTTTCTGAAATTAAAAACCACAAAGAAATATGGCAACCATCAGTTGAGGAAATTGAGGGAGAATATTGGCGGATAGTTGTATGCCCTAATGATGAAGTCGAGGTACTCCGATTGCTTATATGTAGATTATCTTCTTATTTCTCTATTAATTTGTACTGATAGACATTAAACTTTTTTTTGGCTAGGTGGATTATGGTGCTGATTTGGACACTGCAATGTTTAGTAGTGGGTTTGCTAAATCGCCTTTGTCAGATGCAAATAAGCAAGATCCATATGGTTTGTCTTGTTGGAACTTGAATAATCTGCCACGGCTCCCTGGGTCTGTTCTTTCATATGAAACTGAGGATATATCTGGTGTTGTAGTCCCTTGGCTTTATGTCGGGATGTGCTTCTCATCATTCTGCTGGGTAAGATTTTTCATTCATCTATTTTCACTTTCATCTCGTGAAATCTGGGTAGAAGTATAATGCTCCTAAGTTGATGTGCATGATGTAATATAGTAGAATTGACCCTTACTCAATGAATTCATTTTATTGTAGTTAGTATTGCTTTATATGGTTGAAAGATGCTAGTAGCCTAGTTTGTCCTAATCTGGGGGTGCTATTCAATCTTTTTGGTGGATTAGCTTGAGATGACAGTTTAAATAATACATGTACAAATGATTATGATATCTATTTTTCATTGCCCATGCTCTCACATATCCTTGTTCTTTTCTGTAGCATGTGGAAGATCATTTCCTATATTCTATGAATTACATGCATTTTGGTGAAGCAAAAGTATGGTATGGTATTCCCGGTGGTGATGCAGTGAAGCTGGAAGAAGCTATGAGAAGGAACTTACCAAAACTGTTTGAAGAACAGCCTGATCTTCTACATGAGCTGGTAACATTTTAATGTTGTGTAATGACCTAGTGATTCTGATGACATGAACTCATTATTTCAAAATAACCTAGTTGAATAAATTGGAATTAATCTTTTGTGAGAACTGGAAACTCCTTAGCCTCCTTAAAATTCAAAGCAAGACATTATGCCCTGTTCTTTCATTAAATTTAGTACTTTATTTGGTACCATTGCCTGCTTTTGATCATAAATTTTTCAGGACTTACAATTAGATTATTAGTAGGATAAATTATTTTGGTAGAACTGTTTTGTTTATTGCTAATTTCTGCGAGCGTGCAGCATAATGGTTCATCTGAGAACAACTCCTCTTTCTGCATTATATAAATATTTGCATCTCCATCCGTTTTTCATTCTGAATTTTCTTGGTGCAGGTTACGCAGTTATCACCTTCTGTTCTAAAATCAGAAGGTGTTCCTGTTTACCGTGCTGTCCAGAATCCTGGTGAATTTGTTCTGACACTACCACGAGCTTACCATTCTGGGTTCAACTGTGGCTTCAACTGTGCGGAGGCAGTAAATGTCGCTCCTGTGGATTGGCTGCCTCATGGACAATGTGCCGTCGAGCTCTACAGAGAGCAGCGGCGCAAGACATCAATATCGCATGACAAGTTATTACTAAAAACTGCAAAAGAAGCTGTCAGACAGCTCTGGATGAATCTTTGCAACTGCAAGTGTAATCAGGGAGAATATATATGGCTGGATACCTGTGGAAAGAATGGAATGCTGACAAGTGCAATTAAGGTACTAGTCCCTAATTTAGGCATTTATTATTTGTCAGTTGTCACTCAAAGAATTATCGTTACTTACATTTTTGTTGCACTATTTCAGACAAGGGTTAAAATGGAAGCTGCAGCACGAGAGGTGAATGCTCTTTTGCAATGTAAGAAGATGGATGGGGATTATGATTCTACTGACCGGGGATGCTTTTCATGCTTTTATGATCTCCATTTGTCTGCTGTCAGTTGCCAATGCTCACCGAACCGTTTTGCTTGCTTAAAACATGCAAATCTTCTATGTTCATGTGAAATGGACAGAAAATTTGTAGTCTTCCGATACAGCATGGAGGAGCTGAATAGTCTTGTTGCAGCTCTGGAGGGAGATCCAGCAGCAGTGTGCCAGTGGGGACAGGATGATCTAGGCATAGTTGTTTGCCCATCTATTTCTACACAGCAGCAGATGGACTTGGGTAAAAGCACAGAATTCCCAGGATCAGCGATTGATGCCAACATTGGTTGCGGCTTTGTTGACAGTCAAGATCACTGCCATGACCTTGACAAGCCAGCAGGATATCAGCAAGAGAAGGGAATCCAGAACAGATGTTTTGATCTGAACATAGAAGATCCACCAAGTAGTCCTAGAATAAAAGAAGAGCTAGTCTGTAGTTCTGGCGCATCAAATGCAGTATGTTTCTCAAGCTCTACAATTTCTATAGAAAATCATGACAAGGACAAGATGGTCATCGATTACGAGTCTTTGGGAACAACCAGTAATCCAATTAGGTCAAATTCCAGGTGTAGTTCCTCACTGTCGTTGAATCATTCATCTGAGCTACCATGTCCTTCAATAATTCCAATCGGAAATTCTACCATAGCCTCCAAAACTACTAAAAACTGTTTGGTGTTGACATTGAATGCAATTTAGCCAAGCCTTATGATGGCCAGGTTAGTCAACTGGCCAAACCTTCTTCAAGCCAGTCTGACGAAGTCTCTTTGCCAGCAATATCAAGGCGTCTGGTTGAGCCACTTGACTATGGAACAGTGATGGTTGGCAAAAAATGGTGCAATCAGGAAGCTATCTTCCCCAGAGGTACATACACTAAATAGTGCAATGAGTGTTTTCGTGGTGGGTAATTTTACTATCCTTTAGAAATGTCACTGTTACAGAAAATGACATCTTTGCAGGATTTAGGAGCCGAGTTAAATTTCACAGTGTACTAGATCCAACAAGGACGTGTGATTACATTTCAGAAGTTCTTGATGCTGGACTTCTCGGACCATTGTTTAGGGTATGTTTGTTTCTAAATGCCTCCTATTTTCAGGCTTAACCCCCCTTTCCTTTTTTGTGGGTCACATGATAGCTTTCTTGCTGAACTAATCACAGGTGACTGTAGAGGAGCTTCCTGAGGTTTCTTTTACTGACACTTCACCAATGCAATGCTGGGACAGTGTTAGAGACAATGTGAATGAAGAAATAGAAAAGCAACAAAGGGTCGGAAAATCTGGCCTTCCTGATTTGTTATCCTCCGATTCTGTAAATGGGCATGAAATGTTTGGTTTCTTGTCCCCACCAATCATTCAGGTAAATTTTCAAGAGATGTATAGCTTTTGTTTTTGTGAAATTTCGTCACTTAGTAGTGGCAACTTGTTGAATATGACCAAAAAAGCCTTTACTGTTCCACAGGTCATCGAGGCTCTAGATCCCCATCACCATTGCTTAGACTATTGGTTGTCAAAGCGCTCTTCTCCTGTAAAAGAACTCCCTTCAGAACTGTGCTGAGGGGTAGGCTGCTGAAGAAGGCTAAACTCCCAGAAGGACCAGAATTAACGGTGACAAATAAAGTATTCAGCAGCAGAGCAGATAGCAGCAGCAGCAGCATCTAGAGTGGCAATCATAGATAAATAGTGCCTTGAGTAGATAAAATATTTCAAATAACTCACCTTAGAAAGCTTCCCTAGGGGACCATTAGAATTGAACTAGAGCCACCATTGATTTGCATTCTTAAGAATTGCATTTCCTGATCTTCTTTTGAGCTTTACATGATCCTGATTCATTCTGACTTGATGGCAACAAGTTCTTTTGTTCTCTAATTGTTCCTGATTAGCCAGTTTCATGGTAACCAATGTAACAAGCTGATCATTCGGCTCAACATTAAGTTTACATGTACAAAACTTGGTTGCTGAGAATTGGAAAAGAAATGAAGAAAAGGTTTTTCAATTGTATGGTGCATTACTTCCACTTCATGTGAAATGAAATGCCTTTTTCCTCAGGAAAAAATAAATTAATTACTCTTACCATTTAAGTGTTCTGACCTCATTTTCATAGCTAACATTGCAAGCAATTGCTTCCCTTACTTGTTTTGTCCTTAATAATGTGTCAATGATTTTGTCCTCGTAATTCCATAAAAAACAGATGGTTGATATTTTGTCAATTGTGGCCTATGGTACAGTTCAAAATTTTCATTTGAAGTTTCTTTGAAATACAACATGTCTCAGGCAAAATTTGTTCCTGATACACCTCCATGTTTCAGCTATTCTAAGTGCTCGTCTCCAATATGTTACTTAAGCAGCTTTGTTGTCTGCCTGTTGGAACAAAACTTCTTTACTCTACCTGCTTGTCACACCATGTTTCAGCTTATTTGGCTTACCCTTTTATATATGTTTCTGCTTTTTTGTCTACCCATTTTTACTTTTCTTGAAATGTAAGAAGGCAATGTTTCTTCTCTTGAAATTATACTTGCAGAGTTGCATGCTGTTTTGTCTTGTAATAGTAATTTTGTATTGATGAGCTAGGAACTATTCTTTTAATGAGGAAACATGGAAACCATATCTTGTTTCTGTTATTCCCACGTTTCTTTAATTTGCTTTTCTTGAAGTTTGATTCTTTTGTGAAATAACTTGTGTTGTCGAGCATCACACAACTAACTAATACAACTTGAAACAAGAACAATCACACCATTAGACAATGCACAAATAGAAAAACAAATAAACACAAGATACAGAAAGAGCAATCGGACTATCTTTTTTAGTCCAATCATCTTCTGTACAAAATACAATAACCCCTCGCTACTATTTATAGCCAAAGAGCCCTACATGGAATTTGGTATGCGCCCACATCTCTTCTTGGAGACAAAGTCAAAACCAGTTGGTCCCATAGAGCCGGCGCGAATGCCACAATATACTTACGCTTTGTTAAAAACTCCTTAAAAACCGAAAGAAAAAAGAAATAAAGAAAAGAGTACATCGTATAGGCATGTTGCATTGTATTTGTCATATGAGAAACCTTCCAGTAAAACTCACCAAGAGAAAAAGTGTACAACACTTGACCTTTTTTACCATACAATCTTGTAAATCATGTGTTCTTCATGAATAGATATTGATCTTCATGATCTATGCATGATCTTTGACAATTAAGTAATAAAACCTACAAGGTAAATTCAAGTAATGATCATCAAATTTATTCTTCTAGGTAAGTCAAAATCAAGACTTTCATAACCTAAGTGTGATGATCAAAGTTTAGCATATATGATCGCCGTCAAAACAACATCTATTGGAGTCTTCTTCCTATAATGTCGTAATCATATTGTGAGCAAATCTACTAGATTATCACAACGTTTTAGTCTTCTAGACATTCTCACTATCCTACCAGAGATTGTGAGGATAAAACAACTTCGAGAGAATGTGCTTAATACTTTCAAATAACCACTATTTAATTGTGTAGCACAAGAAATTTTATCATTTCATAGGATTGTGGGGGTAAAATTAGTTGCAAGGTCACATAGCTTCTGGATATAACTTATCGACTCTTCATTTGGGTAAATCCTTTGCAACTTTCTATGAGTGGATTTTCAAAGTTATAACCAATTAGTCCATTCTATAGAGCTATAAGAATTGACTTGTACCATTACAAAGTAAGATATAAGCAGTTTAGATGTTGGCATTTACGGGATTAATCATGTTGCTAATATCACAAATATTTATACCTTCATGGTATTAGAGGATACCGTTGTTACACTATCTTCTGGTAGAGGCACACTTTATTGTATGGCATAATTCTGGTCTTGTGGTTCCTCATTTAATTCTCACGGGTGAATATGAATATTTATCCACTTCTAGGGATAATATAGTCATCGGTGTGATTTTATATATTGACTGGTAAGTTACTTATCGACTTATTCCTTAAAGGAAAAATACTTATGCATCAAATTGAGATTTATTCATAGGTATGAGATTTATATATGTTGTGATTTCCTTTCTTTCTCATTAGGAATCATGAGTCCTTCACAGATCTCTTCATATGAATTTCCAGAATCCATCAACTGCATATTATTTATTTATTCACGCTATTTTCCAAAAATACTATGCAGCGGAATATACTTTCATTTATAACAAGAGAGTATCGGTCTTCTTCGAGGACCTAAGAACCTTCTTCAAGGACCTAAGAACCATCGCTTTTTGTTTGCATTTCATTCATAATATGCTATTTTGTTGGCATTTATTTTAGCAGGAACTCACAAGCTGCAACCGATTTGCTTTATATTAGATTGTGAGATCCTTGTGCAGCAGGTGAAAACAAGCAATCTTCAAAACAGGTCTCACCACTGGAGTATCAAACCAATTGTGTTGCATATTTTTAACAGTAAGATGAGTATCCAATCTGAAGTAAAACATGTCAAAAGAGAACCTATTAGAGCTGCACATACCCTGGCGCAAGGAGCAATTAGAATGGATGATGCTACATCTGACAGCATCCAACTATCTTGTCACAACCTGTTTCATCAAGTAGAGTGTATCTATCTTTCTTCATTGCAGTCATCAAATATGTCTAACTTTAGACTTTGTAGCATCGTTTGCATATAATACGAAGACCTATCAAGGGCACATCAGTTAAAAAAAAGATGCATTTGCTAATTAATGGAGGTATTTCTTTTTCAGGTCGCACCTGAACCTCGTGCATCATATTCATTAAGAAAGAAAATAATTAATGGAGGTATAGAAAGGTAAACAAAGTAGAGAAGCATGCATTTGCATTCGTGATAGAGCGAGAACTCGGTTTATGAAAAAAAAAGGTTCTGGATTGGATTTTTTATAACTCCAAAAATGCCAAGGAATTGGAAGAACCATAGTTTTAAAAACCAAAGTATGAACTGCCCCCAAACACCTTGTATTTAACACCATGGTACTAAAAACCATGGCATTCTTCCAAAACTTGAAAAATACTTTGTATCCAAACAAACACTAAGCTTTAACTTTTTTGGATTAAAAAAAAACTCAGGCTCGAGCTAGCACTAATTTGGACACGTCGACCCTTCTCGTACATTCGTCTCTTTACTTTTTATACTCTCTCCGGTCATAAATAGTCGTCGTTTTGGATATAGGTACAGTTAAACTTTCGAAACATTGGCTATCAATATCTCTTTAAATATTTAAATTAGATATATTCGTAGATTTGTCTCGAAAAGTACTTTCATAATATTATAATTTTATTGAATTTTATAAATATATTATAATAGATATTAGTGGTCAAAGCTATTTTTTGTAGACCTTGTCGATATCCAAAACGATAACTATTTGTGATTAGAGGGAGTACGTAACTATTTTGTATATTTAGATAAAAGTTACATGATTTATCAATAGGATAAATATCATGTACTCTTCTACACAGACATAGATTGACGATGGAATGCAAATCGATAATTCAAATGACTTTTAGATCATTGGCAATTTCTTTTAAAAAACACAAGGCTCAAAAGCTGGTATGTGCCCACATGGCTAAGCGTGCGGGTGTTTACCCACCTAACGAGGGTTTAAGTCTTAGGCTTGGCATTTGTGTCCACCAATTTAGGAGTACACATATGTGCACGATTAGTGAGAAAACGTGTGCCTGTGCTCTGTGAGGCCTATGCACTTTGTGAGACATTAGTTGCTTCCGTTGAATTACTAGCGTGTACATGACAACAGGGATAATATAAGTGTGATGTATATTGAGTATGTGCGTGTGTATTGTCCTGTTAAGAAAACATGAGGCTCTACATTACCCTCTACGCTCTCTTTCGTCGCCTTCTCATTTTCTTCTCCATCTTCCATTCTTCCTAGAATAGCTAGCTACTCTAACGTCAGCACCCATCTATACCCCTTTATAATGCATCTAAGCATTCTTTTCTACGTCCACTCTAAATAATGCACCCCACTAGAGATGGCTCAACCTTCATGCACCCAACGAAACGTCCCCAGAAACTTGCCTCTATCAAAATTAACCTCTCAGATCTTTCCTCAGCTTTACTCACCCACATCCGATGGCCATTGTTTAATGTATCTAATTCATCCCTGTGGCTCACAACAGATCTCCCCTCACCTCCAGCATCATCTCAAGGAAAAGGAAACAAATATCCTGAAATTAAGGAAAAAGAAACAAACGTTCTAAAAAAGAAAAAGATCATATATTACGTACTGGGAAAAAAAAACCGGAACATAAGGTGAAACCGCCTCACATCAAAAGTCAAAGCAAAGCTGAAGAAGGGTACTCCTAATTATCTCTTTTTTTTTCCCAAAAAAACCTGGCCGAAATCCCATGGAAACTTATGTCCTGAAGGGGGGAAAAACCACATGAGCCTCCTAAACAGCCACACCCCTCGACATCAACCAGCCCTCCTCCCGAAGGAAAAAAAAAAGTGGCAAAGGAAACCCTCGCCGCTCGCCGGCCGCCGCACCTCCCAACCGCGTAGCCTTCCGCCGCGCGCGTCGCCTGAATTAGAGGGACCGTCCTGGTCTGGGCCGCCACGCGCACCGTCTGTTCGTTTCTCCTACGTACTGGGATCCTGAGAGGGGCTTTCTGCTTCGACGGTGGTGTTCCTGCTTGTACCGGCGCGATTCGAGCCGCTGCCGGATCCTCCTGTGACCAAGTAGTTTGTTCTAGGGTCGCACGCGTCTCTGTAGCTGTAAAAACAACCATATCTTACTACCTTTCCTTTTTGGTTATTTCTTAGTCTTTTGTTTCTAGGTTCTTGATTTGTTAATGTCAAGTGAGCAACCGACCATACTTTGACATTGTTTTACCCCCCACCCTTCCGTTCTTTTTCTTGTGCATACGCTGTTAATTCAGTAATTTTCCCTCGTTGTCACATCTGAGAATAAGAGAAAAGGAAAAGAAAAAAAAAATCAATAAGTGCCTAGGTAGTGAAAAAACAAATCCAATTTACATTGTACAAAAGATAGCAGAGTGAGGGGAACTGTAATTTCTTACCTTGATTGTGAGACGAAGGGTTCCTGAGAGTTGAACTGTGGAGCGTCAATGGTGAAGAGCAATACTTGTTATCTTGGCGTCACCGAGCCTATCTCATTAAGTGGGCCGACCGTGAAGGACGTCGCCCAGACAGTTGAGGTTGAAAAGGTGGGGGTTTCAGATTTGCATATCAGATAAACCAATAATACGCCCAATTTCTGATTCCCTTAGGTTTAACATGTTTTGCTTGTATGCTGTTTCTGGTGCTGACCAGTATCTTGCTGATGCGGGCCTGTACGAGAGCCAAGAGGAGGCTATCTCGCGAGAAGAGGTCTTAGGGAAGCTGGACCAGGTTGAACAATTTCTATTAATGTCCTTGTATTTTGGGTTATAATTTGCCTAGGCCAGTTTGAAGATGACTAGTTGTATGTTCTGGCAGACTGTGAAAGCTTGGATTAAGAAGGCCACTAGGGTGAGCGGTTATGGCGAGCAATTTGTGCAAGAAGCAAATGCAAAGATCTTCACGTTTGGTTCATACCGTCTTGGGGTACTCTGTTACACTGTTTCTTGCATAGTTTTGTTTGTAAAGATAATTATTTGTCAATTGTTACTTTGTGCTGTATAAGATGATGGAAGTGCACGCTTTGTGCTTGCTTTGTATGTTGCCATTGAATGATGGAAGTACGTTAATCATTATGGATATGAATCTTTTATTACATTTTTGCTATGTAGGATCTGATGGTTTCATTTAGGTATAGATATATCATTATTGCTTTTATGAAGTTGCCTATCTTTTGTCACCTGAAGTAACTACTGCGATTTTCTCATTTTAATACTTATCACCCAGGTGCATGGTCCTGGTGCAGATATTGATACGCTATGTGTAGGTCCAAGATATGCAACTCGAAATGTAAGAGGATCTATTACTAAACTTCCAAAGGTATTGCAGTCTTACAGTGTCAGATGAGCCATTCATTTTTTGCAGGACTACTTTTTCCGATGGCTTCACGATATGCTAGCTGAGATGCCAGAAGTTTCTGAATTACATCCAGTACCAGATGCTCATGTGCCTGTTCTGGGATTCAAACTTAGTGGGGTGTCTATTGACCTTTTATATGCAAACCTTGCAAATGTGGTGATTCCTGAGGTAAGTTTTGTTTTACACATTTGTTATTTAAACATTTTTTTCAGTATTGCATGCCATATTTATCTTGTACTAATTGTAATAAATGAGTAGATAATTGAAGTAGTATGCATGTTAAAGAACGATGGATTGTATGAATGGAGCTTAATATTTTATGCCCTAGTT
This sequence comes from Otatea glauca, assembly GCA_036346275.1. Lineage (NCBI taxonomy): Eukaryota > Viridiplantae > Streptophyta > Magnoliopsida > Poales > Poaceae > Otatea > Otatea glauca. The sequence continues at coordinate 34,335,296 of CM070720.1, forward strand.
TTTGGTGGCTAACAAATTATTTGATGTCATATTTTCATGATATGTGATAGGAATTCCTAATCGTGTTACATTATTCGATTTCAGGACCTTGATCTTTCCCAGGACTCCATACTGCACAATGTTGATGAACAGACTGTCCGTAGCTTAAATGGGTGTCGGGTTACTGATCAAATCTTACGATTGGTCCCAAACATTCCGGTTTGTGTCCTTGCCTGTACCAATTTTTCAAGTAAATATGTTAATAATGTTTTATGGATTAAAACCCATTTGTTTTCTCAAATCCAGAGTTTCCGCACAACCTTAAGGTTCATGAGATATTGGGGAAAGCGCCGTGGGGTTTACTCAAATGTATGCTTCTCTTATGTTTTTTCTCATTACAAGAGTATGCTTTACAATATGAACATACGGGCATGATTACATGTTCAAATTATGGTGCATATGCATATCAGTATTATGAATGCATAGTCATAAATTCCTTACATGTTTTAACAAAGTTTATGTTATCTGTCCAGGTTATAGGATTTCTGGGTGGTATAAACTGGGCCATTCTTGTTGGTCGTATATGTCAATTGTACCCAAATGCATCACCCAGTATGTTAATATCTCGTTTTTTCAGAGTCTACAGCAAGTGGAAGTGGCCTAATCCTGTTATGCTTCGCCATATTGAGGAGGGTTCTCTCGGCCTCCCTGTGTGGGATCCAAGAAGAAACTTTAGAGACAGGGGCCATCACATGCCTATAATTACACCTGCTTATCCTTGTATGAATTCTAGCTATAACGTATCTATTAGTACTAGGCACGTGATGGTTCAAGAATTCAGACGAGGATATGAGATTTGTCAGGTACTTATTATTTCAGAATTACAGTTTATATTTCAACAGCGAATTGGGACTAGAAATTATAGCATCCATTCTAGGACTGCTCTATAATGTTGAGTTCAATTGGTGAGATTTTATTGCTATCTAGTAATGATTTGTTAATCTTAAGTTTGTGTTTTCATAAGTGCAAACTGTATCCCTTAAAAGAACATTGATCTCAATGTACCATGTGTAATGCTAGTGAAAGAACCCCATTACTGTAACTCAGTCTCCAATAGGTTAAATAGTAATTAGTAATGTAGGATCTTGTGTTTGTTATCTTGAGATTTAGAGTGATCTTATGCAAATTAGTTCTACTGTAGAGTTAGCTCAATTTATTTTATTGGACAGTAACATATCTGTGAACTTCAGCATATGCACAGCTTCTTGAGATCATGTGGCTTTTCAGCAGCAGCTTACTTGCCTCTTTTCATTTATGTTTAGAACTTATTTTTTCTTGAATAATCAGGTAAGGAGCCTTTTTTTAATATATATTTACAGTCAGTGTTTCCATAGAGAAGTTCGTAGTTAAAAATGTTGTCATTTAACTTTGTCAAAATATCTCCTGTTTATGGTTTAATTCCTGTTCCTGTTTATGGTTTAATTCCTGTTCTATATCTTGCATCAGATTTAATTTTACTTTGATAACTAACTGTAGGCTATTGATGAAAATAAAGCAGTCTGGGATGATTTATTCGAGCCATATCCATTTTTTGAATCATATAGAAATTACCTAGAGGTTGATATCACAGCGAGAAATGAAGATGACCTCAGGAATTGGAAAGGCTGGGTAGAATCTCGCCTTCGTACACTTGTATTAAAGGTGAAGAACTGACAAATTTCATTATTTTTAATAATGCATGTGCTGTGCTGTCTTCTAATATGCACTTTTGGTTTCTGTTGCAGATTGAGCGATATACATGTGAGACGCTCCTTGCACATCCTTATCCCAGGGATTTCTCAGACACATCCAGGCCATGGCACTGCTTTTACTTCATGGGCCTTTGGAGAAAACAAACTGCCCAAGCTCAAGAAACTGAGCAATTTGACATCAGAGGAATTGTAAATGAGTTTAAGAACTCAATTCGTGTGTATCAACATCGGAAAGAAGGGATGGATATTGAAGTGTCCCATGTAAAACGAAAAGATATCCCTTTGTTCGTTTTTCCTGGTGGAGTGCGGCCTTCTCGTTCTTCCAGAACAGCAGGCAAGAATACTTGTGCTGTTTCTAGAAATGATGCATCTGATGGTCAAGTAGGAAATCGATTGGGCACCGTGAATTCGAGTGATGGTCAATCTGCTCCATATCAGGGCAGCTATATGAAGCGATTGGAGTTAGATCCATCTGGTGGCTATCAATCGCCGGAAAGTACTTCTGTATTGGCCTCTAGTTTATCCAGTAAAGAAACCCTAAATACTTCGAATGGGCATGTGAATCTTCACACAGAATCTGTTGAGCATGAACATTCAGGGCACTTTCCTGGAAGTACATCTGCTCCTGGGAAGAATGTTGTGTGCGATGTAGTCAAGCAACCTAACAGTATGCCGTCTAATTCAAGCAATGTTGGTCCAACAAATGAGTTGGACTTTTGTTTTGATGGTTCATATAAAGAATCTGCGGAGGTTGCTGCGAATAACCTCATGAATCTCTATCCAGTTGCGATTGATGAACTTGAGCTGGCATCTCATCAAGCTAAGGCTAATCAGAAAGATGCAAATGCTGCTCATAGGTCATCTTTGGAAGGATGTTCTGAAAGGAGCCTGGGGCAAACAGGCATTCTGAGTTCCCATGGTAATAATCATGTGAAGCGCAAGGCCAAGGAAGAGCTGGAGGTCTATCTTTTCTCTTATGTAAATGCTTTTTAAAAACTTTTTTCAATGTGTATTTAGGATGCATTTATGGCCTTGACTAGTAGTACTTTGTTTCTTCTTTGTTCTTCCTGGTGTTTTGTGACCTTGAATAGGATACTAAAATTTGGTACTGCGAAGTCACGACAACTAATAAATTATAAAATAGCCGTTTCACCTTCTATTCTTGTTTCATGTATAAATTACATGCTACACATGCTAGTTGTCGTAAAGAACCTCTTGTTGACGCGTTGTGGTTATCTAATTTTTAATACTATTATAAATAATGCCCTTACACTATTCTGACACATTCTGCCAAATAGTTCACAAGAGCAGGGATGTAGTGCATGTTTAAGCGTTTTGACAATTTGATATGAACTATGATTCATTTATACTATCAAGAGCAATGATTTAAGAAACCAAATGGACAAACTCAATATTTTATCTTCTTCAGCTCATCGGTTTGCTGTATGCAGCATGCTATTTATCTGTTCAAATTTTTTAGAAGTTTTTTGTGTTACCGACAATAGTAGATTTGTTTATATCACTTTAAAAATGATTCATGAATGCTAACATGCATTTTATGATGGGCTGGGTTGCATTGCATTTGGTTGAAGTAGTTTACTCATTTGATATTATCAACACGAGAGCTAGTCCAGTGCCTCCTCTGGTCCTCTTGTGCAACCTTCTACTGATTCATAAACTCTTAAATTTTCTTCTCTAAAATATATGTTTTGATTTTACTTCTTTCACTATTATTTGCTTGTGTTTTGATATAATTTTGATTTTGTTTTTGTTTTGATGGAAAAAAGGCACTTGAGCTTGCTGCCCCATTGGTTCGTTCTGCTCCTGCATCAACATCAACTGCCCAAAGAAACCCCCTCAGGTACTTGTTGTACTGTCTATATTATTCACATGGTCATTCTGTGTCACCAAATACCCCAGAGAATCTTTGCATTGTTGGCAATCCATACTGTTTGTTGGTTTCGCTTCCTGCTTGCCGTGTGATATTATGCTCAAAAGAAAATTTCTTATTAATTTTTTGAAGGCTGAGATTGTCGACTGTGGTGCAACCAAAACCAGCCGAAGAAAGTTCCTGAATCAGATAGGCGCAAGAGTTGAGATGAGGAGAACTTGGTTTTCCCTTTTATGGAAGCAAGGATCTGTCGTTGGCTAGGGCTTATAGCTTATGTACTGAAGCTTAACAGTCATTAGAAAAAGAAATTGGCGATTAGAATTACTGAGACAAATTCCATATTTCAACTCTTAATATAATTTTACTCGTTCACTCTTGATTTTCTTTTTTTTTTCACGACTTTGCTGTGCTTGTGATGCGATGGGACTGGTAAATGATGCAAGAAATGAATATGATGAGTGTATCTGCTGTTATTTCGAAGTGTTGAACTTTTTCAACTCTGGCACTTATGCGGAAAGAGATCCAACGCAGTCGTTATAACCACTGCAACTTCAGCAGTTGCACGTGGATCGTTAGATCTGAAGTTGCATATGGATCGTTAGATCAAAAAGCGATGTACCAGATCTTCCGAGAACATGTTGTAAAACACTATGCCGATTTTGGTAAACAGTAAACATTGTTTTGAACCACTGCTAAGAAATCCGGATAGTTTGTTTCATTGATCGGACAGTCCTAGTCTACAAAGACTACTTAACTCGCCATAATCCCCGTGGGTAGGCCATAATCCCCGTGGGTAGGAATTGCACGGGAACCTTATCCCACTTATGCTATCGTTCCTCACGCGAAGAGGAATGTAATTTTGCTGTAAATTTGAAACCTTTTCAACTATGGTACTCGTGCTATTACTATCTCGAATCTTTTCATTTTGCTTGACTGGCGTACTCACCGCAGAAAAATATGTCCAGACTATACTAGTTTTGTTTGGTGGGTTGGGAATAATTGCGTCGTTGTTTTGTTAAAACGTCGGTCTTGCATATAAGCTGAACGCATGAACTTGATGAGACTGAATCGAAGATTGATACTTCCCTGGCTGCACGCTTTTAACTAGATTTAATCGCTAGTATTTCCAACTAGCCAGGCGGACCAGCGTTAACTTTAGCAAGCAGTGAAGCAATAATCATCGAACAACGCCATTTTCAAAAAAAAAAAAATCATCGAACAACGCTAGCAAGGAACTTGATCAGCTCCCCCTATTGTATCTTGATAACTCACCGAAGTACAAAACCACATTGATAAACAGAAGTGGATGAGCCCCGGAGATGTCATCCGTGGGCTGGTTCAAATGTATTAACACTACGGCAAAATAATCATGGAAACACCAATTTTGCGGCCGCCCGCACGGGCTTGATCTTGCGGAGACGGCAATGCGTAGCCCCGAATCCGATCGCTCCTTCCCGCCACGACACTTGGGACAACCACACCCACTCCTCTCTCTCTCTCCTCCTTTTATATCTTTGGAGGTGCAAAATCCTGACGAAATTTCAGGATGAGATTTTAAATCTTGACTGAATAAAAAATTTGAAAAAAATATAAATTGCTACATTGATTTTAGAAATTTTGGTAAATTTCACCAAAATTTTGAGTATTTGAACCGGATTTCAAGTTTTTTGGATCGGATTTGGGACAGTGACTCTTAAGAATGTCATCTGAATTTTTTTTTAAAACCGAATTTTTAGACGTTTTATAAAAATAACAAAAGCACTATCAGATTTTTGAGACGTTTTATAAAAATAACGTTATGCTCTGAAAAACTTATGGTACCATCTTTAACAGGCTAAGATCATACGAAAAATTTTACAAAAGAATTAAACTTCATTTGTTATCTTTGAAAAATCAAAAAGAGAAGGAACATAAACAAGATAGTAACCTTGTTAGAATTTTATAAATTTGCTCGAGTGTGATCATGACCCAAAATGTTTAGGAGAGCTTAAGCATTGCCTCAGCTCTCTTGTCTAAAAGTTTCAAAAATTCTAAACCTGTTTTCGTTGTCAAAAATTCTATAGAAGCAATACATGTACTCAGCCTTTATGAGGATAGCATCACTGTCATAATTTTTGAAGATTTCTCATGTTTGATCATCATTTGAAAATTTTATGAAATTATTATTGATGCGTCAGAATCATCCACAAAATTTTTCAAACATTTCTAACGTGATTTGAACTATTTTTCATTACGTTGAAATTTGTCAAGATTTCGATAATTTCGGTCGAAATGTCGGAAATCCCAATCTAAAAATTTCAGATCCCGTGGACCGTGTGCGTCGAGCTTGCCGACATCCATGACCACGAGCCCTTGCCGCGCCGCACGTTTGTCGTTGAGCCATGCGCTCCTCCGTCGAGCCCCGCCGCGGCGCAGTGAGCTCCTCCTCGCCAACATGCCGCTTGCTCCGCACCACCGACATTTCGATTGAAGCTCGTAAGTGAAGGGATTTTTTTGAAATCCCTTTGCAATCGAACTGATTTTTTTTCTCGAAATCTAGTTGAAATTTCTTCGGAACGGAGAAATTTCATCTAGATTTCTGATTTGAATGTTTTTTTAGTAGAAAGTTTCTGATTCAAAGATTTCCGACTAGCACTTTCCCCGGCTGAACGTTTCCAAAAATCGAGTTGAAATTTCTGATACCAATTTTTTAATGTTCTCAGTTTGATTTTTTTCATGATCGGAGAGTTCTCAATTGAAATTTTCACAGTAGAAAGTTTCTCTATTTGAATTTTTTTCGAAGTTGAACATGCTCACATGTGACATGGCGATAGGGGTGCGCGCGAACAAGAGGGCTGGACACGTCTCACACAATGAGTACATCCCTGAGGCAGTCACGGTGAGGTCGACCTCAAAATAGAGGTACCCAAATAATCAAGGCCAGATCTTATTTAGAAACATTTGCTCAAGGATTGATCACATAACCCAGTTTCACAATTATAAAAAGTGCCCTAGTCAAGTTCTAGTCTCTCAACCGAAAATGTGAAGGGGCTCGTCAACCAAATGGAGTACGTAGCCAATTCAACTAGAATTTTCAGCCATCAAGACCATTTTAGGCACATCTCAAAATAAAGGGAGAGGAATGACTGCTCTGCTTACAGAAACAATATGATTTGATAACAAGGATCTAACACACACGAAGCACGCTAACACACTCATGCAAACTGCATGCTTCCGCTATGTTGAACTTTCCTCGCCTAGTGAACAAGGACTTCTCATGTTTGCGGCGAGGATTTACTATTGCCGTCTGCCACCTTATTTCCTGCAGCCTTGTTTTGGCTGTTGTTTGCACCTCTATCATCCTCGTCAGCCTCATCGTCAACCAGAGATCCGGTGCGCATTAGTTCCTTAACCATGCGGAACTCATCATAGTGAGCACGGCGATGCTCCTTGAAACTAATTCTTGTTTTGTCAGCTTCTGAGTCTACATGAACAGCATATCACTGTATGTTACAATAATATTAGAAAAACTTCCCACAGGGAACATCCCAGACTAATGATAATCACAGATTCTGTGTAGTGAACACGCTATTGCGTATTGCCATCAAAAGAAATATACATCAGGATTTGAGCTAAAACTAAGAACGAAACTGCAAGAATTATGGAAGGTTTATCTAAAACTAAGAACGAAATTGCAAGAATTATGGAAGGTTTATCTAAAACTAGGAAATTCAGAAGAGTTATCTGAGTAGTCATTAGTTGGATCAGTTATGAACCCTTCAGGAAGTTGATTGCATTAAAAGGCGTTGCATTGCCCAACTTGTGAAAATAAATGAAATATTGTTAATTACTGATTTACTCTAAACCTAACCACCAAACTGAAAAGAACTCCTTTAGTAACAGCCATATATTCTCGATTTGTCATCAACTCATCATCATCTTGATCTAGTACATAACATAATCTTCAAGACTGATAATTCGTGCAGTTCACTGAAAAACCCAATTTAGTTTTTTTCAACTCAAAAGCAAGACACCTTAAATTTCTCCCGTTGAAATATATTCAAATGAAACAGAAAAAAATTGAGAGCAGATTGCGGTAAGCAGAATAACAATATTAAAATAGCAAGTTAGCAACTGGGCAAGAAGCTAACAACCATCATCTTGTTCCATGGCATCTGTATCATCATCTGAGGATACCCAACCATCATCCTTTGAATCATTTTTGCTCGAAGAAGCCACGCCATTTAAAGCAGTTAAAATAGCTTCAGCATGAACGGTCTCATCTAGACACTTGTCAAAAGGACGTGTTGGTGATAGTGACCCTAGAAAGCAAGCAATGATAAAAAAAATATTCAGCATCTACACATTATGAGTACTAACAAAGCCAGATATAAGAGAAATTTCCTTATTTGCTACTGAAAGTTGCCACTTTCTCCTATATGCCACACGAAATTTTAGTCTTCCTTCTATGCCACTGGAAATGAAATTGTATCCTCTTTGTGCCACTTCCGTCCATCTCCCATCAATAGGCTGTTAAGTGTGCTGTGAAAAGACGGAATTGCCCTTCCTCTCTTCTTCTCCCTCTCTGCACACTAGGGCCCCCATGTCAGTTGTGCTACCCCTTCTTCCTCCTCCACTCTGCAGAAATCCTTGCAGGAAAATGGGAGAAGCCAAACTCCCGAAGCAAGACTCGACATATCAAACAAATCAATCACTCAACAAACACAAGATCTATCACAGCCCATTTATGGGAAATACCTTCCTTTAGCCGATTCACAGAAACGTAGATTCACAATTGTATTGATGTAAGTGTCAAGCTCAGGGGGAGTAACGAAGCAGTTGTTTCGTTAGCACAACCTGCGGCGGTGGCGTAGAGGAAGCGTCGCACAGCGGCATGAAGCCCCAGAAGTAGGAGGTGTTCGGCGGTGGCGGCAGCAATAGCAGACAACTACCTCTCCGCCCTTCGCCCTTCCCATTTCCCTTCTTTGCTCGCCGCCACCGCGGCCTTGCTACTCACAAATCCCATTTCACACCAATCCCCACACCGCTCCTTACAAATCCGCGGATATCCAGCACCATCTTGACTGCCATTGTTTTGGATTACATGCCTCACTCTACCCGCATAGATGCATAGATGGACATGAAAAGGAGCTACCTCCTACTGCTGCTGCTGCTGCTAACCTACCAAGGTGTGTGCGAGAGTGAGAATCATTTCTCACTCCCAAATCTTGAGCCACTGGTGAGGAATGGGTCAGTAGAGAATAGCATATCTTTTGCAGTAGAGAAGGAGAAGAGGAGAGGAAAGAGGAGGAAGAAGTTGACAAGTTGGCCAGTGACCATTGACTAGCTGCAGGGGTATGACTGACATTTGTGCAAAAATCTGACAGCCTAAAGGGACTTAACAGGAGTCCTCTAACGGTGGCATGACGGAAGTGGCACCAAGGGGATAAAATTTCATTTCCAGTGGCATAGAAGGAATCCAAAATTTCGAGTGGCACATAAGGGAAAGTGGCAACTTTTAAGTGGCCAATAAATTTTTTTTCTCCAGATATAATGAGATACAAGTAACAAAACATATACCATCATCATCTACCATAGGGTGATACGGTGTCTTGGGCTCAGTTATCTTCTGCCTCACTGGCTTGTTTGATTCAATCTCATACAGATTGTCCTCGTTCCACTTCACACGATGAGAGCTAAAGAAAAACAATCAAATCAATGGAAGAAAAATCAATAATTGAACTCTGGCTCACACTTGTGCAGCCAGTTCAGTGGTTTTCTTCAGCTGGATCTTCATAGTGCAGCATTTCCACACATAAAAAAAGTAAATTTAAGAAAAATACATGGTTTCAATGCGTATAACTAAAACCACATAAAAAAATACTGCAAATGGAAAATCATGTATATTTTCCAAGAATAAATTCCTGCAGAAATAAACAGCTATAATATATCCTGTTTAAGCATGCAACAAGGGCAACGCTGTCTTCTGATGTCATTCCTTCAAAGCACCATCGGAAGCAGGAGCTAAATCAAGTATTTCATACTGAACATAAGCCCTTTGACAGATTAGCTCTATTGGTCCTTTCAGTTTTGATATATGAGGTTCTAAAAGGAAGCAAGAGCAACAAAAGCAGCATAAATCAAGAAACTACTATTTACTAGGTGGAATCCCAAATTTGGAATTGAAACATGAACTCATGCATTCAACAGCACTATTTCACCATTAAAACATTTGAAGACCATCATGTATCTTGAATGGACAGCAACCAGGCTGGAATGAAAGTTTTAAGCTAAGAACTACTTGTAGTTTACACAGAAAGGTATTGCTTAAATCGATTCCCTCTAGAAACTTAATTTAACATGTCAAACTGCAACTTGAAAATGACAAATATTCCTCGGGACTTATGAAACATTTGTGCTGATCCCTTGTTTACAAATAGGTTTAAAAATTCTGAAGTGCGCCATCGTTATGCTAGTTCCAAAGAAAAGATTTGGAACAACTCCAGTCAAATATTAAAGTAGTAACCGAGACTGAATAGGTAAAAAAAATACATATATAAATAAAAAATATGCATCACATTTTCGAACAGGTTGTTATTGACATTCATAGACAGAGGAACTAAGACTACTAACCTCATGCTTTAAGTTTCTAAACTTCCCAGTGATGGAAAATGAATGAAGCTCAAGAAATTTTCACACAGCAAATCTGTTGAAGTCAGATAACATTACATATAGCATCAGAAAGAAAAATACAGTTACAGGCAAGGTACAAACATAAGAAAAAATATGAGCTGTCCATAGCATTTGTGTGAAAAAAGAGAGAAAGCATTTGACAATTCCCACAAATCTACTTGATTTAATATCATCCTAAGTTGACGATCCAGAATTGATTCATTGAAATACTTAAATTATTCAAATAATGTTCTGCACATGACAAATTAGCAATTGAACCGGAAGCATGTTTTGAGGGAATGCATCATACATACGAAGGAGATTGACCTAGCAGTGTCTGAACTCTGAAGAACTACAAAGATAGTTTACCGGCTCTAAATGAACAGTTGATGCATAAGTAGCCTGGTTGGAGAGAATACCTTACAAAGTTAGTCAAGTGTTCAGTGACAGGTCATACCTTTTCTTTTTCATACAATTTAAACACATGATAAACCAATATCTTGTGTATAATGGTAATTTAAGGATACATTAGAAGAAAAATGTTCCTAGAACAGCAGAACTAACATAAAGATAAAAGGTTAATGCTGCGTGTACACAATCACTAGCTAAACCTGATATTTGACCATTTCAAGGAGAAAAAGAAAAGGAAAAAGGCGACAATGCATTGTAAATTATCCAAACTTATCATAATTGTACCGCAAGCAAGTACTGAAAAACCTTTTATCATTTCTAGTAGTCGTATTGTACACTGTCAACCTAAGCTATTAGTAAAAAAAACCACAGGCAAGCAGTCACCAGTGTACTTATAACGTTGCAACATGCACTTAATCCATTTCGATTATCTACAAACCTGCCCTGTGTACACTAGAACGGTCATGCGGCCATGCTCATGCATGCTTTACTAACTATCAGGGGCGGACCTAACTCCTCATGCATGCTTTACTAACTATCAGGGGCGGACCTAACGTGGGGCATGGGGATTCAGTTGAACCCCCCAAAATTTTGAAAAATAAACCGCTATTAGTACTCCACTACGCAACGAACTGCATGGATTGGAGTATCCATCCCAGAACAGAAGATTCGGATGATATTGCTCACAGCAAAGAAAAGATACCGCACGAGGATGCTGACGGGGGATCTCCGGCTGGAGCTCACCGAGCCGGCCGCCGGAGAAGGGGGAGCGGGGGCAGATATGGCGAACGGTGGAAACAAAGGAAGGAGAGGAGAAGAGCTCACCGCGCCGGCCGCCGGAGAAGGGGGAGGGGAGCCAGATCTGGCGAACGGTGGAAACGAATGAAGGAGAAGAAAACGCCTCGGTCGCTCCTTTCTTGTTCGTGCCGTCTATTTTGGGACCAATCAACACGGCAAAGATATAATATTTGTCCGTACTCCGTAAGCTATTCTTCCTGTTTAAACGAGAGAACGACTAGTCACGGGCATGGTTCACAAAGCCGACAAAAACCGGTCGGATTTTGCGAAAATCGAGTTTGTTGGGCCGGTTCGGCATTAAAAACCGAACGAAAAACCGATTCGATTCAAATTCAAATTCAAAAAAATTGAAAAAATTTATGTGACGTAAACCGGTCGAAAATCGGTGAAAACCGGTCGATTTTCGATGAAATCGAGCGAAAATTGCTCAAAAAACGGCTCTAAGGAACATTCACTTGATCTGTCGGTTTTCGACCGGTTTTTCGAGGTTTTCGATTTCTTTTGAATTTTTTCTATTTTTTTCTTAACTCTTCGGTTTCTGACGATTTTGAGCGATTTTTGGCTCGATTTTTCTGATTTTCGAAATTCGGTTTTCGAACCGGTTTTTCGAAATCGGTTTTGTGAACCCTGGTCATGGGTTGTTCAAAAAATTAGTAAAATTTCCTACCGTCATCCGGAGACGGTCAAATGGATTGATTCGAGGTACGACACTGTAGGCCCGACTCGAGCACATCACGACTCAGTCGTAAATGGACCGTATCGGCATGGCCCACTCTCACGTGTCGTGCTTGGACCGGCACGACAAGGCCTGTTTACGGGCGGGTCCGGCACGACACGAGCACGGCCTGGCCTGGCACGTCACAGTAAGGATTCGGTATGGTTAGGCACGGCACAGTACGGCCCGTTTAGACTGTTTAATTTGAAAAATAGTTGTTGGGGGCTTAAAAAAATAAAAAAAATCCTGAATTTTTTCCTATAAATAGGTGGTTGCCCCCCTCATTTCCACACCAAGAATCTTGAATTTTTTCCTATAAATAGGTGGTTGCCCCCCTCATTTCCACACCAGTAATCTTGTATTCTCTTCTACTCATTCTCTTGTGAAAATTCTTTTGCTCTTAGTGGTAATTTGGCAAAATTCAAAATAGTTTTGTCAAAAATCCAAATTCGACTCGAGTGGTCGGGATGGAGACCAGGGTCGTCCGTGGTCGGGATGGAGACCGTTTCTATCAAGAAATCAAGATGATAATTGTGATTTATTTTTTTCGTTTTGTTAGTATTTTAAATCATATTTTAGTATTAATAGCGTAATTATTTCTTGTACTTTGCTTTATGGAGCCCGAGGATTTTCCTTCGTTTCAGCTTTTGATTTCTGATTTCACCACCACTTCAAAGCGAGGAGCTTGCATCATATCAAGTCTAAGAAGTTGTAGGAGCTGTGCCATCCTCGGGTTCTATAAAGGCTATTGCGTCGGCAAGCACCGGGGCGAAAAGAACAAGACGCAGTACATCGGGAATCTAGGAAGATTTCGAGCAGATTTTTGAGACATCAAACGACATCCAGAGCAGGTATGCTGTTTGTAAATATTGTAAGCATAAATTAACTGCGAAATCTTCAGGTTGAACGGGGCACTTGAAGAGGCATGCTGCCTATCTCAACACCGACACTGTCAACTACCAAGAGCAGCAAGATGAGGGTTTCAGTATTTTGCAGTGGTGGCACGAGCACAAGATAACATATCCGGTGCTTTCCATATTAGCACGAGATATGTTAACAGTTCCTGTCTCCACAGTTTTTTCGGAATCTGCTTTCAGTCTATCCGAAAGAATAATCAAAGAGAGAAGAACAAATTTGACAAGTGAGATAGTGAAAATACTTCTCAGTGTGAAAGATTGGGAACAAGCTGATCAACGAGCTCAACATAATGCAGAAAATGCTGAGCCGGCGGAAACGTTTGAAAATCTTTATTAAGATAATGAGGAAGAATAATTGTAATCTTCACTCTTTTCCTGTATCAGTGAGCTATAGGTTGTACTCTTTTTTCTTTGCCAAAGTTTTCTCGTGTTGAGTTTTTACTTGGCAAATTTTTTAACGAGGCAGCTAAACATCAATAAAGCTCATTATTTAATTTAAATTATTTGTCTCATTTTAAAATTTATCTCATATTTTAGCTTTTTCTTAATTTATATATATATTTAAAAAGTTTTTCTACCTCCTTCGAGTTTTTCTAATTATTCTAAATTTCTCCTGTTTTTCTGAATTTTTTCATATTTGTTCTCCTTTTTCCATACTTTTTTTATTTTTTCTATTTTTTTCTGAATTTTTGAAATTGTTTTTGGTGCTGGCGGGCTAATGGGCCGACCCGACCTGTTTAGGCCCGTTGGACCCATACCGGCACAGCACGGCTCGCTAGCCTTGTGGGTCGTGCTTGGGTCGTCTCCCCGGCACGTGGGCCAGCACGGCACGACCCGTTTAGTAGTCGGGCCGAAACGGGCCATGCCGTGCTGAGTGGCCCGTTTAGCCCTCTCTGCCGTCATCCAACCATCCTAATTTATCTCTTTGCACTCCTCGGTTGGCAAGGCGTGGCGTCGACCATCCCGCCCGCCTAGGCTTGAACTCGGGCGTTCACTCCTCTTTTTCAGTGAATGCTAGATCTCCTAGCCATTTTTTTAAAATTATATAATTTATCTCTTATGCTCTTATAGTTACCGGACATCAGTGCGTCTGCACAAAAGCTAGTCATTATATAAAGCATAGAATCTACATGTCACAGAGTTCACAAAAAAATAATCTACATGTGACATTTGAAGTTTTACATATGTATTTTTAGTCTTAAATAGTTTGTAAGAATTATATTTGATTTTAATTTCAGATTTCATTTTCATCTTATTTAATTCAATTTCTTAATTTAAATTAAATACATTCTCAAGCTAATTTTGAATTTGAGTTTTATATGAATTATAATTTTATTTGGTAATCTCAATTTATACATACTTTGAAATTTAATTTTGTCTCGACTTATATTAGCTGTTTCTTAAATTAACTCCAAAATTTAGTCAAATTTGACTTTTTTAGAACTCGAATTCATTTATAATATTTCAGCTTAAATTTTTCCTGAATTTAAATTAATTGTTTCTATAATTAGTTTTTATTTTTAACAAATTAACTCAGTATAAGAATATTATGTATAATCCAATTTTTTATTTAGTTTTAAACTAACTATCCCAATTTTTCCACTCCCAATTTAATTATATTTTAGATTTTGCATCTATATATCTATAAATTTATGACACTTTCATGTCACCAAAATTAAATTTAATCCATATATACTTTTATTTAGAATAAACTATGATTTGGTAATTTATTTGTAATTTAAATATGCTAAATTAAATACACACTACAAGTGTAATTTAATTCATTAAATTAAAATTAGTTCCGAATGTGCTTTTAACTATTTGTTTACTTTATTTCAAAATTTGCATTTTGATATATACATTCTGAATTTGTATTTATACATGTATTCATAATTTATTTTTGTTGCGATTTTGCCTCTGAACTCTAGAATGAAATTTGTAAGAATTGCCCTTGTTAGATCTAAGCCCTTACAATTGGATGGTGCAAGCAGTTCACTGATTAGATTTATTTTCTTTTCATCTAATTAACGTAGAAATTTCTATATATAATTTTCAATTTTTAGATTAATGTTGCAATGTTGGGCTTTCTTCCTTTAGGATTACTAGTATAGTACCCTGTCTTCCGGTTTCCTTTTTCTAGTACGTAATATATGATCTTTTCCTTATCTAGAACGTTTGTTTCCTTTTCCTTAATTCCAGGATATTTGTTTCCTTTTCCTTGAGATGATCTTTGGAGGTGGGGAGATCTGTGGGCCACAGGGATGAGTTAGACACATTAAACAATGGCCATCGGATGTGGGTGAGTAAGGCCGAGGAAAGATCTGAGAGGTTAATTTTGATGGAGGTAAGTTTCTAGGGACGTTTCGCTGGGTGCATGAAGGTTGGACCATCTCTAGTGGGTGCATTATTTAGGGTGGACGTAGAAAAGAATGCTTAGGTGCATTATAAAGGAGTATAGATTGGGGAACTCCGGGACATTCAATGTATATACATTATAAATATAGCGCTATATAGATTGGTTGATAGATGGAAACCACGATATTTACATTTTTTATTTACGTGAAAATTGCTAACTTTTCTATGAATTAGGTGAGCACCTTACTAAAAAAAAACTTACAGCCACAACTGGTCTGGTACTAACATTAGTACTAATAGATTTGTACGATCTAACTTTCAGAAAAGTGTAAAACCATACGTTATCCTAAAAATAATTTATGGAGATAGTTAATACTTTGATTAAGAAATATACTGGGATATAGGGAAATAGTTAATGGTTACGACTTATAAAGAAGTATACCGGGATACAAGGAAAGAGGTAATAATTAATATTTCTAAAACAGTACATTATGAAATAATCTCGACAGTATAATGCCGCAAAGATTAAGCACGCGGCGCATGCATCCTGGTGTGTACATCATGCGACAACCCATATATGCAATCCATCTGTGGCATAATGGTAATTTCGACTTTTTCTGTCTAGTCATCAATCTGTGCATCCGTATGGGCTATGGGAACATATCCTAATATATCTTGTGAAAATGCCCTAAGTGTTGTAAATACCGTGAAAATTGCTCTAGAAAATTTTCAAAAATTCTTGAAAGTTATCAGATAGAGGGTAGATCATGTTATATAGCCATGCAAAATTTTAAGACCAAACTCAGTGCATTTGCAAGATAAAAAAAACTTAGTGAATTCACGACTATTCACTAAGTATTTGTCTTTTTTATGTCTTTCAAATAAGATTGTGTTTGCTATTAAAATTTTGTGGAGATGTATAGCATCATCTCACCTAACTCTGGTAATTTATTTAACATATGCATTTATTTAATTCTGGTAACAAATGGCCAAGGTATAATCATTTAAGGATTTTTTTATATAGTTTTTATCAATCTCGGAGTTTGGAGAAAAGATCGGATTGTTAGAATTAGGGCCGTACTATTAAGAGGGGTCTTGAGGTTCACTTTATATCGTTTAAGTTCTAAAAGCTCAAATTTAAATATTCAAGATCATGCTTTGTATAAAGTTTAAAGTCTAATTGAAAATTCTATGAAGTTAAAGTGAAGTTTCTGGAATCCCGGTGCTACCGCTCATGGTAGGGTGGTGCTACTGGGTGAGCGGTAGCACCGGCCATATGGGCGGTGTGAAAATTCCAGAGAGTCTCCTTTTGTGCTTCATGGAAGCCGTACCGGCCATGTTATCCCGGTGGTACCGGTAGCACCGGCCCCAGGAACGGTGTGTAAAAACCCGAGAAGGGTGTTTTTGGGACCAGGCAGGGCGGTGCTATCGCCCATGGTAGCGCGGTGCTACCGGGCGAGTGGTAGCATCGGCCCCTCAGTCCGATGCTATAATTCCAGAGAGGCTCTTTCTGGCAGAGCAAAAATAAAAAGGTCCCAGTGCTATCGATCCTAGTTGGGCGGTAGCACCGGACCCTCTGCACAACGGGCTCTGGCAGTGCATTTAATGCACTGTTCTAGCCATTGGGCTGGAGCCTGGTGCTACCGGTCCTACATGGGCGGTAGTAGGGGTGAAAACGGGTCGGATACGGGCGGATATTGCTCTTCCCATATCCTAACCCATATTTTTTCCGGATTCGGAACCGGATACGGGCTAACCTGATACTGGATACGAATTCGGGTTATTCGGATACTGATACTGAACGGATATGTGACGGATTCGGCCTGAAAGGGATAAAGATATACGGTTAATGCACGATATATAGAATAATATATATTGAATTAAAACCATACGAGTACATGACTATAGTAACAAATTATATATCAATTAAATTCAACAAACATCGAGAAAGGATATGCTACTTGAGGATCAATAGAACCAACTAATTGTTAATATAAATGGGTGAAATGGAAAAAATGATGAAAATGGGCTAGGCCTTGCCGATATCCGAATAGGAAAATCCGAATATCCGATCCGATATCCGAATAGGAAAAATCCGGATATCCGAATAGGAAAATCCGAATATCCGGATCCCGCCCCGTATTTACGGATATTGATGCTCCGGATCCGATCCCGAATCCGGATTCAAGTATCCGGATCCGGTCCCGGATCCGACCGGATAGTAAAATCCGGTCCCAGATCCGGTCCCGATCGGATCCGGTCCCTGATCGGGAGGGAGATATCCGACCCGTTTTCATCCCTAGGCGGTAGCACCGAAAATTCTGACTTCAGCCCAATTCGAGCTCCAACGGCTAGGAAAGTTGGTGGGGGCTATAAATACACCCCCACCTGCATTCTAGAGTCTCTCTTGGCTCTCATTGATAATATTTGAGCTGTAGCAAGTCTTCTTCTCTCCAAAAGTGCATTCAATTTTCATTTGAGAGAGTGAAGAGCAAAATTTGAATGTTGCATTTAGTTTGAGCCTTTAGACACTCAAATTTGACCTCAAACAAGCGTCAAGGCTTATTAATCTTGGAGGTTGCCGCCTCCTAGACGGCTTGGAGGCAATCGTGCACGGTGAGCTTCTCAACGGAGATTGTGAGAAGCCCCGACAAGTTGTGAAGGCCGGAGTTCGCCTACCCGGAGCGGGGAAGAACTACCTTAGTGATCGAAGAAGGCTCAAGCTGGTGGAGCCTGCTTGAAGTTGTTCAAGTCACCTCAACGTGGAGTATGGGAGACCGGTAAGTCTTCGAGACCACGGATCAAAAATCTTGTCTCTTGTTCTCTTGTGATTTGTATTTATTCTTCTAGTGTTTGGTTCAATCTTCTAGCTTTCTCAAGTATATTATTTGTGCTTAGATTTCTACTTGAGTCATACTTAAATTGCTAGAGTACATGATATTTACTAGAGAACTTAGTTGCAAAGTTGAAGGAGATAGCTATTCTTGTTTAGTGTTTTAATTGTTAGTGTTTAGAATTAAAAAATTTAGAAACCTCCTATTCACCCCCCTCTAGTCGGTTATCCTTGATCCTACAGCTTGCTCGTGGGGTTTTGATTATCAAGATGATTTTAAATGACCTCTCACATGTCACAGCAAGTAAAAACACCAAAGAAATCACCTCTAAAATTTCAAGAACACAATCTACCAAAAATCCTTTTGTCTTAAGTCAAAAGCCGATTTCTTGATAATCTCTTAATGAACAAGTGAGATCTCACCTAGATGATTGAGATATAATCTCCAGAGGATACATCTATTAATCACTCATCCTTGGCAACACAAGATCAAGAGAAGAAGAAACCAAACAAGAAAAATAAAAAACTCAAGAAGAGAAAAGATCAAAACAAGAGCCAAGACTTGGACACGAATTTTGATTTCATTTCAGATCAAGAGGGTTGATTATAACACCTCTCACATGAGGGCAAAGCTCCTAATGAGCACTCACACATCCATACAAGAAAACCAAAATCTTGTGGAAACCCTAAACCTAGAGTCTTAAGGCTTCAAGGCTTAAGGCCTCATCTCCCTCTACACCCCTTTATATAGAGGAGACAATCCTAACCCTAAATCTAGACACACACATGATGTCCAATTCGCTCCACGAGCCTGAATTAGCGTCCACGTCCACGTCCACTTTGGTTTGACCTAAACCACTTAGCCACCACCACGGTTTTCAAAACCACCTCAATCCCTGGTAATGGGTAAATTACCATTTGCCCCACGACTGGTATTTTCCTTTCACTCAAAGCATCTCACATGCTTCGTCATCCACCATGTGACCACAATGACTTTCCACCAAGCCTCTCATGCATCCGGATTCCCCCGAATCGTCCTCGCTTGCAAACGGGCCTAAGTTACTTGGCGCGCCACATGTCCTTATCCGCTTCACCATGACGACACTGGCTTTATTGATCATTTTGGATCTCAACTCCTCTCTGAGTCTAGTCTCGGTCCATGCTATTGCCAGTCATGTCCATCACCAGTTCTTTATACTCTGGCTCCTTGTCTTCCCGACTCGCAACCACTTCCCGGCCTCAATCATCTTCTGGCATCCCTTGACCGTTCTAGACCTCAGTTCTTCTAGCCTAGTCCTAATCTCTTCCACCTCACCATGACCTAGCTCTGAAGTCCTGTAACCAACACAGACAAGCAAACCGTCACGAGCATTGTTCACAAAGATGTGCAATATGCATCACAAAATCAAAACAATATTCACAACTCTCTGGAAAAATCTGCACTACTGCCCCTCAGGGCTGGTAGTGCCACCCTGGTACTACCGCCATGCTGAGGCCGGTAATGCCGCCCTGGTTGAACCCAAATAGCACTCTTTAGAAAATAACTATCACCTACTAGAGGCCGGTAGCACCGCACCCCCGATACTACCGCCCCCAGGGTTGATAGTGCCGGCCTGGCACTAACAGTAAACCAAATTGGTTCAAATTCAAATCCAATTCAAATCAAACTCAAACCTAAGCACCATAGGCTCAAACATAGTCAATTACTCATCACTCACATGGGTAGATCTCTATATGATCTTTCATAAATATATACAAATAAATGATTGAATTCCACAACTTTATGTATCAAATAAAAGAAAATTTGATCGTCACTAGATTGTATATTTTGAGCATTCAATGTTCGTGGATTTCCCGAAACCTCCCTTTTGCATCCGAAGTACTCCCTCCGATCACAAATAGTTATCGTTTTGGACGTAGGTGCAGTCAAACTTTTGAAACTTTGATTGTTAATGTCCTTTTAAATATTTAAATTGGATACATGAAAATCATATGTGTAGATTTGTCTCGAATGGTAATGTCATAATATTATAATTTTACTTGGTTTTATAAACATATTATAATAGAAATTAGTGTTTAAAGATGTGTTTTGGAGACCGTATCGATATCCAAAATGATAACTATTTGTGACCAGAGGGAGTATGTAGTAACACCACCCAAGAAAAGGTTAGGAAGGTAAAAGACTCATAAAGGTTGTTCCCTCTGTCCAAGCCTATAAGGCATATTTTTTCTTGGCACATAGACTAATAAGATATTGAAAATGACCAGATTATCCCAAATTATTATCACTAAGCATTATATTCAATACATGTATGTATAGAATATAGAGTAAAGATAGATATTTACTAGGGGTATAGATAGAACTTCATACTAATTTTGAATTAGAATATGAAATACGCTTTATATTTGTAGACAAGATCATTAAAAAATACGCCTTATAAACTTGTTTGGAGGGAGTAATAGTTAAGTTCCATTTGTATTGACAATGTTCTTGTCCTTAGTCTCATGGAGTCATGTGAGACTTGATTTGCCTCTTTAATTTTTCAGTTACTCCTAGAAGGATTTTCAATTTCAACCTTTTTGGAGTTTTCAAATTGTCGCTATTTATTTCTTACTACTTTAAGATCAAAAGCTTTAAATTTATATTCTTCACTTTCCTAATCCTCTCTACCAGATCTATTCCTCATCTAAGATGGAAGGAGAAAAGGAGGCAGTGTTGGTGGTGTGTGCCAAGGAGCATGATGCAGCAATGGTGTATGACATCAACACAGGAGAGAAGATTCTACACATACCCGACTGTGTTGCCCTTCCATGTGGCCTCGCTTTTGTTGACGGATGTCTCCTTGCTGCATCTCGATCGGACAAGGATCAACCACTCTTTGGCAGTGCTATCTATTTCTGGGCTCCCAATAAGGTGTGCACCAATTATCTCATATCTTCTCTCTATGAAAGAAAGTGATGGGTTGCATACGGCATGCAGTGCCTTGTCGCTCCTCATGCATCATACTATGTTCCTATCTCAGTCCTTGCTGTATGGAGTAATTGATTTGTTGTAGATCGGAGGTCCATTAGCATAGATCTTGGACGTCTGTAAACTCTACAGAAGGAAACATACAGGTCTAAGGCTAGAACTAGTCCATATTTTCTGTTGCTGAGTTCTTTGGTTCTGCGCAATAAAATTTTGGAAGATTTGTATAGTTATATTCTAGGTTCTGTTGGGATTTGTTACTATGATGTTTAGAAGAGCAGATCTGATGCAGTATACATGCACGGTATGCGAATTTCCAAGTTGCAAATTAAATGCCAATTTACGATACATGAGATTTGGGATGCAAAATGTGATCTCAGGTACAGCCAACCCCCACAATCTCTTAAGCTTCCGTTCTTATTTTATCTGAAAAGTTGGATTTATTGCCCACCTGTAGTTGCCACGATTGTTTCCAATCAAGCAATTGAGGATGTAGGAACCACACTAAACTACAACTTTTCATGACAATTTCACAATACATATAATGTTTTTTTCAATGGTGAATGATTAAATCTCGCTTAATTTGGTGGTTGGTAAAATAATATAAGTATTGAAATTCAACAAATTAGCATGGAAAAGTAAATTGATTACTTTTAAAATTACATTGTGCTGAACAATATAACAGTATGAGCAAATTGGCAAGTGTGTATATATCTCAATGGCAAATACCTAATAGTTACCTTCTGGTTTCCATACATATTGTTTTATTTTTGCAGCTCCAGGAAACACATAAAAGTTTTGTAGGTGAAGCCATTGGACCCATTGCTTGCTCCAAAGATGGGGTGTATTTGGTTGGTGGAGCTCATTCTGGGAATGTTTACATATGGGAGGTATCTACTTAAATAGTTTTGCATCCTTTTTCCTTGGAACAATTGAATAAACAGTATGTTTGTTATGCCTCACAAGAGAATTATAATGCCATTGTTGATGGAGTTCCAAACTAGGTTAGTTTATAATCAAAGAAGTTTTGGTGCTGCTTTTCTTCATTTTAAAGTTGTTCTTTTAAGTTTTGCAGGCATTAATAGCATGCGTGCATTTTTTTCATTGAAGAGTACAAGCCATAGGACCTTTTCTATTTGATCTTGGACAAAACTTTGACATTTGAACTAATCTAACCGCTTATCTCAACAAAAAAACTGTTCAGGCCACCAATATTGGATTCATATATATAACACTGGAGCTAATTGAAGGTCAAATAAAACGTGTTGTGTTTATAGCGGTTTCCATAGATCATTTAACCTTCTTTTGTCACTTTGCAACTCCAATTCATGTGTTGTGTTTCATCTTTATGTAATGGATGTTACTTTGACCATTTATTGATTTGCACCTTCGGTTTATGGTAGCCTTGCTCATCTCGAAATGGATGCTAATGTAATAAAGAGAGAATAAGAATTATATATTATGATCTTGACACATAGTCATACAACAAATCATTGTGTCCATGCAATGGTGGTTCTGTTAAGAATAAGGGATATATAATGATTTGTTCTTATATTTAAGCAGTTCACTTAAATATCCAGTTCGTATGTATGTACCTAGTTGCAAAGAATCTTAAAGCACATTATAGATTACTTATTCTTGTCACAAATTATTGCCATTTTTTATCTTTCATGCTCTTCGAAATACAACTTTGACCATTAGTTTTTATAGTAATGTATTAGTAAAATTTATAAATTGCAAATGTATCTTTTATGATAAATCTACTTGTATTATTCTGATGAAAAATATAATCATTCAAAAGATATTGTAAAAAAATCAAAAGGTTTTATTACACACTAGGTGACATGTTTTGTACTGAACCGAGGGAGGCCTTGTTCACTTGAAAAACTATTCTCTTCAGATCACAAGTGGAACATTACTAAAAACATGGTGTGCACACAAGAATGCTATAAGTTGTCTGGCCTTCACTCAAGATAGTTCTCTTGTCATCTCTGGCTCTATAGAAGGCATAGTTCATACATGGTCCATGATCAGGTACCCTGCAAGCTAGAAATCGGCCAAGCATTTTAGTGCCATACAGATGCTTCAGTACTCATAACCTGCGATTTTCATATGGCTTTGGATTGTGAATTTTGCAGCTTATTTCAAGTAGAAGAACCCCAACCCCATGAAGTTATGGAGAGATTCCTCAATTTGTACAATGTAAAGGAAAATGAGCATAAGGCCTCCATAACAGGCATTTTAACAGTGCTAAGAGGTCCCTGTCCAATGTTAATAACGAGCTCACTTGACGGCAATTGCAAGGTTTGTACATCTCAGCATGCAATGTGTTTTGTCCTTCGGCATATTGTGATCAATGTTGCAACTTGATCTACATGCTATATCATGAGCTTGCAATATACCTCTGGTACTAAACATTATGTGAATTTTAGTAAATTCAGCCATAAAAGATACGTAGCAGAGATGCGGATGCTGTGGTGGATCTATGGTCATACAAGACGAGATCGAATCCGCAATGATGATACACGTGATAGGGTTAGAGTAGCACCAATTGAAGAAAAGCTTGTCTAAAATCATCTGAGATGGTTTGGACATCTCCAACGGAGTCCTCCTGAGGCACTAGTGCGTAGTGGAATTTTAAGTCGTTGTGAAAACATGAGGCAGAGGTCAATCGAAACTGACGTGGGAAGACGCATTTAAAAGAGACTTGTGGGATTGAAACATTCCTAAATATTTGGCATTGGATAGGAGTGCATGAAAGTTAGTGATCCACGTACTAGAACCATGACCCAAGATCGAAGGTTTAGGAGTTTTATTTATTTTGATTGGGTTTCTTTCATAGCCTACCCAACATGTTTGGGACAAAAGGCTTGGTTGTTGTTGTTGTTATTGTTGTTGTTAGCCATAAAAGATAAGTATACTTAGAGCTAAGCACAATAGGTTGTTCAAATAGTGCAAATATTATAATATAGATTTTGATGTAGTAAAGTGGTTTTATGTGTTGAGTTCTTGTTACACATTTTCAATTACATTTTTTTATTAGCACACAAACTTAGTGTCCTTAACTTTTGCTTCAATAAATTATTTCTAGATTTCATTGTAGCTCAGAACTTGATGTATTTAATTCGTTGTGTATGTGCTAGTTTATTATTGGCATATTCAATAATAGTACAAACTACAACGGGGCTAATGTTGTTATGATTCAATACACTTTCCAGAATGCAGATATGTAGTCTCATTTTTCGTTAGAACTAAAGGCACCCTTCGGATTCATGTTGCATTTCTAGGTTACAGATCTTATGTCTGGAACACTACTTCAGACCCTGGCACTCTCCAGTTCAGTGACTACAATTGCAGTTGATCCTTTGGAGCAATTGCTGCTTTGTGGAGCTAATGATGCTGCCATATATATCACTAGGTTGAATGGCATTGGGATGCCAAGCTCTACTTCCACGCTTTACGAGTATAATTGTCAAGTGTTATCTGGACACAAGTAAGTGTTGTTACTTAACGTAGGTGACTAAGAACTTTAGTTGATAAACTTTGTCACTCATGTTATACCAATAATCATTAATAGAATGCAACTCATGATGTTGAGGTTGATCACTTTATGATCAAAAGGAACTTTACCATTGAGAAGATAATATAATTATACAAAGTTCTAAAATGAACATGCATGTTTTACATGTTACTTTGCAACTGTTTACAATTTTGAGTATTAGTATCTTTCACCCTATGATTATGATCTGTGCTATAAGGTATGGACAATGCATTAGGCCTAGATTGTAAAAACAAAAATATGAGCTCATATGTTGACAATCTATGTACAATCAATAGAACTTCTGACCAAATGACAAGTCCTACTTGCACAACAGGGCTCCAGTTAGTGCATTAGCATTTAGTTCTGAAGGAGAATGGTTGGTTTCTGCATCGAAGGACTGCACTGTTCTTATCTGGGACACAAGAACATGGCAAATTGTTAGGAAATTAGAAAATAAAATGGGTAAGCACTACATGAATCAGTTTCAGCTCATCTTATGTGAATTTTGATTCTCGCAGTTGATTTTTCTTCTCATTTTGTCAATAGTAGGACCTATAACAAACTTGCTAGTGATTCCAAAGCCCATGACCTCAAGGTTTCATCATGGAAGGAATTCTCTTCCTCTCAAGTTCACCACACTTGAGAAGATATGCAAACCAACCAATGAAACAAAAACATTTTTGCTACCATCTGATTTCTCAAAAGATGTAAATTCTACCTCTGCATGTTTTCAGAGTTCTAACCTTCTGACTGAGCAAATCATGGATTTAGAGGTAAAATTTAAATATTGGTATATTATCAAAATGTAAAAATTGCTATTGTGGGTAGTGACAATATTATTTGTTTATACTATTTTACTAGAAAAAGTGGACTCCTGAAGCACTAGAAATGATTGTTGGAATGAACACTGAGGATCAGATGAAGAATCAAACCAAGGCAAAGGAGTTGACTAATATGAACATGCTACTACAGTGGCAGGTGTTTGATGTGATGGAGGTTAGGGCATGCGAGGATTAGCTCGTTGGTTGCTATGCTTCGACTAGTATTTGAAATGAGTAGTAGTGGTATTGAGTATCGACTGAACATGCATATCATTATTGAGATAGTGACTTGGATTCACTAGTGAGAAAATGACTAAACTTGGCAATTCAATCTTTCTGTTGTGAAACGTGAATACCTATTTGATTTGGTAATGTTGTCTGGTTAGTGTACCTTCTCTTTAGAGACAAGACCTAGTTAGTGTTCTTGCTTATTTTTATCGAACTGTTTTGTGTATGCTTGGAATTGGGGTGGGAAATATTATGGCTACATACAATCTATTTTAGTAAATATTGGTTGGAATGTAGTACATTCCTCAAGAAATAGAAAACAAAAAGACTGGTTAAAATTCCAATTAGTAATATCAAGTAACCAGATAAAGATTAGTAGATGGGGGTGTTAGCTCCTGTATTCACTAAGACAAACTTGACACTAAACAAGTTAGAGTACAGAATAGTTGGTAAGTGATTCTAAGTTTCACAAATAGATCGATGGCTCGGGAACTTTGGGACATATTAGATGTGTTTCTCATTTGAAGGAACTTTTCGGTAAACATATGCACTTTTAAAAAAATATAACTTTTTACATACACTTCCATTATTGTCCTTTTAAAAATGTGCTTCTAAATGAGTACCAATTGATTGGTGTACCTTCAATTTTTGCAATGCGCAAGACTAATACTTTTGAATTAGTTTAAAATAGTAAGATGCATTGATTATAGATCAAAGTGCTCCCTTGCACGAAGTAATGAGAAACCTAGCACAAGATGAAATTACAGGTTAGCTATCGTTACCACAAACTATGACTAACAGAACCATATCTGGAAAGCTTATTACTTTAATGTTTTACATTATGGAGTAATTATTAATATCAATGCACGTTGTCAAGTTAAATTAGTGTTGTAAAAGTCGAGTCAATCGATTAATTGGCCGATTAGTCGGTGTCGGCAGCTAAATCGACATGAATATTATAGCTGGAGAGCTATTCAGACCATTTAAGAACTAACTAGCAGGGTGGCCCGCGCATTTGCGAGGCTAGATTTAAAAAAAATTATAGTATAAAACAATATAACTTATATTCTTGAGAATATATTAACGTATTTTGTAGGCTATTTAGATTTTTAAGACATCGCAAATATTAGAAATGACAATAGAAGCTTGAAGAAAAATTCAACTTAAGAAAAGTAATTAATGCATAAGCTTTGATGGAAGAAAATCATTGAGAATAATAAGTTGTGGGGGTTCTTAGAAACGTAGCAACTCTTTATCTTGTATAGGTCGTATAGCTATATACCTCTATTATTTCTCCATCAGTAACTCTTTTTTCAAAATATATGCAGTACATGTACCTATATTTAATCACAAGTAATACAATTATTATTTTATATAGTATTAGAGTACATTGCTCACATATACACTGTAACATCCCAAAAATTTGACCTATAATTTCACTCACGTGCATTTTTGTGATTTTCTGAATTTATTGGATTTTTCCAGAAATTATTTGAATTTATTTTAATTAAGTATATTGAACCTTTGGTGAAAACTAAATATATATAGATAAAGTTAATATAAAGTTTTACCAAAAATATTTTATTTGAACTCAAAATGTCTCAAAGTATTTATGAGAATTTTCTGGGATTTTTCCTCTGATATTTTAATTACTTAAAATAGATTAATCTAATTTCGGGAATTATTTTAAATCAAAAAGCTTTTGAAAAATCTTGGAACAAGATCGGGCCAAGCCCAAAGATCTGCGGCGTGAGCAGACCATCGCGGCGCGGCCGTCGCCACCGCCGCCGCACCGTGCGTGTGACCGTTGGATGAAGATCGGCACCGCTTCATCACAGAACCCTAGTGTTGCGAGCCGTTGGATCGAGATCAAGTGGTCGGGACGCTTCGCGTTGTTTTGGTAAGTTTAGATCTCGCCGTTGGATTTGGAAGGAGCGGATCGGATCTTATCGCCGGATCTAATCGTGGCGCCATCTTGGATTGACGGCCGCTACCGTCGCCCCGATCCGGTTCCGCTTGCCGCCGCCGCCGCTCGCCGGGATTGTCTAGGGTTGCCGCTTTTAGCGCGCATGCCGAGGCTATAAAGGCGTGGTCGCACCGAGGTTCCTCATCGCCTTGCGCTTCCGGCTGCTCTAGTCTTCGCCGCCGAGTCGCCGCCGCCGCGCGATGAGCTCGCCGTAGTTCTTCGTAACGCCGCGGTCGTTTTCTTTAGTTTGCGCTCCGCAAGCCACCGTCACGAATCGGTTCCAGATCCGCTCGTCGCGTCAAGCCGCGACGGGTAGCCACTTCATCCCGCCGAGTCACGCCGAACGCCGTTCGGGTGGTCGCCGCCCTCCGCCCGGTGCGGACCGCATCCGTCTTTGCCGCTCTCGTCGGGAAGCTTCATCAGCCGTTGGATCTTCGTCGGACCGCTGCGATCGCGCCACGTCTCGGTAAGAGCAGTAAACAGCTCGGGTAAGCGTCGGCCGTTTGATCAGGTTTGTTCGGTTGAGATCGCGTCGTGTGTGCGTTAGAGCGTTAGCCGTTGGATCGTCGCTCGGATGTGCGCCGCGTGTCGAGCATCGGCACAGGCGGCGTTGCAGCCAGTCGATGTGTGCCGCGTGTCGGGCGCGTGGCGAGAGGCGCCGTGGGCCACGTCCACGATGGACCAGAGGCGGTCCCGTGGACCGAGTCCATGGACCAGGCGATGTGTCGTCACCGATTGGTCCGAGCGTATGACATCAGCGTTACGCAATAAATATCTTTTCCAAGAGAAAATAATTCGTAAAAATCGAAATTCTATTTTCTCGTATTTTCAGATTTATTCAAACTTCAAAAGGCTATATCTTTTGCATTTTAACTCGGATTTGAGTGATTCAAATTTCTAAAAAATTTTAAAATCAAGATATATTTATTGGTGAATTTTATTTTATTTTTGGAATTTTTTCTCTCAGGTTTGGTGTTTATTTGCTATTCGCATCGTTTAGCGTGAGACGTTGAACCGCTTTCGGTGATCCGGAGGAAGATTCGTCGCCCAAGACCCAAGCTCAGATCAAGACCAGCACCTACTCCAAGGCAAGTTGTGCTTTGATCATGTTGCACCTAATTTTCACCAAAATTGCTATTTTATCTCTTAAACTTTATGCATGATATTTTATATGTATAAATGATTTCAATTAATCTGGGAATTAGATAATATGCCTATTTGAATTAAATCATACCTTGTCAATTTTATACCATGATCTATTTGTCACCCTAGGATGTGGAATTATAGTTGGTTAATATTGATAATCAACATGGGCTAGTTAGACCGTCATAGATTGCTTAGCCATGCCACGTCATCACAGGTGTCCGAATGTTGATACTTAATCTTGGCTAATGGAATATGGAACAATGTTTATGAATTGGTGTGTCATGTGTCGTCACACAGTGATATCAAGTTGTCGTGGCGAGGAGGTCACACATCTAGATTGAAATGTTGATGGTATGTGGTGCTTGGTAATCAACCGGGTGGTAATGATTTTAGATTGGGGCAAGTGGCAAGGGCGCAGTGCTAAGGTGGGCTAGGGTTGGCAGGGGTATGTGGAAGTCTTGCCTTAATCACCTTAAGGACTTAACCTTGCAAGCCTTTGACCTGAGTCCTTCTTGCAACCACATGTCTAGAATGGGACAGCCTAGCTGAATAATTTGTAAAACCTAGATTTTGGTACTGTCGTGGTGAATAGTGATTCCCGGGTTACGGTTTAACTCACATGGCGCAAGAGGGGGCCCCTGTTGTGGTGGTTTAACCCTTCAGTGTTGAAACCTTAGCGAGCAGTACTGGGTCTAGGTGTAGCATTATAAAGGCTTTGTTACGATCACTCGCCTTGGTGGTGTTTGGTTGTATCGTGTGGGTAAAGTGCATAACCTCTGCAGAGTGTACAATCTATTCGAATAGCCGTGCTCACGGTATTAGGCAATGCTCGGGAATTACAGTTAAGGGTTAGACTTTTGTTAAACAAAAACCTATTGGGATGGCAAGGTGCCATGGAAGGTGGAAATTGATTTAGGATTAGGAACTTGGTGTATTTCAGAAATACCGAATTTATTAATTACTGTATTTGTTTTACTGCTTTCCAATCTATTTATTGTATTCTTGTTAAATGCTGCTTTATTGCAAAATACCCTTATTAGCCATTCCTTTGGATTAAGCCAAGCATATAGAATATTAGACTTGCATTATTGTGCACAACTTGTTGAGTGCTTTATGTACTCACCCCAACAACAACAACTTCAGAAGAAGAGGAATCTACGCCATTCATGGAGGAGGATTATTTGGATGCGAATGCTTAGGGTCCGAGCCTCGTCAGTTGCCTGTGGCGAACTGGAACACCACTGCGTTTATTATATTTCCGCTGCTTTTCATTGATACTTTTTATTTAAGCCCTGTGAGGCATTATTCATGTAAGACAACAGTTACTATTAATTATTAAAGTTATGCTATATTCCGCTGTGTATGACTATGATAGCATCTATGTTGAGCCTGTGTGCACTAGCGTGATCCTGGACTAGTGCGGTATACACAGAGGGTCCGGATTTGCAAATTCGGGTCCCGACAGAGGTGGTATCAGAGCCATACTGACTATAGGTCTTGGCCCTAGGTAGTTGGTATCTCTTAGGAGTGTCCAAAATTATTTTCTAAAAGAAAAAGGTGAAATTGACTAATAAGAAACTCATGGCTTATCTCATCCTTCTACTCCCATCCTTGCTAAATTACCTTATTTTCGTTGTCGTTTCGAGTGGAGATCTTATTCAAAATTTTGTTTTGAATAGATGCCGATCTTCCAGTCTTTCGAGTCGAGGCAGGGTGGCTACGCCAATTATTGATCGATCCTTCTCAGCTGCTACCCTTTTTAATGCAATGCTCTATCATATAGCATATTCTATTTCTCTCCAATTATTACTTAATGCTGAACGTTGCGATATCGACATGCATAGATGTAATTGTTGCTTATTCCTACCAGGGATACCCGTCACGCTCTCACCAGTGGCCCCAAGCCTATTCCATACAGTAGCGCCACCTCTGCTTCGGGGCTTTTGCTCCTTGTTTCGATTAATACGAATTCATGCATGTATATACACATGAAGGATGTTACACATGCTTGTTTCTCTTAGTCGACGTTGGCCAACTCAATGATGTTGCTTCTTCACTAACTGTGGTGACTTCCCATCTTATCTGATGCTAGCATGTTTGCTTTAGTAGTTGTATAACGATGCAGAGAATCTTCTCACCATCGTGTGTGACATCGTGTCCCTCAGTAGCGATGGCACGTTCCTAGCTACCCAATGGATATATATCCTCTGTAGCTCGTCTTTCACGCAAAGCTTCAACTCCTCTCTACCAGGGTCTCCCCATCACCAAGCTTCTTGTGCTCCTGACTTCTTCAACAACGCAAACGCTCACCGCTCGTCTCGCGGCTTTTGGCTTCTTTGGCTTTGGCCTTTTTCTTCCATGACTACGGTGAGCAGCGCGACGTTGTTCTCATCTCTAACGTAACGGCTCCGCCTATTGCTTCATGTGAGGCAATATATTCTTTCAGGACAAATAGATGCCACCAAACTCATGTGTGGTTTCCTCTGGCAACACTCGTGATATCCACATTATAACTTTTAATTGTATTCAAAATTTTAGATTTTATTTCGAGATCATAAATAAATTAAATTGCTAATTTTATTTAATTTATTCTAGATTTTAGTTATTTAAGGATTTTATTTTGGAATTCGTACATAAATCAAATTGCAAATTTTCTTTACTTTTTATTCCTAATTTTTAATTATTTTTTAGAATTTATCTACAAATCGAGTAGATGATTTTATCTAGAATTCATATAGAAATCAAAGTTCTAGTTTTATTTTGTTTTTAATATGAATTTCTTTTATTTTTTTGGAATTCATATAAAAGTCAAATTGCTAATTTTTATTTAAGTTTTATGATGGAGTATATATATTTAGAAATTTTACTTAGGAATTCATATGGAAATCGGATTGTCGACTTTTATTTTACTTTCTATCCTGAATTTACTTATCGTTGGTTGGAATTCTCATGGAAATGAAATTGACTGATTTTGTTTATTTGTATTACAAATTATATTTCTTTAGGAATTTCACTTAGTAATTCATATGGAAAAATGATTTTTTATTTTTTTATTTCAAATTTCAATTATTTTTTGTTGGGAATACGTATAAAATTTTACTTGCTATTTTTTGTTTAGTTTTACTCCAAATTAAATTTATTTAGGGAGTTTACATAGAGATTAATATGGAAATCAATTTTTTTATTTCATTTTTATTTAGAATTTCAGTTATTTCTGTATTGTACACGGCAATGAGTCTTTTTCTTTTAATTATAATTTGGATCTACCATGATTAATAGTGTATATCTTTCTTTTTTCCCTATTATTGCGAAATTTTTAGGTAGGAGAGCAAATGTGGTGGCTTCTTTTGGATCTACTTTTCTCATTCATATATAAATCAAGATGTCAAATTTATTTAATTTATTCAAAATTTTATTTATTTAGGGATTTTACTTTGGAATTCGCATGGAAATCACATTTGAAAAATTCTTTCATTTTTATTCCAAATTATCAATTATTTTTTAGAATTTGTATATAGATCCAATTTCTGATTTTTACTTAATTTTTACTCAGAATTAGTTATTTAGGGATTTTACTTTACATTTTATATTGATACCAAATTTCTAATTTTATTCTATTTTTATTCCAAATTTTAGTTAGTTTTTGTTGAATTTGATAGAAATCCAATGACTAATTTTCTTTAATTTTTATGAAAAAATTATATTTATTTAGAGATTTTATTTAGAAACTTGTATAGAAATTAAATTGAGGATTTTATTATGTTTTTTATTCTGGATTTAGTTATTTTTGGTTGGAATTCTTATCTAAAACAAATTGGCATTTTTACGTTTATTTGTATTCCAAATTATATTTGCATGTTGTTGGATTATACATGACAAAGAGATTTTTATGTGGTTTTATGTTGGAATCATAAACAAATCTACTTTGTATTTTTTATATAATTTTTGTTCTGAATTTAAGTTATTTAGGGATTTTACGTTTGAGTTAGTATGAAATCAAATTGCTAATTTTATTTGGTTTTTTTATTCTAAATTTCAGTTTTAGCTTGGTATATGTATACAAATCTAATCACTAATTTTCAATTAACTTTTGTTCTGAATTTCATTTTTATTTTAATGTTCATATGGAAATTAAATTATTAATTTTATTTTAGTATTAATGTGAATTTCATTTTTTTATTATACTCGACCTGGACTCTTTCTTTTAATCCTATGGAAATTCATTCCTATTTTTTATTTTTATTCCGAATTTTATTTTTTTAGGTTGGAATTCGTATACAAATCCAACTACTAATTTTCATTTAATTTTTATTACGAATTTCAGTTTTATTTTGATGTACGAATGGAAATCAAATTACTAATTGTCTTTTATTTTTTATTCCGAATTTTAAAAATTTTATTTTAAATTTTAGTTTTATTTTTATGTTCATATGGAAACCAGATTACTAATTATCTTCAATTTCTTTGAATTTTTATTTTTTATTGAACTTTACTGCACTCTTTCTTTTAATCGTATGGAAACCAAATTTCTTTTGTATTTATTTTTATTCCAAATTTCAATTGTTTCTGTGTTGTACGTGATACAAACTATTTCTTTTAATCTAGACCGTTATAATCTGGACCCACTATGATCAGCGGTGTAGATATTTTATTTTTCTCTGATTAATGTGGATTTTCTAGCTATGAGAGCGAACATGGTGGTTTCTTTTGCCTTTATTTTAATATTATAATAGATAGATGGGCCACATGATCCACTAGTTGTGTTAAGCCCTATACAATGCTTGTTGCGGGTTTACTTACATCATCGAAAGATCTTTTGACACGAGAGGGACAATGTTACGCTCACCAGAGTGATGGAAGAAGAAAATTCTAAGCATAAGCCCAAATAAACAGCAGAACTAGACTCATGTCTAGCAAAATGGGCCAAACTATGAGCAACCCTATTCTGACTACGATGTACTTTCTTAATGCAAATCTCTCTAGTTCCAGTGAGCATCAGCTTCGTCCTTCAGCAAGCATTCGGCAGTGTCGCAATCAGTCTCCAGTATAATCGGCAGATGCGTCCACTGCAAGGCCAGCGCAAGAACCTCCATGCAGGCACTCAGTTCCGACTCAAGAGCATCCGCGCAATGAAAAAGCACTCTCCTGGAGGAAAAGGTAACTGAACCCTCACTGTCACGGGCAATCATGCCAGCTCCTGCTTCCTCAGTTTCAGGAACAAAGAAGCCACGCAATTCATTTTGTCATTCAGAGCTAATATGTATGCAGTTCGAACAGAGAAAAGGCCCCATTTTTTAGGGAGCCATGAAGGGAATTCTTCTTCGTTTCTTGGTGAGGTTCTGATCTTCAAAATCTCTTCTACATCTGGAGGGTAAAAAAATCTGATGCAGAATAGGAATATTCCACAACCCATGCTGGTCGAGTAGTTCTGAAACCCACTTCAACCTATTCCTCCCTTTTCTCTGAATGATTTTCATTGAAGGCTCTCTCGAGATCCACTGATCTGCCCAAATCCTGACCTTTTCCCTGTTACCTATTCTCCAAATCATACCTTTCTTCAGAAGATCAAGGCCGTGCTCAATTCCCCGCCACGAGGAGGAAGCATTGCCAGTAAACAGTGTCTACCAGACAACCATTAGGATAGTTACGCGCACGGAGAACCTGCGCACATAAACTGTCAGGAAATTGAATTGGCCTCCATGCTTGCCTCGCCAAGAAAGCTTGGTTAAACAGACCAAGGTGCACTGGCTAACCAATGCCACCATGGTTTTTTGGCAAAATTAGTTTGTCCCAAGCGAGCCAGTGGCCAGTGCACCTTCCCATGCCCATCTTCTGCACCCCACCAAAAGTTACGTACCATCTGAATGAGATCATCACATAGAGAAGCTGGCAACTTGAACACGCTCATGACATAAGTAGGCAAGGCCTGTGCCACTGATTTAATTACTACTTCCTTCCCTCCAGCAGATTGCATCTTCTCTCCGCAGTCAATCAGCCGTTTTACTCAGTTTAGCTTGCAACGGCTGCAACTTTCCACTATTCATACGGCACTCCGGTGTTGGCAGCCCCAAATATTTGGCATCAAAAGCTTCCTGCACCTCATGAACACTTCTCTCACCCCTGCCTGTACCTCTTCTAGACATTGTGGCCCAAACAAGATCGAGCACTTGGAAAGTTGGAAGGATTAATAAGTTGTCCTGTGCCCCGAGCAAAAGACTGTAGAACTTGTCTTATGAGAAATTTTACGGTGTATTATACTGATAGTATATAGTGAACAGTAGAAATCGGATCGAGTCATTAATTTATTAAAGGTATTTCTACTAATCTACTATCAATAAAGTATAAATATATATTAACTAATATGATCCATTGGATCGAAAAGAATGAACGGTCCCTACTGAATTTAGTGCACCGCAAAAGAGCTCTGTCTTATACGTGCAGCTTGATCCACCTTTGCTTGAAAAAACAAGCTATCATCTGCATAGAGGAGATGAGGTAAACCCGGAGCGCTTCAAGCAACTTTGACAGGGACAATAGTATGAGAATTCACTTCGGACTTCAGGAGAGCCAAAAGACCATCAACCACAAATAAAAACAGAAACGGTGAGAGAGCGTCGTCACCTTAGCGCAAACCGCGAGAAGGCTTGAAAGATTCGAACAATGTTCCATTAAAATTGACTGAATATTGGATTTCAGTCAGACAAATCATCACCCATTTAATCCACTGATCTGATAAACCCAACTTCAGTAGTGCACCTTCCAAGTATCCCCAGATACATTAACCTAGATATATACAGCACACCCTCCCCCGAATTCAAGAACCAGTGCGAGTCAGCATACGGAAGGGACCAGAATCATGTGCAGTTATAGCACAACACACAATCTTAGCAAGGAATCTTATGAAAACAGCGAAAATTTGAATACCTACCGTATATTCTGCGCATAATGTACACTTCACTACAATGTACGCAAGGTTGATCCATTTCCATTGCATCTTATGACAAAAACAACTTGACAAACTTATTACTTGTACCACAGAAGGAGGAAATTGCGACGTTTCCTACTGGATAAACAGTTATTTAAAAAAAAACATAAACAGTAAATCAGTAATGAAGCATCAGAATTGAAAGGGGAAACGAGAATACAATAATTCCATGTATCTGTAACTAACGTCACTGTATAGGAAATAAATAACATATACATCCACTCCGGCTGATAAAAGAAACAATGTTCATCTGATGCCATCGACAACCTTCGTTGTTGCAATTCAACCAGGAAGTCATAGCCCATTCCTTCCTGAAAGAAACAAGAATATATAGCATAAGAAACAAAATTAACCCAGGTTTTTTAACACGATTTGATGAACTGAACTTTAGTGTAATTTCAAGTAGCAAAAACATCATGTAGAATTCACCAATATTTACATCGATCAAGTTGGTGAACTAAACCATGCAGCAGTTGCAGAACTCGGCCAGTAACCGAGCAGAAACCAATCAATTTCATCAAGGAACTGGACAAAAATCTGCGGATTTCTGATTTTTCATGGTGAACTGTTGTGATACTCCAAATATGGGTTAAACTGCCTTACACTCTTACTTTCTTGGAAAATTATTGAGACTCTGTAAATATGGATTAAACTATCTGGCTGAACCTGACTAATTCAAATTGATAACTACACACACATTTTAATTCAGCCCTAGCTTACCCATAACTTAGTGGAATAGCAAACTACCACCTCTGGAAGGGAAATGGAGCCGCTGAATGACAGAAAGTTCTTATTTGAACTGTCTGTTTTTTGTAGGAGGAACAAAAGAAGTACGCAAAACTACAGATGGTAGAAACTAGTGCTGGGAAAAGAATACAACAAATAAGCACACCATCACAGGATAGGCCCTTCTGTGAATGCTGTATTGCTGGTGTAATTAGGGTATTAAAGCGAAACTTTTCCAATCAAACAGATTCATATCTGCACTTACCACATTAACGATTCAGTTCAAGTAAGGAATTGAACTGTGCAGCACTTTAAAGTTTGTAGGTCCAATTAACTTAATATGAATCTATGTGCAAACAGTACTAGTCTCATAATCAGTGGCTAGCACACACATTTACAACAATTAATATCACATCCATACTTTTTATTACACATGATAATGGTAATTTATACAATACGGTCTTACAAAACAGAGTGAAATGCAGCGAAAAGAAGCAAAAGTCTTGTAGTGTGGCCATCCAACCCTCAGGCAACTGATAAGATATAATCCCTAGAAAAGCTCATCGTCAACATCCCCGCATCATGCGTCAAAATAAGTTTCATCGGGCTAATCTGATATTTCACCTAAAAACAACAAATAAGCAAAGTTGATTACTTTCGTACTCAGCAAGACTTAAGGTGGTATTTGCAAATGTAGAAATGCAGGCCATGTCAAAGGAGGCTTCTACGGTTAATTTCCATAAAGCGAATTTAATTTGTAAAACAAGTAGTAATTTGCAAAACGGAATTTGTGAAAGCAAGTTTAACTGATATGAAAATAACAAGTATGTAGAGCATAAAGCAACAACTCACAATTCTCCATGACATGAGCATCGAGACGTCCAATTCTTGTCAATACCATTCTTTGCCAACACGAGGCATAATAGATGAAACCAAGCCATTTTGAAAATAATAAAACAACTAACTAGCGCAGATGCACCAAGGTCCCTTGACCACGGGAACGGCTAATTGATTAGATTTACACTCTGTAAAGGTGTACAACTTTACTCACAAGTCATAACCTTTTCTTTTTGCCGTATTTTCACGCACCTTTGGCGTTGTGGTCAAAATGTTCATGATGAAAACCTTTACATTACTTAGGTTAACTTTGCACTAGTCCGGTGTCAATAGACCCTCGCTATAGTGGTAGAAATACAGACCCAAGACATAATATCATTTGCACAATAACCCAAACAGTATAACCCTGCCTACACAGTTTCTCCCCGTAGCAAGGCATACACCGTATCAGTAAACGTTATTCCCAACACCTCGGTGTGGGTGCCCCTCCGAGCAAGCTTATACCAGAATGCCCGTACTACTCTTGCCTTCCAATGTGCAAAGTTAAACTAGATAGCTTAATTGGTTTAAGGCTGTCCCATACCAACACTTGTGGTTGTACGGTAATTGTTGGATATAATGTGCACTACGTTCGGTCCTTAATCCGACACGGGCGACAATATCTCCCCTACACTACATGCAACACCTACACTTCTGGCTATTGCCAGTAATCGCCCACGTCAAAACATAGTTTTATTTTGAGTTTTTAATCAAAATAACAGTAACCTTCATCATGTCTCAATATCTCAAAGTTTTATTTGATCAGTTTATCCAATTTGTTCATCCTAAATCTAAAGCATGGCTAGATATGATTATTAATCATCGTATATACCCAAATTGATATTATATATTTTCTAACCTTAATTCTAGGTTTATCAAGATTCACAAGTCAATATTTATTAAGGAAGATCCATGAGATAGAGTTATAACTACCAGTACCACAATATAGCAAATTTACTAAAAATACGCGCATGCATAAATTGATTTAGTAAAACAAAGAGAAAATTAAATATTAGGATCAATATGATCAAAAGGGGTGCTTGCCTTGCTTGATTGCTATTTACGACGAAGTCGTAGTCATAGCTGACGTTGTTGACGATGGAATCAATGATGTCGGGTTCTACACGTCGTTCAACGGAAGTGTAGCAAATAACAAACTTCAATAAGGGCAAAAAGAATACAAATAGAAAACCAAATAAAGACTTGCTATAGAAAACAGGTGTGATTTAGGGTTAGGGTTGTATGATTTCATGTACTCATGTTTTAGTTGATTATATATGTATATACATGTATATATACGTATATATTTATATCGCTAGCAGCTTTTAGGTTAAGCGATGATACGGTTCCTTCTTATAAATTATCCATTCTTGTTCTACGAATTCAAAGGCTAAAATTATTTGGATTAATAGAATTAAGATATTAGTCATTATATAATATGTTATGTATGAATAGTACTTAACTCCAATGTTTTTGCATCAGAAGTAATTTGTATATATTAGGACTGATAAGTTTAGATTACTGGTTGTATATCTATGATTTTAAGAAGGTTCTAGTAATACAAACATCTTAATTATTGATTTCTTATTTATTAAGTTTGTTTATTCATATTACGGATTTTAGTGTTTATAATACTTATGGTTATATTTTTAACAGGATTTAGATGCAAAGCATGTTGTAATGAGATTATTTCTTCAGAATAGGATAGTCTTACCTTAGGGAGCATTTCTAGGCTGCTTCTATTATTATTAGTATTTTTTGAGATGTTTTATTCATTGCTGTAATAGCATATATAGTCTTAAAGTTTACGTTATAAATGGTTAGACTGTATTTTAGATTTGCGACTGCACTTTACATGATTATGCAAACCATTTTTCTAGCATTAGTAGGTTATGACCCCAGAAGTGTTTTAACACTGGTTTTGCTTCATTTTGC
The DNA here is from genome assembly GCA_036346275.1 of Otatea glauca. Classification (NCBI taxonomy): domain Eukaryota; kingdom Viridiplantae; phylum Streptophyta; class Magnoliopsida; order Poales; family Poaceae; genus Otatea; species Otatea glauca. The sequence continues at coordinate 34,374,789 of CM070720.1, forward strand.
TTTTAGCCGCGATAGTTTATGTGCACATGAAGAATGAAGTCTTTTATGAATTTAATCCAAATTAGATCTTTTTGCCGACTAATATGATCTTTGACCTGAGGAATATTTTGAGATTAGCCCCACATGATCTAATATTTAATTATGTCATTTATTTGCTTATACTTGAATCCTTAAGTGTGTGTGCGTAAATATATATATCTAATATATGAAAGTATGTTTAAAGAAAAATCATTTACAAACTTGACAACTATGAAATTTTTTATATAAACAGAGATATTATGGTCCTAATGATGCACAAGAATGAAAAGGAACGCGGTATGCTACGCTAACACAAAAAAAATCTATCGCATAACCAGAAAGCTACTCGTAAGAAGGGGATCATAGATTAGATTATCACTAGACGCGCAGTTGCGGAATCCTTCGCGCGTCGATGTAGTGGATCATCCTCGCCTCACCGTGGATTGTTCTCCCACGCCGCAGTCGCAGCAGCGTCACCGCAGTAGTCCACACGTCCGGGGCTAGAACGTCGTGCGTCAGTGTGCAAGCACCTGGTCGCTCGACAGGGGCAGCGAGAGGATGAGGCTAGGGTTTCGGGTGAAACACTTCTAAACCGTAGAAAAGCACACGCTGCGCCCAACCTCCTCCACTCCTTATATAGCCACGAGATGAAACCCTAAACCAGGGCCCATCAGAGTGTTAAGCCCACGAGGTCCATTAATTACGGATCCAATCCAAATTAATGCATCCCAGCCCATTAAGTGTGTGACCCTGCAGGTTCACGTACGCTTGGACATGGATTCGGAGAACTCCTTTTCAATCCAATAGTTGGTAGCGGCTCCTTGCAAAGCATGCCAACTCCCAAACATACTATGATCAAATCGGACAGAACCTATCAAAAGTACTCATGTAATAATCTCTTTGTCAAGTATATGAAGATTGAACTCAAGGCGAGAAGCATGTCATCCTTTGATGATTCAATCTATCTCTCGTATCCGTGATACATTAATAAGTTGTGATTGACTCCTAAATCACGGCATGGCCATGCACTTCTTTAATCATATCACACGAGTGGCCTTATCATATATCTCCGTTTCATTGGAGTGGCAAATTCCATCTTGATTGCTCACTTCCCTCTGCATGTTTTATAGTAAACATGAAAGCTACCTTTATAACTATCCGGTTAGGAAGTAGTGTTTGATAGTCCCAAGGAAAACTATTACACATGTAGGGAATATGACAATCTCAGGTCTAAGGATCATACATCTACTATGTATGAGATACACTGATGACACATAAGAATGTATCATTCTCGTAGTGTCCCATTGCCGGTCTATCTAACCCATGTTCTTCAACATGCGTCCACAATGTATAGATGATATCTCCATATCCCATGATCTATGAAGCATGATCATCGATCACTACATGTGTTGATCTATTCATCGTTATCCTATACGATGATATCCGATCAGAGATATTTATCGAATTACATTAAGAAGTAAAGAGCTTCATAAGCAATTCACATACTTGTTGATCAATACAATGATATACATTCATTGGACCAATAATCATATTATTATTCATAAACATAGTCATGTTATAATAATCTAAATGATTGCCTCAAGGGCATAACACTAACAAAGAATTGGTTTTACCACTTTTTGAATTTATTTGCACTAGTTGCAACCATTTTAATTTCTATATATTAAAAAACAATCAATTTTCAAATATAAATCAAACTAGACTCAATTTCTAAATATTTTTTCATATATAGGTAGATTACTAACTTTTAAACTCATAGAAACTGTTTTGACATGATTTGAATCCTTTTTGCAAAAGATATTGAATAATCAATACATTAGAAACAACTTACTTTAGAAAATGATTTAAATCAAGTCAAAATCTAAATATTTTTTCATATTTGGGTTCCTGAGGACTTAAGGTTTCTAACAAAATTGGTTTCATCCAAATAGGAGCTTATTTGCAAAAAATTTGTACATTACATATTTCAAATACTTTCTTTAAATTCAAATTTAAACAGAGTTCATTTTCAAAATCTTTTTTGCATATTCAGAATCTACATGATTTTATATGAATATATAAATTTGTTTCACTTTATTTGGATTTGAAATGCAAAAGTTATTTGCTAAGGAATATTCTAGGGTTTGTAAAAATACCGTGAAAAATAAGAATTGCCATTTCTGAAAAGTGCGTTTTCGAACTTGGAAGGCGGGTTTCTATTTCTGGTAAGTTTTCAAAGTAATCGACTGATTGGTAGGGACTCGGCTTGGTTTCCCGTGGTTGACCATGTGGGGCCAATTGGCAATGGCACGGCACAGCTCGGAAGCTGATCGGCCGGGCCCGCATGGCAGCCAGAGAAAACAGAGAGGGCGGCGCCGTGCGCACCGCCGGCGAGGGGAGGCCGGAGGCGGTGAATCGGCAGCACAATTGGCTTCAGCAGACCCGTGCGCACTTGGCGGCGAATCAATTACCATTTTACCATTTCAATAGAATAACTCTCTTTTAAAAGCAAAAACTCAAGAAAAACCAATAATGTTAGAAAACTCAGGAAATGAAAATTCAAATTAAGATCACATTTCAAATTCATTTTTATAGTTTTTTGTTTTGGAAGAAACGGTTTTAATATTGAAATCTTTCTTTTCTTAAGATTAAAATGCAAGAAAATGAGGAAAATGATATTGTTTTAAATCAAAGTCTTGATTCCAATTAAAAATTTTATCCAATTTTATTTTAAAATTTTATTTTTCACTATTTTTAAATTTTTTGGGATGTTACTAACTGATTATAGCTGTGACAGTATCTGTCAGCTTTTTCTCACTCTTTTTGTAAAGCTCGTTTCCACACAATATATTGAGGGACTGAGGAAGGTCGGGATTTGCTGCTGTCCCAAAGCAAACGATGACTTTGACCCGGGAAAGACTCATAACAACAGTGGTGGCAGGGAAGAAATTTAAGACTGTACCGCCAAAACCACCTGTAACCGGTTTCCTTAGTGGGGGGTCCCGATAATTTTTGGAACTGGTCAAATATTTCTTTTTTATTTGAAAGCTAATAATAGAAGAGGTGACACGTCTGAATCTGTTCGGCGGCCACGCTAAGATACGACTAAAGCATGAATCAACAGTCGATAACCGGAGCATGCCAAGGCACGAAACAATGGCTAGAGTTTGGTTGACGCTAATCCCGCCCAAGATGAGACATCGATTGGATTAGAATGATTGAAAATTAGGGAGATGCCAAATATATCCGACAACTGAATTAACCAAGAAACAAAGAGCAACAACTTTTGAGGCGTGAATGGTCTTCGCTCTGGAGCAATCTCGTGTGATAACATGTTATGTATTAAGGCCGTTGTTGAGCAATCAAGATCGCATAAACACGAGATCATAGTTTTCACGGCGGTCCGGCTAGGCGCGGCGAGCCCAGATCACCAGGACGCCTAGGTGGTGATTAGACGATAAAAATAACAAGGGAGAGCAGCAGCAGACGAGGGAGAGGGAGAGTAGCCCATCCACCCCATCCTCCCTTGACCTGGATCCCCATATAAGAGAAATAAAAAGAAAAGCCAAAGGTATAGATGGACCAGATCAGCCCATTCAGCCCATCAACGTCCCTTGGAGAGAAGAACTAAGTGCAGTCAGATCAACCCCTTAGTGCAGCCACCGTCCCCTTCGCGCTCCCCTCCGCGCCTCACTCCCCTCCCCGGTCCCCTCCTCGCTCCCTGGAAGAGGTTGCAACGCCCCCAGAAGCTCCTCTCGCTTAGGCACTCCGGCGCAATCGCCGTGCCTCGCTCCTCTCCACAACCTACTCTCCAATTGGTGCCCTTGGAAGCTCCTCCCGCTCATGCTCGCCCCTAAAAGAGGTCGCGGTGACCCAGAAGCTCCTCCCACTCCCTCTAGTCGAGGCGAGCTGTCATGGCGTCCCCCTCTGGCCACCACCATAGCGACGTCGTGACAACTATGCACGAGATCAAAATAGAGACACAAGATATAGATCCATGACTCTCTCGTCTTTATTAATATGTTCTGGTGTGTGTACAAAATGTCTTTATGCCCCCTACTTATATATAAAAGATGAGGGAATTTTCTTTTACGAGAGAAGAAATCTAGATCATAGAGTAATTTATTGGAACTCTGAATCCTACTTAGGAAACTTGTAAGAGTCCATTTAGAAAAGTACTGCGTGTGTGTATGTGTGTATAGAAATGGCGTCATGCCTTCAAATGCGCGAATTCAAGCCAAATTCGGGTATATTTTTTTTGAAAATTTTAGTTTTAAGGTATATACCCATATATAGCAATTCAGATGAAACACGTACCTTTGAAAAAATATGCTCGAATTCAAAGATTTTGAACGAATTTAGATCATATGCTTTGCTGATTTATATATAAAGTCAGCACATAACTATAATCAAACTATCATAAAAAAGAATTTTTTAGTTTGAATTTTTATTTAAACTTATTTGGACAAGTTAGTAAACTGGTTACTCAACATCCTAAGAATTTCAAAAAAATTCACATGCAATATATATAAAAAATACCGTTTTGAATCAGGGTGCCCAGACATCATTATGACCTAGGTAATTATACTAATATATATATACATATATATACATATGTATATCACGATGAAATGGGGCACCATAAGGCCTGGGCACCATAATTTTAAATGCATGAATTCAAACCAAATTCGGGTATATTTTTTGAAACTTTCAGTTTTAGGGTAAACACCTATCTATGATAATTTAAATGAAACACGTACCTTTGAAAAATATATACTCGAATTCAAATATTTGAACGAATTTAGATCACATGCTTTGCTGATTTATATATAAAATTAGCACATACCTACAATCAAACTATCATAAACAAAATTCTAGTTTGAATTTTAGTTCAAATTTGTTTGAACTAGTTAGTAAACTAGTTAAACTCAATATCCAAAAAATTTCAAAAACTTTTGAATGCAAATACATAGAGGAAATACCTATTTTAGATCATAGTGCCTGAGCACCATGGTGCCTGAGGTAATTGTTATATATATATAGCCTCTTTTCTACTCCTAAGGGTAATTACTCCATATGTCGTATCTCGCAATGTCTCGCGAAACGAAGGGTATGTACGTGTAATATACAAGTATATAAGACTATCTAGGTGGTATGTACTTTTTTTCATAGGTGATATGCATATTTTTTTAGATATACTCTGTATATGACGGTATTTGCAAAATGCACTAAAAATTATAAAGTATCTTATAATTAGTGTATGAGTATACCTAAAGTGATAAATTAGTATTTTAAATTCGTTTAAGTGGTATTTCAGATGTAGGAATAACTACTCTAGGAGTAGAACGTATGTATATATATATATATCAACAATTTACACAACAGGATTTTAAAAAAGCTCGAATTGGGACATTTCACGTGCCCCACAGCCCCAGCGGTCCGGCTCACATGCACGGCCGTGCCTGCCGCGAGCGAGCCGACGCGCGGTGCGGGCCGTGGTCGGACGGCGAGGCCGCATCTGCGTGCGCTCGCGGTTGGGAGAGAAAAAGACGGGAAAGGCTGCGCCGGCACAGCTCCGAAAGGCGTGTCGATGCACGAAGAAGATGAGATGGGCGGGGACAGACGAGAAGGCCTTTTTCAGCTACTTTTATCGATCCTGTCAGCTACTGCCTTTTATATCGCCAGCAGCAGCAGGTGCAGGTACAGGTTGTACACCCAAATTTATTCCCCCATCCTTTTCGCTTCATTTTTTTAAGTAGCTGTAGTATATATTTTTTTTCCATCGTTGCTTCAGGTTTGCTGCATCAGATATTCAATGTGTAGGTAGGGCTATCTATACAGTATATTTGGTAAATACATTCGGTAAATATGTTTTATTTAAATATGGCAATTAAATTGCGATATCAAATATATCAAACAGAACTTCCGCATCGGTAAATATCTAATACACACATTTGACCATTAATTTATCTAATTATACATTAGTAAAAAAATATCACACATATTTGACTATTATTTTACCTAATTATATGTGTATTTTTATTTCGGTATTTCATACTATTTCGGTTTACTCACAGTTTTTATCAAAAAACCGTCTCTCAAAAATCAGATTTTTTTCCATATTGCACCGAATACCATGAAGATTGACTGGTTTGGTTCGGTTTTTCTCCCATAGTTTTTTTCAATTTGGTAAAACCGTGCACAACACTACGTGCAGGAGTGCATTCTGAATGGTGCGCTGTTCAATTGGGGGTATGTTCAAATGGGGTATCTATACTCCTTTATAATGCACCTAAGCAAATTTCTCTATGTCCACCCGAAATAATGCACCTCCCTAGAGATGACCCAAAGTTCCCGCACCAAAGAAAACGCACTCAAATCGCAATCTTCAAAATGAACGTCTCGGATCTTTCCTCAGTTTTACTCACCCACATCCGATGGCCATTATTCAGTGTGTCTAATCATCCTCGAATTAAGGAAATGAAGTCCCTAATTAAATCCCTATGCTGTATCTTCAGAATATTCAGAAGCGGCCCGAACGCTGGCGGCGACCCAGATGGAAACCAATTCGGCCTTAACGCGCGCGGCGTCCCGGATGGAAAGCAATTCGGCCCGTGCCCCCTCCCTTCCATCGATTCCATCTCCACGCGTACGCCTCCGTCATTTTTCCATCGCCCGAAGCCCCCCTTGCGAGCTCCATTTCCGTCGCTCAGTCGCCTCCGGATCCGTCTCGGCTCCACCTCTGCGTGCGCTTTCAGACGGCCGGCCACCTCCGATCCGGTTCCAAAGACTTCACACCAACCGGGCCACCCCCCACCCCGCGAGCTCCCGGATTTCCCTCGCGCATCCCGGTCTTCTCCCGATCCAGATTACATTCCGTTTGATCCGGATTGGATTGATTGACGCGCTTACAAAGGAAGTAAATCTCCGATTCATCAATATTAGTGTCTTCTGTACTCTGTATTTGATTGATTGATGCTCTTCGTAAGGAAGGAAATCTCCGATTCGTCAAGATGAGTTTGTTCTCCAGTCTTTTCCTTTTATTATCGGTCTCTTCCCGTTGGTACATAATCCATCTGTTTCGGTGTTCTTCCTTTTCTTGGTGCTTATCATGGGATCGAATTCGTAGCGGCCGCAGTGGAGTGCCCTAGAGTCGGTTTCTTCATTCCGTGCGTGGAGAAGAGGAAATCAAAAGCACACCACATTTGCATCCCCTTTATAAGCTTTAGCCGTATTTATCATTTTAACCTTTTGAAGAGTTATCTTTTTGTTCTTCTCATTATTTCGTGTTGTAAACACTTGACATTTTGAACAAATTGTTATGTCAATCCTCAAGCGACTACCAAGAGTAGACAAGTAGAGAGCGACTTAAATTTGCTTGCCAATCTCCTCTCTGGAAAAACCAAACTTTTCTAGCGAAGTTGACTGCTGCATGTCTTGTGAAATTTTGGAGAACTTTCGTGTCTCATGTGCATGTAAGTTCCCGAAATAACTAATCATGTTGTTCACTCTCTAATTTTTTTTCAGGTGGTAACCCCAATTGCACCTTTGAGTCAGCAGGTTTGTCCCGAAATCCCATTTGGTGTGTTGTTTCAATTATCGTGAGATCTCATTATGTGTGGCTTCAAGATCTTGCAACTCTCTTCGTTTATCTCTGACCTTATTTCCAGTTTCATTTTAGTTTCCCAATGTAGGAAAAAGGATTTGAGTTACTTGTGTATTGTGTCTCTGTGCTTTAATTGCTTCCAATTTGTGTTTGGTTTATTTGACCTCATCAATGGTACTGGCCAACTTCTCAATGGTACTGGCCTGTTGTATGAAAGTTGGTCAGTGTCTGATCCTTCAAAATTGTGCTACATGTGTGAAACACATTAGATATTGAGGATTGCTGCATAGGCCTTCATTTTTGTGTGACATTAGGATAACCACCATGCTAAAATCTCAACACTTTCACTTCTTGATAAACATGAGGGAATTAAACTATGATTTCGCATAACATGATGCTTTCTTAAGTATGTGTTATTGAATTAAACTATGATTTCGCATAACATGATGGAATTAAACATGATGCTTTCTTAAGTATGTGTTATTGAATTAAACTATCATTTCGCCTAACATCAACCCGCTTTTGGTGTTGGAAGGCAACACTTGGAATCATAGGGTCATTCCCAAAGTAAGGGTAAAGAAACATAGTGAAATGCTTAGAACACAAAGGAAGTCATGAAAATAAAGTTTTTTAATCAAAAACAATATTATTGAGGTTTGAGATAAATTGATGAATGAAGACATCTTTTTTTCTATTTTAAATGTTGAGAGGTCAAATTACTAAAAGATGCGCATGGACTATGACGAATAATTTTTAAACCGACATAGACAAAATGAGAAAGATAAGTCTTGAGAACATATTTAGAAAAAGACGAATCTAATTAGGCATACATTTGAGAGCGAAGTGCTGAGATGTTTTGACACAAAAGGTTTAGCCCGCACTAAACCATTCTCTTGGGTATCTAGAAGACAATCCCACTCCATGTCCAGTTCATCCACATTAGTTGCAGCTAGAATGATCGCATTTTTGCATTTGATCTGCATAGGAAATCAGTTATCTATAAGGAAAATTAGAAAAAAGAGTATTTACTAGCATATTTTCAAAAATTACGCAAAGTGAGCAACTGAGCACACTTCACAACTATTGTTAAACATTTTCTTATCACTTCCAAATTGGACACCATAGTTTATGTTAAGGAATACTCATTAAACTTTTGAGGTAAAGAGGAATATTTTTTCTAGAGAAAATTCCCTTTTTACCACTGAGTTTGAACATCATTTTCTTTTTGCCACTTTGAATATCATTTTCGCCACTGGGTTCTCACTGAAATGTGTGCTCAATCTTCAAACAAAATAACAAAACAGCCCACCATGTATTTACAAGCACAACTAGCAGTCAACTGGCAAAAGAACCGATTCTGGAATGCTTCAGCAATAAAAGTCAAAATTCTGTGATTCAAACTTGCACCTTAGTGCTTATGCTGGGCCACCTTGCTTCAGACATGTTTCTAGCTTCCTCCCCAGTCATCTCCTGCCTTCGTCCAGTAGCTGCTATAGGTTTTCATCAACTTCACAAGTTTGTGAACCTTTCCATCACTGTCTCTGCTGCAGCTAACTTTGATCATATTAAGGTGCTCTGACGGAAGAAATTGTTCCAACAGCAGATAACAATATCTTTGTTCAATCAATAACACACGATAGCTTCGGAAAGATATTAGCCATCATTAGAGTGCATATAAATCACAAAGTCCAAGATAGATCTTCTCTAGGATTGGCGCATGCTGGAGAAAGCGAATTAGTGCATGAACTTCACCGCCACAACTCAACTATCGAGAACCAGCCTAAAACTTGTGAATGTAGGGCACGATTGCATATCACGCTTGAAAATAGTCTCGGTAAGGTAAGAAAAGACATCCAATGTAACTTTGAAGCCAAATTAAGAGATCAAGGATGGTATATAGTGCACTTATTATCACATTATATGTTGTCTTATCGACACGAAACACGCTTATCTTGACACATTTTCAAATCCAGAGAAACCGATTTGAATCTCTAAGTCTTTCCAGATTTTCCAGAATCGCTTGACATTAGAAGTTCCAAAACCATAACATTGCAATACTACACCTAATCACACAAACTAACCATCAAGGATGTCCTCCTTGGGAACATATTTAGAAAAAGACGAATCTAATTAGGCAAGTTTATTTTTTACCAGTTCTTTAAAATAATATGATGAGACAGTGTGTTTGTGAATGAATAGTGTATGCCAAGTTTCTTTTTTACCGGTTCTTTAGAATAATATGTTTAGACAGTGTGTTTGTGAATGAATTTTGCCTGCAAAGCAGGCAAAATTAGTATCAAGTGTAAAGAGTTACTACTCCTATTAGCCGAGTCAATGAATTGGTGATGCTTGCGTAAGTTGATCAGACTCTATGATGAATCATGATGATTATGTTATAATAACATGGCTTGCCATGGAAATTGAATCAGAGAAAACATAGTTGATTACACATAATAGGGAGAGAGACCAAGTAAATCAGTATCAACAATAGAAGTAGTAATTCTCACGATATTCTATATTTCCGTAAAATAACAAAAGTGTTGTATAAGCGCCATATACAATGCATGTTTCTTTTCAAAATTCCATCTCTATGCAAACATCTAATAGCAAAAGTAAATCTGAAGAAACATCTAACATGCATATTGTTAATTGTAGTACTGGTGCTGTTTCTTGAACTAACCAATGCAGAAACAAAATTATTTGCTTTGGATTTATTTAAGCTTCTTTGTTTTCCGAAACAAAGTTTATTTCGTTTATCTAATCGAAATTCATATTAGATCCAAAACACTTTTCTCGCCAACATTTTTCTTTCTTGGGAACGTTAGTGTGGTTGCTAGGCAGGCACATGATCTCCTCAATACTGCCGCAGATGTCTCCAAGCCTCCTTAGACCATCGGAGATTGTCTCGATTACTTTTATCATGTTTGGATTGCTTTTAGGAAATATTTTGTTTTTGATCATTGCATATATAGAAACTTACTCAATTGTATTGTTGTTCTTTTATGTGTGCAGTACTACAGAAATCTTATTGTTACAAGTAGCCATTTCTGGATTGCTTCAAGGTAATTTTTTTATCATGTCTGGATTGCTTTTAGGAAATATTTTATTTTTGATCATTGCATATATAGAAACTCAATTGTATTGTTGTTTTTTTTATTGTCAGTACTACATTGTTGGATCAAAAACAAAATATTTGGGTTTTGTGTCAACAGCAAACAAAAAGAAATATTCCAATTCCAAATAAAGTTAGCTGTATTTTCTGATTTTGGATTATTCGCGAGGAGGTATTAGTGTAGGAGAAGCCAACTCCAACCGGAGAATCCAAGAACAGCAAATTTGCCTCTAATGAAATTTAGACCAAGAAAACCCAAAATGAGTAACAGCCAATTTTTGAAACTACATGGAACCTCACCTTAACTAATTTGTGAAAGAACCATAAACATATTTATTGAAGACCTACAAAACAAATAAGCATGTAATAACAAAAAAAGCATCTAAGAATGGTAAATCAATGAAGCATGAAGATGCAAATATTGTATTGATTTTATTAGTTCAACTTCTACTGGTAGCGGAAGCGTTACTGATGTGACTTCTGGATGTAACACACCATACAAGTATTAGAAGAACAAGAATGAAACCACACCTTTATTGCATGCAAATTTGTTGAACTCCAAACCTGTTCCATTTCCATTGACCATGAGAGGCCCCAAGACAAGCTGCTCCATAGCCCACTGAGGAGCAACTGGGGCCTAAATGATGGTTCATTCAAACAACAAGACACACTACGTAGTATACAAAGCAAGCATGAAATAGTTATCTTGGAAAAATACGACTTCTAGAAGGAGAACATCGAACTTGTTCACTAGAAAAGACCATAAGTGAAGAAGAAAAAACAATCTATATGGCCATCGCTTACGAGAAGTATACCACCAAACAAAGCTAACAAATAACAAGAACTACTTATTTGCTTACTGCCCTGTGATGAAATTTTGAAATGATACAGACTGATCTGTGATGAAAACCCATTTAAGCAATAAAATAGATGACTAAATATAATTACAGGGTCCACAACAAGCCTAACAGGCCTTAACTTAGGTCACAAGAGAAACTTTTAAATAAACCTCTAATTCATAAGACATATATCCTAAAATAAGAGATCACCACAGAAGACAGATATCCTAAAATAATCTCAAATGGGTGGTCAAAATGAAAAGAAAAAAAAAGGGAAACTCAGACGCATGCAAAATGCCTCCTATTACTAAAATGGTAAGATCCTGGAAGAAATGATGAAATCTATAATTTTTGTGCTGCAAAATTCTCAGATTCTGGATTACACTCTCAATCTTGTAATTTCCCAATATATGATGTTCTGGTAATAGCATTTCTAATATGGTAAGACCAAAACATGTGCAGCTAGGAAGTAGTTCTTTATATTTGTATATGATAAACCAGACTTATTGTTCAATACAATACCTGGGGGCCAAGGTAGCCATCAACAATCCCGGGAATTCCTAACTAAAGAACGTCCAAACGCTGAAGCGGAGGTGCTATACCTCCATCCGTTCGCGAGGTCGCGAGGCTTTTACGTCTGCATGACGGCGGTCGCGACGCCAAGATACATACATACGCAGCGCGCGCGGCGGCGGCAACCGCAACGTCGGCGTACATACATACGCACGCGTGCGGCGACGGCGACAGGCGACGTCGGCTCTTTCATGCGTGGACAAAGGTACATACAGAACTGTCTAAATCCAACTTGACCTCATGTGCTTGCTAGCTCATGAACGATGATTGATATGTGCCAATCATAAGGGATGCATACATCCTCACGAGCCAAGTCCTTCGATTTGTCAAAGAAACAATATCGTAATCCTCGAATCTGTTATTAAAATTGAAGTCATGGCAATGGCTTGCGAGCTTTACTCCTCTCAAGCGAAACACGAGGTCTCCTCTTTACATGCTCTGCAAAGTTATCATATTATTATATATTCATGCATCGTAAAGGGTCACTAGGAATTCACGAACCTTCCTAATACTGATTTGGCTCTCTAAATTATTTTGTTCTCCTACATCTGCATAGCCGTAAGGACAATTTTAAAGCCTTTCAAGTGTTAAACTGCATAGTTTTCTTTTCTTAAGCAGGTGTACTGATCGTCGTAGCGTTAGCACGGGCACTATACTAGTAGTGGTGGTGTGTTTATGAAAGGTTGGAAGCGATTTTTTTTTTCACCACTAGAAATGCTAAACTTTAGTGTGAAACACTGCACAGGAATAAGAAAAATATAGAAATTGAATAATAATACTGGTGTAATCGTACAAGAATATAAAGCTGAAGAATGATTTTTTAGATAACTAAGGAGTGATTTTTAGGTAATGAGAAATGATTTCAAAAAGATGTTTAAGAGCTTCACATGATTTTTTTAGGAATTTGAAAAGAGAGGATATAGAAAATTACCTTGGTACCATCACAAAGATGTAATTTATATTTCTGACAATAATTTCACATTTGGATGATGGTCAGAAACAGGAAATACCAGGTGTATAAAAACTGTAATTTTGTGAACGCTTGGGTGATCTTTCGTGGGTTGATTGGAATAGTGTTACTGTGTAAAAGGCACCCTTAATTACTGCTCCCTCAGTCAAAACTACGTATCATTTTGAACATCCACCCCAAAACACAACTTTTGACCACTAATTTCTAACATAGTATATTTATAAAACCCAATAAAATTATAATACTATGAAAATATTTTTCTAGATAAATCTACACATATGCTTTCCATCCAGCCAATATAAATATTTAGAAAGATATTGATAGCTAAAGTTTCAAAATTTTGAATGCACATATCCCAATTTAAATATTTTGTTTTGAAAACTTTCTATTCAACTAAAAACTTTCGATTCATAAACTTTCGGTTCAACCCAAAACTTTCGATTCAACTGAAAAACTTTTAGTCTAAAAAAATTTATTAAAAAAATATTCAGCCCAAATTTTTTTTTCAAAAAAAGTTAAAAATACTTCCTATTTAAAACTTGGAGAGAATTTTGAAAATAAGAGCCTTTTCAAGTTTGAAGAGAAAAAGATAAAGAAAAGAAGATAAGCTAAAGGCAAGTACAATAGCAAAGCCCACTGCTAGTTAATATTAAGTTAAAAGCTAGCTTGTACAATAACTATCTCTAAAGGTTGTCTTTAAATATTATGTAATAACTATCTTTTCTCTCTTGTACATAAATAATTTACCTATATTTTTATGCAAAATTAGTTACTAAATAAGAATCAACTCTTTTCTCACTCTTCCGATATAGAATAAAAGTAAGCTAAAATGACCTTGTTACATGTGCCGTAAGCGTAAGATTTACGGTAGTAGATGTTAGGGGAAAATGAACGTGGGAGGAAGAACATCCAACTTTGGCACCCTTTCACACCTCTCAATAAATAAATAAACAAATGGTTCCTCCACTAAATTCCCCCCGTTGGCTCTTCGGCTCCTCAAGAAAGGCAACTCGTCTCTCTCTCCCCCCTGTTCCCTTCCCCCAAAGCTCGTACCTTTCCCTTCTCCTCCTCCTCCTCCTCCGCTTTCCCAATTCCCCAATTTGGTGCGCTCTCTCCGCCCGATCGGTCGAATCTGTTCTAATTCGGTGTCGATTCCACGCGACCCTCGTGGAATCTGCGCATTTGTCCCCAGTTCCACCGCCTTCGCTTCTCTGGTTTGGTTCATCCGGCTTCTTGGTCTTTCCTTTAGTTCGATCCGGGTATTCTGCGCCGTTGCGGTTGGGTTCATTTCTGGTCTCGGTTACTGCGCCGATTTGTTCAAGGAAAACCCGTGCTTTGGTGCGTCCGAGCTGAATTTCGCTGATTTATGTGTTTCGTGAGCTGAAAAGGTCGTCCCTTTTTTTGTTTTCTTCAGGATTCGTCCTGATCTGTGTGTAGTTTCTTCTACTGGCTCGATTGCTTATTGGAATTTGGTCTTTCTCACGATTTGGTAGTGGGGGTAATTCTGTCCATTTCTAGTTTATTTGGTCCAAGAAAGCTCCAAATTTTCCTCCGTTTTTCCAATAAATTTTCTCCATTTGTTCTTGTCCAGATCTCATTTTCTTCCTTGGTTTTTGGGTCTACAGTCTACACCGATTCGATAAAAAAAATCATCGATTTCCCATTTCTCAGTTGAATATTTTTTTTGCAAGAACTCCATTTCTCGCTCTTTCTACGCCCAGTTCCCCCTGATCTGATTGTTCAAGCTTGGGATTCGCCTCAATTTGCTTGATTTGTTCATCCGTGTCGAATCCAATGGCGCAGGAAAGCTGTGACCTCAACAAGGATGAGGCCGAGATCTTGAAGCCCACGTCCTCACCTTCTTCTTCCCCAACCACATCCTCATCACCACCACCACCGCCACCAACCGTTCAAATACCAGAACCACCACCTCCACAAGCACAGCCACAACCACCACCAGCTCAATTCTTGTCCAAGCCCCTTGAAGGTGTTCTCATAGAGGCTTCCAGAAAGAGGAAGCCGGTCGAGGCCATCGCCTCTGCTGAAGCGGTGTTGGCAACGGTGGCCGTGGCAGCTGAGACGCTGTCCCCGGTGCTGTTTGTTAACCGGTGCAACGTGTGCCGTAAGAGGGTCGGTTTGACCGGGTTTCGCTGCCGGTGCGGGGAGCTCTTCTGTCCACGTCACCGGCATTCGGAGACCCATGACTGCTCGTTTGATTATAAAACTGCCGGCCGGGAGGAGATTGCCCGGGCAAACCCTGTGATCAGGGCTGCCAAGATCATTAAGATCTGAGGTATAACATTCTGTCAGTTGAATCATCTTACATCTGATCCATTAACACATCATTTAATTCTAGCTTGTTAATTTTACGTGTGGACTTCCCTGGTGGAATGCTTGCTAACTTGTTTAAGATGTAAAGTGCCATACTACAATATGCATCCGGTCGGTGCCTGATATCTCAGGCTTTGCTCCTAATTGCAATTGGTTGGTCTCATTCATGTATAACTGCATTGAAGATAGCAATATGTATGTAGCAGAGGATAGTTTTCTTTGTTTACAGTAATACCTGGTGGTGCCATGCTTGGTTTTTCTTGAATCAATGCTATAGTATTTCCAAATAATTTATTTTGCTTGTGATTACAACATTTTTCTTTATGTTGCAAATTGATGCTTTACTGATTTTTACTACACATGAAGATAAGTTGAGCTGTGAGCCTGGTGTCATGTCAATTAGCTTAGCTGTAAAACTTGTGAAAAGTTTTTCTGATCGGCATCTTGCTTTCACGAAATGTTCTGCTAGCTAGCCATATGGCTGCATCTACCAAGTAAAATGAAGTTTTATGCTCAAGTTTTTTGTTGCTGGTTGTTATTCCATCATTCACAAGCATCAGATCTATCTAAATCAAAATTACCTATTTGTTAGGAACTTTGTGGTCATTAAAAACATCTGTTACAATTTACTGTCAGGTTTTCTCCTAGATTGTTTACTTCTCTGCTTGCTCACAACCTTGTTGCTAGCTCAATGTTTTCATACCCTTGACACTGCATGCATATTTTTTCCCATGGACTTCTTTTAGATACTATGCAAGAAAGCTTGGTTCATTGACCTGAACTCTTGCAACTTTGTAGGCTATGTGATCTACGAACTGTATGGAAGACTAATCCTGGAGATGCTGCAAGTGAATCATGCTGTCATTCCAAGGGCAATCCAAAGGCATGATCACTGCATATTTGTGAAGTAATTCCCATACAACTGAGCTCTTACTAGCATGGAAGTCTGCATCGGACGTGAAATCTGTGGGTCGGTTGTTGTGGGAGAATGCTTCACTCTTGTTCTTCATCCGTTTTCGGGTCACTCCATAGCTTGCTCAAGCTACCGCTCACACGGATGATAGCATTTGTACTGTCCAGTCATAATTTTATTGGATCCTCCCAACAATTTATTGTAGTATAATGTAATCTTTCTTATGTCTTGTTCGGTTTTATTCAGCGCAATTGTGTTACTGAAAGCTTGTGTGATGTTTGGAGTTTCGGTGCATGGTGGAGCCAATGAGCTCCCATACAGTTGCTACCGAGTATAATATACCTGTCAGGCAAATAATTTTTTGCCATGACACAAGTTACGTGGTGTATCTATGCAAGAATGATATCTCAACTTTACAGCGTGAATGCTACCAGACTAGACTCTGTAAGGCGATCCAAATGACGCTTGCTAAAATTCAATGTGCGCTGCATGATTTGGAGCTTCTGGTTGTGAATGACAGCCGATGGTATAGATATATTTCGAACTTAGTAAAGTATATGACTGATCTGGATATTACATGTTTCATGAGTAACACCCTAGGAATTCAGTACAAACGAGCAGGGGAGTTAAAAAAAAGTGAGAATAGCATAAAACTCCATTTTATACCACCTGGTAGTGGTGCATGCATTCAAGTCCAGTGCTCAATTACACGAGAGAATTCATAACACAATTATATGGCACTTGTGGCTACGAACTGGAGCCTAATATCGTAGGCGCCAAACAAAACAAGAACAGATTACAAAATGACATTACAGCTAGCTGCATCAATATGATGGCCTCTTACATGTCTATCAAAATTCAGCATTGAACTGTGATTCTATCCTACAATTCCTAGTTATTCCAGAGATGCTTGTACTTCACGCTCGTAGTCGAGGGCATGATAAAGGCCTTTCTTTGCCTTCAACACACAGAATTCTTGTCAACAAAAAAACTCTCCTTGAAATGTTTATTTCCTCTTATGGTTCGCAGAGTCCACAATATCAACAATCAATCAATTGGCTCTTTAGGCCTATCAGTGGTAGGAGTTTTACCATCTTCAAATTTTCGTCTGCTAGATGATGCAGCACCCTGACACTGTGGCTCAATAGCAGCCTCCTCATCAGTCAGTTTTCCTTCGACATAGCCAGCCTCAGCAACTTGTCCCCTTTTGTTGTCGCTGTTTGAATCGCTACATTCATATGTCAGTATTAGTAAACAAAAGGAACAATGGTATTTGTATTATTTGGAAGAATGGATGAAACACCCTATGAGTTGAAATGATTAAGCTGAAACTCATAAACAGTGAGAATTAAGTGTTGTCACACAAAGATCACAGAAAAATAGCTGGATGAGATTGGGTATAAAATAGGTGAGTACCCTGAATAAATACTAGTCCAACTGCAACTGCACCAAATGCTACATAGTACATCTAGTCGACCTGGAAAGGAAGGGGCTTTTAATTGCTGGTTATATGTAAGACAATAAGCTGCAGATTGAGGGGACCAATAATCAGACCTTTTCATGGTAGGCAAAGACACGGATGAGAACAGCCCACATGTCTGATGTTAGTAATGAAAGGTTTAGCATTGTTGAGCCACTGATCTGCACAAGGTAACATAGTTGTGAGGATTGAAAATTCCTGAGTAACAATCAGGTACTTTATATGTTAGGGTTCTGATACCATTTGTTAGGGATAGATGCACGGTAAAATAACTGAAGATAGATTTAACATGAAAAAACCCTTGCCGGAAAAAACTACGGGAAACAAATCACTATAATGCTTTAAGATTACAAGTATAGGGGTTAACTTATATAGCCTAAAAGTCCTAATTGTAGAAGACTTAGACTAACAACTATTTAGATAGAAACCAAAAGATATGGTAGTTAGAGATATTTGAGTTATCTCCAACATTATATGGATTTAGTGCCCCTTTATTTTGTAGAATAAGAAAGTGCGGAATGAGTAGGTACACGTACTTGTTGAAAGGAAATAATGTTTGCCTACAACATACCTTCAGTAGAATTGGGACTAGAGAGTAGAACATGAATATTGCGACTGCAAACCCAACAAATGGTACCACCTGGCAACAAAATAATATTACGTGGCTTTAGGTATCACCAAAAACAAAGATAAAGCATATATTTTTTTTGGCTAATTGAAGGTATTGAAGAAGCAAGAAAGATTTGGAGCTTCTATATATGAAAAAGGCAGAGTGGTTACTGGCATAGGAGGAAATCTGTTTCAGCCTCAAAAAGGGATAAAAAGTAACCCTTTTGCACATCATGTTATGGATAAGTACTATAATAATTCTACCATAACTACCAACTAGTGATGTATTTGTAAGCCTAGTGCTAGTGTTTGAGATGAAAGACTGTCTACATGAGGGAGGTTAGGGAGACTTACAGCACCGATATCCCATTGTATAGATTTTATCTCATTGCGTTCAAATATGCTTCTGCATAAGTAGTTAAAGAAATAACATAGGTCAAGGAACTAGTGAAGTAACTATTCAACACACCACATAGTGACAACCCAAAATCAAATTGCAGGTGCTAGAAAAGTTACATTACCAACCTAAACAAACAACAAACTTTGCTTGAAAATACTATGATAAACACGACTTAATAAAAAAGGTAAAACACGGTGTATGTTCACCAAAAGATAGGAACAAGATACATCTGACATGCACTGATAATAGCTCCAAATAGTCCCAGCATCCCCATCAATTCAATTCAGACACCGGCTTTTACCATAGACTCCTGAAAGCAAAAGAAAAAGAAAGAAAAATGTTTGTTATACTCTGGTACCCCTTCTTATGCGCAGCAGCCTCCGGATCGGATCAGAGTTTTGTGAGATAAGGCATGAGCGTAGACAGTCTCAAGAACAAAGTAGATGAATCTTGTAGAGAGAACCAAAATAACGACGTTGAAACAACCACAATGAGAGAGAAAGATTTGGTGAAGCTGACCGCAAATTCTTTAAGTACAACCTTCGAGTTCAAGCGATTGTTGCTCTCTCACAACCTTTCGAACATTTTAGAACCCTCAGATCCTTACCCTATACAAGAATCTAGTGCTAAAGAATAATCTAGCCTCTAACCCTCTCGTGCACCTTTTGCTCTTGCTGAGTTAGCTTGTGGTTTCTTGGTTGCTTGGGTTCTCCATGACCACCTCCTAGGTTTATATAGCCTCCCTAGTTCTCCGCCAGAGCAAATAGGAATCCTACTCCTATTAGGATTAGGAATCCCTCTCATATTAGAATTAGGAATCATAATCCTATTAGGATTTGTCTAGCACACCTTTCTAAATCCTAAAAGGCTTAGATATGAGTCACCAAATTTAACAATCTACACCTTGACTCCTATCCATTGAAGTCACCATGATCATCCAAGAACTCGCTTCAAGTCGGCTCCGTATGTGTTTTTTTTTCTTCCCACCTTTGGGAGTGCCCCCACCACAGGGGCTTATGCATATCACCGTAATGTATGTGTTGGTGTTCGGGCTTGGCCTCCTGAACCCTCCACCTGTGATCCCTTTCTTTGTGTAGTTTGGTTAACCACACCTCCTGTTCATATAGCTTTACATGCCATAGGTTTGTACCGCCTCCGAGCTCCACTTTCTCGATGGTACTGCATGGTTGGTCCCGCCACGTCTTCTTTCTTCCAACAGCTCGCATTTTTGCCTTTACGTCTGTTAGATTTTGCAACCGTCTTTGCAATTCCGCACATAACTGCAGTTGAGATCTGATTATCTACCGTTAACGACACGGTTTCCTTCTCCTGATCAGGATTTTTTTTTCAGATCTCCCATTGGTTGCCCTTCCTTTAGGTTTACCCAGCAATCAGTATCCTCCATTGCTCCATATACTTTCATGATTACCTGCCGTTTGCAAGTAACTCGCATGAGTTCAAGCGACCTCACATATATTAGATTATTCTTTATATCGGGAACATACCGAACTCCCGTCAATATGCGATGTGCTCCATCATACATCTTAAATGCAACTGTTTCCATCTCAGTAGTTGCATACTCGCAATAGCCAAGTGAACAGTTCCATGCGCTGCACGTAAAGATCCTTCATCAAACATCTCCCTTGCTGAACATATATGGAAGCAACAACCTGAATCTAATATCCATCCATGAGAAATACCTTGTTGACTGACGACAAGTATGTTCGAATCATTTTTTGCTACCTATGATGCACCGACACGGATACGTCAACACGATATGATACTGACACGGGGATTCGTCATTTTCCAAAAAATACCGACACGACGACAAGGCTATATAGTAGTAGCAACAACAATGGTTGGCAAGAGCACATTTCTTGGCCGTGTTTTTCTTAATTCATCTTCAACCTTTGCCACTTCATTTCTAAGCTTAGTAAGAATTGGCACCATCACCTTAGGATATACCTAGCATTCACCATTAGTAATTTTCAGCAAGTGCGATTTAACTCTAGAGTAACTACTAGTGGCAACATATTTGCAATACTTGAATCTCCATCTCACATTTCCTCCCGCCGGACCACCCTTTATATAATGTTAACATGATTCCATAATGGAGCCTTGATATTTGATGTTTGTTCCTCTAATGGAGTACTTGAACCACTTGCCGCCATTTTCTAAAAAACACGAGAAAAGTAGTGAACTAGTAAGTAGCAGCAAG
This sequence comes from Otatea glauca, assembly GCA_036346275.1. Lineage (NCBI taxonomy): Eukaryota > Viridiplantae > Streptophyta > Magnoliopsida > Poales > Poaceae > Otatea > Otatea glauca. The sequence goes on from CM070720.1 coordinate 34,395,858, forward strand.
CCAACACAAGTACTAACTACTCCCTCCGTCTAAGTTTATAAGGCTTATTTTTTGAATGGTCTTGTCTATAAATATAAGGCTTGCATGTAGATTTAATGAGGCATTTCCTTCTATACCCCTATTTATTCTCTCAACCATATGCATTTAGTCATTACCACCCACACAAAGTATTATCTCTTATCTTCCAAGACAATTAAGTGGGAACATCTAAGTCATTTTCTCTCATACCTTTCTCAATTTCAACGCAACCTTAATCCTTGTGCAAAGGCAAAATACACTTTATATTTTTGGACAGAGGGAGTAGTCTAGCAATCTAGTACTACTACTAACTAGTACTACACTACTACTAACTAGCACAAGTGCACAACTACTAAGTAGCAGATCTTAAGGGGAGACCGACGGTACCTCCAGAGATGGTGGGGAGAGGCCGAATCGTCGGTCGGGAGAGGCGCGCGACACTGACATAGGAATAATCAACGGCGGATACAACGGCGTGGAGGTGGATTCAGCGGCAAGGATGGACGATCTGCGACGGGGACAGATGATCTGGCGGTGAGGACAACAGATCCGGCGGTGTGGAGGTGGATTCGGCGGAGAAGAGGCCGATTTGACTGACGGAAGCGGCAACAACAACGGCAGCTGGAGGCTCCACCTCCCAGGCTCGCTCACAAACCCTACCTAGGTGCTCCCATGCTTTCGATCGCTCGGCTTTCTTTTGTTTGGGCTGGTACTGTGCTACATACATATCGCATACGTATCGTAGAAGTGTCGAATCCGTGTTAGAAATTAAAATGATTTATTTTCGCAATTTAATTGGATGATTCATCACCGACACGTATCGAAGGTGTGTCGGTGTCGGACATCGTATCCGACACTGATACGATGGAAAACCCACGTATCGGTGCATCATAGACTGCCATTGAGCATCACCTTTCATTTGCTTCAAACTTGAACAGTCCTTTATCATATGACCTTCCTTATCACATAGATAGCATACACTGTGTCCTTGCTCTTGCCCTTCTTCTTGTAACTCTTGCTTTTGCCTCAACACCTACTACAGCTAATGCTTGATCACTCAAGGATAAAGATTAGGATAGTTTTTCAAAGACTCTGCCTCTAATAGATATGCAACTGTCTCATTGAAGTTGAGAATGTTTTTCCCGACGAGAATATTCATCACCAATTGCTCCCATGATGGTGGTAGAGATGATGCCAACATGACAACCTTATTGTTTTCCTCAATTTTCTCATCCACACTAATCAATTATGTGATAAGCTTGTATTTTCTAATTTGTCCCCTTCAAGAGTAGCGATTAACTCTTGCTGGACAAGGACATCCTTCACCACACATTGTCACAAGCTGAAATTTCCTCACTATCAAATTTCTCTACTTGATTCCACATCGTCGACGTCAATCTTGATTTTGTGCACCTGATGCTTCACTGACCTTCTGACAAATATGATTAATCCGGCCTTGGCTCTAATACCACTTGTTATACTCTGATACCCTTCTTATGCACAGCAGCCCCTCGATCGGATTAGAGTTTGTGAGATAAGGCATGAGTGTGCACGGTCTCAAGAATGAAGCAGATAAATCTCGTAAAGAGAACCAAAATAACGACGTTGAAGCGACCACAATGAGAGAGATTTGGCGAAGCTGACCGCAAATTATTTAAGCACAACCTTCGAGTTCAAGCGATTGTTGCTCTCTCACAACCTCTCGAATTTTTTAGGACTCTCAGATCCTTTCCCTATAAAAAATCTAGTGCTAAAGAATCCTAGGCTCTAATCCTCTCGTACACCTTTGCTCTGAATGAGTTGACTTGTGGCTTCTTAGTTGTTTGGCTTCTCCATGACCACCCCCTCCCTAGTTCTCCAAAGCAAATAGGAATCCCTCTCCTATTAGGATTAGGAATCCTAATCCTACTAGAATTCATCTAGCACACCTTTCCAAATCATAAAAAGCTAGATATGAGTCACCATATTTAACAATGTTGAGGGATCTGGTCTCTAATGAAGTTATGTTACATCTACACCATAAGCTATCATTAGTTAAGAACAGAAAATGAGAACATTGTGGTTAAATCTTTGGATTACTCTTGTTCCACAGCAAATAGTGAAAATAAGGATAGCTTTTGGTACAAAATATTAATAAAGAAAGCCTTTTATATGTACTGAAAAAAATACAAAAAAATCATGTTCTCTATGAATTGAGCTCTATACCTTACCTCACTAACATTGCTGATGGCATAAAGGGTGGCGCCGGCAATTACAAGTATATCACCTTTAACTAGGCTTGTGCCCCTGCATAGAAAGAGATGTCCATAAACTTCATCAAATTGGATGTACTTCATATAGAAGTTAAAAGAAAACTTCCGAAGTTCCATGCAAAAGCTTCATTGGACTAATTATGCTCCAGGAATACAAATAGTTTAAGCATCACTGGAATTCTTCATTTTTCAAAATCCGTCAAAGTTAGCAACATATTTCAATGTGGTATTGGATCTTTAGCTCACACAAAAAAAAGGAAATAATTAGTCTTGCTAATACACATTCACGTCAACATAATTTTCAGTTATCCGAAACCAAATGATTTATTTGTTCTTGTGTGTGGTAAGTGAAGAAATTTCAAATGAAACAATGAAGACATATATATACTAATAATTGTATTCTTACCTGCTCTATCACCCACATGGGCATCTGAAAATACAACTAACACAAGTCCTGCGACACAAATAGCCACCCCGCTATATTTTCTGAATCTGTACTGTGTCTTCAAGAACATCCATGTAAGGAATATGACAGCCGGGATAGCCCAGCAATCAAGAGGCATAACACTTGTCAGGGATGTGTATTGGTAAGCCTTAACAACTACAGAAGAAGGAAGAGAGTTAGTATAATATTGCTAGATTATCTGTCTATTTCAGTAGGCAGGAATTCATTTCTTAGGAAGTAAGATGTTCTTGTTAGTTCTGAAAGAGGTGACTAGGCAATTAGCGCCTCTTTGCAGCGCACTGCATAATTTTCATTAACAAATAAAAAATATATGTAAAGGTTACACATACCTAGATAATTCGCCTCCACATTGACCAAGCCTAGTGTCAAATAGTACTACCATTTCATCTGCAAGAATTAGCGCATGCATAAATCAGACTTCACAACAGTTGAAAACCATAGAAGGTTGCGGTACAGCAACAAGATAAACTTTAATTAGTTATCGAAAAGGCAGAAAAGGTAAAATAAATGTACCTCTAAAAAAAGAAGCAAAATGATGTTACATAAGAATCGAAAGTGACCACTAAAGCACCTACGATCAACTTCAGGCAAAATATCGGAACCCAAATTGACCCAGGTTTTGGTCATCCTGTGCTGTTTATGCCTTTTTTGGAGTTCTGGTTACTTGAAGTTATGCCTCAACATTATCGAGAGGTGTTCAGAAAATTGAAGGCCAGATGTCCAGAGATAATTATGTCCACAGCTCACTCTATACTACACTAGCCATTTTGGTTACTTTTGACGGTGATGCTCCAAAGAGTTGACATTCCTTTATCTAAACAATGCGATAGTGAGATCAAAAGAACATAATTTGGGAAGATAGCTGAACCTGTAGAGGCTTCCTTCTGTTTACCAATATCCTTCCGTGCAGGACCCCAAGCAGCAGGTAGTTCAAGAGCGACTGCGACGTTGGCACATTGATACCTGTAATTACAGAGCAGCAGTACGTCACATGAGAGTTGAGATAACTAGATAATCAACCGCGGCGTGCCACGCCGCGAACGTCGCTCTCCACGCGAGAAAATCAAGAAAACGTACTATTACTGCTCCCCACGTGAGAAAATCGAGGAAACATGTGAAACGACTGAAAGGATAAAAACGTAATCGCGTTTTTTTCGCATTTATTCGGCGAAACGGTTGAAAGGATATAAATGTAACGTGAGAAAACCGAGAAAACACGCGAAACGGCTGAAAGGATACAAATGTAATCGCGTTTTTTTTATATTTATTCGGCGGGACGGTTGAAAGGACATAAATGTAAAGGATATAAACGTATCTGCGTTTTTTTCGCATTTATTCAAGTATCTGCGTTTTTTTACATCTATTCAGGGCCCTCTAATGAAGGATCTACGATTTCGCTGAAACGAAAGGCCTCTTAGAAAAAAAATCAAAAAAATGATAAAAAGGACGTAAACTCTTTCTTTTTTGTTTTTCGGAAAAAGACCTGGTTTTTTTTTCGAGAAGGATCTAAACGTAACGCTAAAAAACCCGCAAAAAGACATAAACATAGTATGTATCTTTTCTTCCACAAAAAAGATCTAATCGTGTTTTTTTTTCTGAAAAAGAACTTAAACGTAATTATAATTTTTCGAAGAAAGACTGAGCGCAAAGCTTAAAAACGCAAAAATGATATAAGCGTAATATATTTTTCTTTCTTAAAAGAAGGATTTAACCGTAATATTTTTCCAAAAAAAACTAAGTGTAATTGTTTTTTTCAAAAAAAAATCCAAACGTAATTTTTTTTGTTGAAAAAAGATCCGAGCGTAAATTTTCTTTTACCGACTCAGCTTGCAAGCCGAACCGAAGCTCTCCCGACTCAAATACACCATAACCGGCGAATCCTCCCATTAATAGAGGGAGTATTTATCCACACACACGCACACCCCTCTCGGTCGACAGCACATCAAGGAAGAGCTTCTGAACGGCACGCAAGATCTACTTGTCCACACAGAAGAGAGTCGTTCCAAGAAGCGAAAAACAATTGGCAAATAAAAAAAACCAACAAACAAAATAACAGAAAAGGAATCACAAATCCTAAGTCCTAACCAAAGAAATGCCAGAATATTCCGAGGAAGTTGAGAGAGGAAGGAGAAAGGAAATGCCAAGAAAAGCACCGCTCAATCTTCACACGAGTCCCAGAACAACAGCTCAGGTAGTAGTAGTAGTACTACACCTCGAACCAACTAAAAGAATAAAAAGAAAGAGATACTACTCAACCAAAAATAGAGGCAAGAACCGATCTTGCCACCATCATTAACCAAAGGAAGGCCCCCGAACGGGAACAAGAAGCCGGAGGCGCGTCCATTAGGAAGCGGACCTCGGCGGGTGAGCTCGGAGGAGTCGAAGCCGGTGGCCGTAACGAGGAGGGAGACGAGCTGGCCCAACCCCAACCCCACCAGGGTCATGCGGGAGCACCACCCGCCGCTCGGAACCCCGCCATTGCTCTGCGCCTCTGCCGACGGAACGATGTGCTCTGCTTCTGCTGCTGCGCAAGAAACCGTTGGGTGCTAAATTTACGAGGGACTGGCTCTGCTAGTGGCTACAGTCAGGGCTGGCTATCGAGTTATTAAGGATCTTTTTAAAAAAGAATTTATATAGTTCGATAAAATTATTTTATGTATTATTTAAGTGGTTATATAAAATTTGAGCTAACAAGCTAATGTCGTGCTGTCTCGTTAATTTTTTCGTTCGAAATGGACTTATTTTAATTCTGAATCCATTAACTACTGTAATCGAAGTAACTTTTATGTGAGCTCTAACAAAAAAATTTTTGTCGGCCCTGGCTATAGCATGTACAATATTGGTGAATTTTTAGAAACACTCCTACATTGTCTCCAATTTTTTAATAGGGGCTATTTGAGTGCTCTCCCTCTCGAGTGCTTTATTTTTCTCGGCGTTTCTCCCTGCAAGGGATTTTTGTCACGGTGGAAAGCCTGAGATCTATAGATTCTACTAGCAACCTGTACGCGGCGTGCCACGCCGCGGGCGCAGTTCTCTACACGAGAAAGTCGAGTTTTTTTTTTCGAAAAAAGGGCTTAAACGTAATGGAAAAAACGGGAAAAATGTATGTTTTTTTCGGGAAGAAGGATCCGAACGTTTTTCCCCCGCGGAAAAGGACCTAAACGTAAATTTGAATTTGTGGAAAAGGATCCGAACGCAAGCCTTAAAAACGTGTAAAGAACCTAACCGTAATATATATTCTTTTTTTGGAAAAAGGACCTATCCGTAATATTTTTTTTTCAAAAAAGGACCCGAACGTAATTTTTTTATTCTAAAAAGGACCTATACGTAAATATTTTTTCTGCTCGGCTCACGACTCGAGCCGAGCCGCAAGCCGAGCCGGCTCTAGTGACACGTGGATGCGGTGGCCATCCAGGAAGTCTTCCAGGATTAGTAGGATTGATTATACGGCTTGCAGTGACTTAAAGAACTAGATTAGCTTAAAAAGATAATACAAGTAGATTTGTTCGTTCTTCCTTTGCAATATTTATGACCCAGTTCTTTTGGGTAATAATGGGAGTTATGTTCTACCATTGAAAGATAAGATCAAGTGAATCGAGAGCCATATTGCCAACAGGTGAAAGAGATTAAAAATTGATTTGTTCTAGTTTGCAAATAGGTTGTGATAATAAAATAATTGCGAAAGGAAATTGATGTAAAAGTCTTTAATTTTTGCAAACGTCGTTTCATGATCTGAATTTTGGTGGGGGGAAATGATTTTTAATTAATATTGTTTTCGGATTGTTTATTTTTCCAACTTGAAGACCTTTTGCGTATATGATTAAGTGATGCATCGTTGTAATATCACATGATCGTAACTCTCCTCGTATATTTGATCATCCCCTTGTTAAATTTTTTAACATAATATGATCCATATAAATTATAGAAAAGTTCTTATAATTAAAAAGTCTAAGTGTGGTTGTTGCTAGACTAAAAGTATTTAGAACCTATGGGTGTAATTTCTTCACCTCTCTCTTCAAAAAAATGTAACCAATAATTTGTGTGCTAATAACAGACATTTCTTAAGTGCTTTGCATGGTGTTTTCAGTTTAAGTGCTGAATATTAAAGCATCAGTTTCATGAAACTGTGGATATTAAAGCATACTTAAACTGATGGAGTTTCATGAAACTAATGTGCAGTAAAGCTTTGTGCATATAACTCGTATGGAGTTTCATAAAACTAAATATGCATTAAATGATTCAATAAATGATGGAGTTTCATGAAACTAATGAGCAGTAAAGCTTTGTGCATGTAACTCTGGATGGTGCTTGGCTATATATATGCTAAGGCATTCAGACAGTAGGGAGAGAAGCACATAAAAGCATAGTACACATATAAAAGAAATCTCGGTTCTTTAATCATCAAAAGAACTATATTAGTAGAAGGAAGAGAGGAGAGAAAATTGATATGCAAGGCATTGCTAACACGTCTTAAGGTGGATTTGTGCTTTTGCACATATAAAAAGATGATTTGTGCTTTTGTGCATATAAAGGTTGCTTATTCGGTTGAATCAAAATGTTCTAAATGATCTTATGACTTCCGCATTTCTGCTTACATTTGGTATTAGAGTTGGTTTTTAGCACTTTTGATTCACCATTACAGTTGTTCTTTTGTAGTATGCTGTAAGCACATAAGTGAAATTGCATTTGTTCATAGTTTTTCCTTATGCAATTGCGTGATTCATTATAGTAATGTTATTTAGAGCAGTAAAATGTTATTTCTTTTCCAGTATTGTTATTTGGATAATATACAATAAATATGTTTGCATATGTCTGTACTGTTTAAAGACAGATTTTTTCTTTGTTCATAATATCACCAAAGTATGTTAATTAAAAGTGATATGCTAATTAAATATTTATATTATTGAAAGCATGTTTCTCACCAAAGTGGCCTTGCTTAAAAAGGATCATAGATATTTAGTTGAGCATTTCAATTGTTCATATTCTTTTTTGATGCTATTAATTGGAAAATATAATGAACAATTGAGTTCACGAATTGTAACGCTAGAAGGTAGCTCAAAGGTGGACCATTGCTTACAATTAGTGATACGAAAGATTTTAATCAATATGCTTGGTCAATTTGTTAGTTTATCCAAAGATGGCATTCACATTAGCTTGAGTATAGTTAATTATATATTAAAGGTGTTTGTTTTAGCATCATTATTGATTCCAGCCGTGTATCTAAATTTCATCCAAAGATGTTTTTAGATGCACACTTAAAGTTTGTTATTGCATGAATCTATTTTGTTTACTCAAAGTATTCATCTGTGAACATATTAAATTTTGCAGCATCCATTAATTTAATGAGTCAGAGTTTTGGGCTTGTCAAGTTTAATGGGCTGAACTATGTTGACTGGTCCGAATAGATCCAGTTTCAACTGGGTGTAATGGACTTAGATCTAACATTAGTTCTTGATGAAAAACCTGCAGCCATTACAGATGAAAGTATTGATGAGGATCATTCCCTTTATGAAGCCTGGGAACGGTCTAACAGGCTAAGCTTGAACTTGATGCGCTTGACGATTGCTGAAAACGTCAGGCCGTCATTGCCTAAAACTGATAATGCAAAGGATTTCATGACGAAGCTAAAAGAATATTCTCAATCAGATATTACAGACAAGTCTGTGGTTGGGGAGTTTTATGAGTGATCTAACGACCAAGAAATTTGATTGGTCTATTCCCGTGCATGATCATGTGATTAGCATGGCAAATATTGTCGCAAAGTTAACATCCATGGGAATGGACGTAAGTGAATCATTTCTGGTCCAATTCATCATAAACTCCCTACCTCTTGAATTTGGCTCGTTCCAGGTGCATTATAACACCATAAAAGAAAAAATGGAACCTTCAAGAATACAAAGCCCAATTAGTTCAGGAAGAAGGAAGATTAAAGAAAATAAGGGATCACTCTGTTCATCTCACAATGCACAGAGGTGCAAGTAGCAGCAAGGAAAAGCCAGGGAAGAAGGGTAAGGATAAGGCTCCACATCAAGTTAGTGATGGCCAAATCCATAAAAAGCTTATATGCCACTTCTGTAAGAAGGTTGGTCATTTCAATCAACCCATAAGCAGATCTGAAAAGTTTTTGAACATGGGAAACGGAATGAAGACACGAATTGAAGGGATCGGGACTTATAGAATAATCCTTGATACCGGTCTACACTTAGATCTGAAAGAGTGTCTTTTTGTTCCTGAATGTACTAGAAATTTAGTATCTATGAGAAAGTTGGATATAACAAGTTTTAAGTTTATGGTTGGAGACGGTATATTTTCATTATATAAGAATAAGTACTATTATGGTTATGGTACTTTAATTGCTAGTTTATACCGCTTCAATCTTAATACTGATTTTTCTGAATCCCTGTTTCATGTTGAAAATATTATTGGTAACAAACGTAGTGCACATAATGAGCATTCTGCTTTCTTGTGGCATAAAAAATTGGGTCACATATCCAAAGAAAGGGTTATGAGGTTAGTGAAAAGTGAAATTTTACCTCAGTTGGATTTTGTTGACTGGAATGTGTGTGTGGATTGCATCAAGGGCAAGCAAACCTCACACATATCAAAGCACCCAGCTACAAGAAGTAGTGAACTATTACAGTTAATACACACTGATATTTGTGGTCTATTTGGTGTTCCTTCTTGGGGCGATGAAAAATAGTTTATCAACTTTATTGATGACTTCTCACGTTATTATTACCTATACTTGATGCATGAAAAGTCTCAAGCTGCGAGCATCCTAGAGGTGTTCGTTAATGAGGTGGAAAGGCAGTTCGATAGGAAAGTCAAGGTGGTGAGGTCGGCTAGAGGTGGTGAATATTTGGGAAGTTTGATGAAAGTGGACAATGTCCAGGTCCATTTGCAAAGTTTCTTGAAAGCCGAAGCATTTGTGCACAGTATACAATGCCCGAAACACCTCAACAAAATGGGGTGGCTAAAAGGCAGAATCGTACTCTCATGGAAATGGTTAGGAGCATGTTGAGTTACAGTGATGTGCCCTTATCTTTGTGGATGCACGCATTAAGGACTGCTATGTACTTGCTGAATAGGGTTCCTAATAAGTCAGTTCCTAAGACTCCTTATGAACCGTGGACGGGAAGGAAACCTAGTTTAAGGCACCTGCATGTTTGGGGCTGCCCAGCAGAAGTAAGAATATATAATCCACATAAAAAGAAGCTCGATGAAAAGACCATTAGTGGTTACTTTATCGGCTATCCTGAAAAATCAAAAGGGTACATATTTTACTGTCCTAACCATAGTACAAGAATAGTTGAGTCTGAAAATGCTCGGTTCATTGAGAATGGTGAAATCAGTGGGAGTGGTGATCCACGAAATGTGGATATCAAAGAAATTCAATCCAACCCTACTCCTAGCATTGTTGTATCACCGTTACACAACACTGCAGAAAATACAACTATTGAACCAGCTACTAATGTGCAAGTCACAACTGAAAAGGAAATTCCACATGAAAGGATTTTGCAAAGGTCTGTACGGAATAAAAGACCAGCTATTTCAGATGATTATGTGGTTTATTCACTTGAACATGAATGCGACTTGAGTATCGAAAATGACCCAGTCTCATTTAAGCAAGCCATGGAATGTGATAATTCTGAAAAGTGGTTTGATGCCATGAAAGAAGAGTTGAGATCAATGGATGATAATAAAGTCTGGGAACTAGTCGAGTTACCGCAAAGTTCAAAACAAGTCGGGTGTAAATGGGTCTTTAAGACCAAACTCGACTCAAAAGGCAACATTGAAAGATATAAAGCTAGACTTGTCGTCAAAGGTTACACTCAAAAAGAAGGTATTGACTACAAGAAGACCTTCTCTCCAGTTAAGGACTCTTTGAGAATTATTTTGGCTCTGGTGGCACATTATAATTTGGAGCTTCACCAGATGGATGTGAAAACCTCTTTTCTGAATGGTGATTTGGATGAAGAAGTGTATATGAACCAACCTGAAGGATTCTTGGTTCCAGGAAAAGAAAATTTGGTGTGTAAATTAAAGAAGTCAATATATGGGCTGAAACAAGCTTCCCGACAATGGATATAAAGTTCAACGATACCATTTTGAAGTATGGTTTTGTAGAGAATACCGTTGATCGGTGTATCTACATGAATGTCACTGGTAGCAAATTTATTATTTTGGTCCTATATGTTGACGACATTCTGCTTGCTACTAATGATAAATCTTTGTTGCATGATGTAAAGAATTTTCTCTCCAATAATTTTGAAATGAAGTATATGGGTGAGGCATCCTATGTGATTGGAATAGAAATATTCTGTGACAGAAATCATGGATTATTGGGACTGTCTCAGAAAGGTTACATTAACAAAATATTGGAGAGATTTAGAATGGAAAACAACTCCTTGGGAATTGTTCCAATTCAGAAAGGGGACAAATTTGGTGAAATGCAATGTCCAAAAAATGATTTGGAACGGAAGAAAATGGAATATATTCCATACGCATCAGTTGTTGGAAGCTTAATGTCACATGATCTTACAATCTCCCTTGATGAAAACATTGGCAACACCAATTAAATTGAACATTGGCATTCACCTGCAAGAAAAGTTTTGAAATCAAAAGGTTTCAAAATCAAAAGCCAAAGTGAAAACACAAAATCTCCCCCTTTGACAAATACGCAAAGTGAAAAACTCCCCTAGGTGAAAATAAGAAAAATCTCCCCCTAAGAAGAATAATGTGAGTGAATGATTGAATATCACTTATACAAGAACATGTGCATGTGTAAAGTGCATGTAAAAGTTCTCCAAAGTGGCAAAGTTCTCCCTTTGACAATGGATTCATCAAGAACACAAAGAGAGAAAACAAAATCTTTTTGTTTTTTTAATTTGACAATTTTTTTATGTAATGAGCATTCTAAGTCATCCACAAATGTTGCAAATTCATCACCAAGTCATGCTATCAAAAATACTTGCACCCTCAAATCTACACATAGACAATGTAGAATAAGCATAACTAGAAATTAAGTATTATTAACAATTTATTGCATGGCATGATCTCCCTTTCTCAACAATCTCAAAACACGAAAACATTGAATTTTGTGCACTTTATTGATACTTGAAAAACTGATTCATTGATTGATTGCAACAATAACAATTACAAGGAATTATATGCACCATCAGCCTTACTTTTCAACTATGCCAAGCCTCATTTCATAAGCTTAAGGTTTCATAGTTTGGTCATACACAACCTCTTCCAAGTTCATATCAAAGTGCAATGATAAGCGGTCTAAGTAAAGAAGAAGTGCGATAGTACATAACCTTGATCTTGCATTTACCAACAATCACTCTTTGAGCTTTAGCACTTAATTTTGATAAATTTCATATTTAGCACTTTTGAGCGAAATCAAGATAGCCAAGAAGGTTCAACCATGACAAGATTTAATTCAAGTTGTCATTCCAATTAAATAGTCATGACATAAACTACACCATATATGCATAAACATGAAGTTGCAACGACCTTGTAGCATAAACATGGCTTCAAATGACATATATGTATGATATATAATGCTCATTACTTTTTCATTGTTTTTCATTTTTGTTTTTCATTTACTGAAACACACAAAATAAAAGTATGTTAACAAAATTTTACAAAGTTTTCACAAACTCCCCTCAAAACAACATCTTAAAACTTTCTTCAAAATTGTCACCCAGTGGGATTAATTTTATAAACAAAAGTCTAAAAGAAGTCCTCTCACTAGGCAAACGAAATAAATTTTCACCAAAAGTCCATTAACTCCCCTCAAACAAATAACCAATGAAATCAAAGAGAGGTGATGATATACATGTGTTTGAGTTATCACGGTATGTTCGATTAAGCATAAGTATGAATCATGATAAATAAATACGAACATGAAAAGGCATGATTTAAGATATAACATAATTGAACATGCCAGGATACATATGAGCATATAAGCAAACATCTCATCTCATACCACAATTAGATATCTGTGAATGTAAAAGATATGAGTGTATAAAATAGCTCACAAAGTAGGTGAAGAATTATCGCACATGCCTCTTGAAGGCCATCTCAAGGTGAGAACCATCCAAGTCTTGATCACATCTTACAAAAGACCAAGATCCACTAAGCTTCTCATTCTCCAACCCAGCATCTGAAAAACCTACATAGCACTAGAAGATGTCGAGGCCTCGGTACTAGGGTTAGAAATAAAGCATTTAGGGATCGATCTTTGAGACACACGACACATAGTAGTAGGCACAACACGAGTATTCTTATGCACAAAATCAAATTTGCCCTTTCTCGTGTTTCTAGCAACAAAGGTGTTTGCATCACCCTAGGCACATAATGAGGAGTAGCGTGCACACTGCAAATTAGACCTAGCCTTTGCATTTTCTTTCTTTTGTTGTTTGGCTAGTCTAAAGCAAAAATCTACTAAGTGTCCATCTCTACCACAATGAGTGCAAGTGTACTTAACACGATGTTTAGCTTTAGAAGTGGAAGCAACATTTGCATTCATTATAGTAGAAGATAAAATTCCAAAGAGACTTAAAACAGCTTTTCTTAGGCTCATTGACAATTTCAAAATTTTCACTTTCAAGAGCCTTAACAACAAATGGGAGCATGTGATTTATGATGAGTATAAGAATCAAAACCTAAACCTTTGTTATGAATGCTAACCCTTGATTGATCCAAAATCATGTTTAGGTTTTTCTTTCCTTTAGTGAAACGTTCTAAAGATTTTTCCAAGTAATCAACCTTTCGAGAAAGAGTTAAACAATTATTACAAGAAACGTCCACTTTTCCTTTTTGTTGCAACAAGTTGAGCATGAAAGAACCTCATTCGTGAGCAAATCATTTGTCATTTGAGAAACTCTAGCATTAGCATCATGCAACTTCAATTCAAGAATTGAACATTTAGAACAAGAAGTTGATTCATCCAAATTAGAAGTAGAGGAACTAGCATCTTTAATTTGTTTGCAATTCAAAGCAACAAGTTTCTCATTCTTCTCAATTTCATCTCTAAGCTTATCAAGAGTTGAAGCATGAACATTTCTTAGTGAAGTAAGCTGGAATAAATTAAGTCACATGATTTGCAAGCATCATCATCGAATCAAGGATTTAAGTCTAGCAATTTCAGCATTCAAAGATTCAATCAAAACATCATGTTTCTTAATTTTCTTGTTTTTTCTCTAAAAGCGTACCAAGACGAACAACGTACATCTGAAAGCTCATCGTAGAAGGATTTACCTCGTTTCCTCATCATCAAGTTCATCTTGGTTGAGTGTCCATACTTGCCATGAGACACAAGCTCGTCAAGTCTTGTCTCGTCTTACCTTTGGATATTGTATCTTCATCACTGCTTTGAGTCTACATCACTCAAGTTGACTTGTTCAAGTCTTTGAAAGAACTCGATGCACAACTTTGCTATTTAGGAAGCTCCTTTTCTTCTTGTCATTGAATGGGCGCTTGTACTTTGTCTCTTTCTCCTCCTTCGATGATTTACCCGCAAGTGCTTGGTTGGTATCAAAGTAATCCCGAATGGATCATTGGAAAGCTGCAAAGAAGGTTCTTCGATATTTACAAGGCACCAAGGATCATATGCTCACATACAAGAGATCGAGCCATCTTGAAGTGATTGGCTACTCAGATTCATATTATGCCGGATGTGTAGACTCAAGGAAGTCTACATTCGGCTATTTGTTTCTTTTGGCTGGAGGAGCAATTTCATGGAAGAGTGAAAAGCAATCTGTCATTGTTACTTCCACTATGGAGGCTAAATTTGTGGCATGCTTTGAAGCCACTATTCAATCACTATGGCTGTGGAATTTTTTGTCTGGCCTTCATATTGTTGATAATACTGAAGAGCCCTTAAGGATTTATTGTGACAATTCCGCTGCAGTCTTCTTCTCCAAAAATGACAAGTACTCGAAAGGAGCAAAACACATGGATTTGAAGTACTTAACGATAAAAGAAGAAGTGCAAAAGCAAAAGGTATCAATCTAGCATATTGGTACAGATATGATGATAGCAGATCCGCTAACTAAGGGACTACTGCCCAAGACTTTTAGTGTCCATGTTGAGAGGATGGGCATTATAGATAAATCCCTGTTAGCATGATGAGTATATATACACATGACTTTGAGTTGCTCGTGCTTTTATGAACTTATGAATTCAATAAAACTATTGTTTTGCGGGTTATCCATATTATCGCGTATACAATTATGGTAGTGATGGATAACAATGAAAGTTTCCCATTAAAGTTAGTTTAGGTTAGGTCGATTGTGATACATAGAAGGGATCTTGTCACTGTATGACTTGTGACCACCATGATTCTATCGTCACAATTCAATTTAACGATGACTTGATAGATTCAATGAAAGGTGTACACCTAAAAGTTTTCGAATCGTCAAGTTTTTACAAGGGCCAAGTGGGGAGATTGTTAAATTATTTTAACATAATATGGCCCATGTAAATTATAGAAAGGTTCTTATAATTAAAAGGTCTAAGTGTGATGGTTGCTAGACTAAAAGTATTTAGAATATATGGGTGTAATTCCCTCTCCTCTCTTTTCAAAAAAATGTAACAAATAATTTGTGTGCTAACAACAGACATTTCTTAAGTGCTTTGCATGGTGTTTTAAGTGCTAAATATTAAAGCATCAATTTCATGAAAATGTGAATATTAAAGCCTACTTAAACTGATGGAGTTTCATGAAACTAATGTGCAGTAAAGCTTTGTGCATATAACTCGTATGGAGTTTCATGAAACTAAATGTGCATTAAATGATGCAATAAATAATGGAGTTTCATGAAACTAATGAGCAGTAAAGCTTTGTGCATGTAACTCTGGATGGTACTTTGCTATATATATGCTAAGGCATTCAGACAGTAGGGAGAGACAAGCACATACAAGCATAGTACACATATAAAAGAAATCTCGGTTCTTTAATCATCAAAAGAACCATATTAGTAGAAGGAAGAGAGAAGAGAAAATTGATATGCAAGGCATTGCTAACACGTATCAAGGTGAGTTTGTGCTTTTGCACATATAAAAGGATGGTTTGTGCTTTTGCACATATAAAGGTTGCTTATTTGGTTGAATCAAAATGTTCTAAATGATCTTATGGCTTTCGCATTTCTGCTTACACCCCTTTGTACGCTTGTTGTTTTTTCACAGCAGCAAATAATAATTTTTATAGAGCTTTTTGAAAAAATTGGGAGAATAATGATTTTTTTAATTCTATCTACTATTCACTTAGGATTCAGCTGAGCATCCTCTCTTGTGAATACTTGTCCTAGACATGTGGATGATCCTAGATCAATCCATTCATAAAACCAGACATCTCAGAAATCCCAACTAGATTGGGTTTCTCTGGAGAACAAACACAGGAAAATACCTGCATTGTGATTCAACAGGAGGTGCCAATCACATAATAGCCTATCAATGCGCCACCCTATCTCTCTTGTTAATGATTAGTTTGATTCCCACTAACAACAGGTTTGGTGGATTAGTTGTGTAATTTTCCACTGTAAGTTTGTGTAAAGACCCAATTTTTGCATCTTTTTAAAATTTTCTAAATTAAAATTACCATTTTGATTTTTTTTCTTGAGTTAATTAAAGCTTAAATGGATTTTTAGAAATTAAAAAGATTTGATCTAATTAATCAAACATTAATCATGAGTTCAAAATATTTTTTTTGGATTTGGCTTTTCAAATATGCACTTCTTAATTTTCTTGGAATTTTTAGAGTTTGTTTGTTGTTTTATTTTGCTTTATTGGAATTTATCAGCATTTCTTTAAATCCAAAATTTCCCCTTGGTCGAATTCTTTCACGGCCCATTCATTCCCTCTCTCATTCCTTCCAGGCTTAGGGCCATTTTCTTCCCTACGTGGCCCAAGCTACCCCACTTCCCCCTCCTTCCTTCGAGCAGAAGCCCACATTCTTCTTCCAAGCCGACCTTCTCTCCTTTCCTCTCTCTAGCCCAGCCTGGCCCGCTAGAATCGAACATCTAATCCTAGTGGACTGTAGCCGCCATCGTCGGCCCATCATCTTCTACGCATCGCTGCCAACTCCTACAGCGCCATTGTAAGGTCGAGGAGGCCGACTAGAGGGGGGTGAATAGACGAATTTAAAATTCTCTTTGGCCTAAAACCAAGTTTATGTGCGGAAGCATGAATCAAAATGGTTTTGTTCAATTAAGGCCTAAATTGTTTAGTCTCAACTGTGTGCACCAACAACCTAAGTTTATGTCAAGGTTTACAATTCTAGGGTGACAAGCAATCAATTCAATTCTAGAAATGTAAATTACAAGAATGTAAATGAGCAATAGGAAGCAAACTAAAAGATGACACACGATCTTTTTACTGTGGTGTTTGGAGACTTGCCGGTCTCCCCTAATCCATGTTGAGGTAAGCCCAAACGAATTGGATCGACTTCACGAATTAAGCCAAGCATCTCGAATCCACTAGTGGTAGCTCTTCCCCCCTCTAAGTAGGTGAGCTCCAACCTTCACAATACATCGAGCCTTCTCATAAGCTTCTTGAGAAGATCATCGGACCACGATGCCTCCACACAGTCTAAGTTTTGACAAAAACCAAAAGTAACAAGCCAAGCCTCTTGCTTGACCCTCACCAAGTGCAACACATGCACAGGTGGATACTCAATCCACCTCTAGAAGCAACACATGCAACTAGAGATCTTTCTCCTTACAAGATGCAACACATGCATAATTGAGAGGAGAAGCTCACACCAGCTCAAGGGAGTGAAATGGAATGCCAAGAGTCATGCAAATGCCAGTACAAGCCATTCTTATGTAGCCCACCAACCAAAACTAGCCATTATTCACTCCAAAGTGCTCATAGAACACTGTCTCGACATGTCCATGCAAGGACAAGTGTTTCGGCTGGACATGTCCATCTACCTTTCAAACGGATAGTGCATTTAATGCGAGAATATGACCGTTGGGGGCAAGCTCAGGATCGGGTGGACATGTCCACACTAGAACACATACTATAGCTAGACATGTCCACTGCCTTCTCTGTTGGAGTAAACAATCAAACACTCTACTGAACATCCTTACGGACATGTCCAGCAGGCCCTCTATCCATAAAAAGAATTCAACAACGACAGAGAGGACAAGGGCATAAAAGGATATGCATAAGACTAAATCAAACAAGGCTAACCACATACATACTAAGGATATCTAATTGAGTCTAGCAATGATTAATGCATGAACTTCAACAATTTGCAAAACACAATTGTAAACTTTAGTCACATGCTACAAAGAATAAGTGCATGAGTTTCAACTATTTGCAAAATACATTCGTAAATAATAGCATCATGCAACGGAGAGCTAGAGCAAGCAAGATTGAGATATCAACATATGATGAGACTCAAACTACTAGATAAGACCCTTCTTAATAGTACGGTAACCTACACTAGTAATCTGGTTTTCTAACCAAACACCGAGATTGATAAAAGGCTAGGAACACATCCTTAGCCTATGCTAGTTATACCTTTGACTTGAGCATCCACTTGGAGCATTCACTTGATAATGATCATCTTCTCTTCAAGTCCGGGTCCTTGCTTGTTCATCGACACATGATGAACTAACTTCACTTCAGGATCTTATCTTGATACTCATCAACACATAATGACATCTTTTATCTTGAACCTTGACTTGATGGCCATCAAATATGATGTCATCCAAAGTCTTCATCATCATATGACTTGACTTGATGGAAAGATATTAGTCTAACACATATAGTTGTCACTAATCACTAAAGCACACCATTAACCTATAATGGAGGGCCTAGATCCTTTAATCTACCTCTTTGGTGATTGACGACAACCCAATTGTAAATAATTGAATTTAAATCAATATGAGTACATTGCAACTACAAAAGTTTCATATACTCAAAGTAAAGATACTCGATGCATGTGAAAGAAAGTGATCAATACTAGTGATACTTCAAGATATAGAATGAACTCCCCCTAAATACGTGCATACATACATATGAATTGGAAACAATATGCATGTATCCAAATTAAAACTTTTATGGAGTTCACCTTGCATTTTGAATCCAAAGAATGCAACAAGATATAATAATATGACATTGGATGCATACCTTCGATTTTTCCATCTTTCCATCCAAATAAGACTAATCAATATTATACTTAACAAAGGAGTTAGTCTCACAATTAGATTTGTCATTAACCACCAAAACCAATAGTGGTGCTTGAACCTACAGCCATCCCCCTTAATGTCTGTGAGCCGCATGCCTCCCGAGGCTATTTAAGCCGTAGCCATCCTTATTCTGCGCATTATGTGACCCACTGCCTCCATTACCATAGAGGTGTCATCGAGAGACCTCGCCACATCGGTGTGCACTTTCGTTGACATTGGAGCCGAAGGATGGAGATCGCCACTCCGCTATGTTGTTGCGCCTTCGCTGAATCTGAGCCTGTCAATCTGTGTTCTAGATCCTCCTCATTGTATCCTATCAAGCAATTGGAGCCAAGCAGCCCTCACCAAGGATATTGAGTGTGTCTTCTCTGTCATTGGTTGTGTGCCTTAGTCATCAAAATCCATTGCCTTCGATGTGCCTCTTCTTTACCACCTAGCTCTCTAGCTTAGTGTCATCATGTTCTACACCGTGCTTCCCTCATCTTCATCGGAGGAGCTCTTTCTTGTTGTGCCAATGAGAGCCAAGCCATCACCGTCGACTCTGGCCATTCCCTCTACGTTATCGTGCTTGCCATCTCATCCTCTTCAGTCTATGCTGCTTCCCCATCGTTTGCTAGTCCCTCCGTCCCTGAGCTCCGCCGCCACTATCAAACCTACGTGGTGGACATGTCTTCTCCACAACCCTGCCACCTCATCCACCATCGTTCCAAACAGCACCCATGTGGCTGAGCCCAAATTCATCTCTTCTATCTTTGACGTGTGGACCCTACATGTCAAAATCACTACTCCATAAACACAGTCTATCGTGCACTAGTACCCCTCTGTGGACATGGTCATAGACTAGTGGTCCACATGTGAACCTCACCAAGCCTTTTTTTTAATTTCTTTTAAATCCAAAAAATACCATTGGGTGCCCTTATCATTCTCTGAGCATTTTTGGAATAATTTTTTTTGGAAATCCCTTTTTATTCAGTGGACCCCACAGTCGTCCTCAGTATTTTATGAAAATTCCAAGATTCTAGAATATTCCCTCGAACCAACTTGCTAATCACGCATATTCTCTCACCTTTTTCTTTTCCCCAATTTCCCTCTCAATAAACCTTTCGTAAGCCCGTTCTAATTCATACGAGCTTGGATTGATCTCATTCTTTTTCCTAAATTCATCTAAAATCAAGTCCTACCTTCTAGTAACTTTATTTCCAATTTAGAATTCATTTGTGTTGCCTTTTTGAGTTTTTTCGCATTTGTCGTTTTCTCTCGTTTTGTAGTCAATAGCTGAAAGTCGTATGATGGGGTTACAAATGGAGTTAATAATCAGGTAAAAGAGTATCATGGAGCTGATGATAAATAAAATGAAGATCAATGAGCAATTGTGTACAAGCAAGGCAAATGTGTTATTGATCATGTTGTGCCTATTTTTTTCCAAAACTTACTTTGTGTTCAACTAAACATGCATGTTGCTTTTATATCAATTATATCCGTGGGAGTAATTACATACCTAGTTGTTTATGTATCCACCTTGACTGTTTGTATGCCATGTATCAATTGTCAACCTAGGTTGTGAATTTGTCTAGTGATGCAATACCACTATCCACTTGGGTTGGCACACTTAAAGCTTACCCATACTTAGTTGTACGTTGGCCTCATATTCACATGATCAATTATATTAATTTTGATTTAATGAGATATGAAATCATGGCGGGTAGCTACTATTGTAAAATTGCTTTTACCATGACACGAAGTAATTTCAGTGGTCTTGGTTAAACAAAACTATTTTAGACTTGGGGGCGTAGTTTGCATGTGATCTTGGTTAAGTGGTAGTCCCATCTAAGCTAATTAAGGATTTAACTTTATGTGTCATCGAACTGAGCCTCACCATACAATAGCATGTCCAGGGTGGGGTGGAACTGACGTAATAAACTATTGTACTATAGTGCTGCACTGCATGGGTGTAGATATATGTTAAAGGGAGGGTTTACTCCAATTGGGCTATGCGGGCGGAGGGTTTACTCTGGCCCGATGAGATGCTGGGTTTATGGTGCTGATTTGCGGGTGTATGCAATCTTTCTCACAACATTTGGACCCTAATTGAGAATGTGAACCAGATGAAGAGGATCATTCTAGGGATAGACTGGTTAGGTCATGTCCTAGTATTGAGGGGTAAAATCATCAAGCGGGTGGTACTAGTGTGTAGCATTGCAAAGGCCTTATTATGATCTTCTCTGTACAAGTTGATCACATCTTGTGAGTAATGTTATACAACATTTACAAAGTATAAACCTATTCGAAGAGACGTGTCTTCGATTATGGAAATGCTCGGGGATTTCACATGATGCTTAGATTTTCATAAAAAAATGTGTTTTGGTTGAAAGTGAACAGGAAATTCACTCTTGATTTTGAAATCTAAAATTAGCATTGGTGAGTCCAATGATTGATGAGGTTGTAGCTAGTAAATGGTGATTCCATGCCAATTTATTCATTTCATCTATCATCTGTTTATCAGTTATTTATCCTTTCTTAAATGCGCTTTGAATCATTTATTGTATTTAAATTGAAGTTATTGATTTTTGCAAAATAAGTCATGTAAGCCATCCTTTGTAATAAGCCTTGCATCTATAATTGCATTTTGTGTGCATAACTTGCTAAATACTCCATGTACTCATTCTTGCTATTACACAATCATGCTCAGTTGCTAAACGATAAAGAAGTATCTATGATCAACTCTTCGTCAAGGAGTACAATAGGATTTGCGAGGACTAGGTCACGCTCCCCCAGTCAAGTGCCCATAGGCATATGAAATGGGCTAAACATGGAGTTTCCATTGATGTTTATGCTGCGGTTTAATTATTTGTAATCACCTTGAAAGACAGTTGTGTGAACTCTAAATCACAAGGTATTATCAATAAAGTACTTATTCAACCATTTATTTGTGCATATGGTTAATATTTAATCTATGTTGTCACTATGTGTACTAGTGTAATTCTGAACTAATACAACATGCACAAAATGTTCGAATTTACTAATCAAGGTCCTTACAGTTTTCAGGATTTAAAATCATGATAGGTCAGTTGTAAGTCCTAAAATAATTATTCTAACATAAGTAGAAGACGAGGAAACATAAGTCTTTGATACAACAACCGCCATTTTGAAATCAAAGAAATAAAAAATAAGAAATGTTTGAATGGTTTCTTTACGAATGCTGTAACTTTAGTTGGGAAAATGATGCAATCAGGGAATCCAACTGCTGCAGTGAGCGCATAAAGATGTAAAAAAATTTCGGCCATCCGCCATAGTAGCGGGCCCTGGGCGCTGAACTCTATAAAGGGCGTGGCCGCATGGGAGTGAGAGGGAGGCGCTAACCCGATCTGCCTAATGGCTGCTCCCTTATGGACGTCCATGGCGTCTCAAGTAATTATACCATATCATGTATATGTATATGTATATGTATATGTATATGTATATGTATATGTATATGTATATGTATATGTATATGTATATGTATATGTATATGTATATGTATATGTATATGTATGTATATTATACTCCTTCCTGTTTGTAGGATCAAGGATAACCGACTAGAGGGGGGTGAATAGGAGGTTTTTAAAATTCTTCAACTCTAATTGCAATAAATAAAATGTCTAAGCACGAATTGCAATTTAACAATTAAAGCCTAAACACTCTAGGTTTTACTAAGTGCACCAACAATCTAAAGTCTAAACAATAGAGCAACCCTAAGCACAAGATCAAGTCCCTAAAATATCTAGGAAAGTAAATTGCACACAAGGATGAGAAAATCAAACCACAAAGGAGAGAATGACACATGAATTTATCCCGTGATCTCGAAGACTTGCCGGTCTCCCCTAATCCATGTTGAGGAAGCTTGATCAATTTCAAGCCGGCTCCAATCACACGAGTCTCCCTCGATCACTTTGGTAGTTCTTCCCCGCTCCGGGTAGGCGAACTCTGGCCTTCACAACTTGCCGGGGCTTCTCACAATATTCGTCAAGAAGCTCACCGGGCACAAACGCCTCTAAGCTGTCTAGGAGGCGGCAACCTCCAAGAGTAATAAGTCTTGACGCTTGCTTGAGGTCGAATCAAGTATATAAAGGCTCAATCACTAAATGCAACACTTGAATTGCTCCTAACTCACTCAAAATGAGAATTTAATGCACACAAGAGTATTGGAGACTTACTAGAGCTCAAGAATGATCAATGAGGTCCAAGAGTAGCTCTAGAATGCAGGTGGGGGGTATTTATAACCCCTACCAACAAAACTAGCCGTTGTAGCAAGAATCATAAAAGATGTCAGCATTTCTAGGTAGCACTGGGCTCCAACCCAACGATCGGAACAGTGCAATAAATGCATTAAAGCCTGATTCATTCAAGCTTCCTCAACGTGGATTAGGGGAGACCGGCAAGTCTCCGAGACCACGGGAAAAAGTTCTTGTGTTCTTATTATGGTTTGCTCATTGTCTACTTTAATTTGTGTAATTTACTTTTCTAGTGATCATTGTGTTTAATTGTCTCTCTAGGATTACTATTCTTGTTTAGACTTAGGTTTTTGGTGCCTTTAGTAAAACCTATATAATTTAAGTCTTAATTATTATTAATTGCTATTCTTCTCATATAATTGTATTAGAGCCAAAGAATTTTAAAAACCTCCTATTCACCCATCTCTAGTCAGTTATCCTTGATCCTACAGCTTTCTCTGCAACGGGTGAGAAGGTGACTGTTGCCAGATAGGAGTCTCGACCCGTGTGCCTTTAGTGAGGCGAGGTGATAGGGACAGAGGTCAGAGTATGGGTTGGCTAAAAGTTATGTTTCCTTGGTTTAGTCATGCGCCAAAGGCAACACATACTTTGGCCAGACATTATAAACCAAAGTGATGCTATGGGCAAAGCAGTACACCTCTGATCAGAGTTAAAAATATGATATCACTCCTATCTTTCGGGTTTGGAAGTGCGTTGTGTGGGTTTTCCTCTAACACAGGTTGTAAGATCCCACGTCACTTTGTCGTCAATAGATTTATAAATTAAAACTTGATATTTTCCACAAATGGGTAAAGTAAAGGTTAGTTCTGGATAAAGAGCTACTTTGGAGATATGGCTTGGTGGCTGGGGGTATATAAATATGTATATAAATTCATGCATCAACCTTCCACGGCTTGCTGAGTACTGGAGTATTTAGTCTTGCTTTTATTGTTGGTTTACAGAACCTGCTATGTCCACTAACCTAGACGAAGTAGGTGACATGCTGATGTTGTTGTGAAGGGCTATGAATATGACTATATGAGGGATCAAACGATCAAGACCCGGCGGAATAAAATGCTCGCAGGAGGGGGGCATTAGAGTATTACTATAATAAATAGACGGGCGTGTGTAGAAATCATCGTAACCGGACTTAAGACGGTACTATAAGTCCTCTAAGAATAAATCTCCGTGTACTAAATGGTGGAAGTTTTTACGTGTGCATGTGTTATTTTTCTTAGCTGACCTTAGAACAACTCTGTTCTATGATGCTTTCCATTGGATCTGGACTGGTTAGGCAAAGTGGGGGCATCACACCAAAGATGAGGAGCGAGCGTTAACTGTTGGCGAGGATCCGATACACACAATTATTTAGGGAAAAAAACTAAATTCTATTTATTCATTGGGTACAGATACAAAGTTATCGTTAAAAACCTTACACCCTAGAGTGAGATTCCCCTGGTATAGAAAAAAATACCGCAACAATATGCATACATACTAGTTACTCTCCATTGTCGAGATCATTCATACGTTCTAGGTCAGTGTACGTCTGATGTGGTGGCATCGATGGCCACGTGAGGCAAGTGGGAAGACGGTTGTGCATGGTGTTGTGGGCATGCTCAGCAAGTGACACGGAGGAGCGTCGGCTCCGTGCACGCCCTCGATGTCTGTGAGCATGCATGTACTCTCTAATTTCCATCTCCACCTTTTGGCATCTGTGTTGTCTCCTCTTTCTCTGCATGTGAGGACATAATGTCGCAGTGTCGCGGCGGTGCACCCTGCTACGTGCCGTGCCTACTTGGACCCATCGAGCCTGTTTCATGCTGTGCCAACCCGAATTTTTTTTTTTTTTTGAAAAAAGACCTAAGCGTCTCGAGCTGGCTCAAATCGTCGTGGCGAGAGGATTTCTGCCAAGTTTAATGAAGGTATGATTCTTCACCCGTCCGTCAGCCTTTGAAGGCAGAGGCCCGCGGGGGAAGTTTGGGCATTAACCATGTCCACCGCGCCCCACTGCCATCCCTAGGTTAAACAGCACCACCTTCCACGCGACGCCCGTCGAGCCGTCATCTATCCTTGCTTCCTCCTCCCCACAAATCCTGCGAGAATATCGGCTCGCCCTCTCCATGGCCTCGTCGCGGACGCAGCCCACGACGAACACCGAGGCTCCGGCACCTGCTGCCGCGGCGGAGGGGGACGCGGAGGCCCGAAACCCTAGTTGCCCCAGCGACCCGCCGTCGCCGGAGATGGAGGCCACGGCGGAGGCGCTCACGCGGGAGGAGGTGCTGCGCCGGAGGCGCCGCCGTGCGGCCCGGCTCGCGGGCGTGTACCGCCGGCTGTACTGGGCGATGGCCGAGGAGGTGCGCGCGCGGCACCGGCAGTACGTGTGGGACCTCGGCCGGAGTCCGCTCGAGGCCGAGCAGCCGCAGGCGGCCGGAGGGGGCGTGGATGCCCTGAGGCCGGTGCCGAGGAGGAAGAAGTGCGGGTTCGCGGGGTGCAAGGTGCGGGCCATGCCCATGGCCAGGTTCTGCCACTCCCACATCCTCTCCGATCCCAACCAGACGCTCTACAAGGGCTGCGCCTTCGTCATCAAGTGGTGAGTCTTTTAACGCTCTCTTCCTCATAGTACAGAGAGAAAGCCTGGATCTTGCCGTCGTTAGGGCTCCCGATTCGGTCGTGGCGCTGGTCTGGATCTAGCCATCTAGGGTTAGCAGTTCTTGAAAAGGGACGACTTTATCTCGTGTTGGGCCTAGATTAGCACATGTTTCTTGGTAGAAATATTTGAGATTGCTCCTGTTGTGATTCTCGAAAAAAAAGAGATTCTCCTGTTTGTTCTATGTTTAGATTGAAGGTTTAATGCATACGATTGACCGATGATAGTGTCAATTTGTGTCTCATGATGTTTTGTATTGGGGAGAGAGATTATCCTGATGTTTATTTATCGAGCATAGGGCCTTTTGTGCAAGAAATTCCCTGATTTGCACTAAATAGAATTGATTGGGGCTCAGGTTTGGTGGTTTACTGGTAATGCTGGATAATAGTTTGAATTGAGGTGTTATTCAAATTTATTTTAATTGTGCAGCTTATATTTGAACATCGCTCTATTCAGTTCCAGCTTAAGGTTGATGCTTCTTTCTTAGAATTGGTCCCAGCGAACTGTAGGAGAACTGTGCTTTTGCCAGCAAGCTGCTCCCTTTGTGTAAATGATTTGGGTCCAAGGCAAGAAGTCAAGGTCTTAAATCTTAAATATACATTAGATGTGTCTGCACTAAACTTGTGATAAGAATCCATTGTGGGTATAGAGCAACACTATCCTGTTTCATGCAGCTCAGAGGGGCAGAGGTCATGTGTTTCACTGATGATCAGCCAATGCTTGAGGCTAATGTTGTGCAATAGATTGATGTTTTCTCAAATAAGGATGAAAGCTTAAAAAAATTTCATCACTTTTGTCTGACTGAGTAGATACTGATTGTATGGTACTCCCTCCAGTCACAAATACATGTTGTTTTGGACATTGACAGTCCCCCAACACGCAACTTTGACCATTAATTTCTATTTTAATATAGTTAGAACACCCAATAAAATTGTAATATTATGAAAATACTTTTAGAAACAAACCTCTACATATGATTTTCATGTGTTCAATCTAAATATTTAAAAGATATTGATAGTGAAAGTTTGACTGCACGTATCCCAAAACGACATGTATTTGTGACTGGAGGGAGTATTGTGGTATAGGATGGCTGAAAAAGGAGTGCATTTGCCTTATGAAATAGGAGTATAAACTAAAGGCAGAGGATCCAATTCAATGTTAGTTTTTTTACATTTGATTTGTGTTTCACTGATGATCAGCCAATGCTTGAGGTTAAGGTGTGCAATAAAAAGATATTTTCTCACAGTAAGGATGAAAGCCTCAAACTTTTTAACTGCCTGTCTGATTGAGTGGTCCTCCTTATCGTATGTTAGCGGATGGTTGAAAGGAGTGCCCTTATGTTATTAAATAGGAGTATAAACTAAAGGCAGATGATCCAATTCAGTGTTAGCTTATTCTTTCTTGGCAACATTTGATTTGTCTGGTGCTTAGGGTGTAGCAATCTGTGTTGGGTCATATCTTATCCAATATAGAGGTCAGAGGGAGCAAGATCAAATCTGGAAAAGCCCAACCATACAAAAAGCTCATATTGTTATGTCTGAAAACAGAAGTTGCCTGCCAAATGTTACACCCAATCCTGGGCATCCTGGTGTAACAGAGATGGGGAAAATGTTTACAGTTCCAGTTGCAGAAAGCAATGTGTGATCCTTTAGGTTTGTTGTGATTGATTTTATCTGCTTTGCTTTTTGAATCATCTGTTAATTCTTGCTCATGTAGCGAAGTAGAATAATACAAACTGTATGGTTATGTTTGGTTTGATGAAGTTTTGAATAATTAGAAAATTTGTTGGGAAGTTGTACAGATATTTTATGATTTGGGGGAGTTGGATCCATCTATTTCAATAACCTACCTAAGGGTTTTGTTATGGAATTGGAATATTTAGATTCATTGAGGTATGGCTGGTTTTCTCTGTCAAAATTGCCTTCTCCATGTTTGCTACTGACTTAGGGAGTCCTCTGGGTTTATTAGTATTGACTGTTGAGACGAAATTTTTTGTTTCAAACCCAATTTGACTGGGTTCTTTCTTTGATTCGGTTTGACTAATAGTTTGGACTTGGAATTCGCTTCCGGATTAGGTAGTGATTTGGTTTGTGTATGTCAGATATCTGGCTTTAGTTTTCTATTTGATCTACATTTTTCTGCTTGTAAGCTTTGACTTACCACCAATGGACCTAACTAAGTTTTGAGATTACTTTCCATTTCTTTTATGTTCTTTCTATTAAGTATTAAATGAGCTTTATAGTTAGCATGCTAACAAGCAAGGTTCACAAAATCGACGGAAACTTCTCAAAAATCGAGCGTATCGAGCCGGTTTGATATCTAAAATCGCTCGGTAAACCGGTGGAATTCAAATTCAAATTCAAAAAAATTAGAAAATTTGAAAAAAAAATGAAAAAGTGTTAAAAATTTTTGTGTGAGGTCCTGAGGCAATGCTAATAATGTTATAAATTTATTAGATCATTATCAGACCTGTGAATTATTTTAAAATTCTGACAATGCTATTGTCAGAATATATGCTCTTCTGTTTTTTATATTCTAGGAGCACTAAATGAAGTCTAATACTTCTGAAAATTTTTGTGTGAGGTTCTGAGAAAATTATAATGATTATTTAAAATTTTCAGATGATGATCAGACCTGTGTATTTTTAAAAAATTCTGACAGTGCTATTGTCTTTGTATATGCTCTTCGGTTTTTTATTTTTTAGCGGCACTAAATGAAGTCTAATATTTATGAAAATTTTACTACATGATCCTTGGGAACTAATTATGATTCAATTAAAATTTCAGAGCATGATCAAGCTTGTAAATTTTTATTAAAATCTGACAGTGTCTATTCCTTTTCATTAATTGTTGTTTTTGATTTTCTAGAAGCAATAAATGATTTCAAAAATTGTTGAAATTTCTCTGAGGTGTTTTATATAATAATTGGGATTTTTTTGCAAGTTTTTTTCGAATTTTTCTTGATTGTTTTTCGATTTTCCTTTGGTGTGCTGAAAATCAAATAAAATCGCTCGAAAATTGAAAATCAGTCAAAAAGCGGTGAAATCGCTCGATTTTCATTGTTTTCGCCGTTGTTTGACCGCCGAGTTCAAAGATTTTGAATTCAAACTTCTTCTATTTCTACCTATTTTCGACCGGTTTTGCCGATTTTCAAAAATAAAAAATTGTTCGAAAATCGAATTTTCGATTTTTTGAACCCTGCTAACAAGTGTCTTGATGATGTTTCAGCGGTGCACAGATTGGGCAAATTGCTTGCAGCAGGCCTATTCTAAAAGCTTCAGTCCCGTCCCTTTGCAATGTTCACTTGCAAAGAACTCAGAAGAACATAGCACAAGCATATAAGAAGGTTGGCTTTAATCCACCCCCTACTGGCAGGATCTCCCCAAATTTTAGTGTTTTGGTTGCTGAATGTGTCCGTCAGATTCAAGCCAAAAGGAGAGAATCACAGAGTACCGCAGCACGAAAGATATGCCCTAAAGATGGGAAAGTTGATTGAGCCATGTCCTGAGATTGCTATTGTTGCACAAACTTTATGAAATTTCAGGCATTCTGAGGTTTTACCAAAGCATTGATAACTTACGCTGCCAGATTACTGCAATCACTCTTTCTTGAAAGATATAAAATGCACAAAAGTCATGTGGTATATGTGTGTTAAAGTTTGAAGTGCATCACTGGAAGACGTCATGTGATGTGAATGGATGCCAGTAAATAGCAAATGTCAAATGACAAGTTGGTCGAATGAGCTAGCGGTTAAGTGTCAAGTATCAACCGCGAGGGTATGGGAATGCAGATACCTCAGGATAGCAATTGTGTGCTTTAGAATGTTTTACCCTGAGCTTTATGGGTTGCTAAACATGCAGCAGGACAGCCATGGTTTAATTTGCTGGTGTGTTACATCATCTGCTTGTCTTTCTGATAGTATTTCCCCTATATGTGCCTACATGAAGATACAATTTAGGTATACTGGGAGGTTCATACGCTGACTGCCTACATTTGAATAATTTCTGCATGGTTTCGTATGAAGAACACGGTGAGTGCTGAAACCGAATGATCACGCGTCGCATGCTGAACTGGATTTGGCATCATGAGTTATGTTGATTCAAAATGCAATCTATGTGCTCCTTGGTCACGTAAATGGTGTGATGGCTGTCCTGTTATTCAGCTTGGTGTTTTTTGAGATGCTCAACTTGGTATCGGAAACGTGCATATTGTGAAGTAAACAACATTCTTGCCCCCCCCCCCCCCCCCTCTACAGATGGAGATTTAGTGCATTGTTTATGTGTTCATCATACACCTCTCTAGAGAGAACTGAAAGCATGATATAACTGGGATGGTTGCTTGGTTCCAAAGATGCTCCGTATTGAGTGGTTCCAAAGATGCTTGGGGAGGAGCCATACAAATAAGGAATTATGAGGGGACTGCATGTTGATGTTTATTTGCAAGGGCTTGCCTGGTACCATGATATAACTGGAATGGTTGCATGGCTCCAAATATGCTCCGCATTGAGGATGGCTCTGCCATACTGAGGGTGGAGCCCTACAAACAAGGAATTATGAGATTGCATGCACATGCTGTTGTTTATGCAAGGGATATTTGCCTGGTACCACAATTAAATTTCATTAGATCTTTGTTACACAAAATAGTTAACCATTGGCTTCATGGAAAAGGGGTGCTGTTATGATCTTGGCATCAGCAGATGTGTGTATGTGTGTGCAAGCATATATCAGATACCGTGAATTGAAGGATGAGATGTGAAAGTCCTCTGGTGTTGGGTGGCAGATTTCTATGGTTGGGACCTATGTCATATTTGGTAGGATAGGACTACGCAAACAGACAGAACTATTCATCTTCCTTATTTGACACTAGTTTCATGTTGTTAATTGTTATCACATGTAAATAACTTGGAATGAACTTGTTTCTTGTTTTGTTTATTTTAAAACGTGTTTTCCGAAGAGTCCCAAGCAGACAGTTCCATTTTGTTCTTAATGGTTCTCTTGTAACCATGTCGTTATGTTGTTATTAGATGAAATATTTATTTTCCAAATTTTAATTTCATTTTTTACGAGGAGAGAACTGTGGGAAGGTGAGGATTTTTATTACTTCAGACGGGTCTGGAAAGACAGGTTAAGTAGTGCTGCTGTGAGCTTAGCTTTGGTCAGCGATCTCAGTAATTTGTGGTTCCTCAAAAATTTTGTTTATTGAACAATCTCTGACTTGTATACCCACACACCTTATTTTTATCTACATGAGCTGGTTTAACTACGGGCGGCAAGATAGGAAGAATGACAAGATCAGTGTAAGTGGATGCAGATCAAGATATTCACTTCGATCTTTGCACATGAAACTTTGGTGGGCTGCATGACACTGGTCTTATGCTTTCATAATTTGTGATTATCTCTTTAGACTTCAGGTGTGTTTAACTTGCCACCTCAAGATTAGTTCGGAGAAGTTTTGCTAATTTCTTTTCTTACTTTTCAAGATGAAAATGTTGCTTTCTACGACAAACATCCCGAGGCTTCCCATCTAAAAAAACATCCTGAGGCTTCGTCTGAACAGTTCGGAAGGCTGAGATTCCAACTCCAATCATGCGGATCGTAGTTCTCCATATGGATTGGGCTGTTTTGAGCGCACCCAAACGAAGCCTTGTGTAAAAGAAAGAGACCATACTTTTTTAGAAAAAAAGAGAGACCATATTGCTGTTACTACCACAATATCGTACCCTTTCATTTGCGAATGAAAAAAATGGGCGATACTGGCAATTGGACGTCCGATTACTGTTCATTTCCTCGGACACGTCGTGCAATATTTTTTTCTCACGCACGCAACATTTGTTTTCAACGTCTGCAACATTTTGTTTCGTACGAACATTTCTATTGTTATCGAAGGAAAATGTTACACGCATAAGAAGAAAATATTTCACACATGAAAAAAAATGTTGCAAGCGTCCGAAAAAACGGTCGTCCGAACACAAGTCATTCCGAAAAAATTAAAAGAAAAGTCATGGCTTTGCCCATACCCTGTTTCCACAGTCCATTTGGAAGGAACGGTTCAGATTACCCAGCAGAAGAAACTGAGAATTGAGGTGCCCAATTATCTTGTGAGAAAATTTAGAGTTCTCATCCGCCTTGAGCGCATGTACCTGGCAAAATGATTAAAACAGAGAAGCCATGTTCCTGTCCAAACACTATACTATATGTACCTAGATTCTCGTACGGAACATATAAAAATTGTAAAGTTTCTTACATAAAGATTGCAAGCTAGCTCCATCCTCGCAATTTTTTTACAAGCTCCTTACATGCACCGTAACAAGGCCTAGGACGATTTTTAGATCTACATAGGATTGAGAATTATCCTAAATTAGGGATTGGTCGATGCAGTGTTAGCTTACAATTGGTCCCAGTCAAATAAGGCTTTTGTTTTCAAAATGATTGCCAGGTTGTTGCCTCTTCGAGACGATTGGGACCCAATCTGTAATCATTTTGTGAAAGAAACCAATCTGCCCGTCATTGCTGGCCTTGGAAACACCAATGATCTTGTCCAAATAAGTTCCACTCATTGCAACTCAAGAACTATTAGGAACCACCTCTTGCAAGGGTGGTGGAGTTGTAGGTGTACGACTCTATCCACTAGGATTCAAATCTTAGTCCTCACCTTTACACACATGCAAGGGCGTTTTTATTAATAATTTTGTGGGGTTGCAGATTTATTCTCAGCCTATGTCTTCCTAGGCATGTCAAAAAATGGTACAAACGATGTCAAAAAAATTTGAATTTTTTTTAAAGGTTTCTGACACATCAATGCTATTCTCTTAAAAATTTCAGAATATTATAACATCTGAGAAATTTTTAAAAATTCAAACATTGCTACTGTCCTGATAAAACACTAACCGATAAGTTTGATTCGAATGAAAAATAGTACAAACCACGTTCGAAACTTTTGAATTTTTTTTGAATGGTTATGATACATAATTAATGTTCTCATAAAATTTTCAGATGGTGATCAAGCTTCATGAATTTTGAAAATTTCGTACAGTGCAACCGAAGGCTGACCGACAAATTTCAACCGAATGAAAAATAGTTTAAACCATTCTATAAAATTTTGAAAAATTTTATAGATAGTATTTATGCATCACTAATGTTACCATAAAATTTTCAAATGATGATAAAACATGAAAAAAGTTATAAAATTCTGACACTGTTACTACCTCATTTATGTTAATTGTGTTTTTTATTTTTAAAAGATAAAAAATGAAGTTAAAATATTTTATAAAATTTTATGTTTGATCCTAGACTTCTTAGTATAGTACCATAAATTTTTCATAGCATTAAAAATCATATTCAATTTTATAAAACTCTAACAGTGTTTCTGCCAAAATTTTAAAATGTCTCAAAAAATAAGTTTTTGGACAAATTATCATCAAAGATCACTTTCTTATGGGTTATTGATGTAATTTAAGTCAAATCCGGCCATAAAAAACCAAAATCCGGAATTTTTTCATGAAAGTTCGCCCGGTTTGACCGAAATCTCACAGAAAAAATCAAATTACTGTAGCATTTGAAAAAATTTTAAATCTTTTTCCCGGCCAGTAATTTAGGTCTGGGGGGGGCCGAAATTCGCCGAAATTTGGATCCCTGCATTCAAGTGTGTGTGGTGGTGTATATGCTTGTGCATTTTCCCTGTAATCAGACGAAAAAGAGCTATTTGTGGTGTTCACGGCACTGAACAATCAAGAAAGAGAACTGCTTTTGCACTGTTCCAAAATCGAAAAATGGAAACAATCCAATTTACCTCCTCTACTTTAAGAAAAGTTCATAATGGAACATACTAATAAACCGGACATTTAACCCTCTTAACTTTGAAAACCGGTATAAATCACCCTCCTGCGGTTGTATTCCAAGCTATTTTGCCATGTTTGCCAATTAAGCGTCATCTCGATAAGCATAGAATTAGAAATTAAAGTGGGACCCACTAGAGGATATAAGAGAGAGGAGGGAAGGAAGAAAGAGAGGAAGATTTTCTTTTTAATTTTGTAGTTAACTTGTTGATTCATTGCCTGAAGTGGCTTGCTAACATGGCTCACTAGCTTGCTGATTCAGCAAATTGAGCCAAGTCGGATGCCACATAAGCAAAACCAATACTAATAGCACAATTAGGTTGTAAATTGTAATGGTTTTCCAAAGCTAACAGGGTTAAATAACCGGTTTTATAGTAGAGAGACTAATTTGGACTTTTGTGAAAGTAGAGGAGGTAAATCAGGTTTTTTTCTTCTAAAATTTAATACTCTTAACCAAAAATTTTCTCTTTCTCGGTATGTGTTTACAAGGTTTATACTGTTATACCTTGGGAAGTAACAATGTTTTGAATGGTACTCCATGTTGCATTACAGAAGAGATGAGAAGTTTTACCAATTGGCGGACGGATTATGAAAAAACAAAAGATTACCAATTTGTACCTTATATGATTGAACCACACAATATCTCGAGAGCAATTATAAGACAACTTTCCTTTTGTGAAGCATGATAAATTTCATATTGAAATTGGTTGCAAGTGTCAAGTACGGGACCGTAGTCATTCAGGAGGTGCCCGAAACACCTTAAAAGTGCATCGGTTTTCCTGACCTGTCATATATTTCTTTTATATACTGCATTTGCATGAATACAAAAGGGAAAAGCGTATACACGGCATCACTCATCTATATTTCCTTGCGTAAACTCAAAGTGGGCATAAGAACCGAAAGTTAGCCCGGGTTAACGCACAGCTCTTTGCTGTGCCGGACGAGCAACAGTACACAGTGTCGGACAATCAGCTTATTTCCACCTTGTAGACGATAGCAAGTGTATAACTTATGTGTGGGACAATGACTCGGCGTCGACCGTCGGGTGCAAACTGGAATGGACCAGAGACGACTTCTGGGGTGATGCGGCAGAGGAACCGCCCTCGATTGTGGAGGAAGCGGTCTGGGAAGGTGCGGCAGATCAACCATCCTTGATTGAGGAAGAGAAGGAGCCGGACTCCCTTTAGCGATGCCCCGTCTCCGGTGCGCGCCGTGCTCAACCATCCTTGATTGGCCTTTATGTGACGAATATTTTGGAAATTTTCCCTTTTATCACTTGGTCTGAACTTTATTTCCTTTTGCCCACACTGAGTTCTCACTGAAATGTTGGCCCAAACCCAACCCAGTGGCAAGAAGGAAATGAAGTCTTGTACCAGTGGTATACTTCTAAAGATACTGTGAATCACTGTGATCCTATTCTTTGGTAGTTTAACGCCCTAACTGTCTGTTTCTGTCATTGTACTATTGTAGTCGCAAGAATGTTACAGCAGAGGAGATGGAATCAAAGATAATGAAGAAAGAGGTGACTAGCGAGGCTACATGTCTATCAGAGCTGGCATTAGCGTGTTACAACAACGAAACGAAGCTATAATTATCTCCCCCATTTCTATTTCGTTTCTGCTTCAAAATTGAGATCTTTTATAGTACACTAAATTTAATATGAACCGTTCATTCTTTTCGATCCAATGGATCATATTGCTAGTATTTCTTTCTACTTCCTCCGGTAGTAGAGTAGTAGAAATACCCTTAACAAAGAGCTCTTTTACAGTGGATTAAAATCAATATAAGCCGTCCATTCCTTTGAATTTAATGGTTGAAATTAATTTAGATCTAGTTATACTACCACACGTAGTATTGGTAGTAAAATTCAAAGAGGGGTAAAAGGGTAAAAAATTCCGTCATACAATTTGTCATCTACGGTAAAACACGTCATGTGATCCTGATGAATGGCGGATGAATGGATAAGAAGCCTCTGAAGATCACCAGGTATGCGGTGAATCCAAAACTGTGAATGAATTAGGAAAAGTTTAAAATACCCTTGATGAATCGATGGGAAAAATCTAAAATACCCTTGAGGAATGGCTGGTTAGATTTGATTTCTACTACCACTGCTTACTACCTATATTATCTACTGTAAAATTTCTCTTAACAAATCAATGGTTAGATCTGATTTCTACTACACATTATATACTACCAGTATAATGCGTTGTAAAATTTCTCTCAAAATTTTAGTCAAATCAACGTTGAGTTTCATGCCAGTATATAGTGTAACTACATACTACAGGTACTTTTGTGTGTTTTTTGTTGTTAAGAGTGTTATGAATCCTAATTGGAATTAGGAAACTTATCAAAAGTACATTACTTTTCTTTCATCTGATCGGATTTTCGTGTAAAAACAAGGGAGTGCAGAAGGTTCCTTACCACAGTAACTGCATAAATATCCGAAAATGACTTTATTTCAGAACATAGTGAACATCTTCAGTGAATTGTCTGGTGAGAACATTGAAAATGGATGGTGACTTGATTAGACCTGCCTATCGAATATCGCGTGAGATCTCTGTTTTTTTCTTGAAGATTGCACAATGAAATCTCAAACAGATGGAGACGTGATGTGCTGACCTGGTTTTCGAAGGGCGGAATATTTGCATGAGTGTTGTCCTTCTGCCGAAGGAAAGAGATTGGTACAGTTGATATAAAAATGATATTATGGTTCTTGCTTTCGTGTTTTGGAATCGAAGGACTGAAAAGGCGACTAGAGAGGGTGAATAGGAACCAAATAAAATTATTTCTCAAGTATTTAAGTCTCTTTTCTAAAACAATCAACTAAAAGGCTCAGCCAATTTAGCATTGGATAAAAGAGTAGAACTCCCGAATGAACAGTAAAATCGAGATGAACAATAAAATCAGAACGATCTCAAAATCAAGAATCGTTCTAACTTTTGATCGACTGATCCAAATCCCGTGAAATTTTGTGTGAACCTTCCTATGGATGTTAGGAACTAATTCCAATATTCAATCGCAAGGATTGATGTTAAAGTTTCGACCATTTTCAGTTTGAAGGAAGGTTGCGTCACAATCGGGACAAACTCACAACCTATACCAAGAGCTTGCTCGTAGGGATTTGATGATCAAAAAGATCTTAGATGAACTCCCACATGTCATAGCAAGTAAGAACCC
Source organism: Otatea glauca (assembly GCA_036346275.1). Taxonomy (NCBI): domain Eukaryota; kingdom Viridiplantae; phylum Streptophyta; class Magnoliopsida; order Poales; family Poaceae; genus Otatea; species Otatea glauca. Next base: position 34,432,709 of record CM070720.1, read on the forward strand.
CAAAGGCACACCCTTCAAACGAGCAAGAAAAGAACTACTGGTTTCTTGAGAGGAATCTTAGAGATCTTGTTCAAAGGTTGCCTAGATAATTGGGATATGATTTGTAGAAGATTAATCCATCAATCATTCATCCTTGGCAGCACAAGCTCAAGAGAAAAAGAAACCAAAGAAAGATCAATCACTTAGAAATAAGGGAGACCAAAAACTTGAGTAAATGTAAGTTCTAGTGGATCTTGCTGGGTTGGAACATGTTCTTGATGAACTCCTCAACCTATTATGCATCCTAGATCCTAAGACAGAGCAAGTAGAAGGAGGTAAAGCACAACTCAAGTTGCAAGAAAGAACTAAGAAAAAATACAAGAACATAAATAGATTTCAGAATATATATGAACTTCGATCTTACATTACTTAGAGAGGGATGGTTACAAAACCACACTTCCAGGTGGGCAAAGCTCAACAGAGTATAAAGAAACCAAATAACCCTTCTCTAAGACTTGGTTCCAACCAAAGTATGGAGACATCCCTCCACCCCTCCATTTATAGCACACTGAGAGCAATCCCTACCCTTAGATGACCTTCTTAGCCCTCAAGAAATATCATCAAGCATTGGGATTCACTCCCTCTCTCATACATGGGATAACACGTAACCCAACACCATAACGAGTTTTGACTATACTAACTTAACCGCTACTCCACCCGCGAACGCTTGATACAACGATCCTCCTTCGCTTGAGTATGGCTCCAGTTAGCATCACATCCATCCACTTGAAGCATTGCCCATACTTCATCACCTTCCATGTGGCCCCAATGACTTGCCGCCGAGACTCTCACGCTTTCGGACTCCCCTGAACTGCCCTCACTTGCAAACGGGCCCAAATCACTTGGCACACCACACGTTCTTGTTCGCTTCACCATGATAGCTTCAGCTTTCTTGACCATTCTAGACCTCAACTCCTCCTTGAGTCTAGTCCTGGCCCACCTTGTAATTGCCCGCCATGTACATCACCAATGCTTCACACTCCGGCTCCTTGTCTTCACTGCTCACAACCACTTCCTGGTCTCAGTCATCTTCCGGTATCCCTTGACCGTTCTGGACCTCAGCTCTCTTAACCTAGTCCCGGTCTCCTCCGTCTCACCATAACCTAGCACCGAAGTTCTGCAACCAGCATAGACAAGCAAATCATTACATAGCATTGTTCCAGATAACATGCATTGGTAACAACATGCACAAGAAACCAGACAAATATAATTGACTTGTCTATGACCATTTTAGTGAAGGACCGAGATGGCGATTAGAGGGGGGTGAATGATCCCAAATTAAATTTTATCCCCCAAAGAAGATCACAAATACAATTTTGCACTCAAAGAAACCAAGCCAAGATACTTAGGTATGAAATGGAGGCAGAAGAATCAGTTTTCACAAATTTTAGCTTGAGACCGTCACTACCGTCCGTGTAGGGGCGGTACTATCGGGGTACTGTAGCTACAGTAAAAACCCAGTTATACGAACAGTGATTTCATCATGCGTTCAAAAAGAAAAATCAATAAATCTTTTGATCCACTGATCCAAACTCAATGAAACTTTGTGGACACCTTCCTATGGATGTCAGGAATCTATTCCAACAGTCGATTGCAAGACTCGATGTCAAAGTTCTAACCTTTTTCAAATTTACGAAAGGGTGCACAAAAACGGGTTCAAGAGCAAAAATTTGGTCCTTAGCTAGCTCGTGGGTTCTTGATGATCAAGATGATCTTAGATGGCATAGCAAGCTAGAACACAAGTCAAGAACACCAAAAACCTCATCTTCCAAGAATCATCCTCTCAAGAACAAAAACTCATTTCTTGCATTGGGATATGGTCTGAAGAAGACTCATCCATCAATCATACATCATCAGCATAAGATCCACAAGCATTTAGAAGGAGGGGAGGCAAATCCAAATGTACAAGAAGTAAATTGCAAGAATGTAAATTGCGGAATTTAAAGACTGAATTTAAAGCATAACGTAAATGCAGAAAGTAAATTCAGAATTGGGAGGAATGGATTAAACTTTCATTTCTAGAAGAGAGGTTTACAAAGCCTCACAACAAAGTGGGCAAAGCTCAAAGGAGCACAACAACCTCAAAACCTTCAAAAGCAGAAAGGCCACCCCTTCTCCTCTATTTATACTACTCTTGAGTCACCCACCACCCTTGGATGAGTTCCTTCTACCCCAAGGACTACCATCAAGGGTTAGGATGACTCCCACACACAGTCTTACATGGGCTAACCCGAAACCCAACAAACATACCGGATTTTCAAGGCATGCTAACTAGACCCGCTACTCTATCACCTAGACCGCGATCTGACAGCCATCCTTGATCCGAGTAGCTCCAGGCTAGCATCTCATCCATTCATTGTCTTCTAGGTTCGCAGCGACTCCTTCTCCGATCATCTTCCGGCGATCCTCGACCGTTTGGACCTCCGACGCACCTCGCCTAGTCCCAGTCATCCTCCACGTATTGACTTCATTGAGTTCCCACCATCGAGTAGGATCCTCGCTCGAGTGGTAACTCGACCATCGTATCGACCGTATCGAGTTGCTACTACCGAGTAGGTTTCTCACTCGAGTAGTAGCTCGTCCATCGATGAAATACTCAACACAAACGCCTCAGCTCTATCAATCACTATGCCGAGTCTATCGACCACATGACCAACTCGATACCAAGTCGATAAAACAATATTGAGTGACAATTGGTTAAACTAAAGACTCGAGTTGAGCTAACTGCTGAGTGCTCGACCCAGCAACATTTCTACTCGAAACTAGTCTACTACCAATCTACTCGAATCATTTGACCACAAACCTGCAGTGCAATACTCGAGGTAACCCGCCGCACGATACTTCTTGATTCTCACTCTACTCGAGTCACTCGACCATTGGTCTTCAACCAGCCAAAGTCCAGACCACTCGAGGTCCGACCACTGGTCTTCGACCAGGACAGACTCAAATCAAACTCAACTTTGAGCACCAAAGGCTTGAATATAGTCAATTACTCATCACACACTTGGGTAGACCTCCACATGGTCTTTCATTTAATCAATAACCACTCTTTGCTGTAACCACTCAAAGCCACTCTTGGCTGTGACCACTCTTACAAAGGTCATGACCATGATCACTCCCTTAGAGGTCACGACCACTTCCTTAGTGGTCAAGACAACTCTGACAGAGGTCACGATCACTTCCCAAGTGCTTCTTAGAGGTCATGACCACTCTCCAAGAGGTCACGATCACTCTCTTAGTGGTTAGCACCACTTCCCAAGAGGTCCTTAGAGATCAAGACCACTCCCACAGACCACAGTGGTCTAACCACTTCATCAGAGGTCACGACCACTTCCCAAGTGGTCCTTAGATGTCACGACCACTCTCTCAGTGATCAGGACCACTTCCCAAGAGGTACTTAGAGGTCAAGACCACTCCATCAGAGGTCACGATCAATTCTCAAGTGGTCCTTAGAAGTCATGACCACTCCTATAAAGATCACGACCACTCAAGGCCACTCCATAGAGGTCAGGACCACTCTTATAAAGATCACGACCACTCCCGTAAAGGTTAGGATCACTCAAGACCACTCCCATGGAGGTCATGACTACTCCCCAAGTAGTCACGACCACTCCCTAATAGGTCCCAAGTGGTCACGACCACTCTAGAGAACGACCACCTTAAAGGTCACAAGGCTACAACCACTTTAGAAAACGACCACCCTAAATGTTACAAAGGCCACGACCACTCTGAGAAGGACCACTATAGGAAACGACCTCTATAGGGAGGACCACCCTAGATGTCACAAAGGTCACAACCACTCTAGAGCACGACCTCTCTAGGGCACGACCACCTTAGTGGTCCTAAAGGTCAAGACTACTCTAGGCAAAGCCAAGACCTCTCAAACCAAATTGTCCATGACAAAGCAAGCTCATATCAAACTCAAACCTGAGCACCACAAGCTCAAACACAGTTAATTACTCATGACAAATATGGATAGGCCGTCACATGGTCTCTCAGGAATGATTTCCATCGGTAGCAACTTTTAGTCTTTTACTCATCCCTTTTTTCCATAGCCCCATTGTGTAATTTTTTCCTTTTTATTTAATATTTTCATCTTGGTCGATGAGCTTTCATATTGTAACATTCAAAAGAGTCCTTGGATGAACAAACTTAAAAAAAAGGGACCTGAGGTGTATCCTATCTTTTTGTAACTACTAGAACCACAATTTGAACAGTTGTTGGAAGATCGGCGAGAGGACAATATATAAGTGTAAGGCAGTGCTCACCTGAAGAACTAGTCGTTTATGGTGAGAAGATCCACTGTCAATTACTCATCACAAACATGGATAGACCTCCACATGGTCTTTCAATGACAAAAGGCAAAGGCATATAGAAGGATGACACATAGTACTCATCCTCAAACATGGCCATATGCACACATATTGGTCGCTTGTAGCTTACACAGGAAAATAATCCTTTTTTCTAAATAGGAAAATAAGTTGCAGAAATGCACATGGAGAATATGCAGTGGACCTTGAACTACCAAAGAAAGCCCCCCAAAAGGCCAAGACCATTAACTGAACAGTTGCACTGGTAATTATTTCCACATCCGAAAGCATGGTGCCAGTTCCATTACCCTCGTCTCATTCAGGCCTCATAATGTTAGGGCTCTGATACCACTTGTTAGGGATAAACACACGCACAAAAGGTAGACACAAGATTTACGTGGAAAACCCTTGTGGGAAAAAAACCACGGGAGACAAAAATCCACTATTTCGGTTCAAAGATTACAAGTACAGGGGGTTGGCTTATATAGCCAAAGAGTCCTAGTTGTAGAAGACTTGACTCCTAACAAACTATGGATAGAACACATTATAGTGGATTGTTTCCCGTGGCTTTTTCCCGCATGGGTTTTTCCACGTTAAATCCTACCACCAATTATTTTGCCGTGCTGCTAACCCTAACAAGTGGTATCGGACCTAGGGTTCATCAATCCGCACTACTGTTCCCGATCTACATCGCCGCCGGCCTTCATCGCGTGATAAGCTTTCTCCGCGCGGCCACCATCCGGGCGCCGCCTCCTCCACGGCAACCCATTGCGGCTGCTCGCCACCATCCGCGCCGCTCGGTCCGCCTTCGAGCTGCCTTGGTCGGCCTTGCCCGGTGCGACGCGGCCGCCCACCCGGCCACTCCGATATGCCGCCTCGCCTCGGCTTCCGCCAACCTTGATAGCACCGGACTTCACGTTGGCCCGCGGCCGCTCGATCCATTTACCGCGTCGCTCATTGCCTTCCTCGGCGGATCCGCGACGACCGCCGTGCCGCCTCCCATACCAAGACACCGCCCGGTAGCGACCCATCGGCTCCAGCCAGCCCATCTAACTCTCCGGCCACTCGCGTCGGCTCGTGACCAAGGCCGACTCCGCCTCGGCCCTCCACATCACTAGCGCCCTGGCCTCCGCAACTGTCGCTACCCGCTCACCTCCTGGTCATCCCCGAGACCATCACCGAGAGTCGCTGTCAACCGAAGTCAACCGAGACATAAGAAGCAAAGCACCCAAGCAATGGAGACAAGCACTAGAATACCAGATTCGATTGGAATTGAAAGAAATCCCAAAAGTGATTTTAATCCAATTTTGGGTTCCATCAGGCTCTAGCTTTTTTCAGCTTCTCGTTTTGGTTTTTGGTCTGTTGGTTCCGTCTTCATGAAGCAGCTTCGGCTTTTGGTTATTTTGGCTTCAACATTTTCGGCTCTAGAGCACTTCAACTCTGTTTTGGCTAGGTGTGAGGAAAGAATTGTTTTTTACCACGGCGACGGTTCCAGTGCCAACAAAAGTGAAATTTTATTGCAATTCTGATTATTTGGCGGATATTAATGCACGGTTTAGGTTTTTATACCTATTATTTTGTGCTTATTATTGGGGGGATATCATGCGCAAATTTCAGATTTTCATGCCTATTATTGGCGGGATTTCATGCACAATTCAAGATATTATGTCTATTATTTTGTGCTCATATTATTGGTGGATTTCATTCATTGCAATTAATGCTTTTATGCATATTATTGGCGGATTTCATCGCAATTCAGGCAGGTTTTATCATTGGCGGATTCTTGGAATTTTTCTTCGACGTTTCATCGTCGGTTATGGAAAAAAAATTAGTTGAGGAGACAACTGATTTTGATGTTTCATCACCGTTAATTGGAATTTGGTGTTTCATCACCATTATCTTGGTGTTTTATTCACCGTTTGATACGTTGTCCATTATGAAAGTTTTGGCAACGTTTATTTGGAATTTAATGACACCCTGATGATAGCATTATACTCTTTGGAGTTTTTCTAGTGAAGATTTTGCTCCAATGTCAATTTCACATGAAGTATTGAAGTGCAAGAAGGAGTTTCTTCTGTGTGGATACTACAACGTTGTTTTGTTGTCTTTGCTCAATATGAGGGGTCTACTACAATTTATACTCCATTGTCAGCACGACAGTTTTTCTTCATCTTGGTATTTTTACAGGAGCAGTTTCAACCATATTATGGATTTTCGGTAGGCAGTTTGCTGAATTTCATGTTCCGGATGGAGCATTCCAAAAGTCCATGTTATGTGTTCTTCACTATCTACCCAACACCTCATGTGATGTCTTGGTTTATGTCGTTTGATGATTGAGTGTTTGATTCAGGAGGTCAGTTGCATAGACTCAGATTTTACTGGGGTTATGAATTCTTGAAGACCTGATTTTTCGTCTGCTTAGTTACAGCTATGTGTTTGGATTGACTGTTCCAGTCTTTCTCTCGACCTACTAGTGGTTTGCTTAATCTTGCTTCATCAGAAGCATTTGGATAAGACTGTTCTAGTCTTTCATACCCTTTGTGGTTTTTCGCACTACAAGTGTTTGACTTGACTGTTCTAGTCTTCCTCGTTCAGTAGTCGTTTCGACTTTTAACACACTTGTATTCATGTGCTTAATTACCCTTCAGGGTTTTTTTCGGAAATAACTTTGTTATAGATTTTGAGTTAAGGGGAGATTTGTTGGAGATAACTCAACATCTCTAACTACCATATCTATTGGTTCTATCCATAGTTTGTTAGGAGTCAAGTGTTCTACAACTAGAACTCTTTGGCTATATAAGCCAACCCCCTGTACTTGTAATCTTGAAGCATTATAGTGGATTTTTTCCCATGGTTTTTTTCCGCAAGGGTTTTTTCACGTTAAATCCTGTCTCCAGTTATTTTGCCATGCTGCTAACCCTAACACATAAACTATGCTAGTGACAACCTACAAGTTATTCTCCACAGAAAGCTACCTTGCTGAAGCATCTCCAGGGCAGAAAGGGCGGAGCTGATGAGTATGCATTTGCACTTTGTCCTTCGCACCTTTGGCATTCTCCCTAAAGAAAGGATCATCAGATTAGACGTGAGATGTAAAAAGATTAAGAGAAGCCTCAGAGAGACAGAGATTGGCAGTGCATTGAATCCACTGGAAGTCTGGAACAAGTGTTGAGAAAGCTTTGATAATTGTGTTATTTGCTTTGTTTAGTGCTTCTTCCAATTCAACAATGCTTCCATTAGGTGGCTCTACTGGCAGCGAGAGTGCTGACAGTCGCTATCGACCGTGGGTGGCGTTCGAGCCTTCAAGGGGCGCTGTTACTTGTTATTTAGGTGAAAGATAATTTGTGATTAAAATAAGAAGTCACCGCTACGATCCTAAGTTTTGCCAACGGTTCGGTTATTAGCAAAAAGTTCAGGAAAATAAATTTCCCACAGTAAACAGTCGGCGAATTCCTGTTGGCAACTCGTGATCGTGCATTTGACCAATAGCCGACAGGACCGCCGGCCAATCAATAGCCAAGGGTATATTACTGACGGTCCACCTTAGGTGATCTAATTGGCCCGATCTAGTATTTGCATGTACTTTCTGTTACTTGGGAAGTACAAGTATTATGAAATATTTCTATGTACACTAACAATCCGTGTATTTGTATCTATGATAGTGATTGACAACACCTCTAGCTCCCGTCTCTTTTTTTAGAAGGAATACCAAGATTCCATTAACCAATGCACAGCTAAATCGCTGGCCACTGCAGGACTTACAAATTCAGAAAACCCCTCTAACCAAACTTGGCTATGGTGGTTCAACTCAGCACCTCTATCAGCCAAACATGGGCTACATTGTTACAAGATCTAGGACAAAACACCACTTGCGAGCTATTAAACATAAGATGAGGCTAGGGACACATTCCAATCACTACCAAAATCAGGTCTTTACCCATGTTAAAAAAAATTTTAATGACATGTCCGCAAAAACTACTGTCAGAAATTAGTGATTTTGAGACAGGAATAAATGTCTGCTAGAAAGATTGAAACTTTCCTGACATGTTGTCAAAAACCATCACAAAAGCCTTCAGTGAATAAATTTTGTATTGTGCCAGAAAAAAACATTGCTAGGTGAAAAACTACACCCTGAACGCACGCTGCCGCGCCAAGTGGGCCGAATTTCCCCGACGAGCATTTTGAGTGTCAGTTCTTAATGTTATCCCTTACTGCATGCATTGTCCTAGGGCAACTCACTTGCAGGCCGCCTAATGGCCTTCACTGACGAACGGTCAGCTCACGGCTTATGTGTGATGCGGACTGAGATGGATGCCTTGACACATTCGTCGTTGTACTATAGGGGCAATGGTGTTTTCTTTGGGCCCAACCTCATCTCGTGAGTCGTGGCGCTCTAAGAAACACCCAGCAATCTTATCAGGTGATGTGCATTTGCCAGATTATATGTATCACTGGGTTCCGATGCATATTATATTATTATTTCCATGTATGCTACCGTTTGTATATTTGTACAATTCTGTTGTATCCCTGTCCCTGATACTATATATTACTCTGAACTTTCTCTGGCTCCTATCTATATATGTGGATTATTCGGGCCAATTCTTCCACACCAAGCTTCTATGAATTAACACTGACCTCATGTTTATACTACACACAGCAACATAAGCTGCATAGGTGCACATGGAGCGTGTGCACGCTGACACTGCACCTTGAACTGTCAAGGGCTGCCTGCAAAAAGCCAGTACATACATAACCACTGATGCAAAGGTAATTCCTTCTTTCCAAACTTTAGAGACAGCTGGTACTGCCAATGCCAACATGTCATTATCCCCTTCAGTGCTACTCAATTTCTTTTTTTTTGAAACAGTGCGCCGTGAATATATTAAAAGAGGAAAAAAAGTACAAGAGGACAGGTGCAGAGAGGGCACACAGCAGAAGCTTAGACTTAAGAAGGTAGGGAGAAGAAGAAAAGATGAAGAAAAAAACACACACTATGGTGGATGCCGGTGCAGAATTTTCGCTAGGTGCATCGCGCCCACGGAGACCCAGTTGGCTGCCTCGTCTTTGATTGATTGTAGAATTTGCTTGTGCATCGCCCAATTCCTTTGAAAAATTCTGTTGTTTCGCTCTTTCCACCATTGCCAGCATGTTAAGATTATGAGAGACTTGAGGCCTTTCCGCAAGGTGGGCCGGGCAGCTATGTGGTGGAGGCACCACTGCTCAAGGTCCGCACATAGCTTCCACTGGCCCGGTTGCAAGGACGGTATACCAGTCCAGTGCGCAATGGAGGTCCACATGTGGTGAGCTTGGTTATAGTCTACGAAGAGATGGAAAATCGTTTCAAGGCTCCGGCAGCACATTTGGCAAAAATACTGATTAAGCCATCCTCTGAGTTGCAGTTGTTGTGCCGTCCATAGACGGTTCTGTTGTGCAAGCCAGAAGAAGAGCTTGCATCAGAGTGGGCCCCATGCAGACCAGATGGATGTGACAAAGGATTTGCGGGTGCATCCGTAGAACTGGATGCGATACGCTGATTTTGCTGAATAGATTCCGTTTGAGGTCTGCGTCCAAATTATGGAGTCGTTTCCCGATCGGAGAGAGACGTCATGCACTTTGGACCATAGGTTGACATATTCCCGAAGCAGGTGCGGGGTGAGTAGATGACGGACGTCTCGAATCCAGTTATTGTTTTGCAATGCATTAAACACCGATCTTGTCTTTCTCCTGGTATGCATATAGAGGGACGGTGCGATCTGGCAGGGCGCCGCTCCTTGTAGCCACCTAGAAATCCAGAATTTTGCCAGCTACCCATCTCCAACGGTCACTGTGGTGGCCGCCATAAATAACCCTTGATCGACGTGTTCACACATGGTTGAGAGCCCCACCCACGGCCGTACTACTCAATTTCAGACCTCATAACTGTGCCAGTGAAAGCCTACAAGTTTACCACTACCAATAGAAAGTTAGCTAGCTAGCTGAAGGCAGCATCTCTAGCGCACTTTGTCCTTCCCCCTCAAGGAAGCAGCATCAGATGCAGGGGTGAGGCCAAAGGCTGGTACACATTCTCCCAATCCCCCTTTCCGGCTTTCTTGATCCTCCAGCTCAATGATGCCCTCCTTGCATGCACACTCCAAGAATTAATCCCCACTGAGATGTACTATATAATCTCATGGTGCTAATCCCTTGTTTGTTTCAATAATACCGACTAGTTCGTCTCAACCTGCCTGCTGACCTAGGTGCTGCCTTGGTTGATTCTGCTGTACTGTTGTTTGCTGGTGCTTTTGGTCGACCCATGCAAATGCCCTTCTGCCCGAAGCTGTGGGACAGGAGCCCGGCCCCCGCGCAGCCGGAGAACGCAGTCGCCATCAATGGCACGGTGGTCGTCGCCAACACCTTCGGGCTGTCGGCACCCGGGAAGTCGACCACCCTGCGCCTGTTCAGCAGCACGCAGATTGATCACGGTGAGTGCATGGTAGTGTCGTGCTAGCACTGTGCGTTTCACCTCGCCTGAAAGTCTGAAACTTTTTTGTGTGTACAACTGCAGAGACGAGGAAGGGGAAGCTGAGCGCCGAGGCGGCACTGAGGGGCGGCAAGAAGACGAAGCACGGGAAGGCGAGCACGATGACGTACCAGGTCACCTTCTTTGTCGACGCCGAGTTCGGCACGCCGGGCGCCGTCGTCGTCAAGAACGGGAACCGTGGGGACCAGTTCTTCCTCCGGCACGTGCAGCTGGAGCTCGCCGACGACCGGAGCATCCACTTCGAGTGCAACTCCTGGGTGTACCCCTACAAGAAGACCAACTCCGACCGCCTTTTCTTCATCAACACGGTCAGAATCCATCGATCAAACCCATGTACTTATTTTTTTCCGTAGCAGCTTAAGCTTTTCGGTGAATTGGTTAGCTACAAAACGCGACTAAAGCTTATCCGGGTGCCACTCGATGCCAGAGCTACCTGCCGGACAAGACGCCGTCGGCGCTGCGGCCACTGCGGGAGGAGGAGCTGAGGAGCCTGAGAGGGAACGGCAGGGGGGAGAGGAAGGACTGGGAGCGTATCTACGACTACGACTACTACAACGACCTCGGCAACCCCGATACGCCGGACCGCGCCGGTGCTCGGCCGGTGCTCGGCGGCACCAGGACGCACCCCTACCCGCGCCGCTGCCGGACCGGTCGCCCTCTCAGCAAGACCGGTAATTCTTTGATGGCACAACACAACGATTAATTCTTTCAGTTCAGTTTGACAACGTACCATTCTTGATGCGCCCAATTTCACTGCAACATATCCTACAAACAAATAAGACGGCGTGACCGAGACGCGCAAGCACCTGATCAATCTCGACTTCTACATCCCGCCGGACGAGCGGTTCAGCCCGGGGAAGCTCGCCGAGGTCCTGACGCTGGCGGTGCAAGCCGTGACCCACTTCGTGGTCCCCGAGATGAAGACGCTGATCCAGGGCAACAACTTCAGGTCCCTCGAGCAGCTGAGGAAGGACCTGTACAGCAAACCGGCGCAGCCGGCGATGGACAGCACCGTGATGGAGCAGCTAAAGTCCTCCGTGCCGTCGCAGAAGACCTACAAGCAGGTGTTCAAGACGGTGAAGGAGACCCCTGTGAAGTTCCCTATCCCACAAGTGATTGAGTGTACGTGAAACAAGAACAACGTGGATTTCTCTTTTTATATGCGTAGAAAAATTATGATATTCCTGTATGATGCAGATGATCATGACGCGTGGAGAAGCGACGAGGAATTCGCAAGGGAAATCCTTGCAGGGCTCAACCCTGTTGTGATCAAGAGATTGCGCGTAAAGCTAACCATCCTTGCTAGTTGATAAAAGTTAAACCACGTGCTCGGAATTGAAGTGGATGGTAGTAACCAATACTTCACATCCTCCATTATCAGGACTTTCCACCTGTTAGCAGTGGGGGGAGGAAGAGCTCGATAACCGCTGCGGATATTCAAAGTCAGCTTGATGGTGTAACTGTTGAAATGGTCAGTATAACTTTCTCCTCAAACTTGAAGTGCTAATTCGGTTCATGTTTCTCTCTGATGTAACAAAATGAGAGCTGCTGTAATTTTATCAAAATTCCCTTTCCCCTTTTTTTGAGTGAATTGGAGATGCACATTTTGATTCTTTTCCTATCAGTTGGACCTGATGGAGTACCCTGTATGATATGTTCTCCATGCTTCTATATATGCAGGCAATGCTTCAGAATAGGTTGTACATTCTAGATCACCATGACTACCTAATGCCATACCTAAGGCGCATAAACACGCAGGGCGTGTGCATCTACGCATCGCGCACATTGTTGTTTTTGAAGGATGATGGGACCCTAAAACCAGTTGTGATAGAGCTGAGCCTGCCTAGCGATGCTGCGGGCGAAGGCGAGATCAATAGGATCTTCCTCCCTGCAAGCCAGGGGACTAATGCACATCTATGGCAACTCGCGAAGGCTCATGTTTCAGTCAATGATTCAGGGTACCATCAGCTCATTAGCCATTGGTGAGTACACATCAGTATAGTAGTATGGATCGATCCACAGAATAACATATTAGAAATGAAATATTTGCATCTTGCAACTTGACCTTAATTGGTACAGTGGTGAACTATTTAGTTAAATTCTTTTTTCTAAAAACCGAAGTACATATTACGCAAATAAGGAACCTAAAACTAATTAGCTAGTGAGTCTTACCGATCCTAGCCCTTCGTTTGACTGGTAAATGTACTCTGGGTAAAACTGTAACAGTGATGATGTTTTTAGGATATTGGAATGAACATTTCATTGGCTTTACATTCACAGTATTGCATAAAAACATTCATGTCAGCTATCAGTAACCACTATAGACAGTTCAACGTACTTTTTTTCTAAAAATTCCAGTATTCAGATGAAAACATTCTCCCTTGTGGCCAGCTTTTGCAATTTCATTTCAACATGCGTTGTGTTCCTGAAACTCTCAATAGCCATGAGAAATTCCAGTTCCACAGCACGAAGATCGATCGACTTGACATCACCATCTTCTTGATGCATGCACCAACAGGCTGTTCACGCACGCGACGGTGGAGCCGTTCATCATCGCGGCGAAGAGGCAGCTGAGCGCGATGCACCCGATCCACAAGCTCCTCGAACCGCACTTCAAGGACACAATGCAGATCAACACCTTGGCCAGGAGCATACTCCTGAGTGCAGAGGGCATCCTTGAGAGGACCATGTACCCGGGGAAGTACGCCACGGAGATGTCTTCATCCATCTATGGGGAGTGGAGGTTCACTGAGCAGTCCCTGCCAAATGATCTCATCAAGAGGTACTTCAAATCATTAATCATCCTGCATGGAAGATGGCACATAGCCACATAAAGTACTATTCTGAAAACACTTCCCATATACTTTATTTTGTATATCACCATATTAACAGCCTCATCTATTTACATGAAAATAATCGGTGATATTTAAGACACCTCTTTTGGTTTAAGGGTAAGAAAATCCCACAATAATTTTAAATTCTAGAAATTCTCACATTAATTGAAAGAAAAAGAGAAGTATCTCCACCACTTATTTTAGTGAGACCAGATTATAATGGTGCAGATTAATCGTATATAAATACTAAAGTTATATAACGAATACAATTGTATTTCAAGTAAAGTTGTATATCAAAGAAAGGATCCCCACCACTTATTTTGGTGGGGCTAAACTATAACTGTGCTGATTAATTATATATAAATACTAGAGTTATATTATTCAAGGCACCTCCTTCGTTTTAAGGGTAAGAAAATCCCATAATAATCCTAAATTTTAGAAATTCTCACATTAATCGGAAAAAAAAGAGAAGTATCACCACTACTTATTTTGGTAGAGCCAAATTATAACGGTGCAGATTAATCGTATATAAATACTAGAGTTATATAACAAATACAATTGTATTTCAAGTAAAATTGTATATCAAAGAAAGGAACTCCACCACTTATTTTGGTGGAGCTAGACTGTATTGGTGCAGGTTAATTATATATGAATACTAGAGTTATATAACAAATATAGTTGTATTTCAATCGTTGAAAGTATAGTTGTATATCAAAGATACAATTGTATAATAATATATATACGCGCAGTTGAGCGGGTAAGTATGCTAGTTTCTATAAATGTAAGACACATTTACTAGAATCAGTAAAGATACCTTCAGCTAACTAACTAGTTCCAAACTTCCAATGAGCTAGTGTAACGCAAGTAAGCATTTTAATGCCAAAGTAAAACTAACCAAGATTAAGATTGATGCACTAACTGGTTACTTTCAAGAATTATATGCCAGCTATGAGTTAGAAGTAACCAAGATTTTTGTAACAAGAGAAACAGCAATCTTGTTAGTTTTAGGACTAGCACATTTGGATTTTAAGACTAATTTACTATTGTGACGGGTGACATGATCTACTCTGTACATAATTTTTCTTCTTATAATACAATATAAATGAAAGTTTTGTTCTTTCAATTCTTATTACAAGGGGGATGGCGTCAAAGGACCCCACCGGCAGCCTGACCCTGCACATCGAGGACTACCCGTACGCCGTCGACGGCTTGGATGTTTGGCGCGCCATCGAGGGGTGGGTGAACAGCTACTGTGCGCACTTCTACCACAACGACAAGGAGGTGGCCGGCGACGTGGAGCTGCAGGCGTGGTGGGACGACGTCCGCAGCGTGGGCCACGGCGACCGGCAGCACGACCCGGCCTGCTGGCTGAAGCTGGAAACCGTTGACCACCTTGCCGAGACGCTATCAACACTCGTCTGGATCGCCTCCGCGCTGCACGCCGCCGTCAACTTCGGCCAGTACGGCTACGCGGGGTTCCCGCCGAACCGGCCCACCCTGTGCCGGCGGTTCGTGCCGCTCCCGGGGACGCCGGAGATGACGAAGCTGGAGGCCGACCCGGAGAAGTTCTTCCTGGAGATGGTGCCCGACCGGTTCACCACCACGTTGGGGCTGGCGCTCATTGAGGTGCTGTCCAACCACACCTCGGACGAGCTCTATCTCGGGCAGCGCGCGACGGCGTCGTGGACGGACGACGGCGAGGTGCTGCAGCTGCTGGACCAGTTCAAGCAGGAGCTCCGGAGGGTTGAGAAGCGGGTGGCGGAGAGGAACAAGGACCCACGGCTCAAGAACCGGAGGGGGCCGGTGAAGGTGCCGTACACACTGCTGTTCCCGGACGTCGGCAACGTCGCCGGCCAGGAGAAGGGGATCACCGGGAAAGGGATACCAAACAGCGTCTCCATATGAATATATGATCGATCGGGCTATATATATATATATATATGGGTGTTTGGGCTGTGTACGTATGTAAAAAAATATTTTGGTTTTAATTTGGGTGTTCTTTTTTTTTGAGATGTGAATATCTTTGTTGGTTTGAGTATTTGTTGTGTAAAGTGTTGTGATGGGTTGATTGAATATATAAATTGGTATATATTATATATATAATGTGAATTGATTAAAGGGTGAGGAAGTTGCACTTTAGTTTGGTTCGTGTGTTGGATGGAAAAGAGAATGCTAGTATGCGACCGACTAATACTTTTTCAGCTGAGATGTAGCACTGAGTTTCTTATTTGTGTTTTGAAAAATTAGGAGGCTTTACTGCTATAGAAAAAAATCATCATAGACGGTTCAAAAATATCATCACAGATGGTTTTTCGAACCGTATGTAAACATGTGTCAATAATAATAACGACGTATCACAAACGATTTTTAACCGTCTACGAAAAATCTATCACAAACGGTTCGTAACTAAAACCGTCTGTGATAAGCCCTATCACAGACACGTCGTAGCTAAAAACATTTGTGATAAGCGCCTATCACATACCATTCATTTCTTCATTCAGCACTTCGTTCTCTGCCCCCAACTAATTTCTAATGACAATTCGGAGTGGATTTTAGGCATATGCATGACAGGTCTGATAGAAATACGAACATAACTATGTGAACAAACACACTACAGTACCTGTCTGTCACTGGCAGCGATCAAAGTTGCCGCATGAAGAGGAGCGTCCTTCATTTGTGCAGCACCCGCTTTGGGACAACTATGATGTGAAATCTTAGATTTCAGATAGCAGCAATTCAGAGAACAATGCAATCATGGATCGCATTGCGCACTTCTAACAAGATTGTTAGGAATGGCAACTTAAAACATATTGGATTTCAGGCTAAATATCATTAGTGTCTTGAGGCCATAATCTTGATTCAGATTATTGTGTTTTTCGATTCAATGGATCCTGCATCAGATGTCTCTCCCTCCCTCCATCCCTCCCTTCTATATATATAATAAGAATTAGCCTTAGAAAAAAAAATTCATTGGCTTTAACAGAGTTTTGTTTGTACTAAGTGAGCATGAATATAACCTGAAGAGTCCACTTTAATTTTGAATCATTCAGCTGACCTTTTTTAGAACAACAATTCCCAAAGATGCACTATTACAGATAAATAGCAAAAGCCAAATAGTTTCGGCGAGATTTCCGAGATCTCGACGAGATTACATCGAGCGAAAAATGGCTCAAACGACGTCGAAATTTTTTGAATTTTTTAAGGTTCCTGACACATCGGTGGCGTTCCCATAAAAGTTTCAGATAATTATCAAATCTGAGGAATTTTTAAAAATTCAAACATTGCTACTGTACTGATAAAACGCTGACCGGTAAGTTTGAACTGAATGAAAAATAAAACAAACCATGTTAGCAAATTTTGAAATTTTTTGTGCATAGTTATTATGTATCACTAATATTCTTATAAAATTTTCAGATGATGATAAAGCTTAATGAATTTTTAATAATTCGGATAGTGCTACTGTCCTGATAAAAGTCATACCGGCAAACTTCAACCAAATGAAAATAGTACAGACCATGTTAGAAAATTTTGAAACTTTTTGTAGATGTTCCTCATGTATAATTAATGTTTCTATAAAATTTTCATATGATGATCAAGCTTCAAGAAGTTCCAAAATTTCTGACAGTGCTACGTCTTGATAACAGCGTGATGATCAATATATAGATTTGCTTTAATAATACAAAAATGTTTAAAATTTTGAATATTTTGCAGAAGGGTTCTAAGGAAATTATTAAGATCTCATAGAAAATTTGAATCATGATCACACTCCAGTGAATTTATAAAATTCTTACAAATGCAGTGTACCATTTATGTTCTTTCAGTTTTTGATTTTTGAAATATAACAAATGAAGTTCAATGCATACATAGATTTGATTGAGCAAACAAAAAAGTTGATTTTTAAAAAAAATTTAGAGAATGTTACTAAGGCAATTATTAATCTCTCATAAAATTTTTGGATCATGATCACACTCGAGAAAATTTATAATATTCTGACAAGATTATTATCCCAATTATGTTCATTCGGTTTTTGATTTTTTAAAGATAACAAATGAAGTTCAATTATTTTGAAAATTTTTATGTATGATCCTACACTTCTTATAATGTTACCATAAAATTTTCACATCATGATAAAGCTTTAAATTTTTTAAAAATCCAAAAATATTTCTGCAATTTTTAAAAAATATCTAAAAAATTCGATTTTTCAACAAATTTTCATAGGAGATTACTTTATTATGGTTTATTGATCAATTTCCTGTCAAAACAAGTCAAAAACCGGTCAAAACCTCCTAGTTATCGTCGAGATTTTTGAAATTACTGTAGAAATTAGTTTTTTTGATATTTTTTACTCTGACCGTCGTTTCAAAACTCTTCCACCTCGTTAGGCAAGATCTGACGAAATTTGGGCGAGATTTTAATCCATTGCTCGACTTCTCCAGCTGAGAATCGTGGAGCAAAGCACTACCGAAGAGGCCCTAGAGCAAGGAGCGGGTTGGAGGCTGCTCACGCGACCAGAGGCGAGCCTCGTCCCCATCGCGCCGCCGACCCGCCGCCTCCCCGTCGCCACTCCCTGTCGCGCCGTCTCCCCCCTCCTCCTTGTCAGGACCCTAAAGATCAATCCGAAATACAATAGGATCCTGATCTCCTCAACGATGAAACCAGGACAGAATCTGCAACCAAATAACTCTAAGATTTAGGGTTCTATACTAAGGCCCTGTTTGGCAGAGCTCCAGATCCCAGCTCCACCTCAGAGCTGGAGTTTGTAGGCTAAAATAAAGTGAATTAAGTTTATATTTTTAGTCTAAAATGTAAATAAGATGATCCACATAAACACTCTTAATGTACTCACAACTCCAGCTCCATAAATTTCTGGAGCTAGGAATACCCTGCTCCACCAACTCCACGGATTTTGGTGGAGCTGGAGCTGTCCCAAACACCCCCTAAGCTAACATAATAAGACTCTAGAATATACGGCATCCATAATCTCTTCTTTTCCATTCACTCAGGTTTTATACCCGTACATGCCAGCGTTTTTAACCCACTAGTATAGTGCCTGTGCTAACGCTACGACGGCAGTACACCCGCTTATCAAATTAAATGAGAAGATAAGTATAAATACAACACTTAATAATAAAAGAGAAATTTAGAATTTTAAATGAATTTAGAAAGAAAAACGGAACTAAATGGAGGTCGAATAGGCGAAAACGAGCTCCCAAAAGATTTTAAATCAAGAAAGAGAAAGAAAAAAGAATTTTCTGATCTTAGATTATTTATTTTGCAGCTTCCACAGAGAGCACATCGTGCTCTCTGAGCTTGGCCAGGGCAAGGGGGAGGGAAGGCCAGGGGTGGCCGGCCGATCGCAGTGGGTCGGCACTGGTGTGGTGAGATCGCCGGCACCGACGCCTGCGGGGGAGGAGTCACGGTTGCGGTGAATTTCGTCGGGAAAGATGACGGTGATGGCTTGGGTTACCTCTAAAATCCGGCGATCTTTACAAGAGGGAGCACTTGGGATTTACGCAATGCGATGGGGTGGAGGCGAGCTCACCGGCTTTTATAGCACCGAAACAAGCATATTTTTGGAAACCATAATTTAGGATCAAATCAGATTGGGAGGAAATTTTGGCAATAGAGCACAAAATTTGGGGAATTAACACCATAGATGGAAAGAGGAGATTTGGTGCGGGATTGATGGAGTTTTGGAGCTTCTTTCTTGTTTTAATGGAGGGAGAGAAGAGAAGAAGGTTTTCTGGTCTGGGCTGCAGCTAAAAGAAGCTACAGGTGAGTTGCCTTCATTTTTTTTAAATATAGAAGGATTTTTGAAAAGATAGCACATTAGGTTAAAAAATTCTAGAAAAATTCTCAAAAAAACTTTCGATTATTTTGTACTTAATAAAATTATTTTTAAAAAAAATTAAATTATAAATTTGTCGAGGCACGCACGTGTAGGTCGCGACCAAAGAACCTCGCTCGTCGGTAAAAGCCACCGATGGCGACAGTGGAGCCATTGCGGACTGCGTTCTCCGCCACGCCCCCCATCTCCCGGTTTCCTTTTCCCAAAGATGTAATGTATGGTCCTTTCCTTTTTCAGGACGTTTGTTTTCTTTTCCTTGATTCTAGGATGTTTGTTTTCTTTTCCTTGTTGATGCTGGAGGTGAGGGAAGGTCTGTTGTGGGCCACAGGGATGATTTCGGAAAAATATGGAAAAATAAACTACGCCGCCGATTCTTTGGATCTGTAAGGAAAAAAGATAAAATTAAATAAGTGCTTCGCGCGTACGCTAGTTCCGCGAGAAAAATTAAAAAATTAAGCAAAGACTCACGACAGTTGGTTCCTTAGATAAAAATGAAAACAAAAATTCAGCTCTCTCGTGCGTACTAAATTAGGCTTTATGGGGCTAGATCCGTAAAAAAATCTCGAGAAAGGTCATATTCGGAAAAAAATACGATCACAATGCCAGGACAATAAAAAATTCAAGTCTTATTTCCTTGCATGCGGCTCCTCCCTGTTTATTTCCTTGTTTGATTCACCCTCCTTCTAAATATGTAGTACATACAATTTTGGCCAGTAAAAAATTCAAATTTGGTTTCTTTGCATGCGGATCCTCCTTATTTATTTCCTTGTTTGATTCGCTCTCCTTCCAAATATGTAGGTGGGAAAGGTTTGTTGTGGACCACAGGGATGATTAGACACACTAAATAATGACCATCGGATGTGGGTGAGTAAAACTGAAGAAAGATCTGAGACGTTCATTTTGATGAATGCAAGTTCCTGGGGGCGCTTTCTTTGACACGAACATTGGAGCATCTCTAATGAGGTGCATCATTTAGGGTGGACGTAGGAAAATTTGCTTAGGTGCATTATAAAAGGGTATAGATAACAGAAAGTGGCGTTAAAAGCTAAAAGTTTAAAGTAAAACAGATGAAACGACCAAAGATTACATTCCGGCTTTCGCCGTAATTAATGTTTACGTCTTAAACCATTGGATTGCTAGCTTCCAGTTTTGCTTACATCCTGTCCGTCCATACTCACTTAAGCGCTCTGTTGAATCGGTAGAATCTCTACCGACTTTGCCCTGTTCTTCGTTCTCCTCAGGTCGGTCCTGACACTCCTTCCCATCGCCGACCCGCCTCATCCCCGTCGCGCCACCTCGTCGCCGTCGCGCCGCCGACCGCTTCGTCCCCGTTGCCGAGCCGAGGTATGGCTTCCCTCTCTCCCGAACCCCCTCTCTTCATCTCTTCCCTCAAGAATCTGAAGCCCCTCTTTCCCGAACGAATGGATTCGGCTCCCAAAATCCGCAGCCAGCGGTGAAAAAAAGAATTCCTGAAGATCCGAACGAATTATGCTTTTCGATTTCTTTCTGCTTCGCAGGTCGCAGTAAAATTTGAAGGGGGAAGGGAAACGGCGGAAGCATCGAATTTGGAGCTAGGGTTTATGAGCTCGTCATCCATCTCCGTGCGGCGGCCCTGACCCCCACCCCCGCCCTCCTTCCAGTTCCTCACCAGAAGCCGCGCCGCCTCGCCTCGCCTGCGCCTGCCGCTTCCTCGCGGCCGCTCCTGGTTCCCGCGGCCGCGCTGGCTGGGAGGCCTCCCCTTGCTCCTGCGCCTGCTCTGCTCTGCTCCCCTGCTCGTCCGCCAGAGGCATCACAGGGAGGTAGGCCGCCCTGACGTGGTACGTGTCAAGTTTCGACTATAAAATGCGTGGTTAGATTGGAATCGGGGAGAAATTTTGACGTGAATCCATGTCTGCCGTCCCTTAGCATGTAATTGAGCACCCGGCCCAATCCGAAGAGTATTCCTTGTACGTTTGGTGCTCAACAGAAGAATACACCGAAACTTTCGCAGGCTGATCTCAGTGGGATCATCCTAAGCGGTCTACATCTCTTCAGCAATGTACTGCACTCACTGTGCCGATTACTGCCCATACGTAAGGGACCCTGACAAAGGATACATGTGAGACCTCCCTTCCTGTTCTTTCTTTCTTCTAATTGGATGCAAAACCAGCCGGTATAATTGTTTGTGAATGTGGCCTTATTGACCACTCTATTAATTGTTGCTCGATGGATTTGTATGAAGCTGCTTTAACACTTGTGTATGTGTGTCGCTATGTTTTTTTTGGCCATGTTTGATGATCAGATGCTGTGGTACGTGTGGGAAGGTCCTTGATCAGGAGATTTACACTGATGAGCCTACTTTTGTCAAGGACAGCTCAGGGCAGGTTGGTATTGCTGTTGTGCTTCTTAATATTTCGTTTCTTGATTGTCTATGTAGTTGTCAGGTTGATTTATCTTGGATCTGTACAGAGCCGGTTGTCTGGAAATATTCTGAAATCCATTGAGAGCGGCACTTCGATATCCCATGAGAGAACTTTAATGAAAGGTGTGACTTTCAGGGCACTTCTTTGTCCTATTTTTTTTGTCCGACTTGTGGACTAATTTTGTGTTTTATTTTACCAGGAAGAGATGAGATTAGGCAGATTGTCAATAGCTTACATGTGGGTGGTGGAGATTCAATCATTGACATGGCTCATCGCTTTTATAAAGTATGCATCTTTGTTATCACTCAACGATTATCTTTTCTAAAATGATATGATAATCATGATGTTGATATTTCTTCTTGTTGAAGCGTAGCTAGCTGTTGACAAGAATTTTACAAGGGGCCGTCGAACAACTCATGTTGCAGCTGCTTGTCTTTACATTGCCTGCCGGTATGCTAGAACCTGATTAGTCCCTTGCTTTATTGAAAGCCTTCCTATCCATTTTGCTTCTTTATTGTTCAAACATGACCTTCTCCCTCCTGCACTTTGGGTGGGGCTGGGAGTATTCTACGTTGTATTTGTTATTTAAGAGCAATGCTGTAACTCCTTATTTAATTTCCTAGTGAAAACCTGCAAAAGGGTTCCTTTATTATATAGCTTTAAAATATGCAGTATTGGAACACACGAATGCCACATTATGTTTCACTTTGTTTCCTTGACTCTGATCTCTAACTAGAAAAGTAATGCTTGAGCTTGATAATCTTCTGCTTAAGGGGGTTCATAAAACAAACGATAAAACCAAGATGTATAAAGCGCCTAACCTATGAGACAACTAAGCTTCTCCAGACCATACACGTGCACGTCGAGCCCACGCAGTGGGTTTGGTAAACGTTCTAAATTATAAAGAATTGTCTACTACTGAGATTATTTTGTTCTAAATTTTCTAGTGTAGAGTTTTTCTCAGCAGCCTGGTTATGTTAGCTTTTTTATAACTTAATACTTCCTGCAATTGCAAAATAAGTCATTCTAGAATGGTCAAACATTTTTAAGTTTGACTATCATTAAATAAATGGTCATCTAGATCATCCACGTGAAATTGGTATTAGATAAATCAAGACATGTGCTTTTATAATGTATGCTTTATGTGATTTTTAATAACATATTGTGACAGAAATTAGCAGTCAAAGTGGCACCTTGTAGAATCTGTTAATGTCCAAAATGACATGCTATATTTGCAATCGAAGCCACTGCACAGTTATGTTTCATTAATTATTGCCGCGCTTAAACTGTCAAGAATTTCAATTTCTTTTTTGTGCTTTGTCCCTGAAAATCTGCTGTCTTTAACATTCATGCTTGTATTGATGTTTGTTCCTGGTACTCTCAATGATTGTCTGTTTGGTGTTGGCAAGCTATATGGGTAATACTAATGGCCAAGTTTACCTACTTTTCTTATCAGGCAAAGTAGAAAAGCTTATCTTCTTATCGATTTCTCGGACAATTTGCGGATAAGTGTGTAAGTACCTGCACCCCATTCTCCTGCCCTTTATCTTGTAGTCCTTACTGAAAAGGCTCATATGGATTTTTGTTTCAGTTATGTCCTAGGTGCTGTTTTTCTGCAGCTTTGCCAAATCTTGCTACTCGAAAAACACCCAATCGTTCAGAAGCTCATAGACCCTAGCCTTTTCATCCACCGTTTTACAGAATGTAAGTTGATCACATATTCTGTTGTATTTTTTGGGTAGAGATTGTTTTATGCCATATATGTGCATTCTTGTATCCCGGGGCCTCCTCCCCGTCCAGTTTTATTTAATTTTGAACATTCTCCAAAATTTGTTTCAAACTTCCTATGAATTCTCACTTCAAACAACATATATCATCACGTGAGCACTTCACAAATCATACCAAGGCAGCCCAAAATGAAGATCTAGTACTGTAGCTCATATACAGTAAACCAACGCAAACTGGCAGGAACATCTCCCGGGCCAATCTCATTTTTCATGGATTGGCTACCGGACATGATAAATAATGTGTAATCAAACCTTGCCCACGAGAGAGCTAGTTTGGCCCTCCTCAATGGTGAAGCTTTCGCCTTTTTCTTTTGAGGAGAAGTCGAGCTAGGTTCTTGAGGTATATTGAACACACGGTCTTTGGTAGGCAAGGCTAGACGGGCAATTGCGTGTGTTAGCAAGAAAATTAAACTTGCTATTGATTATTTCTGTTTTTTTTCCCCAATTTTATTGGTTTCATCTGTAGGTTTACTGAGGAAAAGGGACAATGCTGTCTCAGACACAGCTTTACGCATTGTAGCTAGCATGAAGCGAGACTGGATGCAGGCTAGCATCTTCTTCCTTATAGTTTCTTCTTTAGGTTCTTTTGTAAGGATGTAAATAGCTTGTCCTGTGTTGCAGACTGGGAGGAAGCCAAGTGGATTATGTGGTGCAGCATTATATATCGCTGCACTCTCTCATGGGTATAATTATACCAAGGCAGATATTGTAAGCCCAGATGCTCAGGACAGATCTACTTATTTGAGAATTGTATTTTGAATCTTTCTTTTGTATCAGTCAGCATTTATTGTGCACATGCAGCACTTTCTATGTGTAATGTAGGCTTGAATATGGTTTAACATTACAGCACATAATGACACAAGTTCTGTTAATGCTTTTCAGGTTGCTGTTGTGCATGTCTGTGAGGCAACACTAACTAAGCGCTTGATAGAGTTTGAAAATACAGATTCTGGTAGCTTAACGGTATGCATATGCTTTCCATGAAATCGCCAAATTTGACAACCACACTTATTTATATTATACAAGTGAAACTAGTTGTAGGCAACATATGCTATGCAATCATCCTTTGTGCTATACTCATGCTGTCATGAACCTTAGTTTATAACAGGGTAAACATCCATTGGAGGGAGGTCGGACGGCGACGACTTGAGGTAAAACGGCGCTAGACGAAGGAGGGCACCGATTGGGGGAGAGGAACGGATCTAGAGTAGCCTGCCTAGGGGAGAGACTAGAGCTAGGAATTGGGGACTTGGGAGTACTTCTTTATTATGCATTGCTTATGCCTAATGTCATATACCTTCATACCTTTAAATAGGAGTTTGGCTGGCCCCTAACGAATTCATCTAACAAACCTAGCTAACATTATCTTAACAAAGCTAATCTTATCTTATCTCTAACCAAGCAAACTAACCATCTAAACTAATCTCCAAGCTGCACGTGCCATGCTTCTTGGCCGGCTCTTGTGCTCCACCTGCATGGTTTACCACACCCATGACTTTACACCTCTCCTGGACATGCAGCTCGTCCTCGAGCCGCTAGGGGGTGGTCATGGATGCCTCCCAAGGCGGCCCCACGTCGACGAAAGATTATGACGCCGGAGATGGTGAGGAACCTTCCAACGTTCTTGCGGTGGTCGCCCTGCAACTAGATGACCTTGCCAAGCTCCTTGTGAATAAGCAAGAAGTGGCTGCGAAGAAACAATCTTGCTGGACACCATATGTTGGTCATAGCTGCTGCTGTGGAAGCCATTGCCGCTGCGAAAGTCGCCGCCGAAGGCATTGCAGCCATCAGGGAAGGCAATGCCGCCGCCGCGCCTTGACGCGCTGTTGCTGCTGACGATAGGCCCACCAGCACTACTGCTGCAGCTAGTTGCGCCGCCACCACCGCCGTCGCTGAGCCGGGTTGCGTCACTTCTTGCTCTTCCTTCGCCGCCGTCATTGTGTGTGGCTCCATGACTGCTAGGAGCAGCGCAGTCGCTGTCACAGAGTGCAGCTTGTACTCGGTGCCCCGACCTTGGAAGACGATGATAATGGCCTCCATCTTCTTGTCGTGTGTGTGGGAAGGGATCGACTGCTCTGATACCAAATGTCATGAACCTTAGTTCGTAACAGTGTAAACATTTGTTAGAGGGAGATCGGATGGCGACGACTTGAGGTAGGACGGCGCTAGACGAAGGAGGGCACTGATTGGGGAGAGGAACGGATCTAGAGTAGCCAGCCTAGGGGAGAGACCAGAGCTAGGAATTTGGGACTTGGGAATATTTATTCATTATACATTGCTTATGCCTAATGCCATGCGCCTTCATACCTTTAAATAGAGTTCAGCTGGCCCCTAACAAATTCATCTAACAAACCTAGCTAACCTTTATCTTAACAAAGCTAATCTTATATCTAACCAAACAAACTAACCATCTAAACTAATCTTCAAGCTGCACATGCCATGCTGCTTGGCCGGCTCTTGTGCGCTACCTGCATAGCTTACAACGTCCATGACACATGCAGTTGCTTTCCGTCTGCGCACTGAATCGACATGAAATATTCTCAAAAAATTCTAGATGTACTGCTCAATTTAATTTTACTCTACCAATGTATAAAATTTCAAGTTTAAATTTATTCTATGTTAAGAATAAAAAAATGAGAATTATCAGACAAATGATAAATCAAAAGGAATAGGAAAAAAAGTAAAAAAGGAAACAAATTGTACTCACAACATACTTATGTTTTTTGTTTCTTCTAACACCTTTTGAATTTGAAGTTGAAATTTAAAGAGTGCTAGAGCACTTTATAGACTATATCATCATTTTTTTTTCGTGCCAAAACTGAAAGTTGATTGCACGAGTGCACCACAAAGGGTGATTGCATAGCATATGTTGCCTTTGTGGCAAGTGATGTGTTTGCCACACATTTATTTTATTCTGTTGGCACACTTGGATGGCCAGCAATCATGTGGTACAATATTGTTTGATTGTTTCCCTTTGAGTAGTCATTCTTAAGCAGTCCATTCTGAAGATACCGAAGTAACTGTCACCTAGCAGTAAGCCTGAGTTGTATCTTTTGTAGCAAGAATTGGACATCGTGTATGATTCTAAAGCAAATGCTAACATAAGCAAGCATTGAGTAATGCAACTCTATGTCAAATAGACAGGTGTTCACTTCTTTTTATCCTTTCAGATGAGCTAGTTTTAGGTTATAGTTCTTTTTATCTGCTAGAGCATTGGGCATCCACCTATTTTCCTTCCATGTCGCTGTGTTCTCTTCTATGATGGTTATCTACTGCAAATATATCACTTTCTCAGTCCTAACCTCTGTGCACAGGATACAATGCCATTTTGTTTATGATAAACTGTGTAGATGAAAATGTTCCCTGAGGATTAGTAGGCATAGAAAGGGCTTTAGATATTTAAGTGACCAGCTGCATTTCTGGCTCACACTTTATTTTGTTTTATCTACAACATATTTGTAAGCAATTCTTTTAAGATATGGCCTCACTTACTAATAAGTTCTTTCTTCATGTTCCCATGCTAGATCGAAGAATTTTTGGCAAAGGCTGAACAAGAGCCTGTTTCAAAATGTTCAGCCAAGTCTGGAGAAGTCCTTTGCAAGCACAAGGATAGTGGTGCTGAGCATTTTGCTCATGGACTTTGTGAAAAATGCTACAATAAAGTAACTCACCTTTACTATGTTCATAATGCATTGGTTTTGGTACTTTGTTTGCTGTTGACACATGACTTGATTGTTCAGTTTACTAAACTGTCTGGTGGACTTGAGGGTGGCTCTGACCCTCCAGCTTTCCAACGAGCTGAAAAACAAAGACTGGAAGCTGCTAAAAAAGCTAAGGAAGCTGCTGCAATTATGGAAAGAGAATCTATTTGTGAGACACATATTTCTGATGATGAAAATAACATCATGAGCACTACAAAGGTAGTATTCCCGAACTTACTTAAGCTCATGTTTCTTACCCTATTTATCCGAGATTCTTCTTTTGTAGCTGTAATTCTTCAACTAAATAAGGCACTCTTATAGTTCATTATTTTTTCAATTATTTGACATGGTTGCTGCAAAGCTATTTGAAGATTCTTTTACACCACTTGTCTACACCAATCCCTGCTAGTCCAATTTTATATTTTCCACTGTCTAATTAATTACATCAATGACTTGTTTATTATAACTATTTTAAAACATTCAAGTTTCATCTGCATTTTATTGGTCTAGAATCTAGATTATATTCTGGCATTGTAATTTAGAGGTTCAGAGTGAGACTTCTAATTAATCTCTCAGCTTTTTCCTGCATCTGGTATCCCCTCAAAACTGTGTGCAGATAAGTGTCTCAAATTATCTAATGTTGAACTAACTTCTCTTGATTTGTGAAAAAAAACTTACTGCATTATCTGCTGAAGGATGTGACAGAATGAAGAAACAAAATATACTTGTTAATTTCATTCCAGTTCTGTACCAGTCTTGCTGCTGCAATCTTCTAATGGAATATTTGAACCTGCAGAATCTATTTTTATTGCTGAATTCTGGAATCTGTTGCATTGCATTGTATCCCATGTTATTTCTTTACTACATCTGTATTAGTTGTTTCTGTTATAATTCATTTTGTGTGCTCGATGTGTTTTTGTTCTCTGGGAACTCAGTTTGCCTTACAGGATATAAGTGGTGATAAATCTTTAACAGTTACTTCTAGTGAAATTGCAAATGATTCTGTACCTTGCAAAGATCCTGAAGGTTTGTAAGTTCCTGTAACATGATACTCCATAACAATAATTTAAGTTCAGTTTTCTCCTTTTGGGTTCCTGTTGACAAGTTGATTGCTGATCAATTTGCTGAATGCTATATTGCATCCTTAGGTGAAAATGGTAAAGCTGATGTTGACCCAGAAAGTTTTTCTGATATTGACGATGTGGAGGTACTTTTGTCCATGAGATCTTTTTGACAGACTTTTCAGACTAATTTGTTGTATTCCTTGCTAGAGCTTGAGAGATGACCACCAGATACCTGCAATGCTATCTATTAATTTTGTAGGTTGATGGGTATCTTCACAATGAGGAAGAAACACAGTACAAAAAGATTATCTGGGAAGAAATGAACAAAGAATACCTAGAGGTAGTTATAGTAACTCTATCAACATGAGGCAGTTTCTTATTCTGATCAGATAATGTAACTGTAAACTGTGTGCTGATTTCTTTTACAGGAACAAGCTGCAAAGGAAGCTTTAGCAGCTGAATTGGCAGCTAGAGGTTTGGGTGTGGAAGAGGGAAAGAAGAAAGTATGAAATGTTTCTAGTGTAACCCAAGATTCATGTGTACATTTGTTTATTATTTTCAGTTCATTTTGTGATTAGCCATTGATGTTTCAAATGTAGAAACGGAGACGCAATGAAGACACTAAGAACACGACACCTGCTGAAACACCAGCAGAAGCAACATTCAACATGTTGAAACGAAAGGTACCAAACTTTTTGTTCGGCCATAGACATCCAAAATATAATTTTCCTGTGAGCATTGTAATTGCATGTTGACTTAGCATGTAAACGAACTAACTTTTAATATATAATGCTGCTCCTTACAGGGACTTGGGTCAAAAATCAATGTGGAAGCTGTTGGCGGATTGTACAATGTATGTTTTCTTTGTTTGTGTTCACTAAATTTATAAATTCTTTGCTGCTGTGAGTTGAATCAATTCTTTATTTTTTAATTTATGCTATGCACTTTAGTAAATCAATTCTTTATTTTACAATTTATGCTATGCACTTTAGTAAACCAGTCTTGCGTCAAATTACCTTAGCTACTGAAACCGACTTTTCTCTTGTGTATTTTGTTATATTTCCTCCCAATGCTGATTGATTCTGTGAGCAGACTAAAGGTGAAGATGGCAAAGAAAATAAAAAAGAAGAGACGAACTTTGACGGGGAATATGCAGAGGACACTGGTGATGGTGAAACATTTGAAGGTGGTTATGACTACGCTGATTCCAACTACGATGTCTACGATGATGGTGGTGGTGGTGGTGATGGTGGAGCATATAATGATTATGATGACGTTGATTTCTAATGCCGGAATTTGGAGAATGGCGAGCTGACCAAAATCTATTCAGATAACCCAAAAATTCCATTCTATCCAAGCTGGAAGAAATCATGGCAACATTCTTCATTTGTACAAGGTTATTTAGTATCTATGTTTGAAGAAAAAGTGAGCTCTGTAGTTAATGATTACTGAGTTAATGGATAGTAAGTCTGTCGGTGTAACTTCTTACCATCTAAACTTGTTCAGACCCCAGAACTAGTTTTGTGAGTCGTAAGGTATAGTTGGTTAAAGGAGCCCAACAAGGGTTTGCAAGTTGTATGTTCCCACGGGCCTCAAAAGAAACGGAAGAGGAAAAACGTGTATGCCCTATAAAACATGTCATAATTTTTAACCTTTGTTAAAGGCATCACAGCAGGCTATCTTGTACTAATAATAATGTACCAATATCGGCAATTGTGTGCATGTTGCCAACTCGGAGATGGTAATGACGGACGTGCACGCCAACTCGGAGATGTAGCTACCTGTTGTGCAGCGTTGAGTGAATTGATCACGTCCGAAACCCGGTTGTGGGGTGGATTCTGGTTGTTTCCGATGGCAACGTTGTGTACTGCTGGTTGGTAATTTCGGTAGCGTCAGCGCAAATTTATCCTTGTCCAGCTATCACAGCTATAACATGAACCATCGGATGAAATCTGAATCTGAATAGTAAGTCCATCATACACGTGTAGAGGTAGGCCTGGTGCCGGCCGGGCCGGTCCGATACAGGCCCGTCGTGCTTCGTGTATAAACTATGCTGGGTCGGGATGGCCCACCGTGCCCGCTGTGCTGTGCCGGCTCGGCTCGCCTTCGGCGAGCCTAGGCACGGCCCATTTACGCTTCGTGCCTGTTTCGTGCCGTGCCGGTTCAAGCCCGACCCATTTGAACTATTGCGACGAGATGAAAGAAGCCAAAGACACAGAGTTGAGCCAGAGGCACGGTGAGAGAGAGAGAGACGGGCTAGAGAGGGGAGAAAGCTAAAAGAGATTGAGAGATGGGCAATCTCTCTCGCCTGTCTCCCTCAATCTCTCTCTCATGCCTCTTTCTCCCCCCGTTGCCCCCCTCTCTCTCCCGTCTCTCTCAGCTTTCTCTTGTCCGTCGTTCTCTCTCAATCTCAAAGGCGACGCTGTAGTGTTTATACAAAATGCATAGTTCTCAACTTCTATTGTGCATGCAAACAGAGGATGTGGATTCATGCGTAATTTTCAATTGTTCACACATGTTATCAGATATGAATGCGGAAAACATAATCAAATCGTCCCCTCTTTAGTTTGCAATACCTTATCTAGCAAATTGATGATTGGCTCGGCTTCGTCCCCTCCTTTTAGCTTCTTCCATAGCTTCACCCGTCGCTCACTCTCTCTTGCCTGTCTCTCTCAGCTCGAGATGTGATTGTCCTTGTAGGCCACCATATTTATGTCCAAGGGATGGCAGCTAATACTGCTACAACCGCTCTCATGTTAATCACGTAAGAACTGTGAAGTACTCTTGTTAACTAATACTAAAATAAATTATGAAATAATACTCATAAATTTTAGCATGTAACAAAATTTTCCTTTCTCCTTCCCTTTTCCTCTTTTTCACCAATTTGCTCCTTTTTTTTCTTTTCCCTCTTTTCCCCTCCTTCTCGGCTTCGTGCCTTCGCCCACCCTGCCCAGCGTGGCAGCGCCCCCTCGCCTCCCTCCTTCCCCCAGGCTCGGCACCCCCCGCCTCCCTCCTTCCCCCTCCGCTCCGACGCCCTTTGCCTCCCTCCTTCCCCTCCGCTCCGGCTTCCTCGGCGCGACAGGCAGCGCCGTGCGCGACCGAGGCCAGGCGGACCCTCCCCTCCCCTCGAGTCCTCCGCCTCCCTCCGAGCTCTGGACCCTCCCCTCCCCTCGAGGCCTCCGCGGCTCCGCCTCCACGCGGCGGCCTCGGCCTCCTCCGCCGCCTCCTCCCAAGCCTCGGCCCCGGCGCGAACTAGGCGAGGAGGCGAGCAACCTCGCGGCTCGCGCGGGCGGCGAGGGAGACGAGCGGCCTTGATGGCTCGGCGCGGCGCGAGGAGGCGAGGTGGACCGCCGTGGGGGCGAGTGAGGCGGCGACCCGGAGGTGAGCGCCATGAAGACTTGCGAGGCGCGGCGCGCGCGAGCGAGGTGGGCAAGGCACGGCGAGGTGGCGCTTCGCGCGAGCGAGGAGGCGGAGCGTTGCGCGCCACGGTGGCGACCACGGAAGAGGAGCCCGCCGGCGCCGCGTGCCCGCCCGGCGCGGCCGTGTCGCGGCCGACGTGCCGTCGCCAGGCCGGGCCGGCACGGGCACAGCCCAAATGGCCGTGCCACCCGTCGGGCCCCGATTTTGGACCCGGCACAGCCCGAGCTACAGTGCCAAGCCGGCACGGCATAACCCTCTAACGTGCCGGACCTGGCTCGGGCCGTGCCGTTCCCGCCGTGCCTTAGGCTGATCCACTGAGGCACGCCCATGTGCCCACCTCTAAGTTACACGTGCACGATGTGGAAAGGAGTGGTCGCACGCTCTCTGATGTAGTATCCCTTAAGCGCTGCGTATCCCAATGTATATTTGCCTATAAATCTGTGGCATGCGGTTCGGAACGTAAGCTTAGATGCACCTATTTTGTAGGCCGTACAATGCGCATTGAGATTCGTGTAGGAATTTTGGTTTTCGTTGATATTAGGTGAATTTAGGAAATAGACAAGTCTTTTTATTTAGTACAATTACAAGAGGCATAAATTAAAGTACATGCAGATCCCACCGCCTCTCTCCAAATAACCTCACCCTATCTATATCTGATACCGTATTGGATACTGATACGTGCCGATGTGTACCTGTTCGGATCCTCGAAATTCTAATTCTTAAAAAAGAAAAAGAAATCAATACTTCTGGATACTTCCGGATACCTACGGAGTCTAAAACCTAGACACAGGAGCGGACCGAGCGGGGTCAGGGGGCTAGAGCACCTCCTATCCCTGATCACATCATAAGTACCCTTTAGCACCCCTCCCTAACGTGGCGCCATCATGCTGTCGTCATAGAAACCGATCAAAAAAATTGAAACTTGAAGATCGGTTTAGCACCCCTAAATTTATGTCGTGGGTCCACCATTGCTTAGACACATCGTTTCACTCTGAATAAGAAGCTCATCTCATCCCATGCCGCCACTCTCACTCCTTTCTTGTCTTTGCCCCTGCTGAGACCACCACGCCACCGCCGCTCTCTTTCCCTCCCCCGGTCCCTCTCGCCTCTGGCCCTCATGCCGCCGCCACTCCCCTTTCCTCCCTCAGCCTCTGGCGCCCTCACAGTCACTGCTCCCCTTCCCTCTCCTTGTCGCCCCTCTGCCTCTGCCCCCCACGTGTCGTCGCTTCTCTTCCCTCCCCCGATCGCTCCTCAGCTTTTGGCCTCCACATCGCCGCCACACCTATTCCCTCACTCGGTCGACCCTCAGCCTTTGCCCACCACGCCGCCGCCGCCGCCGCTCCCCTTCCCTCCCTTGGTCCCTCCTTCTTTGGCTTGCTCATCACCGGCACGTCAGGGCAGCGTCCATGGCAACGGCGACTCGGTAGAGTCATCTTCTTCCCTTTTCCCTCATTTGCATTTCTTCTTCTCTGTCTTGTCTCTTCTCCCTAGTACAAGTGATCACTTCTTGTTCAAACCTGTCAGATTTGATGTCATCTGGTAGTGGTAGATTTGGAAGCTCGAGTGTGTCGTCTAGCACATGTACTAGTGCTTGTCTTGCACCATCTAATGGAGCCGCCATGGCAAGGAACATCTTGAATGCTACCCGTGTGGTACCTCCAATGGCAATGAAAATAAGCCCCTTTGGAGGTACGTCGAGTTGCTAGATAAGACCGGAAATGGTGCTTTTCTATTCTTGCCATATTCTGTTTAGACTTTGGGAGAAATGGAATGGACTACTGGAGTGCTCGAGCTACACTTAGAAATTACATGTTATAACATAAGCACCATGTATATATGATTTTGTTATTTGTTTGTATCTATGTACTCATTTATTCTCTAATTTCTTGGTAGCTGGTTCATTATATTGGTTTTATCAACTTGTATAAGACTAACAGCCAGCCAGGAGAGAGAACCAGAGAAGAAAGCACTTGGCTACATCAATATTATTCTCAGTTTCTCATTTCCTTACAAGACTCCATTGATTTATGATTTTATTCTATTTTTATTATATACACACATATAGAGGTACTTTTCATGCTTTTCTTTTAATAGTTGCACAAATATTAAAACATGAATGAAAGGTAGATGATAATTATTTACCCTTTCGCTTGCTTTAAGATTGCAGTGCTTCAATGCTTTCCCTCCTAATACAAGTTGTACAAATCTTAAAGCAAGCGAAGGGGTAAGTAATAATCATCTACCCTTCATTCACGCTTTAATATTTGTGCAACGGTAGAAAAGAAAAGCATGGAAGCACCTCTCATATTTTTAACCGAATGTAGTACGTAGGAAAAAATGTCGTATTTCACATTAATATGCGTATATATTTTTAACCGTATGTAGTATGTAGAAAAAATGTACATAGAGAGCAAGGATGCTATACATGTACAACTCGACAGGTATGAGAGTATTTATACACAGTATACAGTAAAATGTGCATACTCATGTGAGGCACAAGAGAGTACTCTACTCTGTACGGTACTAGAGTGAAATACATGAAGCAAAATACAATAGACAAGAGGGCAATGGCAAAAAAACGCCCCTCCCTTTTTTTTTTCTTTCGCCTCGTCTGTCCGCCCGCCATCACCTCGTCATGCTTCCATGAATTACGAAGCTTAACTCGTCGCCAGTTGCGCCTCAAGCCCTCCTCCAAACCTCAGGTTTGTAGAGCGGGCCAGGCAGCTCCACCCCCCGTTGGCCAGCGGCCGGCCTCACCGTGGCACCATCCAGCTGTTGGTATTGCTCTTGAAAAAGCCCTCTGCTGCGCCTGTATTCTGTTCTGCAGAATAACAACAGCAGCAGTGCTTAGCCTGTTCTTTGAACTTCAAGTAAAAACAACGACAATAACGCTTTGCCGGTTTTCTGAACTTCAGCGAAGCAGACGACAACAGAGCTTTGTCGATGTTCTGCACTTCAGAGAACACCGGCAATGCACTGATGAATACAGCGACAATAGTGGAGAACAGAGCAAAAACAATCGACAAGAGGTTTTTGGTGTTGCCCTCAACTGCGCAACTTTTCTGGGTTTATTCTCCTTTCTTTTATATGTTTAAGGTCACAGATAAGTGGAGATTACATCTTGCAAAGCAAATCAAAGACTAATCGGATCCTAAAGTTAGTTTACTGTTACTTAACCGACAAACCAAATAACACACCAAATAAACCGAATTCTGAAACCGAAACAATCTCAACTGATCAGGATTACGTGCAACACCAGCTGGAGGTTCTATGGCGTCATCTCCTCGTTTACTTGGCTCTGTGTCTGTCCTCCTCCATGTTCGAGTAAGACTGTAACAAACCTCATCACATAAATGAACTAACACATTAATCCCTGCTACACACTGAAATTGTTTTTACGAATCACAATTCAAGGCACCCCAAACAATGGCTGCTGGCCCCAGTTCCGGTATGGCAAGACAAGCGAACGGGGGTGACGGAAGAAGGTGGTGGCTGTTGGGAAACCACGTGGCCCAATGAAAATCCACGATGGTCCCTTAGCCGAAACCCTAGGCGACTACTATATAAGGAGGAGAGGGGGTTCCCCCCATGGTACAAGAATCAGAATAGCAATAAAGAATTCTGTCGTCGCTCCCCATATACCTGTGTGTCTCTCTCTGTCCTCCAATTTAGATCTGTTCGGGAACCCCGGACTATTCGATAGTGAGGTTCCTTAACACGTTATCAGCACGAAGCTCTACAGGAGTTCAGAATTGAAAAGGCGAGAAAAGAAAAGAAAAAAAAGAATGCCGCCGTTGCCTCGGCTTGCGCGACACGCACTCGCCGCCATAGCCTCGGCTCGTGTACCCGAACCGCCGTCGTTGCTCGGCTCGAAGCCTGCTGCAGCGCAAGTCGCCGCCACCATTTGCCTCGTCT
Source organism: Otatea glauca (assembly GCA_036346275.1). Lineage (NCBI taxonomy): Eukaryota > Viridiplantae > Streptophyta > Magnoliopsida > Poales > Poaceae > Otatea > Otatea glauca. The sequence goes on from CM070720.1 coordinate 34,468,549, forward strand.
TGGTCGCGCCTCAGACCGCGCTCGCAGCGCATCGCGTCCGCCGTCACCACCCCTCGCGCCCTCGCCGCCCCGCCAAGACGAAGCCCGCCTCGCCACGCCACAAGATCGCCGCAGCCGCTCGCGCTGCCAGAAGATGCCAACGAACGCCGACGCCTGCTTCGTCGCCGCCTCGGCCTGCGTCTGTTGCCTTGACATCCGCGCCAGAGGCGCGGCAGCGCCTCACGCCACGGCTCGCACGCGGCCTTCCGAGCCTTCGGCCGCTTCCATCGCCTCAAGAAGCGCCATTGTCGGCTGCCTCGGTTCGCGTGAAAGCCGGCTTGAAGCCCGCCCGCCGCATTGCCGCGAGCGCCGGCTCGCCCCGCCTAGCCTCGGCCTCACGGCTCGCAAATGACCATACTCACGGCCGGCCGACGCGTCACGACCTTGACCTCGTGGCGCACACAGTAAGTTCAAGCTCTATTGGTTTTGGTGATTGGTTTAATATTAATGTTTAATCATTGTTTAATGACAAATCAAATCATTATGAGACTAACATGTTTTATTAAGTCTTATTCTTATTAGTCTCATACTTGGATGGAAAATGGAAAACCTAAGGTATGCACTCGTATTCATTCTATTATATATATGCATACTTAGAATTCAAGTTAAAGTATGAACTCTTCCGTTGCTTTAGTCCAAATATATGCATTATGCTCCTAATTCATATATACATGAATGCACACATCTAGGGGGAATTTATAATTTAACTTGATGTTTCAATTGTATTGATCCATGTCCTCTTTTCATACAATATAAAGGATCAAGACCTTGAAACAATCTTTTGAGTATATATGACTTGTGTAGTTATATACTCATGTCAATTTAAATAAGTTTAAATTGAGTTCGATTGTCTCTCAATCAATCAAAGAACATTTCATCATGTGTTGATGGTGTTTCCTTGTTGATTAAAGACAAGCGAAAAGTTCTTGAGTATAATGAAGCATTAGTTGCATCAAAGTACTCAAGACACAATTAATCATTCAAATTGATTAGGGTTGTGCTCAATCGATCTTGGAGGCATCCATTATGTGTTAATGGAGTGCGGTGATGATTGAGACAACCGTGTTTGTTGGACTAACATCTTCCATGAGTTGTGAAGTAGGTTAAGTCCAAGATGATGAAGAATCGGGAAGAAGAAGTCATCATGAGTTGATGAGCTTCAAGAGGTGATCCCGAAGTGAAGAGAAGGGCTAGAGAAGGTTCATCATGCGTTGATGACCAAGAAGAAGAAGAAGAGGTGATCTCGAGAGAAGATGATTGGAAATCATAAAAGCTCCAAGTGGATCAAGTGTGGCAAAGGTATAACTAGCTAGGGCTAAGGATGTGTTCCTAGTCTTTACCGGTCTCCGTGTTTGGTTGTGAGACCGGGTTGCTTGTTAGGTGCCGTACTATTAAGAGGGGTTGAGTCTTTTAGCTTGAGCTTCATCATGTGTTGATGAACTCGATCCGGTTCACTCTAGCTCACTCTCTTGTTTGATGTTTGCATGAAGCTAACCATTTGGCATGTATTGCAAATTGGTGAAACTTATGCATTGGATTTTGTATGAGCTAAGTATTTGCATGTGTTGCAAATAAGGGTGCTCATACTTGCATCTTATTTGAATCTTATTTGATTTGATTTTTGCTTGGAGCTAAGTTTTGCATGTGTCGCAAAAGGAGAGAGCTCAAGCAATTTGGTTTAAAGTGCTTGCATGGAGTTAGAGATTTGCATGTGTTGCAAATAGAGAACTCATGCACTTGTATTTGTTGTGGTTGCTTGCATGGAGTTAGAGATTTGCATGTGTTGCAAATAGAGAACTCATGCACTTGTATTTGTTGTGGTTGCTTGCATGGAGTTAGAGATTTGCATGTGTTGCAAATAGAGAACTCATGCACTTATATTTGTTGTGGTTGCTTGCATGGTGCTAGAGATTTGCATGTGTTGCAAATAGAGAGCTCATGTTTTGGTATTGCTTGGAGCTAGGTTTTGCAGGTGTTGCAAAGAACAATGCTCAAGCATTAAATTAGTTTAATGTGTATTTGCAAGTTCGTTGTGCGAATAAACCGAGGTCTATGGGTCCGAATCCCGAGAGCATGTGAGTAGGGCTTGCAACGGGTGTTTGCAAGTTGACTGGGTCTTGTGTTGACCTTCACATGGCTAGGGGGATTAATCTCATAGACTCGGGTTTGATTTGCTTAATACGTTTTGCAAATAGATCTTGAGTTGTTTACGAAATGTGTTTTCGTTAGTTGGATTTGTTATTTGCAAATGTGTTTTGCAAATGAACTTTAGATTATGGATTCCTATCCTAAAGCATGTGAATAGGGTTTGCAAATGTGTTTTGCAAATTGACTTGATCATGTGTTGATCATCACATGGCTAAGAGGATTGATCTCATAAGCTCTTGGTTTATTGGCAAATGTGTTTTGCAAATAAGTTGTGCTTATATGAGATTCTTTGGAGTATGTGATTAACATGTGCAAATGTGTTTTGCATAGTGTTGTGATCATGTGTTGATCCTCACATAGCTCAAAGAATATCTTTAATGCTTTGGAGAAAAGTTTTTTTGTGAAAAACGGTGTTTTCTCCCTGAGGCCGGTCGTATCACTGTTAGGGCCGTGTAGCACCGGTCCGGTGCTACATAGCTTTGACGGTAGCACCAAGGTCACCTTCGGTGCTACCGTCTCTCCGCCGGTGTGGAAAATCCGGAGGGGATGTTTTTGGCGATCAGGCGGTCGGTGCTACCGCCATGGTAGGCCGGTAGCACCGGATGTCCGGTGCAACCGCTCCTCCGCCGGTGTGAAAAATCCAGAGGAGGTGTTTTGAGTTCGGCCCGAGGCCGGTGCAATCGGGTTGAGGCGGTGCTACCTCGAGGGCCGGTAGCACCGCTCCCGGTTGGCCGACTACATCGAAAATCCTGCAACGGCTAGTTTTGTAGCCGTTGGCGGAGGCCGTGCTACGGTCCCAGAGGGCAGAGCAACCGGAATTCTGTTTTGTCTGCATTTCCCCCAACGGCTAGTTTTGGCTTGAGGCTATAAAAGGAGGCCTTGGGGGCAAGGCGTAAGTTGGCTGTGTGCTAGAGCTTTGGGTGTTTATAGGAGTTGTGTGCATGTGTTGCCTTCTCCCATTTGCTTCTTGAGCTAGGTTGAGCCTCTAATTGCATGTGTTGTAATTAGGAGAGGATTGAGAGTCTCTTGTGCATGTGTTGCACTTGAGGAGGATCCTTGTGCATGTGTTGCACTTGGTGATCACCGGAAGCACATGTGTTGTGCTTGGTGAAGTTCAAGCGAGAGGATTGACTTGTTACTCTTGGAGGTTGCCGACTCCTAGGCGGCGTGGCGCGTCGCGCGGAGCTCTCAAGGTTGTGAGAAGCCCCGCGAAGTTTGTGAAGGTTCGGTTGAGCCTACGCGAAAGCGTGAAAACCACATCTAGTGGATTCGAGGTGGGTGCTCAATTCGTGGAGCCGGTCCAATGTGTTTGGGCTAACCTCAACGTGGACTAGGGAGACCGCAAGTCTCCGATCACCACGGTAAAAGTATTGTGTCTCTTGTGCTTGCTTTGTTCTCTTTATTTATATTCAAGCAATTTACATTCATAGAATTAAATTGATTGATTGCTTGTCTTTAGAATTGCTTTTTGTTAGAGACATAATTAGTTAGTGCACATAGTGAGCCTAGTTGATTTAGGCTTTAATTGTCAAAACCTTAGTTTGTCGCTTCCGCATTTTTATTGATAAGGTTTTGGCATAGGGGTAATTAAGGGGTGAATTGCTTTGTAGAATTTAGTAGAAAGAGAAAGTTTTTTTTTAAAGCCGCCTATTCACCCCCCTCTAGTCGGCATCCTCGACCTTACAAGTGGTATCAGAGCTTGGTCTCTCATTTTATTAGACTTAACCGTCTAGAGAGTAAAGGATGGCGACTAATGGTTTAGTGCACTACACCGATTCACATATTTTTGATGGCTCAAATTATGCTTCATGGAAATTATTTATGATATCTCATTTTAAATCCATGAGCCCTAAAATATGGTGGATCGTAGATGTGGGCTTTTCTCTTCGGTTGAATGAATTCGCTCCAACTAAAGGAGAAGAGAAATGCCTACATCTCGACGCTCAAGCTACTAATGCTTTATTTAGTTTTGTGAGCATAGATATTTTTAATTCAATATGCAATCTCAAGAGTGCTCATGAAATGTGGATCAAGCTTCAAGAATTATTTGAATTATCCACATCAACAAGCGATGATTGCTTTGAGGATAGGACATCGGTAGAAGAAACCTCCACTTCTACCTCAAGTGATGAAGAAACCTCAACCTCCGCCTCAAGTGATGACGAGCAACAAATTCTTTCATCATTAACTCGTTGCTTCATGGCTAAAGGTAAAATTGAGGTAAGTGATAGTGATGAGGATGATGAGCCCTCCTATGATGAACTTATGAATATGTTAGAGGAGCTCAATAATTATCTTGGTAAGGAGAAAACAAAATATAAAATTTTAAAGCTTGAACATGACTCTCTTCAAAATGATTATAATGTGCTTAAAGAGAATCATGAATCTCTCCTTCTCAAAGAACTTACTAAGCCTAGGGTGGACATAGGAATTACATGTGATTTAATTGATGAAATGCCTTGCTTAAATGTCAATCCTATTATTTCATCAAAAATTGACATGTCCAACTCTTGCAATAATTCAATTGATATGCCTTGTTGCTCAAATACAAATATTGCTTCTACTTCCTCTATGTCTTGTGAGACTAATCTTGTAGAGGAAAATAAAGAGCTCAAGGAACAAGTCACTCAATTGAGAAGTGACTTAGAGAAGTGCTACAAAGGAAAGGTCACCTCGACAACATTCTAAGCAATCAACGAAAGTTGGTTGACAAGAGAGGATCGCTACATCTCCAAGAGGAGAAGAAAATGAAGGGCCACTACGCCTCAGTGCGCCTCATCAAGTGGAAGTCAAGTCCACACCATCATTGGAGAGGCACACGGCAAGAAGCAAGTCAAATCGGTCAAGAGAGGGCCAAATAGCGTGACATGCTTCAATTGTCGGAAAGGGGACACTTCGGTAAGGATTGTCCCAAAGGTACTACTCCTAAGCCCATTATTGTAAATGATCATTATTTGCTTAGGAAGGACAAAATGGCAATGTGTTTGCCAAGTTTGTCGATTCTCCCAAGTACTTGCAAAATTATGATATTCAATTGCTTAGGAGAAATGAATCTAGAAATGTGTTTGCTCAAAATGCTAGATTTCCTAAGACCAAGAAAATCATGTTGATCATGTGCTTAGGAAAAATAACTATAGCAAAACATTTGCTAGATTTGTTAGATCCTCTAAGCTTTCTCATTATAATGATCATCATATGCTTAGAAAGGATCAAACTAGAAATGGGTTTGTGAATTTTACTAGACCTCCTAAGCCGTCTCATTACAATGCAAATAATTCGCTTAGGAGTAATAATAATCTCAAACCCGTTGCTAGTCATGTTAGTTCACTCAAGACTATTAATGTTAGGGCCATTTGGGTTCCTAAATCACTTGTGACTAACATTCTTGGACCCAACAAAAATTGGGTACCAAAAAGCGCCTAAAAGAATTGTAGGTGCTTAGAGATGCATTGGAAGCTTTGGCTTGATCAAGAATGATTCCATCATGTGCAAAAAGAAGCCAAGCTTGAAGACATTCACATCAATCATGAACCAATGCCATCTCGGGTAACAAGTATTTAAATTGATTCTTATAGCTTCTAGCCTTGTGTAGGTTAAGCTACATTTTTAATGAAAATCAATTTAAATTGCTTGCTTATGATTCTTGCTCATGCTTGTTAATTGTATTGATTGAAATCTTGAGCAAGTATGGGGTAGTGGCACATTAAGAGGGAGTGCTAAATCATAATCATGTAAATTACATCCCTATGTGTATCCATATTTATATAAGTGCTAATATATATTTTCAAAATGAAGCCATTTAGCCAAAAGTCAAAATTTTGAATACTATTAATAATCTTTTGAAAACTAGTTCAGAAATGTATACAAATGCTTTCAAAGGTCTTCCAATAGTTTTGGCTTCACAAAATCTTTTTACAAAGAAAATGAGTTTCATGCCCAAAATCAAGTTACTAGTATCTTGTTTTGGATTTAAACTTATAACTTTCATAGAATTAAATGTAAAATGATTTTGAAAATAATTCCAAAACGAAAAACCTAGTGTTGGTCATTCTTAACAACTTCGTGTTCAAAATATTTTCAAAAGACCAACCAATCAAAAGTTATTTGATTTTGAAACTCACCCAAAACTATACTTGACCCATAATGGTCATATTGTTGCACTTTGTGAGTTTCTTCATTTGGACTAGATCTTGTGTAGTATCTTAGTTCAAAATGATATTTAAGACTCATACACAAAATTCAAATCTCTATATCTCATCTTATTCTTCATTTGAATCTTGTGTTGAAACATTTGGCTTTGTTTTACAAATGACTATTTCAAGAGGATCATTTTGGTCAAAAGTCAAATCTTATGTTTAAAAGGCCTAAAATTGTAAAAAGCTTTGTAAAAGTACTTTAATATGTATTTCAAATGTTTTACAAGCTTTCAAAATAAAAAGTTTATGTTGAAATCAAAATTGATCAAAATTCTTGTTTTCACCCAAAATAGCCTATTTAAGCATATTGCTCAATCTTGGCTTTCAAAATGGATTTCATTATCTTTTCAAATGGTATCATGGTTTCTAAAAGTATTTCAAATCCTACAAGCCATGAGGATTCAATTTTTATGAAATCCGAAATTAAAATTGCACCTTGAGGCCCTTTATGTTTGTTAATCTCATTTTCATGCCTCAAAGCACAATTTGCCATATCTTTTAAAATAAAATTCTTTTTTTGAAAATTATTTTTGTAAAACATTATAAATAGTCCAAAGTTTATTTCTGGAAATTTTAAAATCATTTGGACTTCATTTGAATTATTTTTGCAAAAATTTGCGAAAATTTAGTTTTTCATCTGTCGAGCGGTTGCACCGCTCAACCGTGTGTAACACGGATCCCGTACTACCGCACCTGAATGGCGGTAGCACCGGTGGCCGGTAGTACCACACCTGAATGGCGGTAGTACCGGCCCTGGCAGATCTGTTCTGAATTTTCAGACTTTTTGAAATTTATTCTGGGATATCTTTTGAATGAAGTTTCCTTCTTCAAAAATTCTTTTTGGAAAAGCTTCTTATGATCCCAAAGTATCTTTTTACTAAATTTCAAATCATTTGAAAATTATTTGGCTTAGTTTCAAATGGTATACATTAAGTTTTCCTTGATATATTTTAAGTAGTATCCTTTTGGGGTCTTTTTGAAATATCATTTCAAAACCAAAACTTGTAAATGTCTAAATGCTAATAGCTCCATGCTTCAACTCTTGAACCTTATGGAGCTTATTTTAATCAAGTTTTGTGCATTTATCTCTAAATGGTATCTCTATTGTTATTGTTCGATACCTTCAAATTTTTCCAAACCTTTGAGAAAATTAAGGGTATTGATTTCTATCAAGTGGTACCAACTTTTCTTTGTTTTATAAATTCTTACAAATGGTATCCACCTATACCCTCATGCATTTTTATGAATTTTAATGATATCTCAGACTCATATGGATTAATTTCCCATTTGAAGCTTAATTGTAAGTTCAACCTCTCAAGGACTCTCTGTGTGAGATCCTTTGTATGATTGAATTATCTAACGGGGATAAATTCATATTAAGCTGAGTTTAAATGAAAATGCTTTATTTTAAAATGGTTCATTTGACATTGCTTATCTTACAAGTGTTTCTTCAAGCAATGTCTCTTGAGATTTTTCTCATTGATATCTTTCTTTCTCAAGTGGTACCTCATGAATTAATGATCTTTCAAGTGGTATCTTTTTCATATAGTATCACTTGAAAAATATTTATATGTGGTATAATGTGAAAAGTAAGCATTACAAGTGGTACAAGTTTCTTATTCTCCTTAAAGTAGTACTACAAGTGATGCTTCTTCAAAAAGATTTCTTTTAAGTAATTTCATTGAAAATCTTATTAGAAAATTGGTATCAGGCCTTCTTTTAGATAAATTCCTTGTTTAAGTCATATTAGGCAAATTATGGACTCTTCAAGTGAGTCATGATGAATTCATTGAATAGCCTAATAAAATGAGGAGTTTTATTTGAATGTGTTTCAAATAATCCTTTTGAGATTTAACTCTAAATATGGCCTCCTTCTAAAAATGGTTTACTCTTTTAGGTCATATTTCAAAAGTTTACAAAAACATTGGCCTTAATTCTTTAAAACCAAAATTCCTTGCAATGGTCGCATGATTTCATTTCAAATCATTTTATGACCAAAAAGGGGGAGAATTATTTCATTTCAAATAACTATATTCGATTGCCTCTCTTACCAAGCTCTATACTCTTTTAATTTGACATATGATCTCCGAAGTAATGCTTAGCCCTCAATATTTTCAAGTGGTACAACCTCCTTTTGGTTTGGTTTTCCATTTTTGGTGTTTAATGCCAAAAGGGGGAGAATTATTATGAGCTTAATTCCCTCATTTGGATCTTTGAGTTTCCCTCATTTGGATCTTTGAGTTTAATGCCTATTAAGGGGGAGAAATTGATGTGTGCACTCGATTCTCATTGGTTAACACTTTATAAGTGATATGAGTGCTTGGTTTGGTTAAGCAATATAAGTTAAGTGGTATTAAAGCTAAGTTATGTGGTATTAGAGCTTATATTGGTATTAGAGCTTAGTTTTTTTTATAAATGGTTTTTATAAGTGGTAAAGAGCTTAAAGGTTTTATGCCTTAAAGGGGATATGCTTTTGGAAATTTTATTTGTAATTCTCGATCTTTAAGTTTCAAAACCCCTTCATAAATTGTTTTTCATCCAAATGAGCAATTAATGTAGGATTTGTCATCAATCACCAAAAAGGGGGAGATTGTAAGTTCAAGCTCTATTGGTTTTGGTGATTGGTTTAATATTAATGTTTAATCATTGTTTAATGACAAATCAAATCATTATGAGACTAACATGTTTTATTAAGTCTTATTCTTATTAGTCTCATACTTGGATGGAAAATGGAAAACCTAAGGTATGCACTCGTATTCATTCTATTATATATATGCATACTTAGAATTCAAGTTAAAGTATGAACTCTTCCGTTGCTTTAGTCCAAATATGTGCATTATGTTCCTAATTCATATATACATGAATGCACACATCTAGGGGGAGTTTATAATTTAACTTGATGTTTCAATTGTATTGATCCATGTTCTCTTGTCATACAATATAAAGGATCAAGACCTTGAAACAATCTTTTGAGTATATATGACTTGTGTAGTTATATACTCATGTCAATTTAAATAAGTTTAAATTGAGTTCGATTGTCTCTCAATCAATCAAAGAACATTTCATCATGTGTTGATGGTGTTTCCTTGTTGATTAAAGACAAGCGAAAAGTTCTTGAGTATAATGAAGCATTAGTTGCATCAAAGTACTCAAGACACAATTAATCATTCAATTGATTAGGTTGTGCTCAATCGATCTTGGAGGCATCCATTATGTGTTAATGGAGTGCGGTGATGATTGAGACAACCGTGTTTGTTGGACTAACATCTTCCATGAGTTGTGAAGTAGGTTAAGTCCAAGATGATGAAGAATCGGAAGAAGAAGTCATCATGAGTTGATGAGCTTCAAGAGGTGATCCCGAAGTGAAGAGAAGGGCTAGAGAAGGTTCATCATGCGTTGATGACCAAGAAGAAGAAGAAGAGGTGATCCTGGAGAGAAGATGATTGGAAATCATAAAAGCTCCAAGTGGATCAAGTGTGGCAAAGGTATAACTAGCTAGGGCTAAGGATGTGTTCCTAGTCTTTTACCGGTCTCCGTGTTTGGTTGTGAGACCGGGTTGCTTGTTAGGTGCCGTACTATTAAGAGGGGTTGAGTCTTTTAGCTTGAGCTTCATCATGTGTTGATGAACTCGATCCGGTTCACTCTAGCTCACTCTCTTGTTTGATGTTTGCATGAAGCTTACCATTTGGCATGTGTTGCAAATTGGTAAAGCTTGTGCATTGGATTTTGTATGAGCTAAGTATTTGCATGTGTTGCAAATAAGGGTGCTCATACTTGCATCTTATTTGAATCTTATTTGATTTGGTTTTGCTTGGAGCTAAGTTTTGCATGTGTCGCAAAGGAGAGAGCTCAAGCAATTTGGTTTAAAGTGCTTGCATGGAGTTAGAGATTTGCATGTGTTGCAAATAGAGAACTCATGCACTTGTATTTGTTGTGGTTGCTTGCATGGAGTTAGAGATTTGCATGTGTTGCAAATAGAGAACTCATGCACTTGTATTTGTTGTGGTTGCTTGCATGGTGTTAGAGATTTGCATGTGTTGCAAATAAAGAACTCATGCACTTGTATTTGTTGTGGTTGCTTGCATGGTGCTAGAGATTTGTATGCGTTGCAAATAGAGAGCTCATGTTTTGGTATTGCTTGGAGCTAGGTTTTGCAGGTGTTGCAAAGAACAATGCTCAAGCATTAAATTGGTTTAATGTGTATTTGCAAGTTCACAGCGAATAAACCGAGGTCTATGGGTCCTAATCCCGAGAGCATGTGAGTAGGGCTTGCAACGGGTGTTTGCAAGTTGACTGGTCTTGTGTTGACCTTCACATGGCTAGGGATTAATCTCATAGACTCGGGTTTGATTTGCTTAATACGCTTTGCAAATAGATCTTGAGTTGTTTACTAAATGTGTTTTCGTTAGTTGGATTTGTTATTTGCAAATGTGTTTTGCAAATGAACTTTAGATTATGGATTCCTATCCTAAAGCATGTGAATAGGGTTTGCAAATGTGTTTTGCAAATTGACTTGATCATGTGTTGATCATCATATGGCTAAGAGGATTGATCTCATAAGCTCTTGGTTTATTGGCAAATGTGTTTTGCAAATAAGTTGTGCTTATATGAGATTCTTTGGAGTATGTGATTAACATGTGCAAATGTGTTTTGCATAGTGTTGTGATCATGTGTTGATCCTCACATAGCTCAAAGAATATCTTTAATGCTTTGGAGAAAAGTTTTTTTGTGAAAAACGGTGTTTTCTCCCTGAGGCCGGTCGTACCGCCCCTGTTAGGCCGGTAGCACCGGGGTCCGGTGCTACCGCAGTTTGGACGGTAGCACCGAAGGTCACCTTCGGTGCTACCGTCTCTCTGGCCGGTGTGGAAAATCCAGAGAGGGGATGTTTTTGGGCGGTCTGGCGGTCCGGTGCTACCGCCCATGGTAGGCCGGTAGCACCGGATGTCCGGTGCAACCGCTCCTCTGGCCGGTGTGAAAAATCCAGAGGAGGTGTTTTGAGTTCGCCCGAGGCCGGCAACAACCGGGTTGAGGCAGTGCTACCGCCCGAGCGGTCGGTAGCACCGCCCCGCTGGCTTTAACTACTACCAAAATCCTGCAACGGCTAGTTTTGTAGCCGTTGGCGGAGGCCGGTGCTACCGGTCCCAGAGGGCGTAGCACCGGAATTCTGGTTTTGTCTGCATTTCCCCGGCTAGTTTTGGCTTGGAGGCTATAAAAGGAGGCCTTGGGGGCAAGGGCGTAAGTTGGTCAGTGTGCTAGAGCTTTGGGTGTTTATAGGAGTTGTGTGCATGTGTTGCCTTCTCCCATTTGCTTCTTGAGCTAGGTTGAGCCTCTAATTGCATGTGTTGTAATTAGGAGAGGATTGAGAGTCTCTTGTGCATGTGTTGCACTTGAGGAGGATCCTTGTGCATGTGTTGCACTTGGTGATCACCGAAGCACATGTGTTGTGCTTGGTGAAGTTCAAGCGAGAGGATTCGGCTTGTTACTCTTGGAGGTTGCCGACTCCTAGACGGCGTGAGCGTCGTCGCGGGAGCCTCAAGGTTGTGAGAAGCCCCTGCGAAGTTTGTGAAGGTTCGGGTTGAGCCTACGCGAAAGCGTGAAAACCACATCTAGTGGATTCGAGGTGGGTGCTCAATTCGTGGAGCCGGTCCAATGTGTTTGGGCTAACCTCAACGTGGACTAGGGAGACCAAAGTCTCCGATCACCACGGTAAAAAGTATTGTGTCTCTTGTGCTTGCTTTGTTCTCTTTATTTATATTCAAGCAATTTACATTCATAGAATTAAATTGATTGATTGTTTGTCTTTAGAATTGCTTTTGTTAGAGACATAATTAGTTAGTGCACATAGTGAGCCTAGTTGATTTAGGCTTTAATTGTCAAAACCTTAGTTTATCGCCTGCATTATTATTGATAAGGTTTTGGCATAGGGTAATTAAGGGTGAATTGTTTTATAGAAATTAGTAGAAAGAGAAAGTTTTAATTATTTAAAAGCCGCTTATTCACCCTCTCTAGTCGGCATCCTCGACCTTACACCACTTTGGCCGGCTCGGCTGGCCTCGCCCACGCCCTCGAGTCGCTTCGCCGGCCCGCGGCCGTAGCAGCTCGACGCGTCCCTCGCCCGACCGCCTCGACTTCGCGCCCGACGTGTCTGCGCCACCGCTTCGGTTTTTGTGCCCGCAAAGACACCGTCGCCGGCCTCGGCCACACGCGGCTCGCGGCCGCCACGCCCGACCTGGCGTCGGCCTCGCCACCTGGTCGCAAACCGACTACAGTGCGTCGCGCCGCTCTGCTCATGACTCAAGCCGACCCGACGCTGCCGGTCGTCGCCTCACCGCCGGCCGGGCATTGCTCATGCTGTCGGCTCGCATGCCATGCCTCGGCCGTCCGTTCACAAGACGCAGCTTGCCATGCCCGGTCGTCGCCGTCACACTGCCGCCTGCTCGAAGCCCGCAATGCACCACACGCCTGTGACCTCGGCCGTCTGCACTCACTGGCCGCCCGCGACCTCGGTCATCGCCAAATATGAAAAGGAAAGTCTGGCGGCGAGGGTTTCAAACCCTAGCCGCCTCACTTATATGGGCTGCGAGGGTGGCCCAAGAGGCCGGTTCGGCACAAGGAGAAAAAAAAGAAAAAGAAAAGGAAAAGAAAGAAAAGAAAAAGAAGAAATGAAAGAAGAAGAAAAAAAAAGAAAAAAGAGAAAAATAGCAGAATTTTTTTTTGAAAAATTGCCAGAAAATCTAGAATATTATCTAGCTCTGTTTTTAATTTTTCTAGCTTTATTTCTCTATTTTATGAATATTCTTTATGAATTTTGAATTCATTGCTTTATTTTGTATACTGAAATGCATGGAAATTTATTTTCTGCACTTTATGTTTTGCAACCATTTTCTATTAGATTACACGCAGTAATCTAATGTCGAAATTTTGAAATCATGCAAATGTCCGGCATCGTGAATCGTGAGTTTGAAGAACTGGCCCCGCACGATCAGAACTACCTCACTTGGGCATCAGACGTGAAGATTGTTCTTGGGGGCAAGAAGCTCTGTGCTGCGATTGGTCTAGGGTCCTCGCAGGACGCGAAACCTACCATCGAGCAGAACGATCAAGCCTTGAACTTCCGTTTAATGCATGAATTGCATTATTTTTTTTATGGTTGTTAGCAATTTCTTTTGAATAATGAATTTTAAGCTCTAGAAGAGCATACTTCTCTCATGAATAAATATGCAATTTATTCTTTATTCCAGTATTCTTTAACTTACAAGCAATATTTGAATTATTTTGCCTCTGTTTGATTGGAATTATATTTCTTCTATCTAGAAATCATGTAGCGCCCAAATGGAAGAGATATGCATTGTTGATAGTGGCACAACAAATACCATCTTAAGAGAGTCTAAATATTTCCAGTCGATCACGAAGAACGCTGGAAAGATTACTACGATCGCAGAAGTGACTCATATGTAATCGGCTCGGGAAGAGCCACTATTATATTGCCTATGGGTACAACTTTGGTAATTGAAGAAGCCCTTTTGTACCAATCAACACGCACTCTCTTAAGCTTCAAAGACATCCGCGCCAATGGTTTTCACGTAGAAACCAATGAAGAAAATGGCAAAGAATACTTGTGCATTGTGAAGCACGCGGTATGTGGAAAAATGGTATTAGAAAATGTCCCTCATATGAATCTGGTTGTACTACGAATATTCATGCACCAAATGTATACTTCCTTGAAGACTGCTTTAGAAGCTCTAGTTATTTTCTTTATGGCATGGTAGATTAGGTCATCTGGTCTTAGAATGATGAGAAATATAGTGAACAACTCAAAGGTCATGGTATTAATGTTAAAAATTTCCGAATCATGAAGATTTTGTGTGCCTGCATGTGCCACGGAAATTAATAACTAGACCATCTGTCATGAAAGTGCAAAGTGAAATCCCGCATTCTGGAATGCATCCGGGGATATTTATGCCCGATTCAGCCCTTGTCGGGCCGTTTGATACTTTATGGTGCTCATTGATGCTTCCTCGAAATGGTCGCATGTATGCTTATTGTCAACAAGAAACCATGCTTTTGCAAAGTGATCTCGCATATCATAAGAATTAAGAATGCTTTCCTTGATCATCGCGTGAAGTCCATTAGAATGGACAATGCCGAGAATTTACTTCAAAGGCATTTGATGATTATTGCACAACAACGAGGATAGCGATTGAGCACTCCGTCCGCACGTCCATACGCAGAATGGACTAGCGTAGCACTAATAAAGAGGATTAAATTCATTGCCGGACCTCTTTTGCGAGTTGTAACTTGCCCAACACTTGTTGTGGACACGCATCCTGCCACGCAGCAAGACTTATCAATTTCGACCATCGCCTACAACATCCATTCTCCTATGCCTTGTGCCTACAACATCCATTCTCCTATGCAACTTGTGTATGGTATATGATCATCCCAAGATCTCCCATCTCGCAAGTCGCTGGTTGGCTGAGAGTGCATCCATAATCAAGTATTTGGAACCCATGATCGAGACTTGCATACACCCGATTCATTGATTGCATCTTTGACAAGGATCGCTTCCGTCATTAGGGAGGAAATCAACATTTGGATGAAAAATGCCGGAAATCATATGGCATTCCACCGATCCCGCACATGACCCCGCACTAATGAAGCAAATCAAGAAGTCCGAAGATAATTGATTTGCGAATTTAGCAAATGAACCGCTGATCATTTTGTGATCCAAGGCGTGGTTAAGTCGCATGTACCCGCAAGAAATGCACCGAGAGGGTGGAAATACCAAAGAAAATAGAAGGTATCCTCATCCTGCTCGAAGCCTCAAAGAAAAAGAACAGAAATCTGCTCCTCAAACCCAAAGTACCCGAGACGTCTGGAGAAAATCAAGCAGAGGACTTACCACAACCAATCACGAAAATGCCCCAAGGAAAGAAGGGAGCAAGTTGAGACTTAGCACCGGAAAGAAGCCAACAGAAAGGCAATCCTAGATTTGAATCTTCCATCAAGGAAGCCGTTGGAAATAATGTGTGCGCACACATAGGCGATGAAAACTAAAGGAACTTGCTCTGCGATAGGGAATAGCGTGAAGAGCAAGTAGAAGTGCATGAAGCACCCCATGAAGAAATGGCCATAAACTTTGTAATAACAGGAGAATCCCTGAATAGAGCAACAGCCAACGTTGATGCATACTTTGCAAAGAAGATTACCTCGATCATTGATCATGATCCCGAGCCTGCATCTTTAGCAGAGTGCAAGAAAAGGCTAGATTGGGAAGAATGGAAGAAGGCAATCACGCATGAGTTAGTCTCTCCAACAAGAGAGAGGTGTTTGGGCCGTATGCCGCACACCTCCCCATATAAACCCCGTAGGTCACAAATGGGTCTTTGTTTGAAGAGAAATGAAAACAACGGTTGTAAGGTACAAAGCAAGGCTTGTAGCTCAAGGTTTCACTCAACGCCCCGGAGTTGATTATGAAGAAACCTATTCTCCGGTCATGGGAGGAATTACCTTTAGATATTTGATCTCAATGGCGATCAACTTGAAGTTGAGAATGAAGCTAATGGATGTTGTCACAAAGATATTTGAATGGAAACTTGGATTCGAGATATACATGAAAGTACCGGAAGGAATTCCTATCCCAACCAAGACGAGCAAATAGAAACACATGCAATGTGAAATTGGAGAAATCACTGTATGAATTCAAGCGATCGGAAGAATGTGGTACAATCGCTTGAGTGACTTTCTCTGCAAGAAAGGCTACACAAATAGCGAAGATTGTCCATGTGTGTTTATACAAAGATCCCGAATGGATTCTCAGATAATCTCCGTCTATGTAGATGACTTGAACATCATTGGGACGGATGAAGAAATTGAAGAAGCATGTTCATACTTGAAGTCCGAGTTTGAAATGAAGGATTTAGGTAAAACCAAGTTTTGTTTAGGCTTGCAACTTGAACATGTCCAAGGAGGAATCTTGGTACATCAATCAACCTACACGCAGAAAGTGTTGGAAAGGTTTGGATTTGAAAAGGCATATCCTGCTAAGACTCCAATGGTCGAAGGTCACTCCAAGCGCACCTAGACCCATACAGCACCTAGAGAAGAGGGGAGGAAGTCCCGGGAGCAGAATTCCCATATCCGAGTGCAATTGGAGCGCTCATGTACCTTGCGAATAGCACTAGACGGACATTGCGTCATTGTGAATTTGCTAGCCGATGCAAAGGCGTAACCCACCAAAAGGCATTGGAAAGGGATCAAGGACATCTTCCGCTACCTCCAAGGAAGCAAAGATCTTGGTTTGTTTTTCAGAAGAAACAATGAATTGAATTTGGTTGGCTATGCCGATGCTGGGTATTTATCAGACCGCATACTGGCAAGTCCCAAACCGGCTATGTTTTCCTATGTGGAGGAACAGCAATTTCTTGGAAGTCGCCTAAGCGGACTCTTGTCTCGACGTCGACAAACCACTCGAAATCATCGCTTTGTATGAAGCATCTCGTGAATGTGCATGGCTCGAAGAATGGTTCACCACATCCGTAAGTCATGTGGTTTGAACATTGAGCAAACTCCCACGATCATTTATGAAGATAATGCGACTTGTGTTGCCCAAGCACAAATGGGTTATGTGAAGAGCAATCTCACGAAGCATATCAACCCCAAGTTCTTCTATGCTCACGAATTGCATAAGATGAACGAGATCAAGATATTGCATACTAAGTCATGTGAAAATCTTGCGATTTGTTCACTAAATCACTTCCAACATCTACTTTTGAAAGGTGCATTAAAGGAATTGGAATGATGAGACTTAGAGAAGTGCAGATTTCAGGGGGAGATATTTCACATAGTGCAGATTTCAGGGGGAGATATTTCACATACTCCCACATGAATCTCGAACATGAATTATGAATACCCAACATGAATCTTGAAGATTAGCAATTGAAGTTGGGTGAATTGTACTCTTTTTCCTCAGCAAGTTTTTCATGAAGTTTTCTTGCATAAGGTTTTAACGAGGCAATTCGTGCAACACAGTAAGCGTATGCTATGTACTCTTTCTCCAAGTATTTTCCCACTGGGTTTTCCTGGAGTTTTAATGAGGCATATGCATCTCGCGGCAAAGGACCCAAGGGGGAGTGTTGAGAAACCACGTGGTCCAATAAAAGCCCACAATGATTCCTTAGCCGAAACCCTAGGCGACTACTATATAAAGGAGGAGGGGTTCCCCATGTACAAGAAATCGAATTCAATAAAGAATTCGCCGCTCCTCATATACTCTCTCTGCTTCTCCAATTTAGATCACGTGTATTCTAGCGAGGTTCCTTAATAGTGGCGTTGGGAGTTTACAACATGCATGTTGGATGGAGACAATAGCCGCCATTAATTCAAGTGAGGAGCGCAAATCTAGGCGAGTGAGGAACCCGATCGCCTCCTCCTCCGAGCTCCACTACTCGTTGTCGTCGTCCCGCTCCCTCCTCGAGAACTTTTGTTGCGAATGTTTCTCGATTTTGTTGCTTCACTCTCTTCCCATTGTTGCACACAATGTTTTTCTTTGTTGCAATATGTATTTAAATCTTATAGCTGATGGATTTTTTGTCAAAGTGATTCTTGTTATTAGTTGAACTAGTTTTTTTTCCTGTTGCATTAGGGATGTTGGTTTGTTGCTTTCGGATTGCTGCAAGCTCACGAATATGTTACACTTCACATAGTTTTGTTGCAGCAGATCGAACGACCAATATTGATCTCTTTAAAACCCGATTTGATTTGTGGAATTGGGCTAATAATTGCATAATTGGAATTGTGCATACACAATTCTGCTGTTTGGATCATGGTTATCAATACCGTACCGGTACCAACAAGTACATACTATTTCATTACCTAAACCGATACAAAGTAGCCTTATGTACTGTATTGGTATTGATACGGTCATATTAGCTCGATACTGATCAATATTGGCCATACTAGCTTCGATATTGGATAATACCGGCTTTGATACCACATAATACTAGTCATACCGGTGGAATTGATAATATGGTTTATTGATTATTAAACTATATGTTATATTTGATAGTACTATTATGCATTTGGAGTAATATTATAAGTGAAATTTGGTGTACATATAATTAAACATATGTATATTTATAGATATATTATTATATTAAAATCTATAATTAAACATATATATATTTATAGATATATTATTATATTAAAATCTATAACAGTATGCTGGTATAGATCGGTACCGAAATATACTATTTCAAGAGTCAAATCGGTATAGCCTTTAGTACGATATTGAAAAGGGTGGTTTGAATACACGTAGAAATGGAATTGGAATTGTGAGCCGTTTCTCTCTGAATTGGGACACAATTATCCAATGATCGACATGCTTGACCCCTCTAAAGTGAAGTGGAATCTACCCCTCCCATGTCTCTCGTCTCGGGTGACACCCCCTCCCTCCTCGCCTACTGAATCTCTTATTGCCTCTCTCCGGTGAGACTTTGGAGGTCCGGCCACCACTCCGGCGAGCCCTCCAGAGGCTGCTACACTGCCGGCGAAATTCTATCGTAGCTACCTCATCGCCACCTCCTCCTCACCGTCGTTTTTTCCCCAAGAGTTAGTCAGCTTTTTCTTTTTTTTTCAATTTTCCCAAAATAGGGGGGAAGCACCCATTTTCCAATCGTGCCAACTTCATTCCCCCTTCCTCTTCTTCCGTTGTCGCTCGGATCTCTCTCTTTGCTGTCCCTCAAAGGAAAGAAGACACGGCCTTGCTCTGTCACCACCGGTGAGCAATCAAACTGATTCAGACTCGAATCCTCTATTCTTGCACCATATGCACCGCCCTATGCTCCCGCTCCCGGTCGGAATAGCCGTCTTCTTGCCCATTCCCTCCGTTCAAGAACACATGTTTGATGTATCCTTTGGGATCTTTGTGTATTTGGTGGGACCACATTGCGTAGGTCGATCGATCTGCTTGATTTTATTTTTCTTCCGATGGAAGGCCTTCTTTTTTTCTTGTATGTGCTGATTCTCTCGGTGGCATATTTAGAATTTTATAAATAGGTATTCGCTAATTATATTGTGCTATATTTTTAATATATACTTATATTGTTTATAAAAACTAAAAATAAAAGTCATATTTCTAAGTCTATTAAAATCAATAACAATTAATTTTTTTTGAAGTAATAAGCTAATACTAACACTTTGTTCGGTGATAACACAGGTTTTTTAGAATAAAACTATTACATCTTCATGTTACAACTCAAGGGTTCACTTTGTTCTTAAATAGATATTAATTCTAACCTTATTCTCTATTATTATTTTATATGTTAGCATATTAAATGGTATTTTCTTACACACATAGAGAATGAATTAGTACATATTGTTTTGAAAAATAATTAATATGAATATTTTGTCGAGCATATTGCTTCAAAAAATAAAATGTAAATATTTGCGAACCAAAATCAACTCTTGCAAATGATGTATATTTTTGATTGAAAGGACAATTGGCACCATCAAATTCCTTCAAATAAAAGTATCTAGATATTTCTATGAAACTATCTAGATTTTAGAAACATCAAACTCTATATGATCATGTATGGTCAAATATGTTTTTAAAATAGGAGAAAAGATGTACTCCTGCCACTAATGGTTATGGACAAAAATTTGTTTGAAACGAGTGTTTTGGTAGGGTTTCAGAGAAATTATAATGTTTTCCATAAAATTCACATAGATTTTGAAGGATTTGCGCTTTTCACAAAAGTTAGAGCAGTGCTATACTATCAGCTCAATATGTTCATACACGATACGAATATAAAAGAAAATTTCACAAAATACTATGATAATTTCTTTTTTTAATACCCATTATGTTGATTACTTGATTTAGGAATATATATGGCTAGGCCTTTATAGTAGAGTAGTGCATTGTGCACCTGCAACCACAATTTTCAATTACAACGAGTGTTTGTCACTAACAATGTTATCTGTCCTTGTGTGTTGGTGCGGACATTTGTTCCAACTTATCTTCCAACATTAAATTATTCTGGTTCTTCCTAATCTTACTTCCTCCACATCTTTTCCCTTTTCATTAACTGAGAAACACCCCATCTTCATTTTTAACCATAGGTGCTATTCTTCTCTTGATGATGGCAAGAGCAAAGGATAAGAGCGCACAAATTCTCGATTACAAAAAAGAATAAGATTGGAATGGTAAGACTGAGTTGGCTCGATGCAAACACTCGTGCTCAGCTGCAAGCCACCAATCCTAACCGTAGCCACCATATATAAATATTTTGCTTTATCCTAACCTTATTCCCCGTCTCCTCCAAACGGTCATCGATGTTCTCGACCTCACCTTCGACAGCAACTCCCCTGTTACTTCTCCTCGTGCCCTCCCCATCATCCTCGTCTCCTCCCTCTTTGCCCTCACCTTCCGCGGCAGCTCCCCTAGGTCATCCTCCTTCTCACGCTCCTATGGTGTGGGTCGTGGGGCTGTCTACATGTTTGCTACTTAGATAGACTATTAGTAAAGAAGATGAACATGGGGATTTGATTAAGTGCATGTTGCCCTGTTTGTCTTACTTTTTTGTTCTACTTAGTGATTCATGCTTGCATTATTGGCAAGCATACGTCAAACCCAACAACCATGGTATGTACTTAGTTTTTTGAAGAAAGAAATTGCAAGCAACAAGTTAGATATGACAAACCTATGTTTTGATTTTAATTTTAAATGATTGTCATGGCTTTGGTGGTTTTTTTCTGAAACCATCTACTATTGGATCGGTGATTTTGCAAAAATAAAAAAAACGCTTATAACTCTATGTTACATTGCTTCTTTGCTAATTCCTTAAGAAAACCTCTTACTTTGAATTTAATTTTTTTCTTTTCTTTTCTCCACTGCAAGTCTGCACCACGGCATGATCGGGGTGGGCTTTGGGCTTGCCAAGTTTACACTTGTTGGGTTTTGGGCCGGGTTCGGACCTGACGTTTTAAGTTCGGGCTTTTTGAGCTCGGCCCGGCCCGGCCCGACGTTTGATCGGGTCTACTTCTAGCCCATCCTCTTCTTCTCCAGATCTCGTCGTGGCTATTGCTCCCCGTTTGTCTCAACCTCCAAGCGAAGGACTTCTCATCTCGTAGGCATCCTCCTCCGCTCTACCGACTGGCGTGGAGTGGAGATCCATCTGGACTTGGATTGATCTCTTCTTTCGCTGGTATGGAAGCTCTAGCTTCGATTGTTGTTCTAAGAGTGAGCTTTGTCCTGGGGATCTTTTCTTTGCTGTGAGCAATCTCATCCAGATCTTTCTTTCTGGGATGGATAGTTCAGTCCATGGAGTTTGTTGCGGATTTGTTTGCTTCGTGATGGAGTACTAGTAGCAGTCCTGGATTCTCTTTCTTGTTATGTTCGATAAAGGCAAGAGATCATACTATGGAATCGATTATTCTGTCACGGTAAATTAAAATTGAATTCCTTTGTTCTTAATCTGATTGATTGTTGATATGATCTCTCTTCGATCTTGACATATATAGTGTTCGGTGATACATGTAAGTTTCTTATGTTTATCCCAGTGCAATTGAAAACAATGTGGTCAGTTTGATTCACAAATTCTGGTAGAAGGTACCGCGGTTAAGGTTAGTAAACATGCTCAAATCTGACGGGATACAGAGGAGCAGAGATCAGAATCACGAACATAGCTTAGAATTATAAGTTTCCCACGTTAACCTGAGTCCTTACTATGCTGCTTGACATGCGTTTGCAGGTGTTTGATCACACGTCACAGGGTGAAATGGAGCTGCCAGTTGCCGATCCTGGACCAGTGAGGGCCGAAGGTTTGCTTCTCCAGTGCCCGTACTGTGATTTTGAGGCAATGCATAAATTAGCACAAATCTTGCTCCCCGGCTTGGCTGCAGTTTGTGTTGACAGTACAACAGGTGATCTGTTCAAGAAGCCATCTGTTGTTGCTGTTGACCTGAGGAAGGAAATGGTGGACTACATCACACAAAGAAGTGAAATGTTCATAGCTGATACTCTCATTGAAGCAGAAGCGAATCAAGACCCTGAGAATGATATGCCGGAGGACCCTTATGAGATTGTGTCGATCTTTATGGATGATTTTAGCAGTACGAAAAGGAACATTATTGGCTATGTGTCTGGGTGGTTGTTGAGTGACAGCCGTGAGGATAAGATCGATGATTTTATGCAGGAAATGGAGATGACCCGCTTCTGGCCACTAGAAAGGAGAGAAGCTATCGCCGAGGTCCTCCTCAAGAATGTAGACCTAAAAACCAAGTTCCACTGCCCAGAGAAATATGAAAATGAAGAGCGCCTTGCTGATCATAAGGCACAATGTAGCTTCAGTCCTGTTACTTGCCCAAATGAGGGATGCCGGGCGAAAGTTTCTGTTCGTTGCATGCATGATCATGATTCAGCTTGCCCGTTCAAGATCCTTCCTTGCGAGCAGAACTGTGAGAAACGCCTCATGAGGTCTGATATGGATAGGCACTGCGTCACAGTGTGCCCCATGAGGCCCATGAAGTGCCCTTTTGGCTGTGGTTTCTCGTTCCCTGAAAGTAATCTTGAGGGGCATTGTTCAGAGTTTCTTCAGCCACACCTGCTTAAGGTCCTTAAGGTGATTCACATGAAAGGTTTTACAGTTGATGAGCTGAAGGATCGTGCTCTACTGCTGGAAAAGGTTAGGCTTTTGATCTTGTTAATTTACAAGGTTTAACATAGCTTTTCACTTAAAAGTGATGCCCTCTTATTTGCTTTCAAGATATTGTTGTCAATCTATCGTGAAAAACCATATACATGGACTGAACTGATCTGATTACTAAAACAATCTGTCTACTTTCTGCAGTCTGACGATCATGGTAAACTGGCTAGAGCTCAGGATGCGAGAGCTCTTACTAACGTTGTAAAGGATATCGAAGGGAAGATGAAAGATGTTGAGTCCAGTTAGATCGAAGGGTCTTTTAGACAGCTAAAAAATGCAAGATGGATATCGGCATGGTTTAGTTGGAAGAGTTGTTTCCACACACAGTATGCAGGGAAGAATATAAAGTTTTGTGTTGTTTTTCTTCTATCAACTTTTTTTCTTCTCATGGTTTTGCTGACAATCAATTCAGTTTTTTTTCCCTCGTTATTGGGAGGACAATAAATTCAGTTTTTGAGGATGTAAATTTTGCTTTTATTCTATCCTTGCAATTTTGTCCAAGGACGTGAAATTTTTTAGGCATATAAATTGAGGATCATATTTGAGCAAGCTATTATCTATTTAATTTCCAAAAGTGGCTCTGATGGAAGTAACACTTCTTTTATTTTTGCGAGGAGAAGTAACAGATTTCTTGCCACTTGAATAGCACATATGCCTTGGAATGGTTTGCTCCATATTTTAGCAACTAGAGAAGTAAACCTTGAGGGGTTTACTTAATTTTCAGGAGGCAAGTGATAGTGCACCGCCAAATTTTACGGGGGAGCAAGCTATCAGCTTTGTACGCGTCTCCTCCAGCCCAAGAGCTCGCCAACATTCTCCCATCGGGTTGCACTTGAGAGAGCAATGTCAACACCTCTTCTACTGAGAATGACACACACAAGGCAGGCAATCATGGGCCAGGCGCCACGGTAGCATCTTCATCTTGTTTGGAACTCAAGGATCCCATATCTTGTGCCACCTGAACCCCTCTCTCAAACCCACAGCTGCCAAAGACTATGATGCATCCCTGCACAAGCTTCTATCCCGGACCTAGATACCCACCTCCATAGGCTGCCTTCACAGTAAACTTGCCATTGGAATCCAAGTACCAGTCCGGGGTACCTTCCATCTGTAGTCCCTTGTGAATTCTCCTCAGTAGAGCTTGTGATGGCAATTGCAGTCACTTGTACTATCTAGTCGGTTCGAGTTTTCACCCGGAAACTGTCTGGTTTCCAGCCCCAAAACCAGTCCGGTATATTTGAGAATTATGAATTTGAACTTTCTGAATATTTAAAGTTTGGAATAGATACTAGAGGCAATTCTAAGCATTTTGGTGTAGAAGATGATTTGAATGGGGGTTTGATTAAGGGGGTGGGGGGTGAACCAGAGGTGAAAAGACCGGGTACCAAAAAACCGGAGACCGGCTGGTTCCCGCCAGTTTTGGCCTTATGAAATTCTTTGTTGTTCCATCTATTTGAAATTATTCTCAAAAGTTTGTTAGAACAACAGTGACACTGTCCTCTTGTAAAGGTATGTCAGCAATGTGTAGGACTGGCTCTGGTAGCCATTGCTGCCAGTTCTGTAAAACCAGGGGTTTTGCCACCAAAGTACACTAAAGCTGGAAACTGGCAAAAAGCTAGCTTAAAAAAAACGTTGTCCCATGCACCAGGTTACAAGGCTCTTTGGCTGAGTTTTTGAAACCACAAGAGATGATATTGTGTTTTCTTCGAGAAACAATTTTAATTTGGCAGAAACCGGTGGACAACAGTCATAAATTGAGTAGTTCTATATAAACTGGCAGGATGTGTCATCTGCTTAGGAAAAGCCGACCGGAACCACCTGCTAGGAGTTAGGACTGCACTGGTTCTTGGTGGTCCTCTGAAGCATGCAGCATTGCAACCCACCTACCGCTGAAACACACTAAAAGTGAACAGTCAACCAAGACCTCCATCAGCGCCATTTTGAGCAGCAGTGCACTAGCAAGTTAGCAACTATCCCATATGAGTACTATCAAAGATAATGCTGAAGAACACTATTTAGACAAACCCCCTGAAACGCCAATGCTAGTAACGAGAAGAATAGCATGTATGTCCGAGACTCCCAGTAATACCAAGTGTGTACCTGTGCATTGCGACAGAACTTCATCAAGAACACCACACTGCTTCAGTCCCATCTTGCCAGCAACTCCATATAGAACTTCAGCAACACTGCAATCAAGATTTCAAAACATGTTTCTCAAATTCGTTTCTCATCATTTCAGGAACAAATATAAGCATACTGTATTGATGGAAAAGTAGCCATTTTTGGACCCTTTTGAGATCTACACCGGCTTTGCAGTTGGCATGTGGAACATCGGCAGAGAATTATCGGTATAATTCGCAGTGACACTTTTTACAATACAAATTCAAAGAAAACACCAACTGGTTGATTCACATACCGGAATTTGACCCAGTTGAAACATGTATAAAAGAGAGATTTTGAAGTATCAATAGCTTTTGCTGCTGAGAAAATTGTTTCATTTAGTTGAAACTTATGCTGAATGATCCTATTGGACATTGGAGCATGAAAACCACATAAGCCTAGTGCCACAAAGACCTAATCACCTAAAGGATCAACATGATCAATTTTTTTAGACTTCATGTAAAAATCCTATTATCGGGAAGCTGTGTTCTGAGAAAATATTCATGTCCAAGAAAATGGAGAAAAATATGGTAGAATTCAATGTAATCTGCCTTTAGATAGGAATATGTTTTGTTCCCAATCTATCTAGATCAGCATAGCAGCACAGACACAGAGAATTTAGACATTCCCATCCACCACTTTCAATGCATAGTTCGATTATCACAGGTGTGACCCGTTGGTGTAGTGTGGCATGCATGTATATAATGAACACCAAAAAGACCATATTGAGCAGTAAGAACCAGGGTTCCAGAAACCACATGAGGGGAAAACCGGAAACCAACCGGTTCCGGACCCAAAAGCGGTCCTTTTTTTTGCTCTAGGAATTTGAAAATTTTCAAACCCAATTATTGGGAGTTGCAGATTAGAGTCTAATATACACATATAAATTGAAAAAGCAATGAAATGGGGGTGTTTAGGGGTGAAATTGAAAAACCGATCCATAATTCTGGGTGACTTTAATTCCTACAGGAGTGCTACTGATAGGAACAAGCCAGTCCAAAATTTTGCTGACATGTCCATTTTTAATAATTTCATCAATTCTATGGAATGGATGGAGTTGCCACAGACGGGTAAACCTTACACATGGAGCAATATGACTGATGATCCGCTTCTTGAAAAATTAGATTGGGTCTTTTGTTCCACGGCTTGGGCCTCTCATTACCCTTGGACTACACTGAAGTGCTTTGCAAGACTACTAGTGATCATGACCCCCTTGGTATCACTATTGCCTTGGGCATGCCCAAGACCTGCATTTTTCGGTTTGAGAACTATTGGTTGCCTTTGCCTGACTTCAAAGAGGAGGTGGGACAGATTTGGGGTTGTTATTCCCAGGAAACTAATGTTTCTAAAAGATTAACCATGCGGCTCAAGAGACTTCGAAAGCATTTGATAGTCTGGTCACATCGGTTTGGTGTCTTCAAATTCGTAGACATGAACCCACTCTCAGTTTTCTAGGTGACCTAGAGGCTGAGCGTCAGTTGTTCCCTAAGCCGTCTTCATCCCAAAAAATCAACAAGCCGCGGTGGTGAATGATTATCAGCCTATTTCTCTCCTTAATGGTTCTTTGAAGCTGCTCACCAAGATTATGGCTAACCGATTGCAACCATGTATCCGTTCTTTTATTCATGCTAACCGGTTTGGTGTTATCAAGGAGCGAATGATTCATGATTGTGCAGCGATGGTCACTCAACTCTTATCTCATTATGCTACCCATTCTTCGGATGCCATTCTCATTAAGCTGGATTTCTCTAAAGCTTTTGACGTTATATCCCATGTTGCTATTCTGGTGGTTCTCCGAAGAACATAGGCTAACATAGCAGCGAGCCAAGCTAGTTCGAGAGCAATTGCAAAACTTGATGATGCATCAGCAAGCTTATTGGAAGCAGCGAGCCAAGCAGAAATGGGTTAATCTTGGAGATGAAAATAGTGCTTATTTTCATGTTATTGCTCTCCAACCACCGGCGCAATCTTATTGTTTCTCTTTCTCAAAATGGACATGTCTTTTCGGATCATTATTCTTTTCTTTAGACTAAAGGCAGGAGCCCTGCAATTCATTTCAGAAGAAAAGAGTAATACAGTAGCCTCTGGAGAGAAAAATACGACAGTACCGATTGCTCACCCAACAGGGGGAGCACCAACAACCTTGGAGACTCCCTAAAACAGCAACTACACCAACAGGACCAAACCCCTGTTGAAGCACTTCACCCGCCGCCACCGTGCCTCGATGGCACGCGTAGACGAGCTCGACAACAACATTGCGCAAAACCACGCTACCGCGACTCTCCACTGACCAGTGCACCACCCGTGCCCCTGCCAAGGCCGACTAGAGCACCGACCAGCATGCAACGCCACACCAACCAGAGCACCAACCAGCCAGCATCCACCTCATCATCGACACAAGCAACTCCTACGCTAGCCTCTTGCCGGCCTCCTCGAGCTCGCTGCTGACGATAACGTAGATGGCCTGCTCCGTGCGCTGGAGTGAGTGCCACTCGAACTATGGTACGGCCGCCGCGAACGAGGCCGACCTCTGGCAAGGTCCTCAAGCACCACACCCCGATGTCGCCCCCTACGACAGCCTCGCCGTGCTCCGCCACCCGAGCACGAAGCGCCCACCAAACCATCATGCCCTTGCCACCGGTACCACTGCCAGCTGACCTCGATGACCATGACCTCACCACCAGGAAGAACACCTACCTCATCGCGCCTATATGGACCACGGAGCCCGCACAACCTCGTCATGCACCTCGCGTATAACCGTGCCGACCGGATCTGGCAAGGAGGACGGCGGATCTGGTTAGATCTGGCAGCCGCGAGAAGCAACACTGACGCAGCTCGGTCGGATCCGGCCTAGATCTGGGTGGGAGGATGCGACGCTGGCCGCAACGCCGGTCCCTGTGGATCTTCATCACCAGCCGTGCCATCCCAGGTGCTCATCGCCACCAACCCGAGCTCAGCAGCGGCGACGTCAGCCGTCCTCGAACGTTGGCGCATAGATCTGGGAAATTGGACTGAGATTGAGGGGAGAGGGTGCTATGAAAAGCCCCGTTGCCACCGTTGGCCAGCCGGCGGCCGCCTGTGGTGGCGGCAAGGGAGAAGCTGAGGTGGGGAGGTCTCTCAGTTGGGGAGCGAAGGGGACGCTTTGTTTCCTGGCTTGGCAGAAATGTCTCCTTTCTTCTTTCGATCATTATTCTAAGGCTACTCTTAATTTTCAAGCATTCAAGCATCGTTTTGGATGTTTTTCTCCCACTCAACCAAACCTTCCCTTGGATATCTTGGTGAGCCCGACACCTCTTGACTCCTTGGAGGTGGACTTTGCTCGCTCGGAAGTTGATTTAGTGATCAAGGAGTTAGATTTTGGTAAGTCTCCTAGCCCTGATGGTTTTAATAATGACTGCTTGAAATCTTGTTGGGATATTATCAAAGAGGATTATTATACTCTTTGTGATCATTTCGCTAATGGCTCTTTGGATGCTCAAAGATTAAATCTTGCCTATGTTAGCCTCATCCCATAAAATCAACAAGCAGCGGTGGTGAATGATTATCAGCCTATTTCTCTCCTTAATGGTTCTTTGAAGCTGCTCACCAAGATTATGGCTAACCGATTGCAACCATGTATCCGTTCTTTTATTCATGCTAACCGGTTTGGTGTTATCAAGGAGCGAATGATTCATGATTGTGCAGCGATGGTCACTCAACTCTTATCTCATTATGCCACCCATTCTTCGGATGCCATTCTCATTAAGCTAGATTTCTCTAAAGCTTTTGACGTTATATCCCATGTTGCTATTCTGGTGGTTCTCCGAAGAAAAGGATTTGGTGATAAGTGGATGCTTGGGTGAGATCTATTCTTTCTTTGGCTAATGCTTTGGTCCTTCTTAATGGCGTTCCAGGAAGTCATATCACATGCAAGAGGGGAGTGCGCCAATGGGATCCTCTCTCACCCCTTCTCTTTGCTATTACGGCGGACATTCTACAAGACTTTGTGAATGATGCTCATTCAAAGGGCCCGCTGCATCCACCTTTGCCAATGCCTTCAGGGCTTACTTTCCCGTTATTTCAATATGCGGATGATACAATTATATTGATCAAAGCATCGCAATTCAATGTAGTTTTCTTGAAAGCCCTGTTGCATTCTTTTGGTGAGTTCACAGGGCTGCAAGTGAATTATAGCAAGTCCATCATTGTGCCGATTTTTGCCTCCACTGAATTGACTTCACATATGGCTGCAATTCTTGGTTGTGAAGTTGGATCCTTTCCGATTTAGTACTTGGGACGTCCCTTGTCTTTGAAGCGACCATCTTGGGAAGATTATATATGCACCTCTCCTTGCACCAATAGATAAGCGGTTGGTGGGTTGGCAAGCTCGCTATCTGGGTTTGGGCGGTCGACTTATTATTGTTAATGCTGTCCTTTCTGCCATCCCAACTTTCGTTCTTTGCTTTCTGAAGCTCCCGGCAAGTGTGATTAGGGAGATTGACAAGTTGAGGCACAATTTCTTGTGGCATGGGAGTGGCACTTACAAGGCTAGTGGTAACCTCGTGGCATGGAAAAATATTTGCAATCCGAAGAAGCAAGGCGGTTTAGGCATTATTAACTTGTCTATTCAGAATGAGGGGTTGTTGCTCAAGTTCCTACACAATCTCTTTCATAAAGTCTCTACTCCTTGGGTGCCATGGACTTGGCAAGTACTTTATCCTCGTTCCTACCAGCAAAATGCACTCCCCAAAGGTGGTTTTTGGTGGAAGGACATCTTGAAGCTCATGCCGAGGTACCTATCTCTATGTTCCTGTGCTGTTGGTGATGGCAAGGCAATTCGATTTTGGGAGGATAACTGGCTTGGTGAGCCCTTGACTGAATAGCTACCTGAGCTTTACTCAGCCTATCGTTGACATCGAGTCTCCATTCACTGCTTGCTACAATCGGATGCCTCCTCCAGGTTCGCTTCCACTGCTTGGAGTGAGGCTGGAGCAGCACAAATGGAGAGCTTCTTCGAGATCCTTCAAGGCTTTCACCTAACCGAGGGTGGGCCTGACAGTTGGAGTTATTTGTGGCAGCCCAACAAATTCTCATCTAGCCGATTCTATACGCATTGCATGTCTTCTTCGAGTTTCACTCCTTTTGCTGGTAACCACCTTGTTTGGAAGAGTAAAAGTCAACTCAAGCATAAGCTCTTCCTCTGGTTAACCTTGCTTGATCGGCTTAATTCTCGAAGTCTCCTTCGCCGCAAAGGTATTTGGAATGAGAGTCTGGCTTGTTCTCTTTGTGACTTGGATGTGGACGAAATCTAGCTTCACCTTTTCATACAATGTTTGGCGGCTGAGGAGGGTTTGGTCGAATCTCAATCTTTTCAGCCCGATGGTGTCACAAGATTGGCCTTTAACTCTTTATGCTTTCTCTTGAGCCAATCTTGCTATGCGGCCTTTCTACAAGGAGCTCTTCTCGCGTGTGTGTTGGCATATTTGGTTGCGCTGAAACGATAAGGTCTTCAACTCCAGGAGTTTGTCTTCGACCGCAATTTCTTCTAAGATTCATTTGATTTGAATCTTCTTCTAGCTAGAGGGAGTGAAGCCTTCGGTGGTGCTATCACCGAGTGGCTTTGTACTTTGGAACCTGACTAATCTTTGTTTTGTCTTGTTCTATTGCCTTTTGGTTTTTTTGGCTTTGGCCTTGTAAATATCTTTTGAGTAATATATGACTGTGGGACCAGCTGCAGTCTTTGCCCTAAAAAAAATCAGCCGATTTTCCAAACCCTAGTAAGATTACCCTGAATATCATCATTACAAAAAACTCAAGAATTGCATACGTGTAACAAAATTATTGAGAAAACACTGACAAAATGCAAACAGACACTATTACAGAAATAATGCTGAAGCTACCACATGGATAAACTGATGCCCAATGTTACAGAATATGATATTCATTCACCGTCTCCCCTCTAAAAAAGATCAGAGAAACAAAATCGATACAATTTTGTTTTTACTGAGAACTAAATGAATTATGAATTTGATATTTAAAATTTAAAATGTATGAGTTGAATGATTAGCCAGGACAATGCGATTTTGACAAAACTGGAACTAGCATTAATGTCATGGAACAAAGTTCTATTGATGGGATTACATCTTCTGCATAATTAAGAATGAACTGATTTTTAGTGTAATTGCAGCTGCAAGCAATACCTGAACGTTTCTTTAACTAACATATTAGATGTGGATCTCACAATTTAGTTGTCTTGAACTAATAATACAGAAAGACCAGCAGGAGAAAGCTATGCAGTGCAAACTCAACATATGGGGGGAAATGCTTTGGACTTGAACCTGGGCATACCAAGAGTTATTGATTATTTGACGGCACTATATCGTCCAGAAAAACCTGTGTTTTGTTAGTATGGACAGTATCTAGGATAATATAGCAAGTTGTGAATAATATTTGGAAAAGTACTTGGTTATAAGATATCTATTTAGTCGAAAAAAATGGACAGCATATGCATGCTCAACTACAACAAAAATCGAGCATGATACAATTTACTATAAAAACACCTTAGATTCTATACAAAAGAACTTCAACTATAGCACCTCCTAAAGATGAGTAAAATCTATCTGAAATAGAAAATTAGTGTCAAGAAAATGATAATCAATACTGTACTTTCATATTAAGCCCAACAGCCAAACAACTTAAACATGATAAACTGCTCTAGTTGAATTATCTTTAATCTGAGCAAATCTAAAGTTCTTAAGTATATTGAAAGATAAAGACAACAGCTAATCTGTTTTAGATCTGACCAAAACTAAAATTTTGAAGTATATTGAAAGATAAAAAAAAAACTCATTTTTCAAACCAGAGATGCATAGACCTTCCATTAGAATCACGGATTTAACCAAATCAGCATAAGAGATGAAGACATCCAAAGAACATAAACACCGCTGCAGGTGATATCTCACAGAAGAACTGAGAAATGCGTTAGGAAAACAACAATAAAGAGAAATCAGGGACTGGTCATCTCTGAGTGGTTAATCAGCAACAAAGAATCATAAGTACATTAGTATTTTCTTTCTATGGGAAAACTTATTGCAGTACAATGTTAGCTTATGCTTCTGTCTCTGCTGCTTTCACAATAGAAGCCATCACCAATAGCCACCGCAAGAGCACGAGCATTCTTGAAATGATGGAAGCGACTGGAGTCTCGCACAATGATCTCATGGTCAACAATCTTTGATATGTAGGTGAATGAACTGTGACAATCACCGCAAACACGCAGGTTCTTTGTGGTCCTTATTGGACAACCAGGGGAAGTTGTGAGGAGGCCATATGCGAGAGCAAGCTTCTCGCTGTGCTCAGCAAGAAGGTTATTTTTCTCCTCATCATCGACATCATGCAACGCAAAATTTGTCTCAGGGATATAACCCATAGCTTTGATGAGATCGATTAATCTCTCCAGAAGATCATAAATCTGAGAGGATAGAGGGCGTGATCTATCTCCAACAAAGAAAGATGCAGTGCCTTTCTTACCCTGGATCCAACTGCATCCTGGCCTCTTCTTAATCCCTGAATTCTTCATCAGGTGTCCGATTCTTGCTACACCCTTCCACCGCCTTGCATTAGATATATGTTGGAGATGAGCGTGTAGGATCCATCATTCTCTGCATTCATCTCAACTAGCTTTTTCAGAGCATATTCAGCAAGTTCCACATTTGAATGTACTCTACAGGCACTAAGTAATGCGACCCAGACTACTGCAGCAGGCTCCATTGGCATGTCCTTACCTGTTTTCCATGCCTTATCTATTCACCCAGAGCGGGCCAGCAAGTCAATAACACAAGAATAATGCTCTGCACTGGCAGCCACACCATAATCTCTACTCGTGCTGTCAAAGTAATCCAGACCATGATCAACCATTCCAGAATGGCTCCAAGCGTAAAGAACAACCAGGAAGGATATATCGTCCGGAACAATGCCTGCCTTTTGCATCTTGTCAAATATGTCCAGGGCCTCGTTACCACGACCATGCACTCCATACCCTGTCATTATTGGCGTCCAAGAAACGGCATTCCCTTGAGGCATTCTATCAAATACATTCCTAGCTGTATTGACATCACCACACTTTGAGTACATATCAAGAAGACAGTTCGCCAAGAAGTACGTAGATGTTTCATGTCGATGGTGACGAATCGCATAAGCATGAATCTGCTTGCCAAATGTGCACAGGCCATCAGAATGCAGGAGATTGTAACAGCATTTGGGGTAACTGCGTGTGGTTTCCAAATCATTTCCGAGAAAAGCTTGAGGGCATCATTTGATGAGTCCCCATATCGTGCATACCCACCAATCATGACAGTCCAAGTGACGACATTACTTTCCTTCGGAGGTATAGAATCAAATATGGAACAAGCAGCTTTGAAGCTTCTGGACTTCGAGTACATATCTATTACTGTATTGCGCACTATAAGATCTTCACCATCTGTTGAAACAGGCAGAACTTTGTTCAGATCGATCTTCAGACAACGCAGATCAAAGCACAAAAAACTGAACGCCAAGTCTGAGTACTGCTTTTCAACACAGAGCAAAACAGAGTTTCATAAAAACAGCCAAACACAACTAATTTCGCACAGACAGTCTTTTGCGACGTGCTAAACTCCTCACGTCTTTTCTGTATTTCTTCCACTTATATAGATTCTGATTACAGCAGTCAGTATCCGACTCAACTTGGAATTCACCAATTACAGAATAACAAACCTACTATTTGTTATCCGACACAAACAGGGAAACACAGGACGCCTGCAGACTCCAAACGAAAATAAACTGGGACTTAACAACCGACTTCTTATCTATTACAAACTGTTGGATTACAAGATTAGTACTAACAAAACTCCCCCTTAATCTTGTAATACTCATTTTATCTCCACCACACCAATTTTCTCACGAAGCTCATTGAACTTAACTTTTCCAAGTGCTTTAGTTAGCAAATCTGCCAATTGATCTTGAGTACTAATATACTCAACATCTATCTCACCATTTTCAACACAGTCCCTTATATAATGATACTTTGTATCTATATGTTTGCTGCGTTGATGATGAACCGGATTTCGACACAACGATATTGCTGAATTATTGTCTACTTTGAGCAGCACCTTCTCCACTTTCTGGTTCATCAAATCTGCCAACATCCTTCCAAGCCAAACTCCTTGACTTGCTCCTGTTGTTGCCGCAATGTACTCGGCTTCACAAGATGATAAAGAAACCACCTTTTGTTTTTGTGACATCCAACTGATCACATTTGGTCCAAGGAAGAACACAATTCCAGAGGTACTCTTCCTGTCATCAATGTCTCCCGCAAAGTCGCTGTCTGTATATCCAATCAACCGTATTACTTGCAGACTTTCTGGAGTATAAGCAGCCGTAGTTCAATGTTCCTTTCACATATCTTAAAATCTGTTTTACGGCTGCCATATGCTGAGTTGTAGGCTTTTCCATGAAGCGACTGACTATGCCGACTGCATATGTGATATCCGGTCTTGTATGAACCAAATATCTTAAACAGCCTACTATACTTCTGTACAACGTTGGATCAACAGAAGAGTTCTTACTTTCCTTGCTCAGCTTCAATCTAGCCTCCATGGGAGTAGATGTTGCATTGCAATCTTTCATCCCACATTTTTCAATTATTCTCTCAGCATATGATGATTGAGAAAGAGAAATACCTTTTGAACTTTGTTTCACTTCAATGCCAAGGTAGTAGGATAACAAGCCCAAATCACTCATCTTGAAAATGCTTCTCATTTGACCTTTAAACTTCGTAATTTCTGAGATGTTTGGCCCGGTTATTATCAAGTCATCGACATAAACTCCCACTAACAAGTTTTTACCTTCTTGTGTTCTCTTATATACAGCATGCTCCAATGGGCATCTCTCAAAGCCAAGATTGAGTAATGTGCTGTCCAACTTCGAATTCCAAGCACGTGGAGCTTGTCTAAGCCCATAAAGTGCTTTCTTGAGTTTAAAAACTTTGCTTTCTTCACCCCTAACTTCAAATCCGAGTGGCTGCGATACATAAACTTCTTCAGATATTTCTCCATTGAGAAAGGCTGACTTCACATCCATATGATGCACTTACCATGCTTCTTGAGCTGCTAGAGCAATCAATAAGCGAATAGTTTCAATTCTTGCCACTGGTGCAAATACTTCATCAAAGTCTATACCTTGTCTTTGCACATATCCCTTTGCTACTATCCGAGCTTTATGCTTCAAAATTCTCCCTTTTGGATCCTTCTTGACTTTAAAGATCCACTTCAAGCCAATAGATTTATGTCCTGCTGGCAGTTCAGTAAGATCCCACGTTTGATTCTCCTGAATTGATTCAATCTCCTCTTGCATTGCTTTCTGCCAACACACTTGTTTAGCAGCTTCATCATAATTTGATGGCTCTTCAGCGCTTAGTAGGCACAAGCTCAGCTCTTCTGCAAGCTCTACTGGCTCACAGTTTTGGTAGATGTCCTACAGAGAGCGAACCTTCCGTGGCAACAGTAGAGAGTCGGATGCTGTGTTTTCTGTAGAACCACATGTATACGCATCTGTTGATGGTGAGATTTCATACCTAGCTGCCGAAACGGGACTATGCTCCTTTGTATTGACTTCTGCTCCATCCTCTGGAGAATCAGCGCCATCCTCTGAAGAATCAGCGCCTTGGTCTGAAGGTTCAACACTGTTTTCCGGATATTCACCACTTGTATTTTCGGTTTCTGCATCAACAGTATGATATTGCCAGGTGAATACTTCTGCATTTTCAGCTACAGATTTATCCCAGTCCCACTGCTTATCTTCTTCAAATACAACATCACGAGTTATATGAACTTTGTTGGTTTTCGGGTCATATACTCGATATGCTTTAGAGCCTTCCGCATATCCGAATAAGACCATAGGGATACTCCTGTCATCGAATTTTTTCAAGCCTGGTTTGACTACTTTCACATGTGCTAAACAACCAAAAGTCCTCAAGTGATGAACATTCGGCTTTCGATCATTCCAAGCCTCATATGGTGTCTTTCCATCCAAGCTTCGAGTCGGTGCTCTATTCAAAGTATAAACAGCATTCTTAACTGCTTCTCCCCAAAATTTCCCGGGTATGGCCTTGCTCTTCATCATACTACGAGCCATCTCAACAACGGTTTGATTTCGCCGCTCCAAAACCCCGTTCTGTTGTGGCGAATATGGTGCCGTGGTATATCTTCTAATTCCAGCCTCTTCACAGAACGTCCCGAACTCTATTGAAATGAATTCACCTCCTCTGTCGGTTCGGAAAGCCTTCACTTTCAGATTTTTCTTGTTCTCAACTACGGTTTTGAATTTCTTGAAGTACCACAAGGCTTCATCTTTACTTTTAAGCAATTCTACCCACATATACCTGCTGTAATCATCTACGAGTAATAGAAAATATTGATTACCTGCAGGCGTGATGGGCGTAATTTTTCCGCACAAGTCGCCATGTATCAGACCTAACTTAGTCTCAGCTCTGTACTGCGCAAAGGCTAGGAATGGATGTCTGTGCTGTTTACCAAGTGAACAACCATCACAGAACTGCTCCAGGTGCTCAACAATAGGCATACCTGCAACCATTTTCTTCAAGCCAAGATTCCTTAATGACCTGAAATTTAAATGGCTGAATCTATTGTGCCAGAGCCATGTTGCTTCTTTAGATTTTGACAGCATGCATATTGGTTTGGTCACTTCCAGACCAATGGAGTACAACCTGTTCTGTGATCTAACCACACGAACCAGAAGCTTCCCATCGCGATCATATATGCGCATTACACCATCTTCAACAAAGGTTCTGCACCCATTCTCATCTAGTTGGCTAAGGCTGATGATTCTGCTCCTGAGTCTCGGAATATAATAAACATCCGTGAGCAATCTGTGTTCTTTATTCTTGCAGCCCAACAGCACCGAGCCAATGCCACAGATGTTTACATCGGAACCATCACCAAACTTTACAGAACCCTTAATCGTTTCATCAAGGTCTGCAAAAAGTTCCTTGGCTCCAACCATATGGTTACTAGCACCCGTATCAAGATACCATACTCCATCTGTAGCAGTTGCCTCATCACTGAATTCGGGAAAGACTTTGTCTTCATTCAGCATTACAATATGTCCTGTCTTTTGGACAACTCGACCAATTTTACAAGTTTCAGCCAACAGCAATGCAGGTTCCATCTCCTCCTTCTTCTGGACATAATGTGCATGTTCTTTCCTAGGCTTTCGACATTCGCTTCAGAAGTGTCCCATCATGTCGCAATTATAGCACTTGATCTTTGATTTATCAAATTTCTTGAATTTTCTTGCTTCACCATCTTCACCTTGATTGCCATCATATTCTCGGCCTCGGCCTCGGCCACGGCCTCTCCCTTGACCACGGCCTCGGCCATACGAAGCTCTCGCACCAGAGTTCGTAGCCTCGCCTTGTTTCTTGTCTTTTAATGATAAGCTTTCCCACTGCGCACGGGTAAGCATTAGATGCTCACCTTCTTTTTCATTTTGAGCACGGCGCCTTCCTTTGGTGCTTTCTTCGAACGCCCTCAAGCGTCCTATCGCTTCTTGCAGC
Source organism: Otatea glauca (assembly GCA_036346275.1). Classification (NCBI taxonomy): domain Eukaryota; kingdom Viridiplantae; phylum Streptophyta; class Magnoliopsida; order Poales; family Poaceae; genus Otatea; species Otatea glauca. Next base: position 34,506,387 of record CM070720.1, read on the forward strand.
GACATACTCTCAACATCACCAAATTGCTCAATTGTGCCGACGATTTGCATAAACCGATCAGGCACTACACTGAACAACTTCTCCACAATTGTGATGTCCTTTAAATCAGCACCAAGAGAACGAATCTCACCTGCTACGGTAGTCAACTTCTGAGAGAATTCCGCTATACTTTCGCCATCACCCATGATCAACCTATCAAATTGGCGTTTTAATACCTGAATCCTTGCCTTCTTGACACGATCTTCTCCAATGCGCATGTCCCGAATTGCTTCCCATGCCTTCTTTGCCGTTTCCTCACCAGCAATAGCCATCATGACATGATCCGAAATAGCTTGGGAGATAGCGGCTAGGGCGCCCTGATCTTTATCTTCATCAATCAGTGCATCGCCCTCTATCGCTCCCCAAACACCAAGTGATCGGAGTATGATCCTCATCTCCACGGCCCAAAGACCGTAGTTTGTGTCATCAAGCATCGGATACTGTATAGGGATTCCTCTCACCACCGCTTTGACTCCAGATGATGAAGGATCAGTCAATGCTGCTCTTGCCGATGTATTGTCGCCCATTGCTGCGTCTGAAAGTTGTCTCTGATACCACTTGTTGAAACAGGCAGAACTTTGTTCAGATCGATCTTCAGACAACGCAGATCAAAGCACAAAAACCTGAACGCCAAGTCTGAGTACTGCTTTTCAACACAGAGCAAAACAGAGTTTCATAAAAACAGCCAAACACAACTAATTTCGCACAGATAGTCTTTTGCGACGTGCTAAACTCCTCACGTCTTTTCTCAGATTTCTTCCAAAGATCAAGATCCGACTCAACTTTGAATTCACCAATTACAGAATAACAAACCTACTATTTGTTATCCGACACAAACAGGGAAACACAGGACGCCTGCAGACTCCAAACAAAAATAAACTGGGACTTAACAACCGACTTCTTATCTGTTACAAACTGTTGGATTACAAGATTAGTACTAACACCATCGCCATCCCCACCAAAATCATTATCCAATGATAGAAGACGTTTCTTCAAAGAGCCTGGGTGCCCATGAATAGGTCTAAGCCCAACCTGAGCCAGATCCCATCCCGTCTACCGCCGCTGTTGGCTCGGCCTTTCTATGATGACCACTGCCTGGCCTAACCTCCTTGGCTTTTGAAATCTTGGAACTAGTTGAAGGACCAAGATGGCGAACAGAGGGGGGGTGAATGGTCGCAAATAAAAATTCCCCCAAAATACTCCAACAAAAACCTCGACAAGATCGCTCAAAGGAAATTGTGAAAAACCCGAAAAACTAGACAACTATGTGTACCCCAAGCTTGCATGGATAAGTACCATAAAATATGTGGGGATTTTTGAGTCACAATCCTGGTTGTCTAGTGTCCAAGATAAAGAGGAATCAATTCAAACTCTTGCTTTTAGAAAGGACATCAATTCAAATCACAAAAGTCACTTTCAGAAAAGCAAAAGCAGAATTTCCAGAACTTGTCCTCAATTTGCACAGGAGGTTGGTGGGTTTCTGCAGCTCAAAAATTCTGAGAATTTTTCTCCCTATGAACATCAGAGTCGTGAAGAACTCCACCAAATTTCTCCTCAAAAAGCCTTACAGAAAAAACAAAAAAATTCTAAGAACACAGTATGCTCAAGAACTTCGAGCAGAAAGTTTGGGGCTCGGTTTTCACCTCATGGCGCCCAAACGGTGCAACAAGTGAACTCCAAAATTTTTCTGCAGGTGTATATCAGAGTCCCGCACCTCCTCCAACAAGAATCACTCAAAAATGATTTTCTATATTTTTAAAAAAATCAAACACTGACTGCTGCGCGAAGAACAAGTTCTGAACAAAGTTGGAACTTGAAAGAAAAGATGTTCTCTACTCAATCCAAGAGTGCAAAAGAGATGTAAAACCATATGAACACACTCAAAACATCCAAGATCAGCAGCATTTAGAAGGAGGAGGCAAATCCAAATTACTTGAAAGTAAATTGCGGAATGTAATTGCGGAAAGTAAATGCTGAATTTAAATTATGTAAAGTAAAGACATAATGTAAATGCATAAAATAAATTCAGAGGTGGATGGATAAAACTTTCATTTCTGGAAGGGAAGTTACAAAGCCTCACATTCATGTGGGCAAAGCTCAAATGAGCATCAAAACCTCAACACCTTCAAGGGAAGGAGGCTACCCTCCACCCCTATTTATACTACTCTTGGGCCACCTACCACCCTTGGATGAGTCCCTCAACCCTAGAGCACTCATCTAAGGGCTAGGATTAACCCACACACACAGCCATGCAAGGGCTAACCCAAAACCCACACACATACCGGGTTTTCTTGCACGGTTTTCAAAGCATACTACCTAGACCCGCTAACCTATCAACTAGACCTCAATCCGACGGCCCTCATTGATCCACGCGGCATCTAGATAGCATCATCTCATTTCCTTGTCTTCTTGACTTGCCCGGACTCCGTCTCCGATCATCTTCCGGCGATCTCCCGACCGTCTGGACCTCCGACGCTCCTCGCCTAGTCCCGGTCATCCTTCGCCTCACCATGACCTAGCACCGTCGTCCTGCAACCATCAAAAACAAGGAAACTCCTCACATAGCAATGCCCACAAAGATGTGCAATAAACCATCCAACTCATCACTACGCGTCCATACGACCAGTGATCGCCACTCTGGCGAAACAACTCAAATTGCTTCATTTTGAAAATCAATCCAAATCAAACTCAAACTTGAGCACACCTTGCTCAAATAAAGTCAAATACTCATCACAAACATGGATGGACCTCCAGATGGTCCTTCAATCTCCCCCTTGATGAGTATATTGACAAACCACACAAAAGGCATAAATTTGAGTTTGAAGAAAATGAAGAAGAAAGCAATTTTTAGTTGCAAAGTCAAACTTGGTCCAAAGATAGAAATTAGAACCATGACCAAGTTGACGAAGAGGAATTCAGATTTTAGAAGTTTTCAACAAAAACTCTAAAATCCAATTAAACATGTCAAATGTGATTATGAGATTATGATCCAACAGAAGTAGTAGCATAGTTTTACAAAGATCATAATAACCAAATAAGCATTCACATTTTTATCTTTTTAGTGATGCATTTTCTACGTTTTCTCCCCCTTTTGGCAATATAGGCATCAAAATGGAATTTTCTCCCTCTTTCTATGTATGCATGAAATGCAACCTAAGGGAGCTTTGAAGATTATCCAATTGATCACAATGACAAGATATGATACCAAGCTAGTCAATTTTTAGATTAGACTAGTCTAAGACATATCCAAGTGCAAATACGAGCTTAGTTTTGAATATTTTATTTTTAGCAAGATTTGACAAGTGCAACACTTACTTTAGTTTCAAAAATAGAAGAATAGCCACTCTAAGGATCAAAAGGAAAACCTAGAGTTCAACCTACTCAACACTTTGGGGAATCTAGAAGAGCATACAAGGTCCTTCGGGCTCATTTATCACTTAATGCAAATTTTGATTTATCATCATACAAGACATAGCGGGGTGCAAATGTTTGACATTATTTGCATTCTTTACCCACATATGTCTTTGTTTTTAATTTATTTGCATTTTCTTTTGACAACCAATTGACTCAAGCCGTATGCGACCATCTCAAGATGAACTCTTAAGAGGATGGTCTAGGTCAAACACGATGTATTCCAAGTTCATCCCAAGTGCAATGGGAAGCGGTCTTGTGAATGCAAGGTGTTGAGTCGTATGTGCACAAGAAGAGTCAATTTTGTTTAATTTTTATTTTTAGCACAATGATTCATGAGCAATTGAAGGACTCTAGTATGGATCAAACTAGTTTCACCCAAGTTGCTATAGGGACTCTAGAGAACTCCAAAATTTCTCAAATTATGGCACAAACCTCTAGAGAAGAAACCTAGCAAGTAAAAGCAACAAGTTTCATCAAGTTTTTCATTTAAGACTTTTTTCATTTTAAAGCTTAGCAAGTTAAATGAACTTGAACATATCTAAGCTAGTGATTTCCTCCATATGATGTAGCATGGTGTATAGCATGAATAAGAAATCAATTGCATAATAGACAAAGCTCATTAAACAGGAAATGCAGTCTAAATGTAATGCATGAACAGATTCCCAAACTCCCCCTCAACAAATGAATCAATTTTAAGCTCAAATCTGGTTAAAGTTGAGTTATTATCAAGATTAGGCATAAAGAAAACCCGAATGAACTCAATAACAACCAGAAAAACAGAATGAGGAGAAGAAGCCGAGAAACTGCAAAACTAGATGGCTATTGAGCATAAATAAGATAGAAGAGACTCACTACGGCTTAGACTCGCTCTTATCTTCCCAGATGATCGACATAGGGAAGTCGACTCTAGATCCCAACTAAGGAGTGCACACGCACTGCCTACCAGGAGGCCCAATACCTGCTAGACTTATAAGACGAGGAACTCAACCTAGAGAGAAGAGAGAACAACTAATCACGCATGATAGCAACCTAAAGCACAAGATAAGAGGTCCATGGAAGGCATGCCGAAGTCTAAGTGAGTGAACTCAACTCAAGAAAACAAGCCCAAAGTCACCCAAAAGAAACACAAAGAAAAGAAAAGCTAAGTGGAAGAAAACATATAATATATAATATACAAACCAGCTCCCCTCACGAAAGGCCGTAAGGGCTCACGACTCCAAGCTCACTCCTCAAGGCAACAAATCTGAGCTATCCAAAGGCTTGGTGAAGATATCGCTAATCAAGGTCACTCTCTCGAATCGAAGCGATATCTCCCTTCTCCACATGGTCTCTAAGGAAGTGATATCTAATATCAATGTGCTTGGTCCGGAATGTTGCACTCGGGTTTTAGCAATGCAAATAGTGAAGTGTTGTCACGTAAAAGTGGCACACTCTCTATCTCTAACCCATAGTCCCGTAAGGTCGATCTCATCCAGAGCACTTGGCTACAACAGAATCGGCCGCAAAGAACATACTCGGCCTCGCGGTGGATCAGGCAACCCCTGCATCGCTTCCTAGATGACTAAGAAACAAGAGAAGTGCCAATGAATTGGCAAGTGCCGTAAGTGCTCTTCCTATCTATCCTACACCAAGAAAGTCGGCATCGGAAAGGCTCTAAGAGATAGACAAGAAGACGAAGAGTACCAAATACCATAATCGGTGGTAGCACGAAGGTACTGAAGATGCGCTTGACCGCTTTGGCGGTGAGAGGCGCGAGGAGAAGCTTGAAATCGAGCGCACGACACACAAAGAAATGTATGTCCGGCCTCGAAGCGATGAGTACAAGAGGGAGCCGATCATGCTCAAACTCCTTTTGATCGCAGGCTCACCATCCTCATCGGGCTCGAGGACGAAGTGATGGCCATAGGAGTCATCACCGACTTCCCATCGACATGTCGAGCGCCTCGAGGTCACGGGTATATTTGCCTTGATGCAAGAAAGTACCTCCCGAGTCCGCTTGATTTGGAAGCCAAGAAAGTAGCTCAACTCGCCCATCATACTCATCTCAAACTCAGTGCTCATCACCTCAGAAAACTGAGACAAAAGCGAATGAGACGAGCCACCAAAAATGATATCGTCCACATAAATCTGGACAAGAAGAAAATTAGACTCATGGTGTCTGATGAACAGAGTTTTGTCTACTATGCCCATTTTGAAGTCATGGATGAGAAGATAAGACTTGAGCCTCTCATACCATGCTCTGGGGGCCTGCTTGAGTCCATACAAAGCTTTGGAGAGCTTGTATACATGACTCGGAAACTTGGGGTTCTCGAATCCTGGAAGTTGTTTGACATAAACCTCTTCCTCAATATAGCAATTGAGGAATGCACTCTTGACATCCATTTGATAGAGCTTGAAGCCCGGGATGCAGAGAATGCAAGCGAGATCCTAATAGCCTCTAGTCTAGCTACAGGGCAAAGGTCTCCTCAAAGTCAAGACCCTCAACCTTGAGAAAGCCCATGCAACTAGCCTAGCCTTGTTGCGAATGACAACCCCATCCTCACTCTGCTTGTTTTGAACACCCACTTGGTCCCAATGACATTATGACCAGATGGGGGCTCGACAAGCTCGCCATACCTTGTTCCTCTCAAAGTTCTCAAGTTCCTCATGCATAGCATTAATCCACGATTCATCTGATAATGCATGAGAAACATCCTTCGGCTCAAAGGAGGCAACAAAGGCGAGTGGAGGCGTAAATCGGACAAACCTGATTTTGAGCGAGTGACTCGCTCAAACAGATCACCAATGATCCGATCAAGTGGATGAGCTTTCGGATATGACGGGAGGACCGTAGCGAGTGGCCTCTACCTCATGCACGTAAGAGGTAGGAGCAGAGCCACTCGGCCAAGGAGAGTCGGAAGGCAAGGGCTGGTCTCCCGAGGTAGAAATGGAAGCAGGAGGCACCTCGGTGTAGAGGGACTGGATCCGTGGAACACCATCATCTCCATCATCCTCATCTTCTACAAAGATGGTCTCGGAGGGATAAGAAGAGCTCAAACATCGTGTCTAGCTCTGGCTAGCCTCATCAAAGGTCACATCACAGTCTCTATGATCCTATGCGCATCAACGCCTCCGCACTTATAGCTACGAGAAGAAGTCGAGTAACCTAGAAAGATACCATCGTAAGAGCGAGACTCAAACTTATCTAGGTTACTGACTTCAAGATAAAACACTTGCAACCAAAACGCGAAAATGAGACACACCGGGCTTTCGCCTATACCTCAACTCATAAGAAATGCGATGCAAATGTGCTCTCAAAACACGCGATTAGAAACATGGCAAGTAGTAGCTATAGCCTCACCAAAACTTCCTAGAGTATGTGACTGTCTAACATCGTCCGGCCATCTCAACCAGTGGTCCTGTTCTTCCTTTCCACTACGCCATTCTCACGAGAGGCGTAGGGAGAAGAGAACCGATGCTCTAAACCGCACTCCACACAAAAACTCTCAAAGTAGGAATTCTTGAACTCCGTACCATTATCATCACAGATAGCTCGTAATGCACCTAGGAGCTCAATAGACAACCTCATCGATCAAACCCCGAAGTGAGAAAAGGTCTCATCCTTCGAGGCCATGAAGAATACCAAGAGTATCTAGAAAATCATCAACGATGACAAGAACATACCACTTCCCTCCCGCCGATCGCACTCTAGCCGGACCAACAAAGTCCATATGTAAAAGCTATCTGGTGCATCACCATCACTATGGTGACTGGAGGATGAGAAGTAGTAACCATCTTGCCATGTCGGCAAGGAGAGCAAACTAAGTCTTTGACCAACTTGAGTTTGGGCAAACCCCGAATGAGATCGTGGCTGCTAACTCGGGTCAAATGATCAAAACCAATGTGACCAAGTCTCCTATGCCAGAAGGAGAGATCACGGGACTCAGAAGCAATCAAACATCGAAGAGAGTCTCCAGAAGAAGCAGAAAAATCAGCACGAAAGACTCTCCCAAATCTAAAAATCCCGCAAACTAACCCTCCTGATGAATCAAGGATTCTACAAGCATTACTCTTGAAACTTACCTCGAAAGAGTCATCGATAAGTTGAGAAACAGAGAGCAGATTGTATTGCAGCTTACTTACTAAGGCAACATCTTTAAGAATGAAATTTTGTTAATGCAGATGGTACCTTTAGCAATGACTCTACTCAAGATGCATCCCCAAAAGTGATTAACTCATCACCGGGGCTCGGACTAGGGAAGAGAACCAACGAGAATCTCCGGTCATATGACGAGAACAACCGGAGTCAACAATCCAAACATCGCCCTTCCCCATCCGACGAACCTGATCAAGACACAAGAGAGAAAGATGACTCAGTACTGGGATAGAGTGAAGACTTAGGAACCCAATACTGAACCATACGACACCTCAGAGTACCAGCCACAGAAGAAGACTGGACTCGAGTGTCTCTTTGACGCTCAACTCTCACACGATCAGGAGCAACTCTGGTAGATAATCTAGGAGTCAAAACTGGGTTGGCACGCCGTGGTGCAAAAGTCGGACCATCCCGGTAAGGCTGCCTGGATCTCCTATCGGAAAACACCTCACGCCGCTGATATTTACCTCGATGGGAAAAACGAGGAATATCAAGAAGACGACGGAAAGACTGACTACGAACAGCTCCAGGGCTAAAACTCAAAGAACTAGCATGAAAACCGAGTCCTCGGCGCCGCCCAAATACAAAGCGACTCTCTAACTGTCTAGAAGCGGTGTGTGTCTTAGGAGCACTCAAAGTCCGGGATGACCTTGAATACCCCTAAGAGCAAGAACACGCCACGCCGAGTGATCTTGGCGCTACCAAGCGTAAATCTACTAAGTGACCATCCTTCTTACAGAAGGTGCATGTGTACTTCGCCTTGCTAGAGGCAGAAGCAATAGGAGTAACACCCTTCTGGTCAAAAGTCCTATGGACAACCCCAGCAGACCTAAACTTGGTGGCGCTCACTCTGGGAGCTACCACAATCTCACCACCCTTGGAGCCGCGCACAATGGTGGGAGGATGCCTAGACCTTGATTGAATCTACTAATCTTGAATTGGTCTAGAATAAGATTGAGCTTCTTCTTGCCTCCAACAAACTTCTCGAGAGTGCTCATAAGATACTAGCAATCTCGGAAGAAAGAAGCACAAGAAGAACAGGGGAAGGAGAGGAAGAAGAAGAACCAGAAAGAGAAGATCTCTCAGCACGTGCTTTTAGTTCCCTTAGCACGGCTGCCTCAATCTTGAGGACCTCACAAGAAACGCAAGGAGCATCTCTAATCCTAAGGGTTTGTTCTTTTAACTTCTTCTTAAGCTCGACATGGATTTGATCCACGTCATCCTTAACCCCAACACACAGCAAGCAACCAGTTTGTGACTTAACTAGTAAATCCTTAGCAAGTTGATCACACTTGATATTCAAAGCATCATTGTCAAGTTTTAGTTGCTTACTGACCCTCACATGAGTCGATTGGGTCCTTAGAAGCATGCAATTCAAGTTCATCATTTCTAGCAAAAGCTTTCTAAGGTGTTCGCCATGGCATCAATTTCGCAAGCAATTTAGGGCAATTAGCACATGATGGAGTGGAGTGAGCATGAAGAAAACTAGCCTCAACAGAATAGCATCAATAGAACTAGTGCTAGCATTCTTCAACCTAAGACCATCAAGTTCAAGAAGCACACTATCATGTATGGTCCTTAGGTTCTCCAACTCCACAAGAATAGCATCACACAAAGAGCAATCATCGGTGACTCGGGAGGAGAAGATCTAAATGAAGCTAACTCCGAGTCAAGGTACCTACTTCCTTCTCAAGCTCAGTACACCTAGCTCTAGCTCTAGCATGAAATTTTCCTAATTTGCGTAAAGCTTCGTTGAGTGGTCATAGGAGGGTACCTCATCCGAGTCATTGAGAGCTCGAGTCGCCGATGTCGTTGGTGTCGGCCATGAAGCACATGCCGGAGAAGTCATCGCCGCCCTTCTTCTCTTGCGGATCATCCTCGCCCTCGTCACTCCATGTCTCCGTGTCGGAGAGGTTGATGTCGTCAAGCGCGACGAGGACGCGGTGGAAGAGCTTCTTGTTCTTGGAGAAGTTGCGGTACTTCTTCTCGTGCGTCGGTTCACGAACTGGAGGCTTGTTGTTGCGGTTCTTGTCGGTGTAGTCGTTCTTGCCCTTCTCCAGCTTGGGACAGTTCGCTCGAATGTGGTTGGGGCCACCACACTCGAAGCAGGTGATCATGCCACCTCTCTTCCTCTCTCTCACCCTCTTGTATGCATGAGAAAACTTACGAGCGAGAAGAGCAAGCTCATTTTCTGGAAATTTTTCCAGTTGGTCATCGCTTAGCTCGCAAAGGGCGGAAGAGAGAAACCAATAGAAGGATCGGAAGAAGAAGATCCAATGGGATCGGTGACCAAAGCCATCGATCGAGATTTCGTCTTCCGAGAGACGACATCGATCTCATGAGTCTTGAGGCGGAATAAAGCCCGCCAAGAGTCGAGTCGATAAGTCGCTGGTGTCCTTGATTGTGGTCACCTTCATCTCTCAAACCCAAGGTCGAGTGCGGTCAAGAAATGCCGAGCATTGTCCGAGTCGGTATATGCAACCAACCGCTCGGAGGTCGCTCAAAATCTTTGTAAACCGACAAAACACTCGCCGAGACTCTCACCAAAGACGTTGATCAAACTTGTTGTACTCGCGCTTGAACTGGTCTCCTCACACGCCTTGATTTGAGTAGAGCCTCATGGTAAGCATCGAGGGTTACCCAAATCTCGTGAGCGGAGCGAAGGTGAGAAATCCTCTCATACTCACATGACTAAGACCTGTATGAGAATGTTCCTTGCCTTAGCATTTGCCTCAACGTCAACCATATTGATGGCCGTGACATTTTCATCGCCAGGAACCTCATACGGAGTTTCACCTTCGCCATATCGTAGCCCAGGCGATGATGTATGACTCCATCCGGAACTTCCAAAAAGGAAAATCAACTCCATTAAAGATAGGAGGCTTGGTGGAATATTTGTCCGTCGCCATGGCTCTTGAGACCGGTCAAGATCTAGAAAGAGCAGAACCAGCTCTGATACCAATTGAAGGACCAAGATGGCGAACAGGGGGGGGTGAATGGTCGCAAATAAAAATTCCCCCAAAATACTCCAACAAAAACCTCGACAAAATCGCTCAAAGGAAATTGTGAAAAACCCGAAAAACTAGACAACTATGTGTACCCCAAGCTTGCATGGATAAGTACCATAAAATATGTGAGGATTTTTGAGTCACAATCCTGGTTGTCTAGTGTCCAAGATAAAGAGGAATCAATTCAAACTCTTGCTTTTAGAAAGGACATCAATTCAAATCACAAAAGTCACTTTCAGAAAAGCAAAAGCAGAATTTTCAGAACTTGTCCTCAATTTGCACAGGAGGTTGGTGGGTTTTTACAGCTCACAAAATTCTGAGAATTTTTCTCCCTATGAGAATAAGAGTCATGAAGAACTCCACAAAATTTCTCCTCAAAAAGCCTTACAGAAAAACAGGAAAAATCTAAGAACACAGTATGCTCAAGAACTTCGAGCAGAAAGTTTGGGGCTCGGTTTTCACCTCATGGCGCCCAAACGGTGCAACAAGTGAACTCCAAAATTTTTCTGCAGGTGTATATCAGAGTCCCGCACCTCCTCCAACAAGAATCACTCAAAAATGATTTTCTATATTTTTACAAAAATCAAACACTGACTGTCTTGCCAAGAACAAGTTCGAACAAAGTTGGAACTTGAAAGAAAAGATGTTCTCTACTCAATCCAAGAGTGCAAAAGAGATGTAAAACCATATGAACACACTCAAAACATCCAAGATCAGCAGCATTTAGAAGGAGGAGGCAAATCCAAATTACTTGAAAGTAAATTATGGAAAGTAAATTATGGAAAGTAAATGTGAATTTAAATTGCGTGTAAAGTAAAGACATAATGTAAATACGCAAAATAAATTCAGAGGTGGATGGATAAAACTTTCATTTCTGGAAGGGGAGGTTACAAAGCCTCACATTCATGTGGGCAAAGCTCAAATGAGCATCAAAAACCTCAACACCTTCAAGGGAAGGAGGCTACCCCTCCACCCCTATTTATACTACTCTTGGGCCACCTACCACCCTTGGATGAGTCCCTCAACCCTAGAGCACTCATCTAAGGGCTAGGATTAACCCACACACACAGCCATGCAAGGGCTAACCCAAAACCCACACACATACCGGGTTTTCTTGCACGGTTTTCAAAGCATACTACCTAGACCCGCTAACCTATCAACTAGACCTCAATCCGACGGTCCTCATTGATCCACGCGGCATCTAGATAGCATCATCTCATTTCCTTGTCTTCTTGACTTGCCCGGACTCCGTCTCCGATCATCTTCCGCGATCTCCGACCGTCTGGACCTCCGACGCCTCGCCTAGTCCCGGTCATCCTTCGCCTCACCATGACCTAGCACCGTCGTCCTGCAACCATAAAAAACAAGGAAACTCCTCACATAGCAATGCCCACAAAGATGTGCAATAAACCATCCAACTCATCACTACCGCGTCCATACGACCAGATCGCCACTCTGGCGTAAACAACTCAAATTGCTTAATTTTGAAAATCAATCCAAATCAAACTCAAACTTGAGCGCACCTTACTCAAATAAAATCAAATACTCATCACAAACATGGATGGACCTCCACATAGTCCTTCACTAGTATTGTTGCGCTGCACATTTATCACCATTTCTAGTCTAAGGACGACATGCTCAACTCAAACATTTGGCCGTGTGAGATACCTTCTTTGGAGGGACAATTAGTCTCGATATTTCTTTTAAATACGAGTTGCACCGGCGGTGTCACAGATGGAGATCTCTCCGAGGCAGCCAACTGCCAAGAACCTCTCTTGGCAGTGGAAGTTCACGCAGCAAAGTTGGTGTGGAGCAGTGTCCACGCGCTGTCCCCGACACGGCAGAACGCGACCACCGTCGAGTTCGCGAGCACGGCAATGGCCACGCAGTCGCGGCCAGAGTCAGGTCGAGAGGAGAGCACGATCTCATGGAAGAACACGTACGTCCCTCATCTCGGTTAGCTTGATGGCAGCAACGGCAGGATGCCGTCGACGTCAGGACGGAGTACCCACGGGCCGTCGTCCATCGACATGCATCTCGCGAAGGACGCCGCGATGCACTCGTCACCCGGCGGGAGCTCGATGCGGGCGCCTGTGAACGGATTCAGCAGGTCCACGGACGCGGCCCTGCCCATCAGAGCAAGCCGTCGGCGCGACGAGCCGCACGGCACTTTGCTCCGTACCTCCGGGAGAACCAAAGAGAAAGCCTTCTCGTCTGTCAAGCTGTAGAAGGCGACGCTCTCAGACTCCGAGCTTTTCGTTATGCTTGTTCCAACAAAGAAGAGCCTCAATTATATATAAACTTGTTTACAAGCTTCTAAAATATATTGATGCTAATTTTTCCGGTAGCAATTGAGAGAGTGTTTTATTCAACCAATTATGTGAAGAATAAGCTAAGGAATAGAATGAGGGAACAATATTTGAATAACTGTTTGGTTACATTTCTTGAGTGAAAATTCTTTTTGCAAGTTAAGGATGATGTCGTATCTCACTTCCAAGACACGAAGGATCATCCGGCTGAAAAGTAATTTTTCTTATTTATTTTGTAAGTTCTCTAAATTATTTGAAATATTATCTATAGTGCAAAGAATTTGTATTTTGATTTGTTTCTACTGTTTACGTTGAATAATATTTTTTTAACTTCGGACATATCCTGGAAATACCAGATCCACCATGCCGACTCCGGATCAAAGGGTAGCATCAGGACCGGTGCAAAGCTCGACAGGGAGAGCGGGCAGAACGGAAAGAGGTGGAGTCATGGCCGAACGGGAGCCGCTTGCCAATGCTCCAGTGGAAGACCGGAGTCCAGTCCGGTCATGGGAGGCTGCGCCATGGACATGGATATTGTTGGCACAGATGTAGTATGCCGGAAATTTCAAAAATAGGAAAAAAATAAAATTTAAAAGTGAAATTGAATAAAAATTTTAGTTGAAATCAAGATTTTGATTTAAGATGTCACATTTTTCCTCGTTTTCTTGAATTTAAGTCTTAAGAAAAGTATAAGTTGTAATATAAAACTTTTTCTTCTAAAATGAACAAACTATGAAAATGAGTTGGAAATAAAATTTTATTTTGAATTCCCATTTATTCTGAAATTTTTCTTAAATTTTGGTTCTTAAGAAAAATCTTTTACCTTAAATGTTTTCTTTTTCTCTGCAATACAAAACCAAAATCACTAAAGAGATAAAATATAATTTTTTTTATATAAATCCCAAATCATATCCAATCCAGGGTATCCCTAAAAATATTTAAAGCAATTTGAACTCATTAATATTGAAAATAAATCCAAAACAGTACAAAGTGACATTAATCAGCGCAATGACAGAATTAATTAAATTTTCTTAGAACTTATATTATATTTTAAAATTTACTAAATCATCCACAGAACTAATTTAACTTTCATAAAAAGTTTCAAAAATAGTAAAGTTGATTTGGACATTTAATAAAATCAAAAACAGAATTAATTTAAAAGCAATATTACCAATGTCAGAATTTTATAAAAATAAACATAACTTATAATCACCTTAAATTTTTATGGTTACTCCCAATAATAATTATATTTATATATAAAAATTTTCATATAAAATAAATCCCATTTGGTAACTAAGAAAAATAAAACTCAAGAAAAACAAAATCCTGGTGCAGCTGTCTTGTCAGAAAATTTATAATTTATAAATATAATATTTTAATATTAAATTTCTACAGTAGGATAAAGATTATCCCGAGACCATTCATAAAAAGTTTAAAAAATATTGGACTCCGTTTGATAGCTCAATTAATGTGTTGAGTCTTGTCCTGTCCGGAGGAGAAATCCAGGGTTTTTCTTGCCTTCTTATTGATTCACTGATTGGTGGACCTTTCCTGCTCTCTGACCCCGCTAGCCAGTGACTCTGTCCTATTCTTCGGCCCACAAGTAAGCGGCGTAGCCTCTGCCGCCTTCTCCAGCAACCCGGCTTCATTCCTCCCCTCTGCCAAAGATCTGTCACGACAAATCACGGCTCAGTCAATCCGCTGTCACAGCAACGCCGGAGCTTCAGTGATGAACTGTTTGCGCTGCACGAATTCAATCTCCCTCTGGCGCCGCTATCATTGCCCAGAATTGCTGCCACGGCAGAAGAATTGCGGCACTGAGTCTTCCCTGTGCGCAAGACCTCATCTTCACCGTGTGAACGGAGCTCATTTCTTGCGGCGCCAAGTACTGCATGTTCAGTTGCCTGGAACCCAGCTCGCTCTGGCCTTTCTTATCTCTGCCTTTGTTTTCTCTCTGCCATGACAAAACTCTAGTCAAGCCGAAGCCCTGGTCTTTTCTCCCATGACCGCACAACCACATCTCAACTCATCACTGCCCTCTCTTTCACCTCTGCCATGACAAGCCTCAAGCCGATCAATTCAGCCATGTACTGCCGTTTTGCTGTTCTGCAACCCATACCCTGTCATGACAGCATTGCGCTATCTCTAGAACCCCAGCTCATCCTGTCTTTCCTCTTCTTCACGCCGAAGCAGGCCAGCTCGCCCCTGTCCTCTTCCACGGTCAGCGATCAATCGCGTCACCACGCCTGCCTGTGTCTCGCTGCTCTCGACTCCACTGCTTACCACCAATGCTTGGCCGAACTCTCTAGCCCATCCTCACTGCTTCGCACCGCCTTCTCCCCTCTGTAACTCTAGTCAAAACACTGAGCCTTGAACTCTGTAACGCTCTGCCATTTCCTTGCTGCGACATAATTTGGCGCCAGAGCCAGCCAGTACCGCCCGCAATTGAGCCAACCGATTCACACCCAGTGGATACTGCTTTCACCTCTTTTAAATACCAGGCCAAGACTCACCGTGCCACACCCCAAAAATCCCCTTATATCTTTGCCTAAAGCACTGACTCTATTACTCAATTGCCGCCATTACCAGAGCTATGCCAAAGAGGGCAGGAAACCGAATTGAGTCACCTCGGCAGACAATAGTTCAATTCATCGGGTTTTGGACCATCCCTGAGAAACCTTGAACCCATACCTCACCTCACTTACCATTGATATCACCCGAAACCCGGTCACACCGCTGTACATCTTCCCCAAGCCCGGCGCATGGTGGCAAGACCACACAGCCACTATCTTTATTCATTAACAAGAAAAATGGAGTCCTCTCCACTCACTGGTGCTCATCCATCCTGTTTTCCCCAAATTCAAACCTTTCTTCATCACCGCCGGCTAACCATCACTGCTTCCGCCGCTGGCGCGTGGTGGTGACCTAACTCCGGCCATCATCGAGCCTCACCAGCGGTTCTACGAAATTTCCCTGGCTTCCCTACGGCTCTCTGAGTCCTCGGCCAACCAGCTCCGCCTCACCTGCACCGCCGGCGACTTCCCCCTGGAGCTCCCCTGTCTTGAGCCTCTGATCGGCGGGTCCCTTTCATCAGACAGCGCACAGACAAGCCCATTCAAACCGGTAAAGGCGCCTTCAGTTCAGTCAAAACGTATTTTCCAATAAAATTTCAACCGTACAACATTCATATATTAGTAACTTTTGCGTTTTAACTCCAATTCAAGTAAAATAAAATTATAAATTCATATAAAATAATTTATTTTCATAATATGAAAAAAATATTTAATTTTACACCACATTTTAAATTATTTAAATTTAAGTTTGCAATAAACCCTATTACGGACTATAACAGAAGTTATGAAAACCATAAATGATAAAATAATGAAATAGATTTTGTAATCTTATGAGACTATAATAAAGTAATTTGTTCAAAAATATTAAATTTTCAAACTTAATATGAATTGTTTGAATTAAAACTTGAAATAAACCCTAGTATGGTTACTATTAAAAGTACATAAACTATTATTCCTAAAATCATGAAATTAATTTTAGAAAATTATAACACCTAAATTAATCCATGTATTCAAAAAATATTTAGATTTGAATCTAGTTTGTATCAAATTTGAAAATAGTTAGTTTCAATGCATAGAAATGAAAATAGCTAAAAACTTGGATTATATAAATTAAAATTTAGTAAAACCAATTAATAGATATTATTAATACCCTAAAACCCCTGTTTATGAAAAAATATTTCACATTAGGTTTAGATTAAACTAAATTTTTTTAATAAGATACTTTTCAATATGCTAAATACTCCAACAAAAGTAAAAGTAACATTTACTTTATAAGGATAATAAGATAAGTCCCTAAAAATCACTAGAGCCACAAGAATCTTAGATTTGCAAAAATATTTGATGTTCGACCTAGTTTGAATAAGGCTGCAAATAACTAGTTGTTATACACACATAAGAATAGTATATGAAGATAATGTCGCAAATAAATGCTAATACATGAAAACTAGTTCCCTGAATATCTTATATTATCAAATCACCTAATGCAGTAGAAATCATTTTTTATATGTCATAGCTTGCACTTAGTCTTTTAAATCAAGATATACTCTTATATATAATAAATATGTTTGAGGACTTAAGTAGAATATTATAACTAAATATTAAATCTTAAAGGTCTAATCTGAAAATATTCCTAAGGACAAATCATTTTAATCAGAAAAATACCTAATTTGAATTAAGTTCATAAAATACTTCATTCTTCATGTGCATATAAACTATTGCGGATAAAAGCAAAAAGGTGCAAAACCAGTTTTAAAACACTTCTAGGGTTGTAACCTACTAATGCCAGAAAAATGGTCGCATAATCATGTAAAGTACAGTCGCAAACCTAAAACGAAGTCTGATCTCTTATAACGTAAACTTTAAGACTATATATGCTATTTCAGCAATGAATAAAACATCTCGGCTAAACACTAATACTAATAAAATCAGCCTAGAAATGCTCTCTAAGGCAAAGACTACCCTATTATGAAGAAATAATCTTATTACAACATGCTCTGCATATAAATCCTGTTAAAAACATAACCCTAAGTATTATGAATCCGTAATATGAATAAACGAACTTAATAAATAATAAATCAGTAGTTAAGATATTTGTATCACCAGAACCTTCTTAAAACATTTAATAGACAATCGGTAGCCTAAACCTAACATATACGAAACTACTTCACATGCAAAATCGTTTAAGGTCGAGCACTATTCATACATAACATACAACAAAATGACTAATGTCCTAATTCTATTAATCTAAATAATTTTAGCCTCTTGAATTCGTAAAAAAAGAATAGATAATCTATAAAAAGAACTGTATCGTCGCTTAAACCTAAAGCTTTTAGTAATATATATGTATATATAAGATCAACTAAAACGTGGGTACATGAAATCATACAACCCTAACTCTAAACCACACGTGTTTTCTATAGCAAGTTTCCATTTGATTTTCCATCTGATTTCTTTTTGCCCTTATTGAAAGTTGGTTTTTTGCTATATTTCCGTTGAACGACGTGTAGAACCCGACGTCACTAATTCCGTCATCGACAACGCCAACTGCAACCTCGGCTTCATCGTAAACGACAATCAAGCAAGGCAAGCACCCCCTTTGATCATATTGATCCCAGTGTTTTAATTTCCATTTTGTTTTACCAAATCAATTTATGCATGTGCGTACTTTCTGTAAATTTACTATATTGTGGTACTAGTAGATATTCCTGTTATCTCATGGAACCTTCTTAATAAGTATGGACATGTGAACCTTGATAACCATAGAATAGAGTTAGACAATACATAATGTCAACATGGGTATATGCGATTACATATTAAATAAGCTTAGCCATGCTTTAGTAGTGGCGATTTAGATAGTCAGATTAAACTGCTTCTTGAGAATTTAAAAAGGTTGGATATGACATTGAGGGATCTAGTATTTTGGCTAAAAACTCAAAATAAAACTATGTTTTGACGTGGGCGATTATTGGCAATAGCCGGAGGTGCAGATGGATTTGCACGTAGTGTAGGGGGAGATTATCGTCTGTGTCAGATTAAGGACCGAACTATGAGATGCTATCGATCCAAGAAACACGTACAACCACAAGTGCTGGTATGGGACAGCCTTAACCTATTAAGTTACTTAGATGTGGCTTTGCACTTTGGATGGCTAGAGTAGCACAGGTATTCTGGTTAGGTCTGCTTGTAGGGGTTTCTACATACCAATGCAACGGTGTACGCCTTGCTATGGGAAGAAACGGTGATGGCAGGTCCGACTGCCTTGGTTACGGTGTAAATGATATCATGTCTTGGGTGCATGTTTCTGCTCCCATAGTAAGGGTTGTCATCACCGGGCTAGTGCAAAGTCATGTCTTGGTAATATAACAGGTATGTTATAATCTCCTTGCCGACACACCAAAGGAAGTTTGTTATTGGCCTGGCAAAAGAGGTTGATCATTTCTTGTAGGTAAAGCTGTACACCTTGCATAGTGTAAATCTTTTCGAAAAGCCGCGCCTGCGTCATGGGCACTTGATGGTGTCATCACATGGTTAGATGTTTTATTATTTTCAAAATAGCTTCATCTGTTATGCCTTGTTTTGGCAAAGAATGATGTTGGTAGGAATTGGACGTCTCGATGCTCACGTTGTGGAGGACTGTGAGTTATTACTTATGCTTTATTTGTTACTTTCATACCATTCAAACTTGCTTTTACAAATTCCGTTTGTAAATTACAACTTGATTTACTAATTCAAATTCGCTTTATGCAAACTAACTGTAGAAGCCTCCTTTGTCATGGCCTACTTACTGCATTTTGTAAATACCACCTTAAGTCTTGCTGAGTACGAAAGTACTCTCAATCTTGCTTAACATGTTGTTTTAGGTGGAAAAGATTACGAGGCTCTGAAGATTACTTTTCGTCACATGACACGGGAACTTCAATGAAGCGATCTTTCTAGGGTTATGCCTTGTCAGTTGCTTGAGGGTTGGATGGGCACACTACAATACTTTTACTTCTTTCTGCTACAATCTACTATGAATTGTAAGAATATATTGTATAAATAACTTCCACTTTAATAATATGATGTATGGTTGTGATTCCAATTGTTGTAAATGTGCGTACTAGCCACTGATCATGGGACTAATACTGTATGCACATAGATTCTCATTTTGGCATTTTATGCAAAAATGAGGGTCGTTACAATAGGACACCAAGATCAAAGAAAAAACGTTGAAGAAGCACAAAACACAACTAATACTTTTATTAGCTCTTTGCTTGCTTGCTTTCTTGCTTACAAAACTCAGGACTAACTATGAATTTATACCCAAACCTACGCTTTAAGAATCCAAATAGGATTCAACAATCCAAATAGGAAAAGGATTCCACTTTCTTGTAGGATTCGGGTCCTTATCTAGATTAGTCCGGACAATCTCCCCCCTAATCTAGTCTTGGTTGTGTGAGATCTCTGACACTTAGCAGATCACACATCTCTTTAAACTTGACTTGTGCAAGTGCCTTTGTGAGAATATCTGCATGATGTTCCTCTGTGCACACATGCTTGACAGTAATCAGTCCCTTCTCCATGCATTCTCTGATAAAATGAAACTGGATCTCAATGTGTTTGCTTCTCCCATGAAACATCGGATTTTTCATCAAAGCGATGGCTGATTTGTTGTCATGTACAGGACGACTAGATTTTGGGCTTTTCCCGTTATCTCACTTAGCACACTTTGCAACCATGTGCTTTAACATGTTGCTACTGTAGCAGCCATGAATTCAGCTTCACATGATGATAGGGCGACACCTTTCTGTTTCTGAGATGCCCAAGCGATTATATTCCTGTTGAAGTAGAACACCATGCTGCTTGTGCCTTTTCTGTCATCTATATCGCCCACCAAGTTGCTATCGGTGTAGCCTTCAATATTCGCCTCACCTCCTTTGGAATATACCAAACCAAAGTTGCTTGTCCCTTTCACATACTTGAGAATGTGTTTCACAACTTGCATGTGTAGCCGAGTGGGCTTCTCCATGCATCGGCTCACAATCCCAACTTAATACATGATGTCCAGTCATGTATGAGTCAAGTACCTTAGACTTCCAATAATGCTTCTATACTTGGTCGTATCAATGTAGATTTTGTCCTCATTCTTTCCAAGCTTAAGTTTCGGCTCTATGGGATATCTTGTTGGATTGCACTCACTCATCCCAGCTTACAACAAGATTTTCTTTTCATATGCCAACTGCTTGAGGGTGATGGAGCCTGCCTTCTGCTCAACCTCAATCTTGAGGTAGTATGTAAGTAGTCCGAGATTGCTCATCTCAAACTCTCTCTTCATCTGGTGGTTGAATTGTTTGATTTCATTTATACTTGTGCCGGTGACAATTAGATCATCTACATGTACACCAATAATAAGTGTATCTCCTTTATTATACCTTTTATAGATGGCTTGTTCTTGTGCACACTTCATAAACCCTAGGTTATTGAGAGTCTTGTCCAAGCATATATTCCACACCCTCGGGGCTTGACGCAGCCCGTAAAGCGCCTTTGAGAGTTTATACACCTTGTGCCTCTCGCCCTCTTTGATGAATCCTTTCGGTTGAGTAACGTACACCTCTTCTTGGAGATTACTATTCAAGAATGCTGACTTGACATCCAAGTGGTGGACTTCCCATCCACTTTGCGCTGCAAAGGGCAAGTAGAAGTTGCAGCCTCAAGTCGTGTCACAAGAGCGAACACATCATCGAAGTCGATCCCGTGTCGCTGCACTTATCTTTTGGCAACCAACCTCGCCTTGTACCTCATGATTTTGCCATCCGAGTCCTTCTTCAGCTTGTACACCCACTTGAGCCCAATGGGTTTATGCCCTGGTGGCAACTCGGTGAGATTCTGATGAGTATTCATACTATGGGTACCCCAGTGGCCCGGAGTAACGAACGGGTCGTCCCATGCCCGGCTCCGACCAAAGGCCTCACGGATCCACAAAGGACACTCGACCCCGACCTAACGAGCTGCTCCAAGGTCGTCCCCGACCTAACGGGGCGTCCGACACCCACCACACGTCGGACTCCCTGTTGGCTCCGACAAAGCTGAGGCAATCTCCGCCAAGGGCCAAGTGTCAGGCCTCCGTCGGCCATCGGCCACGTGGTCTACGAACACGACCGCTCGAAGTGACCGTGCGGGGGCAAGTGGCTCCTTCCCAAGACAGCACGAAGGTTGCTAAAGTTAAGACTCCAGTCTCATCGTCCGATCCACGACAAGATGGAGATACGCCCTCCCGAGGCAAAGACCAAAGACGCAATATGACGTCAGCGCCCGTCAGGCCCGCAGAAGGCAGGTGCGCTGTTTTCCAATGAAGCAGCGAACTGATCTACTCAATGAGCCCACCAACCCGGTATGGGTAGAAGAGGAGGTCGACCAACCACCAAGACCGAGGGTCAGAACTCTTAGCATGGATGTCTTCATCCTTCCCTCTCCCGACTTTTCATGTAACCTGCCCCCTCCGACTATATAAAGGGAGGCAGGGCTTCTGAAGAGGGGACGGACGAACAAACGGTCTCTCTCGCCCTCTTCTCTAGATCCCACAACGAATAGGCTGTTTACGTTCTCACGTTCGAGCCCCCAGCTCCCGCTTGTAAACACTGTGCAGTCTTCTGCACCTAAAGCAATACGATAACACCACACGAACCGGAGTAGGGACATTCAGCCCGAACCAGTATACATTCTGGGCCTTTAGGTCTAATCATTCAAGGAGAGGGAGCGCGCGGCCCCTTAGACTTATAAACTTACTTGCCGGTGACTCGAAACCCCGACAGATTCCAAGTCTTGTTCTTCTCAATGGCATCAAGCTCGCTCTTCATCGCCTCTTACAATTGATGTTCTTGTGCGGCTTCGCGATAACACGATGGCTCTTCTGCAACTAGGAGGTATAGCTCATCTATGCCCTCGATCTCCTTGGTCATTGCGTAGATATCGTCGAGATTTTGATATATGCGAGGCCCACTCTCGTCTTTTGCTAATGCAGGCGAGATAGACCCCACACCTGTTCCACCTCCTGTGGCTTTTGGAGTACCCACGGGTGTTACTGTACCATGCTCGCTAGCTCCTCCATGTCAGGGGTAGTGTTTGGTATTGCCACATGTAACGACCTGAAAATTTAGAACAGTGGAAAATAAACAGTTTAAATCTTAATATAAGTGGTTTTGAAATTCTAGGTATTATTTGCTCCAATTAGAATTTCTTAGATTTTGTGTTATGAGAAAAGATTTAATCAAAAGGAGAAAAACAAAGAAAAAGGTAAAAACATGAAAATAAAATTTAGAAAATTTTGCTATAAGTACTATTTGAGCTGGTCATAATGTTTGGCCAGTGAGTAGAATTTTTATAAACTTAGGGTCAAGATAAATAAAATATGTATCTACTTTTTGGCTAAAAACAATGAATCAAAAAGTGGAAAGAAAGATAACCAATGTCAAGAAAATCCAATAAAATTTATATAAATCTCTGGAGATATGATGCATCACTGGTAAAATTTTCATAATTAAATGAATTGATATAAGCCTTTTAAAAATTCAAAAACAGTGGGTCCAAAGTGTAAAGAAAATGATTGTCAGAATTTTTATAAAATAATGGCTCGTGATTTTGATCCGACAATTTTACAGTGATTCAATTTTAAGTATTGGAACCTCTCCAAAAATTTTCAAAAATAAATCCTATAAAATGAACCTGTAATTAAATCAAAAACCGAAATCGAAATTTAGAACCAGGATACAGTGTCAGAATTTTAACAAATCGCCCAAAAGGAATTTTTGTCTCAAAATTTTCCAGTAGGCGTATGACTCTCAGTGGGGCTTAGTAAAAAAGTTTTAGAAAATCTGGGATTAGTTTAGGGCTTAATCAAATGCGAAATCTAGAGAATTCTCGTTCTGTCAAATCGCATTAAAATCGATTATCTCACTGACAGGTGGGCCCGGCCCTGTTGAAGCGTTGACGCGCTGGTCAGCTGAGGCGAGGCTGTCTCGCTGCCAGTGGGCCCCGGTCCCACATGTCAGCCTCACGAGTGCATTTTCTTTCCCTCTTTCTTCTCCCCTGGCCAAGCCGAGTCGCCGACGCAGCCAGACTTCGCCGACCACCTCCACCGCCTGCTCGGCCGTGCTCGATGTCCTCCACGTCGCGTGAGAGCCCCTCCTCCTCGCCTGTGCTTACTTGGTTCCGGTCGAGTCGTTTTGGAGGTGAGATTTGCGCTTTGCGCCGCACGTATAACGACCGGTTATTCACTTCAACTCGAGCCAAAACCGAAGCCTAGCCCTTTGTTCGCGTCGCATTGCTCGCGGCTCATCACCTTGCCATTTCACCGAGCTGGGAGCCCGGAGGCGTCGTCTTCCTCGCTCGCCTCAAGGAGCTCAAAAGGGGAAATCGTCGATTCGGTCGTTGTCGCCTCAATCCTTCGAATCGATTCCACCCGGCGCCCTTAGTGTCCTGTGTTTCATCGATCACTCGTCATTTTGGTTTCTTTTTGCTCGTAGCGCCGCCGACCGTTCTTCTTCCTCACGGCCGGCGCGGTGGCGGGCCATTGCGCTTCATCCCGACCCAACCGCCAGTGAGATCGACTCTCCTTGCGCATCGTAGCTAGACTAGCCCTAGGCACGGAATCGTAGCCTCTAGCCGAAGCTTTCGCCGTCATGGTCATGGCGCCGCCGCACCTTCACGGTGGCGGCCATCTTCCGCCGCCTCCGGTGAAGTAGCGCCACCCTAGAATCATCTTGGCACGGTGAAGCTAGAACCGGTGCCCGCTCGGCGCGGCAGAGCTAGTTACGGCCAAGCAGCGAAAGTCCGAGGCACTGTTTTGAGTCACCGATGTGGACCCACATGTCAAGAAGCCCGCCGGTTTGAACCCAATTTTGCCATGGGCAAAAGCCGTTTTCTGTGAGCTAAAGCGTATTTTGCAATTTCAGTTGATTTTCAAAACCGCCAAAATTCAAATGCTCATAACTTTTGAATCATCGGCCAAATTGAGTGAAACTAATTTATAAATTCGTATAAAATGCTGTAGTTTCATAATATACAAAAATTTCTGAAGATGAGTAAAATATGATTTTAGGAAAATGAAAGAGAAGCTTAAGTGTAAATAGGGTGTTATGAATAAAATATTTTGGGATGATCCAATTAAGGAAAAGTAAATTTTGTTGAGTCTCTGAGTTATGAGCATTCCAAATAAACAAAATTTTTCCATGATACCTTATTATATATCATGTTTACTTAAAAATGAATATTAAGCATGAAAATGAAATTGAGTAAATGAAAGATAGGACCAAAGTTTGAATGTTTAAAAGTTCATTCTATTTAGGTATGTATCATGGGAGTTGCTCATGTGAAAATGCTTAGGGAAAAGTATTTGTGATAGTTGTTCAATTAAGAAAAACAATACTAGTTATAACCAAAATAAATGTAATTCGCTATGAACAAGTTCAAAATAACTCAAATTCACTTTTAAAATGTTTTTAAGATCATGCCCTGGTTTCAGGAAGAAAATGGATAAAAGATGTTGAATAGTTTAGTAATGAATGAAAATGAAAATTGAAAGGTTATAAGTTAGTTTTATGTTCATATAGCCTTTTTCAACATATGATAAAATGGATTATATGAATAAGAAGAAATGTAAAATGGTATAGAAGCACTTTACAAAGTATATTCTAGTGGCTTCTGGAAAAGAATGATATTTTGTTAAGGTTTGTATGCAAAACTAGTTAAGGGAATGAGTCTACTTTTATGTTCTGCTGAATGACTGAAACAATCAAGCTTTTTCAACCATGTGTAAAATAACTCATCCAAGGAAGAAATTTTGGAAGAATAGTGTAGAAATGATAACCAAAGTTTGTTCTACCAGATTCAAGAAGAATATTCTGTTTTAGAACTTTGGTTCACTTAGTTTTCATTAGTGCAATAACCTTAAGTGATGTGGTTTAGTCCTTTTTCCTTAGCCAGTTTTGTAGCTAAGTCCAGAGTTCAACCAAGCCTTTTCAACAATAGTTTTCAAGTTTCATCTAAACCCTAAAAGCTAAAAGAAGTTGTTAGATTTGATAATTAAAGTATGCTCTAGCTAATTCAAGACTTGGACTCTAATTTCTGTAATTAATGGACATTAATCCTGTTAGGTTTATAACCCTAGATGATATAGTCCTTCAAGGGCCCTCTTCTTGGAAATTTTCAGGAAAACAGAGAAGGCTCTGTTTCTTGTTTGTTGCATCCTCCAAAGAAGCAATTGTTCAATCATTTCTTTTCAAATAATTTTAGCATCTATAATTCGTTATTTAAATTCAAATATTTCATGAATAGCAGTCTCCTGTTTGATTCGAATTGTGTTTACCTGTTTATCTGTCTGTTTTCTTTTGCCATTTGGAGTTGCTGATATTCTCTTTTTCTTTTTGGTTCTCGCAACGAGTAGAGACCGACATCATCGAAGAAGAAGAGGACGGTTCTGCAGATCCAGATTTTATTCCTGACAGTGATTTGCAAGGCAAGCAACTCCTTGATCACGTTGAGCCTGATAATTCACCTACTATATGTTGTTTTTGCTTATGTACGGTGCATCCGGATAGTTTCCCCTAAAAGTGCTAATTTGGGTTAGAACTGTAGTTAATCCCAGCCTCAATCTGTATGGACATGTGAACCTTGTAAACCTTAGTTGAACTAGACATATGTAATGTCGTGTTTGGGAATAATCGCTAGCCTAATATTCTTGCTCAAAGCTTTGCGTTACCTCTTTTCACTCTTTCAACCTATATATGATCTTTTTGGAAAATGGTTGGTTATATTTTACTAAAAACCTCAAACAAAACTATGGTTTGACGCGGTGATTATGTGGCACTAGCCGGTTGTGCAAAAGGATATGCACGTAGCTAGGGTGGAGTATCGCCTGTCGGATTAAGGACCGAGCGATGGAACGGTGAATCCATGTTTTCGTACAACCACGAGGGTGGTATGGGACGCTCTTAGCCTATTAAGTTATTTAGATGTGGCTTTGCATCTATGGAAGGCGGGAGATTGCACAGGCATTCCGGTCAGGTTTGTCTGTAGGGGTTTCTACATACCAATGCAACGGTGTACGCCTTGCCCTGGACAGAGACGTGGTGTGTGTGTGACGCATGTGGATCCACGGCTTGGGTGAGTGTCTCTGTCTTCAGGGCGAGGGTTAACGTCCCGGGCTGGTGTAAAGCCACGTCTAGATAATGTAACGGCTCTGTATGATCTCCTTGCCGACACACCAAAGGAAGTGTGTTAATTGGCCTGGCGAAAGAGGTTGATCATTCCTTGTGGGTAAAGTGTATACCTCTGCAGAGTATAAATCTAATCGATTAGCCGCGCCCGCGGTTAAGGGCACTTGGTGACGTTATTCCATGCTAGAGTCTTTTGGTGTTTTCAAAAATAGGTGGTGGTTTTTGGAAACCATTTTGCAACCTTCTTTTGTGTCAAAGGATCGACATCGGGGGCATATGCAGTCGGGTAGACTGGGTTGGAAGTCTGGAATATTTGCTTACAATTCTGTCATTCAATTGCTTTTATTAAAATGCGATGTTGCAATCTATTATGCTTATTTATTTAATGTTTTTATGCAACTGCAAAATAACCATAGCCTGTCATTTACTCAGCCTGCATAATTATTTATTTGCATCTGTGAACCAATATAAGTCTTGCTGAGTACCAAAGTACTCAATCTTGCATCTGCTGTCTCAGAGGAAGAAGACTGCGAACTGCCGGACTACGCGTTCTTTCAGGCAGGTCTCGGGAGTTTTGACGATAGTCTCTTCTAGGTTGCCTAGTCAGTGCCTGAGGGTTTAGTGGGCAACCGCAAGGCTGTTTGGAGTTTCAATTCCTTTTGGTTTTCCTCTTTTTGTTTCCGCTGTTAAAATGGTTTAAATTTGTACTGAACTCTGTATAATTATTCAGTTATGAATGTCTTTCCGTTTGCTTGCGTGTATGATTTTGGTACGAATGTTGTAAACATGTGAGTGCTAGCTACTGATCCAGGGAATAGCACAGTAATCACATGGAGTTCCTGTTCATCAGAACGGGGTCTCACAGCAGTGGTATCAGAGCCATACTGACTGTAGGAACCTTGGGGAGAAATGGTCGCTAGTTAGAAGTGTAAAAACTTAATTTGGAAATAAACAGAAATCTGTCCACTACTAATAATGAAATTTAGCCTAATGCTAATTTTCTTGTTTGTAGTTCCTTAGCTCTTCCTAATTATGTTTATAAGCTTATCTTGTCTTGTATTTTGTAAATGGCCCGGTTTGTTCCTTGCCACGAGTCGAGAGTCCCCGAGCACTCAGGTATGATGGGAGTGCTACAGTCCCTACTTGAGAGCTGTCAGTTTGAGGGGTGCCCGAGATACGTGGTTTTCCAGGCGTACTTGAGCCCAGTCACCAAGGAGTACGCCGCTCGTGTATTTATTCCTCCTAGGCCGGCCCATAGTGAGGGAGAGAGGAGCTATATGGGTAATGGGTCGTCGATAGACGCTTCTATGAATGAAGCGGCATACCTAGCCATAGTACGACTCCGGCACGTGTTACCTGACTTGAGCCCTCACCATTACTACCTACCCGGGAGACCGTTGGTAGGGAGTAATGTGTATAGGGATCACATTGGAGTGGGAAATGGCAATCTAAAGGTCATGGTGGAGTTTACTAATAGGTTAGATAGCCACTACGTGAAGTTGGCGCAAGAGTTGCTTGAGACTCGGCGTCGTGTGGCATTCTTGGAGTCCCGAGTGACATTGTGTGTGGCGAGGCGTGCCTTACCACGCACGGTGTTAACTAGTGAGGCTCCGAGGATTCCGGCGGCGCAACGCCCTCCACCTATGTCCTATGTGCCTCACCGGAGTGGGTGCAAATGCCATGATGTCAACTATTGGGAGTTGCCCTAGGCTCATTAATGACAAGGGCATCAATCCATATAGTATTTGCACCTACCGCCCTAGCACTCCACGGGTATATCGCCGAAGGAGATGTGTGGTTAGGAATGTGGGAATATGAAGTAGTGGTATGAAATGTAGAAAAATCTAGTAGTATGTGGTAATGTAGTTACTAAGATGTGATTTTGATGTAATATAAGTGTTGTAAGAACCTTGTAAATAATGAAGGTAGTGCTGAAATTACTAGCTAAAGTAGTCTGATTTTGTATCAAGGAGTAAGGTTTGTAAAAACGTAAGTGTGAAATTAAGCTTTATGTGTTCAAATTGGGGTGTATGCTTCTAAACAAGGTGCTAAATTGCTGAAAATGGAGGTTGCTGCCGAAATGCCAAAAGAAATGGTTTTGATTGGTGCTGGTAGTAACATTTGAAAGTGTGATTTTGTATTGTCTAGTGTATTGAGTGCATGTATGTAAGAATATGTGTTGTTTTCCTTTTCTGTATTGCAAATTGTGATGGTTTTTGGTGGAAGAACCAAGGTCACAGGATATAGCAATGACTTCTATGTGAAAGTAAGCCATATCTATGTATGCAAATAATATGTGTGATGATGTGCAGTGTTAAGGTTGCTGTTGAGTATAAAAAAATTGGATTAATGCTTTGTATGTGTGCTTGTGAGAAAAATATTTGATATTCTTTCTATATTGTGTTTGTGATGGAATGGCTGTGGTTCTGGGAAGTTGCTGCCGAAAATGTAGGGAGTGGTGATCCCAGGTTGTGCTGGCAGTGATGTTGGAAGAAGTAGTAAGGGCTAGACAAAATTGGAAGTTCCTATATTTGTGTAGAGTTTTGAATGTGCTTTACTCTCCTTCCTGTGTTATAATTGTGATGGTTTGAAGGAAGGATAAAAAAAAACACAGTGAAGAATGCATGTGTTCTGGAACTAGAATCAAAATTACAGCAAGGATGTAGTGATACCTGTCATGTAGAAATGGTCTATGCTCTTTTGTGTGAATAATGTTTGCTGTGATGGGTTGGGATGGTTAATATCTAAGTATAGAAATGGAAATTCTAGAGAAGGGCTAGTAAGAATGAATGGAAGTTTATGCTTCCTGTGTTTGCTTAGTACCTTTGGATAGGTTGTGAAACTAGATAAATGCATGTGTTCTGGTAGTAGGAGCAAAGTCAGGAAGTGGAGGTAGTGTGGGCTGTTGTGTGAAAATAATTTGCATGCACATGTTTTAGTGATAACTAAGATATGAACTAATATATGTGTATGTATGTGAATAGTATATATATATTATGTTTTGCAGATAAAGTTTCGAGTTGCTTTTTTGTGTGAATGAATAGTGGTGATTTTCTCTCGCAAATTTTAGCTATGAAGTGGAAGTTTTCGATGAGATAATCATTCACGACTATTAAGAGAGCATGAATTAGCTATGTGGAATATTATGCCACCAGTAAATTTTAAAGTAGTGTTCTTTTTGTAGTATGCTAAAAGATTGTAATTGCGGGATGAGGTCGACAAGATCCCTTAGTCAAATTTTGGGTCCGCGCGCTCAGACGCTCATGATCCTAGAGCAAATGTTTCTCGCCCGCCCACCGAATCCTCAACACCCCACAACGCTGGCCTCTTCTTCACGAGTTGCTCGCCATGATGTTCCGGATTCGCCGCCGCTCAGGGGATATTCCGAGGATCAATTGCCGCAGCCACCTACAATGGCGCAAGTCCCGCTATGATCGAGCAAGGAAGGCGGCGAATGCCCCGTTGCTTCAGCAGATAGCCTGAATCGGCGCCGTAATGTGGTTCGTGGAGGAAATGGTGGAGCACCTCGTGTCTAAGTTGGGTGAATTCACGAGGACACAACCACCGCTTTCTCCCCATCTGAGCCTCTAGATGTCGATGATTGGTTGAGAGCCGTGGAGAGCAAGTTGGACATTGCGCAGTGTGATGATAGAGAGAAGGTTTTGTATGCCTCCTATCACCGCAAGGGACCGCAGCAGCTTTGGTGGGAGAACTACCAAGCGATGCTTCTCGAAGGTCGAGTGGTCTTATGGCTCGAATTGGAGTCGCTTCCGCGCACTCACATTCCGCTTAGTGTGATTGAGGTGAAAAGCGGAATTTCGGACCTAAAGCGGGGTCAATGACGAGAATGGAATACCGCACCGCTTCAACCACTATCCGGATATGCCACATATGAAGTAGCCGATGAGGCAAGAAGAATTGAGATATTTCGGGAAAATCTGAATGAAGAGATTAAGTGGGCCTTGATTGCTCAAGACATCGATGATTTCCAAACCCTCGTTGATAAAGCAGTGAGGGTGGAACACGGTAGCCGCAATGTGCTGGAAAGTCGAAAGCACAAGTGGCTTGCGCGTAGTTCTTCTGGAACTGGATCATCTCGATCGCCAGGGTGGCAGTCGACTAATGTTCGTCGACCACCACCAATTCAAGCCCAAAGGGTCCAGCGCCAAGCTCGGCGGTGCGAGTCGACTCCTGCTTTGTTCATGGCGATCATCGCACGCGATCCGTCGGGGACAAAGAACCGAGATCGCCATCGTTGTTCGTAAGCGTGCCGCTAATGTTACTTGCTTTCATTGCAACGAGCGTGGGCACTACGCCAACGCTTGTCCTAAGAAGAAGGCTGGACAGCGACCTCAAGCCCAAGGCCGCTCTCAGGATGGGGCGAAGCGGCAAACTCAGGGATCGGCTCCACCACCTACTCAAGGTGGCAATGTTGGCCGTCTTCATCATGTGACGACTGAGGAGGCGCAAGACGCGCCAGATGTCGTGCTTGGTATGTTTCCCGTTCAATCCATTCCTACCTTGGTTTTATTTGATTCGGGAGCTTCTCATTCTTTCATCTCAAAGAAGTTTTCTGAGCAATATAATTTGGAAGTCTCTCTTATGCCTGTTCATATGATTGTACAATCACCTGGAGCTACTATTAGAACTGCTAGTTTCTGTTCTGGGATTGGCATAGAGATCAATGGGGTTATGTTTTATGCTGATCTCATCATAATAGAAACATCTGGTTTGGATGTGATTCTAGGCATGGATTGGTTAGCTAAAAGTAAGGGTTGCATAGATTGTGCTAAGCGATCCATAACCCTTGAAAATCAAGAGGGGGTGCATGTAGAATTTACCTCAAGTATTGAAAGTTCAACACCTCAGACAGTCTGGTATTCTGCATCTGTTTCTAGTTTAAAAGAAGTGGCAGTCGTTAGTGAATTCCCGGATGTTTTTCCTGCTGAATTGCCGGGAGTGCCTCCGGATCGCGATATGGAGTTTGTGATTAATTTGGTGCCGGGAACTGCACCGATATCAAAACGACCATATCGGATGCCTCCAAATGAATTGGTAGAATTGAAAAAGCAACTTAAAGAACAGCTTGATAAGGGGTCCTCCTCTACGGCCACGGCTATTGCTATCGTTCCCACCGTGGCCCCTCGAGACGGAGGAACATTCCCCTCCCCCGTTCTTCATGCGGGCTATCCATTTCGAGTGCATGAGTAGCAGGTGCTGCTGCTCTTCTTTGTCATTGTAGCTTTGAACCATCTCTTCAAAAGTTTTGAGACGACCGACTAGCTCCTCAACAGACATGGTCTTAAGGTCGCTAAATTTCTCGATTGACATTATGATCGGTAAAGATTTTGCCAGAACTTCCCAGACGAATTTGGACAATGGTGGTCTCCTCCACTCGTTCGCCCAGTGCTCGGATGCCATTAGCGATCGTCATCAGCTTCATAGCAAAATCATCCACTAACTCGCTTTCCTTTATGCGAATCACCTCGAAGTCACTCCTCAAGGTTTGGATCTTCGCCTCCTTGACGCGATTTGCTCCCATGTGCATCGTTTTGAGCATCTCTCACGCTTCCTTGGCAGAGTCTTTCTCGGCCAACGTTAGGAGAACGTCCTCCGGTACGCTTTGATAGATGGAGGTGGGAGCTATCCTATCCTTCTTGTCATCGATGTCGTCACTACGTCCCACACGCCTTATGCCTACAAGTTGGCATGCATCTTCAATGACCAGGCGGCATAGTTGCTCCGTGTGAGCAACGGATACTGCAACGAGACATTGCTCTCTTTTCTCGCCATCATCCCGTCGACGGCACCTTCGTTGAGGAATTGATACGACACCTTCGTTGAGGAATTGAGACGATGCAGATCCTAAGCCATGAAATTCAGGATCAGATTGCATGCGCCTCGGCATCTGCTAGCTTTGGCATACTCCTGAAGCTCTGATACTACTTGTTGGTACAGAACACTAAGATCGAAGAAAAAATATTGAAGAAGCACAAAACACAACTAATACTTTTATTAGCTCTTTGCTTGCTTTTTTGCTTACAAAACTCAGGGCTACTAATAAATTTATACCCAAACTTACAGTTCTAAGAATTAGAATATGATTTAATAATCCAAATAGAAAAAGGATTCCACTTTCTCATAGGATTCGGATCGTCATCTATATTAGTCCGAACAGATATCAAACAAGCAACGGTGGCTAAAAGATTTGGACTGTTCTACAACACGCCAGCAGGTTGGTGTTGGATTACTTGCATGGCTATATTTATTGTAAAAGATATGTACTACTTACTTTGAACGTGTTCTGCAGCGAACAGCCGGAGATGATGATATCTGCAAGAGCAAGAGCCATTATTGCACAAGAGTGATGAACTGACGATTTTGTCCTTTGCCGGTCTACATTTTTGTGCGACCAAGGGAGTGCCACGCCCTTGGCAAGGTCTAACAAGTAATGAAAACAAGCGGCACACAGGCACGCAATGGGTAAAGGCAGATCCAACATAACAAGAGAATAAGCAAATTAAGAACGCATCACTCGATCTTTCTCTCAGTTATTGGGCAGGGTTAGCTTCAAACTAGCTACTTCTGAGCAGCCAAGACGAAGGTTCACAAAACCGCGGTTTATTGTTCAAAACCCGTGGTTTTCGACGGTACCGCTCTGGTATGAAAAGCAAAACTGCTCGGTTTACCGGTCAAGTTCAAATTTAAATTCAAAAGTTTCGAAAAATTTAGAAAAAAATATCTAAAAATTCCCTAAAATTAGTATTAATTGCTTTATGACCTCTGGTGTGAATATTTTTTGAAAAAAAAATAAAGTTTGGAGATATTTCTGAGCCATTCAAAATGTAGAAATTAGAAAATTCAAAAAAATAGAAGAAATTAGAAGTATTTTTAGTAGCAATATTTGTTCAAGTATGTCAAGTAGCAATATTTACTTCAACATATTTTAGTAACAATATTTGTTCAATTATATTTAGTAGCAATATTTGTTCAAGTATGTCAAGTAGCAATATTTATTTACACATATTTTAGTAATAATATTTGTTCAATTATATTTAGTAGCAATATTTGTTCAAGTATGTCAGTAGAAATATTTGTTGAAGTATGTCAAGTAGCAATATTTGTTGAAGTATATTTAGTACCAATATTTATCCAATTATATTTAGTAGCAATATTTGTTGAAGTATATTTAGTAGCAATGGACGACACCTAAAAATAGTACTATTTATTCAAGTAGCGATATTTATATGCGCAGAAATTATCTTGTTATGGTATATTTTAATATGTTAATGTTATCCAATATTGAAAAGCTTACTTCTTGTTGTATGCATGCATGAACTACCAAAACTTTAGTATGTAAGTTGTACTCTGTACCACTAGTTATATTCTGTACTTATTTTATTGTACAATGTGCAATTTGACACAAGCAATTTTTTGTAAATTATTTACACAAGCAATTTCTGTAAGGTGTTAAAATGTAAATGGTGTTGATATGTGAATGGTATTAATATGTCATTATGTGAATGTCTATTTTTGCACTTGTTGGATTGATACGTGAGTAGTATTGAAATGAAAGATTATTTGTTGACATATTATTGCTAAATGCCTATTTTACAACTTACAATTGTCTAAAATATAGCAAAGGTCATGTCGAATTTTTTCCATATTTAGGTAAGATCATGCCAGAATTTTTTTATGTTTCTCCATGTTTTTTTTATATATTTCTTATATTTTCCTATTTTTTTGGTCTTTAATGGATTTTTACAAATTTTACAACATTTTTTGTAAATTTTTTTTCCATTTTTTCAACTATTTTCGATTTTTGGCGAAACCGTTTTTTTAGCATTTTCAAGTTGTTTTCGCTCGTTGGTTTAACCAGATTTCAAATTGGTTTGATTTTTCAAACCGTTCGGTTTTCAATAGTTTTCGAGCGGTTTTTCGTGGTTTTTACTAGGGGGTGTTTCGAAATTTGAATTCGAAATGGTTTTGTTAGCCCTGGCCAAGATACTCTGACAAGGGGCTTTGGTGGTTCGCAAGCGATGCCATTTGATATCCTCATCGCATCCTGGTGCTTTGGTGGCTCGCAAGCGCAGACTAGGTCTTATATTCAAATCAGATAGCGCACCTAGTTGCAAATATGCTGCGCTATGATCGAGCTACTAGTTCATGGAGTAGTTTGCTGCTCAATCTGCAACTTGAAGCAGTTACGTTATCTGGCTCCAGGACCAAGCCCAACCCTTCCAACCACCATTTCCCGTCTTCTAAATT
Organism: Otatea glauca; assembly: GCA_036346275.1. Taxonomy (NCBI): domain Eukaryota; kingdom Viridiplantae; phylum Streptophyta; class Magnoliopsida; order Poales; family Poaceae; genus Otatea; species Otatea glauca. The sequence continues at coordinate 34,541,325 of CM070720.1, forward strand.
TGCATACCAAGGATATAAATGGTGATTTCTACAGTTCACATTGCGTACCAAATCGAATTGGCTGCCTAATTAAGTTGCATAGCTTGTCAGAATTTGGGATCAAGAGATGTGACTTCCATTGTGATATTTAGTGAGTTGAAGAACTAGCAAATTATAATGGATCGCTGCATGATTGGACAATGTGGCAAGTGTAGAGGATGCAAATGTTCAGTTTTGTTTACTGTTACAATCAAAACCATTTTATTTCTCAGTATGAACAATATATACTCGTTTATGCTTTTTTATTCTCAGAACTTCTTAAAGGCATTAATCTAGCCGGTTATTCCAAATGATCACAACCAATTAATACTGGGATGTGGATGATCATCCTGCTTCTTTGCTTGGATAATCAGCTCGATGATCTCAGCTGCTCTCTAGCTTGCATCAGAGGAAGAACTTTGACCGGCAAGACAAGCCCTGAGACATAGTAAAGTATCATATGGAAGAAGAAAACCAAACAAATTAGAGCTCTTTTACGACACACTAAATTCAATATGGAACAACATCCATGAATGACCAAACATTAAGAGCCCGTTAGGAACACTAGAATCTCACAAAAAATTTGTGGGAACCAACACAATCCCATCAAATTTTATATAAAATTCTTTGCTTCAACGCATGAATTTCTCAAGTTTTTGTAGGGATTGTTTTGGATCACATAAAATTCTTGTAAAACTCCAACATTCCAAACGGGGCCTTAAAAGAGAAATTCAAATAAGATGCTAAACCATGAGCCAAAAGTACAATTTTTGGAATACAGGTCAATCCCAAGGAATAGCATCCATGAATAACCAAACTTTAAGGGCCCATTAGGAACACTAGAATCTCACACAAATTTTGTGGGAAACAACACAATCCCATCAAAATTTGTATAAAATTCTTTGCTTGAACGCAAGAATTTCCCAAGTTTTTGTAGGGATTGTTTTGGATCGCACAAAATAGTTGTAAAACTCCTATGTCCCAAACGGGCCTTAAAAGAGAAATTCACATAAGATACTAAACCATGAGCCAAAAGTACAAGTTTTGGAATACAGGTCAATCCCAAGGAACAGCATCCATGAATGACCAAACATTAAGGGCCCGTTAGGAACACTAGAATCTCACACAAATTTTGTGGGATACCAATACAATCCCATCAAATTTTGTATAAAATTCTTTGCTTGAAAGCAAGAATTTCCCAAGTTTTTGTAGGGATTGTTTTGGATCGCACAAAATAGTTGTAAAACTCCAATGTTCCAAACGGGGCCTTAAAAGAGAAATTCACGTAAGATACTAAACCATGAGCCAAAAGTACAAGTTTTGGAATACAGGTCAATCCCAAGGAACAGCATCCATGAATGACCAAACATTAAGGGCCCGTTAGAAACACTAGAATCTCACACAAATTTTGTGGGATACCAATACAATCCCATCAAATTTTGTATAAAATTCTTTGCTTGAAAGCAAGAATTTCCCAAGTTTTTGTAGGGATTGTTTTGGATCGCACAAAATTCTTGTAAAACTCCAATGTTCCAAACGGGGCCTTAAAAGAGAAATTCACATAAGATACTAAACCATGAGCCAAAAGTACAAATTTTGGAATAAAGGTCAATCGCAAGGAAATATCCATGAATAACTAAACATTAAGGGCCCGTTAGGAACACTAGAATCTCACACAAATTTTGTGGGACCCAACACAACCCTCTCAAAATTTGTATAAAATTCTTTGCTTGAATGCAATAATTTCTCAAGATTTTGTAGGGATTGTTTTGGATCGTACAAAATTATTGTAAAACTCTATTGTTCCAAACGAGGCCTTAAAAGAGAAGTAATTAACAGGATATACTAAACCATGAGCAAAAAAAAGAAGAAGAAGGAATACAGGTCAATCCCAAGGAGCATTATGCATCAATAACTAAACATAAACTATTATTTATACGATGGAGGGTTAGATAAATATCACTAGGAATGCAGCTGTGGTAGGTTACTGACAAACCCCACGATCAAGGTGGAAACCTCATGAAACATGTCAGCCTATTGCAAGCGCACACAACGAAAATGGCGAGTGAGACGTACGGTGTCTCAATAAGAATGCGTTACGTTGCCTACCAAGCAACGGACAAGTTACATGTATACCGTGCTCGGCTAATGGACTTCGTCATCGATGGTGCCATCGCCGTCGTACGTCTTCACCGGCGGTGTTGCACCGCCGCTACCATTTTTTGCTTCTCACAACATTGATGGATTGTGGTGGAGACGATGGATTGCCAGCCAGGTGAAATGCTATTTATAAGCTAGACGGACAGAGCAAAAGTAGTAAGGTTTGATGACTACAGCTAAGGATTTGTTTTTGGAGGGATACAGCTAAGTATTTGGACGCCCATTCATGTGAATGTGGTCGATTTCTTTTGTTGTATACATACGAAAACTAATAGATGGCCTGCTACCTTGTTGGTAGAGATAAGGACAATCCTCTAATTCTCTGGACCAAGTAGTAATAATGTACTACATCTGCATGACGTGCATGAAGGTATGCATATCAAGATAGTGGTTATCTCTTTTTTCTGTACCTCTGTTACGGTTTTCATTTGAGGTTATCAGAAACAGAAAGACAGGGAAACGAGCTGTTTGGAATGCAGAATTTCACGAGAAACAATTCAATTCCCAGGAGCGGACGCAGTTAATGGACATAGTTGTACAAATGTACACCTAAAATTTTTGACAAAAAATTTAGTATATAGGAAGCATATTAGATGTATATGCTAGTAAGTGGGCTCGAAATACGAATTTCAACATCTAAGTCCATTTCAGCTTATTCCACCCACTCCCTTTCCTAATATTCCCTGCGTAGCCCAAGGACCAAGGTCCATTTTTCATGCATTTCTCAAGCTCAACACCCAACTCCCTCTCTATTTTGCATACTCTACTCTCTTCCGCTCTCTCGGTGGCGGCGACGCAGCTGGCAAGCGATAGCCCGGCAACAACAAACAAGGGTCACGGGACAAGTGCAAGCCGGCAAGGAGTAGGGCAGCAGACGAGCGCTAAGCAGTCACCAATACTAGCAAACTGGCGGAGGAGGCTAAGCAACCCTAGCCCTTGTGGCTGTGACGAACACCGACGTGAGAATGGAGGGTGCAACAACGACGATAACCGGTGGGTCAGTAGGGCAATATCCGGCGAGACAAGGAGCAATGTGCAGCGTTTTGCATGGTAGTCCTATTGCTGTGGCAAGCATTGAACTGGGGATGGAAGGTGCGATCCCAACGATGACTAGTAGGTCAGGGCGGCGACACCCTACGGGGGTAGGAAGCGGTGCTAAAATAACAAACAACAGCTTAGCATTCAGCATTGGCAACCACATAGGTGAATTTCATTCTTGATTCCAAATATTAAATCCTCAATTCACAAATCTATCAGCGTTATATTGATTGTAACGGTGGATCGTGATTTTTGAAATGTAGCATGTAGAGCATTGAAAAATGAAAAAGAAGCATGTATATTTCAAATCCCCAATTCACATATCTCTAAATTATTTCAGGTGGTCTCTAGTAAGAACAATTTATACTTTGTCTTTGTACTATTGTGAATATTTATATTTTATATTGAATAATATTTTTGTAACTCCGAATTTCCATTCTAAAAATCCTGAATCCGCCACAGTCAATTCCTACACAAATCTAAGAAGCCATTGGGAGAAGACAACCCAAATAGTCCTTCCTGTCAATGGAAATAATGGCAATAATAATAGCACTGCCAATGCTAGCATAATACAACTTACCTGGAGTGTTGGACACTAAAATTCTAAACTAACAATAAACACAAGACTCCAACAGATGATAGATACAGCAGACGACCGTACAACGCTTAACTAAAAAAATGGAGTGTACAAACAACTCAGGATACTTTTGTAACTTTCCGCGAGCAATTAGCAAAATTAAAGCAGAGAGATCGAAATTAACAAGTTTATATCGGTTTTTAAATAATATATTTTAAAATTCAAATTGCAGAAATATACCACGAAGAAAAAAAATTGCAGAAATGTACACTTGTCGCCCTACCATAGGGCGACATGTTGTTTCACAAAAAATGTCGCCCAATTGTAGGGCGACACGTCACTAGACGCCAAATAGAAGGGCGACACGTCACTAGTCGCTCAATGGGAGGGTGACATGAAGAAATCGCCCAATCGCAGGGCGACTTGGCCAGAAAATTGATAAATTTTGGAAAAAAATCTGAGAGACTTAAAAAAGATTAAAATATTTGGATAAACAGATTTAGGATTGAAGTAAAATATTTTTAGCCCCTAGAGAAATTTGAAATAATTTTCAAAATTCCCTTGAACAAGTAGAGTGCATGGTTTTTAGCCTTTTCATGGCCCGCATAATGTCATGTCTAAACGGCATTTTTACGAACAGTGGACCACATTTGATCTTTAATACATGCACTTCCATATTATGGAGAAATACGTAATTTACAGCTTGCTTTGCATCTAATTTCCACTAGTGCAACAACCCTAAGTAATATAGTCGGCAACAACTCATGCCATGTTTTTCAGCCTTTTCGGCGGCCCGTAAAATGTCATGTCTAAACGGTATTTTTATGAACAGTGGACCACATTTGATCTTTGATACATGCCCTTAAATCGCGTTATTAAACTTTGATTTGTAATCATGTGTTAAACTATTTGTTGAACATACATGAGGGCAGATGCACCGAAAGTTCAGATGGTAAAATAAGCAATAGACTAGATTATATTACAAGGGCATTACAGCAGTGACGAAATTGCTTGACGAACTAACTAACTAACGAAAGCAGTGTTTGTCATGGTGGAACAGATGATCGTTCCGCCTATCTGGGTACAGCCAGAATGATGTCCTACATTTTCTGCATATTACCTAACCCGTGTAAATTTTGCTATTTATCCTCGGACACTGCTCAATCCCCACTATGAAAGAACTCCACGGGGATCCGCAGTGCTCCCAGGTGTCACCGATTGGGTGGCCTATGCCATACGTCTCGGGTGTGTAAGACATTATTTTTTATCATACCGATTCCCGGCGTCCCCTACGTTTATACCACCCGGGTTCCCGGATGGTCTGCGTAACGCGTCAAGGACTTGTTGCGTGGTGCGGACCTCGGCCGGCCGCTTCCCTTGTCCCTTCCTCTTGAGAGGAGGTACCTCTGCGCCTCTATGCTGGTTGGTGGCGGAGATTTGCCGAGACGCCGCTCTGTTTCGCTCGCACTCCACTATATGGTGCAGGAGGTGTGTGTTGGGCTTGTCCTGTACAACGGAAGCGTGCCTGCATCAATACAAGATGCCCACCGTGGTCGTTGAATAACACCGTGGCGCACTCGGGTCCGCTTTTCGGGCGGTAGTAGCACCACGGGAGGGTTGCTCCCCCCAGTTATCCCGTACGGGAAGTTTGAGATGTGGGTGGTACGTCTCCGGGTCCACCCAGTTGAAGTAGCCGCACCATTCATCCTCGGCCAAGGGACACCGATAGAATCTCCGGTCCGCTAGTTCATCGTGGCAGGTATCAACCACTGCCTGAAGGCCGTGTTCGCAAAAGTCAAGGCTTTCGGGTGGCCCCTGAGGAGGTTTCTCCTTTGACTCGAGCAATTTCGCGATTTTCTTTTTGAACTCCTGTATGCGCATTTAACCGGTTTAGAATTACTACTTTGTGAGTGAAGCATGAGTTCGTCGCATGAAACTCACCGATTGGTTGGCCTCTTGCCCACCGCCCCGAACTCGTCGCTCGAGCGGGGGACGTATCCGGCGCCTCTCCCACCGGTTGGAGTTCTCGCGAAGCGGGTTCGTCGTGGCGATTGTGGACAAATTAGTAGTCACGTCGTTCGGCTGTCGATCCATTGGAAGAAGCAACACAGGTCGTTGTGATGAGAAAAGAAAGAACGATGCATGAAATGGTAATGTTACTCTATATTGTATGGACACCAGCAGTCTACCCGAAAAGCGGCACAACATGAGTGGCGCGGCGCCGTCTCTCCGTGGGTAGATTGCATCATCTTCGCGGAAGGTTGCGATGCAATTGGGTCGGGCAACTCCGCAGAATCAAGGCGCCAACGCTACTAGTATTCGGTACTCGGGCGGGATGAATTACGCTGTCAAGAGGCGACGGTGAGAACGACATCGTGCCCTAATTTGTGAAGATTCAGCTGGTGTGTATTGCTTGTTTGGCGGTGTTAGATGTCTACCTCTCGGTCGCTTTTATAGTGGTGCTGAGGGGCTGCTCCACACAACTAAAGCACTGATACATGTGACCTGTCCCATCGGCCCGACAAGGCGGCTGACAAAGCTGATGCATGTGACCTGTCCCATCGGCCCGACAAGGCTGCCAAAGCTGATGCATGTGACCTGTCCCATCGGCCCGACAAGACTGCCAAAGCTGATGCATGTGACCTGTCCCATCGGCCCGACAAGGCTGACAAAGCTGATGCATGTGACTTGTTTAATCGTCCTTACAAGGATGCACGCTCGTGAGTATGCTATTCGCTCTGAAAAGCTGCTGCACGACAGTACTTCGCCATGCTTGAAAGCAGGGTTACTGTAACAAAGAATAACAATAGTTCATAACCAAAAGTACGGGGTTACTAACATAAGGAAAATATATCGTATACAAATAAATACATAAGATGCAATGTACGTCACAACGTAATAACCAAATACATAAGCCAAAATACATAAGCCAAATACAAACCATCGGCGCCTCGTTTACTGGCACCTCCTCGCGGTGGCGGGCCTCCTGCGAACCTCGCCTCGCGAGTACGCCAACTACACCGGTGGGTGGTGGGCCCTCGTGGTCTAGCCGAGGTGTAGCGTGCACCGCCGAGAAGGTCTGCGTCGGTGGTGGTGCTCCTCGCAATCGCGATGATCCGTGCACATCCGAACCAACGAAGTATCTCGACACGCCACCATCGCCGAGGTCGAAATCGCATGAGTCGCATCATCAAACCGCCTCGTAGTCGTCGAGGCGGTGAAGCCGCAGAGGAGAACCATCGTGCTGTGAGCTCGTAAGAAGTGAAGAATTGTTGGTAACATTCAAGAAATAATTAGACAACATACAAAGTGTGGCGAAGGGCTTACCTCGACGTGATGGGCTAGACCGGCGTGTCAGCAGCCGCCTACTGTCGCGTAAGTCGGCGTGACGGTGGGACGGGAAGACGTGGGGTGTGAAGAAGTACCTGGAGCACTCCTCCCTGCAGTAAGCGGCACGCCGCGAGGGCCGTCAGCCACATCGCGAGGCGTGCGGCAACCTGCCAACTCGAGGGTGCGTCTGGCGCTCTCCCTGAACCTCGCGAAGGAGGTCACGTCCTCCTGGTCACGTCTATCCCACGAGACGACGCGGCAGAAGCTCCTGACTCCTCGTAGTACCGGGCTAGCACATCAGTCTGAAAAATACATTACGAATTAACCTAACACATTCATCTAGAAAATGCAATACGAAAATACGTCGTACATTAGACAAAACTTACCGCACCGTGCAGAACCGAGTCCGTATGGCGAGGATACGTGTCCCTCACCCTGGGGATGTGTCTAGGAGGATCCGGTCGACACGCACCAAACGCACACGGTGCGGAAGTGTACCACCGTCGGTACCCACGTACGTCTGCGGTCGTCGTCGGCGCATCCTCGGCATGGACGCGTCATCCAAGGCTCCTCCCCACTCCTCTACCCATGGCGCCATACGTACGTGCCATGGGGTGCCCCCATGCCCGCCCCTCCTCGTCTGCCTGCGGATAAGCAAAAATATAGCATTATTACATGTCATTACACCGTACAGATTAGAGAACATCGATGTAGGGAACTTACGTGTGGACGCCGTGTGGGACCCGCCGCCAACTCGGCCGGGAACTCTGTCGAGACCGAATCGCCTCATCACTCGATGGACAGCGTAGCCCTCGACCAGGACGTCGAACACGAGGAACCGACGTGTACGCCAGTACGCCGTGTCGCGTGTGCATAGGGTGGACAATCCACCCGGCACACGTAGCCCGACGTCTCCCGCTGTGTACGGCGTCCAGCGTACGCGGTCCTCGGTGAGGTGGTTGAAGGCAACGACGAACTGCGGGTAGCTAAGCCGTCCCGTGCCGTGTGCCCACCTAGGCTGCAGTGACGACAGAAAATTCAACACTACCATTAGTACTGAGAAATGTTAAAGCGTAGGTTTTACAACCGTTGTTTGCAATATCTTACCCGTCGGTAGCACCAGATGGTGCCCATAGTCGGCGCGTCGACATCGTCGTCACCATTGCGTAGAAGAGGACTCGTGTCGATTCGGGCGCCCGATCTGGAACCTCTCGTATGTCCAAAGCTGCAGAAGCAGTGGACACCCGGTGAGGATCGACCCGTCGACGATCCGCCCACAGCCCTCGCAGAGCCCACGGTATGTCGCACAGAGGACCGCTGACCCCCAGGAGTACTGCGGCACGGCGTCAAGGGGTGCGTCCGCGATCGCCCTCGCGAACTGGACGAAGTGCCTGTCCACGCTATCCCCGTGGGAGCTCGTGAACATGCACCAGCCAAACAGCCAGAGCAGGTACACCTCAAGGTGGCGGTTCACCCTCTGCTCGTCCGCAAGCTCGACGATGTGCTCCGCCTGTAAATTTAAGTTTTCTTGTTAGTCTAGCCAATATATATATGCGAAGTTAAGTTTGAAAGGTTAGTTCCTTACCACGAACTGTCGAAGCCACCTGTGTGTGGGACCATGGGTGCTGGTGAAGACTCGGTACGCGGCAGGCGGTAGCACACCATGGAACCGCGCAAGTACCTCATCCCGCCACAGCGGGTCGACGTCCTGCGGCACCACAGGGTCACCAGCGATCGGGAGACCGAGGAGGTAGGAGACATCCTCCAAAGTGGTCGCCATCTCCCCGACAGGTAAGTGGAAGGTGTGCGTCTCCGATCTCCACCGATCCACCAGAGCGGTGAGAAGGACTCAAAACGGAACCGGTGGCTCGCGTCCTCCCTGCGCACCTCGTGCGCGCTCCACCATCCGTGCGCTGGCAAGAATCCTGCCGCCGCAGCCTACAAAACAGAAATATTGAATTAATATGAGCACCGCACTAGTGAATTAAAACAGATTATGATACTGCATCGGGAATATTTTGGAATTAAAAGATAAATACGTTACCTGGGGATCCAACGTGGATCGAGGGTCCAGAGCTCCCGCGGTGGCCTCGGCCGTAGCACGCACAGCTCCCGAGGGTCCTGTCCCTCCTCTGGTGAAGCGGTGGCGAAGTGTGCACGGTGACGACCGTCAACAACTGGGTCTACCAACTCAAAGGGCCAGTCGTCATCCACAGCCTGGTGAGCCATACCTGCAAATTACAAAAAGGAAAGTTATATACAAATAAATACACAAACATCAGAACAATACATCGAGCCAAATGCGTACAAATAAATACACAAACATGAGAACAATACATCGAACCAAATGGGTACAAATAAATACACAAGCATCAGAACAATACATCGAACCAAATGCGTACAAATAAATACACAAGCGTCCACAAAATCTAATCAAACAGACTACAACGCACACTACATCAGCAAAATATATTAGAACAGGTTACAACGAACACTTCATCAGCAAAATATACTAAAACAGATTGCAACGAACACTTCATCAGAAAAATATATTAAAACAGGTTACAACGCAATTTACATCATCAAATTATATTAAAACAGATTACAACGCACATTACATCGAAAATTATATTAAAACAGATTACAACGCACATTACATAAACAAAATATTAATTTGACATATAGCATCTAATAGTTCAAACAACTTCTCCGGTAGTCCGATGACGTCGTCCACCACGCCTTGCAGACGACGATCCTTCCCCCGCCGTCGGGTTGCCATCTCCTCCTTCGTCCTCTTCGTTATGTGGCTGGCAGTTCTTGAATGTGTGACCTGTTCGCTTGCACAATGAACATTTCTTCACGCGCTTACCAGTTTCGGACTCATCCATATCATTCCTGATACGCCTTGTTTTGCGACGGCCTCCTTTATATGATCTTGCATCAAAGTCAGGGACCCAGAACCTTTCATCGACACCAGGGGTTGTGGTGAAAGAACCGACAACACTATAACCATACAGCTCCTCGCCCCAGGTTGCCATCACCTTTTCCTTTGTAAAATATTCAGATAGATATGTACCGGGTCGCATTCCAAATAATGCACATGCAGCTATCACATGAGAACATGGCCTGTGCAACAGGAGGGGCTTGTTACACGAGCATTGACATTCAGCCTGTAAGATGCACTCTTGGGTGATAACCTTCTGGTTTGTTCCCCGCCGTCCTTTGTCCCTGCATATCACCTCGAAGCGCAGTGTTCGTGAACCTAATTTGATAGCTCTATGCTTGCCCGCCTTATTACTCTTCTCATCCATGTATTTACTTATCATGCTTGAGTACAAGGCATTCTCATCTCTCATTACTACTTCAGCAGCTTTATGCCTATCCACAAAATACTTGGTTGTACCCCGCAGCACTCCCTCGACAATTCCTACCAACGGGAGACACCTCATCCCTCTCATTACCCAGTTGTACACCTCCGCCAAGTTGGTCGTCATGACACCGTATCTAGCACCATGTGTGTCATGTAACAATGACCACTTCTCTTTGGGCTTGTGCTTTATCCAGTCCGAGAAACATTTGATCGGCCTTTGCCTGCGACGACGACTCGTCGCCTCATCTTCTGTTGCCAGAGGGAATAAAGGCTCTGCCTGCTCCTGTGTTACACTGCTAGTAGTCTCTTTGTGTTTTTTTGTTAGCTCATCAAGATTCTTCCAAAGAGTACGGAACTTGCTATCTTGGTTCTGCTTACATAGCCTCTTGAACATGTTCATCGGCCTTGTTCTTGAACCGCTTATAGAAGTTCGCGCCAAATGCCTCATGCACTATCGGCTCTGCAAGTCACCCAGGAAATGGCTCCTCTTCCCTGCTTGCAAGCTGTCGATGGCACTAAGCGCACCAAAGATGCCTGGCATGCAAGATGCACACATGTTGGCGAGTCTTCACCACCCCGATCTTCAAGTTCCGCAGAACCACACCAACTCTCATAGTTCTCGCTTCCACGAAGGCAAAGGCAAAGGCAACAGGCAGAATCTGGTTGTTCGCGTCGACGCCACAAATTGCATTATTTGTCCTTTGTATTTCCCGGTCAGGAATATGCCGTCCACACACAACAATGGACGGCAGTGATAGAATGCCCTAATGCATGCTCTGAATGCGAAGAAAACTCTCTTCAGATGCCTCTTGTTCGGCCACTTCCTTGACGGACAGTCCTGATAATCATAAAAAGTACCAGGATTTCTTCCCTGAATGCAACTGAGCAGTGCGGGCTGATTATGGTACGAGTCTTCAAATTTCCCAAATCTCATTTCCAAGGCCTTCTGCTTCGCCCTCCATGCCTTCCTGTAGCTAATTGTGTATTGAAATATGTTCTCAATTGCTCGGATAATAGCACGGGGCTCAAAATTCAGGTTCTCAACTATCTCCGGGTACATGACACTCGCGATATACCCGGACGACAGGTTCCTATGAGCCACCAGGGTTTCCTCAGTCATACAACTATGTTGTTCAACCTTCGAACATAGCCAGTGGGTGCCCCATTTGGGCTTGTACGCATGCACTCTTCAGGGGCACCCTTGCATCTCGCACGCCACGTCGTAGCAGGTTGGGGTTGACTTCTTAACCCTGAAAGTTCTTCTTAGTGATAAGGCCCAATCTTTGATAGCATCTTGCACTACCTCTTTTGTGGGGTACATGCTGTTAGGTCTCACCTCATTGTCGCTATACTGCCAAGGTGTATCATTGCCTTCATTCACAACCAGGTTATTAAATTGATGCGTACTCCAATCTGCTGGCACAAGTGGCTCAACATCTTCATCTTCCTCATCCGAATCATCGTCGTCTTCCACTTCTACTTGTTCATATTCAAGGTCTTCCTCTTCCATCTGCGCTATTACTTCCTCAATTTCCTCACCTACGTCTACTTGCCCCCGCGCATCTTGCCCAATGTTTCCCTCATCCTCCCCAATCTCAACTTGCTCACCAGTCTGGTAGCCAATATCCTTATTGCAACCCTGAACATGCTGCTCCCGGCTAGACTCCCCAATTTCAGTGTCACCATAAGTGAACTCATTTTGAGCCTCGCTACGCTCACCGGCGTCCAGTTGCTGCTGCGGTGCAATAGCCCTTTCATACGCTTGCACCAAAAGCACCCGACACCATCCACGTTGCCCAGCCCCCCTCACATATGACCTCCAAAATGCAGTTCCTTTCAGCTCAACCAACTCCCAATAAACAGGATCATCTCGCATGGTGCAAAAGCAAGATAACTTGAACTACCACTTCTCTTGTTCCATCCGAAACGTATAATACAACCAATTCAACACAGAAGCAAATGTCCGCTCTTCGACCCTACTTAAACTTCTATCCACATACTGAAAGTTACTCAGATCCGCACCCTCCGAACCATACATGACAACCCCTTCTCCATAAAAAATCTAAATGGAACTCGTTCTGACATATCTGCGAACCTATTCATTACCACACGAATTAATTACTCTTCATAAAAAGTACTATAAACTATACGTATGTATATCTGCACTTGCGAAAAATATCTACGTTACTAAAAATATTCATCACTGCACTTGTATTTCTAAAAAATATCTATAGCCCAAACAATATATATACGTGCACTTCTATATGTAAAAAAACATATCTGTCGATATCTATCTGTAAAAACCGTAACAACATATTATTATTCGTAAAAACAACTATGTACATGCGTTTCCACAAACCGACTAAATTACTAAAAAAATAACTAGATTGAACTACATTTTGTTGCTAAACACTACCATGATTTCTTGCTACACAACTAAACAAATCGGATGCTGCTAAAGCCGCCACCCTAAACACAAAACAAAATAAACACTACATTTAACTAGATCTAACCCTAAACAATAAACAAAATAAATACTACATTTAACTAGATCTAACCCTAAACACTACACAAAATAAACCGCGAAAATAACTAGAGTAACTGACTGTACTAGTATAGTGCCTGTGCTAATGCTACGACGGTAGTACCCCGCTTATCAATTAAATGAGAAGATAAGTATGAATACAACACTTAATAATAAAAGAGAAATTTAGAATTTGAAATGAATTTAAAAAGAAAAACGGAACTAAATGGAGGTCGAATGGGCGAAAATGGGCTCCCAAAAGATTTAAAATCAAGAAAGAGAAAGAAAAAAGAATTTTCTGATTTTAGATTATTTTTTGTAGCTTCCACAGAGAGCACAACAGTGTTCTCTGGGCTTGGCAACAGCAAGGGAGGGAGGAAGGCGGGGTGGCGGCGATCGCGATGGGTCGGCACTGTGCGACGAGATTGCTGCACCAACGCTGGGAGGAGTCACGGTTGCGGTGAATTTCGCCGGGAAAGATGACGGTGATGGCTTGGGTTACCTCCAAAATCCGGCGATCTTTACAAGAGGGAGCACTTGGGGATTTACGCAATGCGATGGGGTGGAGGAGAGCTCGTCGGCTTTTATAGCCCCGAAACAAGCATATTTATGGAAACCATAATTTGGGATCAAATCAGATTGGGAGAAAATTTTGGCAATAGAGCACGAAATTTGGAGAATTAACACCATAGATGGAAAGAGGAGATTTGGTGCGGGATTGATGGAGCTTTTGAGCTTCTTTCTTGCTTTAATGGAGGGAGGGAAGAGAAGAAGCTTCTGCAGTGCAGGCAGCGACTAGAAGAAGCTACAGGTGAGTTGCCTTCATTTTTTTTAAATATAGAAGGATTTTTGAAAAGATAGCACATTAGATTAAAAAATTCTAGAAAAATTCTCAAAAAAACTTTCGATTATTTTGTACTTAATAAAATTATTTTCAAAAAAAATTAAATTATAAATTTGCCGAGCCACGACGGCCGCGAGGTCGCTGACCAGCAACCTCGCCGCGTCGGCAAAGCCACCGATGGCGACCGTGGAGCCATTGCAGACCTGCGTTCTCCCGGCTGCGCTGCCCCATCTCCCGGTTTCCTTTTCCCAGCACGTAATGTATGGTCCTTTCCTTTTCTAGGACGTTTGTTTCCTTTTCCTTGATTTCAAGACGTTTGTTTCCTTTTCCTTGTTGATGCTGGAGGTGAGGGAAGGTCTGTTGTGGGCCACACGGATGATTTTGGAAAAATATGGAAAAATAAACTGCGCTCGCCGACCGCTGGATCCGCAAGAAAAAAAGATAAAAATTAAATGATGCTTTCGCCACGCCGGTTCCGCGAGAAAAATTGAAAAAATTAAGCGGACTCACAAGCGTTGGTTCCTTAGATAAAAATAAAAACAAAATTCAACGCTCTCGGTCTTGTGAAATTAGGCTCTATGGGGTTAGATCCGTAAAAAAGTCTCGAGAAGGGTCATATTCGGAAAAAAATACGATCACAATGCCAGGACAATAAAAAATTCAAGTCTTGTTTTCTTGCATGTGGATCCTCCCTGTTTATTTCCTTGTTTGATTCACCCTCCTTCCAAATATGTAGTACGTACAATTTTGGTTAGTAAAAAATTCAAGTCTGGTTTCCTTGCATGCGGATCCTCCTTATTTATTTCCTTGTTTGATTCGCTCTCCTTCCAAATATGTAGGTGGGGAGGTGCATTTGTGGGCCACAGGATGATTAGACACACTAAATAATAGCCATCGGATGTGGGTGAGTAAAACTGAGGAAAGATCTGAGACGTTCATTTTGATGAATGCAAGTTTCTGGGGATGTTTTGCTGGGTGCACGAACATTGGGCCATCTCTAATGAGGTGCATTATTTAGGGTGGACGTAGGAAAAATTGCTTAGGTGCATTATAAAGGGGTATAGATGTACAACGCAAATAATCGTATGTTTTACGTAGATAATTACTCATGTTTTGGACCGGTGTTTGTTCATGGGCCATCTTTACCCTAAACACTAAATTACTAAAAATATGAACACTACATTTAACTACATCTAACCCTAAACACTAAACAAAATAAATCGCGAAAATATTTACATCTAACCCTAAACAAAATAAACCGTGAAACTAATTACATCTAACCCTAACCCTAAACACTACACAAATTAAACCGTGAAAATATTTACATCTAACCCTAACCTTCCTAAAAAAACCGCGAAACTAATTAGTACTAACCTAACCCTAATCCTAACCCTAAACTACATAAAATAGAGCGTAAAAAAATTACCTGCGCAGTCGCCGCTCTTCTTCCCCTTCTTTTCTTCTCTTCTTCCCTTCTCTTTCTTTTTCTCTCTTCACCCTCACCCTCTTTTTCTCTGCTGTTTTTCTTCTCTCTACCGACCATGCCCTCTTTTATTTGGCTCGATGCGCCTCGGTTGGGCGACAGAGGCCGCCTCCCCTGTCGCCCAACCGTGCATCGATTTCAGTCTTGTCTCACTTGGGGAGGGCGACTTTCCCTGCACCCGCCACTTGTCGCTTTTTGGTAAGGCGAGTAGCCCCTGTCGCCCAACCAACGGGCGACAGGGGTATATTTCTGCAAAAAAAATATTTCGTGATACTCTTTTGCAATTTGCATTAAAAAATGTATTATTTAAAAAAAAATTCACAATTTTTGTATGCTTTGCCGAATGGTACGCCAATTCTAAACATACCAACTAAAACAGAACAGCTGCTATTCTTTACACTGATTCACTGTACAAAAGTTTAACCCTATGATTTTTGTACAAGGGCTAGGTGGTTACAAACTTATTAAACTGAAACTGCTGGCTTTGTACATGGAACATCTACGATCAGCTGAACAAATAGAACCAAGGTATATAAAGGAGGAAAAGTTGTTACAATGCCGGATCTAAGATCTGGAGTATCTATAGAAATTTTGCACAAGCGAAATGGCCCAGCTTTCTAATCTGATCTTCATGCAAAGATGATTGAGCGAGCCCGACTACTGCACGCATCATGTATGCGGAGGTCTTGGCAACATAGAGTTGGCCAGATCTTCATTCAACTTTACAGGAAGGGGTGGCATCTGCTTCATTATTTCAGGAATATCACTTATCCTGCTATATAAAAAGAATCAAGTTGTTACATTATTGCAGTTTCACTGGATAAGCACAGAACTTAAAAAGGGCAGCAACTACTTGTTAACAAATAACATATATTAAGATGGTAGGACAGAGTGTTTTGTTCTTTAAGATGATTTAACAGAAAGTGCACTTGACATAACGAGGAGGAAAAAGAACTGCATATCATATCCTGAAAGGAAAAAAAAACATCCTGATGATGAAAGTACACCACATAGATTCCTAACCAAGGGGCACAGTAGCACACTGATATTCTATGCAATCTGTAAAAATTGCAGTGTGGGTGCATTTGCTTTTGTAATTCAGCAAGGAGAAGAGAAACTTAAGAATAGACAACTAACAAGGGAAGAATGTATTTGATAAGCAACCCAAGTATTACATACATGCTCGAATGCATTTGAACAGGTATTCGAGAAATTCATACGCATTCATGTTTCTTGATGCTCTTAGAAGAAGCTAAGTGGAGACGCTTACTCTTTCAGGACTGCAAGTATATTATCCCTAGTTTGGCATAAAAGAGAGAAGTTCTCCTGTACCTGCAAAAGACGCAAGATAAGTGTGTTAGTAACATGACAAATATCAAACGAACATGACAGGTCTAATTTTCTCTTATATCAGTATGATGATTAAAACAAGCCTAAAAGTTTCATGTAAAAAAATGGAAGAAATACAAGTAATATAACATTTATTTCAAATAGGCACTCCTTTCGCCAATGTAAGATTATAAACATCCTAAAATGGATATTGCTTTATGATAAAGACCGTGTATCCATGTGGATATGACTTATTGACAACTTAAGGCACAGATAGAACACCATAGCTTTGGTGGCCTTGCAATCCGCAGCCAATAGATCACAACAGGCATAGTATTATTCATATGATCTTATTATGTCGGAGCTGATTGCTGGAAATTTAACATAGGAGATAGGAAGTACCTGCATGTTTGAAATGTTTGCATAGATTTGATTTAAGATCTGTGCATTGTGTTCTAGAAGTTGTCCAGTTGGGCCTCCAATTGCTGCAATGACATAAGAAAACACAAATCACCAAGTTTCTTAATCCAAAGTTTAAGATCTCAACATAGTGATACATGTTTTATTAAGGAAGATATATTTAAAGTTTACAATTTTCTACTTTCTACCCTATTTAAAGTAAACTATATTCTATCCCTGATCACAAACAATACAAACAACATAATATTGTATGTCAGAAACATTTGGCAAACATCATGATCCTATCCTATTTACTGTTAGTTTCATAGATGCTCTGGAGCAAATTTAGCACTGGATAAATCAATTAGATAAAAAGTAGAAAATATAAGATCTTTGCTATACTGACAAGAAACCTGAGGCTCGATTTTACACAATAAAGCAACATGAAGAAAAGCTTCGTACAAAAAGAAGGGGGGGGGGGGGGGACGGCATAAACAAAGGTCTTATGAGGTTGCAACTGCAAACTACACAGAAAAAATTAACCAAAATAAAAGTATAAAACATAAAAAACAATAAGAAGTATAATTCCTAATCTCAACAAAATACTTACCTTTGTACGATACATCATCATCATCCATAGGAAGAACTGGAAGGGAATACGGAGGGGCATTAGGTCGTGCTGCCAGGTGAGCTGGCCCTTTTGTTGAAGAGTCACCAACTCTTTCCTACAATTTGGTAAGAACATCAAAATTTTAATAATCATAAAAAATAATCTTATTGAGAATGATCTCTAGTTGTAAGCATTCCTACAATGAAAATCACAACTTGAGGGCATCTTAATATCAATATGTTAGCATATATCAACTACTGACTTCCTTTGGTATTTAAATATGAAAATTTGGTGAGAACTCTAGGTAACTTATTTCATGGAATCAATAATGTGAATAATAAAAAAATACTCAAGAATAAAATAGGGGAATCGAGAGGAGAAAGTATGCAAGACAGATGACAACCTTCTTTTCTTTGCTTTTCTTAGCTAACTCCTCCTTCCTTTTCTTGCTACTCTCCTTTTTCTGCAAGAGACAAAAATGTTGATGGCTTCATACAATATAATTTGTTAGGCAGCAGAAATCCAGTGCATACATTGCAAGAAACTGTGAAAGAGAAAATATTACAAAAAATCCACCAGACAAGATTATTTCTTTATGGCAATGCCAGTTGGTTTGCTTTGCCACAACTTCTGGTTAATTCCAGAACAACTATGATGCAATGAATTGTAAGGATCCATTCCAAAAAAAAAAGACTGGTTTTTGAGATGGGATGGGATTGGTGGTAGTGATGTAGTAAGGAGTAGTTTTTATGGTTTGTACTGGTGAAGATATCAATACTAGTACTTGTACTTTAGTACAAGAAAACATAAAGATGTTGGAGACTAGTGAAGATATGGTATTGGTAGTGGAGATAGTGCTAGCATTCGATGTTAAATGCACTGAATCTAATAGTTGCACATGAGACTGGTAAAAGGCCACCTTGACATCACTGGTTCAGTATGGAAAAAAAATGTGAAAATATTTGATGGACTTAAACAAGCAAGGTGCCAATACAATGAGCAAGATGAAGGATCAACATCAGTTACCAAAGAATCCCAATTTGATCAATTAACAGGGGATGCTTGGTGCACATTGAAGTACAATGCTAAATACACTAGAATTGTACTTGATTAAATGAAAATATAAGCTCATCTAACAATCAATTGTAATGATTAATCACAAATTTTGTAATGGAGGAACTAAAGGGAAAGAAACTAATACACACGGAAGCTGAAAATTTGCCTTTTCAGTTTTATCATGTCCACAAAAAGATTAAAATTAAATGCCTTAATCAGAAACACAGGAAGTGCTCAGTGTCCAACTTACAGCCATCCATCTGCAACGCAGGGCCACATCTCGCACTGTCTTGTCGGGCAGACTCATAGCAATTTTTGCATAGCGAACTATAGCTGCATCAGCCGCATTCCTACAACAGTCCGCAGTCACAAAATAAGATGGACTCATTTAATTTTTCAACAAATAGGTACAAGAAATATTATGTCCTTCTACTGGAGGGTTTGAGCAGCTTAAACGAGAACGAAACAACAAATGACATAACAATTCAAGTTTACTAATCATAGGACCTTACAGCAACCACAGTAATAACTAGCGGCGCATAACGCATTTAGTTTTTGCTCCAAGTGCGTCAAAACACATTGCACAACCAGCCACAACATTTATTGTCAGAACAACTGGTTCGCAAGTTAATATTAAATGCAAGCAGACATTTGAGTAAGCACTGACCGTACAACCAATCAGGGTGTTAATGCTTCTATGCATCTTTTTTTAAAAGTTGCATAAATATTAAAGCATGAATAAATAGTAGATAGTGATAACGTACCCATTCGCTTGTTTCAAGATTTGTGCAACTTGTATTGAGGGGAGATGTATAGAAGAGCCTCTCGTTAAGTTTTCCTTTTATTTTCTAGATTACCCGCCAATTCGCAAGTTATCAAACAAGGTCTCAACCCTGACAACATAATATTAAATGGAAGCCCATATTTTTCAGCAAGTACGTGACTATTGTAACACCAACCATGGTGTTAATTTCTTTGTTTTCAATTTTCCAAATTACTCGCCGTTTATTACATCATATAACCAGTCATAAACTGTAAACTCCAACAACACGGTAATTAAATGCAATCTCCCACTTTTGAGCAAGAACATGAACATTATAACACAAATCAAGGCGTTAATTTTTTCCATCCATTGCCAAATTACCCGCCATTTTCAAAAGTTGCAGCACTAGCATGACCTGAAATCCAACATTAGTCACACATTTATGGCAAAATGAACTCCATCCTAGAGGTGAGCATGATGAAATAGCAGCTACAAATGCAAAATTCTACTATCATAAAGGACAAAATCTTCTAAAGCACTTGCCCATGAATGAGGGAAACAAGCCAACAACTAATCTAACCAAGAACAACCAGCCAACTACACCTAATCTCACTGACATACGAGCACGTAGAAAGAAATTTTCAACAAAGACGTAAGAGAATTTAACTCTCGATGGGAGCACGATAAACTAGCATATGCACAACCAAACCGCCATTCGCACACTACAAGAACTATCCAAGATACCACTCGGACCCAAGACGGCAAGACGTCACCCTTTGCACTCCCCCAACTTCCAACCACGCTACTTATCAAGTACGGACTATGCAAGAACCCAAAAATCGGCTAACTCCGAGGAAGAAAAGAAGAGGGAAGCTCAGACGCTTACCTGGCCAATCCTTCGTCGAGCGCGGTCTGCTCCTCGGGCGACCACCGCACGGCGAGCCCGGGGTCGTGCCGCAGCGCGGCCGCGGTGCTCGCGGCCACCCCGTGCTGCAGTGCCGCGGCCGCAGGGGAGGGATGGCGGTGGGGCCCGCCCAGGGACCCCGAGGGGTCGGCGTTCGCCCCCATCGCGCTGCCAGCGGCCGCCAACTCGGCTCGGGGATTCCGCCGAATTCGATAAAAACCACGCAGAGAAGCCGAGGAATTCCGCGGTTTGGAGGGAGGAACTGGGCTTCCGTACGGGCGGCGGCGGCGGCGGCGGCGGGAGGGGATGGGATTTTCTCTGTTTACCGAGATCTGGGGTTAAATGCATGTCCCGATGGGACTCCCAGCCTTCTATTATGGAAACTTTTTTTATTTTTCCTGGGTCCCTTCGTCGTTCCTTACCTTTTCTGTTTATTACAACGAGAGGGATTAGGTTGTGTGTATTATCGAATTATTATGGTGGTGACTAGGAATCGAACGTTAACATGTGGGCAATGTTTGTAATCAATGTTTGCAACAAAATGCAAAATAATGGTGATAATGTTGAGAAATAAAATATAAATTGGATGAAACCATGAGTATAGAACGTAGCTGGATTTTAAAATAATTCAAACATTGTCACAAAAGAAAATTAAAAGAACACAACACTTCACTATTTGAAAAGAATGGTTGCAACATTTTACAGATGCTCATGCAATATTTTAATATGTGTGCAACATTTGTAATTATTGTCTGCAACATTTGTAATCTCCTATGATGATCTCGTACACAACAATCAGTGATAACTACGGCAACAAATCTAAAACACATTTGTAACAAAGAAATAAGATGCAACGATTTTCTCGGTGCAACAATTCAATATCTCTTTTGCAATAAAACATAAACATTGATGCAACAAGTCAAAATACAGATTGCAACAAATACCTCTTGTGCAAACTTTGTGAAGAGATGTTACAACAAAATCAAACACTTCATGCAACAATTAGGAAAACGTGCTACAACAATTTAGATACATATATGCAACATGTGTACCAAAATAAGGAGGACGTGCGTGTGGTGGTGACGACGATTGACTCGATGCCTCATCTCCACACTCCACCCCACATTATCGCTTCATCATCAGCCCTCTGGTCGTCATCTGCCGCCGTACGCCTCCTTTCCCGCTCCTCGAAAGGGATAGAGCTTCAACAATGGAAGGATGAATCACTCATGGCTAGTAGCAGCCATCTGCTGCCCCTGCCTTCTCTAAACTCAATCCTACCAGATCCGACGAGCTCTCACCATGGATGTAGCAGAGGCCGAGATAGCATCGTCGGTGCCTTCGCCTCGATAGCAACCCAAGTCAGAAAAGCTTAGCTCGTCTCGATAGCAGCGACGGCGCCGCCTGTGGAGTCCGCACTCTTGCATATAGGGGCTTAACAATTTTGATTTGATCAGAGCATATGTTGCCGGATAGCTGCAGCAATCAAGAGTGGAGAGAGAGGGTCACATATTGGGAGGAGCAACTGACTGAAAAACATCCGATTTATTTTATTGCCCGTATGTTAGAAACATAGTAATTCCGAATTATTATCGATCTTATTTTTATAATTAATATAGTTTAATATAAAATCATTTTGTTTATTATTTAGCTGGTTATTTTAAATTTAATCTAACGAGTCCCTATCCATCCAAACTTCCTTAACATTTTATCGTTTGAAATAAATTTATTTTAATTTTAAACATATTAACTACCGCAGTCACGAGCGAATTTTCTTTACCAGCCTAGCTAGTTGTCTCCAGTAGTAATACTACAGTTGCAGGCTTGCTCTCACTACATGGCCGCGTGTCTATCTATGATACGCCATGTGTACCGGCCCAGATGCATGAGAGTGCGAACCAAGCAAGCGGGCATTTATTACCATGCAAAGGCTATCTTCGGAGATATGGCTTGTGACCGTTGACAAATGAAAGTTAATCTCTACGTACAACTACAAAGAGAATGTATTTTGCGGTGCATTGGAGAAGACATTTAATCGTATTATTTCGTGTATAGGTGACACCTCAACTCAACCAATCTAGGGTTACAAACTTACGCGATAAAACTTTACAAATGTTACTGACATTTAGCTAGCTATTCATGTATTTGAGTCGGTTCAAACTGTACATGGGGTATATCCTCGAATCCTTTCAACCTTCACTTTACAGAAAAGGTTTGTTCGAAACCGTCGTTACAGATGGTTTCATAAACCGTCTGTAACCATATGTCAGTGATGTTATGGTATATAACAGACGGTTTCAAATTAAAATCATCTGTGATGTACAAACATCACATACGATTTTCATTATAAACCGTCTATGATATTACGATATCACAGACAATTTTAGTTTGAAACCGTCTGTTACATCATTACATCATATACAATTTTTAATTAAAAACCGTCTGTGATAAGTGTTCCCACAAAGAACCATTTTTCTATTTATTGGCTAGCCTCAAGAAATGTTAGTCATGCCCTGTGGAAAAGCAGATTGCAGTTAACTAAACTCACATTACAAGCATTACATCCATTTTAGCAGTCAACTCAGATTACATCACAGCGCAAAACAGATTACGTATAGATTAGTATTGCACGACACATCTATTTCAGAAATGAACTCAAATTTATTAACCAAATAGAACTCAATATCATTAACCAATTAATTGAATGTACAACTACAATTCACAAATCCACAGCACAAGTTTGAAAATTAACCCAAATGGTAATTCAGAAAAAAATACAATTCCTGAAGTTATAAGGCAGCGTGGAACTCGCCTTTTGGATTTAAGACTTCACTGAACAAGAAGGCACAAAATTGTCCTCGAATTCGCTCCAGATCGACCTCTTCCAATGCAGTTGTTACCTGATTGGGCGATTTCTTAGTGACGAGGAGTTCCATTTTGTGGCAAACGTAAAATCCACAACGGTTATTTCCCTTCCCCTGCTGGTGACACTGCAAATATAGAATTAGTTAGTTCCAGAGTCATTATTACATAGTTTATATAGGATTATTGTGTATAGCGGATACCAAAAACTTAAAATCGTGCTTCAGCTTCGCCCTGTCCTTACCAGAAGGCCCTTCATAATATTTTTACACTCTGAAAGAACTTCGTGATTGGAAAAGGTTAGCCTAAACCATTCTATGGGCAACGTACACCTTGAACAACCTATATGACCATGTTATCTATATAGAAAACGTGATTAATTATCTGTTGAGTAATTTTGCGATAGGATTTAAGTCGTGGTTGCCACTCTGTAAGGAATCACAATTGATATGATTATCCGACATATCATTGACTTCGTCGACGATGTTAATGCTACCTACTTCCTGTATATCCTACTCTTCACCGTGACCGGTTCAACATGTATACCCCCTTTTGGATCCCCTTAGAATCAAGTGTGCTTCGATCTGCGCGGAGTTTCAAAACATCTTCAGATTCTCACAGTCAATGCACGGACAGGACATAAACTGCACCCCCTTATTTAACATATCCTCTTCTGCAGCTCTTATAAAATCGAAGACGCCATTAATGTACTCGGCACTCATACGGTTCTCAGCGTACATCCAGCTTCGGTCCATCTACGCTACGCATATAGCATTTATTGTTAAATATTAAAGTGCACTAAGTGTTCGTATATATGCACACATTCGTAAATATCTAAACACAATCTTTAAATTAATTCTCTCTTCACCAAACTAGCTACCTAAATCTTATATATAATAATGCAGTTCGATTAACCAATTACTAACCTTTGATCACTAAGAACATGCACATGCATGGAACTACAACCTAGATGCAAACAATCTTCAAATTCTCTCTTTACCAAGCTAGATCTTGAATATAATGTAATTACCTATTACTAAACCTTAGATCAACAAGATCACACATGGATTTACAAGCTAGATCTAAAAAAAATCTTCAAATTCTCTTCCAAGTAATATCTCGAATATAAAGCAATTAATTAGAACCCAAGACATTACTAACCTTAAATCACTATGAAAACTTCGATCTAAAATCTAGATCTATATACAATCTTCAAATTCTCTCCTTACCAAGTTATATCATGAATATAATGCAATTATAACACATTACTACGTTTATATAGAAAAGAACACATGGATCAACAAACTAGATCTAAAAATCATTAAATTCTCTCCATACCAAGCTAAATCTTGAATATAATGCAATTAGACCCCATTACTAACCTTAGATCACCAAAATCAAATGGATCTTCAATCACCTTTCAAAATCAATTGTCTTCTTTTACCAAATCGCCTCATAGCCACAGCCAAATAAAAGATAGATCTCGAAACCCTAAAATGCACAGATTGTACTATTCATAAACCGTCAGTGATAATATAGAATCGCAGACGGTTTTATAATAAAACTGTCTGTGATAGATCATTGACGGTTTTATTATAAAACCATCTGGGATAATACATGATATCACAGACGGTTTTATTATCTGTGATAGTATCACTGACGATTTTATTTTAAAACTGTCTGTGATATTGATGTATATCACTAACGGTTTATGAAGATTACTGTTTGTGATGATGTCACTAACGGTTGCAATATAGAATCGTCAGTGATTTTCATCATCATAGATGAATTTTAGAAACTGTTTGTGATGAGACGTCTAATATAAGCCTTTCTGTAATAGTGCTTGTTGCATAAATTGTAGCTTTGGTAATATGGTAATCCTAATTACAATCTTACAAACTTGCACTTGGGACTTATGATAGGCTAAGTGATACGCTAATCGTCTAGACTAGTATAGTGCCTGTGCTAACGCTTCGACGGCAGTATACCCGCTTATCAATTAAATAAGAAGATAAGTATGAATACAACACTTAATAATAAAAGAGAAATTTAGAATTTTAAATGAATTTAGAAAGAAAAATGGAACTAAATGGAGGTCGAATAGGCGAAAACGGGCTCCCAAAAGATTTTAAATCAAGAAAGAGAAAGAAAAAAGAATTTTCTGATCTTAGATTATTTTTTTTGCAGCTTTCACAGAGAGCACAGCGTGCTCTCTGGCTTGGCTGAGGCAAGGGAGGAAGGCCAGGGTGGCCGCCTGGTCGCGATGGCTCGGCATGGTGCGTGAGATCGCCAAGACCGACGCTGCGGGGAGGAGTCACGGTTGCAGTGAATCCGACGATGGCTTGGGTTACCTCCAAAATCCGACGATCTTTACAAGAGGGAGCACTTGGGGATTTACGCAATGCGATGGGGTGGAGGAGAGCTCGTCGGCTTTTATAGCACCGAAACAAACATATTTATGGAAACCATAATTTGGGATCAAATCAGATTGGAGGAAATTTTGGCAATAGAGCACAAAATTTGGAGAATTAACACCATAGATGGAAAGAGGAGATTTGGTGCGGTATTGATGGAGCTTTAGAGCTTATTTCTTGCTTTAATGGAGGGAGGGAAGAGAAGAAGCTTCTCTGGTCTGGGCTGCAGCTAAAAGAAGCTACATGTGAGTTGCCTTCATTTTTTTTTAAATATAGAAGGAATTTTGAAAAGATAGCACATTAGGTTAAAAATTTCTAGAAAAATTCTCAAAAAACTTTCGATTATTTTGTACTTAATAAAATTATTTAAAAAAAAATTATAAATTTGCCGAGGCACGGCGGTCATGAGTCGTTGACCAAAGAACCTCGCCGCGTCGGCAAAGCCACCGATGGCGGCATCAGGAGCCATTGCGACTGCGCGTTCTCCGTATTGCGCCCCATTTCTGGTTTCCTTTTCCAAACACGTAATGTATGGTCCTTTCCTTTTCAGACGTTTGTTTCCTTTTCCTTGATTCCGGACGTTTGTTTCCTTTTCCTTGTTGATCTTTGGAGGTGAGGAAGGTCATTTGTGGGCTATAGGGATGATTTCGGAAAAATATGGAAAAATAAATCTGCTCACCGATCACCGGATCCGTAAGGAAAAAAGATAAAAATAAACAATGCTTTCATTGTCACCGGTTCCGCGAGAAAAATTGAAAAAATTAAGCGGCACTCACAGACATGTTGGTTCCTTAGATAAAAAATGAAAACAAAAATTCAGCGCTCTCCGTGCGCTGAAATTAGGCTCTATGGGGCTAGATCCGTAAAAAAGTCTCGAGAAGGGTCATATTCGGAAAAAAAATACGATCACAATGCCAGGATAATAAAAAATTCAAGTCTTATTTCCTTGCATGCGGATCCTCCCTGTTTATTTCCTTATTTGATTCACCCTCCTTCCAAATATGTAGTACGTACAATTTTGGCCAGTAAAAAAATTCAAATCTGGTTTCCTTGCATACGGACCCTCCTTATTTATTTTCTTGTTTGATTCGCTCTCCTTTCAAATATGTAGATGGGAGTGGTCTGTTGTGGGCCACAGGGATGATTAGACACACTAAATAATGACCATCGGATGTGGGTGAGTAAAACTGAGGAAAGATCTGAGACGTTCATTTTGATGAATGCAAGTTTCTAGGGACGTTTTGCTGGGTGCACGAACATTGAGCTATCTCTAATGAGGTGCATTATTTAGGGTGGATGTAGGAAAATTTGCTTAGGTGCATTATAAAGGGGTATAGATATATATATATATATATATATATATATATATATATATATATATATATATATATATATATATATATATATGAATGAGCATGTGCGGGGCAATCGGACATGAGAACACATGAAAAGGCATATAGGCTAGCACTGTATTGAAGAGGACCTTAGGTCCTTTATACACTAGAGTGCTAGGCGAGTTACTAAGAACTTACAAAGCATAACCAAAATTCCTCTTGTGAGACGTGGAATTTTCTTTGGCTCTGGCTTTTTCTTTCACGTCGAGAGCAGCAATGAGATCTTCAATAGAAATCTCTTCCCTCTTGTGTTTTAGACCAGTGGCAAAATTCCTCCAAGATGGGGGAAGTTTAGCCACAATGCCCGCGGCCACAAATTTTGCAGGTAAAGCACATCCCAAATGTGCAATCTCGCCCACTAGTAGCTGAAAGTCATGCGCT
Organism: Otatea glauca; assembly: GCA_036346275.1. Lineage (NCBI taxonomy): Eukaryota > Viridiplantae > Streptophyta > Magnoliopsida > Poales > Poaceae > Otatea > Otatea glauca. Next base: position 34,568,781 of record CM070720.1, read on the forward strand.
TGAGCAACAATCGATTTAGACTCATCCATGGTAAAATCGAATAATTGCTCGCACGTATACAACCAAATGATCGACCTCGACTTCCGCATATTTTTGTTCAAGAGCCAACCACAACTCAGTGGCAGATGTGTAACTCATATACACATCATATAACTGATCTGCCAAGATGGTCAGAATGCAGCCCAATGCGGTATTATTCGCATTCTCAAACTGCTTATTTTCCTCATCCGTAAGCGGGTATTGAGGGAAAATCACCCACCACATACCCAGAGACATGAGCCAAAATTTGGCTCTAGTCTGCCACCTACGGAAGTTCTGACCATTGAACCTCTCAGGTTTCATGGCATCACTTGCACCAGCCATTGCTGAATCACAATCACACAAATAATACCAATAAGGTTTTAATGTACTAATTACTTTATGGTGTAGTTAACCAATGAATTAGGTATCCTGCACATGCATTAGGCTCTTCTCAATGGAACTTCTTATCTCAATTCAAAAACATCCTGATGCGGCGCAAATTAGAGAGTCCTACTTTGTACGTAAGTTGGCCCGATCTTCACTGATTTTATTCGATTTTTTATTTTCAAGCGATTTTATTCTATTTTTAGCACACCGAAGGAAACTCGAAAAAAATCAATAAAAATTATAAAAATTTCCCAAAATCCCAATTAATCTAAAATACACCTTATAGAAATTTTAACAATTTTTTAATTCATTTTTTGCTTCTGAAAAATCAAAAACAGCAATTAATGAAAAGGAACAGCGATATTATCATCTTTTTATAAAAATTTACATGCTTGATCATGCTTTTAAATTTTAATGGTACTATAAAGAGTTTCCAAGGATCATGTATTAAAATTTTCAGGAATATTAGACTTTATTTATTGACCCTAGAAAATAAAACACAGGTCTAATAATTATCGAAAATTTTTACAAAATTATTAGCATTGCCTCAGGACCTCACAAAAAAATCAAAAAAATTTAACACATTTTGATAAAATTTTTCAATTTTTTGAAATTTGTATTTGAATTCCACCGGTTTACCGAGTGGTTTGAGAGGCCGAGTCGACATGATACGCTCAATAATCACGATATTCGAGCGATTATCAATGCTATTGCGAACCCCGGCAATACAACCAACGTGAGTGTATGTGTGCATACACACCAAACTCCAGCTCTAACGTCAGCCTTCTCACAGGCAGCAACTAGTAGCTTCTCTCGTGGCCAAACCCAAGAGCAGCGCCTCGGTTGCCTCCGAGAATTCAGCAAAAACTCCTCTGATCGAACAACAGTGAACAGGATAAAATTGATTCCCTCACCCATCTATACTCGATACACGAACCAGGAACAAGGATCCGGTAAGCAAAATTCCAACACCTCAGCAGGAATCTACTCACACGCGATGAAACCCTCGATGGAATTTCACAGAGATAACACACGCAATGTGGCCGCCATGTTCAGCGATTTTCTTGTTTATTTTCCAATGCAAAAAGACCTATCCCTTCCAATGACCTTTGGCCTTGGTTTTTATCTAGCCATCACACGAGCACGCACCTAGGCCCAAAGGCCGACCAACAAACGTACTCGACTGAAACTCCTACACCAACTATACAAGATGCGTTTATATCTTATATGCTTGAACTACTCGCCAGAAATAGAACACGGACTCAACAGAAAATCCTACTACTGAAAATAAATCAATCTATAAAGAAAACTAAGGCCCGTTTGGTAGTGCTCTGATTCCCGGATTATCGTCCGGAGAAGCCGGAGCTCTATCGAACGGCCTCGTGCTCCCCTTGCTGGAAGCGGAATCAGCACGGAGCGATTCTCCAATTTAACACTACAAGCGAGAATTAGCCTCCAGGTTGCTCCTCCGACTCGACTCCCTACTCGGCCTCGTCCCCGCCGTTCGTTCCTCATCCCCGCCGCCTCGACCCCGCTCAGTCCTCGGCACTGCCGCTTCGATCCTGCTCCTCGTCCCCGTCGCCTGGACCCCACTTCCCGTCCCCGCTGCCTCGACCTCAGTCGCCGGTCGCCTCGACCCCGAGCCACCTGGAGCACCGCCGGACGCCTCAACCCCGCTTGGAGCGCCGCCGGTCGCCTCGACCTCACGTTGCCGACCGCTGCTGAGGTATGGCCAAATCTAGGAGCCCCTCTGTCAGCCGAACGATTTTCTTTGAAACTCTTGATTCTTCAGAAGATCTGAATTCGAAGTAGTTGGAGCAGAATCATTGAGGAGCTATAGCTGAATTCCTGCCGAACGGGCTCTAACACTTGTATATGGAGACCAATCCGATTCACAAGGATATCAGGATCGGTAATGATCCAATCCGGATTAATTGATGTTGTAGTCGCGTGGGAGCATACATATGTTCTTTCCTCCTACAGACATTTAGGTTAATCTTCTGGTGTGCCGTCGCCCACGGCATACAAGTATTTTCTGCATCTTCACGTCCCATGCCATCCTCCCTCACCTCCCTCTCGACACTAAATCTAATAAGTATTTTTCCGACTAGGAAAGAATTAATACCACTTGAAGCGTTTGCAGTTTTTAGGTCCGTATCACATCCAAGCCCATGTACTTATAAAAATTTAATCTTTTCAGTTTTTTCATTTAAAAAAAATCAAATTTTATGTTAATTTGGAGATAGAACTACCCATTAAAGAGGAGAAAAATGTTCAGACTAGTCGAAAAAAAAAGGAAAACACACTAAATACTTCGCATATTAAATCCCCAAGAGTTACCGGCCTCCGCGCGCACCACGCCATTTCTTGCCGGCGTGTTCACTCCGTATTGTGCTGCGTCGCCCGTTTGCACTGCTGTTTATACAGCTTAAATACTTTGCCAGCTCGTTTGGCTGCTAACGGCTGTAGTGCGGTGGAACGGCTTCTCCGTGCGAAGGCGAGGGCGCGGCTTCGAGTCTCGGTTGCACGCGCGCGTCTCAGCCCAACGATTTTTGCCGCGCCACGCGTGGCAAGGCCACGTGTTGCGGCCGTGCGTTGGGCCGTATTTTTTGCGGAAAGTTCCACGAAAATTCCAGAAATTACATGTAGGTCCCTGTTTTGCGAAAAGCCCTGAAAAAAATCGGAATTCGCCCTTTTTGGGGAAAAGGTCCCCAATTTTTTTAAAAAAATTATGTGCAAATCCCTTTTTCGGAAAAGGCCTCTGAAATTTTTTAAAATTACGTGCAAGACCCCCAAAAAATCCGGAATTCACCCTTTTTTGTGAAAAGCCCCCCCAAAATTTTTAAAATTACGTTAAAGGCCCCCCAAAAATCCAGAACTCGCCCTTTTTTTAAAAGGCCCCCTAAATTTTGAAAATTACGTATAGGTCCCTTTTCCCTGAGAAGACCAAACAAGGGAATAGACCTCCGAAAATTTAGGGAATTACATATAGACCCCTTTTTCCCGAAAAGGCACCCAAAAATCCGGGTTTCGCAAGTTTTTTTGTAAAAGGCCCCCAAAATTTTAAAAAATTATGGGAAGAGACTCTGAAATTATTCTATTGACTCCCAAAAAATTCGGAATTCTCCTTTTTTTGGAAAAGGCCCCCCAAATTTTGAAAATTACGTATAGGTCCCTTTTCCCTGAGAAGACCAAGAAAAGGGAACAGACCTTCAAAAATTTGGGAAATTACATATAGACCCCTTTTCCTGAAAAGGCACTCAAAAAATCCGGGTTTCGTAAGCATTTTTGTAAAAAGCCCCCAAAATTTTTAAAAATTGCGGGAAGGCCCTCGGAAATTATTCTATTGACTCCCCAAAAATTCGGAATTCGCCCTTTTTTGTGAAAAGGCCCCAAATTTTTTAAAATTACGTAAAAGGCTCCCCCAAAAAATCCAGAATTCCCCTTTTTTGGGAAAAGGCCCTCCAAAATTTTGAAAATTACGATAGATCCCTTTTCCCTGAGAAGACCAAAAAAGGAAAAAGACCTCCAAAAATTTGGGAAATTACATATAGACCCCCTTTTTCTGAAAAGACACCAAAAAAATCCTGGTTTCACAATGTTTTTTTTTGTAAAAAACCACCAATTTTTTAAAAAATTGTGGGAAACCCTCGTAAATTATTCTATTGATGCATGGGCGCGTTGCGGCTGGTGCGGCTTGCGCCGTTGCCACGCATCTAGTATTTTACAATACCCATCAAAGAGGAGCACAAAGATCAGGCTACTCGTGAAAGAAAAAGGGAGAGTATTTTTTAAAAAGGGTGAGACTTAAAAAGTTATGTCTGAAGAGAGGTGCTTCTATGCTTTTCTTTTTGAAAGTTACATAAATATTAAAGTATGAATGAAGGGTAGATGGTGGTTACTTACCCCTTCGCTTGTTTTAAGATTTCTGCAACTTGTATTGAGAAATACTTCCTCCGTCCAAATTTATAAGGCATATTTTTTAATAATTTTGTCCATAAATATAGGGCGTATTCCGTATTCCATTACAAAATTAGTGTGATGTTCCCTCTATACCCCTAATAAATATCAATCTTTGCTTTATATTCTCTACATGCATGCATAGAGTAAAGTGATGATAATTAGGGGTAATCTAGTCATTTTTAATATCTTTTTGGTCTATGTGCCAAGAAAAAATATGCTTTATAAATTTAGACGGAGGGAGTATAAAACACAGAAATATAAAATATTTTGTCATGGTTTAATTTGTAACTAGATTCTACCGATCTAGTTGAGGGCCAATTCCCGATTGTTTCGATGTGTTTGCGCTGTAACCTACGGAATTTAGTTAGCTTCGGGCATCTTTACAAACTTTAGTAAGATTTTGTTATTATGACTCCATTATTCTAAAAGTAGAAAAACCTAATTTTCGCAAGATTTTGCTTTTAAGTCATTTTATTTCTTGAAGAGATCCTACCCAACATGTTGTTGATGGGACTCCAACCCTTGACCGTTAACCACAAGATTGTTATTATGTCTCCATTATTCTAAAAGTAGAAAAACCTAATTTTCGTAAGATTTTGCTTTTAAGTCATTTTATTTATTGAAGAGATCCTACCTAGCCTGTTGTTGATCGGGACTCCAACCCATGACCGTTAACCACAGACATAGGTACAGTACCGGTTTGATCCGTCGTAGATGGTATAGACAGGCCATTTGTATTTTACTCGTGCAATGAATCCAGACACAGGTGGGAGAGAGAGTCCAAGGGCAGTAGTTTCTAGCATATTTACAATTTCAGCATCTAAACCGATACGAAGTAGCCCTATATACCGTATCGATCTTGATAACGGTCAATACTGTTCATACCGGTACGATATTGGCCAATACTGGCTATACAAGCTTCGATACTGGTCAATACCGGTTCAATATTAGCCAATACCTACCATACCAATTTCGATACTGGTCAATACCGATTATGTCGGTGAAATTGATAATATGGTACTATATGTTATATTTGATAGCACTACTATGTATTTGGAGTAATATTATAAGTGAACTTTGGTGTATATATAATTAAACATATGTATATTTATAAATATATATTATTATACTAAATCCGAAACTGTACGCCAGTACGGAGTAGTGTCGAAACATACAATTCTAAGAACTAAACCGGTATAGCCTTCGATATGGTATTGATAAGTTTGGTTTCCAGTGCTTTAGAAATACCGAAGGTTTTGTCCACAAAGTTTATTTCCATTTTCCTTTTGTATCCTATATTTTTTACATGTCAATTCCTATGAATTGTCCGGAATATATGAATTTGCGTAGGGTCTTCATCCCCGTGTACGAACCTTTTATGAAATTCCTTTTGTCAAAAGAGAAACCTGTTTTGTCACAGCATGCGTCAAAGCCAAAACGTACGGGACCAGCTTGTTTAGGAATGTAGCTGTCAATACAGCGTGCATACATTATCCTCTCAATACTACTATATGCGCAGATGTGTGGCGCCGCGTAAAGACGGTTTTCTAATCGAAGAAAAGAACCGTGGAAAAAATCCAAGTTTGGAAGGTTTTTTCGTAAAAAATGAACCTAGATGAATTTTTTTAGGGATTTCGCTAAAAAACGATTTGGATTTAGAATTCTTGGGAGCCTTTGCGGGGAAAAAATAATTTGTGCAAGATGGAAACAAATTTTGGAAGTTCTGAGGGCCCTCTCGCTTAAAAAATGTATCTAGACATAATTTTGTGGGCCCTTACACGGGAAAAAGGGAATTGCGCTAAAAATCAAATTATGGAAGTTTGGAGGGTTTTCTTGAAAAAATTGTACCTAGATGTAATTTTAGAAGGCCTTTTAAAAAAATAGTTCTAGAAGTTTTAGGGCTTTTCCGTAAAAAAAATACACCTGTATGTAATTTTTGAAAATTTCGAGGGGTGTTTCTGGAAAAACCGGCGCACCACGCGTTCGTTGCAACACGTCGTGTAGGCAAAAATCGCGCGGGCTACAAGGGCTAACGCGCTGGAGATTCGAAGGCGTGAACGCGAGGAGCGTTACCGCTGCGCTGCGCAGACATTGTTGAGGATTGACGCCGTTAAAATACTTGAACCATTCAACGGCGAGCACAAACGAGTGACGCGGCGCAACGCGGAGCGACCACGTCGGTCCGAAATCGATGTGTCCATGTGGTGAGACCGGAACTCTACGAGATATAATATACGGAGTATATAATCATGTTTATTAAACAATAACTATTAGAGAACTAATCTATGCCACTTACGTATAAAGCCCTCAGGTCATGTCCACTATCTATTGAGTGACAACTACATATACTTTCCTAGCAAGTATAATATGTCTAAAACTCATAGGTTGGTACAACTGATAATATAATATAATATAATATAATATAATATAATATAATATAATATAATATAATATAATATAATATAATATAATATAATAATGCACGGAGCATTTGTCAGAAGAAGAGAAGACCGAGTCCTGCAGAAGATAAGGTAACATTTCTGCATGTACATGCTACTTTAAGATTGTATCAAGCTTAGTGTTAAATTGTAGAAGTGTAATATCCCAACACATCCAAGTGTCTAGAATATCACCGCTTCTATTTTCCCCTCTAAATTTAAAAAACTTTACCAAGAATATTGGTAACAATTCTCTAGTGATAACTTCTCAAAAAAGTACAAGAACAAATAGAGACTGAATAATAGGATACATAGTGCGCATTAATAAACTTGTAACCTTGTGCCAAAGAATGTTCGGGATCACGCCCCCGAGAACGCTCAAGAACACTTGACTCATGTGTACAGGAACAATTAATCTTATCTTTAACGATGGCAACACTTTAATAAATAATATTCAAGATAAATTAAGTCATTTAAATCTTGGTTACTGACATTCATATATATATTATACCTAGATTCCACACATATATTGTTATGCTATAATTGTTCACCCACTAATTCCAAAATATCATCTAAGTTCTAAGAATGAACAAACTCTTAAGAGTGAATGAAGAATAACTAAAAGTGTTCGATAAATCCGTGATATACGTGATATCCATACTACTGTTATCCCATGCATGATGTCCTTAATGGTCACCTAAAACAACAAATAAAGCAAGCACGAGTCCAAGATTCAACGAATACATAATAAAACAGTAACATATATAGAATACATTTTCCATATTTAATATCATCATCTATCTCATTTCTTTCATTAATGCAATTCTTGGCTATACTACATGCTCATTATGCACATCACATAGCTTATACTAGTATAGCTAAGTGCACATCCGTTAATATCACACCTTCTTAACCCCTTCATCCCGTGGAAATGTCTGCCGAAAGTAGGTCTTCATGCCCACACAAAAGTAGGTTATAGAGGTCTGTCTACACATGTCATCTTTTTTCATCATGAATGCACATTATATACTCCCTAAGGTCATAATAGTTATCGTTTTGGATATAGGTGCAGTAACTTTCAAAACATTGATTGTTAATATCTTTCTAAATATTAGAATTGGATATATGAAAATCATATGTGTAGATTTGTCTCAAAATTTACTTGTATAATATTATAATTTTATTGGATTTTATAAATATATTATAATAGAAATCAGTAGGCAAAGTTGTGTTTTAGAGACCGTGTTGATGTCCAAAATGACAACTATTTATGACCGAAGGGAGTAAATACAATGATTTCATTAACATTTAACATATCTCATAACCACCATTTAATTCATCACCATATAGGCACCCTAGTAGGTAAGAGTAATCATATAAATCAGCATGGTAAGAGATTTACAAACATAAACAACAAGATCAAACATTTGTTTATCATTCTACTATGCACTTGCATTTTTAACCACGTGGAGTGGATTGATGTGAAGTCGATATCAACCCTGAAGTTACTCCTCCTCCTATCGTAAATATCTAACCTCAACAAGGTGCCACAACAATATATAAACATCAAACAATACCATATCATACCTACGCATATTCCCGATCTAATTAACTCCCTTCACTGGACAATACCCTCGTTGTCCTGGTGATCAAGCGATCATAACTATTCACCCTAAAACCCAAACCATGTATTTTCTACAAACTATACCAAATTTTCCACACTTTCCTAGTTGGTCAAAAATCCTAATTAATTCATATAAGCCTTAATTTTTGACCCTGAAGACTGCTCTGTTGTATTAATGGATAGTAAACACATCAATTTCTTATTTATTTTTATGCAACTTCAAAAGAAATGAACCATACGACTTCTGAAAACTACAACAAATTATTTAACCTTTTCTAGTTATAGACATAATTTAATTCGGCCACCTATTAGGCAAAATAAGCATATTACCATAATTGCGACCAACCACGATAAAATTTTGGATGGTCACCTTCCCAAAGCCATAAATTTTAAACCGCACAACTAAATTCAGTGTTCTTTTGCTCTACAAAAAACCTCAAACATTTATCTACATTATTCATAATTATCAAAAACCTTAATTCGGTCATCTACAATATTTAATCTATAAATTACTGCAACACTATCCAATCGCGATGGTTTACTGGACAACAAGCTTACATATCTCATATCTTTTATTCTATCAAACTAAACTAAGTGTTTAAGTACTCCGTTGAAAGTTAATTAAATTACCTACAAATCTATAGTGATTGTATAGACCTAATTTGATGATCTACAAGGTTTAAAAATCCAAAACCACGATACACCTGACTTGTGACGATCTGCAGAACAACGGACTTGCGAAGACCATAACTTGTAATCTATCCAATAGATTTTAGTGAACTTGATCTTATTTGAAAGAAAATAAAGTTATCTACAACTTTTTAGTACATCACGTTTCCTTATTCTGCTTCTAAAGCCCTCACAAATCAATTAGATCTAAACTGAGCAAAACCAGAAAAACCTTAACAACCCTAATTGATAATTAGCATGATCAATAGGCCTAATTGCACCCTAATTACCTAAATAATTTACTTAAAAGTTTATCTACACAATGCATCGATGGAGATCAAATGAGAAAAATATAGAAACACTTCTCTTCTTTCTCACTCTTTTTCCTTGCCTCCCCTCTACCTTATTAAACAACCATGGTGCTACCCTAGAGAAAAAATGATGAAGCCATAGGAAAGGTGCGTCGCCCTCGTGAAAGGTAGCAGCTACTCTTTAGGAGAAAAATACAACAATAGGGGAAAACGAAGTCCGCTATCTTTGTGATATCCAAGGCTCTAGTGGGCCAGCCAATAGCCCTTCCACCTCCTAATTAATTATTATCATTTAATTAATCTCAGCCATCAATTTCTAGTACCTAGAACTTCTTGCTTCGAGCTCCAAATCGAGCAGATAAATAGTCGATTTCGATAATCTCGACGAGCCATACACACATAAAATCTCGAATTCTCAAACTAAGCTATGTATTTCAAATTTAAGTTTTAAACTTCAAATTTGAATTGAAATTAAATTTCAAATTCAAAATTCCATGAAAAGTTGTGGCAATACACGAAGTCATTACACTAACATGCATATTAGATAATCCTGTCGTCGTTCACATATTTAAACCGTGCTATGCTTGATTTGGGCTTGTAAAAGTTTTAGCAAGTATCTGAGATACTCTATCCCGGATCAATGTAGGTTACTAAATCTATATTTTTCTTTACCAACAATTTTGCATTTCCGGCGAAGCTAGCTTACCAGAAGTTTTAGCAAATATCTAAAAGTTTTAGCAGGCAGAGGCGGAGGCAGCAGGGGGCTTGGTGGGGCTCTAGCCCCCCTGCCCACCACGAGAGACTCTCCGGTATGCTACATTGAGAGAGAAGTGTTTTCAAAAATAAATATGGAAGATATCTTACAACGTTTTCAGAACATGAAAACTCGTAAATGTCAACTATCACCTCTTTTGAAGTAATGAAAGGTAATTTTTCCCCTTGCATATTAACATACTAATACTATATTATATGCATTTAAATTTCAACTATAATATGTCGGTTTGATAGTTTTTATATTTAGTACATGTACTTATGTTCAGCCCTCTTTTTGAATGAATTCTGGCTCCGCCGTTGTTAGCAGGTATGACTTTTGTGTCACTAAATCAGTAAATCTATATATTGTTAAGCTCACTGTTAGTAAAAACAATTACAAAGTTTAAATCTTGAAATGCATGAACACCTTATAAAAATCAACATGAGAGTACAGTTTTCGCACTTTTCACAAGCAATACTATGAAAAAGACAAATTACAATCACATCCTTGAATCCCTACGGCGAGAGGACACACTCTGATGCAGTTGCGGGTGGCCGGTGTGTCATAGACTGGCTACTTCGCCGGAGCTCCAACATGACATCGTCGGTCGGCGGTGCTCTGCAATGGCAAGCTGTTCACCTTTCAGCATGGTCCTCTGCTTCTCCTGCTTAAGACAAAGCTAGAGGTTGAAGATGACAATGGCCATCAGTGGCGAATTTAGCATAGGTATATGGGGGTTCGGTTTGACCCTCAAATATTTCCAAAATTAAAATACTATTAGTAGTAGTTTAGCCTAATATACAACTTAATATACTTCATTTGCACCCGGACAAATATTGAATTGTTTTATCTTATACTCAAACCCTCCATCTCAAAATTTCTGGCTCCACCACTGATGGCCATGCAAGGTCAGCATCGGCAGAGCGTTATTCACCGTTGAACCTCGTAGACAAATGTGAAGGTGGCAAGGCGGAGAATGAGTGGCGTGGAGGCTCATATATACAAGGAGATTAGCAGTCTAATGCAACTGAAGGAGAACGAGTAGACTATTTTAGCATAAATTAAAATTTTATATCGCGTAATTAAGGAACCACTGCAAGTTATATATTACAGAATTATCACTAGACGCGTAAACCCGTAGCGGAAGTAGAGTCGATGTAGTACGTTGGTGTAGTTGTAGTCATACTAGCCTCACGCTTCCTCCAATAGCTCCTCGTGAACGTCACAGGCTGTGAATTGTCCTAGCGTTGAAGCCTCGCAGTAATGCCTCCAAGGTATCGATACATACGGGGCAGGAATACCACGCGCCGGAATGCTAGCACCGGCTACGTGGTTTTGGACGAAGGAGATGTAGTGGCTAGGGTTTCGAAAATTCTGATTTTTTTCTCTCAACCCTAAAGCCACCACCCTTTTTATATAGATGGCTCATAAGAGGTCTCTACGTTAGAGGTCTATTAGGAACTTGAAGCCCATTAAATTCATAACACCATCCAAATTAAGTCCCAACCCTTTAAACGTGCGACCCTATAGGTTCACGTATACTTAAACATAGTCCGAGTACTCTTACTCGATCATTAATCGGTAGCTAGCAGTCCTTAGCAAGATGTGTTGACTCCTGAGTATATGTAAAGATTACATCAGACCAATCTTAACAATGCTTAGTTATATGTATTTTCCTTTGCCTGATGTTATCGGTCAAACTCATGGCGAGTATGTGCCATCCTTGTTTAGATAGCTCGACCACTCTTTTCTCGATTATGTGACTTGAAATCTTTGACTAGGGTTAGCTCTTTAACCGTGAGTATCATGGCTATGCATTTTCCGAATCCAACCACACGAGAGGCCTAGAGATATCTCTTCCATTATATGGAGGGGCAGATCCCATCTTGATCGATCATACCTCACAACATGCTTCACAACAAACTTGAAAGCCACCTTTATAACTACCCAGTTACTGAGTAGCGTTTGACAACCCCTAAGTAAGTTATTACATATCTCGAGTACATGCGTCAACCTCAAGTCTAAGGATATAGCATACACATTGTATATGAGACCAACCGATGACAAGTAAGATTACAATGTTCTCGCAGTGTCTCAAGGTAAGTTGATCCAACTACATGTTCTCTAATATGTATCCATATTATTGGTTTGATATCTTCATATCCACGACCTATGAAACATGGTCATCAACCAATACATATGCTAGTCTATTTATATGTCATCATATGTTTATCGACTAGGGATCACTTTAGAATAATAATCACAAAGTCATATATAGAGTTTCACAAACAAGTCATATACTTGCTGATAAATAATAATGATATTATTCAAAAAAACAAGATAATAAATTATAAATATAAAAAAATATAATCATCTACATGATTGCCTCTAGGGCATATCTCTGATAGCACCTTACTAATGCTTATGATGTTTGCTGCACAACGACCCCCTTACCCTGAATTGTAGTGCTAGCAACTAGATACAATTAAGAACATGTTAAGACATGTGCCACTTGTAGAGTTTTCATAAAAAAAATTGATTTGGCAAAACACACTCGAGTATCATATCCATATTGGTCGCTGCACATGTCGATTACGAAATTAATTTGCTAAACATGGTAATCAGAAGCATCCTTAACCTTGACCAGTCCAAGAGAAAATCATAGCGGCCAAGTCAAATAAGTAGTATATACTCCATCCCTTAATATGAGGCCTAGAGTTTGAATGATCTTGTTTAAAAATATAAAACGTGTATATAGATTTAATGAGCCTTTCCACTAATACCTCTATTTATTCCCTCTCAACCATATGCATTTATTCCTTACCACCTACACAAAGTATTATCTCTCATCTTCCAAGACAATTAAAAGGGGTATGTAAGTCGTTTCCTCTCATATTTTTCTCAATTTCACCGCAACTCTAATTCTTGTGCAAAGTCAAAATACGCCTTATATTTATCAACGGAGGGAGTATTACCGAAGCAAGGAAAAGAATAGCCAAATTTCAACTTAGCTACTCCTGTTTGACCACCGTTGCCTAGTAATCACGCAATCATTAGAAATTGAAGTGCATGCTGATGTGAGGTAGCCTATGAAAACCGTATATGGAATATATTTATCAACAGAGAGAGAATTAACGAAACGAGGAAAAAAAATAGCCAAATTTGAACTTACCTACTCCTGTTTGACCACCATTGCCTAGCAATCACGCAATCATTAGAAATTGAAGTGCACGCTGACGTGAGGTAGCCTATGAAAACCGTACATGGAAGACACACCATAGTACAACGACACGGTATATATGTTCGTTGTCACAAGGGTGACGCAAAAATATTTTAGATTATTTTGACATAGAAATAGAAATCCGGTAGTACAATAGTGCTGCGTCCATTTGTCGTGTATTTCTTCTCAAGGAGATATTTCTAAACAGGGGCAAGCGGTGTTTCCAGGAAAGATTATGAAAGGAGAGAATACGACAGGGCCTCAATGATGTTGGCCGGCAATACCTTCGAGTCTGGATGGAACCAAGGACCAAACTCTGAAGTAATGATAGCGCTTAGGGAGGAGATAACATTTCGGGTAGCTCTGCTATGCGCACCAGGATATGGAACACCTGCTAGGCTTCAATCACATATAAATTTCCACATTTTGTTCATCAGTATCAAAATTGAGCAAGCATATAGCTTATCGCGTACAAAGATTTCAGTGAGTACGTACTCGAACATAAGATTTTCGAGTTTGACTGTCAATATATAAACATGCGTAGGTTGCTAGCGTGAAGTTGGTACTACTAGGTTTGTATTGACATATGCTTACATATCTGTTTTTTCTTCTTCTTTTTTCTTTTTTACATTGACGTCGAATATATCTCCCCCTACATCTCCGATTTTTTTTTTTTGAAAACTTTTGCACATAGGTAACATAGAAGTAGCACCGTAAAAGGGGTAGCGTATGATATTTCCTCTCACAGAAATGTATCATTTTGGATATTGACACGGTCCTCAAAATACAACTTTGACCGCTAATTTATATTGTAATAATTATAAAACCAATAAAATTATAATACTATAAAAGTACTTTTCAAGATAAATCTACATATATAGTTTTCATGTATCCAACTAAATATTTAAAATTATATCACTAGCCAAAGTTTCGAAAGTTTGGCTACAGTACATATCCGAAATGACATGTTTTTGTGACTATAGAGAACATAAATTAGCGATTAAAGTGGTACCTTGCCGGCCGTGACATTGTCCAAAACAAGTTGAATTTGCAATCAGGGGAGTATACAATAAGATTTCACAATTTGCTTGGAATATCATCCAGGTTATGTGTGATTGTTTGTGTGGAAATTCCACCCCTAGACATAATTAGCCAATGTTTAAAACATATTAAACTATATATGATCGAATAATATTGTGATAAGGGAAGAAGATGTAGCGGGCTTTTTTAGGGGTTTGATTGGTTTATGTGGTTGCATCGATGGGAATTGGTGGAGATTTTAGCATGATGCCCATAAAAATGTCCCTTGTGTGCGCTGTGAAAATTGTTAGCTCTTGGCTGTGTAAGGTCTAATCCATTTAGTTAGTTTGAGGACATGGCCGTTACTTTTGCTAAGATTTTGCTCATGTTAATATGGTGCTAGACTGAAATAGCATGCATTTGTTTGTGCTGAAATACCATGATAATTTTGTTGAGTCAGTTTCATGGCAGCTTCTCTTTGTCACACACAAAAGAGAGATATTGCTTTCATTTGATTTTTGAACCAGACTTATAACAAGGCTCTAAAATTTGATTATTCAACCAAAATGTGTCAAAAACTGGAAAGTCAATGTTGACCGCTTTAATATTGATTACCATATAATTCTTAAAGAGAAAATAGAGTCAATTAAGGCTTTTAACCAAACACATTCTTAAGTTGTATGCACCGCTACTCATATGTATATTACCGAAGGTGCATCCACCGTTACCGGGAGCAACCAGTAGTTGATTATTACCAAGATTTATCGTTGAATATATCAATCGGTACATCTTGAGATGAGTAGTTAAGAGGACTGGTATTTTCACTCTCCCATGTATTCAAATGTGTATTGGATTCGTGGTACATTGGGCTGGGAAAAAAAAGCTCGTTGGTGGATTCGTCGGCTCGGTTAAGTTAATTTTGAATAAAATTAGATTCATGGTACATTCGGCTCGATTTTAAAAATACTTCGAAACTATAAATAAAATAATTTTAAATCAAACTATATTAATTTCAAAAAAAACTAAAAAAAAACCTACCTCTCGATTTCTACCCCTACATAACTGGGTAATCCAAGTCCAAGCGATGTTTTTTATTCAATAAAGTTGTTTGACCATTCTGCATCATTGGTGCCACCCGTGATGCCTGAGTCCTAGAGGTGGGCACCCGGGCCGGGCTCTTTTGGGCTGGCCCGAGGCACGACGTCACGGTCCGGCACGAAGCCCGACCCGGCACGACACTATAGCACGGGCCGTGCCGGGCTCGAGAATCGTGCACGATGGGCGGCCCGCGCGCGCGACGACATCGTAGAATGGGCTATACTGGGCCTGATGATCCAGTGCATGAGGAAGAAGCCTAGCATGAAGGTCACTGACTCACAGAGTATGACCGTCATGGATGCACCCAGTAGCATGAACGCCACCCTATCGCCAACACCGAGAGAGACGGACAAAATAGGAGAGAGAACTAAGAGAGATTGAGAGACGGTGCAAGAAACCGCTCTCTCGCCGCCTCTCAATCTCTCTCACTCTTTCTCTCACCGCCTCTCTCAATCTCTCTCGTCTGTCTCGCCACTCTCTTTCTTGCCCATTCTCCCTCTCTCGTCAGTATTGAGCACATCCTTCTCGCTCTATGTAATCGCTCGATAATAAATAAAGTTTAGTTCTTTTCTCATAATATTTGCATTCACCGCCTTAATTCTATGTATCTCCGCTCTTTTCCTCTGGTTGAAATAGTGCAAATGGGTCGGGCCCGGCCGACACGCGACGGCGAGCATCGAAGCGCAAATGGGCGTGCACTCGCTCGCGAAGGCGAAGCTGGGCAGCGCGACGCAACGCGACGAGCACGACGGGTCGTCACGGCCGGCAGCGGTTCGAGCATCGGCACGATGGGCTCGTCTTGGGCCGCCTTACGACCAAGACGACGCCCACCTCTATGCCTGACCAGGTTTGGGTCCGTACCCGTTCATCAACCATATAAAAGAGCCTTCCTTCTTTTCCCTTTTCAGCTCAGGAAATGCAAAATGGTAAAAGAGTGCGTGTTACACCGTTACCTGAATGAACCCCTACGTATTTTTCATTATGATTGATGTTCTTTTCAAAAAGGAAACAGCGTGCAAATTCAAATAAAAATATGACAAAAATTGCACAAATGCATGTTTGGCCTGGATTCATATCATCTTACATCAGTTCAAACAGAATTGAGATACATTAAACTTTGCAAAAAAAAAAAAAATTGACATACATTGAACTACACCTTGAAACATAAATAAATCCCTTTGAGCTAGTTGCAAGGAAAATTCTTCTTCCATGCTCCGTTGCAAACAAAGTCAAGGGGATATTATGCAGTGAATCATTAGTAACAACCAGCATTTTAATAATTGCAATTTTCCATTAGCTGTAAAAATATTTACAAGGAGAGTGTCAAACCTAACAAGCGTGTGTGAAGACACTAAAGAAAAGAAAAGGCAATCATAGGAAAATGTCACTCGGTTGGACCAAGTATAACCAAAAGTGCAGGAAGCACAAGCTCCTATATTTCAGACGCGCATATTTCAGCATTGGCGAGCTTTGCTTTCTTGCCTTCTTCCAACTTGGAAAGTTCTACCCTGCACTACTTTTTTGCGAGGAGAGAGCTTCAGGAGGAGAAACCAGAGAAACATTGGAACCAGAAAAGGGCCATTCTTTTGCAGTTCTGGCTCTGGCAGGGAGGAGATGATGAAGAGGCGGCTTTTCTTTCTGCTGTTCTTGTGCCTTGCTGGATCAAGGATCGCTTCTGCCGATACCAACCCCCAAGATGGTAAGATTGCAAGTTTTTTTTAGGAGAAGTTTTATGCCTCTTGGTTCTTGTAGCTTTGAGGGTAGGTGGCAACATTTTGTTTTGTATGTTTGGATGCAACTAGTTTGAGGTTTGAGGGTTTTTTTTTTCTTGCTCTTGGTGTCCAACTGTAGTGGTGATATGGGGTCAGTTTTTTTAGGATGTCCAGCTACTTAATTGGCTTGGGAGTTCAATTTTCTTACTATTTAGCGTTCAGATGGACTAGGGATTGGAAATCTTGAGTTGTGATGTGCTGATTAATTTGTTTGGATGGAATTTTCTTTTCTGGAAGGTAATTTGTTCTGATAGATGGAGTGGAAATGGCACCAAGGATACAGGACAGAGAAGAAAAAGATGCTTTCTTGTGTTCTTGGTGCCATTATTCAGTTTATAGTCTAGCCTCTTCTACGTCTTGTGTTCTTCTGTTTGTCCAGACTTTTTTGTTCAGATGAAAAGCAGCATGTCAAACTTTTTCATACTCTATATTCGGTTGCATTATGATATATATGTACCCGGAGGAGTTTGTGAATCTTGCAGTTTCATGACACTTTTTTTTTGCCAATTGATCCTTTTTTAGAAGAGATTTTTATGGTAGTTTCATTGAAAATTTGGCCTTGTTAGTGTTACTGAGGCCTCTATGAGTTATGGGCAATTTGGAGAAGATATTATTGCCGAATCCAACCTAATTTCAATTAATGCATGTCACAATCTCCTAATTAAATCATTATCCAATAGCTGGTCATAAAGTTGTTTGACAAGTTGTTGTCTCCCTCCTCCCCCTTGCAGCGGCTGCTCTCAAATCCTTGATGAAGAAATGGACGAATGTGCCTCCTAGCTGGGGGAAATCTAACGATCCCTGTGGCGTGAAATGGGATGGAGTTGTATGCAATGCCAATTCAAGGGTCACAGCACTGTGAGTAGAGTTGATCCCAGCAATGTTGAGCTGTCCAAGATCCTGCTTTTGATTTCCCCTAACTCTCTTCAACATTGCAGAAATCTATTCGGTATGAACATGGCAGGCACTCTGAGTGATGATATTGGAAGCCTGACTGAACTGAGGGTCTTGTGAGTGCTACCATCACATAACTTTGTTTTATGAAAAACATCCTACAATTATCATAGCTTG
The DNA here is from genome assembly GCA_036346275.1 of Otatea glauca. Classification (NCBI taxonomy): domain Eukaryota; kingdom Viridiplantae; phylum Streptophyta; class Magnoliopsida; order Poales; family Poaceae; genus Otatea; species Otatea glauca. The sequence continues at coordinate 34,587,129 of CM070720.1, forward strand.
TGGTATAGAGAGCTTCTGAGCATTACAAATTAGGTTCATTGTTGGAATAATTCATGCTATGGATGCCTTAATGCCTTTGCCTGTTTTATGATTACCCAACAACGTAATATTAGGACACTGGATCACTGACTGATGAATGCACTGCAGGGATCTATCCTCAAATAGAGACCTTGGTGGTCCACTGACAGCTGCTATTGGGAAGTTGGTTCAGCTTGAAACCTTGTAAGTTGCAACAGCCTCCATTACTGAACAAAGGAGGCAGTGCTCTACCTATGAACCATACAATCATCAGTTTCCACCTTAATTACTGACTTACCATCTTCTGTGTAACTTGAATTATTTTGTAGAGCATTAATAGGTTGCAGTTTCAGCGGTACTATTCCGAGCGAACTAGGCAACCTGTCACAACTCAGATTCTTGTAAGATTATTGTTCTTCCTTTTAACATTTCAGAGTTTTGATTGCAAGATGTCTTTGTCTGTTGGATCTCAATGTGATTTATTGATTCGATGTCCTTCCACAGTGCTCTGAACTCGAACAAGTTCACGGGCAGCATCCCGCCCTCGTTGGGCAAGCTCTCCAAGGTTACATGGCTGGACCTAGCTGATAACGAGTTGACCGGACCTCTCCCAAACTCCAGGGACAATGGAACTGGATTGGACCAGCTGCTTAAGGCAGAACACTTGTGAGTATCCTAAGTAACACCAGTTTCTTGTTAATCATATTTATTAACTGGCTATCACTCATTCATATGTCTCTTCTGCCCTTTTTAGCCATCTCAACCAAAATATGCTGCATGGTTCTATCCCTGAATATCTGTTCAACTCCAGCATGGTCCTCAAGCATATGTAAGTTCAAAGATCAAGGTTTTGCATCTTGTATCATTTGAAATGTAATTTATCTGACTTGGCGTGTGGCCTAATCGTCACCGCGTTGTATTGCCCTTTCTATTCTCCTTTAATGAAATGACGCGCAAGTCTTTTGAGTGTTCTAAAGAAGGTGTAACTTGTCTATCTTTTTTGTGTCCAGACTTCTGGATAGGAACATGTTTAATGGATTGATTCCGGCATCTATTGGGGTACTTCCAAAACTTGAAGTACTGTAAGTGTTCAGAGAACTTGCTCTAGAATTGCTTTGGACAGTAAGGGTGTGTATATCAAGCTGATTATCTCAATGCGCTCTTCTGAAAACAGCCGTCTAAATAACAATTATTTCACGGGCCAAGTTCCTGCTTTGAACAACCTGACTAAGCTCCACGTTCTGTAAGTTGTTGTGCCAACCATTTCAAAAATCTTACTTAGATGACATAAGCACTGTTGTGTCACTTGTAACATTTTTCTTGAATATTTCCAGAATGCTATCAAATAACAAGCTAAGTGGACCGATGCCTAATTTGACCGGAATGACCGGGCTTGAAAATGTGTAAGAATTTAGTGCAATCTCAATCGGCATTTCAATATGAACTTGCTCTCTCACTATGATTAACGAGTGATATGGCACTATCCACAGGGATCTAAGCAACAACAGCTTTGCACCTTCTGAAGTTCCAAGCTGGTTTACAGCATTTCCCAGATTAATGACCCTGTAAGTTACAGTGCTATCTGAATTCAGTAAAAAGGCAGTTTTAGAGCTGTACATCATAATAAGCTCTTTCCTTTTGTGGTGCAGTACAATGCAGTCAGTCAGGCTTTCCGGGCAACTGCCACAGAAACTTTTCAGCTTGCCTGAGTTGCAACAATTGTAAGATAACATAAAAATCAAATAAAAGGATCTCTGTCTTATATGCTATGTTTTATTTTACCGACTTGTTAAAGCCTGAAACTATTTGCAGAATATTGAGTGATAACCAACTGAATGACACGCTTGACATGGGCAACAACATCAGCAACGATCTACATCTTGTCGATATCCAGAACAACAAAATTACCTCAGTTAAATTGTACAACAACTTGAATGGCCAAATTCTCCGGTGCATATCACTGCTCATTTCAGAACTCTATGCATTCCATTCTCTTCAAATCCTTACTCTCTATGCTTTCTTGCTGCTTTTTTGTTGTCAGGCTTGCAGGAAACCCATTTTGCAATAATTCTCTTCTGTCGGGCATGACGCCCTGCACAGGCCTGCTAACTGAACCTCCACCTAAGCCTCCTTCCCTTGATGTCCAGTGTGCAAATCCTTTTGTCGAAACTATCATCTTCAGAGCTCCTTCCTTTGGCGAGATCATCAAGTACCTTCCTCAGCTGCACAGCAACCTCTCGAGCACACTGAGCAGCTGTACCCCGAACCGGCTAGGCTTGGTATACTCTAACGAAGGCACATACCTAAATGTGGATATCAAGGCATGCGCAGTAAACCAGAAGAGGTTCACATATTCCCAGGTGCTGAACTGCTTCAATCTGACACTTCAGACTTACAAGCCACCGGAGATCTTTGGACCTTACTATGTGAAGGCACATCCTTACCCGTTCCATGACAAAAGTAACTGAATCAGTTCTTTAGTGTTGTTTTTGATGCTACCAAATAGACTAGACCGACGTGTAGCTAATAATATGGTGTTGCAGCTTCTCGGGCTGTTTTGATTGGTGTTGTGACTGGATCTGTTCTCCTGGTCATCGGGCTTGCGCTGATAGGAGTTTACGCTGTGCGGCAAAAGAAACAGGCTCAGAAGCTTGTCTCCCTCAACAATCCTTTTGGTAATGCACTGTACCTCATAGTTGCAGTGCAGATTACATCATCCCATGTTGTTTTACGTCCTTTCTGATCGTTCTGTTCATATTTTTACAGCATCATGGGGATCAATGGGGGAAGATATTGGTGAAGCACCAAAACTCAAGAGTGCTAGATGCTTCACACTGGAAGAACTCAAGTTAAGCACCAATGACTTCCGAGAAATCAATGCAATTGGAGCAGGAGGATATGGAACGGTAAGCAAACAACCTTTGGAGAACTGAAAGTGCAGCATTTCTTTCTTCTCATCTTTATGAAAGTTTTATGATCTTTTTGGTTCTGATAAAACAGGTGTACCGAGGAAGACTTCCGGATGGGCAGCTCATAGCCATCAAGAGGTCCAAGCAAGGGTCCATGCAGGGTGGGCTTGAGTTCAAGACAGAAATCGAGCTCCTTTCAAGGGTTCATCACAAGAACTTGGTTGGGCTAGTTGGTTTCTGCTTCGAGAAGGGCGAAAGGATGCTTGTATACGAGTTCATACCCAATGGAACTCTAAGTGAGGCCCTATATGGTATGTTCTTCCATCTCATTGTCACAACTAATTTTCAATCACACAAGATGTGCGCTTTTTTGGCTAACTTCTGAAACCAAGAAGTACAAATGTTGTGTCGCAATATCTGCAAATTATCCATGATCGTTTCCTCAAGTTATCAGGTGGATTTATCTTAATTGGTCACTGTAGGTATGAAAGGAGTACAATTGGACTGGAGTAGGAGACTTAAGATAGCTCTGGATTCAGCGAGAGGGCTAGCTTACCTCCATGACCATGCCAATCCTCCAATCATTCACAGAGATGTGAAGTCCACCAACATTCTCCTGAATGAGAAGATGACCGCGAAGGTCGCAGATTTTGGGCTCTCCTTGTTGGTATCAGACAGTGAGGAAGGCCAACTCTGCACAAACGTCAAGGGAACACTGGTAAGCTTCTTATAACAACCATGACATATATACTTGCCATTTCATTGAAACTTCATATATTTATCACGTCAGTCCAAAAGCTTAAAACACGTGACACCAATGCAGGGCTACCTGGACCCAGAGTACTACATGACGCAGCAGCTCACAGCGAAGAGCGATGTCTATAGCTTCGGTGTGGTACTGCTAGAGCTCATCGTGGCCAAGCCACCAATATACGAGAAGAAGTACATTGTCCGCGACGTGAAGACGGCATTAGACATGGAAGACCGCATGTACTGTGGGCTGAAGGATGTGATGGACCCAATTCTTCAGAAAATGGGGGACCTCCTCGGTTTCCCAAGGTTCTTGAAGCTGGCATTGCAGTGTGTCGAAGAGGTAGGAACTGATCGGCCGTCAATGAACAGCATTGTGAGGGAGATTGAGGTGATAATGCAGGACAATGGGCTCACGCCGGGCTCGATGTCGGCGAGCTCTTCGTTCAGCATCGACTCGAGAACGATGAAGGTCGCGCCAAAGTACCCATACTCCAACACATCGACGTCGTCTACGACATTTGATATGGGTAGCAGGGCCTTCGAGTACAGTGGGGTGTTCCCTTCCTCTCACGGCAGCTTGAAGAACAGAGGCACATAGGAATGCAGAGGGGTCAATGGTCCAAGATGTACAGGATGGAAGGTTTCTTACAGAATAACAGATTGTACAAACTGTGAAGAGACTAGAGATCTGCATGTTTATAGGATTAAGGAGGATTCTACTCCAGTACACTGTACAGACTTCATAATTCATTTCGTCTTGAGAGAAAGAATTAACCTATTGATTATTTTAACGGTTTTGCTAATTTACGGACACCCTTATGGATCATTTGGTGCGGACCAACTGGTTACGTGCCATGTGACGTACAAGCGTCTATTTTGCTTCCGCAAACTTCTCTGTGTCGTGGCCAGCGAGATATTCAGCTTTTGACTTTTGCTAGTTATATGTGATTTTTAGCTTATGTTAAACACCGTTTAAAAGCTGAGCTTTTTTTTGCTCTTAGTTTAGATCTTCTATACAACATTTGTTTGTTGGTAGTTTTTTTGTTATTGTATTTGAAAGCTATTCAAGTTTTTTTTGAATGAATTTTTCTAGGATTCGAGTTGAAATTTCCCGAGTCGAAATTCCCAAGTTGAAATTTTCCCGATTTAAATTTTCGTGAGTTGAATTTTTCTAAGTTGAAATTACTCGAGTTACGATTGTCAAAAGTTGAAATTTCCTGAGTTGAATTTTTGTGTGTTGAAAGTTTATGAGTTTACCAAGTTTGAATTTTCCTGAGTTGAATTTTCATTATTTGATATTTTCGCAGCTTGAATTTTTCAGAGTTAAAATTTTTCAAGTTGAAATTTTTCATGAGTTGATTTTTTAAATAATCGAGTTAAATTTTTTCGATATATTTATGTTGAAAGGGGAACGGAAGGGGTTTAAGGTACCACAGAAAATTGAAACACGAACCATGTGGACCCCACTATGCATGCATGAATGTTGACTGGCATGGAGCGAGGAATCACTACGAATGCGTGCATGCGTGACACTCGCCCACCACTCAACCTCCATGTGTCGTGCTTAGAGAGCAACCGCAATTAAATCATATTGCAGATAACCACAACATAGAGCTTCCTATCTTTAAAGAGCGTCTTGATGTATAATATGTAACTTTAATTTGTTCAATGATAAAATTATCAACACAATGTAATATCCTGTTTTAGTTGTGCCTTGCAATGGAAGTAAGAGAGAGAGAAATCAAGGAAGAAAGAGATCGCAAAAAAAGAAAAGAAAATAACGTTCGGCCGAGAAAGATCTAGGTCGAGAAGGCCTCGATGTGCGGTCCAACACCATGCTGATATCAGATTCCGCACGCATAAAAGTGGCTCCCGCTTGTGTGCCCTAGTTTGTCCTGAGCCCTACCCTAGACGAGCTAGCTAGTCTATAGTGCCACCATTTGACCTTGTCGCTACCGTCAGGCAAGAGTAAAAATGGATCGGATAGTTTTCTATCGATTCGGAAATTTTTTTGATATAGATTCTATCGGCTCGAATATTTGTCGGATAGGATCGATTGAAAATAAATATGGATTTTTTCATCAGATACTAATACGGATCTATTTATCCAGATATTTAGACGCACGGACTGGGCCAAGGCTACTATTTGGGCCCAAAAAGGTTTCTGAATTTCAAAATATTTTTGAATTTACTTAATCCATATATCAACTTTCAATTTTTAAAATTGGCAAACCATCTCTAAAAACTACAAAAAATTTTGGGCACATTCCGGATAGAGTATAACATTTAACAAAATTGTTTTGAAGAGTTTTCTACCTTTAAATTTTCTCTAAAATTCAAACAATACTTTCTTTAATAGGCAAATAATTTAAATAAGTAGCCAAAATGTAGAAAAACTCAGAAATGCACATGTTATTAGTTTAAACATAATTCACCAAAGAATGCAAATCTTGGGCCAATACATGTCCTTCGTGAATCTTTGGATCAAATAAACTAGTTATGGTTTTTGTCCATTTTGTAGGTACAATTTAAAGTGTTTCATGTTCCGAGAAATATTCATGACAGTATTCGATTTAATTTATGTTTGTTGTGTATCTGTATTTGATATTATTCGTATTTGTATTCGAGTTATTCGTATCCACATCTGGAGAAATATGATATAGCCATTATCTGCCTGTATTTGATCCGTTTTCACCCTTACGGCTAGGGCGTAGCCAACAGGGGCTTCATTGGGCTCGAGCCCACCCTCTAACCGTCAGACCTTAAATACCTTTTTTAGCACTAGCATTCAGTTTTGGTATTGTGGCGACGAATGCACATGTGCTCTGCTGGAGAAAGAAGAAGCTTTGTTAGGGTGGTGAGATGCTTTATAGGTCATGTGGCTTGCTAGGCCATTGTTTGTTTAAGGCCTAATTTGGCAATTGGTAATTTCGTTTGCTTCTTGCAAAACTGGACTCGAACCTTAGACGCACGTAGATACCATAGAGGGGGTGGGGGTGGGGCTCGACACCTCTCATTCGCAAGGACATGGCAGCTCCCTGAGTCGGGGGCACTTGAAGAACGTCACAGGGAGTCGACAATTGCGAGGGCATGATGAGGGTGTCAAGTGGATGTCGGGAAACCGGTGAGGGCATGGGCATGCGATGACAGGGAACTAACAGGGAAGGTGGAGCAACGTGAGTTGGTGAGTGCCTAATTGGGAGAGCGGGCTGACCACAATATAAAATAGATAATGTGAGCCCCTCTTATGATATATGCTTTTTAATAGATAATGTGAGCCCCTCTTATGATATATGCTTTTTTACCAATTATAACTGTGTTAATAGGTTGAATAGAAACAATAGTCGATTTGTTTCATTCGTTGGTGTTAACTTGTTCATAGATTTTCAAAAGTTTGACAAACGAACATTGCACAAGTATTTCTCAAATGATGAAATGCATATTTGAACTCATATTTGTGTTGCATTGAGTAAATTTGGAAAATTCGGAAGAAGGTGCAGTGTGGCCGAGTCATATCGGCTTTATGGGAGCGGTGCTACCGCTCCAGCGACCCTAAGCCTGATGTGGAAATTCTAGAGAGGGGCGTTCGGCTATTTTCAAGGCCAGTGCTACCGGCCGAGCGATAGCAACGACCCAAGGTGCGGTCTGTTTTTTTTCCAGAGAACAACCTTTTGGCTGAGTAAAAATAAAAAGAGCCTGGTGCTACCGGTTCTAGTTGTCTAGTAGCACCAGCCCTCGGTAGCAACGGCTACTGGGGATGCATTTAATGCCCTGAACCGACCGTTGGACATGGGTCCGATGCTACCGGCCCTACATGGGCAGTAGCACCAAAAATACTGAATTTTTCTATGATTTTCCCCCAATGGTTGAAAATGTTGGTGGGGCTATAAATACCTCTACACATGCATACTAGAGCAACTCTTGGACCTTATTGAATACATTTGAGCTCTAGCAAATCTCCTACACTCTTTTGCATTCAATTCTCATTTTGAGAGAGTTAGGAGCATTCAAGTGTGTATTTAGAGTTTGAACCTTTAGACACTTGATTCGATCTCAATCAAGCGTCAACTCTTGGAGGTTGCCACCTCCTAGATGGCTTCGAGGTGAAGGAACCGGAGAATTTCTCAAAGGAACTTGTGAGAAAGCCCAGTGGTTTGTGAAGGCCGGAGCTTGCCTACCCGGAGCGAGGAAGAGCTACCATAGTGATCGAGGGAGGCTCAATTTGCGCAAAGGAGCCGGCTTGAGTTGGTAAAGCTACCTTAACATGGATTAGGGGAGACCGGCAAGTCTTCAAGACCACAGGATAAATTCGTGTTTATCTTTCTCTTGTGGTTTGATCACTTGTCTTAATTTGTGCAATTTATATTCCTAGCTGGTTTAGTATATCGATCTTGCCTTAGGATTGTATTTGTTGCTTAGACTTAGCTTGTCAGTGCACATAGCAAGACCTAAATGATTTAGGCTTTAATTGTCAAAAATCATATTTCTAGCCTAGCTTGCTTAATTATTGCAATTAGAGCCGAAGAATTTTAAAACCTCCTATTCACCTCCCTCTAGTCGGTTATCTTTGATCCTACACCGTGTGCTAGGGCTGCCATTGCCATTGCCCAGAGCTACACCGCTGCCACGTGCTATTGTCGTGCGTGTAGACATGCTGCCTACTGTGCATGGGTTGCTGAGAATAGAATGTACAGCAAAGAGGTAGGGACTAGGCATAAGAGGGAGGAGAAGAAGAAGAAAGGGAGAAGAGAAGCACCTGCTGTTGGGATGTTGGCGTTGCTTGCTACCCTTTGTGCTTGCTAGCTACTACCCATTGTTGCCACTGCTAGCTGGTGTGCTTTGCAATCAATGAATGCATGTGCGTTGCACTACCCTGCTTCTGTGAGCAATGCGTCTATGTAGAATTTGAGAATAATTGTGTGGTCTCATAGAATCCCACACCCTTTATTTATAGTATCAATTATAACTAAAGTTTATTCCAACTTGAACTCTATCCCAACTCGACTCTAATCCAACTCGCACCAACACTCCCCCGATGAGCATGAGATACAATCATGGCCATCTTGTTACGTAATGTAATACGAGTAGTGCTTCTATGCATCACCTTCCCATTACAAGTTGTACAAATCTTGAAGCAAACGAAGGGGTAAGTGATCACCATCTACCATTTATTCATACTTTAATATTTATGTAAATTTCAAATAGTGATGCATAGAAGCACCTCCCCTATAGTACCTTACTAGGACATTTACTTTTATCGAACCTATAGCCAACATAATAGCAAATAACACAATCAAGATGTCCACCTTTACCAAAGTTGCCTCTGGTGCCACGATTGATACTACCTTCAAAATCGTCATTCTTACCATTCACACCACCCCCACTGTTTCCAGCACTGCCGCAAAGATACAAACTCCGAGTGCCATCACTTAAGCATTCACAAATAACAATGCCTCCTCAGCCTCCACTTCCTTCATCACCTAAGCATCAACTATCACCTCCACATCAACAACACAACACCCACACATCTTTTTGCTCTCTCCCCCTGCATGCGATAACACGTCATGCACACATATTTTCTCCCTCCTTGCAACAGCAAACAGGAGCAACAACCCACACGGCCGACTAGCCTCCTATCTTCCTCTCCCTTTGCAACAATAGAAACAATCTTCCCCTCTCTATCTCTGTCCATCTAAATAGAACTCTCCAAGCAGCAAACTTTCTCTCCCCTATTCAGATCCAACTATTTCTTTTCCTCTTTTTTGTAGCTGGCTTTTCTTTTTTCCCTTCTTGTTCTCTTTGCTGAAGCTAGCCTTTTTTTGTTTTCTTTTCTCTCATCCAAAGTTGGACCAACTTCTCTCTCACTCTCTTTCTCTCCTCGGCCCTCCTTCCTTCTCCTCTCCCCACCGATGACCACTGCTGGCCCGTCATAACATAACACTAAGCTCTCGTCGTCTCTGCACGCAACACACCTCCCACTTCTCCCCCTCCACCCCTACCTTCTCCTCCCATTTCTTCACTGATCTAGTCAGATCCGACCACCGCCATCACCATACGCGGCTACGAACAACGACGAGGTGGTCCTGATCTAGCAGTCGAGCAAAGGCGACGCCTATACGTTGGCCACAACATGGTCCCACCCCGGTTCTACCTGGAGCAGCCTGCCCAGCACACGGTGTGGCGATCTCATCTACGCCTTGGTAGTGGCTCCCTTTGTCCCACGAGTTGCAACAGCAACGAGTAAATAGCACTATCAAAAGTGGCCCGCACTCATGCGACATGATCATGGCGGACCACGTGTGATGGGACAGCAACTGTCGACGGATCAACTTAGGATTGACAATGATGAAATCCTCTCGAGGTGAGGGTTTTACTCGGTTAGGGTTTGAGATGGGTTGGTTATGATACCATGAAGGATTTGGGAATAATTGTGTGTTGTCCCGTTGGACTCCCACACCTTTTATTTATAGTATCAATTACAACCAGACTCTATTTCAACTCAACTCTAATCTGACTCACTCCAACATTCTCAAACCTGGGAGAAAAGAGGGTAGGGAAGAATGAAGATAAGCATGGAAGGAAGTCGACGACCTCGCCACTATCGGGTTCGACATTCATGTCTAGGATAATGACCCAAAAAATCTTTGCCTTCTCTAGTTCATTGGTTGTTTAGGGTTTAAAGTGGGTATTAGTAATGGTAATTGTGAGTTTTGTGGATATGCTGACAAGCCTTGTTTAATAGATCAGTTTATGTAATGCCTTATAGTGCGTTTTTGTGTAGTTTATGTGGTTAATCTGAGAATTTGATCTACTAGATATTTGTAGATAATGTTGTTAGCTTTCAATAGAGTGATTAAACGCTTAATTCGGTTGGCTAGATTAAAAGTTGTGATATTTATAAACTTGTCCACTAAATCATTGGGATTGGGCATTTGTAGTAGTAACTTTTAGATTAAAAATAGAAGACAACTGAATTAGGGTTTGTGAATATCATGAAAGATGTAGATAACTATCTAAGCTTCCCATAGAGTGCAAGAACACTAGTTTTGGTTGACCGGTTTGAAAGTCATGGCACCGAGAATGTTGTTTTCCATAAATTTGCTGTCACTGTAGCAGTTGCATTTATGGCGTTATTACACCTAGTAGCTGCTCGAAATAAATTGTGGTTATAACTAGGATAAGTTGGATAATTTCCTGTAGTTTTCAGTAGTGCTATGGTTTTCCACTTTTTCTATTGTAGAAAAATAGATACAAAATTATTAAGCTTGTTGTCTAGTAATGCAATATGGTTGACCTTCGATGTTGAAAACAAGGGTTTAGATGATCTAATTAGGAAATTTGCATAACAAGAAAAGTATGAAAAAATTATGTAAATTCTAGAACATATATAATTTGCTATGTCCAAAATTAAAAGTTATGACTATTTATTCTCGGGTCAGCAGAAGGGTTGTTTGGTGAAGGGGGGTTAATTATGTCAAAATTGTGCGTAGAGCGTGTGGGTTTTTTTTGGCATGCTATGGCTATGTATTGAAATGTTGTACCATGATTGTTATTAGGTTTCAATGTTTCATTTCGGTGGTTGTATGGTAGAAGTGTGAAATAGGTTGACGTTTTTATTAATTGAATTTGATATATTTATGATATTATTATACCTATTTACATGATGGGTACTTGATGATTATATGAGATCAAACGTGGGCAACGGGCCAAGCTTGTTGGGGCCGGCCCATGGCATGGCAGGCATGCATGCGCACGGGCTAGGTCGGGCCGGCATGATTGTCAGGACTGTGCTAGGCCTAGCGGTTGAACACGATGGGTGGCATGGCATGGCACGACTCGAAGGGTTGTGCTTGGGCCAGCACAATACACTACTGGGCCAACGAGCACAAAGCAGGCATGGCACGGCTTTAGCACGAGTTTTTCGTACAATTTTTGACAAATATTACGAAAAGTTTGGTAGCAGAAGTGAAGTAATAAGAGCTGCTTCAACAATGTAAAGAGCATGAGATAGTTCAAGCGATTTAAGTGTGTGGAAGAAACTAAAAGGCAAGGCGTCTAGTTTGTCTTCTTAAGCGCTAAGCAAGTCACAATAGATAGAGATTAACCACTATCTTGACACGCCTTTTGTGTAGAATGAATAAAATTTAGTTCTTTTCTCCCTAATATTTGTGTCCACTACCTCGGCCCTGTGCATCTCTAGCTCCTTTTCTCTCCTTGCAATAGTGCAAATGGATCGAACCTAGACCGGCACGGCACGAAGGTGGCACGACGTGCCAATGGGCCATGCCTAGGCTTGCCAGAGGTGAGTTGGACGAGCACGGCATGACATGGCGAGTTGAATGGGTCGTGGCGGCACGGAATGGTCTAGGCCTACGGCCCATCATGCCCATGCCGTGCCAACCTGCATGATGCCAGGGTCTAATGAGGACACATAATGGTTAATGGTACATGACATATGGCTAAAAAGTAATGTTGTATTATGTGCATTTATATCATGGAAAGAGATGGACTGTGTGAGCATCTATGAAAAGAGTAAGTCCTACTTTGGTAGGCACTCCACGTGTGGAGATTGAGATCCTGGTATAAAAGAGAACGGGCTTTTAAGGTCCCTGCATGAAAGATGGTAGGCTTGAATGGACACTAATGGATATACACTTCAATATACTGGTATAAGCTAAAAAAAAGATGAGACATGTGTATTGGCATTTGCATTGCATCAATAAAAAGAAATAAACACATGTGATAATGTTGATGATATGTGAATATTGATGATATGGTAGAGCTTACCGTTTTAATACATACTTGCTGAAACTTGAACTCACCTTTGTTTTGTTATTGTTTTTTTTTTATATAATCTTTTGAGGACAACATACATGAGATTGGAGTAACACATAAACATCACATACAAGCAATCAACATGATATCACCTTTAGTTACCTCATTTGTATCTTAGAGGATTAACTCATCTATTTCGAACTCTATTAGTGGACATTTGATGCTTTACGGTGGTTGCTTAGATCATGAATAGTACTAACGTACATGGTAGTGATGAATTATGAGCGTATTTGTGTCAATGGCTTATTTAACAGTGGTGTTGTTGGTCAATACTCCCGGACGCATAGTTCTAGATGTTTGTTGGCACAGTTTTTAAAATTGTTTTGATTAAGCTCATTAATAAGTTCAAAACTGAAAAAAAAATGATTTTGAATGAAACTCAGTTATGCTCGCTATCTCCATTCTAAAATTGCCTCCAAACTATAAATAAGATGATATTAAGTCAAAACGAGTCAATTTCAAACAAAGCTCTATTATACTCGTCTTTGGCTAGTTTTCCACCCTACACAGTCAGCAAGGAGAAAATGGCGCAAGCTTCCTGATTGAAGCACCTGAATTTTTACCTCTGCATATCGACTGTAATGTCTCGAGACGTATAGGAGCAGTCATTCATCATTAGCAAGTTGCCGTAAACATTTGCACACAACAAACGTATCTTGCGCTCACACACCAGTGAGCTATGTATGTGTGTTGTATCGTTGGAGCCCTGCGATTAGAATTACCGCATCGCAGTCGGTAAAAGAATTGGGTTACAACATCGTGTGAGGGCTTTCGTTGCATCTGCACGGCTACTCCGTCACAGGCATGTGCATCGGCCCTCGTCGCTTTGTATTAGGACAGACTCCATCAGGGTTCCACGACGGGCTCGACGACCGGCGGCACTGCGTCCACCTTGTACCGGAGGCTCTGTCAAAGGCAAATGAAATGAACAATCACTACAACAGAAGAAATACTAACATAGCACTCTGCAGTTGTATGGCGGCACACATTTCGTCTGAAGAATCTTTACTTGCTGGAACTTTTCTCTGGTGGTGGTTCTGTGGTTTGATTGTTACGTTAGCTCTTGGTTTTGTCATTAGCAATATGTTCGGAGGAGTCTTTTGTTTTGCTTTAAAAAGGAGTCAGGATTATGTGCTTTTGTCCGTGAAATGGTGTCCCCCAGTTCCCCTTGTGATACTCTGCTGCCTTGCTTTCAATAAAGCAGGGCTCCGGCCTGTTATCTAGTGCTTACTGTTGTCATGACATGACACACTTTGCCTGTTTAAGTAGCCATCATCAAGCAATATATGTTAAATTTATTTATTTAGTTCAGCTAGAATGTCAGCAGTTTTGCAGATGAACCAACATGGGAAATAGAATATGCTTCCTCATCAGGAAAGTGACTATAGTTTTCTAGGAAAGTACAGAAAATAGGAAGTAGCTCTCATGAAGTCATTGGATAAGTAGACCGTAAATGACGAAGAAGTATAATAAACTATGAATTTCCCTCTTATTGGTATGACCTTAATGATTCATTGATTATAAAGAATAAATGTAGGTTCATTAAATACCTTTTTGAAAAACGTCGAATATGAGTTGTCCCATACAAGCTTGTATGATCCCACAGAAACAGTGCAAAAATTACCCTGTGCAACATAAACCAAATGTGAAGCATTTGAAAATACAGAGGGGGATTGCACTGTTACATTATGGCTGCTAAAAGCTGAGTCAAGCATAATCTTGGTTAGAGAGCCTGATAAAAGTAAAACCATGCAATCTGTCAGAAATCACTAGCATGTACATCAGTAAAAAGACAAACATCACCCCGGTTACCTCATTGTTCACTAGTCAACCAGTTGGGGTTGGATAACTAGCAAAGTATTAAATAGAACCATATTGTTTTCAAATTTTGACATATAGTATTCTTAGTGGGTAGCCAAAAAAACATGCCCATACCCGTGAATGATATTGGAGAGGTAAAACAAACGGGCCCTCAGAACAACTCTATTCTGTCCATCAAGAAACTTATGGATCAATCCCCTAAAATCCTTACAAGTCAGACCAATATAAACATTCCATAAAGTTATTTTTATGTTGTGAGAATAAGTCGAACACTCAAACCTATTACTGTCACATCTTATTTTCAAACCCTTTTCTGGACCAGACTAATTTTAAATCAAAACTATTGATTGGACTTCAAAAATAGGATATTTTAATTCAAACAAACATAATCATTAAAATGAACTCACCTGATCAGCTTCATATCGTCGGTAGGGAAGAATTAACTGCAAAACATACAGTTTATGAGAGAAGATGATTAACACAATGCAATTAAATTTAGAAATATTTTTCAGGATAAACTCATCACATGAACTGCAGAAATCTTTAGAGACAACAACAGTTTGTAAAACCAGAGGCATCGTCTTGGTTACCAGGTAACAAAAATGTAACAAAAAATAGTTCAATTGCAGGTGATTTGAGTGATTTTCAGTGGAATAATATAGGGAAATGCTTAAGTTTCCCCCAGATAGTGCAATTTTTTTAATATTGTGCACGGTTTTGAAATGAGAACCCTAATCTTGTATTAGTCAATGTTTTAGATTCAGCCAGATTCCTGTGCCACATGGTCAAACTTTGCTACTGCATGTAAATTTGAGTAAGGCAGCAGCTAGAGGTCTTCGCCAAAGGAAAGATTTGACATCAAATAGAGGAACAAAGAAAAACTTCACACACATCAGAAGGTCATGGATAAGAAAGACGATTCATTGCCGTCAAGGTTACAAGTTGGAGGAGATTACATTCTGCCGTGGTCTATGCCAGCATGTAACAGGGTTAACATTCTCTGTTGTTTGAAAAATCCGGGACTTCAGTCAGTAACCTGTAACCAACCAGTTCCAGCTTCCAGGCAGGTTTTCAGTTGACATAATTCCCTCTTCTACATATTTTCTTTATGTTTTGTTTTTCTTCAATCTTGAGTAATACTTACCATCTATATTTCATTAAACTAGCTCTCATCAGAAATCAGATTCCTGCTGCAATTGTGAACCATGTGTAAATGTGGCAGCAATGGTGTTTGTGTAGTTATAAAAACCAGACTAGCCGTCGGCCTGGCCACACTTCCGGATCACTGGTTGGACCGGTGGTTCAGTAAGTAGAAAAATAAAACCCAGCATGTCTCTTCTTCATGACACCAACCAAGAGTAGCTAGCTAGTGCCGTGGTTTTGCAGCCCCCAACCCTCATATCTCCTGTTTTGAGTTCAACCCAATACCAATTTTTGAGCCATTATTCCCAGTTGCTGGTGGACCCCAGTTTAACCGTTCCCGGTTTTTCTCCCATTTGTATCAAACCGCCCGGTTAGACCGGGTTTCACCAGTTCAAAGCTGACTGAATGCATGAAAGATCGAATAGCAAAATCAGGTTTCTGTTTCTCCAGTTTGGATGCCATCCTAGGGTGTCATACTGTTATGTACGCTAGTACACAACGAGGGTAAACATCCGTCGGACAGAGGTCGGACGGCGACGACTTGAGGTAGAACGGTGCTAGATAAGGAGGTCACCGATTGGGGGAGGAACGGATCTAGAACAGCCGGTCTATGAAAAGGCCACAGCTGGACTTTAGAGACTAGGAGACTTTTCCTACTTCCTTTCTACTCGCCTCCAATCAATCTGCCATATGCCTTATATAGGGCTGGCCCTAACAACTTGTCTAACTAATTAACTAAAGATAAGATCCTCTTGTAAAAATAGATAAGAACTAGAGATACGATAATGAAGGTGGCGCCATCCCCTCCAGCCGTGTTGGCTGTTGCCTCCTTGTGTGTATGAGCCTCCTGACATGCCAGCCGGCATCATGGCCTCTTGTCGTGCTAACAGCAGCTCCCACGCCTAGGCTGCTGCTACTGTTATGCATGTCATGTTGCACACAACATACGGTGTACATAAGGAGGGTCACACGTATATGGGCTGTAAGCCGCTTGCTCTTTTAGTGATATTTAGGCTAGCACTGGATAGTGGACATCACGAGTGTCAAATTCTAGCTGGAACAACCAGAAGGTTGAAATTTGACCCCGAGCAGAATGATATCTTTTATACTGTTTCTGATGGCACCGAATATTCCAGTCATCACGGCCAGAATAGAACAGAAATGGTAAGCACACTTCAAAACAAAAGCCAAGTAAAACGAAATTGAAAGATCCGAAATCACATACAACTAGGTTGGCTTTCAAGATAACAAAAAATCTGACAACAATTTTCCGAATTGATTTGAAGTACAATTTTTCTAGTTCCAAAGCGGTTACTGGCTTACTGCTAGTAACTGGCCAACAATCATCACCAGCCGTCCATTAGAAACTAGTTCTCGAACCTAGTAGCAAATCATGATAAATATAACCGTGATAGTTCATGCTACTAATTGGATTAATATCATCAACATCCATGAATGAGATCATAGCAGACAAGATATCTTCAGGATATTTGAGTTCCTTTTATGAACACAAAACATATTCATATTGTACCAGGGAATAAAAACTTACAGTTTTCTCCCCTGATGGGCTAATGTACTCCACATGAAATCCAACATCCTGCCCACATCAAATCTGTCACTAAATAATTGTGAAACAATCCATGCACTACCAAAGCATTTCAAGAGACAAGTGTTAAACATCAAACTTCAAACAGCAGCAGTCTTGATTAAGGTGAAAGTACAAGCATCATATGCAATTCATTTTCTAAGTCCCAAGTATGAAGGCTTGAAAGGAATGAGAAACATAAGAACGTCTCTCATAACAAATAATATAATTTGGCTTATTGATTTATTGCTTACTCAAGATAAAAAATGAGTTGTTCCTATCTGGAGAGGACCAAAATGACTTGATCATGTTTATGTATTGTCATAAGTTTCACAATGAGGACAGTTAACACAAATCACAATGATGTCCTTGGTCATAAATATCAATTGTTCACGCTTGAGCTATTTGGCTGTTCCTTTTACTAAAGTTGAACAAGCCACTAGATTTCTTACAATTAGTTTCCCTTCAAAGACAAAGATTAGAATAACTAGAGCTCAATGATCAGCACAATAATTAAATCAGCTCCAACTAGCATAAAAAGATTGTCTACTGTGGAATGAAAAAAGAAAAACTGGCCTGTATACTTAATGAAAGATGAATGTACAGAATAGGGAGATGAATGTACAAAATAGGAACTTTTTTAGGAATCTTTTTTTTTTAGTGGGTAGCCAAGTAAGGATTTGAAACAGTACCAACACCATGTTGAGTGCCCCTTGTTGCAAAGAGAAGTCCCATGCAATATATGAGTTGACAGCTTCCACGCTCAAAATAACCTGAAGAATACGTATGACAAAATATAAGCACCTTGAGAGCGTCCAAGCCAAAACAAATCAGCTACTAAAAGTTCCAAATTACCATTCAAAGTACTTAGATTACTATAGACCAAATTTGCCTTTTATATTATTTATCAATAAATCAGGCAAATAATTATGTCCAACTAGATTGGTACCTCATGTGTCTTTCCCGCTGGAATAATGGTTTCTCTGTATTCATCGCTTTTCCTACCAAAATAGTGCAAAAGAACGTAATATTTCAGTTCTGCTCACTTCTTCAAAACTTTTTCTAGTTTTTTAGTTACCTAAAATGTTAATGCAAAATGCATCAGATTTCTACTGAAAGGAGAAATACCTTGAATCAGCACCTGCATCCTCGGCAGATATGAAGAATGGAGCGTTCACAAAAACCTCGCTGCAGTGGGTTGCCTCATCAGTTAACAAAGTGTTAAGAATCATAAATAGAAATAATAGCATTTCTACATAACACATATTAAGATCTAGGCAGGCATGCGAACCTAAGTGAAGACTAGACTTTTTGTATGTTATTTACAGGTCCATTTGGTTTTCCCCAAGATGAAACCACAATTTGCTGATTCAGTAAACACCAAATAGATCCAAAAAAAATAGGGCCAACAGCCAAGATGTTAAAAATATCACAATGATGGCTAAAAAAAGATCAGCTGATGATTCTCCTTGAAATGGCAGACAGTTAGTAAGTTAATTAGCTAAAGTATGTCTCAAACTGAAATGCTCCAAGCAAAAAAGAGAAACAAGTAAAAAGTTGAATATTTGTCAAAACCATGCAAAGAAACAGGAAGCCCAAGCTGGTTATTTCTTGAAACCCAAAGAATAAAAATTATATAATCTTAGATATTTCTTGTTTGCATACTAAGCATTGGCAGTTTGGAACTCAAGGGAATGTGAATAAAAGATGATCACGATTTAACAGTTAAAATGTATAAATGTGAAGCACCAGTATTGATCATGGGAACACTAATAACCAACATAATACGGATAAAGCACAATTACTAGATGGCGCTGATGATGAAATTAGTGTTACCCTATGAATTTAGTGAACTTCTCAAATTCCTCGGTGTAGATAACCACAGCCTGCTGCAACACAGCAATGTTATCCTTCTCTCTGTTCAATTTCAATCAATAGATAATTTCAGAAATTGAGGGGTGTTGATGCCTCTCAGAAAATATAAAGATGCAAACAGATCTAGTTTCTGCAAGCTTTTCTATAGCTAGTAAAAAAAGCAATGTATATTCTTCCAAATAGAAGTTCGCTCACATTTTCCTCTGTTCATATCGCGTCAAAGAGATATGTAGATACAACCGAACTGCAAGGACCAGTTTTGTAAGGGTATACAGTGCTGGCCCATATCGTTCTCTTTGCTCTTCCATAGGTCTGAAGAGAAATTTCAAATTGAAAGAAAGGGAAATTGGATCATCAATATTAATATCATTTTTCCATATACCGCAAATTCAATATACAGGGCACTATGCACTAACTGCTGTTTTGAAAAAATATATATACATGCATACCCATTGTCATCATTTATTTGTCGAATAAAGTCCAATAAAACCTGCAATATTCAGTACAAGAAACTGCATGTCAAATTATGTCATCATTTAACATAGCATGTTAAAAGGAGTAACCAGTACTTAAGGGAACAATCTACATTTTGATAATGATATAACAATATCAGATGGGATTTTAAAAAAGTTTACAGTAATCCAATGTAATCACAACATCAATTTTCTCGTTAAAAAGAACAATGGCATCGTCAAGATGGTGAATGACTCCCAACAATTAGGCTAACCTGTGGAACACCAACCAAGTACCTAACAAGCGTCTTATATACACCTGTTGCAGAACCAAGCTGTGCTAATTGCACCCGCCTACAGAACGTAATGGAAAAGGATTATAGATATATTGATAGTGAATATGTATAGACCGATAACTGTAAGGAGAACTACCTATCCATTTGCTGTTTCCACAGCAATTCATATCGATCATGAATGCTTCCACCAGCACTAACTAAAGCATCAACCTCAGCTTGCTTGTTCCTCTCTGAGCGCTCTCGCTGTTGCCTGATTAGAGTACCCCGGAAATCTTGTGGCATGTATGTCATAACTGCAGATATTATAAATCCAGGTCAAATACCAATAATGCATCTGAGATGTACTTGCACCCCCACCCCACCCCACAAAAAAAAGGTAAATATGGAACCAAAGGATGACGTAATCAATGAAAAGAAAGAAAAAATATTGTTGTACTGTATAAATTTCTGTTGAGGATATCGATGCCCTAAAAAGAAGACCAGAAAGTCACATGGTATTGAGTCATTTCAAAATTTCAACAAGAGATATCATTAAACATTATATGGGATTGTGGAAGAAACAATTAAAAAAAATGCAGAACACGGTGCAGTGCTGGTGTGAATCAACCAGGCAAATTATCAGGAAAGGAGATGCAATCATTTGAAACTATCTGTAAGAATCAGTAAGAAACTATCAGCTGTTCAGTATACAAGATTCAATTGCTTAGTCATGATATGGTATTCATAAATGGGTATTCACATTTTGTTCTCTATTTATGCAATGCATAGCAGGAAATATAAAACCAAAGGAAAGAACACAAACCTGTATTGAAAACATTATCGGCATTTTTTAATTGAAACTGTTCTAACTTCTTCAACATGTCCTTCAATTTAGTTTCAACATCATCAAGTATAGAAACTGTTTCAGCATCTTCTGGCGTGGACTTCTGGTGAAGCTGGTCGCATGCACATGCCAAATGTTAACTTCAACAAAATAAAAGTAGAATTCCTCCTTGCAGAGAGATCAAAAGCTAAACTTACTGCAAAGGGAATATGAGATTTGTTAAGCAAAAACAGAATTTCTTCCATTTGTTCTCTGTTCTTCCACAAGTTCTCATCAATTTTATGGGCAGGTATGCCCCCTGCTTCTTGTTCCAAGAGCTCCTCATCTTGCACATGCAAAATGGATGGGATTATGATGTCAAAACAATGTCTGCTTCAGGAAGATCACCCAATAATTAAAGCTCCAGAATTTGGCAAGCAAAAGTCTTAATTGATGTTTAGTGTCAAGTGAAAAGTTAACTCCTTAGGTACGAACACGAAATGATTGAAGCCTAACAGCATTAACCCATACAATACAACAGTCACAAGAAACTGAAGCATGAGATCTGCCACTGCTAACTTATGCTGGCATGCATCTTTATCTTACTTAAAAACAGGCAATTTCATTTTTGCCACTAAGCTTATCTTGCTTTTGCCACTGGCTGTCTCACTGGCAGGTTGGGTCTGTGCCTAAATGTCAGTAAGAGAACTAAGTGGCACAAACGAAATTCACTGCAAATTAGTGGAAAATACGGATTCTTTTCCATTAAAACATGTAAGTTCTGAAACCTTCGGACACATCCCTGCTCCCAGTTTCCCACCTACTTTCCTTTCTAAAACAGTAACTTTTGTATTCGATTTTTTTCTCTAAATTATTTTCTTTGTTTGTTTTGCACAAAACTAGGTACAAGTACATTTTTGTAGTGCCCCTAAAAGCGTGTAGCAAGCTCATCCCATCTAATATTTGTTTGGTTGAATAATACCATAATGTGTCAGTACATTGTGTATGTGTTATGTTGATGCATTCTCAACTCAGAGGCAGTGGTAAAAGAAGAGAGCAGGGTAAGTCAGGCAGGGGCCTTGTCCCAAGCCCTCCTCATGATCCGAAAATTTGCATAGTCTTCTTTATTTTTTAAAAAATATATTTATTTACTATTTGGTATCCCTCATCAAATATAATTACACTATATAGCTTTTTTTGTCCCACTCGATTCCTAATCCTTGCTCCATCCTTGATGGTAGTAGGTATTCTATGTTAGTTGACACAAGTACACTGACTGGAGCAACGTAGAATTATGTGATCCAACCCAATGTTCTTATTAACTGTTTTGGGCCTGGTCCTGACAAGTAATAGATCCCAGATTTCAGTAATCAGTAGTTTCAGAAGCTCCAAATCACATAGGTTTTATCACATCCACAGGACAGGAGAGGAATGGTAGGGGCACATCAAGGTCGAAGAGGAAGGCTAGTGTGGGGCTATCAATATGCTCCAAATCACATAGATTTTACCACATCCACAGAACAGGTGAGGAATGGTAAGGGCACAGCAAGGTCAAAGAGGAAGGCTAGTGGAGGGCTATCAATATGCTCCAAATCATCTACTCATGTAAACATGTAAACTACACTGTGAGCAGTCCAATCAATCTGCAGAGGTACTATCATCCATCTAATCAAGGGAAGCTGGCAAATACTTTTGCCCATTATCAAATATTCAAATCAATAAGCATGATCCATTCTCACACTGATTAGACAGCTCATGGCAAGGTTTGCATGTTCACACTAAGAACAGAGTTTGCACCAGATACACAACCCCAGCTGTACAGCATAAGGAGACAACTGCAACCCTAAGGATACCACAATTTCATATGCATTACTACATCCAAATGACGACGGCAACAACAACATCAATAGTGAGATCGACCATACTACAACTGACAACACCAAAGTTGTGATAATCTGTAAATTTCTAGCAACAGGTAGATCATATACAGTCCTATTAGAAAGAGATGACACGCAATAAGCTTCTCAGGCTAATGAAAACCCTTAATAATGTTATAAATTAGACGCCCCCTCTCAAACCAAACATCCATGCAGCTACCAAACTCACTAAAGAAGTCAATTATAAGGGTACTTGCACAGGATCAACCATGTTGACAGTTTCAGCTTCTAAGACTAAGTTCTCAAGTCATTTAGCAGTGCATCGAAGCTAATAAGCCTCATTTGTCATTAGTCTCAAACAACTTTCACAAAACTAGAAGGGAAAAAATCGAACCTGTAAACAGTTATAAACAGCGTGCACACATCCTTACGCTTCATCAAGAACAGATTTTTTACTGCTTTAAGCAACCTCAGCAAGCAACTCTCGCTAACCCGGACCGGATTCCAGAGAGCTGCACGTCCCTAGAAGTAAACACCAAATTCCTAGGATAACCAAGCAGCTAAACTACGAGCACGGAAAGAACTGAACACCCATTAAAACAGTTCCCATTCCACCCCAACGAACCGTGGGGAGATGAAGGGCGCTAGCGGCGGCGGCGGCGGCGCCGGCTGGACCAAGAGGCGAGCGGATCACGGCGAGATCCGAGGGTAGGGTGCTCACCGGGGGAGAGGGGGCCGACGGCGGCGAGGTCGGCGGAAAGGGCACGGAGTCGGTCGGCGAGCTCGGTGACGTCGTCGGGGAGCGGGGGCAGTGGGTACTTGTCGTAGTAGCGCGCGAGGCAAGCCCGCGTGATCGGCACCAGCCCCTCCGTCGCCATCTCCGGCGGGCCGCGGGCGGTGACGTGGGGAGAAAGGGGAGGGCAGAGGAGGGAGCGGGCGGCACGTGAAAGGGACGTGCGGTTGGAGGGGAAGGTGCGGTCACCGGGCGGTGTGGGGTTTAAGAGGGAGGAGAAGAGGAAGGAAGAAAAGAGAGGTTGGTTGGTGGCTTGGTGCTGCCGTGCACCAGCCGGTGGTTGCCCGCTGCGGAACGAAATCCTATGATTTGGAAGAAAAATCAAACACCTCTTTGCACCTTTGTCTTCGTGTCATACTCCAATTTAGAAGAAATTCAAGCAAGCAAGGATCTAAAGGTGAGGAGTCATCAAAGGATTTATTTCCTCATGAGTGGGGGATTCGGGAGGGTTTATTATCGATACGACTAGAGAAATTTCCCACGCAATTGTATGTTACATATTACACATATTGTATTCATTATATATCTCTAATATCCTTGAAAATTATAGTTTTCTTATATAATTGTAATAGTTACAATTTTTATAAACGATTAATTTGCACCGTTATAATTTGACCTACCAAAATAAATGGAACCTTCTTTTTCTTCCAATTAATCGTATAGTTTCTAGGAATTTTGCTATTTGATGCCACATCAACATAAGCTTGTCTACTAGGATGTCATGTCAACCAAACTCAGTGAAGTAGCAGCCAACGTGGCAAAAATCACTCGTGAAACCAACCTAGCTAGGGTTAAAAATTAACTGTTTTAATAATTCAAGGATGCAAACTGGACGGTTTTTAAGTTGTAGGTTGTTTTTGGACTCAAGACAATAGTTTCGTATTGAAATTTTGACTTTTTCCTATTCTAAACACATGCCAATTCAAGATATAACTACAAGGCTACAAGTTTCATGAAATTGGATATACTAGGCACGTATGCACGGCGGCACGTCGCGCCGCGTAGATAGGGGTTGCCGCGTAAAGAGGATTTTATGACCGAAGAAAAGAATCGCATAAAAAATTTAAGGATTTTGGAGGGTGTTCTCGTAAAAAAAACTTACATAGACCGTTAAAAAAATAAAAAAAATTGTGAAGTCTGGGGCATACATGGGAAAAACTATACCAAAACATACGGTAGTATTTCAATGTGTCTTTCCAACCAAGGACATTTTCTTGAAAAATGCTTAATTCATGGGACAAACTGCAAAGTAAATTGCGTTAAGAAAATCAGAAAAAAGATAATCGATACTAACAATCAAGATAAATGATCTGCAAAGTAAAATCAGAAAAAAGCTAATCGACACTAACAATCAAGATAAATGATCTAACCTTTTAGAGGATAGAACGAACTCCCATTTTTGTATTCAAAGGGCATACACGGAAAAACTGTACCAAAATATACGATAGTATTTCGTGTGTCTTTCCAACCAAGGCCACTTTCTTGAAAAATGCTTAATTCATGGGACAAATCTGCGCTAAGAAAATCGGAAAAAGCTAATCGATACTAACAATCAAGATAAATGATCTAACCTTTTAGAGGATAGAACGAGCTTCCCATTTTTTGTATTCACGATCCTTGTTATGAATCAAATGATCTTGAGACAATAATTTTCTATGTAATTGCCGAGAACCATAGTATCTCGCTTGGCAGATTGAGCTCAAATCATCACAGTCTAGCTGAGAGTAGCTCTATGATGTGGTTTCGATTATCTTGAATTTGGATTTTGCTTTTGTCTTCTTTCATTTCAGTATTCCAACTATGGAGATGGGTCTCCTCCCCGGGAGGTTTAATATCAACACGATAAGGAAAGAGGCTACTAACTCTCTCGTCCACATCCCTGCGCTCACCATCAGAGTCGAATCGAGAGCCAAGTATCAATGCTTATCCAGATAATTTGCCTAGCATTTTCTGGAACGTAGAATAAGTGCTTTGCGATCTATGAAGAAAAGAACGACCGGATCACTTTTTAGGCACATAAACCATGACCTACAAACGTGGTTACAAGATAAGTAAAACATAACTAAGCAAAGCCAGTGAAGTTCAGTCAAGAAGTATAATTTACCTTGTAAAGTGATCAGACGTAACTTTCTCATCGAAACACCACCATTGGTTTGCCTAATCAAATTGCATCAACATAAAAAATTGAAAACCAAAGAAACTTTTGCACCATATGATTATCTAGTCATACTATATCACATGTGAAAAGAAGAATGATCTGTCTAGCGTATAAGCATTTTTCAAAAAAAAGACACAGACGTATGTATAATAGAGAGGCATTTATATGTCAACACTTCGCTTTGATGAACTAATATAGAAACATATACATGATCTTACCGAAAATACGATCATGCGTGCGATCAAATCGGTGGAGATTAGTAATCGTGATCTACGAGCCGTCTACACTAAGTTCGCACATGTGCGACATCAAAACAATCAAACAACAACAAAAATAAACGCAATAAACAAGTTCACTGAATGTCCGAACATTGTGAGGCAAGATCACTCATATCGGACGACACGTACATTTTTCCGAAGTGAAGGTGCATTGCTAACAACGTCGAGCCTCAAAGAAAAGGAAGAATGGATAAATAATATGGGAAATCGAATATTGTTGATCTCGATTTGATAACTAAACCAACAAGTATATTACCTAGTCCTCAAATCTGCATTGCTTGTCTAACGGTGCAAGGATTACGCACAAGCGTTGCATGCACAATGTAGCAGAACAAGTCAAAATCTCCGAATTTGAGAAACCACATCGCATGCTTAATTGGAACATGATTCACATGAAAACTTGGTAGGTGGATAACAAGCGACAACATAAGTTGCACAGGGAGTTTTCATCTGGAGTTACATACTAAAGAAATGTTGAATAGCTCTTTTTAAAAATAAAATGAAAACAGTATATCAAGAAACCTGTAATCCCTGTTTTGGAAAAAAAATAGAGAAAATTGTAATGCTTTGATACCTTTAGGTACATCCTTCTTAGTAAACATTGTAAAAGATCAATCAAATTAGACATCCTCCCAAATGTGGTCTCAAATATGGACTGACTATTAACCTGCAGAAGGAAGTAAAACAACAAATACGTGAATATAACATGTTTGCGAATCTTTTGCTACAATGAAATCTTGAGGTGCCCCATCAACAAAACCAAGAGCCCGAGATGTTGAAATTCCGTCCCAAACATGAGGCAACTCAAGAACCACACAAAGTATCCATGTCGTTAACTCACCAAGCCTTTGCCGAACTTCCATATTTGCTCGATCTACAACAACATTCAAAACAAAGAGTTCGAATCACAACAACATGAGAACGCAGGAGCGCGGAACCCTCGAACCGATCCTCTTCCGCAGGTAGACGGATGAAAAGAGGTATTTCTGGAGAGTAAAGGCGATGGTGGCGGCGACTGTGGCAACGCGACGGTGATGATGGAGGGCGAGCAGAGGACGCGAGGAGGCAGCCGAGGATGGTGGCGAGGGCAGGCAGCGCGATGCTCCTCGAGGTCTCCGTGGATGCCGGAGAAGCGGCGGGTGGCTCGAGAGGGATGACAAAAGGGGGAGGAGGACCGGCGGAGCGCGCGAGGTCACGTATGTGCTGTAGTTCCAAAAAAAAATCACCACAGTATTTGCGCTACCACGGAATCGAACCGAGGACCGAGCGCTCGCAACCGGGCGGCCTAACCAACTAAGCTACGGCGTCGATATTGAAATGCTAGGGGCGGAAAAATACTTGAACCGTAGGACAAGATTAGTGAAGTGGGCGACGTGGCTCTCGCGCGAGGCTGCCGTACACATGGCGCTCCATTTCACTGTGCACGCGGGCGACGCGGCCGCTGAGCGCGCGTCCACGCCGCGCCAAAGGCGACGTGGACACGCCGAGCTACCGGAAAATCTCCCGTATTTATATACGGTAGTATGCCATTCTAGTTTCTTGCTCATTAAAATATCATTTTCTTTAGTTTTTCCCTGTTTCCTTTTCTTTTCTCTTCTTTTCCTATTTATTCTCAAATGAATTTTTTGTTTTGCCAACCACATCAACTTGTACAAAGTACAGACCACACCAACCAACGAGACCAAGCCTCTTGAACCAAGACTAGACCAAGCAAGCAAAGAAGAACAGCACGGGAAGGTGTCTCATCCGCTTGTCCACACATCCCAACAAGGGATGGCAATCTTACGTGATTATCCGTATATTTGTGGGTAAAAATCCTAATAAGAGTGGATATGTTCCTCTTTTATTGTCCGCGGGTATATTTATAGGGGCCAAACTTTGCTTGATGGACAAACGGGTATGAGTATAGGGGAGCTCAACCTGTACTCGTTCCGTCCGATTACCCGCCACTTTCTACTGACATGTGGGCCACAACAAGTGCCCAGTTGGTCTCTTGATCTCCAATTTGCGGTACCTCATATTAACAATTTGTGATTGGTGATGCCGTGATGGGCAATTTGTGATGTTTGTGGTGACTCATAAATTGTTTCCATTTTAATTGATGAACTTGACCATATGTGATGATTGATGAACTATTTTCATTTTAATTGTTGAACTTGAGCATCTATCCGTCCTTTTTCTGTATGTGTTATTTTAATTCTTATTCTCGTGTGCAATTGAGATTTTGAATAATTGGTAATCATTCTTTAATCCACAGAATGTAGTTGATTTGCACAATTTTATCGAAAGGATTGTACCATAGCTCATTAGTTCCTAATGCCATTTGGTTGGAAGGATTGTTGATGGTGACGGTAAACAGGTATGCCCATAAGTATTCGCGACGATGGGTATAGGCGAGACTCTTCGTTCACCACCCTTCGCGTGTATACCCGTAGAGGAGATTTTAGGTGATAGGCATCAATATGGATAAGTACTATTTATACCCACCGTACCTAATTACCATCCCTAATTCACATGTAACGCTACGGTGGACTCACCAGGTAGCCGATCCCCCAAATTCACATGTAACGCTAGTGCCGTGTAACACAGTGCAAGTTACTTGATTTTGCTTTTTCTCATGCTCTATTAAGAATATCATTATCATTTCCACTTCATGTAAGACTTCAATTGTTATTTCTGGTTTAGACTTCTCATCATGTTCATCTTTTAGGTGCTCATGTAACCATGCCGAGATAAGATTGTTTCAGGCCTGGTACAACTTTGATGATAACAAAACAATATAGTAGTTTCCAGGAAGAAGGATGCTTTGCAATTCCCGGAATTCTCGAGATTGCATATCTCACATTGCACAAACATGCCAACAACATGTAAGCCATAATCCCACGGCGCACAAACATTGGGTACGTGATGACAACTTACACCATGCAATACAATCAGCACATTCCCTGCAATGTAATACTCCCCTCAATTTGATCTATACCCTTTAAATGCACCTAAACAATTTTTCTAACCCTAAATAATGCCATTAAGATGGCTCAATATTCACGGCTCGCATTCATCAAAATGAGCGTCTCGAGATCTTTCCTCGCTTTTACTCACCCACATCCGATGGCCATTATTTAGTGTGTCTAATCATCCTGTGATGACATCTACATATTTGGAAGGAGAGCGAATCAAACAAGAAAATAAATAAGGAGGATCATGCATTGAATTTTTTATCAAAATCAGGAGGGTGAATCAAACAAGGAAATAAATAGGAGGATCCTGCAATAAGACTTGAATTTTTATTGTTCCGCCATTGTGGTCGATATTTTTTCGAATATGACTCTTCTCGAATTTTACTGAGCCTAATTTCGGCACTTTATCTAAGGAACCAACGGTGCCGTGAGTAAATTTTTCAATTTTTCATTATCAGTAAGCTAATTTTTCATCTTTTTTTCTTGCGGATCCAATGTCCCTTGATTTTATTTTTCCATATTTTTCTCAAATCATCCTCGAGTTTAGTCAACAAGGAAAAGGAAACAAACGTCTGGTCAAGGAAAAGGAAACAAACGTCATGGAAAAGGAAATTACATTACGAATGAAGCTACTCCACTGAATGGCTTTTAGCGCGTGGCGAGTCCTTATAATTTATAATTTAATTTTTTGAAAATAATTTTATTAAGTATAATCGAAAGTTTTTTGAGAATTTTCTAGAATTTTTAACCTAATGATCTTTTCAAAATCCTTCTACAACAACTCACCCGTAGCTTCTTCTAGATCCACCATCAATCCCGCACCAAATCTCCTCTTTCCATCTATGGTGTTAATTCCCAAATTTAGTGCTCTGTTGCAAAATTTCCTCCCAACTGATTTGATCCCAAATTATGGTTTTCATAAATATGCTTGTTTCGGGCTATAAAAGCCATGAGTTCTCCTCCACCCCATCAGATTGCGTAAATCCCCAAGTGCTCCTCTTGTAAAGATCGCGGATTTTGGAGGTAACCCAAGCCATCACCGTTATCTTTCGTGAAATTCACCGCAACCGTGACTCCCCCCAGTGGCGCCGGGTCTTGGCGATCTCGCCGCACTGATGCCAACCCATCGCGGCCGCCACCCCGGCCTTCCCTTCCTCACATGGCTGTTGCAAGCCCGAGAGCCTGTTGTCTTTCTGTGGAAGCTGTTTTCTTTCTAAATTCATTTAAAATTCTAAAATTCTCTTTTATTATTAAGTGTTGTATTCATATTTATCTTCTCATTTAATTGATAAATGGGTGTACTGCCGTCGTAGCGTTAGCACAGGCACTATACTAGTTACTAGTAAACACATTATCAGTAAGCTAATATTCTAATGTTTAGTTGGTTTGAATGAAGCTACGAAAGTCCTTATAATAGTTTAAATATTTTGACTCGAACAACGATCCACAAATTTAAATTACATGTCACAAAATTTCAAAGCTTTAAAGTTAACATTTACAAATTTTAAAATATTTCAAATTTCAGTTTTGAAATTTAAATACTTGGTACTTGAAATTATGAAATTCAAAACTTGAAACTTTCAATTTTTGGATTTTTAGATTATCAAAATATGAATTCTTCAATTTTAAATTCTTGGAATTTGAAAATTAGAATTCCAGAATTTGATATTTGAAATTTGAAATTTTAAGATTCAAAATTTTGAAAATTGGATTATCAAAATTCATGATTTGAAATTTAAATTCCCTAAATTTAAAATCCAAAATTCAGGATTCATATTTGAATTTCGAAATTCGTATGTTGTAAAAAAATATTCCATATTTTTGATATTCAAATATTGAAATAAATCATCATTTGGATTTTTAATTCTCAAAGTTCAAAATTTGATCATGAAGAATGAAAGCAAATGATAAAAAGCGCAAAAACAAATATTCCTTTCCCTCGGTTATATAAGATGGACACCTTTTCTTTCGGAAAAGATATTCCAAGAATTGATAGTAATCTGATTCCTAAGATAATTTTTGATTTCTGGTTCAGATTCTTGGTTGTGTTTACCAAATAGGATTATCTCATAGTAATCCTCAAAGAATTCCACCAACCACATGCACCCTAAGAGCACCATTCAATGTGGCACCTATGATGTCTCACAACTTCTGATACATGGCTTGGGTCGGCGGTTTCGAAGATTTAGTCTAGGATCTAGGTGCGGGGGCGATGTGGCAGCAACCAATCGAGGCAATGCCTAGTGAGCTTAGGGGCGGCGTGGTGGTCACTGGGCAAGGTGATATGGACAAGTAGGAGGAGGTCACTCCGGAAGAGGAGGTAGCTTGTGGATCTCATTATAATACTTTATCACCTTAGGAAAATTGGCTGAGTCAAAAAATTTCTAGAACCACTCAATCGATATACAAAAATGCAAAATTACCCATTCTATATTACTATCTTTTTTCCTTACTCATTCTTCTACAGTTCCATACTTTTGTAAGCACCAACAACACACGGTGGACTCATCTCAAAAAATAATAAATGTTTAGATTGCTACGATTATTTTTACAAGGACTTCTATCACAGTTGTCGGCTCAAGCTTGTTGTGTTGCTTAATCATCCTCACACTGATCTTGACCTCACTCACACAGCATAGTGACCGCACTAATCTCACTTGCCTTGTCGTCGTGCCTACTCTGTTGCACCGACCTTGCCATCGTGCCATATCTCAATAGCGGTGACCACACAATATTAATGTTGCACGACCACTTTGACAATTCTTCCTTTGAGGTGACAATTTGTACTGTGGCACTAATGCATGAATATGGGCTCTTCTTCTTTTTAGATTAATATGGGCTCTTTTATAATTGGATGTGCCTTGCACTATCTATTTTTGGATACTGATATTCATCCATTCACACCTTTGAGGTGTACGTGTGTGGGTACGTGCGAATCTTCTAAAGAATATGAAATTGGCTTGCTCCGGAAAAAAGTCAAAGTTTTTGAAAACGGATAAGCCGTGATTTGATTAGAAGAAAAGGATACAAGAGTACAAAATACAAAGGTGCGGAGACTACACCCGAGACGGAGTGTGGGGGGATAGAAGAGCAAACTCCTTAAGGTTGTCGCTGTAAAATTTTTTCGAGATGTGTTGCTCCCGCGGAACCCAATTCGTAGCCTCATCTTTGACCGATTGAAGAATCAGTTCGTGAGTTGCCTAATTCCTTTAGAAGATTCTGTTGTTGCGCTCTTTCCACTATTGCCAGCATGTTAGGATTATGAGGGTTTTTACGCCTTTCCGAAAGGTCGACCGGCAGACTATGTGCTAAAGATTCCATTGCTCAAGGTGCGCAGATGGCTCCCACTGGTCCGGTTGAAGGGACAGTATGCGAGCCCACTATGCAATGGAGGACCACATACGGCGGACTTGGGTGCAGTGTACAAGAAGTTGGAAAAATGTTTCTAAGTTCCGGCAGCACATTTGATAGAAATATTGGTTAGGCCAATCCCTGAGTTGCAGATGATGTGCTGTCCATAGCCGTTTTTGCTGCGCAAGCCAGAAAAAGATCTTGCATCGGAGTGGCCCCCATGCGGACCAGATCGTAGCGATGAATGGTTTTTGGTTGCATCCATAGAACTGCAAGCGGTACGCCGAGCTGGCTGAGTAGACGTCATTAGGGGCTTGCGTCCATATGATGGCGTCATCCAATTCCGGACGAAGAGGCACAGATTGTAATTTGGACCATAGTTTGACGTATTCTCTTAGGAGTTGCGGGGTCAGGTGATGGCGGATGTCTCAAATCCAGTTGTTATTTTGCACTGCATTCACCACCGATCTTGTCTTCCTCCTAAAATGTTTGTAGAGGTGCGGCGCAATCTGACAGGGTGCTTCATGTTTGATGTCTTTATTCTGGATGATGTTAGGAATAATCTTGTCATTAGTATTTGAATTTGTTATTATTTTGCATGTAGTTAGTAAGTTAGCAGGCGTGTTCCATGAGATAAGGATCACGTAGTTGGTTTATTAGTTGAGTTAGTTTAGATAAAGTTTGTTAACTCAACATGTAATCCAGGTTTCTATATAAGTTGAAGAAAATAGAAAATGCCGTGAGAAGTTTTGCGGCAAATAAAAGAATTTCACCCGTGCGAAGCTAGATTAGAAGGCATTCGTGTAGCCACCCGCCACGCACGGTGCATGCATGCAGGCGCTTGTGTTTTGGCTGTGAAGCTTTCGTTGTGTTTTGCCTCGGAGCATTAGTTGCTATCGCGTGAGTTTATCAGAGTTGCGCAGCAAGAGGCCGAGCGCTCCGGGGCGATAGATAGCCTGCCGTTGTTGCTGGACTTGTTCGGAAGTCCGTTCACGTAGCGCGTCTGCATCGCGCTGGCCGAGAAGGGCCTCGCCTACGAGCGCGTAGAGCAGGAGAGGTGCGCCGCGTCATCGTCCGGGTCGCGGGGAAGAGCGTGTAGTTTCAACAGACGACCAATTTAACTTGATTAATCAGTCAATCAAAGCAATGGATTGATTGAGTACCTGGCTTGGAATAGAAGTTTGTGGTGGAGGAAGCAGAGGCGACTAAACTTACGGGGGGTGATGGGATTAAAGGAGAAGGTGGTGGGTCGGCGAGGCAGGAATATGCGGAGGTTACCCTTTTCTTATGCCTTCTCATAGAACAGATTCTCCTCTTTGTGCTCTTCACCTGTCGCCATGCATACTTCGAGACAATTATTCTCGACTCGCTGCCCCACGGTTTTGGCAGTCACAGTGGAACCACCTCCATCCTTTTTCTTATTTCTCTCGCCATACTTTCGCTCCTCGTTTTATTCCCATCAAACTCAAAAAAGTTTTAATTTTTATATTTTCCTAAGTCCAAACATTTCTTGACCGTTGGCACCACCATTGATGTCAACTTTAATTTACGCGCAGGTGCACATGGTTAGCTTCATGGCAGCCATTGGAGATACTTTGTTGTGAATTATGGTAACTGGTAAAACAATCAACAATATAAATGATCTGCGCACTGATCTGCTAGAAAAATAAGAGAAAATAGTAGGAAAAAGAATAATGGGCTAACCTGCAAAGCTGAAAGCAACGTGTAGATGCCTCCTTATAACTATGCTGTAAGAACAAAATGGATAAGAAAAAAGGGAATCAATTACTGTAACAATCAAGAACTTACGGGCAAGGTAGAAGTAAATTAAATAATATGGAAACGAGGGACTGGAGAGGTAAGAAGAATGCAGATCAACACCATAATCAGGGAATGATCATCCACGACCACACCGTATGATAAGAGACATAGATAGAGCCTAAAGGGGTGTTCTGCAATTAGTAGTCCTGGAACACATCAGGCAACGTAAGTCGTGAGGATTCATCTGAGCTGACTATCATATAATAAGGGTGTATTTGGTAGGGCTCCAGCTCCACTAGATCCGTGGATCTGGTGGAGCTGGGTATTCCTAGCTCCACCAAATCCGTGGAGCTGGATCTGTGAGTATATTAAGGGTCTGTTTGGTAGAGCTTCAGATCCCAGCTTCACCTGAGATTTGAAACTTGTAGGCTAAAATAAAGTGAATTAAGTTTATATTTTTGTCTAAAATTTGAAAAGATGATCCATCTAAACACTTTTAATATACTCACAGATCCAGCTCTATAGATCTGATGGAGCTAGGAATACCCAGCTCTACCAGATTCACGGATCTGGTGAAACTGGAGCCTTACCAAACACACCCTAAGAGTGTTTAGATGGATCATCTTTTCAAATTTTAGACCAAAAATATAAACTTAATTCACTTTATTTTAATCTACAAATTTCAGATCTCAGGTGAAGCTGAGATCTGAAGTTCTATCAAACAGGCCCTAAGTACTCCATTAGGGAATGATAACGTCAACTTAATTACTTGAGAGGGAGATGAAAGGAAAGGTCGAGAGGGGCATTTCGTAGGACGTAGAGGGTGCATGCAGTGAAGGTTTGATTAGGATCGATCAGACGATCAACGTACATGAATGGTAAAGGTAGCGATCTATTTAATGTACATGAATCGTATCTATGGTATCCTGCACGGATGAATGGCAGCCTACTTGCCGGCGAAGGCGACGGGTGGAAGAAGGGGAATTGGGTTGGGCTGTAAGTACTGTGAGGTGCCGGGCTGGATGGACTCATGCATGGTGGCTGAGCTGGAAATGTTACACTTCAATTAAACGGCCTGATTTAATTTGAGTGAAATGGCTGCAAGTTTTAATTGCAGTTAGCGGAGATTACTTTTTTTAATACTATAGGATTATATGTTAACGATAAGATATAGACTTAAATTGCTAGTAATCAGTACTCCTTCTAGTCATAAATAGTAATGTTTTGGACATAGATATAACTAAACTTTTGAAACTTTCACTGTTAATGTTTTTTTAATATTTAAATTAGATACATGAAAATAATATGCGTAGATTTGTCTCTAAAAGTACTTTTATAATAATATAATTTTATTGGGTTTATTTTATAAATATATTATAATAGAAATTAGTGGTTAAAGCTATGTGTTAGAGACCGTGTTGATATCCAAAACGACAAATATTTGTGACCAGAGGGAGTAGTAGAGTGCTTATACTAGACTAACAACGAGGTTACTCTCAAACTAAGCACACTATTGAAGAACTACACAATGCTACTCGATAACTTACAACTAATTTATTAAAAAGACTTTTTATCATTCTTGGAGATACCAAAATTTATATCTACGAAGGATGATAAAAAGTCTCTTAATTAAATATGCTTCGGTAAAGAGGAACGTCCAGGATGAGATCTGATTCCAGAGAAAAATAGCACTAGACTTGAAAAAAAAAATATAATATACAAGCTATTAAATAAACTTACCATTGTCATTTTTCTTTACTCCTTGGTTCGAGACTTTGAGTGATAGAAGCTAAACCAACATCTACTCCCCTCCATTTTATCCTTCTTCTATAATGCATACTAGCTAGGGTCACGTGCTACGCTGCGCCGTGCGAAATTCGGTTGCGCGACGTTGCGACGCGTGAAATTTGGTCCGATGATTATTTTTTGGAAAAATGGGTCTGAGGACATACACGTATGAGCTTTCGGTGAATCCGCGGATTTTCGTGAAAAAAAAACGCGAAGGATATAAACGTAATTTTATTTTTTGGGTCAATCCAACTAAAAAATGTCTTTTGGGACCTAAATGTAATTTATTTTTTTCGTCATCGAATCCACGACTGTATGAGCCGTCGGCGAATACGTGGATCTGTCTAAAAAAACCGCGGGCGAACACGTGGATTTGTCTGAAAAAATGGCGGATGGATATAAACGCAATTTCTTTTTTTGGGTCAATTCAACAAAAAAATGTTTTTTTTTGAAAAATGGGTCTGAGGACATAAACGTATGAGCGTCGGTGAATCCGCGGATTTTCGTGAAAAAAAAACGCGGAGGGATATAAACATAATTTCATTTTTTGGGTCAATCAAACTAAAAAACGTCTTTTGGGATCTAAACGTAATTTCGTTTTTCCCCTCATCGAATCCACGGACTGCTATGAGCCGTCGGCGAATACGTGGATCTGTCTGAAAAAATAGCGGGCGAACACGTGGATCTGTTTGAAAAAACGGCGGAGGGATAACAACGCAATTTCATTTTTTTCGTGTCAATTTAGCAAAAAAAAAAGTTTTTCGGGATCTAAACGTAATTTCGTTTTTTCTCGGGTCTATTCTGCTAAAAACTGGCGTGAGGACCTGAACGCAAACCGCGGAGGGATCTAAACGTAATTTCATTTTTTCGGGTCTATTTTATTAAAAAACCGACAAAAGGACCTGAACATAATTTCCAATTTTGCAGAGGGCCTTTTTGCGAGTGGGGCGACGTGGCATGGTCTAGAGGCCGGCAATCTCACCCGCTTTAAAGAGAAGTATTATTTTGCGTTGGCACAGAGAATAGTTCATGAAATGATCGTTAATATGCATTGGAAATAAGAGAGAATAGTTTGCGTCAAGTTTACTAATATAATAAATGCAAGAGATGGAAGATTAATAAGGTCAAAGTGCGAACCTATTATTAAAATCACATCCACCCCTTACGTTTTTAAAAAGATCCAAAGATTATAAGGCTTATATTTTAAAAAGGAGAGTTTATTTTGTAACGAAGTTAGTAAAGGAAATTATATCCAACCAATTAATGTGAGTGGCAGCACGTTGAACTTTTACAAATCTCTTAAGGGCATGTACAATAATATGATGTCAGCTATACATAAACTTTGCTACGTAAGATTTTTGCTGATATAGAGGTGAGAGAACATAGCTGTCTTTTCGAGAAAAGATGTGATGAGGACATCCCTTTCACTGATACAACTATACCTACTGCTCCTCAACTAAATATACAAGGACCAATTACTAGAGCACGTGCTCATCAACTCAATTATCAGGTAAAGCTGTTCTTAAGCGTATCTAATTACACTTTTGAGAATAATCCACTACCTAATGCGTGTGATGTGCTTATACATAGAAACCATGGTTTGGATCAGCAAGGATGCACATCTATGTCAAGCACAGACGGAGATCAAGTGTGCTACGTTTTGAAACCCAATTCAGTCTCCAGATATCAACCTGAATTAAAATAAACATAACTTTTGCATACGGTTTTCGATTGGTGAGTTCGTGCACTTGATTAAAAGTTTATTTCGAGATCTTTTCTATGGATTTGACCCCACCTACAAATTCCTTCAAAGCACTCCGCAATCACCAAAACAAGTCGGATCAACTTTTCAGTCCGAGTCAAACTTAGGCCTTGGCCCTTGTATGAGTCCTATTCGGCCACTCCTTTGTGCTGGCCAAATCTCTCTTTTACCTATATATAGCTAAGGAGTCTCCAAAATTACTTGAGTTTTGTTTAGTCGTAGTTTTCTTTGGTGAAACTATTTGGTATTCTCTTATTCGACTAGATCAACATCAATACCATGCTTCAAAACCCCACATCAATACTTCAATTATATTTATAATTTCATATTGATTTTGCTTTGTTCTTGCTTGTTCTTCGATTGCTTGCAGGAATTGATCTTCGTGATCAGGTCAATCGGGTTTTGGCACAGTTGATAACAATTCGGAGTTTGGTTCAGCGATTGCTTGGCATCGGTCATATTTTGGTTCATAGCCTGAATCATGAGGGTCATCTCCACTAATCGAGAGTTATCCATCTCACTGAAAGATCGGGCCTCCATTAGCCTCATCAAGATGACCATATAGACATCATTTTTTGAAACTAAGGGCAAGAGTTTTGCCATTCATTTCAGAAAGAATTGAATAAGACAATTGCCCCTGAGGGGCTACAAATACACCGACCACCAACCCTGAATAAGAGGAGACACCAAACTTGGCGAACTGAGTCTCAAACCTAGAAATTGTCACCAATAGACCACCTACACCACCGAGACAAAACCATGGTTGTGAAGGACAAACCCCTACCCTCACCTAACATACAAAGAAACAAAGCCTGAAGCTTACGACCTCCACAGGCAGCGCTAAGACGAAGACTCCAAAGCTAGAACAGCAGCACCACAACGCCAAAGCCCTCTGAGGGAGTTCCGGTTTCCACGTGGTCATAGCCCACCACGGCCTGAGACGGAGGCATGCGCGCCCACCATGACCTCTACCAATGTCCTCCTGCACCATTGGTGCGCTCACCGATGAGTTATAGATATTATAAAATATTATTATATGAGTTATATATTGTCTATAATAATATCATTTCATGCCATAATTAAAAGATTATAGAATCTCATAATGACAATTTTAAGATATCATCTATTAT
Source organism: Otatea glauca (assembly GCA_036346275.1). Lineage (NCBI taxonomy): Eukaryota > Viridiplantae > Streptophyta > Magnoliopsida > Poales > Poaceae > Otatea > Otatea glauca. The sequence continues at coordinate 34,625,473 of CM070720.1, forward strand.
AGAAGTTGTGTTTAGGTGATATGGAGGAGTATATAGACAACGGCTAGTTGTCTGTACTAAGAAGCTACCTTCTTAAGGGCTGTTTGGGAGTCGTGCTTGACTTTGCTTGACTTTGGGCTAAAAGCTCCCCAAAAAGATGGTCAGCAGCAATGGGAAGCTAAGTCACAGCAGAAGCACCCTCAAAAGCTGCAGCTGCTGAGGAGGAGCTTTTCAGCTGTGGCTTCGCTCGAACTCCTCCTAACTCTCTCGCTCCGCCTTTCCAACCATTGCCACCCCGTCTCGCGGCCTCTACGTCACCTCCCCACTCGGATGCCGCTGTACTTCACTATGTTGCTACCTTCCATTTCGGTTAGCCCTCAAAAGCTACAACACAAAGAGGTTTGCCAAACAAAGATAACAAGAAAAGCCACAGTAGTCAACTACAAACCTTCTGACCAAAAGAAACCAAAAGCAGCTTTTCAGCTCAGCCACAGCTCCCCAAACAGGCCCTTAGTATCATCATGTGCTAATTAATGGCAATGCATCCCTAATTAATTGCAAGATATAGTACACCTACTATGGTTGGTGGCATGGTGACATACATGGCACAATAATTTTGGTGATTAGGGGCAAGAAGACATTTAGTAATCCACCTGTGTTACACGGGGGGTGGTTGATTCTGTCAAGGAGATGATGCATGTGGTTATCACATGTAGCATGCAACAGACTATATAAATAGATGCGTTGTAGGTCTAGGTTTGTAGGTAACATATCTAGTGTAAACCTCTCTTATCGTAAAAACTCTGTGAAACTCATATGCATAAGTTTTCAAAAATTCTCAAAAAAATTACTGTATGTAGGGGATATGAGCTTCTACAATCCTGCAAAATTTGAAAACCAAACACAATCGTATTTGAAAGATATAAAAAAGTTAAAATTAGCTTAAATAGTGATTTTTTTACTGTTTAATACTATTCATCTTGCTGTTTGTCTTTTTCATATCTTTCGAATGCGATTGAGTTTAGTTTTCAAATTTTGCAGGATTATATAAGCTCACATACCCTACGTACAATATTTTTTTGAGAATTTGTGAAAACTTATATATGTGGGTTTTACAGAGTTTTCACGATAAAAGAGATTTGCACCAGATATATTGCCAGGTTTGTAACTTGAATAGCAGTCATCCTTGTCCCGTGAGGAAAATCATACAGGAAGAGTATGGAAGGCAAAGGTCTTAAGAGTGTGATTATCGGTGTAGTCATAGAGGGCCTAGTTCTAGAGCATATCCAAGTGGAGGCTAAGAGCTGCTGCACATCCATCACAGCAAGAAATATATATATCAGCCTGTGCAAAAGTTTTTGGTTGCAAAGTTGATAACGGGAAATGCAAACCCCTTTTGATAAGCTTACCATTTCCCCGCGCTCTGGTAAAATGAATCTGTTCTTTTAATTCATTTTATTATTTTTCACAATCAACAAATCCCATTTAAATAAACTTTTTTGACAGATGTCATTGACTTTTGCAAATTGGGATGTACATCCTCTGTATGCAACAACATAAACGCTTGTAAGACAAACTAGATGTGTACATCGCACGAGTGTGATTTTTAGGAACCCTAGTTTTTTTTATAAAAGGGTATGATCCAGATTTAGACGCAATCCTCTTAAACCGTGAGGTCTTTTTAACTTGAACTTGCGAAACTACGAGTTTGTTTTTTGGCAAAACAGGCGGTGAAAGAACTTAAACGTAGTTTTGGAATTTTCAAATGGGACTATTACGAAAGAGCTAGGGGGGACTCGAATGCAATTTTGGAATTTCTAGAGAGGCCTAAACGCAATTTCAAAATTTCCAAATGGCCTTTTTGCAAAAAAGCCGGTAGAACGACCTGAATGTAATTTCAAAATTTTCGAAGGAATTTTCGAAAGGGTCTTTTACTAAAGAGCCTGTAAAGGACATAAATGTAATTTTGGAATTTTTAGAGGGACCTAAACATAATTTTGGATTTTTCAAAAGATCTTTTTGCAAAAAAGCCGGTAGAAGGACCCGAACATAATTTCAAAATTTTCAGAGAACCTCTACGTGAAACCGGTAACCTGGCGCACTGCTGTAGGATCAAGGATAACCGACTAGAGGGGGTTAATAGGAGGTTTCTAAATTTTTCGATTCTAATTGTAACTAGATGACTATGCGCGGCGGCACGCCGCGCCAGGATGAGTTTCCGTGTAATCAGTGAAATTTAAACACATCAATAGTATTGTCAGAATTCTTAAAAATCGCACAAGCTTGATCATACATTAAAATTTTTATGGTAGCTTAGACATGCTCTCAGGGCCCTCATCAAAAAGTTTCAAAAAATTCCAACATTCTCTAGCAGCTCAATTAAAACAGTGAAGTTGCTTTAAATGCATTAGCACCATTGTCAGATTCTTACAAAATTGCACAGTTTTGATCATAATCTGAAAATTTTATGGTAGCTTAGGCATGCTTGCAGAACCCTTCTAAAAAAGTTTGAAAAATCAAATTCGTTTGATGGCACTAGAAAAACAAAAGTAGCAAAATTTAAATGGATTCAGAATTTATAAAAATTGCACAAGTTCAATCATGGTCCAATTTTTTTATGGTATCTTATGCATGCTCTCAGGACCATTATAAAAAAGTTTCAAATTGTTTTAACATGATTTATTATCTCAATTAAATTAGTGGAGTTGATATAAATGCATTATCAGCATTGTCGGAATTTTTAAAAAATTTCTAAGTTTGATCATGACATGAATTTTTTTATCGTAGATTAGGCATGCTTTGAGGACCATTTTAAATGTTTTAAAAAAAATTCAAACACTATTTGATAGCTCAATTAAATCAGGAAAAAAATTGCCTCAACCGGTGAAAGGACATTGTCGGAATTTTTAAAAATTGTATAAGTTTGATCATGACATGAATTTTTTATGGTAGCTTAGGCATGCTCTGAGGACCGTTGTAAATTTTTTTAAAAATTTTCAAACACTATTTGATAGCTCAATTAAATCAGTAAACAAATTGCCTCAACCGGTGAAAGGACCTAAACGTAATTACTCATTTGTTTGAGGAGGTTTCATAGAGGGAGGACACGTGGGAGGGCTCTCCTACCAGGAATTCTCCCAAGTTTAATATAGGTAGTATTAATTAAATCACTAAGTAATAATGGCAATTTTTTATAATTAACAACTAAGTTCTCTAGTAATCACTATGCTCTCTTACAATTCAAGAACAAGCTAGAAATAATTCTAAGCATAAGTGATCTACTCAAATAGCTAGAATTGTAAAGTTAAGCATAAGAATGAGAAATGCAAACCACAATAGTATGAGAGACGCAATATTATAGGATTTGCTATAGTCTTGCGGAGTACGTAAATTACTCACCCTTGCTTATTACGTTGTTTTAGGTAAAAAAAGATAGCGAAGCTTCGAAAGATTTCTTTTCGTCGCAAGATGCGGGAATTTCAATAAAGCGGCATTTCTAGGAATTATGCCTTGTCAGTTGCCTGAAGGATTGGATGGGCACACTACAAGACTTTGCTTCTTCTGTTGCAATATTTATATACTCTGAGTTGTAAGGATATATTGTACAAAGAGCTTCCGCTTTAATAAAATGTTGTATGGATGTGATTCCAATTGTTGAAAATGTGCGTACTAGCCACTGATCATGGGACTAGTACTGTATGTGCATTAAATTTTCATTTTTGCATTTATGTGAAAATGAGGGTCGTTACAAAACCCATTTCATGTAGCTATTTTTTTTGGCTAAGTCCACATTTGCCATGATTTGGATGCTTCAAATTTTGGCTAAGTATCCAAATTTAACGTGACTAGGATGCTCCAAATTTTGGCTGTCTCCAAATTTACCATGATTTGGATGCTCCAAATTTGCCAGGACATGCTTGTCTGCAAAATTTGTGAGTACTATTAGGTCCACTAACATGATCATTCAAACTTCTCTTAGCATTCCTCCAATTAACGAACATATTTTTTGCGAATGCATCATTGCTAAAATATTTAGGATGCGCTGGACTCTTGAAAAGAAAGCGATAGAAACAAATAGTGGCATCCGTTGACACGCTATATTCCAACCAATCAAATATGTCAAACCATGTTTCTCGAAAACATCTTCAACAATCCATCGTTTTCTTTGGAAAAGGATGGCCGAATGGTCGGGTTGAACCGGCCTTTAACAAATATGCCCTCCTTACTTAAGCTCTAATTTCATTGGAATAATATTCAATTGGTACACAACACACTGGGTCAACAATGATATCATCTGGATTAAAATCAATGGGAGGTTTCTTTTGTTGAGTTGCGCTCTCAATGGTTCAAGAAGTACCTGTACTTGGATTGTTTCGAAAAATAGCTATGCAAAATTCATTTGTCCATCTTTTATAAATCTACAACAAGTTCTATAGAATACATAAGAAGTTGAGACCATACTAGAAAATATAATTGATTTTTGATTCTAAACTATTTTTTTATCGATTTAAGTACTGTATACTAGTTAGTTTTTTACAAGCTAGGTGAGAATGGCTTACATGTGACATATGCAATGACTTATGCATGCAGTAAGCTAGCTAGGTCAATTAATTAACTATTTAATTCACTTATCGATCCATATAACATCTTGGTTACACTAATATATAACATATGTGCTGGATCAATTGACGCATGATACAACCTGCACTGCATATGCCCAACATGTCCTGTTCGTGTCACACGAGTCCTAGCAATTTCATTGATTCCACTATGGCATTCACCAGATCATATGCAAATACGCACAAATTTCTCGGGCTAGCTGATGTATAACAAGGGATAGTATTGTTTGTTCATGCATGCGTCAAACACTCAAAGTTTAGGGTATATCCAATAATATGATGTAAGCAGTTTATATGCTTTGTTACTGACGTAAGGGAGAGAGAAGAAGTATAGTTGTCTTTTCGTATAAACAGTATAAAGCAACATCGTATGGGCTATTGTCTATAATAAATATTTTTCTTTCCTATAATTAAAAGATTATATGATCTCATAGAGACATACTTGAGATGTCATCTATCGTAGAAGTTGTCTTTTGTTTATCTTCAGACGACATAAAAAAGTATATGGACAACAATCCTCTCTACTATTGTATGTGCTATGATATTGATTTTGGTCTTCAGATTTTACAGGGTTGCATAATCTCACCTCCCCTATGTATAATAATTTTTTGAGAATTTTTAGAACCTGTACATATGGTTTTCATAAATAAGAATTTAGTTCTCTTTGTCGTACCTGCAGTAAAATATTTGAAAAATTTTCAAAAAAATTACCACACGTAGGGGAGATGAGCTTCTATAATCCTATAAAATTTGAAGACCAAACACAATCGCATTTGAAAGATATGAAATTGACAAACTGCTAAACAATAGGATATGCTATCTTTTACTGTCAATAAAATAATATTTTATTGTCTATTACTCAATGTGTTACTATATCCTGTATAAACCTATTATGTAATACTTTGTTTCAATATGATAACATCTGGTGTAATAACTCGTAACATATATATCATTTGTTTGAATAGTAAAAAGCAACATATCCAGTGTTTTCTAAAGTTCATGAAAAACATATGTACATATGTAGTATCGATATACACTAAACTAGCAATCAGAGGGGGGTAAATGATTGCGCAAAAGCTAAAATCAAATTTTTGATATACTAAAAATTCACCCTTTCGAGATCAAATAATTGCTTCGTATTCAACAAAACAGAGTAGATGCATTCGGTAAATCACGAATTCCGGGAGATCCAACCGTCGGATTGACCTGAAATTTGAACTGTAGAAACTAGACTCCAATACTAATCTAATAAAAAAACAAAAGAGTACAAACTCTAATACCCAGCCCTCTCATCTAAACAAAAGACATCCATCTTCTATTTATAATGAGCAACAGTTCGCATGCATGTCCACCTGGCCCAACATGGCCCAATACATGCAAACTACCCAAAATTCACACATGTACGCGTACGGCCCACCTGCCGCTCTCGCGTGACTAACCAGCCTCCATGTGCACCGTTCTCTAGCCCGAACGTCCCGCATGACATTCTTGACCACTAAGACCTCAGTTCCTCCCTGAACCTAGTCTCGAAACTCAGTTCCTCCATGAACCTAGTTCCGGTCCCGTCATCGACCATGTTCGCCCTCGAGCAACACCTGCACATGAACAAACAATAAATGAATCCGAGCACAAGTCCACGACTTGACTCAAAGTCAATCCATACAATCACTCACATGAGCGCATTACATTAAACAAAAACATTACCATGCTATCACAATCATATCAAGTAATTATCTGAAATAGCAAATGCAAAAACACAGCACATGCCATGAACACAACCACTTTGCAATGCCAATTTCATTACTAAACCAATTTTTCAGCACATGATTTTACAACATATTTTAAAAAATTCTCAGAAAATACCATCGTAAAGGACGTGAGATTCTACGATCATAAAAAATTTAAAGACCAAAATCACTCATTTGAAAGTTATGGCTAAATCAAAAAAAGAAAGATTCATGGGCAAACAGAAGTAGCATTTATTAGTTGGGATACGATTTGTGTTTTGCCACGTTGCAGATAGTCGCTGGGACAGTTCCTTGCATTGAGTGCTGTGATAAGTGGCTCGGTCGGTACACGTTAAATGGCTAGGGAGTAGAATAGTCTATTCTACACGCAACTGTAAAAAAGTGTACATATATGTGTTGTGTGAACTTTAACAGTATCTCTCTTTCCTGTTTCTTCCTCCCTTCCTCTTAAGCGCTAATTAATGAGGAATACATTGATTCCAATGATTCAGAAAGTGCGTATATGAGCAGATGCTTTTAGTGTAATTTCAACGTGCAGTTTCATGTCTACGTGTATAACATAGGTAAAACAGGAAAAAAAATCACAAAGATAAATGAATCTGAACTTTATCAATTTTTATCACTAACATATCCTACCCTAGAAGGTGTATACATATATATTCCATTAAAAAATGTCAAAATTGTAGAGATGTCACCTGTGCCTTTTCTTCACATATTGTAAAATATAGCAAACACATGTTGTTTTTGTCAATTGCATGTGATTATTATTATGCGCTAAGCATTACCTGCTCCCTGACCTACGGTCTTTTATTTTTATTTTTTTAATTATTATTATTATTATTATTGCGACGACCCTGACCCATGTTCAATTTAAAAGAGCATATGTCACCCTGCAAGCTGGTAATAGTTGCATTGATTTGTTTTTTCTGAGACCAATAATTGCACTAATTAATGTGATTCCCACGAGAACAATGGCGGCAACCATCAAATATTACTATGTAAGCTAATCTTGACGAATCTGAGACTAATTAGATGGCTTAATATTCGCTCCTCATGGGTCACGTTGGAAGCCAATTCAATAAGGATTGACTTTTTTTTCACTTGTTTGAATTGCTGCTCGTCTTTAGAAAAAAGTTTTGAGCTCAGACGGCTTGACGCTGTTTAGAAGTGTGAAATGATATCACACTTGGGCCGGCACGGCACGGCACGGCACGTTTAGTAGCCGGGCCTAAACGGGCCATGCCGCCGGTTAAACGGGTCAGGCCATGCCGTGCCGCCCGTTTGGCGTTTCTAATCACAGACGATTTTTCAAAACCGTCAGTGATGAGGGGTCTAATATAAATCTTTTTGTAGTAGTGTGTATCATCCATATCACGAATAAGATGCCTATGGTACTGCAATACCCCCTCCAGTTAGAAATAGTTGTCGTTTTAGATATAGGTGCAACTAAATTTTCGAAACTGTGACTGTCAATATCTTTTTAAATATTTAATTTTTTGATCAATTTTAAATATTTAAATTGGATACATGAAAATCATACGTGTAAATTAATCTCGAGAAGTACTTTCGTAATATTATAATTTTATTGGATTTTATAAATATATTATAATAGAAATTAGTGGTCAAAGCTGTGTTTTAAAGACCCTTGTCAATATCTAAAAGGACAACTATCTGTGACCAGACGAGTAGTATTTGATAGTTATCACATGCATGTACGTAGATGCCAAAGCAGCCTCTATAAATAGATGGCATGCGGGTCTAGGTTCACCAATTCGATCAATAGCAGTCGTTTCTCCTTGTTCTGTGAGAAAAAATCAAATATAGCTAGGAAGAGCATGGAAGGCAAAGGTTTTAAGAGTGTGCTTATCAGTGTAGTGATACTGGGTCTAGTTTTTGAGAATATCAAGGTTGATGCTAAGAGCTGCTGCCCATCCACAACAGCAAGAAATGCATATAACGTTTGTCGTCTTACGGGTGCCTCCGAGACAATCTGTGCAAGACTCTCTGGTTGCAAAATTGTTAGCGGGAAATGCAGGCCCCCTTTTGATCATCTCACTTTTTTCCCGCACTCTGGTAAAACGAACCCATTCTTTTTATTATTTTGTCACAATGAAGAAATTCCATTTTCATAGAACATGTTTTGGCAGATGAAGCAGATGTCTTTGACTTTTGCAAGTTGGGATGTACGTCCTCCGTGTGCAACAACATAAACACTTGTAAGACAAATTTATAACCATTTGCTAGCTTCTTACAATTCAGCAGCTTGCTCCTTAACAAAGGTTTTACCTCTAATGCAAATTATTTTGGTGCCAGTTGTTGGCAGCGAGGAAGTGAATGATGCCGTGGAACGTTGTAACGATGCATGCTACCGTTTCTGCACCAAGGACGACGTTGGCACTCCCGCGGTTGTTGCTTAAGAAAATGCATGCATGGGGAGTACTTCACATGGAAGCCGAGGCCATGTTGTTTTGACTTCAACTATGGATATCACATCCAAAACCAGTGTGCCATCTTATTTGCATCTCTCTTTCTTTTTTTCCAATAAGGGTGGCTCTGAATATGCCATTTTCTTTCAAGAATGTGCTCATCTAGTACTTGTGTTGTGTCCTTGGCTAATAAATTTTATTGTCATGATTTGTGTCGTTATTTAGTGTCTATTTTCTTTTATTCTTTTCAAAGTAATATAGTGCTAGTGATTTTTTTTTTGAAAAAGATATTTGTAGACGAAATTGGAATAACTAGCACCAATGCATGATGAGCCAAGACATGCAGTACATACATATCAAGATAGATGTGCATATAAAATCGAGTTGAATGCACGTAGAGGCCCGTTCGTTTTAGCTTCTACACAACTTCTGTTTAAATAAAAGCGGATTGTTTGTCGAATGGGAGGATTCTAGATAGCTCCTCTCACAATTAATCAGAAGCTGCCGTTACATAGAATCAAAATCCGGCTGAAACCTGATTCTCGTTCATTCTCACCGGTTCGGTCCGAAACCTAAAAATCGCAGCCGGCCCGACTCAATTCTCCTATAATGAAAAACAGCTTCTCCTATAATTCAGAATCCATAATCTAGAAACTGAAACGAGCTGACCAAAATATTGAAGGTAAACGAGAAATACACATCGCAACTACGCTTGACACGAATCATAAGGAATAAGCAAAGTCATATCCATGTAGCGACACACATCAATAGGAAATGAGCATAACTAAACTAATCAATTGAAGTACATTCTAAACCTAATCAACAAGTACATTTTCGCCAAACTAGATATATTTATGGAATTTGTAACCAACTTATACAAATTCAACTAATCAAACAATTCTAAATTTTACAACACCAATGAACAGAAAATTGTAATAATCTAAAAGGGAATTGCACTGGCAAATAAAACCTCTAAAGGAACTAAACTGACGTAATAATAGCTCAGACCAATCTAAATATGAATTAAACGAATCCCTTAAGATAATACTGTACAACCTCACTTCACTTGTCATGTGACTACAAGCCACTGCCGCCAATGCTAACTTCCATTGTCGCTATGCGTCTATCAGATAAACATGTTAAAAATGTCAGCAATTATCTAGTCTTTTTTTGAAACTCTACTTAGAAAGTTGACGAAGACATTGTACATAGAGTGATTTGATCTTCGCATCGCAAGAATCTATAGGCCGAGAATAAATTTGGTTTTTAACCTAATGAAAGAGGCAGTTTTCCTCGGAGATTCGGCAATCTCCCAAACTCCTTGTTGGAGCACTCTCGTAAGTGTCTAACTCCGACTAAAAACTGTGCAAGAAATCAAGTCATCTACGATGGTAGTCATTCTCCACTCCAGATAGGTGGACTTCAAACCTTCACAAGCCTCCCGATGCCTTTCACAAACACCTCCAAGGAAGGAAGGTCACCGAGCCAAACACCTTCGAGCCGTCTAAGAGTGTCGGGACCGGATTTCCAAATCCGAACCCTTTGTGTATAACTGCACTAGTCCAAGAACACGCTAGTACACACACCGATAACAGTGATGATAACACATCCATATTGCGAATCCAAATATTAATAATTAAGCAACAAGTACTGGCCTTATGGTTAATAATTACAAATAAACGGCCGTATGGCCTAAGTTCAACAAGGTAAGAGTAGAAATGAAATAAATAACAGCAAGATAATCCCACCATTCGCCTAGCAGGCAATCGACTGGGTTGCGCATCCTAGTAATCCAGATCTCCTTCATCAAAATCATAAGCCAAGAACTCGTAGTCACCTTCTTCTTCCGTGCACTATTCTGCGGGATTTTAAATGTTCCAAGGTGAGTACACAACATACTCTGCAAGACTTGAAAACATAAATGCATGAAAAATATATGCAAGGCTAATCAAATGAAGGTTTAGTATAACTCATTTAGCGTAAAGCAATATTTTAACTTTAATTACAGCTAGTAATTTCACAAAGCATCATTTGACAAAATATAGTTGCAATAACTGAAATTATTGAGAAAACTAGTGAAGGTTCCAACCACTCGACTTGCTCCATCTGCCAAACTATAACCCGAGAGCACCAACCACTCATAGATTTCCAAACCATCACTTTTATTAAAAAAAACAAGAAAAATCTACAACATGAAATCTAAAATCGTCCTTGGTGGGATCCTGGTCGCTTTCCACCCTCCAGACGAATCTGAACCACCTCTTTAGGGGCTTATTTTGCGTTACAGAAAATCAAAACGATCTTCTACCCCGTCAAGCCTCCCTTCACCAACTTGCTGATGATCTTGACGATGTCATTCTCCTCATCGGTAAGGACCAGTGAATCATTCTTTCTCTTTGCTTTGGTCCTTATCCATATTGGGGTTGTCTTCCCAGTAAATCGGAGGTGGCTACCCCTCAAAAATTTTGAGTAAAACCACTCCTTCCGATAGTCACACCACGTATCCTTGGTTAGGAGTGGGGATATTGAGAAGCCATCTTATCTTGGAGCTTGAAATAAGCGCTCCTAAAAAGATCTTGGCTCTTGCTATTCCTAGTGTACTTATAGAAATAGAGGAAAAGGCGAACTGGTGGAGGAATGCCAAGAAAAGCTTCGCAAAGATGCGAGAAAACACTCAAAATAAAAATAGAATTTGGGGAAAGGTGGTGCAGCTCAATCTCATAATGATCAAGCACATCAGCTAAGAACCCACTCTTAGAGAGGTGAAACCCTAACTTCACCAGAGTAGTGAAAAGGATGAGACGCCCCTCTCTGAGGCACTGGCTTTGTGCCCTCCCCGCTAGGGTCCAATTGCAGCATCTCGTGAGGCTGGATCAGACCTTGATCTTCGAGTTCCTTAATCCTCCCCTCGATAAGGATTGAATTATCCATGGCCATTGGTTTGGAGAAAAAGAAAGAGATTGAGGGCAAGAGCTCAAAAAGCACGAAAGACTTAAGAAATTTACTTTTATACTTAAGAGCAGTAATGGCGTGAGAAATCTGAGAGGATTTACCCCCCTTTATATAGCCTAAATTGTGTCAATTTTGGACACCATTTCGGTTTCCAAGAAGAGGTAAAAACTACCTTTTTTAATAATAAAAAGTAACAGATACAAGATTGATGCTCTCGAACTTCCTTTAGATTTTCAGGCTTTTCACCTCCTTTCCTTGATCATCCTCCCATCATATCTGATGGAAGAAAATAGAAGGATGGAAGATGAAAGGCTTAAATAATTAAGAAAAAGTTTGGAAATAGAATTCGAAGGAATTAGGTGTTATCCTCAAACTTTCTTAGATATTTCAACTTTTCACCACCTTTCATTGATCATACTCTTCATCATAGTTGATGAGAGAAGAAACAAGAGAAGATGATGAGAAGCTGAAACAACTAAAAGAAGTTTAAAAGTAATCCTCTCTCAATTTAAAAGGAGGCATTCGTCCCCTTTATATACATTACACATTAAAGATGATCAACGTCGGTTCAGTTACCGAGTGAAGTGTAAAGATTTTCTATTTATTAGCACTTAAACCAGTCAAATAATTAGCGTATAACCCTATAGAGTCACAGAAGATAAAAAGCCTTGAATAATAAACTCTTATTTCTGAAGTCTTGGGGGCTAGCTGATGAGGATTAAAAGCTTGTCATTTCTTTGGACCCTCAAATTATTCGTGACTATACTCTGTTAATAGACCTACAATATATAAAGCCTATAATATATAGCACGAAGCCCACTCTTATCCGAACGGTTAAGTTTTCGACCAATTCAGTCAAAGTGGTCAAAACTTTGCTTCACACTAGTCGTCGCCGACCAGTGAACTGGTCGGAGATAACCAGTTATCCCTGCACATGTATCCGTGTGAATAGTTGTCTAACAAGTATACATAACTGCCTGGGAGTTATCTCTAGAAAAGGCACCCTTTGATGAGAAGACACCATTTGGCGGAAGACACCTCTCTGCTACACGATGCCCTTTTGGAGAACAACTGTCGCCTTTTCAACAGGATAAATAGGGGGCCGATCCACACTATTAAGGATATCGAAATACTCACAGTCATTCTCTAATCTGATATAGACATTTGAAAGCATCCATTCTATAATCTGTATACTCTGTAAGAGCTGCTTAGCTAATAAAAGCGCAATCCCCATTCTCTCTATTTTGTTCACTAGGAACCTATAATTATATTTTTGTAAGATCGGTTAAGAGTCCCCAGGTTTTGAACATCGACACTCTCTTTACCTAGCCAGCTACATCTTGAGTATAATGCAATTAGAACCAATTAGTAATTTAGATCACAAATAACAAAAAGAATTACACCAAGCTAGATCTAAACAATCTTCAATTCCCTCTTTACCAAACTAGATCTTGAAAATAATGCAATTAGAACCAATTACTAACCTTAGATCACCTAGAACAAAAAGGATCTACAATCACACTTCTAAATCCACAGTATCCTTTCACCAGATCGCCTCTCAATCATAGCCACCTCAAAAATAGCTCGAAAAATCATAAAAACACTAAGTAAGTCGGGGCTCTCTGTACTTATTTCCAGGAAAATCTCATCACAAACGGTTCTTGCCAAAAACCGTTAGTGATGACTATGTTCACATCACTGATGGTTTTTAACTAAAATCGTCAGTGATGTGAGTCTCATCACCGACAGATTTTGGATAAAACTGTCAGTGATGTGACTAACGGTTTTTGGCTAAAACTGTTGATGTTAATCTCATCACTGACAGTTTTTCTAAAAGACCGTTAGTGATGTCAATGGTAGTCTGTGATGATCAACTATCACAGACGATTTTTGAAAACCGTCAGTGATGAGGGGTCTAATATAAGTCTTTTGTAGTAGTGTGACAGTCGTCTATATACTTTGCCATGTAAGATTTTTGCTGATATAGAGAAAAGAGAGCATAACTGTCTTTTCGTGAAGAGATGACCATATAGACAGTATAAAATACTATTATATGAGTTATTGTCTATAATAACATCTTTTTATGCCATAATTAAAAGATCATAAGATCTTATAAAGACAATCTTAAGATGTCATCCATTGTAAAAGTTGTCTTTAGGTGATATGGAGGAGTATATAGACAATAGTTATCTCTACTATTGTATATGCTCTAAGGGCTTTAGAAGAAGCTACCTTCTTAGTGTCATCCAAGGTTTCAAATTTCGGTTTCGAAATGAATTTCGTCCCGGGCCAGAACGCGAATTTTTGGTGAAATTTCGAAAATATTTCAGACGAAATTTGAATTTGAAAATTCAAATCCAGTCCATTCCGGAAAAAAACCCCGAAATTTCCGAAATTTTGGGTTTTTTGCACTGGCTGAAAAGTGGTCTAAACGTTATCGAAAATTTTTTAAATTGCTTTTGGAGATTCCTGACATATTGCTGATGTTCTCACAAAAATTTAAGCTGATTATCACATCTGAGGAATTTTTAAAAATTCAGAGAGTGGTACTGTCCTGATAAAACACTGACGGACAAGTTTGATCCGAATAGAAAATGGTACAAATAAAGTTATAAACTGTTGAAATTTTTTGTGCATGGTTATGATCCATAAATAATGTTCTCACAAATATTTCAGCTGATTATCACATGTGAGGAATTTTTAAAAATTCGGAGAGTGACACAGTCCTGATAGAACACTGACCGACAAGTTTGATTCGAATGGAAAATGGTACAAATGAAGTTAGAAACTGTTGAAATTTTTTGTGCATGGTTATGATCCATAAGAAATGTGAATGTCGTACTTCCCAGTTTTCGGACTTCAGAGCGCGTGTTTATACCGTTTACAATTTTTGATTGAGTAACCAAAACAGGTTCAAATTTTATAAAACTTTTACAGAAGGGTTATGAGAGAATTAATAACTTCTCATAAAAATTTAAGGTGATGATCAAACATGAATAAATTTATAAAATTCTAAAACTGTTACTGCCTTGTTAATGCTAATTCTGTTTTTTATTTTTAAAACATAACAAACGAAGTTAAAATATTTTCAAAAAATTTCTGTATGATTCTAGGTGTCTTATTATGGTACCATAAATTTTTCATAGCATGAAAAGGCTTTCTCAATTTTATACAACTCCGACAGTATTTCTGTCTAAACTTTAAAATGTCTCAAAAATTAACTTTTTGGACAAATTATCATTGAAGATCACTTTCTTATATGTTATTGATGCCATTCCGGTCAAATCCGGCCACAAAACATACAAAACCAGTTCATAAACCCGAAATTTCGGCAGGTTTTCCCGAAATTTCCGAAATCACTGTAGCATTTTCAAAAAAATTTCAAAAATTTAAATTTATCCGGTATTTCTAATTTGAGGGTCCGAAATCCAAAATTTCGCCGAATGTTTTAACCCTGTCCATCACAGCAAGAAATATATATTACAGTTGTCGTTTTGCGAGTGTGACTAGATCAGCCATTGCAAAAGTTTTGGGTTGCAAAATTGTCAACGGGAAATGCAAACCCCCTTTTGATAAGCTTACCATTTCACCGCGCTCTGGTAAAATGAACCTGTTCTTTTAATTCATTTTATTATTTTTCACAATCAACAAATCCCATTTAAATAAAAAATGTTGCAAGTAGGGATGTACATCCTCTGTGTGCAACAACATAAACGCTTGTAATAAGATGTTTTTCCCGAATCCTGTGGTTTTTTTTTCTTCAAAAGGGCATGGTTCAGATTTGGACACAATTCTCTTAAACCGTGATGTCTTTTTAACTTGAATTTGTGGAACCATGAGTTTTTTTTTTTTGCAAACAGGCGATGGAAGAACTTAAACGCATTTTTGGAATTTTTGAAGGGGTCTTTTACAAAAGAGCCGGTTAGGGACTTGAACATAATTTTGGAATTTCTAGAGGGATCTAAACGCAATTTCAGAATTTGTGAAGGGCCTTTTTGCAAAAAAGTTGGTAGAAGGATCCAAACGTAATTTCAAAATTTTCGAAGGGGTCTTTTACGAAAGAGTCAGGGGACATGAACACAATTTTGGAATTTCTTAAGGGACCTAAACGTGATTATAGATTTTTTAAAAGGCCTTTTTGCAAAAAAGTCGGTTGAAGGACCTAAACATAATTTTGAAATTTCCGAAGGACCTCTCCGTGAAACCGGTGATGTGGCGCGCCTCCTCCGGGATCCCCGTCTTTAATATAGGTGGTACTAGGTAAGCAACCGCGGCGTGACACGCCGCGGCCGCCGCTACCCACGCGAGCAAATCGAGAAAACGTGCAACCGCCGCTCCCTACGCGAATAAATCGAGGAGACACGCGGAACGGTTGAAAGAATACAAACGTAATCGCGTTTTTTTCGCATTTATTCGGCGGAACAATTGAAAGGATATAAATATATCTGAGCTACGGTGGTGTGGCACGCCGTGACCGTCGCTCCGCACGTAAAAAATAGAAAAAAAATGATCTAAAAGTTTTTTTTTACAAAAAAGACCTAAACGATATTTTTTTCCGGATATGGACAAAATAGGACTTAAAGGTAACGCTTAAAAAGGCCTAAAGGTTATAAACGTAATATAATCTTTTTTCTGAAATAGGACCTAAAAGTTTTTTTTTCTCAAAAAAGGACTTGATCGTAATTTTTTTATCGAAAAAAGACCTAAATGCAAATTATTTTGGCGGCTTAGCTGGAGCCGCGAGCCGAGTCGGAGCCAAGCCGGCTCAAATGAACGTGGTGGTCGGGATTCCACCAAATATAGTAGATGGATGATGTACTACCCCTACCTAGCCTCTTAATACTTGATAATTAACAAAGGTTTTGCTTCTAATGCAAATTATTTTGGTATCAGTTTCGGCTGTTAGAAAGTTAATGATGCCGTGGAACGTTGTAACAACTAGATGAAATCCCCGCGTTGGCGCGAAGGACCACTGAATTTTAACTAAGAGGGAGGGAAATTTCTTAAAAAAAATAGGGAAAAGAAAAAGAAAAAATACTTTAAGTGAACGTTAATAGAGAGGGGGAGTTTTTGAAGATTTTTTTTTTCCAAAAATGATTCTTTAAAAAAACAAAAAATATATTTTTAAAATTTTTGAAAGTAAAAAATACTGTAATTTTGCACTGTAGATTCAAATAGTAGAAATTATAGCTTTTTTGGCACGAATGGCACCGGCCGGCGAGCCCGGTCCATACTTCTCCAAGAGTAGTAGTATCTACAGATCTATAGATGCATGCTACCGTTTATGCACCAAGATGTTTACATTCCCATGGTTGTTGCTTAAGAATATGCATGAATGAGGATAGACCCGGGCAGCGGCGGAGCCAGAACGAAAACCCTGTAGTGTCAAATCCACTAAAATCTTTGAAGTTTGATGTATCTTTGATGCAAATCTCAATAAAAATAGTACTGATATGCAAAAACCTGTGGGATCAGTTGACCCCACACTAATTGAGACTAAATAACAAACTTAGGTTTGCCGTTAATCACTGATACTAAACCATTGAAGGTTGAACTCACATTCGTGAAGATATCTTGCTGCCCTTTCGCGTTAACTTCTCACGAGGTTGATCCATATCACAACCGAATAGAGCCGGCTTTCTGTATTTATACGAGTTTGTCAGACGAGCCACACTGCTACAGGGCTCTAGGCTTGGCACGAAAAAAAAAAGTGCTTCTATGCATTTTTTTTGTAAATTATATAAATACTAAAGCATTAATGAAAGGTAGATAATGAATTATCTCTTCCCTTGTTTTAAGGTTCATGTAATTTATATTATATTTGGAGGAAAAACATAGAGACACCCTTGCAACTTTGGTCTAACAACTCAAATACAAAAACTCTAAACAAGTTTCCTAACATACAATACGCTGCCTTGCCCCTGCCACCATTTTGGGCACACTCGTTGATGATCATACATGGATGCGTACATGAATACATGACCACATAAAACACTGATGATGAGCACGATATATGCTGTCCGAGCCAGCCTAATTCGAACTTTTTTATGGAACCCTAGTTTGAACTTAGAATTGGCATAAATGTGGTCATGAACCTTTGGGCCCCAGTTTTTACACGAACAGCCCAAATATAATCCTTCCTACCATGGGCCTAATAGAGGAATTCCGTATATCTGTATGGGCTAAATTAAGTCAAATCTTATTTGCACCTTCGTTCTCCAGCCTTTCTGGCGGCCCGGGCTGTCAGAAAAAACAAGCATGCATGCTTATTTCCCACCCACTTTCCTCTGAAACTTTTGGAGCAGCTAGCTAAAGTAAATTTGTAACAAAGTAATTAATCTCTAATCGAAGAATTAGCTTTAGCTTTCGATGGCTCAGTACTAATAACGATGGCAGAAATGAGGACATGCTACGATCTTAATTAGCAAGGCAATAGGGAAGGGAATAATTAAAGAATCGCACGTTGATTCAACAAATTCAGATGAACAGCTCTTGCCCTAGCTTTTCGGTATAAAGGGTTCTGATTGACAATTTTCAAAGAAACTATACTCTCTCCTCGCAAAAAAATAAAGAAAACATCCGAAATTCCTTCATATAATTCTTGCTAATGTGATGCGAAACGAGAGTGAGACTGAGGCTTCCTTGGTACAGCTACTACCTGTCGGCCAAAACCATTTGAGTGAGACTGAAGCTTCTTTGGTACAGCTACAAGCGCCGGCCAGCGCCGACCAAAATCTAAGCACTGTCCTTGTGTGCTCTCTTCTCTTCTCTTATCTTGGCCTTTTGCTTTAGGGCACAGTAGCTTGGCTGGCTCTACCTGTGCTCTTCCAAAAGGAGAGCAAGAAAGACTGCGAGAAGAGCATAGGATGCAGGCCAGCAAATCTCCTCGGCTTCCCACTGGATGCTGCCAGCTTTTTTTCTTCTCAATAGGAACTGCTTTTTGCAGCACCTTTCAGTAACTGATGACAACTCGCCCGTGTATGTAACTCTCCCAAGAAATAGATCTTAGCCACGTAATAAGCAAGTTGCCGTGTCTGTCACGCGTTATTTGGTTAGTTTGACCCATGTGCTTGAGGAAGGAGATTCGAGAGAGACCACTGTTTCTATGGCTGCTTGGTTGGATGCATCAAATTAAGAATCAACTGACTTTGCTTATACTAATTAGGGCTTATTCCCTACATTACTGAGGCTTTTTCTTTTTTTTTAAAAAAAAATACTGTAATTAATTGGATATAACTACTCTGTTTTTGAGACCAAATGGGATATTACTACATGTAAAAAAAATAGCTAGTAAAAAATCATCGTAACTAAATAGATTTCACAGCACACGTAAATACATGACAAATTAACCATAACACTGCTTGCTTAAAGTCAATCACCAACTATTCCGGGATAGGACGCATGGCCGGGGTGTAGAGGACAGCAAGCCGAGAAGCTACTGCCCTACCGACGAGCTAAAATAAATGCACTCTTAAGCCTCGTTTGGAAGGAAATGAATTTGATATTAAAAAAAATCATTTTTGACATGAACGAAAAAATTCATACATTTCAAATTGGCCATGAATCCACGCCAGCAAGACACATATTAATCGGGCACATGGAAATTCTCTCCAGATGCTTTGATTTTCTCCTCTTCTTGATCAGGAGCACTGGTTTTTGATTGAGCAGTCATAGACCTAAAAGCTACACGCTTGACTACCAGAGGATCATACTCCAGACTATGGTTGGTTTGTGTCTCAACTTGCATAGAATCAACCTCTAAAAAGGGAACATTTGTTTCTGGAGAAACAAAGTAACAGACCTGGCTTAATAATGCAGAATGTGAATGGGTGATCACACCTGCGTTCAAAGTTCCACATGTACATCTATCTAGCCGAGTCACCATCTATATTTCTATTGTACTAATTAAGCGAGTTTGTCCATTTGTCAGTCAAGTACTAGCTAGACCCTTTTAGTTCTACATCAATAGGCCGGTGCCACCCGGTCCAAATGTTTGTCGTCCGTTTGGCCTTCCGTTCCTTGTTCAAATACAACTTTCAAAAACATGGGGCCTAGTAGTACACTACGTACACGATCATTTTCAAGTTGTCTAGACTTTTCAATTGTTCAATTAAAGTTCGACCATCACGTCTAGCCGGCACATTTATATATATATGGTTGTGGTTTGTTTGGGTGAAAGCATTGTGAGACCTACAGCCGATTCACTTTACATTAAGGGTCTAAATTTTGTCAGTGACTTTCGAAAACGATTTGCCAAGGTGCGAACAAGGTAGCACAGTCCTGTCCAGACATATGAGGACAGCTAGGCATCACATGTGGTAGGCACAATTAGACGAGCTAGCTACCCTTGGATGGTAGGCCACCCTTCGTCCCATATATTGTTTGTTGTAAAGTACTTGGTTGTTTGCATATGAGTTTCATATATCTTTCAAAAGATGATATACTAATTGTACCGAGCAGTAGTTCTACGTATCTACCGTGTATGCGGTGTACTGCAGAGGACGTCAGCCCTATACGAGGGGTTGTGAATGTAATACTTCAGCCTGTTAATGTGAAGGCCTATATGACCCCATGTAGAGCGGTGGTGAGATTAGTCCCATATTACTTATCTAAAGTGAGTTGTAGTAATATATAATTCATGTTGGATCCAAACATAGCATATCCGGGTTAACCTTTTTACACGAAACGAGAACAAAAGTACATGTGTGCATGCTATGCATGCGTTGGCCTGCCCCACGGCTGGCTGAGCTTCGAGTAGATTTTGGGCCAACGTGTTACAGTTGGTATCAGAACATCAACCATGTTGTTTGTCTAAAGTGAATTGTGGTAGTATATAATGACTGTTGGGTTCGTTCAAGCAATGTTTCAATTTGTTACCAATAGCCTCGTATAATACTCTGGGTCAAATTTCGCTCATATTCTAGCCTATTGTGGAGCAGATCTATACATGCATAGCACCCTACTTATGCTTTCATTCTCGTTTCGTGTAACAGGGTTAATCCGGAGATGCTATGTTTGGACAACTAGCATTATATACTCCTACAACTCATTTTAAACAAGCAATGTATATGACTAATCTCTCCACTGCTCCATATGGGCATTCACATTAATAGGCTGAGGTATTACACCTCACCTTTGTGACTAGTGACAGTGCAAAAATTCAGAATTCTTTCATGCAATTTCCAATCATTGTCAATAAAATGTGCAATTAAACCTATGTAATTATGTTTTCTCAATGATGTCCATGTATCAATGGTGAAGCAGACCCTTTTGCATGATTCCTTTAGAAACTGTTTTAGGTTCACAGTTCACTTTTTCTTCCTTGTAGAGCTCAAAGCTATCTTTTCTAACAGTAAATCTTAAGGGTACAATGAACTTTGGACAGGCAGTAGACATAAATTGTTTGAAACATTGACCCTCTACAATCTTAAAATGCAGCTCATCCATTATTACCATGCGAGCAAGAGATTTTCTTATAGCCTCCTTGTCAAATTTCCAATAGTGTTACCATTTGGTTTAAAACTTAACTTCGTTTGTTTTTTTTATCATTACCCTTGTAAGGACTTTTGTTACAAGTGTCAAGATGAGCTATCATGGAAGAGGTTCCATTTCTTTTATGATCACAGAAGAACTCAAGTGAACAAAACACACAACTAGCCTTTTGATCTCCATTGTCATCTATAGATTTCTCAAAGAATTGCCATGCAACTGACCTTGGTATCATCGGTTGCCTGCTCCTCTTCAGATCAAAAGATTAAGCCATATATGGGAGGTGCAGAAGTTACAGCCTCGATATGGAGCATGGAATCAGATATGAAAGATTGCACTCAAAATCGTAGGTGTCGTATGTTGGGCTAGATGGTCGATTCGGTCTGCAAAAATTTGAAGCCGGCCGAACACCGACAGACCGAATTGCACGCATCAGAAAATCGAAGCCGATTTTCTTACCTATGACCGACCGAGTTAGCTAAATACTGTTTGTATGGTTCAGTTTTTCGGTTCTTCAAACTTTCTTCTCACCCCTAGGCTACAGCAAGCATAGAGCATACCCTGAAGCTTCAGTCAGTAATCCAACTTTCTAACATTTGATCACTAATATGTTACCTCCAATACATTAATTTATTTATATTTTGAGGTCTTTTTTTTTTACTTTTGACAAAATTACATACAAAACTAAGATTGGGTATAAGATATCAAATTTTTAAGTAAAAAGTTTTGTGCTAATTTTATCATGTAGACGGCAAAGCATTGTGCAAAACAGTAAGGATCCCAGTCATAATTTATAGGTCAATATTTCTGCTGATGATACATTCATGAACTATATTTATGTCAAGCCATTGAACAAACAATAAACTGTTCTTTTTAAGAAATAGTGCAATGTTGGTAGACCTTCGTTAAATTTTTTTGAGGTATACAACTAGAGCTATCTTTTTCCCAGAAATTCCTAAATTCAATTGTACCATTAAGAACTCAATCAATAACCACTCTCACAACATTGACCAATTTTTTTAAGACAGAGTTCGACCAATTGGTTGTTGCAATCCTAAGATTTACCCAACACAAGAGGTTTTGGGATTAAATTTCAAACAATCAACCAAAAATCCACTCTAATTAGTGTGAATTGAACTCTAGCCCTTGGCAAGAAAACCTGAGAACCACTCTAGTTGAATTAACCAACATTAGGCACAATTGGCCGAATAAAAAAAAATAGTACTCCATCAGTTGCAGATTGTAAAGCATATTTTGAACGGACACAACGATTAAGAAAATTATAAAATCAAGTGAAAGAGAAGAGAAAATGCATGCCATACCTGCTTAAATATCTTGGAAACAGAAGAGAGAATAGTTTACGGGAGTATTACTTATAAAATGCAAGAGAGAGAGATAATATGCGATGAATGAGTGCAAATAACAAAAAAACATCAATAAATTCAAATGCGTGCCTTATACTGTTATGCAACAATACGGATAAAACTACACTCCATTAAAAAAATGGATTGAGCATTTATAACATTAAAACCAATCAATTTTAGGATGATTCAGTTTGTTTCAAAAAAGAATCAATCTTAGGATGATAGGGGCAATTTACTCGAAAGAACCGCAACACTTAACAATATTTCCTTGTTTCGTGTTGACATGTTGGAGAAAATGAGGGCAACACAGCTCATCAATTTGGAGAGGTTTCTGATGACTTGGTGTGATCTGTGTGAAATCATGAAAATATCTATGGAAGTGTGTGATGAACTGATGATCCAGGCATTGGGTGCCACCAAAAATCGCCTGGAGAGAGAGAGGCCACACGAATTATTGCTCGTTTTTCTCTTGGAGACAAGATAGCCAGCTGTTGTTGCACTCTTCTTCAACGCAAAGAATGTCTCTCTGTCTGCGGCGTGCTATCCACAACAAACGCAACCACGAAAAGATTGGGATGAGCACTAACTCCCGATATAGCTGCTCCACACAAAAAAAAAGTGGTTTGAAATTTTGGTGCTGGATCCAATGCAATATTATGTCGGATATAACGAGGCTTCTGGATTGATGTGTGCCACCCCAGTTTAGATTATGCAAGAAAAAAAGAGTAAATTGTCGCGTATGTTCTCCAACGGGAAAAGCCTATGCCCTAGGTTGAAGAAGAAAATATATGGGCTACAATATATTCTATAATTCTCTCGTAAACCACTGGATACAGGCTAGAGAAGGCTACTCGGAAAGTCAGAATCAAGGTTTCAAATCTCGTTTTCGGTTGAAATCTTGGAGGCGGCTGGAATCCGAAATTTCTCTAAGATCTCGGTATTTCAGATAAATTCTGGACGAAATAAAAAACAAAAATTTAAATCCGGTTTTTTTGCACTGAAATTTCTGAGATTTCGCCCGAAATTGCCGAAATCTCTGCTAGATTTGCCGAGATTTTGGTGAAATTAAACTAAGCAAAAAATAGTTCAAACGACGTCAATTTTTTTTGAAATTTTTGGTGGACGGTCCTAACACATCAATAATATTTTCATAAAAAATTTAGATGATTATCAAGCCTAAGGAATTTTTAAAATTCGGAGAGTGCTACTATCCTGATGAAACGCTGACCAACAAATTTGAACTGAATGAAAAATATAACAAGACGCGTTAGAAAAAAAATAATTTTTTTTTTGCATCGTTCTTATGCATCACTAATTCTCACATAAAATTTTCAGACGATTATCAAGATTCATTTTTTTAAAAAATTTGGACAATGCTACTATCCTGATAAAAGCCTTACCGGCATTCTTCAACCAAATGAAAAATGGTACAAACCATGTCAGAAAATTTTGAAAATTTTTGTGGATGGACATGATGTAACATAAATATTTTTATAAAATTTTCAGATGATGATCAAGCTTCAAGAATTTTCAAAAGTTCTGACAATGCTACATCTTGATAAAAGACTGATGATCAATACATAGATTTGCTTGAGCAACCAAAAATGGTTAGAATTTTTTAAACTTATAGAGAAGGGTTCTGAGGAAATTATTAAGCTCTCATAAAAATTTTGGATCATGATTACACAACAGTAAATTTATAAAATTCTTATAATGGTAATGTACCATTTGTGTTCCTTGTGTTTTTTTATTTTTGAAAGATAACAAATGAAGTTCAATGCATACATAGATTTGATTGAGAAAACAAATAAAGTTTAAGATTTTTGAAAATTTTAGGGGATTGTTCTTAGGCAATTATTAAGCTCTCCTAAAATTTTGGATCATGATCACACTCAAAAAAATTTATAAAATTCTGACAAGGTTACTGTCTCAATTGTGTTCATTATGTTTTTGATTTTTTGAAGATAACAAATGAAGTTCAATTATTTTGACAATTTTTCTGTATGATCCCACACTTATAAATATAGTACCATAATTTTTCAGAGCATGAGCAAACTTGTAAAATTTTTATAAAAATCTGATATTGTTTCTGCCAAATTTTAAAACGTCTCAAAAATTCGATTTTTCAACAAATTTTTATGGAAGATAACTTTCTTAAGGGTTATTGGGCCAAATCCGGTCAAAAAAGTTAAAATACACGAGATTTGGTGAAATCTCACCAAGATTTTTCTGATATTAATGTAGCAATTTTTTTCAAAGTTTTTTATCCGACCGAGATTTTGGATCCCGTCCCGGTCGAAATCTGAGATCTCGACCGACATTTTCGAAATTTCGTCAGTTTTTGGAACATTGCTCAGAATTCCATGGTATACAGCACGAAACTAGTCACACGCATGCATGCGAGCGCAAAACCATCCACTAAGAACATACATAAAAATAGAGCCGTTGGGAGCGGGACTCTCAACACTCCTTTAAATACATGCATGTTGCGCAAATACGTTATGTCATAGGCAAAATATCAGGTGAAAATATGAATTTTGTGCGAATTCTATTTGCACCTAGCTTAGAAACCTCTAAAATTTGCCGAAAAAAAAGAAGAACATCAGATGAAGGAGATTGTATGTCCTATATATATATATTTCTGCAAAATTTGAAGACGGCGTCATATTATGCAATTGATATGGTCTTTGCTTTCTAAGCATGGTGGGATCGAATGGTGGGTACATCGATAAGGACAGGGAATTTTGTGGTGCCACGATCGTTTCATGGCTCTCAATCAGCCGGCCGGGGGCGACGTTGTTCTGATTTCTCCCAAATCATTGAGGAGACGTTTCTCTTTGGCAAACACCCTGGTGGGAAGCATCTGCAGGCATCGCCACACATTTGCAGCTCGGCGCCTTTGCTTGCGTGCGCATGCCCATTGCCGTCAAATTCTAAAGGTGCCGCCCCGCCCGACTGCGACTCGAGCCATCATTTGCTTCCAGAACAGATGAGGCAATGATCGACACGCCTTTGGTCACAACACGATTAAGCGCATGGAATATTTGGTATAAAATGTAGATAAGATATGTTTTTCTTCTAACCGCCAAGTGTTTATCTATTTCTATGTTGTAATCGTCCTGCTCCACAAAGTCTAACATTAGTAGAAGACACAATTGCATGAGGAAGACTTATGAAAACTATATGCTGACAATGTCAAACCAAATCAACTGAAATACTCAGAAATGAATGTGTGCAACGAATCCAGGCTTGTTTGATTACTATTTATTTTGCTTACTAATTCAAGGAGGATGTTAGGAACTAAGGCCCCATTTGTCCGGACTTTTTCTCCGACTTAAAAGCTAAAGCCTAAACAAAGAGATGACTTTTAACCGTTCTTTTTTGAAAGCCATAAGCTTCTATATAACTAAAAGCTAAAAATCATCGGAGATGTACTTTTTTAGCTTACCGATGATTGGTTTTCGACTAATACACTGAAGTTAGAGTTAAATTACCCACCTTTACTACTATATATAAAATCGAACTGCTTCTGAGCCACTTAAACTAAAAACTGACTTTAAACTAAAAAGTTAAGGGTATTTGTTGAGCTTGCTTGTCAATTCGAGGAGGAGGTTAGTGGCTGCTTGCTTTGAGTAGACTCATGTACTACGTATGGTCTGGGCTACAACAGTACACGTCAGCAACAGTACGGGCTAAATAGTAGTACAGACAGCAACCTATCATTATTTTCTGATTCATATGGAAATTAGTTCGGCACTGGGTTCATGTTTACACAAAATCAACTATATCTAAAAAAAAAAGAGGTGCTCCTGTACATCACTATTTAAAAATTATATAAATATTAAAATATGAATGAATGATATATAGTGATTACTTACTCTTTTGCTTGTTTTAAAATTTGTATGACTTGTATGAGGAGGATAATGCATAAAAACATTAATATATATATATATATACACACATAGTGGCGCTATTCTGCAGCTGCGTGTAGAATACCATATTTAATGCATCGGTAGGTTTTGCAGTCCAACCGAGCCAGACGTTGCACTAATTAGCGCTACGCGACTGAGCCTTGGAATATTAATCGTCCGGAATTAATGCATGCATGTGTGTGATCGAGAAATGCAAAAAGACGTACATGGCAGTAACAGATTTTACTATCCTTATATACAGATTTTACTATCTATTTATATGTTTTACTATCATACAGTAGTAAATTAATGTTTATTTTAGCAGTAAATTTGATTTATGCAACGTTTATTAGCAAAACTTATATCATGTTGTTCCTCTCGTCGTCAATAATTTATTGGTGAAATTCTTTCATGAATTGGAGCATTGAATAAAAAGTTATAGCTAAAATAAAAAAAAATTCATGTACTAGGAAATGAAGTAACTTTGAAACTAGCCGAACCAACTAATAAACATGTTCTTAGTTTGTATATGAATCTGTTCTTTCTTTATTTTAACCATAACTTTTAATCCGTAGCTCCGATTAATGACTGGTTTTCACGAGTAACTTACTGACGATGAGAGGAACAAAATGATATAAGTCTTGCTGATAAATAATATTTTTCTGACTGGTAACAGATTTTACTATCTTTATATATAGATTTTACTATATATTTATATATGTTTTACTATTATACAGTAGTAAATTAATGTTTATTTTAGTAGTAAATTTGATTTATGCAACGTTTATTAGCGAAACTTATATCATATTGTTTCTCTCATCGTCGATAATCTACTGATGAAATTCCTTCGTACATTGGAGCATTGAATAAAAAGTTATAGTTAAAATAAAGAAAAAACAGATTGGTGTAACTTTTGAAGTAACTAATAAATACGTTTCTTAGTTTGTACACGAATCGGTTCTTACTTTATTTTAACCATAACTTTTTATCCGTAGCTCCGATTAATAACCGGTTTTCACCAGTAGCTTACCGACGGTTAGAGGAATAAAATGATATAAGTCTTGCTAACAAATAGTATTTTCCTGGCTGGAAACAGATTTTACTATCCTTATATATAGATTTTACTATTTATTTATATATGTTTTACTATTATACAGTAGTAAATTAATGTTCATTTTAGAAGTAAATTTGATTTATGCAACGTTTATTAGCGAAACTTATATCATGTTGTTTCTCTCGTCGTCAGTAATCTACTGGTGAAATTCGTTCGTGAATTAGAGCATTGAATAAAAAGTTATAGCTAAAATAAAGAAAAAACAGATTCGTGTACTAGAAAACGAAGTAACTTTTGAATCAGTAGCGTAGCCGAACCAACTAATATGGTTCTGCTAGTATTTGTGTATACAAATTTACTAGCCGATGCATACAGGCCGACCGGATAAGTTTTGTACTTCTTTTACTATCAATACTAGTCGTTGATGGTTTTCATAGCTTGGTTAATTCATTGGTGAAATTTACTACTGGTGTTGACACTATGGGCTGTAGCTTGTTTTTTTTGGGCCGTACGCTTGCGCCTTGTTACGAGATTACAAGTTATGACCGGCGTGTAGAATAGCTGTTCTACACCCATGCGTAGAATAGCGCCTTCGTGTGTGTGTATATATATATATATATATATATATATATATATATATATATATATATATATATATATATATATTGTGAGATGAAGCAGCAGTAGCAGCTCAGGTGGGTATTGCTGTTGCACCCACATCCCTCAATGGGCAGAGATATGATAGCTCGAACTCGAGTGGCTATATGCTAAATGGATTTATTTATTTTTCAAGAATTGACCGTAATCACTAGTTTTTGTTTATTCAATTCTCTCTCTATCTCAACAGGGACTCCCTATGGTTGGCATGAAAACTGTAACTTAAGTAGTCCATATACCTCACAGACATCCGATCAGGCCAATCGATGGCTCGGATTGCTCAACGGTGTGCTACTACAGTGTTTGCTACAGTAAAAAAACGACACATCACTTTAGCTACAATGTTCCTAGAAAGATCTGAAGTGCCGCTTTTGGATCCAGCGAAGATAGAAGAACTGTTTAAATTACAATCCCTACACCCAGATCCCTACCCCATCTAGAACCCCACTACTGTTTTTGTGCACGGGTAGGTGCCAACTTGTCATGCGCGTACATGCGAGAAATTACGTCTGTACGGCACTCTTGCGAGAGCAAATTGGCAAACTCAACGCGAATATTCCCATGGCACCACTTTCCTGCTGACTTGGCTGTTTTTTTATGTGGACTTGGTGACACTGGCCCAAAGTGTTCAAGCGTGGCTCAAGAGTTAAGTTGCATAGTTTGGATCCAAATGAATGGGCAAACGAAGCATTCATGTTCCTTTCCCTCCTTGAGATGAGTCGAATCGAGACATGGGAATATGGAAGACGATGGTTGAACCAGCTAGAGAGATATGGCGTTGGTTCAATTAACCATGTTGTGCTTAGCCCATAGCTAAGGTGACATGCCATGGAGTCCACATCAACCAAAAAAAAGTCAACAGGAAGGGGAAGCTAGGGGAGCATGTCAAACAACTATGCACTTATAGATGGGTATGTGCCACAAAAATACTTGTAGATGTTAAATCAAACTTTGGCTAACTTTTGGGGGATTATTTGGAATTTTCCCTTATATAAATTTATAGTATATGCTAGATGGGTATATTTATGAATTTTTTATGTTTCATTAAACCAAAAGCCAACCAAGAACTAGAATCGATACAGTCGACGAACAAGGTGACAAGACCAAGACTGAGACAGTCATTAAAGCGGTCAGAGTCGAACCGAAAGGGGAGGCACCAACCATTAACTCGATAAAACCGTATTCAATATCAATAGCAGCGGATATTGCGATAATCCCCATAGCTACTGATTATGCGACAGCTGATATTGCAATAACTGATTCTTTCTAACTAAGAGCATATTCTTCCACTTCACTTTCTAAGAGGGCATTCGATGCATCAATCCCCTTCCGCCTTTATTTTTGATTTAGTACCCGTTCGGTTACTAAGTCATAATTAATTGCCCTTGATTTCCACTACTACAATTACTTATAGGAATAAATCCTTTTGACCTGTTTAAGTGTTGTCCAAGTCCAAAAAAATCAACTTCTAACTACAAAATCGGGTATTTGACATCCTTCAACTTTAAAAACCGTTCACTTTTCGCCTCTAGCTGGTTTCATCAGTGATTTTCACTGTTGGCGGCTACATCAATAGTTTTTCGCTGTGTAGAGTGTAGACTGCTTTGTCAGCACTGAATTGCCTCCTACTCAGCTATATACACATCTTGATGAAAAGTAATTCTACATTTGATGATATTTTTTAAAACAAAAGTAAGTGAGATACTTTTCTGACTTAATCACGTTGGGCTAATGTGTAAAGTCACGTATCCAAGCTTTTAATGGAATGCCATGTCACGGAAAACTAGCTGGTTTATGATGATGGGATAATTTGTTCGGTTTTGTAGTTGAACAGTGTCGAACACCTGGTTCTAGAGTTGAAGGTTGATTTCTGGACTTCGACGAGAGTTAAGGGGTAAATAGACATATTCCCTGCTTGTATCCTGAATCTTCTCTGTGAGTTAGCCACGTCACTTGCAAATCAAGTTTCAAGCGGAGTTTGAAAAATCGACGAAAATCAAACCGTACCAAGACGGCTCGATATTTTGAACCGGTCGATAATCCGGTCCAATTCAAATTCAAATTTAAAAAACTTGAGAATTTGAAAAAAATTATCCAAAAGTTCTCTAAAATTAGTATTAATAGTTTTTTGATATCTGCCATGAATTTTTTTTGAAAAATCGAATTTGTGTGATGTTTTTGAGAAAAACCAAATATATATAATAGAAAAAAGACAAAATAGGCAAAGTAGTCAGTAATTTAATTGAGCTATCAAATCATGTTATAATTTTTTTAAAAAAAATATGTGAGGTCCTAAGGTAATTCTAATGATGTTGTAAAATTTTCAAATGATGATCAGACTATGGATTTTTTTTTTAAATTCTGACAGTGCTACTATCTTTGTATATGCTCTTCTGTTTTTGATATTCTAAGGGCAATAAATGAAGCCTAATATTGCTAGACATTTTACTACATGATCCTTGGACACTGTTTGTGATACCATTAAAATTTCAGAGCATGATCAAGCTTGTATTTTTTTATAAAAATCTGATAATGTCTCTATTCTTTTTCATTAATTGTTTTTTTATTTTCCAGAAGCACTAAATGAATTAAAAAATTATTAAAAATTCTCTGAGGTATTTTATAGATTCATTGGGATTTATTCATATTTTCTAATTTTTTTTAAAATTTTCCTTGAGTGTGCCGATTTTTGATGTAAATCGGTTGAAAATAAAAAATCGAATAAAACCGGTCAAAATCAGTCAAATCGGTCGGTTTTTGTTTTTTTCGCTACTTTTTAACTGTCGGATTCAAAAAATTTGACTTTGCAATTTGTTCGGTTTGTACTATTTTTCGACGAAAATCGGTGCCGAGCTAGTCTTGGTTTTCAAGTCGATTCGGATAGATAAACCCTGGTTTCAAGAACAAGTACGCCATTAGCTAGCAAGTTATGGGGAGAGGCAAACATCGCCCACGTGGTGACTGACGACGATACTTGCGATGCTACTGTAGGAACGATGCCTGAAAACAAGGGAGTAGAGACTACTAGCTCTTCACGCCCGTCTAGGTACTGCACAAACGATGATCGATGCCTGAAAAATTGAAGAACCGAAAGAGAAGTCTGAAAAGGCAAAATTCTTGACGACTTTGTTCCGTGTATGATCGATCGAAGCATGCAATCAAGGCAAAGAGGGAAAGAGATGTGCTGCGGTGCACAAATAACGTGTGGCAATTCACCGCTGTCAATATGAACACTGCCATGAATCTCATCGATTTTGATTAGATCCATCCGTAGTTTTCACGCCTTCGGTGCACTCTGCAAAAATGAGCAGTATTACCCTGCATATCTCATGCGCGCACCCACAACAGATCATGCAGATGTGAGGTATGGACTAGCGGCGGAGCTAAAAAAATTTAGGAGTCTGAACAAACCTAACTAACTACTTGATAGTCCAAAATGAAAACTAATCGAAAAAAACTCAGTTTTCATAATATTTACGATAGCGGAGCTACACTATGTCTCCATGGTGCCTTTCCGATAGCCCAGGACAATAGTCCACACTGCATCCGCCGGTGGTGTGGACCATGCATGAAAAATTCAGAGGAACACGCCTAATATAAACCAATCAAGCATATTCCGTTGTACAAAGATCGATCTCGATGGATCTATCGATCTACCTTTTCATGCAATCGTGTCCTCTGCTTTCCAGCAAGAAAGGAACAGTGTAACAATAATTTCCAGTTCTCTCACAGTGGTCTGATGAAAATGCCATGCTCAAGATCTTCCCTAGGACCATGATCCGGAGCATCGTAGCAATCAATTCGAACCATCGATTTTTTGGAAAATGATCCTCCTACCATTATTATTTTCGCACTTTTCCAAAATACCATCCAATCATCCGAGATCTGGCAACTCTGGAATCATTTGAAGATTTCAAGTAATGTCCGCAGGCCCCTTTCTTCATGAAATGAATTATATTAGGCTGTTGGACCATCTGGAGAACAAGAAATAATAAAGGTCTTTGAAGGCAATACACCATCACTGGAAAGAAAAGAAACTTCAAGCTGGAATTTGCCTTGGTAATCCATAGCGCAAAGAAGAGTTTTCTCCCATATCCAAGAGTAGCTAGATAGTCTAAGTTAGTTTGGCTACTTGTATATTCCTCCTTCGCTTTTCTCCTGGAAATTTTTGCGCTATATTTTATTATATTTTTTACAAATATACCCAGTATATCCTACATCCCTAAAAAAACATCCAAGCTTTGCAAGAATTTTTTTTACTGTAGTAGCCCTCTTTATCTTTATCTTTATTTTTGCGAAAATGACCGCTTTGCCGATGAAATTGTAAGAATGGCCCCCTGAGGCAATTTCAGCGCTCCAGTAGCGCTGGAATATTTATTTTTATTTTTTCAGCGGTTCGGAAGCGCGGTATATTTGTTTAATTTCTTCCGTCGCGAGAAATTATTTTTTAATATTCAGCGCAGGTTGTGCGCTGGAACTGCTGGAGATTTGTTGTCGGCGCCAAAATATTCCAACGGTCTGGGTCCGCTGGAATGCCGCGGTCGGGGACCGCTGCAAATCATTGATTTCCAGTGCACCATCGGCGTTGAATATTAAAAAAATAATTTCTCACGACGGAAGAAATTAAACAAATATACCGCACTTCCGGACCACTGAAAAAAATAAAAATAAATATTCCAGCGCTATCGGAGCACTGAAATTGCCTCGGGAGGGCCATTCTTACAATTTCGTCGGTAGAAGGCCATTTTCGCAAAAATAAAGATAGAGATAGCTACTACAGTAAAAAAAATCGCTTTGCAAAATATACAATTGCAGTCCTCCAAATCCCTACCATAGTACCACTTTTGATAACTTTACCATTACTCATCATCCCTTCATCGTCTAGGGTGGGGCCACCCTAACCGCTGACCCACATCGCAAAAATGGACTAGAGAAGAAGCTTGAGTTAGCTGCCACGTGTATTCACCACTATTTCTCACCCTAACTCAAACATCAATACCTTCTTCATACGTGCTTCAGTCTCCGGATCGGATTAGAGACTACCAGATACGATAAGAGCATGCAAGTTAATTCACCCTGCTCGTACAAAATTCCTAGCTCCACAACTAATTAAGCCTATGCCTTTTCCTGTTGGAAGAAAGATCATCTGCCTCATTCACCAAATCTCTTCCACATTTTCTCTCCGAGACGGAAAGGAGTGGTGAGAGGGAAGAATCTGTGCGTGACAAGCGCTGCTATATGATTTGCTGCTTGTTAATTCTTGCCCATGTCTTACGCATGTCCTTGCACCCTTGGCTCTTCCCAGAAAGTTGGAATCTGTTGCTTCAGTTCCCTATGGGAGGCTACCATATGGCCCATCCTCTGCTAGCCCTATCGGCTCCGTCGTTCCAAAACTTGGGAGTGTGATACGTAGCTGCATTATCGCGTACGGCATCTTCTTCCTCCCTTATCTGTTAGCTGCTGGGTGTTTGTTTCGTGTGCAGTAGATAAGATCCTTCATAGAAAAACACCATGTCCGGCACAGGAATGATAGATAAAAAATAAGAAAGATACGCATATATAGTAATAGGCTTTTCAAGTTGACAGGTGCAAACCAGTCTGCTAATTTACTTCATTTAAAAAAGCAATAAGCATGCATGGAGTAGGGGTGGAGCCAGAAAAATTTAGGAGTCTAGACAAGCTCGTAGAGGATGTCGATGAACTCCTTGGAGGACTCGTACGTCGCCGCGCGTCACTCTGGGGCTTCCAACGACACATCGCCGTGGACGCGGCGGTAGCTGTTCGAGGCGGTCGGAGGTCCAGCCTGCCAGCACACGCCGACGAGCGAGTAGACGTTTATGATGCCGGAGAGCACCTCGATCTACGTGTCGCTCACCCCGAGGTCCTCCGCCATGAAGATTGTGCCCCGCTCATCACAGCCACGTTTGCATGCATGGCGTTCGTAAGCTACCTCTATGGCGTGCCAATTCAGTGTATACATGTATTATACGCCCCTCCGCCCTTGCCTGAGCGCATGCCCCCTGGAGCTAGTCCTCGGTGCGTGCAACTTTCGGGAGGTCAGCGTCGTCAGCGCGCCACTACTAGAGAAGTTGATCGTCGAGCGGTGCTTCCAGCTCGTGGCAAGCGCTGCGCCAAGGCTAGAGACGCTCGCGAGCCGCGATGCTCTGGTCCGTGGAGCTGAGCCTCCTGGACGCCGGCAAAGTAGAGGACGAGTTGGTCACGTTCTTGCGCCGCGACGCTAGTGAGCCCGGGCAGGCGTCCATCCTGCCCGGGAGCTGGCTCCACCGCTGCATGGAGGAGCAGTTGCAGATTTTTGTTTAGAGAAAACAGCAATAGATTTTCATCCTAAGAATTGTACGATCTCCTGCATATCACCATTGCAAGTACCATGCAGAATATGGAAAGCTCTTTCCTGGCTTTCTTTTGTCTACTAAAATAAATATATTTTTTAATATATAAAAGGTACTGTCTCAATATTTCCATTATCCTTTTTTTTCTGCCTGGTCCATGGTCTTAATTATCAGCTACATAAAGAATGAAAATTAAGTGATACCGCAGGCCACACTATATATTGCATTTGCTGGACATAAGGTGACTTTTTGATATCCTAGAAACAGGCATTTTCAATTTAGAACTCTTGATGTGTACTTCCTCCATTAATAAAAGGAAATCGTTTTGCACATCGATATGGTCCGCAAAATGTAACTTTGACCGCTCATTTATATTGTAATATATTTATAAAACCTAGTAAAATTACAATATTACGAAAGAACCTCCCGAGACAAATCTACGGATAACATTTTGATATGTGCATTCTAAATATTTTAAAAAAAATATTAATAGAAAATTTTGTAATGTTTGACTGTACATTATCAAAATGACTTCCTATTGTGACCGGAGTTCCGGAGCCTCAAAAGGCAGTATTTTAAACATAGAATGCCACACATTATAGTTGTTTTCAGCCATGAAGCCATATATTCACCACCAAACACAGAGAGAGTTACAAGCAACCAATATGGGCATTGAAAATTTTCCAGATTGACCTTCACAAAAATTTCCAAGACACGTCATGGAATTCCAGACTAGGTTTTAATCACCACCACTAATAATACCACTACTATGACATGATAAACAATTACAAACAGAACACCTCACCATGCATACATATGTGGTTTGCCTTAGTTAATATCCAGCGTCCCTAGCTTGGAACAATAAGAAAACCCAAACAAAAACAATAACAACCCTCCTTGACTCATCAATCGTCCAAGCTTGTACACCCAACTAATTAATTGACAATTGATTAAGCTCAGTCAGTAACCAATATAATTAGAATGCCAGCCAAAACGGTGACCGGAGCTTCCCATCACGCAAGTCGACGGCGACGGCAATTGATTTCCTAACTGATCCCGGGGATTAAATCTAATGGCGAGGTGATCTAAGCCGGCCGAGGTGCTAAGCATCCGATTAGCGAGATAAAGATACCGCAGGGGCGCGTTAATTAGGAGGGTTTAATCGCTCCAGCCAAGCGTGGGCTCCACCGAGCCGCCCAAGCTAAGAGGACCCGGCGATCCAACTAACTAATTATAGTTTAAAGCCTCCCTCCTTTGTTTAGCACCGCTAATTGGGGATTACCCGTCCGACGTGGCGCTCTCTCGGCCGCGAAATCCGTTGCCTTTGCTCCATGCGGTGTTTGACTAGCTGGGTGCTTTGCTTAATTAAAGGTAAAACTGCTGCTTTGCATTTGAGTGCATGTTTGACCGGGATCGGAAGAAACCTAAGATATTTTAGTTTACAGTGTTTGTGCTTTGATTGGTGTTTGCATTTGATCACCCTCTGACTCAACGAGGCTGATGATCGATTATCCAAAAGTAAAACAATGTGATTGTTAAATTCAGGGAGATGCTTCTATATATGTTGCATCAAATTAAAAGGATGCACAAGTGTGGGAGAGTATAAGAAGTTGCTGGTTAATGTGCGCCTAGCTACATGCTACAATTACTTCACTAAGCATTATTACGGACTTTGTACCACGATTTGTTTCGCATCTGTGGTAACATAGTGTGCATTATTTACCAACCGTGTGGTAATCCAATTGGTGTGGCACCTCATCGTTGTCTGCCTAAATGCCAGCGCTCAGTTTCTAAGATTTATGCGTTTGTTGAGCTATTTGTGTTGTAGCTTCAAGCTGCATTGAAAATTTAGCTATTTTTGAATTCAGAATGTGCTAAACCAACCAATTGTCATATTGTAAATATACATACATACATACATACATACATACATACATACATACATATATATATATATACACATATATATATATATATACATATATATATATATATACACATATATATATATATATGGTGTGCATTGCTTCACTTTGAGATTCTCGAAGTAGACAAGAAAAAAAAATTCCCAGGAGAGCAGAGCGAGAGAATCTCTTTTGAAAAATATTGGATGAGGTCTTAGGGAAAATAAGCAAAGATACTATTGATGTCCAACAAAGACTAAATTTGTCTAACAAGCAGAAGTGAGTTTTTAGACGAGAGCATAAGTGCATTATAAAAAATATCAAAGATACTTTTGCAACTAGTGTAAAATAGCTGGTTCATAAAACTAAAAAGGTCCTTCTATTTCTTTTAATTTTTAAAAATAAATAATTCAAGTAAACCTAGCCACTATACTCCTCTACCGATCTGCTCCTACCAGTGAGTAGTGCTTTAATGCTTTCACCTTAATACATGTTTTAATATTTATGCAACCGTTAAAAAAAACATAAAAACACGTCTTAGAAAGAAATGAAACAAGGCAGTACTCATCCACGATCGCCACAAAACCCCAAGCAACAGCGAAGCAAAAAAAAAATCAACTACGAGTGAAAACAATTGAAGATAATATTTTTTATAAAATAAAAGATAAAAAAATGATAGATACAACCCACTGGTAAACACCAACCATTAACCAACCAAACCATCCATCTGACCACAATGCTCGCAAAGGCAAATATCCCACAATCACCAGCGTGGCACGCCCCGTAAATTCTCTGGAACCCACAGGGGTATTTCCGTCCACACGCCTTCCCCAGCTATAAATGGACGGCAAGGCAACACAGTATTGTACCCCCTCATCATCGCTCGCCTCGCACACACACACTAGCTAATCTCGCTGCCTCCTTGACCTCCTCTGCTCCCTGCACACGGATACAGGCGCATCCAAGCCTCCATCCATGACAAAGGTGCACCCAAACGTTGCAGTAGCGGCGGCGGCGGCGGCGCCGGAGGCTGCTTCGGCGGTGGCGGAGGAGAAGGGGGAGGCGGTGGCGCTGACGGTGTGGCGGCGGTCGCTGCTGTTCAACGGGAAGGGGTTCACGGTGTTCGACGGCAGGGGCAACCTCGTCTTCCGTGTCGAGACCTACGCCGGCGGCTCGCCCCGCGAGGTCGTCCTCATGGACGCCGACGGCCGCGCTCTCCTCACCATCCGCCGCAAGGTATTATTTGTTACTCTTCTTGATTTGCTCTGCTTCTTGGGAGGAGTTCTTGGTTGGTTCGGTTGCTTCTTTTTGGCAAGAAGAGTTGTTGATTGACTCGGTGCTGGTTGCGTGATCTTGCAGAAGCTGAGCTTGGCGGACGAGTGGGTCATCTACGACGGCGACGCGGCTTCACCGTCCGCGCCGGCGCCGAAGAGGTTCACGGCGCGGCGGCACGTGAGCCTGCGCCCGACAAAGTCACTGGCACATCTGTCGCCGGCGCGAGCGTCCGCCGGCGGGGGCGCGCCCAGCTGCCGGT
Source organism: Otatea glauca (assembly GCA_036346275.1). NCBI lineage: Eukaryota > Viridiplantae > Streptophyta > Magnoliopsida > Poales > Poaceae > Otatea > Otatea glauca. The sequence goes on from CM070720.1 coordinate 34,663,460, forward strand.
ACGACGTGGAGGGCTCGTACGCCGGCCGCAGCCTCGACGTGTTCGCCTCCTCCTCCTTGCCTTCGGGCGGCGAGCAGCGGCGGCGCGTGGCGGCGGTGTGCCGAAAGGAGGCGGCCGTCGGCCCGGACGTGTTCCGTCTGGTGGTGGAGCCGGGCTTCGAGCCGGCGGTCGCCATGGCCGTCGTCATACTCCTCGACCAGATGCACGCATCTTAAAGCTGCTCCACGCCCAAGCACGAATCTTCCAGCATCCTGCGCCACGGCAGTGTACCATGTGGAACGAAGTTTCGGTGATTCAGGAGTAGGAACCATTCTCTGATGCAGGCTTCAGAGCACGAGACACTTTTTTTATGCTTCAAAATTAATGGCTCATTTGACTAGTGAGCACAGATGATTGATGGAAGCATTTGCTTAGGGATACGATGCATTTTTGTTTCAGGTTTAAAATTTAGGGTTAAGGATACTGGGAATGGCCATTTATAGCCGTTTTATATGTGCCAGGTTTTTGGAATTTTGTTGGTGGAAATAAATCTCTGCACATAAGAGGAGGTACATAGGGCAGTGATCAGAAGTTATGTATGGGTGTATATGTACTTGTAAATCCAATCCTTTTTGTTTCCTTGAATGGAAATTGTGATGGTTGTATGATACATCACTTTGTTGTCAGTGCAAGCTGTGGTTTGTGCCTTTGTGGTGAACACAATTGATATCCTCAATTTGTTGTCTTCCTTATAGTCTTTGTTCTGAATTTTGATTGATTCATTTAGATTTTAAGGAAAAAAAATCAAGAAGTACACTGGAAGACTCTAGATTATTCATTTTCTTTTGACAAGAAGATGGAGTGCTTGAAGCTTCATTCAGCACACTAGCTGTGAGAGAAAACCATGCCTTGTGAATAACGGAAGAAAAAAGAAGGTTCATTTTTCTTGTTCCTTTTTGGACACTCCACTTTTTTTGACAATCCATCTTATGAGAGATCATGGAAAGACAAAAGGTACGCTTGAATGAACGGTCGGACTATATTACTACTCTTTTGCTAAATAGATTCAAGTGTAAGCTTGGGCAGTACTCACCTGTTTAAAAATATAATGTGTATTTTGACTTTGTATAAGGATTAAGTTTACGATAAAATTGAGAAAGGTACAAGAAAAAATGACTTAGATATCTTACTTAATTGTCTTAGAAGATAAAAGATAATAATTTGTATGAGTGATAATTAATTAATGCATATGGTTAAAAGAGAATAAATAAGATACAGTAGAGAAAACGGAGGGAGTATATAGGTACAATAGGAAAGGAGTGCTTCGAGTTATCGAGTATATGCCTGTTCTAGACTTCTAGCAGTGAGCTGTCAGGATTGGGTAAGACACAGATGTTGGTGGTAGGAATATCAGATGAGTTTTGGTAAGGAACAAAGGAGAGCAAAGAATCACCATTTTTTTTTTAAAAAAAACAAAGATTCGTCTTTTTCTTGGTGCAGTGCATTTGAAGGCAGATTTTTTTACACAAGGTTTAATTTCTAAAAAATGAAGATATGCTCTTTGGTTGACGATGCTACGCACATGTTTTTTTCATATCAGAAATGGTTATTTGGTTCCTCTAAAAAGAAGAAATGGTTATCGATACTCAGAAAACCACGCAAATCAAGAGGCACCCATTACATTCCATGAACAACGACGACGACAACAGCACATCGGTGATCAAATCTCTGCAACTCGTTAACTCGGGCACTTCCATGGCCAAATCCATTGCGATAACGACCTCCGAAATGCGGTCTAATTAGTAGCCAAATTTTCAACCGATTTCAATGGAATCCAGCTGAATATGACACGCAAATTATGAACCCAGCAGGTAAGCCACCTCCAGGCTCTGGATCACGGGTACCCACATGGAATAGATATCTTCTGCAAGATTTCTGACAGCTACTCCTCCTCCTGCTTCACCAAACGAGTCAGCAGGGCCTGCTTACCAACTAGGCTAGCGGCGGTACGGAGACGCCGGCCGACGATCTATGCAGAGACACACAGAACCGGGAGGCACATGACAGGGAAAGATGAAGTGTCAAGCGAAGCCGTGTTTAAGACTTCGATGATTTTTTTTTTTATCTTCGATACGTGTTGTTATGCCGTTGCTTGTTGGCAGAGAGGTCAGCGCACGTGTGGGTTTGCTGACGGGGCACTTGGACAAGTGGCAGATGCTGACAAGTCTCCATGCTATTTGCAGCACTCTAGTCTCTACCTTAGGATGTTTCAAGGGCATCTGGTGGAGAGAAAACAGCTCCACCGTACATATGCTTCAAAACCAAATGGTGTATTGTCAGTGTGCTGTAATTATTCCGTTCAAAAAAAAGTGTGCTGTAATTAGTTAGATAGGATCGCCAGGATCTTTTCCATGTTCTAGTAAATGTTTTTGTTACTGTTGTGAATTAGCTGATGTATCCAGCAGTGATAAAAGCAACTTGTTTTTTTATATAGAAAAATCCTCTAATTTATATTAATAACTCAATGAATAAATACATAAATACACAACTTTTACATTGAAGATTGCAGAGAGAAGATGTCACCGTCAAGTCCTTAGGTCAATGAACAAGCGAGACTTCTTTATGTTCCTCGCTATCAAATGATTTCTAACAAACACGGTGGTGGGAAGTAGATTATCGATGATCTTCATTGATGTGTAGGATCTACACTTTGATAGCTGTGTAGTTCGTTGGAAGAAAATCAAAGATAATTTGTTTGCACCCTTCTCGATCCGGTGTCAATTTCCGGTGTAGACAACGCCATAGTCGTCCCAATTTCCGGTGTAGACAACGCCATAGTCGTCCAAGTGAATCGGTATAATGAAACCCACTGTGAATAAATAAAATCCGGCTATCGACAGCAAACTTATATGCTCATGTGTGTGCAAAACAGGCTTCAACAAAAGAGAGGTGCTTATGGCCGGTAGCGGAACCAGAAAATTTAGATTGGGGTGCACTGTTGGCGCACCAAAAAATTTAGATTAAGGATGCACTATTGACACTTAGCAATATAGTATTACACAAATAAGAACTATCAGTTGTTGATAATAGTCAAGAATAGTGCTCATTAATAACAATCTATTAGTTTTTAATCTTGGTACTGCTGCTTATACATTATGCAAAAGTTTATATGAAGCCAAAGTATTTATCATATATTTCTAAAATGATAATAAATCGTAACATTGATAAATAAATTATTATAAATATATAATTGCTCGATAGTATTCTATTTTTCGAGCAAAAAGAAAAAGAAAGCCGGGAACCATCTTTTACTATATTGGTGCTTAGTACACATTATTGATGGTAGTATAGTATGAATTTTCGTATAAAATACTCCCTTTGTCCAAGTTTATAGGGCATATTTTTTCTTAGTACATAGACCAAGAAAATATTAAAATGACTAGATTACCCGTAATTATTATCACTAAGCACTATATTCAATGTATGAATGTAGAACATATGAAGTAAATATAGATATTTATTAGGGGTATATAGGCAGCATCGCATTGATTTTACATTGAAATATGAAATACATCTTATATTTATAGACATAACCATTAAAAAATATACCTTATAAACTTGACTGGGGTAATACTCAATATTGGACTTGATTCAATGTACCCATCATGATGATCACAACAACATAAATGAATGGTTGGTAGCTAAGTTAAGAGAAAAGTTTGTATAAGAGATAAAATAATAAAATATTTTGTCTACAATTGTACGGTGCCACATGGTTGGCAGCTAAGGAAAAAAGCTAGCAATCCCAAGATATTAAATGTAATTATTATCTAAGTCCTTTAAGTATTATGAAATTACACTGAAGTTCGAATGCATTATAATATATACTACCAAAGGTATATCTAGAATTTAAAAAAAATAGAGGTGTTGGTGTATACCAGGCACCCTAGCTGGTTCTGTCCTGCTTATGGCTCAATGATGCACCAAAATTCTTGTAACCTCCTCTTGAGGGTATATCTAGTGTATCCCAATTTTCGGCATACTTTCGTGTATTCTCTTTGAAACGTGATGCAAATGGTTATGAAAAATTTCAAAAAAAATAAATGACAACACTGAAACAAAATCACTCTACCGTGCCACCAAATTTGAAGTCTAATACACATACGGAGAAATAAAAAGGACAAATCATGCTGAAATTAAAAAAGATAAAGCTACTCCCTTTGTCCCTAATATAAGTCACTCCTCTTGGAAAGCAGTATCCCACAATATAAGTCTATTGAGGGAATCAAAGTTTTATTATTGCAATATTTTTACTCTATACACCTGCTTTAATGCAGAAAAAGTGGTCAAGTAGTTGTATCGTGACGTTAACAAGGATATACATAGTTCAACGATATTAACTTTTTCTTAGATTTAGTGCTTCCTTAGCATGTATCTATGATGGACTTAGAATTATATTGTGGCACGAGGGATTACTATTCACTAAATTTGTCTTTTTTTTTTTTGTTTATCCTAATATACCTTACGTTTGTATTTGAATTTTTGCAGAATGTTTGATTGCATAATGACTTATCTAACCAAAATTTTCAGTATTTTTCATGACAATTTGCAACGTGTTTCAAAGCAGATGCATGGAGATGCACCAAAATTGCGATATGTGGAAACAGTTGGCTAATGTAGCCATTTTAAGGGTGACCTACAGGTAACAGGTTCAAATCCCTGAAAATACTCATGAAAAAATCCACACAAATGACTCCATCCTATTAAGATATAGATTGATTTTAGTTCATATATATTTGGTTGGACTCTATCTATATGTGGACGAATCCGAATATATCTATTGTTAACTTTTACTATATATTTAGCACCCCTTATACAAAAGAATCAATTTAATAAAAAAAGAGAACAGAATTTTATCACTACATTGTGTGTGCTCCCTATTTGTACTTATTGTTCTTTGGTGCATCGTGGTGGATCAAGGGCAAACGACTTCGTTTTACAACACGTTATTAGCACGAAGCTCTACAAGTTGAAACCCTAGATCAATCTGAGTTGAGCGTATATCGTTCAATATTCTTTACAAGTAGATCAATATTGTTTTCTTGATACTAATCACATATTGATTTATGACTGATTCACATGCTCTACTCGCACGAGATCGTCTGGTCAACGCAAAGAAGGAAGCCGCACGGCGCTACTCTGATCAAAGCCGCACACCTGAGGCATGCGGACTCGACCGAATCGGCTTTCAATCAAGCATCATTCACACATCCATCTAGGGTGTGTTTGGTTGCTTGCATGATGACTGAATCGTATGAGTAGAGGTAACTGTATCTGTTAGACACGTGTTTGGTTTCTTATTCATCCAGGTCAGGTGGATGCAATTGCACCAACTCATACAGGATGGAGGAGACACAGAAATTGAGCTTCTCTCCAACGCAGGCCCGTAAAATGCATAAACAAACAACCAAACAACTCAACTTGTATCCACTCATGCAGGCCAAAACTAACCTGAAAAGCTCATACGGGATAGATTAGGATGGTGCAAACAACCAAACACACACCTAGTGTGTGCATACATGTACAGATCGTCATACAAATGCCTCGATTCACGGGTTCCAGTCGAGAGGCTTGACGAGGGAGCAGAGCGAGGCGCTGCTGCGGCGGAGCGTCTTCAATGGAAGGCCGGTCCAGAGACCCGTACGCGCGCGCGAAAACGGCAGCCACCACTCTGCGTCGTCCAGAGAACCGCGGCTCGTGCCAGTGGCGGCTTCGATCGGGAGCTACGGGGCGTATCTCGCAGATGGCTCCGATTACACCGGAGATTACGGCAAATCGGTCACCAAGGAGGCCTTGAAGAATTTCCACGGGAGGAGGCTCCAGGTGCTTGCAGGTGTAGGGCCTGATCTCATCGCCTTCGAGACGATCCCAAATAGAAGCTACAGGCCGGGCACGGCAACCTGATTAAGGCAGGGTAATTAGAGATGGAATTAATGAGATGAACAATATAAGCAAGCACTGCGCGGGAGCCATCCATTCGGCACTTTCGCCATTGAGTGGCTCGGCTGGCTACATACGTGCGGCTGCCCAAGTGCCCATGCCGTGCACACATGGCAAGGACGCACGACCTGGCAAATGGCAATGGCAGCAGCCCCCGAAACCTAAGACTTCGATCGTGCCCATGATGACCACGAAGCTCCGCTAAGACCGATCAAGATCATGTGTGATCTTTGGAGCTAGTTTTTAGCGTTTTGGAATTCATAAAGCACGAAGCTCCGTTAAGACTGATCAAGACTGTCTGTCTGCATCGAATTTCGACCGACATCAAGCGATTAAACCTGCTGCAAGTCATATGTAAGTTCATGACACGTAAGTAAATCGCACCAGAATAGTCATTTAATCCTGCAGATTAATTTTCCTAATTGCATAGATTACTCATTTAATCTAATTGAAAAATTAGGATGTTTGCTATTACTGTTCATTGAAAAAAAAATTAATTACTCCGGCCGCGTTAGCAACGCCTGTCACTCGTCCGTATCCGCACCCCACTAGGCGCCATCCCCGCCACGTGCCCGTCACACGCATGTAGCGGCCTGGTCGTTTTTTCTGGACAAGAAAGAAAAAAAGGGATGATTTTACGCTTTAACCCCCGAAGTTATGGTTAATTAAGGCCCGCCGTGAGAATATTTCTTTATGGACACTGAAGTCCCCCGTAATTCCAAAAATAGTTAATAAATTCTTAAGATTTATATTAAATTCTAGAAATTGAATTTTTAGGTAGATGGACTTCCATAAATTTATTGAACCTTAGACTAAGCGCATATGAGAAACTCCATATCTCTGGGTTTATTTTTTCCTAGCATAATTTTATGTTTATTCATGCTGAATTTATTTTGTTATCTACAGTAATTCTGAAATTTGCTTTATAATTAGAAGAAAATTATGAAAAATCCTAAGAAATTAGAGATAATTATCTACTGAATAGATATAGACTAAACTTTACTGATTCAAGAGTGAGCATGCAATATATTGATTTTACTAGCAGTAAAATTCAATCTTGCTTACATATAGGATATGTTGGACATAGCAAAGAGGGAATTTACTGATTTCTTGAAGCTGCTATTTCCCAGCCTGAAGCTAGTGCCCTTGCTATTCCCGAAGTCGCTAAGTGTGCGGCTTTACACTTCCTGATGCACTATCTCCATGCGGACCTGAAGACCGAATATTTGATGGAGGAGGACCCGCTGGCACTATAGAATTCCCTGAAGGAACGATATAATCAGCAAAGATCAGTCCTGTTGCCAGAAGTACAACGTGGATGGACCCCCCTATGCTTCTAGGATTTTAAGTTTGTGGCAGCATGCAACTCTGTCATGCACAAGCTTATCGCCAAACTGATATTTTGTAACCAGAAAGTTACTGATGCTGAAATGATTGACAAGATATTGTGCACCTTTCAACCCAATATGAGGATATTGTAGCAACAGTACCGTCATGCCAAGTACCAGAAGTACTCTGGGCTAATATGCATTCTGCTAGAAGTAGAAAAGCATGATAAACTCTTGATGAAGAATCATTACGTTCTTCCTAATGGAAGTCATGCAATGCCTGAAGCACATGCAAATGCTCAGCGGGCTAATAATAGCCGAGGCCACGAAAAAAGTCAAAAGCATAAAGGGGATGTGGAATATATGAAACCAGGTGTCTTCATAACCGGCCTAGAAATGCCTTAGGGAAAGACAAGGCCCAATGGAAGGCCCAGTGGATAACCTCCGCGCCAAGCCTTGCTGCCGTGCGGAAGGGGATACATCCTATAGGCAGTTGAACATGCATTTAGATATAAAAGATACGATTATAATCTGAGTTGTTAGCAGGGTAGATAAATATGTAAACTCTATCCTGTAACAGATTAGTATCCAATAACCGATCGAAATCCCTTAACTGATCGGGACTCTGTAAACCGCCCCACCCCGACTATATAAGGGAGAGGGCGGGCAACAACAGGGAGAGATCGAGCTCACGAGCAATCTTAGATCCAAAAGATCCACATAATCTCAGCACATAGGACTAGGGTATTACCTCCTCCGTCGAGGGCCTGAACCTGTCTAAACCTTTGTCTTGTGTGACCTTCGAGTTTGAGATCTAGCGGTTGCCCTATAAATTTATTGCCGACCACAAAAGTCGACAGTTGGCGCGCCAGGTAGGGGGAGCGCTATAATCTTTTTCTACAGACTCGATGGCAGCAACCAGCGGAATCATCGCCACCTTCGTCTCCGGCCAGGCTTTCCGCTTTGGAAGCCTGGACTTCGTCGCAGATGCGCGCGGAGAACTTGTTTGCCTGGACTTAAACCAGATCCAATCTGGCAAAGATCAGGCCGAACCATCTCAGGTATGCCACTCTGACTTATCAAGCAAACCAGTCGGCGTCGCGAGGAGTTGCTACGATCTTCGCGGCATCTACGCAATAGAAGAGCAGAAGACCGATCTCAAGCGCCAGCAAGAGATTCAAGAAGCTGCGGAGGAAGATCGTCTTCTTCGTAAGGGTAAGGAGGCACAAGCGCGATCGCTTCGATCTCGCGGCCGCAATGTCCGCGAGGACATCCTACAATCTAAATTGGGAGACCAAACTGTCTTCCATACACCACAGCAGAACGTCATCGCCTCCAAGACGCTCCTCGACACACTGGACCAGATGATTGCATCTGATAGCCCAGCGGCCCCGATCGTGGCCCAGATCAAGGCCATGGTGATGGCAGCGACCATTCAACAGAATCAGGAAAAGCCGGTAGGAGAAGCGCACTCGCGCTCCCACGTGGCTACCCACGTCGCTAGCCGTCGGACTGCTGGCGAGTCTATTCGAACGGACAATGCTGGCGAGTTCACCTCAAAGTCATTTAATGATTATTGTATATGACTCTGGGCATTAGTGTAGAACATTCAGTACCTCACGTCCATACACAAAATAGCCCTACAGAGTCATTAATTAAGACGATAAAACTCTCTCCATACATTGTATGTGCTCCCTATTTGTGCTTATTGTTCTTCAGTGCATCGTGGTTGATCAAAGGCAAACGACTTCGTTTTACAACACATCGAACTTGTGATAGGTGAGAATCGACCTCTTAACAACTTCAAAGCCAAGGTGGCATCGGTAAGCTATGCTATGGCTGGTTTTTTAATGTGGATTTAACCCTAATTTGAATCAATAAAGAAGAAATTTCTTCGTTCTCAAAAAAAAAATGTTGGGTACAATTAAGAGGAGACAATAGGAAAATTCAGATCAACAAAAAATGGATTTTTTTTCTAACCCAGATATATTTTTGTACCACTAGGTAAAGCCCCAATTACACACACACAAAAACCACCGATTGTGCTACGTACCACCACCTGTTCTATCGTAGAACTATCGCCAAGACCATGCTTCACGCGAAAGCCCTCAAACTTAGCAGGAGGGAGACGCATGGATGGCCTTTTTCACGGGAGATTTGCAATTACTACAGAATCTGAAGTGTTACAAGTTCGGCCATCCGTCAAATATCCTTTGGTTTCAGGTCCCAGCCGAGGAGATCCTCGACAGTGAGAGCCCCAGGAGGCCACTTCGCAAACATTGAAACATAGCAGCAATCGGAACACACAAAGTGGTCAGTGGACTGTCGTTCGCAAGTCCCACGATGTGGTAGCAAATGAAAGCTTTGACCCCCAAGATGCATTTGCACACGAGTAGTACCAAACTTTCGTGGGTTGAATTCCACGGTAATGTTCTGTTCCATACGGTATGAAACTACGGGTTCTAATGTATCGGTATGCCCTTCGTATGTAAGGTTCCTTTTGTTTTGTTTTGTTTTGTTTTACGAAATGATTTGTGTTTGGACGTCCATTTTTTCTTGGACGTTTGCAAAAAAATTTTTCACGTGTGAAATATTTTTTTTTTACGCGTGCAGTATTTTCCTTCGATAACGGTAGAAATATTCGCGCGAAACAAAATGTTGCAGACGTTAAAAAAAATGTTGCAGACGTGAGAAAAAAATATTGCACGACACGTCCGATAAAATAAACAATAATCGATGTCCGATCCATAGTATCACCCGTACATACGCAACCCACTTTCTTGGTGCTGATGGGCTGGGCCGACTCAGAAACCCCCTCGTACAGAGCTCACTGGCTAAGGCCCTGTTGGGTAAACTGTAACTAGACTACACTTTTCTGTGAGTTAGTTGAGGTGCACTGGAAGTTGCCATGTGACCGTATGGCTATGGCTTGACGTGTAGGTGTACCCTCAGCCCAATAGAGTTTTAAGTATTGAACTTGATGCTAGTGTCCACCGATGTTATAAGTACATACGCGTGAGAATTCAGTGAAAAAGCTCGTACCTGTGTTTTGTGAGGCCTTAGTGTGAGTGCCTGAGTGGTGTGTGTCTAGTCCTTCTCCCATCTTCTCCAGCGAGAGAGTGGGTGGGCACCTGTTGTTTTCCCAAAATTAACTTTACATTTCTTTACTTTCTTCCGTTTTTTTTTTCTAGATTTACTTTCTTCTATTTTTTTATTTTTTAAATCAAATTTTCCAGTTTTATCCTTCCACAACAAGTTTTTAGCTAGATTTTATTTAGCCACAACGGGTTCCATCAGATCGACTCACCTGGACAACGACAACGATGCCTACACCAGAATTTGACACTGGGTCAAGAAGGGTGCAAATAATAAGTACCATGAAGAATGCCGAAAAATAGATTGGAATGCCACTGGCATTTATTCCTTAGATCCACGTACTAAAGAATCCGAACTGGAGGTTCAGAGAATAATAATTTATTCTCTGAACCTCCAGTTCGGATTCTTTAGTACGTGGATCTAAGGAATAAATGCCAGTGGCATTCCAATCTATTTCTCGGTATTTTTCGTGGTACTTCTACCCCTAATGCTGGGAAATTATTCTCATCAAAAATACAATCAGCATACCGAACTGTAAACAGGTCCCCTATTAATGGCTAAGGTATTTCATTATTGACAGAGAATTATACCCCATATAGATCCCCAGCTTCTTGTGAGGACCCATTGATGTACGCAGTGGTGGTAAAATCGGTACGTATACTGCGCAACCGAATTTTCACAAATGGAAAATACTTGGTTCATTTCCACGTACTAATTGCAACAGAGAGACCGTATGATATGCAGTTGGTCTTATTTGGATTAGTTCTGCGACGTGCAAGGCCGCATGGTCCCAATAACTTGTTGGTAACCTACAATTTTAAAAAGAGGTCGAGCAATCAGTTTGACCCTCTTTATTAAAGATTCTGCTAGGCCATTTTGTGTGTGGACATATGGCACAGAATGTTCTACATTAATGCCCAGAGTCATATAATAGTCATTAAATGCCCTTGAGGAGAACTCAGCGGTATTATCCAATCTAATTGATTTGATCATGTTTTTAGGAAAATTTTCTCTTAACTTAATTATTTGGGCCATTAATCTAGCAAAGGTATGGTTTTGTATTCTTAATAAACACACGTGGGACCATCTTGTAGAAGCATCTATCAAAACCATAAGTATCTAAACGACCCACTTAAGGGCTGAATAAGTTCACAGATGTCGCTCCGAATCCTGTTTAGAAAATTCAACGACTCATTTTTTACTTTGAGGTATGATGGCCTCAAAATCAATTTCTCTTTAGCACAAGCAATGCACATGAAATCCTCTGATTTCGAAAAATTTGAAGTTTTAATATTATGGCCAACAAAATAGTTTACAATTTTTCTCATCATCCCCATACCAGGATGACCTAGACGATCATGCCAAAAGTTGAATTTGTCGAGATTCTGAAAAAAAATTGAACGCAACATGTGATTCAAGTTTGATGTACGTGTAGTACAATCCAGATGAATATGAAGGAAGTTTTTCAACCACTTGTTTTTCGTATCTATCAACTTTAGTTAGGAGAATATATTCATCGTCTCCCTCACTAGTAGTTTCCGCACGAAAATCATTGAGACGGATATCTTTAAAACTTAGTAGGGTACGATTTGAAAAAGGATACAACAGAGCATATCTTCAATCGCTAATCGTGTACCCATAGGGAGAACTATGATAGCTCTTTCAGTGCCAACAATCAGATTATCGCTTCTAGCGATAGTCATTATATTTTCACTTTTCTTTGTCAAAGTCTGGAAATATTTTGTTTCCCTTAATATTGTATTTGTGGTACCACTGTCAACAAGACAGATTTTGTCCTCCATTGGATTGTGTCACCAAATTCTATAATAAAGAGCATGATTATTAACTCAAATATAGAATAAGTACATCAATATGTATAGTATGTCTGCAAATACAATATGTTCTTATGCAATACAATTACAATATCCATGTTCCTACAAAACTTAGTTAACTTAAAATATACAACAATATTATGTAGAACAATTATGACCGACTATTTACATAAGGGGATAACTAGGAGACTACATGGTGCCTCCAAACCGATCTTGGAAAGCGTATACAACCAACATATCATCTGTTTTCGTGAAGTCGTCTTCCTTCAGTTGGACCATCTGATGGTGCTCAACATCTAGAGCAATGTCGTCTGATCCTATTTCCAGATCTTTGTCTGCTGGTGAAGTGAAGTGAACTTCAATATTGTCCTCTTTAGGCCTCTTGCCTTTGTCCACAGCTTGTTGATATAGCTCAATCAAATGTGGAGCAGTGTGACATTCTTTTGCATAATGTCCTTTGCAGCCACATTTATGACAAAGGCCTGATTTTTCCTTAGAAAAATTCTTCTTGAATTTTTCCTTGCCATATCCTTTGCCTTTGAATTTCTGCATATCATTGGATTGTCACTTTCCCTTTTTCTTATGGTGCCTCTTACGCCCATGGCTACTGCTAGCCCCTTGAGTATTAGCATGTACTTCGGTCACTGACATTGTCCTCGTAGGGCGAGTATGATAATTTTTCATAAGAATTCCATCATGTTTCTGTGCTTGAAGCAGAGTATAAATCAACTCAGAGTACTTTGTATACATCTTTTGGCGATATTGCTGTTAAAGTATACGCATAGAAGGATGGAAAGTGCACAATGTTTTTTCTATTAGTTCGGCATCACCAACTCCATGGTCACAAAATTTCAACTTGGAATTTATTTTATATATTGCTGAATTATACTCTGCCACGGACCTGAAGTCCTGAAAATGTATAAGTAATCATTCTCGTTGAGCTTCTGGTAACATGACCGACCTCTGTTGGTCATACCTCTCTTTTAAGGAGTTCCACAATTGAAGTGGATCTTCCTCCATAAAGTACTCAATTTTTAGGTCTGAGTGGAGGTGATGCCGAATAAAATGCAGAGCTGCATATTTTGAGGCTTGTGAAATTTGCGGGTCATTTTGTTGAGGTTCAGTGACGGATGCACCAAAACCTCTACCCATCAAACTTATCTTTAGATCCATCGTCCAAGTTAGATAATTGCTACCATCCAAGGCCAGCTCTGCAAGCTCCTTTTTGGAGATGTCTGCCATGTCCTACAATTTGTTTTTCATGCAATTGTAATTAATTTACTTTCTCAAAGTAAAATTATGGCATGAAATTGTTGTAAATCAGTACACTAGGGTCAATGTATAATAATTGCATTTTCCCGGAAATTCAGGAATTAAAATGCAATTTTGACTTAACTACGACGGCTAAATTTGCGATTTCCCTAAATTCAGAGGGCTAAACTGCAAACTTTATATAAGAGGTCCATTTATTCGTAGTTTTACATTTTTCCAGAGATCCTTTTGCAAATTTATTAAGACCCTTAAATAGGCTGATTGGCCCATTTAGACCTTCCAACCCTAGCACCATGGCCGTCGCCACCTTGGGTGGTTGGGGTCAGCCGCCTCGCCCCGACACCGGTGAGAGGCTCGCCAGCCGTCACGCCCTCACCCTCATCCTCCGTGCGCAAGAATTGAAGTCCTCGATGTCGCCTGAGGGGCGTTCCAGTTGCGTTGCCGAATCCACCGCCGGATTCGATCGCTTGGGGCGCGTCAGGGAGCGCCGCCACTCCCTCGAGTGCGTCGGGAGCCTCCGCCGCCTTGGTCGTGTCGGGCGTCGCGGCCATGCCGTCAAGCGTGGCAAGCGCCATCGCCCCGTTGGACATGTCGGTCGTCTCGGGCGCCAATTGACGCCTCTCCGGCGCCTTCGCCAAGTCCAGTCGTTGCAAATGCCTCTGTGTCGCCGAGGGCTACCGCCTTGGTGTCGGGCGTCACCAGCACACCGTTGCACGCCGCCTTGGGTGCGTCTAGTGGCACCACCACCTCGCCAGGCGGGGTCATGGGGGCATGGCTGCAACTGGGTGGCCAACGCCGTTTGGCGGAGGCCCTCCCTGGCCTTATCCCGCGGGCCGCCATCACATCGGTCGCCTCGTCGGTCTCGCCACGCCCCTCCTGCGAGCGGACTAAGGTGGTCGCCGCCGCGGTCTCGATTGCTCCTACCACGTTGTGGGGCACCTCGGCCCCTACGGCCTGCACTGTACCGAGGAGCACCACGGCCCCCTCGGTCGCTGCAGCCCATGGTGGTCCCCGACCATGCTGCGATAAGGCCGAACATGACCTCGCCAATGTTGATCATATCGCGCATGCCAATGGCGACGTCCTGACTGACGGTGTTGTAGAGGCAGGATGCGAAGGATCGTTGTTTCCAAGCAGATGCATTTACTGATTACAAGGGTGTTACAAAATCATATATACCCGCAGTCAATGTACCAGAAAGAGTGGAGGTACCTCAGAAAGCTACTCTTGCCCCTAATGAAAAGAAGCAGTGGTGAATTCCGAATAAAAAGGACTTAGTTCCGCGGAGACGTCCGTAAAAACAGAATTCTTCTAAAGGTAAAGGTACAATACTTGAATCAGTAAAAGAAAATCAACATGAAGTTGAGAACCAACGGAGGAATGGAAAACCCGACATCAAAATGTGCACAAATTTAGATACTGGGACATCGGAACCCCTAGACTCCGTTGTTATGGAAAATCACAAGGAGTTAGAGGATGTAAATGAAGAAATTTCCACGAATTATGTCAATTCGGGAGAATTATATATAAGAGATACTACAATTGTCGACATACATTTTGCCTCAAAGATTGCTGAGAGCCTTCAACTGGATCCAGAACCAAAGACTATGGCAGGGTGCATGAAGCGCTCAGATTGGGTCAAATGGAAGGATGCAATTGAAGCATAATTGTTTTCGCTTAATAAAAGGGAGGTATTTGGTCCAGCAACACCAACTCCTCCTAAAGTGTTTCCTGTGGGAAACAAATGGGTTTTTGTTCGAAAAAGGAATGAAAATAATGAAGTGGTGAGATACAAAGCGAGGCCCTTAGCCCAAGGGTTCACACAGAGACCCAGCATCGATTATGATGAGACATACTCTCCCGTTATGAGTGGAATTACATTCCAATATCTAATATCTTTGGCAGTTAATATGAAAGTATCAATACAATTAATGGATGTAGTGACCGCATATTTGTATGGGTCATTAGATTCAAATATTTAGATGAAAGTCTCTAAAGGGGTTAAAATTCCGAATCCTAATGCAAATCGCAACATATATAGCGTCAAGTTGAAAAAGTCGCTATATGGATTAAAGCAGTCGGGAAGGATGTGGTACAACCGACTAAGTGAGTTTCTTTTGAAGAAAGGATACTCCAATAATGATGATTGTACATGTTTGTTTATAAAGAAATCCCAAAGTGGATTCTGTATCATCTCAGTATATGTTGATGATTTAAATATCATCAGAACCACAAGGGACATAGAAGAGACAAGTAACCATCTTGTGATGGAGCTTGAGATGAAAAATTTGGGTAAGACCTAATTTTTCTTAGGCTTACAGCTTGAGCATGTTCCTGAAGGAACATTTGTGCATCAGTCTGCATATATCAGAAGATATTGGAGAAATTCAATATGGATAAATCATATCCAACGAAAACACCTATGATCATGAGATCCCTTGATGTGGATAAAGACCCATTCAGACCTAGAGAAGAGGATGGAGAGATATTGGGACTAGAAGTTCCATATCTTAGTGCCATCGGAGCACTAATATATCTTGCAAATTGCACCATACCTGACATTGTATTTGCAATCAATCTATTGGCTAGATACAGCGTGTCACCAATAAAAAGGCATTTGGCTGGTATTAAACAAGTCCTCAAGTACCTTAATGGTACAAAAGATCTTAGTTTGATGTTTCAAAGAAATCAAGATATGACTTTAATTGGATACACAGATGCTGGCTATCTGTCTGATCCCTACAGTGCCAAGTCACAGACTGGATTTGTTTTCCTTTATGGTGGTATGACTATTTCATGGAAGTCTTGTAAATAGATTTTAGTAGCCACTTCCACTAACCATTCTGAAATAATTGCTTTATATGAAGCATCACATGAATGTCTATGGCTTCGCAGAATGATTAACCATATATAAAGGTCATGTGGTATTAATCCATTAGAATCTCCTACCATTATCTATGAAGATAATGATGCCTGTGTTGCTCATATGCAAACAGGCTATATAAAGAGTAATATAACAAAACATATTGCTCCTAAGCTATTTTATCCTCACGAACTTTAAAAGAGTTGTGAGATAAATGTCTTGCAAACGAAGTCATGTGAAATCTAGTCAATTTATTCACTAAGTCTTTACCGACGTCCTTGTTTCAAAGATGTGTCCAGGGGATCGGTATGACACGGCTTTGTCAGTTGCAAGGTTCAGGGGGAGTTAACTCTTGAACTAAAACATGTTGCACTCTTTTCCTTTATGAGTTTTACATAAATGGTTTCTCATAGAAGGTTTTTAACGAGGCAACATTGAATGTGAACTTATGCCATAAAGTTTCTTCTTATATTTTTTTATTGGGTTTTAAAGGAGTTTTAGATGGCATATAATTATGAGAACGAATTTCTCCTTAGATTTGTTCGCGGGGTTTTTGGAGGAGTTTATCGAAGCACATGAAGACTGTGTTATTCGCCCAAGGGGTAGTGTTAAGGAGTTAAGTGGGCAATTAACTGCCAACTCTTAGAATGGGTGTCTTTTGTAGAACAGGTATCTTTTGTACACTATCAACTTTCACCCATTACCTTGTATAAATATGTAACACATTTGCAATAAAAAGCGATCTCTTATTCTCGAGTTCAATCTCTACTCTACTTTTAACACAAATAAATCACCTCTGATTTTCTTCCAATGAGCAATATCACTACCAAGGCATAAGTCCTACACATCAATAGAGATCATTGACAATTTACTCCCCACTATCGTGCTTGTCGGCAATAAAGACACCATTACAAGATACGGAATCGATGGCGAGAAAGATAAATAAATTCAGCACGTCCATCGATCCAAGAACTTGATAATGACATATTGTTTATCTACAATCTTCAATGTAAAAGTTGAGTAGTTACGAACTTTACTCGTTGTGTTATTCACATAAATCAGAGAATATTTCTAAAAAAATATGCTAAGGCCCTGTTTGGAGTGCATGAACTTAGTAGCAATTTTAATGAAACAGTTCAAATTACACAATCTTGAATTTAATTCATTTGTTCCAGGCGGGGCCGAGGGTTATTGTGAAATCATGTGCTGAAAAATTGGCTTAGTAATGAAACTGGCATTGCAAAGTGGTTGTGTTCATGGCATATGTTGTTTCAGATGATTACTTAGTATGCTTGTGATAGCGTGATAATGGTTTTGCTTGATGCAATACGCTCGTGTTAGTGGTTGCATAGACTGATCTTGAGTCAAGTCGTGGATTTGTGCTCATACACGATTTTTGTGTTTGTTCATGTGCAGGTGTTGCTCGAGGGCGAATATGGTCGATGATGGGACCGGAACTACGTTCATGGAGGAGCTGAGGTTCGGGACTAGCTTCAGGGAGGAACTGAGATCCTAGTGGTTAAGGATGTCATGCGGGACGTTCGGGCTAGAGAACGGTGTACATAGATGCTTGTGAGTCACGTGAGAATGGTAGGTGGGCCATACACGTGCATGTTTTTAGCTATTAGGCTATGTTAAACCAAGTTGAGTTGAATGCGAACTCTTCCTGGCCTGAGCAAGCCAGCGATGAAAATCCACCGTGTGCTACAGTGTTTCGCGAGCTACAGTGCATTCCTGCAGTATTCGCGAGTGGTGTTCGCGTTAGGGTTTACTGTTTATTCGAATTTTCGTTTTTCCGTTTTCTCTCCCGGTTTTCGGTTTAGTAGATTGAATCATTGTCTATCTTGATTCTTTCAGTTTCTTCTTGATTTGATCCGTCCAAAACCTTTCTAGGGCATTAATTTAGTGTTCCTCAAAGTTTTGTTGGTTAATCTTTTGTAGATTATGATGAATCACGAAATTAGGGTTTGCTTGATTTTCGTCATTATCTGATATAGTCTGCTTTTCAGGGTTTATAAAATTTGATCCATAGGTCCAATCGAGCTGATTATTTTTTTTGTTAGATTCGTATTGGAATCTAGTTTCTTCTGTTCAAACTGCAGGTCAATCCGACGGTTGGATCTCCGAGAATTCTCGATTTACCGAACACATCTACTCTATTTTGTTGAATATGAAGCAATTATTTGAGTCCGAATTGGAGTGAATTTTTAGTAGATCAAAAATTTGATTTTAGCTTCTGCGCAATCATTCAACCGCCTCCCCGTGATTGCTAGTTTGTATATCGATCCTACAGTTATTGACTTGCATGCTATATATTGAAAGAAAAATATATTGACTTACATTTGTGATTACAAACTGACTAGCAAGAGAATCTCTCAAAAAGGAAAAAAGAAAAAAAAAAGCTTCAGGGTTTTTGACTTGCATGATATATTGAAAGAAAAATATATTGACTCACATTTGTGATTACAAACGGACTAGCAAGAGAAGACGGTAGATGACATATTGTCGCTGTTTCCATGAATTACACACACATGCATAGGGATGACTACCAGAGTAAGAACTAACCTGTAAATGTAATGTAAGCATCACTGCGGCAGTAACTCAAAACACCTTACAACTGCTGGGAATCTTTTCTGTGACACTTAATCAGATTCATTAACTATGTGAACAGGCAATCTGCTTGAATGTTTACTTCTCTGATGGTGGACCGCATGTCAGATTAGTAAGATGTATATGCAGCAAGGCAGAGTAACAGTAGTACCAGTTGAGTATTAGCATATCATAGGATAGATTCGACCACTGTAGTTATGGCCTTCGGGCCCCCTCGCTCGAGCAAAGAGAGGGCAAGATCACTCTCGTGCCATTTCCTAAGCCCAGACGCCAATTTCTGTAGCGTCTCGAGCTTCACTTCAGGGATCCACGTCGGCATGAAGTCGACCAGCAAGCCCACGAAACACAGAACATATGCTCTCCACGTGGCCTGGCCACAGCCAAGCTCAATATTGCCCTCCATTACCTTGGCCATGAACTCCAAGTGCCTGTCGACAACCCGTTGCCTCTTCGATGTGTATACTGAAGTGTAAACTGGGGACGTTTCTCCAACTCCCCAGATACTGGCCCCAGAAAAGAGGAGAACATACGCCAAAGCAAATCCTTCGAATATGCTGCACACTGGTCCAGCGGAACCCAGCTTCGCTTCTCCAGCTGAAAGCAGCAAAGTTGGCAGAATCTGCTCATACAGGAGACGGATCAACTTCACCCCACCAGCGTGACAAAGCATAGTTGCTGCAAGCGATGCTATCTGCTCTACCGAGGATGAGGCAGAAGATAGTGGCATCCGACCTGACCTCAGACGCGTAGGTCTATCAGAACCACATTCATTCGCTAGCGCACGGGCTCTCTCGATGACAACCTTGAAGATCTCTTCATATACAAAATTGTTGTCTGGAAACATCCGGCAAGATCGCATGTAAAGGAATCCCGGTGATACAGAAATCTGCGGACCTCTTTCATGGAGAGCCTGCCCCATCAGACTAGTGACTCCTCTGTTTGCTACAAAGTAAGACCGCCCATCAACCAAAGGCCCAAGGAAAGATGAGAAGCAACTCCTGATCAGTTGAGCCACTGCCTTGTTATCTCGGGTAAAGGGGGACCGAGAACATGCTAGGATGATAAAATCGTGCCACCGTCTAACTTTCTGTGACCACAATGCACCTATAATTGGCATACTAGGCCATGAACTTGATGTAGCACAAATTTCCACCCCTTGGCCAATGATTCCGTGTAAGTGACTAAATTCTTCCATCTTAACAGTTATTGACAAGCTGATAAGAGCTGCTATTGGTAACGGAAGCATTGGCGTCACTGAACCTGTAGAGAGATTTACGTGACCATTAGCAGTAACATCATATGAGGATTATTTTTTTTTAACAATCAATGTTTCTTCTTAGATTCAAGGTAAATTTCAACGGCAAATCCATATACGAAGAGCGGACAATATTGTTGGATCGATATGGTTACTGAGAGGGGGTGTATAAAAAGAAAATTAAACTACGATGTAATAAAAGAATGCGAGACAAGTTTTTACGGAGTTCGGGCTGCCTGTCCTATGCCTCCGCCAAGAACCCACCCAGCTCGGAAATAACTCACCAAAGTTCTGCTTTCTCCCACCCTGCCAGGCAGCAGGATGCCTTTTACAAGTTGGAAATCGATTCGGTTTTACACACCACCACCAAGATCGATCCCAAAATTGCCTCCAAAGAATTATAGATCAACACATTGTTCCTACTCTCTCTCTCTCTCTCTCTCTCTCTCTCATTGCGGTGGTATATGACTTGGCGAGTGAGAGGTTCTAGTATACTGTATACGCTTGAAGGTTTGGAACAGAATTCTCTGTTTGTAGCATGATTAACTGTGTAATTCCAAACTTTTACTCAATGAAGAGATACAAGCATAGTGCTATACTTGAGATTTTCAGAGTCATATTTTGTTCAGCTGTCATCACAAAAACTCAGCTCAACAACTATTGCAGGCAAAGCACTCACTTGGCATTCATGAGGAAAAATACAGAACTGAAGAGGATAATGAGATAACTGGAGTCTATACCTAATTTGTTGCATGCAATTTTAAATTATACATTGCAATAATTTATTGTTACAGTGCTGTATCAATTACTGAAGTACAGGTAGCAATGGGCAGGGATTCAAATCCTTGCCGGTTACCCAGCAAAACAAAACAAAAATACTGGTTTTGGGGTTGGGTCCACATTCTGTGTTTCAAGTTTGAAAATTCACTAAATTTTATGTACATTTTTCTTAAAACATTGAATCTTCAAACTATAAATATCAACTTAAAAGAATATGATAATTTACATTCAGACCATAGTTACCAAAAACACAGTTCGTTCGAGTCATGGTATGAGATTCGGGTTCACGGTTCGCCACTTTTTCTTCCAATTTCCACTGCGAACACTAGACTGGTTCGGGTTTGACGAATCCGGTTCACGATCCGCATGGGTTTACAATGAACCTCATAACTATGATTCAGACATAAGAACCAAACTAGAACTCTAAGTTTGATATCCAAATTAAACTTTTTATATGACAAAATTAATATTTCATTTTTAAATATAGAAGAAAAACTAGAATTTTAAACAGGAAATATATTGATTCTTTTCATGTAAACTTCCATTCTTAAAGTTCCTAACAAACAACGTGTAGATAGCATTCACCTCAAAAATTGAAATGAAGATAAATTAAGAAGTCACTATAACATTGAAGACAAAGAGTTATAAATAAACTTCTTGTACCTCATTAATGATAAATATTGAGTACTACTGATATAGAACAAATGCAGTCAAACTTTCAACACTTTGACCACGGATATGGTACACAAAAGTATTTAGATTCGTACATAGAAATGGTATTAGCATCTCTAAAAATTAGAAATAGTATTAGCATCTCTAAAAAATAGAAATGGTGTTAAGTAGATTTGTCATCAAAAGCACTTCTAGTTCCATATTGTTACACTTTTTTTTTTGCTTAATACAATTTGAAAAGGCAATGGTCCAGTCAATGTCTGAAACAACATGTATTTAGAAATATAAGGGTTAGTCTAATATTCTATTCCAAATGTCCTTCATGCCTTATTCCATCTTGCTACTAGTTCACTGAAATAGTGAAATGACAAAAAAAACATAATAGGGCTTATAAATTGGCCTCAAGTTACATTTCCTTACCTATTACATTCACTTCCATTTCAAGTACCACAGTGAGAACTCTTTGCCTACAACCATTGGATTGTTCATTCCAGTATCTTTCAGTTATGTCATTCCCTCAGTCTCATTTATTAAAAACACCACATCTTACTTCAACTCAATCAGTTAGTGATTGGGAGGTTCTTTGTTATCAATAACTTATTATAATGCAACTAAAATGTTAACATTCATTGCTACTGTCAGCTTAAAATGTTAGCTTCACCCTAAGGAATTGATGACTAATGATTGGTCGATGATACAATTTTTGTGAGCAGATACTATCAGAAGACCAGTGATCTAGTTTAAGGCAGCCATTTCATGTATGCACGTTCTGCATTTGCCTCCCAGAATGCACATTGGTAAGTGGTAAAAAAAATCACGCTTGAGCAACCGTGACAACAAATTCATTCGGTGATGTGTAGGTTGAATTTGATGTGGAAAATGAAAATAACTGAGCATCAAACAAGAAAAATGTCAAAACGTCAACTATTGAGGCAAACAAGTCAGAGACAATGGAGATGAACAATACAAACGAAGATAGCATGTATGTAGAAACAGAAAGGAACCATCTGCATAAAGAGACATTGACATACGTGGTTGTGGAGAGATGTTGATATGAACACCAGCAGATGCAAGAACTTCCTTTATCTCAGACTCAACTGCCAGAAGAGTTGCAGCTGGACTGGGCCAGTCAGTTCCATTCAACATAACTGGCTTCCATATGCCACGAGTAATTTCTGCTGAAAAGTGGCTGACAATAGCAGCAAGTGTAGCAGGCAAGAAATCCACAAGATCTCTCAGACCTGCAATAGAGTGAGGGTATGCACTAGTAAATATTTAGGAAAAAATGGAGGGTGAAACATACAATTGGCAGCTTTCAGTTTGATCAACGATTTTTTTCCTTTTTTTCAGAGAACTGGAAATTGATGATTTTTTACAAGGCAACAATATAACAAAATCACCATTTATAAATGGAAAAGTCCAGATAACACCCCCCCCCCCCCCCCCTCCTCTTAAAACTTTGGGGCAAAGTAGACCTAACCTCCTTTACTACAAACCAGATATCCTAGCCCCTAAACCTTTGAAACCGGAGCACTTAACCCCCAGGTAATGATTTTGACTTTTGAAGCAAGTTTTGCCACGTCGACTGTTCACATCACCCAATTTAGCCACGCTACAAAATAATCTACACACATTGCCCAATTATACCTAGAAGAAAAACAAAAGCACACATCTCCCATTCACCACACTCTACAATCTCTCATCTGCAAATCTGGCCAGAGTTTTTCTTCTTTCTGACTCAACTACACGACATGACAAAACCAGCTTACATCACCATCTTACATGGCTAAACCACCTAAAAGAGGTTATCCTGTTTTAAAAAGTTTATGGGGTACAATATCCGGGTTTACAAATCATTAAGTGGACATTACCCCAAAGTTTAAGGGGTTACCCCAAAAGTACATACTCCAAATTGGAAGAAATTATAGAACTTCCAGATTAGAAAGAACAAGGAAGCTATTTGTTTGTTGAACAATACCAGTCAGGGAAAACACTTTTGGACGAAAACCGGTTCTATCGGCACCCCCCGAGAAAAGGTGAAACTGGGCAAAATAGTCGATTTTGATTTGGATTTGAGAGTAGGAACAAAAGGACTTGGAAGGCAACTAGCTTTGGAATGCAAGCTCGCGGTTTTGAATCCCACATATGTTAAATTTTCTTTTCCTTTTATTTCTTTTTTCCTGTGGGGCCCACTCATTAGATGTATTCACTCTATCCCTATCCCATTTGATCCCCAAATCAGTGCATCATGGCAACGAGCTGCGGGGGCAGCACCGACAGAGGAGCTATGGAGCCGACACCAGAGGACCTAGGGGGCCGCAAAAGCTGCCACCACTGCTAGACGACGGGAGCCACAGATACCGCGGATGAGTGTAAGTTCAAACTCCATTGGTTTTAGTGATTGGTTTTAGATTAATGTTTAATCATTGTTTAATGACAAATCTAATCATTATGAGACTAACATATTTATTGAGCTTTATTCTTATTAGTCTCAAATTTGGATGGAAAACGAAAAACCCAAGGTATGCACTCGTATTCACTCTATTATCTTAATGCATACTTAGGATTCAAGTTAAAGGATGAATTCTTCCATTGCTTATACATTAAAGATGTGCATTATGTTTCTAATTTCATACATTACATGAATGCACACATCTAGAGGGAGTTCATAGTTTAACTTAATGTTTCAATAGTATTGATCCATGTCTTCTAGCCAAATAATATAAAGGATCAAGATTTTGAAACAACCCTTTGAGTATATATAACTTGTGCAGTTGTAATATACTCATGCAAATATAGGATAAACTCAAAAACTATCTAAGATTGATTATGTGCATATTGATTCCAAGTTCAATTATTTATACGCGCATATTTAATGGAGTTTATTCTATAGTTGATGGTCTCAAGAGGATTGATCCCTTTCCATCACTCCAATATATTGGATCATTACTTTGAGAATCCGTCAAAATGAGTATATGAAACTTGTGTAGTTATATTTACTCATATCAATTTAAATGAAATTTAAATTGAGATTTGCTTGTCTTTTAATCATCAAAGAACGCCTCATCATGTGTTGATGGTGTTCCTTTGATTGATTAAGAACAAACAGAAAGTTCTTAAGTATAATGAAGTATTAGTTGCATCAAAGTACTCAAGACACAATTAATCATTCAAATTGATTTAGGTTGTGCTCAATTGATCTTGGGGCATCCATTATATGTTAATGGAATGCAAATTGATGATTGAGACAACCGTGCTTGTTAGACTAACAATCTTCCATGAGTTGCAAATAGAGAGCTCATGCATTGAATTCCTAGCTTGTGACTAGTAGAGTTTGCAAATGTATTTTACAAATTGCTAGAGATCATGTGTTGATCATGACAAGGCTATTGCTTGTTGTTTGCAAAATTAGTTTTTGCAAAATGTTGGTTTAATTGAGTCTTATCTTGGAGCATGTGAATAGGGTTTGCAAATTGATTTGATCATGAGTTGATCATCGCATGGCTCGAGGTTTGCTTTTAAGTAGTTAATTTGTTATTTGCAAATGTGTTTTGCAAATAAGCTAGAGGTTATGGGTTTCAATCCTAGAGCATGTGAATAGGGTTTGCAAATGTGTTTTACAAATTGACTTGATCATGTGTTGATCATCACATGGCTAAGAGGATTGATCTCGTAGGTTCTTGATTTATTTGCAAATGTGTTTTGCAAATAAGTTGAAGTTTTAAAAGCATTTCTTTGGAGCATGAGAATATAGGGTTTGCAAATTTACTTGATCATATGTTGATCATCACATGACTCAAAGAATCAATCCTTATTGATGTTTGATTTGAAAAGAAAATATTCTGTGTTAAATCTAATTTTATCTGGAAATCCGGCAGTACCACAGGTGTAAAGCCGGTACTACCGTTGGGCCGGTAGTACCGTTGTTTAGGAGCTGGTACTACCGGAGGTCAGTAGTACCGCACATGAGGCCGGTTGTTATTTTCCAGAAGAGCGTGTTTTCTCGTCTTTTGAAGGCCAGAGCTACCAGGGTCGATTGGCGGTACTACCGGAGGTGCGGTAGTACCAGCACCTAACCGTCGGTAGCTATTTTCCAGAGAAGCATGTTTTTGAGTTGCGCTGAGTCCGACAGTACCGCCCGTAAGGGTCGGTACTGCCGCTCAAGTTGTACTACCGGGCTTTTGCCTGCGGTAGTACCAGTTTCTCTAAGAACGGCTAGTTTTCTAGTCGTCGCACAGGCCTGTACTCACCCGCCCTACTTGGGTGGTAATGTAGTTCTTTGAATTTTCGAATTGCCCCAAAACGACTAGTTTTCTTTGTGAGGCTATAAAAAGAGGCCTTGGGGGGCATTGGCTAGTTGATGGTTCATTTGGGTGTTTGTGGAGTGAAGTGCATGTGTTGCCTTCTCCAATTTGCTTATTAAGCTAATGTGAGCCTCTAATTGCATGTATTGCAATTAGGAGTGGATTGAAAGCCTCTTGTGCATGTGTTGCACTTAAGTAGAGCCTTGTGCATGTGTTGCACTTGGTGATCACTATTGTACATGTGTTGGTAGA
This sequence comes from Otatea glauca, assembly GCA_036346275.1. Taxonomy (NCBI): domain Eukaryota; kingdom Viridiplantae; phylum Streptophyta; class Magnoliopsida; order Poales; family Poaceae; genus Otatea; species Otatea glauca. Next base: position 34,689,703 of record CM070720.1, read on the forward strand.
GTTCAAGCTAGAAAGCTTGACTTGTTACTCTTGGTGTTTACCGACACCTAGACGGCATAGCGGCGTCGTGCGCGGTGAGCTTCTCAACGGAAGTTGTGAGAAGTCCCAGCGAAGTTTGTGAAGGTTAGAGCTCACCTACCCGGAAGGGAAAGGAACTACACTAGTGGAATCGAGGCGAGTGCTCAATTCGTGGAGCCGGTCCAAAGTGGTTTGGACTTGCCTCAACGTGGATTAGGGGAGACTGGAAAGTCTCCGAACATCACGATAAAACATTGGTGTCTCTTTGTGTATGCTTACAATTCTCTGTTTACATTGTTGCAGTTTACATTCCTAGAATTAAATTGCTTGATTGTCTTTAGGATTGAAAATTCTTGAGTAGAGACATAATTAGCTAGTGTACTTAGTGAGCCTAGTTGATTTAGGTTTTAATGGTCAAAACCTTAGTTGATCGCTTCCGCATCCTTTATTGTTTAGGTTTTGACATAGGGGTACTTAGGCGAGTAATTAGAAGAGAAAATTTTAAAGTCGCCTATTCACCCTCCTCTAGTCGGCATCCTTGACCTTACAATGAGGAGCCCGCCATGGCCTGCCATCGCCGGAGTATGATACAGGTTTTGATCTGTGTACCCCCTAGATGATAATGTTTGGTCGGTTTCTTTTGTGCTTAATTTGGGCATTCAATCATAAATCTGCTTCAAATTTGAATGGGATTTTGAAAATTTCGGACGAAAATTTCCGAAAATTAAACCTATTCTCTCCGAGGGGTCCAAAATTTTTACTGCAACTAGAATGTTTTCCTGATACCGATTACAAGAAGAAATGTAAGAATTAGGTAGTGTTTGGTTGGGGAGATATCAGTACACAAGCACAATTTAGTGCACAAGTACACAAGCTTTTGGTTTTGAGTATCAAATCAACATGAAATTTTTTAAAAAGAATTGTAGATGTACTTCTGAAATTAGTCTACTTACATATAAAAATTCAAGTTCAAACTCCACACTGAGAGTAACAAAAATGGAAAATTCTAACAAATGATAAATCAAAAGGGAAAGGGAAAAAACAAAAAGACATGTTACTGTTCACAACAAACTTATCTTTTTTGTTCCTTCTAACATGCTTTCAGCTTGAAGTTCAGATTTTAAAGGGTGGTCCCTAATCACCATTAACCATACACAATTAAAAAGGTTGTATGAGTTGATACGGCCAAAAAAGCCAAATCCATCCAGGATTTCAAGGGAATACCATATCTTAATATCCACTCAACCTGCATGGATTCATCTCATTCCGCAACCAAATGCTTGAATGCCCCCAAATCCTACACCATCCCATATATGCATCTCAAGATCGCACCAATCAAACACTACCCAATAGTACCAATCAGTATAAATTGAAGATCAGTCGGATATGACAGATTACAAATGCAAGTAAAAGGCTGAATAAGAAAATATAACCTGTAATCAAATCACGAGATGCAAGCCTCCCATGTGCGCAGGCAGTTAACACAGTCTCAAGCACGAAAGGAACAGCTTCCAGAACTTCCCATGCAGTAACAGGTGGGCCTTGGTAAGCATCTTCCTGTACACCTACAGGTGAACCACTCACATAGGAATTTGATGTTGACTGGGAACTGACAGGCAGGATGCCACCTTTCGACATTTTGCGGCAGATAATTTTCAGTATCTTGTTTGCAACTTGGAGGATACTTTTCCTGTTGTAAGTACTAGAAAGACTAGATGCTATGCAAGCCTGATTCTGGAAGTACCATGCCCTTAGCTTTGGAAATGAGTCAATATACACTGGTTTTTGAATCGATGGGTCTAATTGAAGTACGCTGGCTCTACTAACATTAGATGGATTTTTCAAAGCAAAACGACTATTACGTAACAGCAGGAGAAAATCCAAATTAAGTTCTGACCAAACAGAGACTCCAGGTTGTGATAGAGCATTCTCAATAGGGGGTCTATGAAATTTCCACAGGCGAAGAAGGGACATGAAAGCGCATGAAAATACTGAATACACAGAGGCCTCTTCAAAATTGCAACCCCTATGATCAGATGGAGGCAAGGATCCAAATATTTCACATAGAGGCATTAAAATGGCAGCTACTTCCGGAATCTGAAAAGCATAATGTCGTTAGGACAATGTTATTGATTTTTACCTGCCTATAAGCAATTAATCATGAATATATGTCTGATACAATCCAGTTCAGGGAAATTTGCTCTATCAATGTCAAATATAATTCTAAAATCCAACATGTCATCAGCTTTATGAGAACAATTTTTTTCTTACCAAGCCATACATGGAGAGAATATGAACAGTGTCAATGGAAGAAATCCCAGATATGAGAGTATGCAGCATAGGCATGTGATGTATATAGCAGCCATCTGATCCAGAATTTTGAGGGAGCAATGTCGACAGCAACTTAAGCACCATTTGGACAACATGTTCCTAAAGGGCAATAAGAGTCCGAAACAAACATTTTTAAAAGACAGTAAAAGTAACACATATGATCCAGCTCTTTTCAAACTGAAGATTGTAAAATAGGACAAAAGCATTTTGTAAAGTGGCAATCTTTTTTACTGTTGCTGCAATATAATTCTTTCAAATCGAATCATACCTGAATGTTCCAGCCACGAAGAAGGGATGCCCCGCACATAATCTTAGAAGCCACCAACTTTTCCTCTTCTGACCCACTTACTGCAAAAGACTGCAATTTCACCAGCTCTGCTAAACTAAGATAATGAAAAAGGAACAATACCATGAATCAAGCTGGTGTACAAACATATAAACCAAAAGGAACTTGCTGAATTGAATTTAGAGTAGCGCACGCCCATGGTTCATCACCTCGAAACAGGTGTAACCAATAGTGCATCCTTAAGGTCTATAAGTGGAGACCCTTTCATGAAGGCTGACCAAGGGGATTCCTGGACAGGAGAGGAGTCTTTAACTGGAACAACGTAGCCAGGCCAGAAATAAACAGAAGTATCAATTAAATTCCTTGCTACACAGGCTTCCACAATAAGATGTAGCATACTCCCCACTGCAATTGAAGCATAATTATGAAAGCAAATTCATTGTTTACTAAGAAGAACTACATAAGCAAAAAAAAATATACTTGATGTTGAAATATCTGTCACAGATAACCTGCTTTAATAGAGAATGTATCTTTGGAAGAATTGTGAATGTTCTCACTCCCAGCCTTTAAATTAGATACAGCAAGTGCTGCTTTCCCAGCTGCACTATTTGCTGAATGTACAGCTGCTGGAGGAGGTAAAAGAAGACCAAAAAATTGACCTAGAACCTGAAGAGAAGACATTAATTCTTCTCTTCTAACAGAGGCCATTCCCCCTTTGAGATTATCAGCCTCTTCCTTCAGAATGGGAGCAATAGACAACGGGACAATAGCTAACAACATGCATAATCGAGAATCAAGATGAGAAAATGGCCCTTCCAGAGTGCCTGGGTCCTAGTAAAAAGATGCAAAATTATATTAAAGCAAATATTCGAGCCTTTTCGTTTATTAGTAAAGGAAAATAACGTAAATTGAATTTATCTCAACTCGTTGTATAAGCCGCAAAGCTGAAATCCATAGAGCTTGAAAGGTCTCTTGCCAGGTTGCCTGATTAAGCACTTGGAGTGTCTTGGAGAGTTCTGTGCCAACCAAAGATTTCAAGTTTAGAAAAGGTTATACAATAGTTCTATCGACAATTGAAAATACAAGAACAAGTAATCAACAATATGAAGTGCATATACTTAAGCACCTGTCAGAGTTTCGATTGATGATATGGCATGAAGATGTCTTCCATCCATTGCATTCTCCATAAACATGTCAAAAGGAATCCAACAAGAGCCCTTTCCAGCTCCAAAGATACTGCATGCAGCTGAACTGCAAGGCTGTGTACTAACAAGAACTCCCAATAACCTATTCCTGTCTAATTGATATCTTGTGTCTATAACCTTCCGTATGTTCATAATCAAGTTTTCTAGCAGATTATTTGCAGATACAACATTCTTTGATTTAAGGGCACCAATTAGCTCAAGTCTCTGGAGAAGACTATTGAACTTTTCAGGTCTACCCTAGCACATCCAAAAAGGAAAGGACGTTTTTTATCAGTGTAAAAGGTAAACACATGAATAATTTAAAGAACAATTGAGTATTCAAGGGGAAAATGTGTTCAGAACAATCTGAAACCCTGAAAACGAATGCTTTGCAGCATTATGAAAGTAAATCACAAGATACTCATTAGATCTGACGAAAGGCAGAGAAATATAAAATCGAGCTGAATCATATGTGTCACAAACTATAAATTTATCTTTGCATTGTAAAACTTCACAAACATGACATCAGATTTGCATTTGCACGTCAAGTGATTGCGACATGATGATGGCAAGAAAACCAGTTTTTTGAACAAAGCTATGTATCTCGAAAGAAGCTGTAGCATTAACGCTGACGTCAAGCAAGCTGAAAATTGACATATTTGAATATGATATAACACAATGAGAAGATTGAATCAACTTTCCAAATAAACCAATTTTGACATAAAATCACCATCTAATATCATGATAAAAGATTCAAATTTCACCCTAAGTTTGTTTAAGTGACAAATGGTAAAAATTCCAACTATAACATAACTGTATTGAGATGGATCAATGAAATCTATCTTTTAAGTAGGGAAATATGCAGTTGAAGATATATAAGCTTCTAATCATTGGAATTTGCAAGACAGTAAAGAAACAAGGATGCTGCTGCATACGTGTTAAGATAGACAAGCCGAAGAAAAACTTGCGCATTTTTGTTAGCAGTGATCTTCTCAACAACATCTAAAGTCATACGTGTGTTTTTTCTCCTTAAGTATTCACGGTGCTCATCTCTCCTGTCAAGTGAATTCCCCTTGCCATCTAAATCCATATGTATCTTTACTCCAATAGCATACATATTGTCATGTTCATCACTAGAGATACTTGGCAAGCCGCAATCTTCGAAAATACAATCAGTCAATATTTTGATAATACTTAACACAAACAGAACAACAGTATGTCCAAAATCCATTTGCTGAAATCCATAGCTATGTGAAAGCTGCATAGCGTCATCAATAGATTTGGCTATCCTGCAATAGCAATTGCAAAAAATAGTTAGTAGTATATTAGAAAATTATTTCTTTGTCTGACAGTTTTGATAACTAAATAAAATAATTCAAAACAGCTTTTCTATCTTGGCGTAGTTGTGTAATTAGAACAGCAGATAGCGCTGCCCAGATCACATGTAGGTAGCACAGTTGCAGACACTGGGCATCAGCATGTTTTACCTACCACATAATATGCTGTATGCAAACTAATATGTTTAAATATGAACAAGGTTCTGAATAAAGGATAATAGATTCCAATCGTCTGAGCTCTAGTGTATTGAATATCGGGTATTAGACGATATATTGAGTGATGCATTATTGTATCGTAGTAGCTAAACTTATCTAATTTCAATTTTTGAGTACTCATAAGATCCACTCAAAAAAATCAAGTTCAACAGCATAACAAAGATGTGAGTGACATGATAATTTGTATTTTGTGAAACTTGCATTTTTGGTAGTTATTTGAATCAAAATTCCATTTAAATTTTGTAGACTAAATTCAACTATTATGAAAACAATAAAGAGCAACATTATGGAGATTTCACAGCAGTTGCGTGTTTTTATTTAATTGTTACATAGAATGCATATAAGTTTCCCAGTATAGAAGGTATCACCTGTATCAAAACTGACAGACATCAGGTGATATGCTGGCCAATTTATTCCAGTTCAAGAAATAGAAACAATACATTGTATCAGTATCACTTAAACAATACTGATATACTGATCAATACAACCGATATTTAGTGTAACACCCCAGGTCCAAATAGTCTAAAGTCTATCCCCATAATGGATAAACCATGCACATGAAACATAGCAGTGAAGGTGATATGAGTATTTCTTTCTGATTCATTGCACAAAAAGAAATAACATGTATTTATACTGTACATTGAAAACAGAAGCAGCTGCAAAGGACTGGATTGTAAGCACAATGGATGCTGTGCTGGTCCCCCACAATAGTCTAATTATTCGACCATTAGAAAAGAAATTATGTTAGCCCAATAATAAATGGTTTAACATGCCCAGAACAAGTCAATCCATATGCAACATCTTTCTCAAATATCCAAAGAACATAGGTAAAGCTCACAATGTGGACAGGCACACTCAAAGTTGAGAAAAACATGGGCTGAAGTCGTCCAACTAGGCTTGGAGAAAATGCAAAAGTCGTTCACCGTATCTTGCCCTAGTAGTTCTTCCTTGAATACAGTCCAATCAGACACTTGGACCATGGGAGGTGCACTTAATCACACTTTGGAAGTCTTCCAGCCACAGTACACGCAATGAAAAGCAGTGCCCTCCTCCTTTCAAGACAAAGACCAGGAATTCCGCATCGTTTTCACCCTACCAAATTTCTCCCTCAAACACACATCCACTGGCACATATAGTGCAGGCAATCCGTCCCAGCCGTCAGCCCCACCCCACCGAGAAAAATAGTATCAACATCAGCAACAGGAGCACAACGCAGATTTAAACAGAATCCCACAAGCACCTTGACCAATTCTAAAGTTTGTACCGCGCGTGCATTTGGGGAAGCGGGAGCCTATTCATATCATCAATCCAGATTCCAGAGTACACCGAACCAAACTGAAGCATATATGATATAGTATTATGGATGGAGGAACAAGCTGTGCTTACATGGCCTTCATCTCCGCGCGCTCCGAGTAGACCGGCACGACCGCGTACCGCCCGAGCAGCTCGAGGTAGAGACTGTACGCCTCCGGCTGCGCCCGCCGGTTCGGCACCACCCTGCAGCAGAGCAATAATCCCCAAAACGGCACACGGCTCTGAATATCTCAACTGGAACTCGAATCGAATAGAAACGATCGACGGAAGAGAGGGAAAAAAACAAAAGGCAAACGAAGCTCGAATCGGTCGGGACCTTGGGGTGAGGAGGGCGAGGGTGTGGAGCGGAGAGACGAGGCGGGAGGCCATGGCCTGGTCCAGCAGCTTCCACATCGCACCCGTATTGTGCACGAAACACAGGTTCGACACCAGCGCTGCGGCGAGGCCGCCTCCGCCCCCGCCGCAGGTCGCGACAGAGGCGGAGGCGGAGACCTCGCGGGCGCAGCGCGCGGCCTCGGCAGCCTGGAGGAGCGGAGGGTCGCCGCGCGCCGCGGATGCCTTCACCGCCGCCATCACCCGGCGCTCCAGCTCGCCAGCGTCGGACGCCATCGGGCGCCGCCGCGTGGGGGTGGTGGGGTTTCGTGAGGAAGGAGGAGCTTGCCGTTGGGAGGAGGTGGTGGCGCTTTAATACGCGGCAGTATGCCCATGGAGTATGGACTATGGAGCATTTGTATGACGAGTTTTATGTGGTTTATGCACTAATGCACCTTCCACCTTCGGGGCGTTTTGTTTTACGGTTTGGTCCTTCCTAATTCAATCCAGGTGAAGACGAAGCTAGACCAAACAGTAGAGCTTAGATCATAGCCCTGCCTTAAATCTGAAGCTTGTAGATTAAAATAAAGTTATTTAAGTTTATATTTTTAGTTTAAAATATAAACAAGATAACTCATCTAAACATTCTTAATATACTCATAGTTCCAGCTCCACGGAGCTAAGAATATCTAGCTCCACCAGATTCACAGATCTGGTGGAGCTGGAGCAGTACCAAACACAGCCTAGGTGTAAGAATCCCAAAGTGAATTAAACGAAGCAGCCAAATATATAATACCTTTACTAAACTTCGCAGTTTCGTGAGCTGAGGTTCATGCCACATCACGCCCTTTTGCAAAAAAACGTCTCGTGTTTTTCGTATTTACACAACCAAATATATATACTATCTTTATAGCCGGAAGGAAAAAAAGCCTTTAGTGTTTTCCGTATTTACACAACCAAATATATATACGCTATCCTTATAGTCGTGAGGATTGACACCCTCCCAGCTATGCCACGTCACCTGTTTCGCAATGAGGTTCTTCGGAAAATTCGAAATCGCGTTCAGGTCCTTCGATCGGTTTTTAATAGGAAGGATCAGAAAAATTAAAATTACGTTTAGGTCCCTCTGTGATTTACGTTCAGATCCTTTGGTGCCAAAAAAAATTCACTAACGGTTTATAGCAGTCCACAGATTCGTCGACACGTCCTAACGACCCATTTTTTTTAAAAACGAGAAAAAACGGAATTACGCAAAAAAATGAAAATACGTTTGTTTTCTCAAAAAAAAACAAAAAAAACATAGATTCATCGACGGTTTATAGCAGTTCACAGATTCGCCGAAAGATGCTAGCGACCTATTTTTTAAAAAAACAAGAAAACTGGAATTACAAAAAAAACAAAAAATATGTTTAGATCCCTTCGTGTTTTTCTCTAAAAAAACAAAAAACACATATTCGCCGATGGTTTATAGCAGTCTACAGATTTGCTAACGGGTCCTAACGATACATTTTTTTTAGAAAAAACAAGAAAATTGGAATTACGAAAAAAAAATACGTTTAGGTCCCTCCGCTTTTTTCTCCCAAAAAGCATAGAATCGCTAACGGCTCGTAGCAATCTGCAAATTCGTTGACGGCTTGTAACAGCCCATTTTTTTTAAAACAAAAACCAAGAAAACCGAAGTTACACAATTTTTTTAGAAATATTCGTTGGATCAAATTTCGCGTAGCACAGCGTTGCGCGATAAAATTTCGCACGATACGACGTAGTGTGTGGCCTAGGTATCCTACCTCTACTATAGATGGAGGATTTCCTGCGACGTGGTGCATTTGAGCCGGTGAGTGAGCCGGCTCGCCGAGTCTGCATAAAATATTTGCGTTCGGGTTCTTTTTCAAAAAAAATACGATTAGATCATTTTCGGAAAAAAAACGATTAGATCCCTTTTTATAAAAAAGAAAATATATTACATCTAGGTCCTTTATGCGTTTTAAGCATTGTGCTCGGGTCCTTTTACTGAAAATCAAAATTACGATTAGATCCTTTTAGGGGGAAATACGTTTAGATCTTTTTAAAAAAAAAACATTGCATTTAGGTCTTTTTTTTTATTTTTTTTTCATTACATTTAAACCCTTTTGCGGAAAACCCAAAATTCTTTTTAGATCATTTTCGCGTGTTTTCTCGATTTTCTCCTATAGAGAGCGGTAGTCGCACGTTTTCTCGATTTGCTCACGTGAAGAACTGCGTCCACGGCGTGACACGCCGCGTGTGGTTGTCTAGTTAATTTTGAGACGTTCTGAAAACCCCGTATTCACGGTAGATGTCTAGGAAACCCCAGAAACTAGTGACGTTGAGTCGTTGACGCAACACGTTCCTCGTGTTCTCCCGCTGGCGCGATCGATCCACAGCGCCAAGTGCTCTGAACACGCGATGGAAGAAACGACCTGGAACTATCCATCCTTTTGACGCTTTGCTTGGGCCCGGGCGGCTTGTGTTGGACTTCCACGAGGAAAAGCAAAACAGTCAACACAATATAGGAAGAAATTATTTTACGGTGCATTGTAACGAGCGATAGAAATCAGATATACGTTAAGTATATTCCTACTACTCTATTATCGAAAAATATAAATAAATACCACTCCCGTCGATTTATAAAAATTTGTCGGTTTGAGATACGTACAGTTAAACTTTTAAAATTTTAGCTATTCATATATTTTTAAATATTTAGATTAGATGTATGAAAATCACATGTGTGATTCGTCTCGAAACATACTTTATAATATTATAGTTTATTTAACTTTTTAAATATATTACAATAGAAGTTAGTGGTCAAAGTTGAGTTTTTGAGATCGTGTTGATGTTCAAAACGATAATTATTTATGATCGGAGGAAGTACATAGCACAATGCATTAATCGGAAAGAATAAATATCGACGTTGAATTTAGAGCACCTAAAAGGGCTCTGAGGCGGTGCCCGCACAAGTCGATACCTCCTGCTGCGATGGATAGGGGAGAACTACCACCCGAACTACTGATCTCAACATGATGCATCAGACTCTCAGTGCAACATTTTTTTTAACGTGTGCAACAGTTTTTTCTCCGCGCATATTTTTACTGTTATCGAAGGAAAAATATTTTACAAAAAATATTTCATGTATAAAAAAAATATTACAAAGTGTCAAAAAAATCAGACGTGCACGATGGATATCCAAATAGCTCGAGGGGCTCTTCCGTAAAAAGAGCAATACTGTTCGAGTTCCCTCACGTGGCTGGTTGGCGAGTGTCGCTTTCGCTGCGTCGCGCGTACTTCGCCGATCGGCTGCGGCCTGCACGTGGCGCGGTCGTGGCGATTTGGCTGCATTTATCACTAGCTAAATTAAACTTGCTTATGCAACAAGTTATGAGCTGATGTGTAGGCAATGTGTCACAGGATCCAAATCCACTCGTAGCATTGCTTGTTTAGATGAGCATTTAAATACCTCATAAAATCATACCTACACTAAACTTGGAAGAAATCGCGCCTCCATGACGCTTTGAGCTGGCTCGTCGGTAGCTCAGCTCGTAGCAGCGAAAAAAAATTACGCTTAGATCTTTTTTTGAAGAAAAAAATTACGTCGAGGTCCTTTTGGAAAAAATACAATTAGGTCCTTTTTTTTAAAAGAATATATATTATGTTTAGGTCCTTTATGCATTTTTAGGCATTGGCTTGGGTCCTTTTTGGAAAATAAAAATTACATTTAGGTTCTTTTTCGGGAAAAAAAATACGTTTAGGTCTTTTTTTTAAAAAAGATATACATTGCATTTAGGTCTTGTTTTGCATATTTCTAGCATTACGTTCAAGCCCTTTTTCGAAAAACAAAATTCTGCTTAGGTCCTTTTTCGAAAAAAACAAGTTTGTATCATTTTTCCCGTTTTCCGTTTTTCCCGATGCGGACCTTCCGTTCCAGCGAAATCGTAGATTGTATCCTTTTAACCGTTTCGCTTGTTTTCTCGATTTGCTCACGTAGGGAATGGCGATCGCACGTTTTCTCGATTTGCTCGCGTGGGGAGCGACACCCGCAGCGTGACACGCCGCGTATAATTATCTAGTAGTTCCAATGTGTGACGACTCAATTATCCAGGCATATCTTTTACGGAATCTTCATGCTTGTTTCATTTTAGTTTTGAGCTTCAAAATAAGTGTTCAACGATATATGAAAAGAAAATGCGCAAGATGCGAGTAAATTAAAATGGCAAAAAAAACTCAAAAGTGGAATTATGGCACACTACTATATATGCACAGTGTAAACTTAGCGACAAGTTAAGTTTTGGAAGTTTTTTTTCCCGAGGAAGTTACAAAAGTTAATATATGCTCTTATTTATATCAACGGAAAATGTGCGTGCAAATCTATACCCCTTTATAATACACCTAAGCATTCTTTTCTACGTCCACCCCAAATAATGCACCCCACTAGAGATGGCCTAACCTTCATGCACCCAGCGAACCGTCCCCAGAAACTTGCCTCCATCAAAATTAACCTCTCGGATCTTTCCTCAGCTTTACTCACCCACATCCGATGGCCATTGTTTAATGTGTTTAACTCATCCCTGTGGCCCACAACAGATCTCCTCCACCTCCAACATCATCTCAAGGAAAAGGAAACAAATATCCTGGAATTAAGGAAAAGAAAACAAACGTTCTATAAAAGGAAAAGATCATATATTACGTGCTGGAAAAAAGAAATCGAAAGAAAAGGCACTGTACTAGTAATAACAAGTAACGCAACCTTCAAAATAACTTAACATGGACGCAAGAACTTTCAATACGGTAGTAAATTCAATTGGCTCAAGTACGTATGTGGTAGAGTCCACATCTAGAAGATGAGAATCATGTTGTGTACTTGTGTCATACTTTTACCATTTATTTTCTTCTTGCCCATATATCTTTTTCCTTCTAGATGCTTTGACTTTTCCCCTCTTTTCATGGTCAATATGTTCCCACGGTTTGATCCATGTCCTTTTCAGGCCTCCAATGGTTGCTAGGTTGCATGTACCGATGTGTGAAGTTAACGTCACTGCGTGACTATTTTGAGATTAACTTTAAACTTATAAATTTAAGATCACTCTCTACAATGGAATTATTTTTTAAAATAATATTTAAAAAATAAAAAATTACAGAAATAATATGTCAAAATTAAAAATTATAAATATAACTCTCTGTCGTCATTCTAAATGGCGACAGAGAGCAATTTTTTAGTCGATGAGCATTTACCAATTCATTGAGAAAATGCGCAAGATGCTAGTAATTCATTTAGCAATTAGCATTTAGCATTTTAGTCGACGAGCATTTAGCAATCTCAGCATGATGGAGCTGACGAGCACTGAGAAAATGCACAAGATGCTAGTAAACAAGGATGAGTACAAAAGTACTTCATAAGTTACACAAGAAATGCAATAGTAGTGTAAAGGTGATAAATGAAGGTTATATGGTTAATTTTTGTGTAAAGCAACAATTTTTATTAGTATTTTAATATATTTTCAATTGCATGATTTTCAGGAATCACTCCTGGAGCTAACCCGTGGTTTCCGAGATGGCTTGCTTAACATACCTATAACTACGATCACGGCTAATCGATTAATTTTACATTCTCCAGAGGGTTGTACAATTTTACTTACAAGACATGATCATCTCCTTTTACCAAAAGGCACACTACTTTTGGTGTGGCGCAGAGAAAATCACGACAAAACCCCTATAAAACTTTATCCATATAGTCATGCCCGCTAAAATTTTACCACTGAAAGGGCTAAACTACCCTGGTCAAGAGCATCTCTTGCGCTGAGTGGCCACCTTACACCAACTCTACTTTCAACCTAATGGCACGACTGTCCATGGTAAATTTCATTACAGATAGTCATATCTGTCTCGAATCAGACTTGTAGAAGTATGATACGACTTTATATTAAGCGAAGCACAAACGAGTCCTTAACAAACCATGTCAGCCTTCAAACAATTCCAAAAACCACCAGTCTAACCATTCCCAACTAGTCTAACCACATCTTTAAATATAAATTAACAGAACTGGATCCAATACGATCGAAATGTGCAACTTGGCTTGATCGTAGAGTAGCGGCTTAGAATCGTCGGCTGCGAACTTCTCTAGTTCCTCGAAATCTATATGTCAAAAACAATTAAATTCAAAATAAAATACAAAACTAATATAGATAAGTAATTTAAGATTTTATATGAATTTAGGAAGAAAAATGGAGTTGATTGGAGTTCGAACGGAGGAGAACAGGCTAGGGAAGTTTAAAAACATGAAAAAGTAAGAAATAAAGGAATTTCTAAAATTTTGGAATTTTTTTTCTAAAGCAAAATCTGGATTATTGTGTACGCTGACGTCATTTTATAACGAAAACATGACGTTATAAAATATTTTTGGCTGAATATTTTTCACAGAAAAACCCTTGAGCCACTGACATGTGGGCCCAAACCGTGGCACCCGCCAGTACACCATGGACCCGGTGCATGGTCGTGCCTGCACGACCAGGACCAGGGCATGGCGCGACCGGGCAGGAGGCGGCGTGGCGCGACGGCAATGCTCCGGCCAGGAGACGGCGCGCACGGGGTAGGCAGCGCCGGCGTGAAGCCAGCGGTTGCGCCGGCGGAGCCAAAGGAGGGCGGACGACGACGGAAATCGGCGATGAAGGGGTAGCGGCCAGCGAAAGAAGACGGCGCAATTCCGGCGAGGGGGCGCGCCATGGCCCAAATTGACCGAGGGGAACCTACCACGCGCCCATGCACACCTTGTGGCCCGGTCCAAAGCAGAGGAGGGAGCTCAGGGTGACGGCGTCTTTGCGAGGGTGCGACGGCCGGAGCTCGGTAAGAAGGCAAGGACGCGGCGGTTTTTCCAGTTGAACAAGGGAGGGGGGAGCTAGGGAGTGAGGGAAATAGGTTGAGGGAGAAAGCGGGGTCCTGGGGTACCCTTTTATAGCTCGAGGGGAGGGCCAGAGGCAGCGCATTTGTGGTGGGGATGGCGGCGGCTGGAAGGAAGGAGCGAAGAGTTTGCGCGAAGATGGGGGAAATGAAAAATAGGGGATTTAGCCGGGGACGAGTGCGGTGATGGAGGGGGAATTAAATGGCGCCCTTTTCGTGCGAAATAAGAGGAGGAAGATGGCAACTTGGAGCTCGGGGCGCAGCAACAGTGGTGGCGATCGGCTCGGGCGGGAGGAGGAAGAAAGGGGGGGCGCGTGGCCCGAGCCAGGCCGAGGAGGGAGAAGACTGGCTGGGCTGGGTCGGTCGAGAAAAGAAAAGGGATAGAAAAAAGGAAAAATAAAGTGGGTAGGGCCGTGAAAAATGGGAATTGGGCCGAAAGGAAGTGGACTTCAGCCAGGGAGAAAAATATGGATATCTCTACTACTTCTAATTAGGAGTTGGTGACGGTGGTCCGTTCTCCACTCTCACCACTCCAACTATACTAACATTTTCCTTTTTTTCAGTCACATCAATGACAACGTGGTCCCATAAATCCTTTGTCCCACCTGTTAGAAGTGGGAGTATGCATTTATGAGATTATGAAAAAAGCTTCAAAACTCAATCTTGGAGACTATATCAAATCAAATCGCAACTTCCATTTTTCCATGGAGGGAGTATCATCATGTCATCACACTTTCCCAGAAAATACGAGCAATTAAACTGCATCTAATTTTGGAAAGTACAAATCAATTGCACGATTGATTTGTGCCATGCAATAATTGCCATATTGATCACATCAAGCCTCCCCTACGTGTATATATAACCCCCGCACGTATGTAGCGTTGAAACATAGTCACAACATCAACCTAAGGTAGCTGCAATACAATCAATGGCCGGACACACGACCATCGTTGCGGCGGCGCTGCTTCTGCTCCTCCCGGTGATGCTCCCCTCTATAGCGTCGGTGCGGCAGTTGGCATCGACCAGCCGCCTTTCTTTGACCCACCCATCGTCTGGCCCCCACCACCTGCGTTGGAATGCCCTACCGGGGGCGATTCTGTCCACCCTATCCTAGGGTCACCGCCGGACTTCCAAATTCCTTTCGGAAACCCCTACGATAGGGCGCTGCCGCCGTCATAGAATTTCCGGTGCTGAGGATAGTCCTGACTGGGCCTAACCCCGACCCCAACATCCCGCCGCCGTCACCACCGTCTGCCGTCACAGAATTTTCGGTGCTGAGGATGGCCCCGACCGGGCCTAACCCCGACCCCAACATCACGTCACCGTCACCGCCATCGTAGAATAACATGGGTGCGCGTCGGTAGTATATAGGAATAATTCTGCATGTTTCTTTTAATATTTTGTTTCCTAAAGAAGGAACGTGGATTAAGGATTTTCAAAGAAAAAATATTGTATTAAGGAAGTGTAATGATCCTGACATAATCTCTTTTTTCACCGATTAACTTGTGCACATGGTGGCTTCTTTACTTTATTAGATAGAAGATTGTCTCTACATGTTCTACTTCTACGATATATATAAGGATTTTTTTGTTAATCACGATTCTTGATTAATCGGTGCAGTTTGGAAATTCTAACCAAGTTGTGTGAGGCAAATTGCTATATTGGTCGCCAAATCGAAGTACACACAAAATGACAACAGTATATACAAGTAAAAAAAAACTGGAGTTGTGCTTCTGTTCTATGATTTTTTTTTAAGTTGCACAAACAAGAAAGTATGAACTATAAACAATGATCACTATTTCTAAGCGTGGTTTTTCTTCTTCTGGATCTGTAAAGTCTATACAGGTGAACTCTCATTTTAATGTTGTTAATACTATTTATGTCTATTTTGAATCTCACATGAATAAGAATGTACAAGTTGAAGTTGCTTATGGATTGAAAAAAAAAGAGATGCTTGAACTCTTTACATCATAGACAAGGTTTTGATCAAAATATTATCTAAGTCGTGTTGCAATACAACTGTTTATTTTCAGATCTTCTAGGATGTATACCAGGAATAGAATATTATTTCTAAATATGTTCTAATATCATAAATGCCTTATGTACTATGTACAATATATTTGGTTTTAATTCATGTCGGAGGAGAAACCATTAAAACTTGTGTAATCGGAAGAATTAGATGTTTGATCTTGTAGCACAATTTTTCTTATTGCTTGACCTTTATATTTCGTTATCAATTTTATTTTTCGTAGCAACGCACGGGAATCGAACTAGTAAAATTGATTTTCGAATTTAAATAAATACAGATATTCAAAGAGGTTTTTAGAAAATATAAAATAGAGCTCACAAAATTGATAAAAATTCTCAAAAAATTCTTTGTGATATTTTTAGCTTAATAAAATTATTTTCAACACATATTGAATTTTTTTAAATAAATTATTTTTATACTTCCGAAAATAGCAAAAAGGCTTTATAAAATCTAGAAAAAAAATTATAGTTAATTAATTAATATTACAAATTTTTGGATGTTACAAATATGTAGAGTACGAATCTCAGCATGATGGAGCTGAGAAATTCGACTGAATTTTCACAAAGTTTTTTAGTCGACGAGCATTTAGCAATTCGGTGGAAACTTTGGTGAAAAGTCCTTTATCATACTTGTAATTATAATTCTAACTTTTATTATAAAAAAATAAAGCCCTTTAAAATTTCCCACAACCTAAGGGACCCTATTGCAGCACTTTTCAAGATATCTACGGTCAGCGATAGAGATAAGCATCGGGCCACCTAGACCGTGGCCTAAGACCTGAGAGCAAAATCCATTGAGAAAACTAGCCCTAGAGCAGATTCACCAGGGAATTGGGCCCAAGGTTAGTGGGCCAGCCCAAGGCTAAAGCATGGTCTAACTCTGCCCTTGTCTGCAGGTATATCAAAGGATTGTGTTGCATTTGTTTCATGTCATGTCCCGATGGCTGCCGCGCACCGATATATATGCCACCATGTAATGGACGATGCTGATCAGCGGGTGGAAGTGGTTATGATCATCTGACGGCTACTGATTTTTGACGGTGCTTTGTCTTTAATCACTGTAGCTGTAATTCTATTGTCACAAGTTAACTCTGAGAGTCATGGGTAATGAGTTAGTTTGAGTAAGTTTTCTGTTTTGGAGGGTAAAACAAACTTTGCGCTGGATTGTCGATATGCTATTTAGCCTTTGTATTGAGGAGAATTGGTTAGACTGAAAATATGAAATGAAATCCTTCTTTGGCTCATCTCTGTTCTTCTTCTGCTTTTCTCTGAATCTTCCTCGTTTTCGCCATCTGCGCCTGATCTCACGCACCAACCGAGTTGGTGGCAAGGGGATGTAAAATTTGATATCAGATTCATCTCGATCCAGCTTTGAGCTGTGAAATTCCATTAGAGGGTTGGGGAACACGGAATCAGGAAACTCGATTCTGCTGATCCCTGTAAAATACCAGGACGCTGGTTGGCTTGGCTGGATTTGATCATCACAGCGCCCTCAAAACCGTCGATTCGAACCCAATTCGTCTTGGAGGTGATGGGAGAGAAAGAGGAACAATCGGTGGAGGCATTAGCTGTGATCAAAGAGAGCCTGGACCTCCTATTTGCTCGGGTAGGGATGATCGACACAACTCGACAGTAGTTGTTGACTCGAACCGAACTGATAGCCAAGGCGTTTGAGCAGAACGTGAAGGATCAACAAGTGCTCGCAAAGCAACTAGAAGCAACAGCTCAGGCAGTGGCTAGAATCACTACAAAGCGAGTGTTGGAGGCAAATCGGAACGGTGATGGGTTTGTGTCGGCAGTGGGGAAAGCAATATTAACACCAGCACAGCATGGACCTTGGGTAAGGATGGAAAATGATCTCTCACCGATCTCGGGGAATTTGCACACAAGGTGTTTGATGAGTGCTCAGCATGAAACATCAATGTTGAATTCACGTTGGTCAAGGGGAATTGGAGGACAAATAAAAAACCCTTTGCCCAAACTATCTTTTCCAAGATTTGATGGTGAGAGCCCTCGATTGTGGCGTGATAAGTGCACCGACTATTTCAGGATATTCAATATTCCGGAGGAACTCTGGGTACGTGATGCAACTATGCATATGAAAGGTAGTGCAGCACAGTGGTTACAAGTGTACAAGACCCAAAATGAGTTAGGAGACTGGAGTCAGTTCATTCAAGCAGTAGAAACAAAATTTGGAGCATTTGATCACCGCAAATTGTTAGAAGAATTGGTGGAAATCAAGCAAACGGGTACGGTGGCAGACTACAAAGCTCAGTTTGAGGAGTTGATATTTGAAATTCTGATGCATAACCCATATTACGGGGAAGAGAAATGTTTGTTTCTCATTTTATCAAAGGATTAAAAATGGAGCTAAGAGGAGCGGTACAAGGACAGGTTCCAGAGATAGTGGATCGGGCGGTTTTGCTGGCTCAGGTACAACAGGACGTAATTGACCATGGTAAACACTGGAGACAAAAAAAGTGGGAGCCGATCGAGAAGGGGGAGGGATAAATAAGGTAGAGAACCAACACAATAATCTGAAGCTAGGTCACGGAGATTTATGGAAGGCAAGGCAGTTGCGTGAATATCGCCATGCCAACGTGTAAGGTCGAGGATGCCGACTAGAGGGGGGTGAATAGGCGACTTTTAAAAATTAATGTACGAATTTCTACAAATCAATTCACCCGTAATTACCCTTATGCTAAAACCTTAATGTATACCTATCCTTATAGCGGAGAGAATTAGCGTCTTGCCAGGGCTCCCACGTCATCAGATTTGCGAAGAACCCCTCCTGACTATCAAAAAACGCGGCGCCACCCAGACGAGCGTCCCTGCGAAGGATCCTGTGAGCGGAAGTTTTGCGAAGAAGTGGCCGGCTCCATTGCCGATGGTTGATAACGTGCCGTTACTTTCGTTTCCTCCCGTCTCTCGCGTGTTCGCATCGTGGTGGGAGGTCGTGCACGCTGGCAGCTCGCTCCGTCTCTGCTTCTTGCCCCGAGGTGAGAATTAGCGTGTTGCCAGGGCTCCCATGTCATCAGATTTGCGAAGAACCCCTCCTGACTATCAAAAAACGCGGCGCCACCCAGACGAGCGTCCCTACGAAGGATCCTGTGCGCGGAAGTTTTGCGAAGAAGTGGCCGGCTCCATTGCCGATGGTTGATAACGTGCCGTTACTTTCGGTTCCTCCCGTCTCTCGCGTGTTCGCATCGTGGTGGGAGGTCGTGCACACCGGCAGCTCGCTCCGTCTCTGCTTCTTGCCCCGAGGTGTCGTACTCTCGTGTGCTTCGCCGGTTCACTTACATAGGGGAAAGGGATCTCCGCCCCGTCTTTCTCTGCGCAATCCGTGTCGGTGGCCCACCGTTCCCCATCTGGTTTCTATCGCTGGGCCTTGTTGCGCCATCGATTCATTGTGGTTTCTCAGTTCTCGGTTGTTCCTCATGCTGGATTTCTATCGCCGGATGTCGTTCCCCATTTGATTTCTATCGTCGGGCCGTTGCTGCACCATCGATTCACTGTGCTTTCTCGGTTCTTAGTTGTTCCTCATGCTGACATCCCGGTTTAGTGTTCGTTCTTGCTATTTTATTGTGTCCCGTCATTCCTACTGCGCTTCGTTGCCCTCCGTCGCCCGCTCCCTGCTCTTCTGCTGCGTCGGCCTCGGTTATTTCGGCGTCAATTCTTTCGTGCTCTGTTCCCTCTTATGTTGTTCCGTCGTTGTTTTATTTGTGCTTCCAACTCCTCTTTCGACCCCTGCTTATTCTCCGAACATGCTTTGTTATTGAGGTCTTCATTGTTTCATCTACCCACATCGTATGTATGAATTGCGTGTATTGGATCTCTGGCCTATACTGCGTCGGCCTCGGTTGTTTCGACGTCAATTCTTTCGTGCTCCGTTCCCTCTTATGTTGTTCTGTCGTTGTTTTATTTGTGCTGCCAGCTCCTCTTTCGACCCCTGCTTATTCTCCATACATACTTTGTCATTGAGGTCTTCATTGCTTCTTCTACTCACATCGTATGTATGAATTGCATGTATTGGATCTCTGACTTATTATTTGCTATGATTGGATTCTTTGCATGATTTTGTGTGTGCATGTTCATATGTGTGTTTTTGTCCAGGTTAGCTATTGACTGCATCCTCGACTGGCCATCGACCCCTCTGGTCACCATTAGTATCTCTCATTTTTCTACTTTCTGCGGCAGTTACCATCCAGTCCTCTTCCATTGCTTTTGCTACTTCGTTAGCTCCGATGGCCAACAACAATGGCACCGGTGGTTTATCTTCTGATCCTCTCTTCCTCTGATAGCCATCGCAGTTTTGCCGCTGCACAATATTTTCTAGCTTACGTGCAATCTCTAATCTATTGAGTTCTTTGACATACTCTGGAATGTCCAGGTGCTTGGTTTGCTTCTACCAAATATTCAATCTTTTAATCAATGTGTCAAAACGACACTATTAGTTAGGTACCTTGATCCCTACACCTATTTTGTGTATCTTTGAGTTTGCAAAGTCTTTGAGGAGTAGGCCTTTACTTACGCTTGGGTGATGTTGACCATACAGTTATTTGCCTATTTTCCTAACAGTTTTGGTCTAATTGCTCAATGAATAAACTTTAAGGAGAATGCATTGTGTTCTGGTGGATGTAGCTTTGGCGTCGCCCAGTTAATGCATGAGGAACTGATATTGTTTTTCACGACCCACTCAGTGCTTGATGGGATTTACTCCTTTCCTTTTATCGGTTATTTATATATAATCATGGAGTGGAGATGATAAGTGTTGTTGACTACAATTGTTGCAGCACGGATAGAAAGGAAGTAGGTATTCTAGGAAACAAAGAGCTAAATGATGATGTTGGGAGTTAACCTGAATTTTCCCATACCCCAGAAATATGATCTGTTTAGCTATGGCAAAACAGAGAGTTAGACATGCATCATATGTTCCATGGCAATGCACATATAAGGTATCATCTGCGTTTTACCAATAGATATTCTTTTCGGATGTTTAAATATGAGTTTATGTTGGCTTTGTTTGTTTGTTAGCTGATGTTACATATCCTCTCATGATATCTTTAGGAATGGAGAAATGGAAACCAACGGTGCCCATTTTTACTGTTCTTGTGGTGAGTTGCATCCTCAAACTGTTTTATTCACGTCGGTAAGAGTTTACGATGTCATGAATTTGCTATGTTTGGCTGGCATTTTGTGTGCAGCTCAAATTTGTGTATTCGGAGTTCTGGACTAAACATCACTCCCCCTGCTTCACAGTTCTACCTCCCTAAAATAAAAAGAACACATCTATCTGTAGGAATATTTTATTTTGCATACTGTAGGTTTCCTTGGTCGCTAAGCTCCGTTAGACTATGATTTCGGTATTTCTAAGGTTATAGCTTAATCTGTGTAAAGATCCTCTAGCATGCGGTTAGCGGTTTATTTAGTTGAGTTAGTTCACTGATTAATTATTGTGGTCGTCATAATGCTCTAACAGCGAGTTCCAAACATAACCCCATATCTTAATATTGTCATGGCGAAAGCATGCTTTATTCTATATGGAATAGGTTACCTATTGCAACAACAGTGGTGTTTGTTTATGTTCAATATGGTTAGTTTTTGTTTCACTTTTTCATGTCGTTTTCATGCCTTATGACCAGATATAAGCTACATTTCACACTGCTCTCTTGAAATAGTAGAGATGAGCCTTTATGTTGTGTGTTTTTCCTTGTGAAACATGCCTCTATTCCTTTTCCTACAACTATAGAAACTATTATAATAGTTACTCATTCACCCATCTGTGCATTCCATGATTTAATGTTCTCCGCTTGCAACAACCATTGCCTATTTAAATGGTTCCCCACTTGCAGTCCTGCCCTGTCTACCATAAATTTATTTATTTATCTCCATGGTTCTGTACGGTGTGTCTTTCAGGGATGCAAACAAAGACTGAAAAAGGATACTTGTTCTATAAGAGAACTCCATGGATAATGCTTTTGTATAACGTGAGATTTACCGAATATTTCTATTTCATGCTCATAATGAAAGTATACGCATATATCTATTGTTTGCCGATTGCTTTTTCTTGGTTTCTAGGTGCATGGCCAGTGCTACATCAGATCCCAAAGTTTTAAGCTTTTTGGTGTAGAGGTCAGTGGTGTTTGATTAATCAATAATAGTAATAAGATTCTAATCGTAGCTAATTGTATTCTATTGCTAAAAAACATGGAGTTGTCTGTAGCTTTTATAGTGCTATCTAGCCACGGATGTTTTGTTGTATCCTTTAGATCCTATGGTTGAGAAAATGAGAGCAAATCTTCTTCTGTGTTCCTTTTATAATTTAGTTAAGATTGTTTCAGACCACCTATACACATTTCTCTATTGCAGGTTTCTACTCTGCTCAAGCAACTAATGGGCAGGATACACTCTACACTATAGGAGATTGCTATGTAAGCCTCTCTGCAATTTGAAGTGCTTATTTTCTTTTCATTGTCTGCAATCTTCTGTTATTAGCATTGTTCTAACGACAAGGCACGTGAGGATGGAAATACAGCGATAGGATTCATGGCCTTGGATTTGAGGTTGATGGTTTAGAAGTTTTGGGAGAGCTTACGTATGTATGATTACTGGCTACCTATTGGGTCGCCATTACTGATTGCTCTTCTTTAGCATAGATTTAGGCTTCATTGGTTTCTTCTTTTATTGCTTGTTGTGCCTTGGTTCTTGCCTAATCACTAGCGCATGGCTAGCAGTTTTCATGTTATTAGTCGATATATTTGATCTTGGATTGGCTGTATTATTTTCCAGCTTAGTCATGTTGTGCTCTGTCTTATATCTGGTGTTACTTGGGCACTCATGCCCAAAGTCTTTCGCCGAATCGGACACCTCTAATCCAACTCAAATTCCAACTTATGTGTTCGATTCCGAATAGCATTTCTTGAGTCCAAAAAAATTTGCCGAATCAGACACCCCGAATCCGAGACGAATTCCGACGCCCGTGTCCATATCCAAGTGACATTGTCTTATCATTGGTAGCTTGAAATTAGTATCACAAAAGAGATTATAAATCATTGCTACGTGAGTCATTTGAAAAGAATCTTATACATAGAGGTAGGAACAAGATAGTGAATTTTTACGAGCATGGTTTCCTTACAAAAGTATATGTTTTGTTTCTGTGTCCATGGGTGGCACTTATGTTACAGCGGCTCCACAACTCTACAAAATACTCAAGATATCTCTCAGGATTACAAGTCTGCTTTGTTTTGCAAGTTTTCATTTTCAGTGAACACTGATATTAATGTAAGTCTGTCATGCTATTTAGTCACGTTCCCATTAGCTTATATTTGTTACTTTCTCATTACACACCCAATCTAGATAAGAATTGCTGATCCAAATATGTTACGCTTTTCATCTTAGTTTTTTAAAATTATGAAATGTGGTCTTCAGTATGTCTCCTTATAAGATTTCTTTGTACTTAGTCCACTGGTAGTTGTGAAATACCATCCCTTGTGTTACAATGTAATGTTCGTTTGTTTGCTAGATGAAATAGTATGTGTGCCATCGTATCTCTGCAAGAAACACAGATGCACTCCATTGAAGAAACAAACTCTGAAATTCAGATAGGTATGGTACTATTATTTTTAACCAATTTTCCCTGGTTTAGACTTTTGAGGTCACATAGAGATGTTGAATTGCGAATATGACTATTTTAGTCACTTAAAAAAAATACCATCTCACATTTCTTATTTCTAATTTTTGTCCCTAGGGAACAGTCATAATGCTTGCCATGCAAAGATCAATGCAGAAGAGGAAAAAACAGTTGTTGCTCTCTTGATGTTGATGTTCCGTTATAACCAAATTTTGCTTCTCGTTTGACTTTACAAGCAAGGTACTCACCAACATCATCTTATCGTCATAGGCCTATAGCCTTATAGATTGTGATTTCATTACTTTGGGTGCTGCAAGTTTGTGTTGACGGAAGATTATGTCCAGAATATGTTCTCATTTGAAAGGTGCCAGCTTTTTTGTACATAATTTTAATAGGCTATTTATATTCTTATATACTTACAATACTAGGATTAATCGTTGTTTTTCACATAAGTATGTAGTGTATGGCATGTTTCACATTCCGTTTAGTACATGTCCTTCATATTTGTGGTAACTAGGGAACCTTTTTTGTTTTTAAGTATGACATGTTTCACATTCCATTTAGTACCTGTCCTTCATATTTGTGGTAACTAGGGAACCCTTTTTGTTTTTAAGTAAGTACAATTATGAAGTAATGAAAAGGAAGCAATGCGACCTGCTTTAGAGTAAATTTAGGAAGGAAACATGTAGTTTTCCTGTACCTCTAATGTAATACAGTCATGCATATGACTATTCATTAACCTTTGTGACACTAGGAATTAAGTCCCCATCTCTGGAATTACATGTTTTTGGTTGAACGAAAAAAACCGGTTGAGGGAAATGAGCCATGCATCATATTTCTGTGCAGTCTCGGCTTTGTAGATATAAAACAATGAAACCTTTTTTTATTTTGGACCAAATACAATTTCGAAGACTGCATTTATAGACAAGGAGGAACTAATATCTTCCATGGCAAATGATGCAGCCGCTTGAGTATATAAGATCATCTTCATATTGTATTCCCTCTATGAATAGTGCCATAGAGTGTGCCCTGATGTTCCGATAAAATGGATTGTTGCAATAATTCTTCTGCGAGTGAACCACTATGTCATATTCTTATGTAAAAATATGTTAGAAATAATATACCCTCTTAAGGATGCAGCCCCTGACAGGTGAGAGAGTTGAACCCTTATTTTCGATCATGTGCACGGCATGTAGTTGATTTATATATTCTCATGTAGCTGAGGATGTATCATGTGCAAATAGACATATTTTTCAAAATATGAAAACTTTGGTTGTGTATTGTTAGACTATCAATGCTTGCTATTGGCTTCACATTATGTTCATGATGCAAGTAGTTTTTGTTTTGGGGCTACATAGCATGCCGTTATTGTGCTTACATCTATACATCATCTAGCTAGCATGTGCAAACTAGATATTTCTGATCTGTGCTACTACCTATTCGTCTGTTAGTTTGTCAATGATATACATTAGTATGTATGTCTAATGTAAAATGGATCATCATATGGATATTTTCATATTCTACAATCGCCGGTGTGTTTTGCTTTAGGAATGTTTCAGTGCATCAAAACCGGCCGCACGCAGCGTAGCGCGTGAAATCTACCTAGTAACAATTAATGCGGAAGCGATAAACTAAGGTTTTGACAATTAAAGCCTAAAACAACTAGGCTCACTATGTGCACTAACTAATTATGTCTCTACACAAGATATTGCAATTCTAAAGACAAGTAACAATAAGGATAAGAATTGCAAGAATGTAAAAGCACAAGAGACACACCGATATTTTTACCGTGGTGTTTGGAGACTTGCCGGTCTCCCCTAGTCCACGTTGAGGTTAGCCCAAACACATTGGACCGACTCCACGAATTGAGTACCCACCTCGAATCCACTAGTGGTTGCTTCTTTACCCTTCCGGGTAGGCGAGCACCGACCTTCACAAACTTTTGCCGGGGCTTCTCACATCCTCCGTTGAGAGCTCACGCTCACGACGCTCTACGCCATCTAGATGTCGGCAAACACCAAGAGTAATAAGTCAAGCACCTAACTTGAACTCCACCAAGTACAACACATGTACAATCGTGATCACCGAGTGCAACACATGCACAAGACTCTCCTCAAGTGCAACACATGCACAAGAGGCTCTCAATCCACTTCCTAATTGCAACACATGCAATTAGGGCTCACTCTTAGCTCAAAAACCAATTGGAAGAGTGTAACACATGCAACCAACTCCCACAAACTCTCCCTAAAGTCAGCAACACCCAAATACCAGCCCTTGGCATCCTTTTATAGCCTCCCCATATGAAATCTAGCCGTTGGGGGCAAGATGGGCATTTTTCAGTATTTTCGGTACTACCGCCCATACAGGGCCGATAGTACCGGCTTCCAGGGCAACGGCTCGAAAACTAGCCGTTGCGCAAGAAACTGGGTACTACCGCAGGCAAAAGCCCGTAGTACCGCTCGAGCGGCAGTACCGGCCACACAGTCGGTACTGCCGACCTCAACGCAACCACCAGAAACACGCTTCTCTGGAAAATAACTATCGGCGTCTTGGGCCCGGTACTACCACACCTCTGGTAGTACCGCCCATTTACCGCGGTAGCTCCGGCCTTCAATCGAACGCAAAAACACCCTCTCTAGAATAAACGTACCGACCGTCCACGCGGTAGCACTGGACCTCCGGTACTACCGGCCTCACAGGAGCGGTAGTACCGACCGAGCAATAGTACAGCTCCCAAAAGCGGTACTGTCGGTCCAGCGGTACTACCGGCTTTAGCACATCGGTAGCACCGGATTTTCCAGATAAAATCATATTTCACACATAAATCTTTTTTTTTCAAATCAAACACAAATAATGATTGATTCTTTAAGCCATGTGATGATCAACACATGATCAAGTAATTTGCAAAACACATTTGCAAACCCTATTCACATGCTTTAAAGAATTACATTAAGCATAACTTATTTGCAAAACACATTCGCAAATAAGTCATGAACTTATGAAATCAATCATCTTAGCCATGTAAGGATCAACACATCATCCCGATACTTTGCAAAACACATTTGCAAATGCCAAACACGCTCTAGAATTGAAACTCATAAACAAATCCATTCGATTAAAAGCAAATCTTGAGCCATGAGATGATCAACACATGATCATCACACTTTGCAAAACACATTTGCAAATGCTTATCTCATGCTCCAAGATAAGAAGCATAAACATCAATATTTTGCAAAAACACATTTTGCAAACTCAAAGCACAAGCCGAGCTTAGCCTTGTGATGATTAACACATGATCCAATCACAAGCTAAAACACTAAAGCATGAGCTCTCTATTTGCAATACATGCAAATCTCTAGCTCTATGCAAACAACCACTTAAACATCAAGTTGCATGAGCTCTCTCCTTTTGCAACACACGCAAAACTTAGCTCCATGCAAACAACCAAATAAACAATATTGCATAAGCTATCTTCCTTTTGCAACACATGCAAATCCATAGCTTCATGCAAAAATTAAATCAATTAAAGATTCAAATAAGATGCAAGTATGAGCACTCTTATTTGCAACACATGTAAATACTTAGCTCATGCAAAATCCAACGCACGAGCTTCACCCATTCGCAACACATGCCAAATGGTTAGCTCCATGCAAAAACCAATCAAGAGAGTGAGCTAGAGTGAATCAGCTTGAGTTCATCAACATATGATGAAGCTCAAGATAAATGACTCAACCCCTCTTAATAGTACAGCAACCTAACTAGCAACCTGGTCTCCCATCCAAACACCGAGATCGGTAAAAGACTAGGAACACATCCTTAGCCCTAACTAGTTATACCCTTGCCTCTAGCGATCCTCTTGGAGTTTTTACGATTTCCAATCATCTTCTCTCCAGGATCGAAACTTCTTCTACTTGTTCATCAACACATGATGAATCTTCTCTAGCCCTTCTCTTCACTTCGGGATTCATCTTTGAAGCTCATCAACACATGATGACTTCTTCTTCCCGATTCTTCATTTTCTTGGACTCAACCTACTCTACAACTCATGAAAGATGTTAGTCCAACAAACACGGTTGTCTCAATCATCATCGCACTCCATTAACACATAATGGATGCCTCCAAGATTGATTGAGCACAACCCAAATCAATTTGAATGATTAATTGTGTGTTGAATACTTTAATGCAACTAATGTTTCGTTATACTCAAGAACTTTTCAGTTGTCCTTAATCAACAAAGAGACACCATCAACACATGATGAAGCGTTCTTTGATTTGATTAAAAGACAACCAAACTCAATTTAAATTTCATTTAAATTAACATGAGTATATATAACTACAAGTTTCATATATTCAATTTGATGGAAAGTAATGATCCAATATGTTTGAGTGATGGGAATAAGATCAATACATTTAGACCATCAATTATATAACAAACTCCATTAAGTATGTGCATATAAATAATTGAACATGGAGTCAATATGCACATAATCAATCTTAGATTGCATATGAGTTTATTCTATATTTGCATGAGTATACTACAACTACACAAGTTATATATATACTCGAAGGGTTGTTTCAAAGTCTTGATCCTTTATTTTATTTTGCAAGAAGACATGGATCAATACTATTGAAACATCAAGTTAAATTATAAAATCCCCTCAGATGTGTGCATTCATGTAATATATAGAATTGAAAACATAATGTACATCTTTAATATATAGGCAATGGAAGAGTTCATCTTTTAATTTGATTCCTATGTATGCATTAAACTAATAGAGTGAATACAAGTGCATACCTTGGGTTTTTCATTTTCCATCCAAATTTGAGACTAATAAGAATGTAGCTTAATTGAACATGTTAGTCTCATAATGATTAGATTTGTTATTAAACAATGATTAAACATTAATATTAAACCAATCACCAAAACTAATGGAGTTTGAACTTACACAACGACCTCTGCTATCAATGTGGTGAAAAGTATGACCCCAATCATCATATGCAGTGTAAGAAAATTGGGCAGACTCAGCTTCAGGCGATCACAGTGGGAGAACAAGGTGAAGTGTTATCAGATACTGTGCTCGACTTGTCAGAGACAGCTGATATGGATCAGGAAGAAGCATACAATCTTTCACTTAACGCATTGTCGGGTATTGAGCAGATGGCGATAATGCGAATTCTGGCATTAGTGAGGAATCAAACTATGCTATTTCTGCTAGACTCAGGGAGTTCACACAGTTTTATAAATGCTGGCTTTCTAAACAGAATTGGATGGATTCCAAGCAAAGCACAACCAATTAAGGTGCGAGTAGCCAATGGAGAATTGTTAGAGTGTGACAGTTGGGTACAACATTTTCAATGGTGGTCATAAGGGCATACATTCCAAACAAATTTGAGGGCTTTGGATCTAGGAGCCTATGATGCAATCTTGGGCATGGACTGGTTAAGGAATCATAGCCCTATGACATGTCACTGGAAGGAGAAGATAATAGAGTTTGACCATCATGGCAAACAGATTCGATTACAGGGAATAAAAACAGAAGAAAACGAAGAGATGAAATCATTAACTTTGGATCAGTTTGACAAATGGAAAAGAGGTAACAATATATGGGCAATTCTACTAAACAGATTCGGTTACAGGGAATAAAAACAGAAGAAAAAGAAGAGATGAAATCATTAACTTTGGATCAGTTTGACAAATGGAAAAGAGGTAACAATATATGGGCAATGGCAATAGTAGAACAAGAAAAGCAAGGTTCAGAAGAGGTGATTCCTGAAATAATTGTGTCAGTTATAGAGCAATACACTGCAGTATTCACCGAGCCAAAAGGGCTGCCTCCAAGAAGAGAGTATGACCATGCAATTCCCTTGATGCTAGGAGCAACTCTGATCAATTCTAGGCCATACCGTTATTCTCCTTTCCACAAAGATGAAATTGAGCGACAACTGACTGAAATGTTGTCATCTGGGATAATTACTCCAAGCGTTAGTCCATTTGCTTCGCCGGTGTTATTGGTACAAAAAAAGGATGGTACATGGAGATTCTGCGTAGATTATAGGCGTTTGAATGATCTAACAATCAAGAATAAATTTCCGATGCTAATGATTGATGAATTACTAGATGAACTTGCCGTCATAAGATATTTTTCAAAACTAGACCTTCGGGCTGGCTATCGTCAAACCCATATGAAAGAAACAGGTGAAGTCAAAACAGCATTCAAGACACATCATGGGCACTATCAATTTAAAGTGATACCATTTGGTTTGACAAATGCACTGGCAACTTTCCAATGTGTCATGAATTCTGTTTTGAAGCCATATCTAAGAAAATTTATGCTAGTATTTATAGATGATATCCTGATATTCAGTCCAGACTTGGAATCACATGCTGAACACTTAGCCATAACCTTTCAAGTGTTAGTGACAAATCAATTGTTTGTTAAAAAGTCTAAATGTACTTTTGCTCAAAGTCAGTTGGAATATTTAGGGCATATCATTTCAAATAAAGGAGTTGCAACGGTCCCACAAAAGACTCAGGCTATGCTGGACTGGCCAAGACCAAGGAGTGTAACAGAGTTACGAGGGTTTATGGGATTAACCAGTTATTATCGGAATTTTGTCAGAAATTATGGGATACTTGCAAAGCCATTGACGAATCTGCTGAAGAAAAAAGCTTTTATTTGGGATGGTCAAGCTGAGGAAGCGTTTCTTCAGTTAAAGTAGGATATGTCCACAACCCCAGTATTGAAGTTACCGGATTTCGAGCAAACGTTTGAAGTAGAAACAGATGCGTGCGACCAAGGAGTGGGGGCAGTATTGATGCAACAAGGTCATCCAGTGGCATTCTTTAGCAAAGCCTTAGGGCGTGAACATCAAAGTCTGTCAATTTACGAAAAGGAGTTTCTAGCCCTGATGTTAGCAGTGGAAAGATGGAGACCTTACCTGCAACGACAAGAATTCGTGATTAAAACAGGTCATACGAGCTTATGTTATCTTGTCGAGTAACAATTACAATCTAAAATGCAAAGAAAAACGATGACCTGGCTTATGGGACTTCAGTTAAGAATTATTTACAAGAAAGGGAAAGAGAATGTGGCAGCAGATGCTTTGTCTCGGGTTGGGCAGTTCATGGCAGTGCAAGCGATTTCGGATATGCAGCCTATATGGATCTAGGAGGTGATTAACTCGAATGTTACAGACAAATTAGCTCAATAATGATTGGCCCAATTTGTGATCCACAGTCCTGATGAAACGGGGTTTGAGTTACGCCAGGGATTGATCTGAAACAATGGAAGGATTTGGATTGGGGAGAATTCGACGCTACAAACAAAATTAATCGTAGCCTTGCATTCTAGTGCCATTGGGGGCCATTTTGGGATCTATGCCACATATCAAAGATTGAAAAAGCTATTTTGTTGGAACGGAATGAGACAAGGAATGGAAAATTTTGTCAAGTAGTGCGAGGTGTGTCAACTAGCGAAGGAGAACGATCAAAACCGACCGGGCTGTTGCAACCTCTGCCCATTCCGGCAGCAGCTTGGCATGGACTTTATTGATGGACTACCCAAATCGGAAGGCTATAACGTGATCATGGTTGTGGTTGATCGCTTTTCCAAATATGCGCACTTCTTAGCCCTGAAACATCCTTTCACGGTGCAACAAGTTACTAGGATATTCCTAGACTAGATAGTCAAACTGCATGGGGTACCAAATACCATCACGTCGGATCGTGACCAAATTTTCACCAGCTCATTTTGGCGTGAATTGTTCAAGGCCATGGATACTAAATTGCAGTTTAGTACATCTTATCACCCACAGACCGACGGGTAAAGTGAACGTGTGAATCAGTGTTTAGAAATGTATTTGAGGTGTGCAATTCATGCTTCTCCTTCTAAATGGAAGATTTGGCTCGCCCTAGCTGAATTTTGGTACAACACAAATTTTCATACATCTCTCGGGTGTTCTCCATCCAAAGCATTATATGTCATGGAACCAAATTACGGTATGATGCCCAGAATAGATGAAGTGGAATCGGAAGAGGTTAAAGAGATGTTATACAATCGGGAGATGTACAATGATCTGATCAAGCAACAATTGGCTAGAACTCAAAACCGGATGAAGCTGCAAGCCGATAAGAATCGTCAAGAAAGGCAGTTTCAGGTAGGAGAAAAGGTGCTTCTGAAATTGCAACCTTATGCTCAAGCCTCCATTGTGAACAGACCTTTTAGTAAGTTGGCATGCAAGTTTTACAGCCCTTATTCAGTGGTGGAAAGAATTGGACAAGCTGCTTATAAGTTGAATTTGCCGCCTGAGAGTTTAATTCATCCAGTGTTTCACGTTTCACAACTTAAAGCATTCAATCCAAACTATTCTCCAGTGTTCTCTGATTTACCCAAGGTAATTGAGCTGGATACGAGGCCAACCGAACCAGAATAAGTTTTGGAAAGATGCTTGGTTAAAAAAGGGAATGTAGTTGTGGCTCAAGGGTTAGTTAAGTGGACTGGGATGCCAGTAGACGCGACGACCTGGGAGGATTTAAGTGTTATGCGCAGCCGGTTTCCTTCGGTGATTGCTTGGGGAAAACAATGTTTGCAGGAGGGGATGATGTAATGGACGATGCTGATCAGTGGGTGGAAGTGGTTATGATCATCCGACGGCTACTGATGTTTGATGGTGCTTTGTCTTTAATCACTGTAGTTGTAATTCTATTGTCAAAAGTTGACTCTAAGAGTCACAGGTAAAGTTAGTTTGAGTAAGTTTTCTGTTTTGGAGGGTAAAACAATCTTTGTGCTGGATTGTCGATAGGCTCTTTAGGCTTTGTATTGAGGAGAATTGGTCAGACTGAAAATATGAAATGAAATCCTTCTTTTGGCTCATCTCTGTTCTTCTTCTGCTTTTCTCTGAATCTTCCTCGTTTTCGCCATCTGCGCCTGATCTCACGCCCCAACTGAGTTGGTGGCAAGGGGATGTAACACACCATCCCTGAGTTCGCTGAAATCAGGTTGAGCTTTGTAAGAAGTGCCAATCTTCATATGGAGTACTAGCTTGAGGATCTTACGGCTCGCCATTTCACCAATGACGGTGAAAACTACAATACATATTTGGCTTTTAAAGAAACTAGATGCGTTTAATCCATACCATACACGCTGCACGCGTTGTGAACTCCGATTTACAAACTCAAAATCGAGATTAAAAGAAGATGCGAGAGACAAGATCTTACATCCTAGCTGGCCTACACAGCAGCAAGACCGACTCAGGCCCTGTTTGGGGGGGCTGTGCTTTAGCTGTGCTTCAGCTTTTGGCCCAAAGCCCCCCAAACAGGCTTTCTGTACAACAGCTGCACAGCGTTTTGACAGCAGAAGCACCCTCCACAGCCGAAGCACAGCGTGAGGTGCTTTTGCTGCGCTGCCACCCGCTTCCACCCAAACCCCGATCCCTAATTCCCAGATCACCCTTCTCATCCCCGCTCAGTGCTGCACCTCCTCCTCCTCCTCCCCCGGCGGCGTGGCGTGGCGCCTCCTCCTTGTCCTCCTCCTCCCTCGGTCAGCACCTCCTCATCACCTGCGAAGTCCTCCCGTACAGCCGGT
Organism: Otatea glauca; assembly: GCA_036346275.1. Lineage (NCBI taxonomy): Eukaryota > Viridiplantae > Streptophyta > Magnoliopsida > Poales > Poaceae > Otatea > Otatea glauca. Next base: position 34,722,849 of record CM070720.1, read on the forward strand.
GCCTCCTCACTCGCACTTCCTCCAGATCCAGCCCCTTCCCGAGTCCCCTCCTACAGATCGCCTGCATCCTCCCCCGGTCGGCGGCTCCTCTCCCCCCCGGTAGGCAAGGCCCCTCCATCTCACCCAGAAGCCCTCCCGGTCCGGTCAGTGCGTCCTCACCCGCGCATTTTGGATTGGTTTGTATACATATGCGTATTTTGGATTGGCTATTGTATAGCTCTTGAGCCCCCCTCCATGACTTCATGCATTCGCCACTGATACTGCATGCAACAATCTGGTTTGTAAACATGTGCTGCTTTCTGAACTTTGTTCCATTGTTATCATTACATAGGAGTATGTTATTTTCTCCTGTAGTTGCAACCCTGATATTGATGAAACTGAAAGTTTTTTTTATGCAATACTCTCAACAAAGTAATGGCTAGATCTCAACAAATCAATGGCTAGGTCTTAACAAACCAAATTTCTCAAGGAAATTACCACTAGCTTAAGCGGCACCCATGCAAATACCTGTAATTGGGTGGTGACTTGTTGTTTAATGGTGTTTTCTAGTTGGCTTGGATATTCCAGAGCTCTTGAGAATTGACGTTAAACACATTGAGTTGCCCATGTGCTGAGATCTTATGTTTCTATTTTGTGGGCACAGTTAGGTTGTTTTGGTCATATTGGAAGAACAATCTACTGCTTTCGGATGCTTCCATGCTATGCTGCTATATCCTTAAAAATGACAATTTGCAATTCACAACCATGTCCTGCATGATCTTTTTTCCCTCTGGAAAGAGCACTTACTGAAAAAGAATTTACCATGCTTTCACACCATTTAGTATAGTAAATCATATAATAGAAAGTGATTTGTGTCCTACTTCCTCTTTTATGTTTCAGCTTTTTTGTGATACAGAAGTGGACCATTGTAGGGAATGGAACAATAAGCGTTTACTGCTATACAGGTACCATTGGCTGACTGGCCGCTTATGAGCTTTTCTAATTGTGATAGTTATGCTACAGTCATTTGGTGGTCAAGTTATTCTATTTGAGTTCTTTTAGAGCAGCAAATACTAAGTTGTTTTACAATTACTTATGATTTGTGTATACAATACTGCATTAAAGACATGATAGTCTTGCTATTTAATTTTGTTGTTTACTGTTACTTATGCACTAGCTAGATGGACAAAGTTGTTAAGAACCCTGTTGCAGTGTGGGACAATTTGGCCAATGAAGCCTTTTGTGAAATATGTGCCGCTGAGGTTATTGCTGGAAATAGGCCTACCGGACATTTGAATGCGAAGGGATTAAGAACCTAACTGAAAAATTCCTCGCAAAGACTGGGAGACTTTACGACAAGAAACAATTTAAAAATAAGTGGGATGGTTTGAAGGCCAAGTTCTCAATATGGAAGGAGTTGAAGCATGCAGCTACTGGTCTTGGTTGGAATGTTGTGAATGGTACAATTGAGGCAGATGATGATTGGTGGGTTGAGAAAATAAAGGTTGCAACTTGATAAAATTTATGCTCATTTCAATCCAACATACCCTTATGCTTATATAACTTGTCGAATTTTTTTAGGCCTTCTCGAAGTATGCCCATTTCAGGAAGATACCACTTGAACATGTAGACTATCTTGAAGTTATGTTTCAGGGTGTTAATGTGACATCCCAATCTTCGGTTATTCCTGGTATACCAGCTGAAGTCACAAGAGTACATGATGTTTCAGATGAAGATGATGGTGATGATGACGATAATGTGGCTGTTTTAGAGGGGGCAAGTAAGGTCGTTCAGAAGGGTCCTACTAAGCGAAAGGGTACTAGTGTTGGTCATAGCCCAAAGAAGGGCAAGAGAAGCCCTATGATGAAGGAAGTGAAGCGTCTAGTGGACCATATGACTAGTAGCAACTCTGAAACATCCCAGAGGCCTGATAAAGCAGATGATGCGATAATAGAGCACATGAGGATGGCTGTCAAGTCTGGAGTACAGGAAGGGAGTGATGAGCATTTCATTGCATCAAAACTTTTCATAAAATCTGAGTATCGAGCGGTGTTTCGGTCTATAGAGACCGATCATGGAAGGGTTGCCTAGCTTAAGAGGATGTATGAAGATCCCAAAAAGAACTAGAAGCCTTTATTATGTTCTTTTTAAATTGTTAGGTGGAACTATGTTCTGTTTATTAATGTTAGATTGAACCATATTATGTAAGTTTGAACTATGTTTGTCATAATATTTAAATGTATGTTTTTTTAATAATGTATGACATTGTATTATCATATTATTGTCGCTTATGTTACCTTTTGGTTACCAATGTTTGTAGATGAGTTCATCGAGTGAGAGCGATAGCACATTCAAGAGCACATCAAGTGAGAGTGACTCTGATATTGTTGAACAAGATAACAAAAGGAGGAGAACCATGCAACTCCAAGCTGCAACAGTTCTTCTTCCTGTAGGTATGGATTATTGTGATACATACCTAGAGAAGAAAACAAGGGCACCTCCTCTAATGACTGGGTATCAATGGGTTATTGAAGGACCATGTGGAGGTCCATCCATGTTTGTGATGAGTATTTGACTTTATTTGAGTAAGGTGTGCTCAAGTTTGAGTTTGATTTGGATTGATTTTCAAAATGAAGCAATTTGAGTTGTCTCTGCCAGAGTGGCGATCTGGGTCGTCTGGACGCGGTAGTGATGAGTTGGATGGTTTATTGCACATCTTTGTGGGCATTGCTATGTGAGGAGTTTCCTTGTCTTTGATGGTTGCGGGACGACGGTGCTAGGTCATGGTGAGGCGAAGGATGGCCGGGACTAGGCGAGGCGTCGGAGGTCCAGACGGTTGGGAGATCGCGGAAGATGATCGGAGGCGGAGTCCGGCGAGTCAAGAAGACAAGGAAAGGAGATGATGCTAGCTAGATGCGCGTGGATCAATGAGGACCGTCGGATTGAGGTCTAGTTGATAGGTTAGCGGGTCTAGGTAGTATGCTTTGAAAACCGTGCAAGAAAACCCGGTATGTGTGTGGGTTTTGGGTTAGCCCTTGCATGGCTGTGTGTGTGGGTTAATCCTAACCCTTAGATGAGTGCTCTAGGGTTGAGGTACTCATCCAAGGGTGGTAGGTGGCCCAAGAGTAGTATAAATAGGGGTGGAGGGGTAGCCTCCTTCCCTTGAAGGTGTTGAGGTTTTGATGCTCATTTGAGCTTTGCCCACATGAATGTGAGGCTTTGTAACCTCCTTCCAGAAATGAAAGTTTTATTCATCCACCTCTGAATTTATTTTGCGCATTTACATTATGTCTTTACTTTACGCAATTTAAATTCAGTATTTACTTTCCATAATTACATTCCATAATTTACTTTCAAGTAATTTGGATTTGCCTCCCCTCCTTCTAAATGCTGCTGTTCTTGGATGTTTTGAGTGTGTTCATATGGTTTTACATCTCTTTTGCACTCTTGGATTGAGTAGAGAACATCTTTTCTTTCAAGTTCCAACTTTGTTCTGAACTTGTTCTTGCGCAGAAGTCAGTGTTTGATTTTTGTAAAAATATAAAAAATCCTTTTGAGTGATTCTTATTGGAGGAGGTGCGGGACTCTGATATCCGCTTGCAGAAAAATTTTGAGTTCACTTGTTGCACCGTTTGGGCGCCATGAGGTGAAAACCGAGCCCCAAACTTTCTGCTCGAAGTTCTTGACCAGACTGTGTTCTTCGATTTTTACTGTTTTTCTGTAAGGATTTTGAGGAGAAATTTGGTGGAGTTCTTCACGACTCTAATGCTCACAGGGAGAAAAGTCTCAAAATTTTGTGAGCTACAGAAACCCACCAACCTCCTGTGCAAATTGAGGACAAGTTCTGGAAATCCTGCTTTTGCTTTTAAAAAGTGACTTTTGTGATTTGAATTGATGTCCTTTCTAAAAGCAAGAGTTTGAATTGATTCCTCTTTCTTTTGGACACTAGACAACCAGGATTGTGACTCAAAAATCCCCACATATTTTATGGTACTTATCCATGCAAGCTTGGGGTACACATAGTTGTCTAGTTTTTCGGGTTTTCACAATTCCTTTTAAGCGATCTTGTCGAGGTTTTTGTTGGAGTATTTTGGGGAATTTTTATTTGCGACCATTCACCCCCTCTGCTCGCCATCTCGGTCCTTCAATTGGTATCGAGCGGTTTTGCTCTTCCATAGATCTTGACCGGTCTCAAGAGCCATGGCGACGGACAAATATTCCACCAAGCCTCCAATCTTTAATGGAGTTGATTTTCCTTTTGGAAGTCCGGATGGAGTCATACATCACTGCCGGGGCTACGATATGGTAGAAGGTGAAACTCCGTATGAGGTTCCTGGCGATGAAAATATCACGGCCATCAATATGGTTGGCGTTGAGGCGAATGCTAAGGCAAGGAACATTCTCATACTGTGGTCTTAGCCATGTGAGTATGATAGGATTTCTCACCTTCGCTCCGCTCACGAGATTTGGGTAACCCTCGATGCTTACCATGAGGGCTCTACTCAAATCAAGGCGTGAGCGAGACCGGTTCAAGCGAGTACAACAAGTTTGATCAGCGCTACCGTGAGAGTCTCGGCGAGTGTTTTGGTCGGTTTACAAAGATTTTGGCGACCTCCGGCGCTTGGTTGCATATACCACGACTCGGACAATGCTCGGCATTTCTTGACCGCACTCGACCTTCGGGTTTGGGAGATGAAGGTGACCACCATCAAGGACACCACCGACTTATCGACTCGACTCTTGGCGGGCTTTATTCCGCCTCAAGACTCATGAGTTCGATGTCGTCTCTCGGAAGACGAAATCTCGATCGATGGTTTTGGTCACCGATCCCATTGGATCTTCTTCTTGATCCTTCTATTGGTTTCTCTCTTTCCGCCCTTTGCGAGCTAGCGATGACCAAGCTGGAAAAATTTTGAAAAATGAGCTTGCTCTTCTCGCTCAAGTTTTCTCATGCATACAAGAGGGTGAGAGAGAGGAAGAGAGGTGGCATGATCACTGCTTGAGTGTGGTGGCCCCAACCACATTCGGCGAACTATCCCAAGCCGGAGAAGGGCAAGAATAGCGTTGGCGGTTCGGGCAAGAACGACTACACCGACAAGAACCGCAACAAGAAGCCTCCGGTTTGTGAACCGGCGCACGAGAAGAAGTACCGCAACTTCTCCAAGAACAAGAAGCTCTTCCACCGCGTCCTTGCGCGCAGCGACATCAACCTCTCCGACACGGAGACATGGAGCGACGAGGCGAGGATGATCCGCAAGAGAAGAAAGGCGGCGACGACTTCTCGGCATGTGCTTCATGGCCGACACCAACGACATCGGCGACTCAGAGCTCTCTGATGACTCGGACGAGGTACCCTCCTATGACCAGCTCAGCGAAGCTTTACGCAAATTAGGAAAATTTCATACTAGAGCTAGAGCTAGGTGTACGGAGCTTGAGAAGGAAGTAGGTACCTTGACTCGGGAGTTAGCTTCACTTAGATCTTCTCCTCTCGAGTCACCGATGATTGCTCTTTGTGTGATGCTATTCTTGTGGAGTTGGAGAACCTAAGGACCATACATGATAGTGTGTTTATTGAACTTGATGGTCTTAGGTTGAAGAATGCTAGCACTAGTTCTGTTGATGCTATTCTGTTGAGGCTAGTTTTCTTCATGCTCACTCCACTCCATCATGCTCTAATTGCCCTAAATTGCTTGCGAAATTGATGCCATGGCGAACACCTTAGGAAGCTTTACGCTAGAAACAATGAACTTGAATCACATGCTTCTAAGGACCCAGTCGGCTCATGTGAGGGTCAGAAGCAATTAAAACTTGACAATGAAACCACAGATGTCAAGTGTGCTAAACTTGCTAAGGACTTACTAGATAAGTCACAAAAATATTGCTTGCGATGTACTGAGATTGTGGGGGACTTGGATAAAATCCATGTCGAGCTTAGGAAGAAATTAGAAGACCAAGCCCATAAAATTAGAGATGCTCCTTGCGTTTCTTGTAAGGCCCTCAAGATTGAGGCAGCCGTGCTGAGGGAGAAAAATGCACGTGCTGAGAGAGCTCAACTTTCTGGTTCTTCTTCCTCTCCTTCCCCCTGTTCTTCTTGTGCTTCTTTCTTCCGAGATTGCCAGTATCTTATGAGCACTCTCGAGAAGTTTGTTGGAGGCAAGAAGAAGCTCAATCTTATTCTAGACCAATCCAAGATTAGTAGATTCAATCAAGGTCTAGGATTTGATCCCTTGGAGCACGCTCGGGCGCATCCTCCCACCATAGTCGCGGCTCCAAGAGTGGTGAGATTGTGGTAGCTCCTGAGTGAGTACCACCGTGTTTAGGTCTCTTTGGGTTGTCCATAGGACTTGACGACCGAAGGGTGTTACTCCTATTGCTTCGCCTCTAGCAAGGCGAAGTACACATGCACCTTCCGTAAGAAGGATGGTCACCTATTAGATTTACGCTTGAGCGCGCCAAGATCACTCGGTGTGGCGTGTTGTCGCTCTTAGGGGTATTCGTGGTCATCCCGGACTTTGAGTGCTCCTAAGACACACACGCTTCTAGACGAGTTAGAGAGTCGCTGTTTTTGGGCGGCGTCCGGGACTTGGTTTTCATGCTAGTTCTTGAGTTTTAGTCCCGGAGCTGTTCGTGAGTCGATCTTTCGGCCGTCCTCTTGATATTCCTCGTTTTCCCATCGAGGTAGATATCGTGGCGTGAGGTGTTTTCGGTAGGAGATCCAGCGGCCTTCTTCGGGATGGTCGGCTTTTGCACCACGGCGTGCCAACCCGATTTGACTCTAGATTATCTACGAGTTGCTCTGATCGTGTGAGAGTTGGCGTCGGAGAGACACTCGAGTCGATCTTCTTACGTGGTCGGTACTGAGGTGTCGTATGGTTCAATATTGGGTTCCTAAGTCTTCACTCTATCCCATCTTGAGTCATCTTTCTCTCTTGTGTCTTGATCGGGTTAAATCCGGATGGGGAAGGGCGATGTTTGGATTGTTGACTCGGTTGTTCTCGTCATATGACCGGAGATTCTCGTTGGTTCTCTTCCTAGTCCGAGCCCCGGTGATGAGTTAATCACTTTTGGGGATGCATCTTGAGTAGAGTCATTGCTAAAGGTACCATCTGCATTAACCAAAATTTCATTCTTAAAGATGTTGCCTTAGTAAGTAAGTCGCAATACAATCGCTCTCTGTTTCTCAACTTATCGATGACTCTTTCGAGGTAAGCTTCAAGAGTAATGCCTGTAGAATCCTTGATTCATCGGGAGGGTTAGTTCTTGGATTTCTAGATTTGGGAGAGTCTTTCGTGCTGATTTTTCCGCTTCTTCCGGAGACTCTCTTGATGTTTGATTGCTTCGAGTCCGTGATCTCTCCTTCGGCATAGGAGACTTGGTCACATTGGTTTTGATCATTTGACCCGAGTTAGCGACCATGATCTCATTCGGGGTTTGCCCAAACTCAAGATGGTCAAAGACTTAGTTTGCTCTCCTTGCCGACATGGCAAGATGGTTCTCGCTTCTCATCCTCCGATCCACCGTAGTGATGGTGATGCACCAGACAGCTTTTACATATGGACACCGTTGGTCGGCTAGAGTGCGATCGGCGGGAGGAAGTGGTATGTTCTTGTCATCGTTGATGATTTTCTAGATACTCTTGGGTATTCTTCATGGCCTCGAAGGATGAGACTTTTCTCACTTCAGGGTTTGATCGATGAGGTTGTCTATTGAGCTCCCGGTGCATTCTGAGCTATCTGCAGATGATAATGGCACGGAGTTCAAGAATTCCTACTTTGAGAGTTTTTGTGTGGAGTCGGTTTAGAGCATCGCTTCTCTTCTCCCTCGCTCCTCGTGAGAATGGCGTAGTGGAAAGGAAGAACAGGACCACGTTGAGATGGCGGGACGATGCTAGGCAATCTGATACTCCTAGGAAGTTTTGGGTGAGGCTATAGCTCTTGCTTGCCATGTTTCTAATCGCGTGTTTTGAGAGCACATTTGCATCGCACTTCTTATGAGTTGAGGTATGGGCGAAAGCCCGGTGTGTCTCATTTTCGCGTTTTGGTTGCAAGTGTTTTATCTTGAAGTCCAGTAACCTAGATAAGTTTGAGTCTCGCTCTTACGATGGTATCTTTCTAGGTTACTCGACTTCTTCTTGTAGCTATAGGTGCAGGTGTTGATGCGCATAGGATCATAGAGACTGTGATGTGACCTTGATGAGGCTAGCCGAGAGCTAGACACGATGTTTGAGCTCTTCTTATCCCTCCGAGACCATCTTTGTAGAAGATGAGGATGATGGAGATGATGGTGTTCCACCGGATCCAGTTCCTCTATACCGAGGTGCCTCCTGTTTCCATTTACGCACCTCGGTGACCACCCTTGCCTTGAGCTCTCCTTGGTGAGTGGCTCTGCTCCTACCTCTTACATGCATGAGGTAGAGGCCACTACATACGTCCTCCCGTCATATCCAGAAGCTCATCCACCGATCGGATCATTGGTGATCTGTTTGAGCGCGTCACTCGCTCAAAATCGAGTTTGTCCGGGCCTGCCTCCACTCGCCTTCGTTGCCTCCTTTGAGCCGAAGATGTTTCTCATGCATTATCCGATGAATCGTGGATTAATGCTATGCATGAGAACTTGAGAACTTTGAGAGGAACAAGGTATGGCGACTTATCGAGCCCCATCCGGTCATAATGTCATTGGGACCAAGTGGGTGTTCAAAAACAAGCAGAGTGAGGATGGGGTTGTCATTCGCAACAAGGCTAGGCTAGTTGCACAGGGCTTTCTCGAGGTTGAGGTCTTGACTTTGAGGAGACCTTTGCCCTGTAGCTAGACTAGAGGCTATTAGGATCCCGCTTGCATTCTCTCGCATCCCGGGGCTTCAAGCTCTATCAAATGGATGTCAAGAGTGCATTCCTCAATGGCTATATTGAGGAAGAGGTTTATGTCAAACAACCTCCGAGTTCGAGAACCCCAAGTTTCAGAGTCATGTATACAAGCTCTCCAAAGCTTTGTATGGAGTCAAGCGAGCCCCAGAGCATGGTATGAGAGGCTCAAGTCTTATCTTCTCACCATGACTTCAAAATGGGCATAGTAGACAAAACTCATTCATCGGACACCATGAGTCTCATTTTCTTCTTGTCCAGTTTATGTGGGCGATATAATTTTGGTGGCTCATCTCATTCGCTTGTGTCTCGGTTTTACGAGGTGATGAGCACTGAGTTTGAGATGAGTATGATGGGCGAGTTGAGCTACTTTCTTGGCTTCCAAATCAAGCGGACTCGGGAGGGTACTTTCTTGCATCAAGGCAAATATACCCGTGACCTCTGAGGCGTTCGACATGTCGATGGGAAGCCGTGATGACTCCTATGGCCACCATCGCTGTCCTCGAGCCCGATGAGGATGGTGAGCCTGCGATCAAAAGGAGTTTGAAGCATGATCGGCTCCTCTTGTACCTCACCGCTTGAGGCCGACATACATTTTGTTTGTGTGCATGCGCTCGATTTCAAGCTTCTCTCGCGCTCTCACCGCCAAAGATCAAGCGCATCTTGGTACCTTCGTGCTACCACGATTATGGTATTTGGTACTCTTCGTCTTCTTGTCTATCTCTTAGAGCCTTTTACGATCCGACTTTCTTGGTGTAGGATAGATAGGAAGAGCACTTACGCACTTGCCAATTCATTGGCACTTCTCTTGTTTCTTGGTCATCTAGGAAGCGATCGGAGTTGCCTGATCCACCGAGGCCGAGTATGTTCTTTGCAGACCGATTCTTTGTAGCAGTGCTCTGGATGAGATCGACCTTACGGGACTATGGGTTAGAGATAGAGAGTGTGCCACTTTTACGTGACAACACTTCACTATTTGCATTGCTAAAAACCCGATGCAACATTCCTGACCAAGCACATTGATATTAGATATCACTTCCTTAGAGACCATGTGGAGAAGGGAGATATCGCGCTTGATTCGTGAGAGTGACCTTGATTAGCGATATCTTCACCAAGCCTTTGGATAGCTCAGTTTGTTGCCTTGAGGAGTGAGCTTGGAGTCGTGAGCCCTTACGGCCTTTCGTGAGGGGAGCCGGTTTGTATACTATGTATTATATGTTTTCTTCCACTTTTCTTTTCTTTGTGTTTCTTACGGGTGACTTTGGGCTTGTTTTCTTGAGTTGAGTTCACTCACTTAGACTTCGGCATGCCTTGCATTGACCTCTTATCTTGTGCTTTAGGTTGCTATCATGCGTGATTAGTGTTCTCTCTTCTCTCTAGGTTGAGTTCCCTCACGGTCTTATAAGTCTAGCGGTATTGGGCCTCACAGGTAGACAGAGTGCATGTGCACTCCTTAGTTAGGATCTAGAGTCGACTTCCTATGTCGATCACTTGGGAAGATAAGAGCGAGTCCGAGCCGTAGTGAGTCTCTTCTATCTTTTCTATGCTCTATAGCCATCCAGTTTTGCAGTTTCTCGACTTCTTCTCCTCATTCTGTTTTTTTGGTTATTATTGAGTTCATTCGGGTTTTCTTTATGCCTAATCTTGATAATAACTCAACTTTAACCAGATTTGAGCTTAAAATTGATTCATTTGTTGAGGGGAGTTTGGGAATCTGTTCATGCATTGCATTTAGACCGCATTTTACATTTTATGAGCTTTGTCTATTATGCAATTGATTTCTTCTTCATGCTATACACCATGCTACATCATTTGAAGAAAATCACTAGCTTAGGTATGTCCAAGTTCATTTAACTTGCTAAGCTTAAAAATGAAATAAGCCTTAAATGAAAAACTTGATGAAACTTGTTGCTTTTACTTGCTAGGTTTCTTCTCTAGAGGTTTGTGCCATAATTTGAGAAATTTAGGAGTTCTCTAGAGTCCCTATAGCAACTTGGGTGAAACTAGTTTGATCCATGCAGAGTCCTTCAATTGCTCATGAATCGTTGTGCTAAAAATGAAAATTAAACAAAATTGACTCTTCTTGTGCACATACGACTCAACACCTTGTATTCACAAGACCGCTTCCCATTGCACTTGGGATGAACTTGGAATACATCGTGTTTGACCTAGACCATCCTCTTAAGAGCTCATCTTGAGATGGTCGCATACGGCTTGAGTCAATTGGTTGTCAAAAGAAAATGCAAATAAATTAAAAACAAAGACATATGTGGGTAAAGAATGCAAATAATGTCAAACATTTGCACCCGCTATGTCTTGTATGATGATAAATCAAAATTTGCATTAAGTGATAAATGAGCCGAAGGACCTTGTATGCTCTTCTAGATTCCCCAACGTGTTGAGTAGGTTGAACTCTAGGTTTTCCTTTTGATCCTTAGAGTGGCTATTCTTCTATTTTTGAAACTAAAGCTAAGTGTTGCACTTGTCAAATCTTGCTAAAATGAAATATTCAAAACTAAGCTCGTATTTGCACTTGGACATGTCTTAGTTTAGTCATCTTCTGAAATTGACAAGCTTGGTGTAATATCCTTCCATTTTGATCAATTGGATAATCCTCAAAGCTTTTTCGATTGCATTTCATGCATACATAAAAAAAATTGATGCCTATATTGCCAAAAGGGGGAGATAACGTAGAAAAGGCATCACTAAAAAGATAAAAATGTGAATGCTTATCTGGTTATTATGATCTTTGTAAAACTATGCTACTACTTACATTGGATCATAATCTCATAATCACATTTGACATGTTTAGTTGGATTTTAGAGTTTTGTTGAAAACTTGCTCTTTCTTAAATTTAACTCTAAAATCTGAATTCCTCTTCGTCAACTTGGTCATGGTTCTAATTTCTATCTTTGGACCAAGTTTGACTTTGCAACTGAAAATTGCTTTCTTCTTCATTTTCTTCAAACTCAAATTTATGCCTTTTGTATGGTTTGTCAATATACTCATCAAGGGGGAGATTGAAGGACCATGTGGAGGTCCATCCATGTTTGTGATGAGTATTTGACTTTATTTGAGCAAGGTGTGCTCAAGTTTGAGTTTGATTTGGATTGATTTTCAAAATGAAGCAATTTGAGTTGTCTCTGCCAGAGTGGCGATCTGCAGTCGTATGGGCGCGGTAGTGATGAGTTGGATGGTTTATTGCACATCTTTGTGGGCATTGCTATGTGAGGAGTTTCCTTGTCTTTGATGGTTGCGGGACGACGGTGCTAGGTCATGGTGAGGCGAAGGATGGCCGGGACTAGGCGAGGAGCGTCGGAGGTCGAGACGGTTGGGAGATCGCGGAAGATGATCGGAGGCGGAGTCGGGCGAGTCAAGAAGACAAGGAAAGGAGATGATGCTAGCTAGATGCGCGTGGATCAATGAGGACCGTCGGATTGAGGTCTAGTTGATAGGTTAGCGGGTCTAGGTAGTATGCTTTGAAAACCGTGCAAGAAAACCCGGTATGTGTGTGGGTTTTGGGTTAGCCCTTGCATGGCTGTGTGTGTGGGTTAATCCTAGCCCTTAGATGAGTGCTCTAGGGTTGAGGTACTCATCCAAGGGTGGTAGGTGGCCCAAGAGTAGTATAAATAGGGGTGGAGGGGTAGCCTCCTTCCCTTGAAGGTGTTGAGGTTTTGATGCTCATTTGAGCTTTGCCCACATGAATGTGAGGCTTTGTAACCTCCCTTCCAGAAATGAAAGTTTTATTCATCCACCTCTGAATTTATTTTGCGATTTACATTATGTCTTTACTTTACGCATAATTTAAATTCAGTATTTACTTTCCATAATTACATTCCATAATTTACTTTCAAGTAATTTGGATTTGCCTCCTCCTTCTAAATGCTGCTGTTCTTGGATGTTTTGAGTGTGTTCATATGGTTTTACATCTCTTTTGCACTCTTGGATTGAGTAGAGAACATCTTTTCTTTCAAGTTCCAACTTTGTTCTGAACTTGTTCTTCGCGCAGAAGTCAGTGTTTGATTTTTGTAAAAATATACAAAAATCCTTTTTGAGTGATTCTTGTTGGAGGAGGTGCGGGACTCTGATATCCACTTGCAGAAAAATTTTTGAGTTCACTTGTTGCACCGTTTGGGCGCCATGAGGTGAAAACCGAGCCCCAAACTTTCTGCTCGAAGTTCTTGACCAGACTGTGTTCTTCGATTTTTCCTGTTTTTTCTGTAAGGATTTTTGAGGAGAAATTTGGTGGAGTTCTTCACGACTCTAATGCTCACAGGGAGAAAAAGTCTCAAAATTTTGTGAGCCACAGAAACCCACCAACCTCCTGTGCAAATTGAGGACAAGTTCTGGAAATCCTGCTTTTGCTTTTCTGAAAGTGACTTTTGTGATTTGAATTGATGTCCTTTCTAAAAGCAAGAGTTTGAATTGATTCCTCTTTCTTTTGGACACTAGAAAACCAGGATTGTGACTCAAAAATCCCCACATATTTTATGGTACTTATCCATGCAAGCTTGGGGTACACATAGTTGTCTAGTTTTTCGGTTTTTTCACAATTCCTTTTAAACGATCTTGTCGAGGTTTTTGTTGGAGTATTTTGGGGGAATTTTTATTTGCGACCATTCACCCCCCCTCTGTTCGCCATCTCGGTCCTTCAGTTATGGAGCAACTTAGTACTAACAGGGATTGCTATAGAATGTTTCGAATGAATATTCCTACCTTTCATAAGTTGCACGAAACTATTTTGGAAAAATATGGTCTGAAATCGACTAGAGTGATGAATTCTATAGAAGCTTTGGCTATGTTCTTATGGATTGTTGGTGCTCCTCAGTCATTTAGTCAAGCGGAGAACCGTTTCAAACATTCCAACGAAACAATATTTAGGAAGTTCAACGAAGTATTGGATTGCCTTCAACTCTTAGCTAAAGACAATATCAAACCAAAAGATCCCCAGTTCAGTACAGTGCACACACGACTTCTAGATTCTCATTTTGCACCTCACTTCAATAATTGCATTGGTGCAATAGATGGCACACATATACCTGTTGTTGTCCCTAAGACGGACCAACTTACCCACATTGGTCGCCATGGTTATGCTACTCAGAATGTAATGGCTGTTTGTGACTTCGATATGAGGTTCACATTTGTTGTAGCTGGATGGCCTGGAGCAGCACATGATTCTCGCATATTCAATGATACTCTGTCTAAGTATTCAGATCACTTCCCACATCCACCTGGAGGTAATTATTTTATCTTTCAAATGATCAATTTTTTCCCGTTGTCTCATTAAATGTTTAACATATGATGTATGTACAGGAAAATATTATCTTGTCGATGAAGGATACCCTAATCGAAAGGGATATCTCGCTCCGTATAAAGGCCAAAAGTATCATGTTCCGGAGTGGCAACGGGGTCGAGAACCAAGAGGGAAGAAGGAGTGGTTCAATTTTTGTCACTCTTCTCTTCGTAATGTGATTGAACGAGCCTTCGGAGTGTTGAAGATGAAATGGCAAATATTATTGAAACTACCAAGTTTTAAAGTGGAGAGGCAGAAGAAGATCATAATAGCATGTATGGCACTACATAACTTCATTCGGGAAAGTGCCATACATGATCGTCTATTTCGGAGGTGTGATGAGGATGAGAACTACATGCCAGCGGTTGCTCAAGAAGCATCATCTGCAACGGTTAGTGAAAACGACATGTCGATGAGACGCGGGGACATGAGTATCTTGTAAGGACCGAATCCATCGATTCAACCCACCGTGTTTATTGCACTATTCCTGGGATCAACGCTAGTGCACACAGCTCAACATTGGTACATATCACATCATACTCCACGATAATAGAATAATAGTTCATTCATTGATATAACTAAAGGTATGATCTTATGACCAACTTACATTATTAAGCCACGCAGGGCAAGACTGAAAATATAACTAATGATTAAGCAGCGGAAAATAGAAAACGTAGATAGCTCATCAGTTCACCACAGGCAACCGACAAGGCTCGGACCCTAATGACTCGTGTCTTCCTGGACTTCATCTTCCAACACAGGTGTAGATTCCTCAACTGTTGATTATTGTTGTTTGGCAAGGGTGAGTACTTAAAGCACTCAACAAGTTGTGCACAGAATGCAATTCTATGTATCTATATGTAAGGCTTATTCCAATGGATAGGCTATCATGGCTATTTTGCAATAAGCAGCATTTATGAACAAATACAGTAAATAGATTGTAAAGAATGTAAAACAAATAACAATAGTAAATAAATTCAGGATTTCTCAAGTAGACCAAGTTTCCAATCCTAAGTCAAATTCCACCTTCCATATGGCATTCCGCCATCCCAACCATGTTGTCCAATTAATTAAGCTAACCCTTAACTGTAATTCCCGAGCATTTCTCAATACCGCGAGCACGGCTATCCGAATAGTTTCACACTCTACAGAGGTTATACACTTTACCCACGTGATACAACCAAACACCACCAAGGCGAGTGATTATAACAAAGCCTTTACAATGCTCTGACTTAACCCGATACTACCCGCTAAGGTTTCAACACTGGTGGGACTGGTTACCACATCCAGGGCCCCCCTCTTGCGCCATGTGAATTACACCATAACTCGGGAACTCACACCGACCACAATAGTACCAAAATTAAGACATTGCAAATTACTCAGCTAGGCTGGCCCATACCAGACATGTGGTTGCATGATAGACTCAGGTCAAAGGCTTGCAAGGTTAAGTCCTTAGTGTGATCGAGGCAAGACATCCACATACCATCTGCCCATCGGGCCCACCTTGGCCTCCTCGCCCCTTGCCACTTGCCTCAATCTAAGTTATCATCACCCAGTTGATTACCAAGCACCACGTGCCATCAACAATTCAACATCATTGCGTGACATGACTCGCCACAACAACTCAATCTCATCGTGTGATCCCACATGACTCACAAGTTCATAATATCGTTCCATATTCCATTAATCAAGATTAATTTATCAATGATTCTGATACATGTGATGACGTGGCAAAGCTAAGCAACTAATACGGTCTAAACCTCCAATGTTGATTATAATTATTAACCAACTATATTAAACCAATCTAGGATGACAATGGATTATGACATACAATGACAAGGTAGGGTATAGATCAATCTGGTATATTAGCTAATCCCAATCTAATTTGAAACAATTGTATATTTGAAACATATGCAATAAGGTAAAACAAATATAGCAATTTTATAAACATGGGTTCAACATGATCAAAGCATAACTTGCCTTGGAATAGGTCCTGATCTGGTTCTGAAACTTGCTCTTGAGTTGCTTGATCTTCCTCCGAAGCGTCGCACAATTCAACGTCTACGCGTACCGAAGGAGAAAAGCAAATAAATACCAAAACAGAGAGAAATTGAACTCCAAAAATCAAATAAAATTCACCATTAAATATATCTCAATTTTACAAATTTTTAGAAATTTGAATCACTCAAATCCGAGTTAAATTGCAAAAGATATAGCCTTTTGAAGTTTGAAATAAATACTGAAATCAGAAAATCAGAAATTCGAAATTAACAGATTTATTTTTATTCTGAAAAATCGATTTATGACGTCAGCGTGACATCAGCGCTGAACCGAACCAACCAGAGCTCGACACGTGGCCTCGGTGCATAGACACAGTCCACGAGACCTCATCCGTCCACCGTGAATCCGCGCCGGCGACGCCGAAACCCGTAGTGCCACGCGCGCCTTGACCCGATTGGTTGCGGCGCCGCCCGCCGATGCACGACACGCGCGCGCATCCACGGCCCGATCTAATCGAGCGGCGACAGATGCGCGCAACGCGGCTCGATCCTCCGTTCATCGGTCCGACGACCACAAGCTTACTCGAGACTAATGGCGGCGGCGGTGAAAAAGTCACCGGAGACGAAGAAGAGGCTTCGGCGGGCGTTCGTAGCGTCCCCGACGAAAGAACCGGCTTAGTCGACGCGGCACACCTCGGCGAACCCAGATCTGGGACCAAAACACCAAAACCGACGATCGGGCGGCGCGACTTGAGCAAAAACGCGGCGGTCCCACGCTTCAACTCCGGCGAGCTTGCGGCGGCGTCCTCTGGCTCTCTCGTGAAAACTCTTCGACCAAAAGATGCGACGCACAGACGAACCTCGGGCGCTACCCCTCCTTTATAGCCTCGGCCAACGCGCTAAAAACGGAACCTAGCTTCCCGGTGGCGAAGTCGTGTCGGCGGCGGACTCGAGTCCTTCGCGGAGCGACAACCCCACCATCGATTCGCTCCAACGGTCACGATCACATAGCCATGATCTAATCCTATCCACCGCGATTTCTTTCCAACGGCGACGATCGATCCGAGACCCGAACAAAGACGCTTCATCCATGATCATCCGATCCGGATCCAACGCGCAGATTCAATCGCCTAGGTTTTACGAGATGGGCCAAATGGGCGCGATTCTCCGGCCGCACGCGCGCCGATACGGGCGGGCCTATTCTGTTCCGGATTTTTCAAAGGTTTTCTCAATTAAATTAATTCCAGAAATTCATTTAATTTGTTTTAGGTAATAAAATAATCAGGAAAAATCCAAAAAAAATCTCAAAAATACTTTGAGACATTCTGGACTCAAATAAAATATTTTTACCAAAACTTTATTTTAAGTTTGCACAGATTTAAATACTTTTGGATAAAAAGCAATAAACTTGAAATAAGATTTAATTCAAATAAATCCAAAAAAATCTAAATAAATTCCAGAAAATCACAAATGCACATTTAAGCAATAAAATAATATTTGGCAGATTTTTGGGATGTTACAAGTACTCTTCGTGATTTAATTGCTAACTCCTTGATGACTACTAGAAAATAGGAATGTGTTTTTCTATATGACAGTGGATATTGCACCTTTCGTGGTTAGCGATACAGAGTACGAATGTGTTTTGCTATGTGACAGTGAATATCACACATTTTGTGGCTATTGCTCCGTTATTCATCACTTAATTTGATGGTCTTATATGTTGTCATGTACTTGCATCGAACAATATAAACAAAAGATTGATAGAGAAAAATAAGCAAAATATATGTAATATTGTGAAAAAATATAACTAATGCTCAGTTATTCATCACTTAATATTTTCGCAAATATAATCCAAAATATCAATATTTAAGTTAAATCAGTGTACAAACAAGCCTTTAGAACTCTCAAGGTTATTTCAGTCATTTAAACACCAGCTACAGCTGCAGCAGCCAACTTACAGTTAGTTTACCAAACAGCCTCTTAAGAAAAACTACAGCCGCCAGCTACAACTACTTTACAGTCCAGCAATTTAAAATCAGCTTTATAGTCCAATCACAGCCACCCAAACAGGGTCTCAAAAGGTGTGCTCTGGCTTGGCTCTGCCATGCCCAGAAAGCAGGGCTGGGCCATCAGCCTTTCAAGACGTCCCAGAAACACAACACAAGCAAACACACACGCATTGCACTTGTACGGGAATTACAAGCTCCCATGTTGGCGTGACGGTACACGCGCGGCAGCCTGAGTTGTGTGTGTGCAGTGTGAGTCATCAAGGTTTCAAATTTCGGTTTCGGAATAAATTTCGCCCCGGGTTGGATAATGAAATTTCGGCGAAATTTCGAGATTTCGGCGAAATTTTGGAATTATTTCGGATAAAATTTGAATTTGAAAATTACAGTCCGGTCCAATCCGGAAAAAAAAACCGAAACTCGGCGAAAAAACCCGAAATTTCGGGCGAAATATCCGAAATTTCGGGTTTTTTGCACTGGCTGAAAAGTGGTCTAAACGTTATCGAAAAATTTTGAAATTTTTTTTGGAGGTTACTGACACAATGCTGATGTTCTCAAAAAAAATTCAGCTGATTATCACACCTGAGGAATTTTTAAAAATTCAGAGAGTGGTACTGTCCTGATAAAACACTGACCGACAAGTTTGATCGGAATGGAAAATGGTACAAATCAAGTTATAAACTGTTGAAATTTTTTGTGCATGGTTATTATCCATAACTAATATTCTCATAAAAATTTCAGCTGATTATCACTTGTGAAGAATTTTAAAAATTCGGAGAGTGGCGCTGTCCTGATAGAACACTGACCGACAAGTTTGATCCGAATGGAAAATGATACAAATGAAGTTAGAAACTGTTGAAATTTTTTGTGCATGGTTATGATATATCTATAATGCTCTCATAAAATTTTCAGATGATGATCAAACTGTATGAATGTTTAAAAATTCGAACAGTACTACTACCATGTTAAGAGGCTTACCGGCAAACTTGAATAAAATGAAAAATTATGTAAACTATAGTTTTTTTTGAAAATTTTAAAGAATGGTGATAAGGAAGTTTTTAATATCCCATAAAAATTGTGATTCACGATCACACTCCAGTGAATTTATAAAATTCTTTGAAGGCACAGTACCATTTATGTTCTTTTCTTTTTGATTTTTGAAATATAATATAACAAACGAAGTTCAATGCTTACATAGATTTGATTGACCAAACAAACAAAGTTTATTTTTTTAAAAAAATTTATATAATGTTACTGAGTCAATTATTAATCTCTCAAAAAAAATTTAGATCATAATCACACTCAAGAAAATTTATAAAATTCTGACAATATAACTGTCCCAATTATGTTCATTCTGTTTTTGATTTTTTAAAGATAACAAATGAAGTTAAATTATTTTGAAATTTTTTATGTATGATACTAATCTAATAATTATAGTACCATAAAATTTTAAGATTATTATCATGCTTGTACAATTTTATAAAAATCTGACAGTGTTTCTGCCAAAATTTTAAAATGTTTAAAAAATTAGGTTTTTCAACAAATTTTCATAGGAGATGACTTTCCTAAGGGTTATTGGACCAAATCCGGTCAAATCCGGCCCTAAAACTTTCAAAACCGGCCAAAAAAACACGAAATTTCGGCCCAAAAAACGAAATTTCGGATTTTACTGTAGCAATTTCACTTTTTTTTTAAATTTTTTTTTGGCCGGTACTTGAGATCTCGGGTGGTCCAAAATCCGAAATTTCGCCGAAATTCGCGGAAATTTTGAACCTTGAGTGTGACTACTGCTTGGGCACCTCGACTCGCTCGCCCTCACGAGCCATGGCTGGTCATCAACCTCCAACGCTGTAGCTCATTCTATCTTCGGATGGTTGAATTTATATTTGGTTCACTTATCTTATTTTAGCATTATTCACATTAGCAACTCCAAAATTTTGGTACTAGAATAGCCGTTGAGAACAACTGTATATACATTACCATAGAAGACTACTTATCCTACGTTTGGGGTGTGTGCTGGGAGCTACTTATCCTACGTTACCACCCTCTAGACAAAGATCGCATACATTTAGGCCTAATTTAGGAGGTCTATTCTCGACTGGGATCCTTGTGGAGCCTATCTACAGAGATCCTAGCTAAAATAGACCTTCCAAACTAGACTTTAGCATGCAAAGTAAGTTTGCACGTAGAGCATTATATTGCTGGGGGAGAACTAGTACTCCCTCAATCACTAGATATATGACAATTTTTTATATTTCGTGGTGAAATGCAAGTTTCTTTTTTTGTTGTTGTTAATAATAATTAGCTAAATTAGTTTTTCAGAACGCACAAGAGAGCTGTGTTTTATTGCATTAACAAAAAAGAGGAACCAAAATGTTTGTTCAGCTTACCGTGGGAGATGGGTTACTAGTTTAAATAGTAAAAGTTGCATATTACGAAAGTATCTTTCAACAAAAGTCGGATGATATTATTTGCATATGTTCAATCTATATGTTTTTACACCTATGAATGGTAAAGTTTTAAAGTTCGACTACACGGATGCCATTGCCATCAGAAGAAAATGGTACGGTGCAATCATACAATTTAAACATCCAGTCAATACGAAAAAAATTACGGAAAATTAAAAGCTCATTAAGCGTGCATCAATCCCTTTAGCAAGAGTACTACACGGTAGCCCCCTAAATTTGTACGATTATGCGTACTCATACCTTTAGATTCCCAAATTATTAACAAATTTGTCAAAAAAAAAAACTGCACAATCAGTTTGCAAGGTTCTTAGCTCTAGTGTTTCTCTCTCCAAATTTGAAGATCTAATTTCGCCTCCGTTTGACGAGTTTTTTTCCCCTGTGTAATCATCCAAAGCACCATTGCATTCTTAGCCTAAGCAAGAAGGATAATCACACCCATACCATTTAACCCATCTGGTCATCGAGACATCAACTCCCTCACAACACCCGCTACTTAACTTGGCTACTCACTGCTCCCCTCTTCCCGCTCGTACACTCCACCACCTTCCAAAGAAACCAGGTTAACCAACCAGCCATGGCCACCGCCGCCGCCGCCGATTCCGGCTCGCTCTGCACGCACCACAGCGCCGCGGCAGCCGCGTCCCGCCGCTGGCTCCGCGTCTGCGTCGTCGTCTCCCTCGCCGCACTCCTCCTCCTCGCCGCCGCGCTGGCCATCACTGCGCTCCGCCCGCACCCCGCCGACGCTACGCTCTCCTCGGTCCGACTCACCTCCCTGTCCCTATCCCCCGGCCTGTCCATCAACGCCACGCTCGACGCCGTCCTCGCCATCCGCAACCCCAGCCCCATCGCCGCCTTCGCGCACGCCGCCGGCCGCGCCAAGGTCTACTACCGCGGCGCGCTGGCCGCGGACGCGGACGTGCCACCCGGGCGAGTTGGCGCGGGAGGCGCCGAGGCGGTGACTGTCCGGATCACCGTGCTCGCTGACCGCCTCGCCGGATACGCGCCGCAGCTGTACGGCGACGTGGTCGGTGTCGGGGACGTGCCGCTCACCGTGCGGACGACCGTGCCTGGAACGGTCACGGTTCTCGGCGTGCTTAGGCGCCACGTGGTGGTGCTGACGGTGTGCGATGTCGCTGTCAGCGTGCGCCGGCCGGGCGAGCAGAGCTCGTCGTGCCGGTACCAGACCAAGTTCTAGCTGGCCGTGTAATAGGGACGTAGTGTTGTCAGTGTGTGTATTGTGGTTGTGGCAAACGGCAAGAGTGATGCAAATTAATGGTGGTGCATATTTAGTGAAAGTTGATTCTAGTACTGCAAAAGCTTTTAATTTTCTTCTATAGACTTAGAATTTTGTCACACTGCTATCTGAATTCTGTAGCACTTGGGTGGTACTTTTATCTCAAAAGAAAAACAAACAAACAATTTCATTCTGTACGAATTGGGAATCAAGTTTTTTTTTTACTTTATTGCTCAAAACTAGGAATGGAACAATTCGGAACAATGTGGGCAAATAAGTTCATGTCCCTCCGATTTGATGAACACTTAAACCATGAGCAACACATAACTGTAGTACGAGCTGATCACAGAATAAACATGCAATGATCAGTTGTGCTGCTCGGCAATACAACGGTTTCCTTGGCGCTTGGAGCAAGATATACCAGGGGTTTTCATCCACTGTTTGTCGAAGCACTAGCATTCCGTGATGGCATGAATTTTGCTCGTCAACGAGGCTTCAGTCGAGTTATCATGGAGCTGGATTTTCAGGAATTGGTGAACCTCTGGGAGGACCGTCGAAGATGCAAATCTGTGATAGGTGCAATCCTTCATGAAGTCTATGAGTTCAGTTATGGTTTTGTGAGTTTTCTTGTTCAGTTTGCTAGGAAAATTGCAAATTTCGCGTCTTACTGTTCTGCTAAGTACGCTTGTACACAGCGGGACTTGCAAGTTTGGTTGCCCTCATGGCCGCAGTTTCTAGTTCACAGCCTAAGTGCTAATTATATCCAAGAATTTTCGAGTCGAGGGACCCAAATGAATTGAGCTGCCTATCAGAATGGCTCAAATAGTTCAGTATCAGAAAGGAAGGATCAAATAATGCATACATATAGCAAATAATCATATAAATTCCTCTCGCATATGTATCTTGTGACCAAGCAAAACTCAAAATATGAACGGAAACTGACAAGCAGAAGCAACTACTCCCTGTGACCGTCCACGGTGTTCTGTTCTAGGACTCGGAAAATTGACTTTTGCGATGCTTAAGAATCGAAATAAGGTCTATATGTCATCTCAAAGATTGTTACATGATGACAAGAGGAAACCAAGAGAGACTAATTTGGTAATGTGCTGAGTTGCAAATGAAAATGTAGAGGGCTTGGGGCTTCAAAGCACCACTTCAATGCTGTTTCTTGTCGGATAACGTTGGGATCTTTGAGAGAAGCTTCGCATCGAGCACTGCATATTGCTTCTTGATCTCAATCAGGGCCTTCTCGCCCACAACGTCCACTTGATCTTCGTATGTCTCATACAGCATGGGCAGCGTGTATGCCATCAGGAAAACTGCAAATAGGCAATCCAATTCAGCGTATCTTGAATGGCAATGAGCAATAGATGTACATATTTAATCTCTTGATTTGATGATCTTATACTCATAAATAAGCTTGGATGTGTATTTTATGTTACACTTTTCTGAATTTAACAGTTTTGATGTAATGCAAGCAAACAGTCTGCAAGCACACATTTGAACCACACATTGCTACAACAGCCTTTTCAGTCTGCAGTCTGCACTGAGACAATTGCATCCCATTCAATCCAATTGGGATGCCCTCCCTGCACGTGTGCTTTGGAAGAAAAAAAACACAAAAGTAGAATTTTCTTTCATGTATTCTATCATTCTAAATTAAAAGGGGAATCTATTGTTGTAACTTCCATTTTAGCATTCGATCTGATGGAAGCAAACTGTCTACTAGTACATATTTTCAAACGAAGCTACTGTGCATTCGCATGTGTTTGTGTTTACACTGTCCAGCTACTGGTAGATATTCATGGATCAAGTTCTTGAATTTTCGAAGAGTGAAGCAATCACAGAAATGAAAGTACAAAAGTAATCAAAAAGTGTTTCTGTATGTAAACAGGAAACCTTCGAGTTGTATTCAGATTAAGTCAGTGACATACATCACACATTTGAGAAGACACTACTACGAACTAATTTGCAGTTGAAGCAAAAGAGAAAGTAGATAAGGGGCTTACTAGTGTAAGACAGAGTCAAGAAGCTGAAGCAGCTCCCAATTATAGAAATGAACCAGAGGACTGCAATTGACTGCAAGAAAAATGCTCCAGTAAGACATTGAGCACCAAATTACTTGGAACAGAAAGAAAGGAAAAAAAAAAAGATGGTAGCACTCAGCTTACCATCAGGTATGTTTTCAGGTCTTTCCCGGAAGCAACATTGCGCAATGTTAAGAAAGCCTCATTGATTTCTTTCCTCAGAATGTGAGCTAACTTCAGGCATTGGACTTCAGATAGAATGACCTCTGGGAACTTTGGAGGAGACCTTAAAAATCCGATGATGATATTACCTCCCAAAACATAATAATCTCATAGATAAAAACCAGACATTTTTTGGGTACAAGCTGTAGGTGATCAATTTTTAGATCAAGAGTCCATAGAATTAGATTGAATTGGTTATATTATTGTCTCCACTCATCAAATCATAATTAAAGCTCTTTTAAAATTGATTTTTTTCTTTTCAATTTGGGATAGTATAGAAGCTTTCCCAAATAAATAAAATGAGTACTAAGTTGTATAATTAGGGTCTAAAATTGTACATTGCGTAGTAAACTACATAATGGCGTAATGCCATCTCCAGAATAGATGGAAGGAATGCAGTAACTAGATTTAATTAAGCACTAGTAGAGCAAGTCAAATGGCGATATGACGTCAGAATTGGATATAAAGAAGTGCACAAAGCCACATATACCACTTTTATTTGATAGGTCATTTCTAATTTTGGCCAATTGTCACTACTTCAGATAACATTACTTTTGCATAGCATAGATAGCTGTGAATCTGAAATATGAAAAAACAATCTACTAAATTGATAACACATGTATCAAACAATTAATGTTGTTCTCAGACCATAGAGGTTCGTAATATGATCAGTCTTCAATTCTTCAACAAAAAGTAGTTAGTAAAGTGGTGGACCTGTACGGTCCGAGATTAAATTTCAGTATCAAGGGCTAGGGACACTTTGACAGACTGTCCTTCCAATAAGATATTCTACTAGCCTAGAAATGACGATCATATTGCCTGTAAGCACTGAACAGGACAGTAAGGGAACAGAAAGAAGTATTGTGCGACCTGTTGATGAAGGATGCGGCGTTGGACCAGACGAAGCAGACGGTGAGGAAGACGATGAGCGAGTGGCAGAGGAAGGTCAGGAGGTGGTAACCAATGCCCTCGAACAGCAGCCAGATCACAGTCACCCCTGCCAGAATGCTCCCAGACGTCTGCTTGTTCCTCCACAGCACAAGATCAGCACCTGAAAAACAACACAATTAGGTGTCACCGTCACCATTGTCATCATCAACTCACCTCACATCGATGCTAACATGCACCAGCGATGAAATTACATTATGTACACACTTTTCTGGTTCAATTGTTTGTGCCAGAAACTGAGAGACAGTATTCAATCTGTCACCCGATTAGGCATAATTTGTCCATTTCCTTAATCTATGTTCATAAGAATTCCATTGTTCTTGATCTGTCCATTCATGCTTTCCAATCTCGTGTTTGGGCAAAGCATTTGTGGTTGGAATTTTTTTCTTTAGGCAGTATTCAGCATTTCGTGTATATACCTTTGCCTCCGCCGAGGACGTGATGCAGCGGATGCGTCCTACCGAACAACCTCTTCTTCTTGGATTTCTGAGGCTTGTCGTCCTCGGAGTCCGACGAGGAGGAGGAGGAGGAGCCCTTGTACTCATGGATCTTCTCGTTGATCTTTTCCAGGAGCGAGCCGTGCTCCTCGTTTTCGGACATCATCCCCTCCCCTAACTTCTCACAAAACACAAGAACAAATCGCAAAGGCTACTGAATCACATCCAAGAAAACTAGGACTTAGATCAACATAATGAATTTATTCAGAAGAAAACAACGTGATATGAATAACAGCAACATCGCATTGCGGGAAATTCTTCTGCTCAAAGAAAACTAACACAGCTATAAACAAAAATTTGAGAAAAGGAAAAAGGAACCAACATGGAAATGGAGATACAAATTAAGAACCTGCTCAATCCATGTATGAAACCCAAGAGCAAAGGATAAACTACGTTTCAAAAACAAACCAAAGAAAAAGAAAAAGAAACCAACATTACGATACTTACAATGAGACGACGGTTTATTTACCCACTATTCACCTCTCTCTCTCTCTCTCTCTCTCTCTCTCTCTCTTGTTCTTCTTTGTAATTTATTTTGGTTTTTACCTCTCTCTGTATCTTGGCTTTTCCTGTCCGCGCGAGTTTTCCTTTGGGAGGAAACCGAAATGGAAGGGGCGACCCTGCGGATATAAACGGTCGGGAGCCAAAGGTGGGAGGGATTGGGGCGTTAACTGACGTGTCCGCCCGTTAGGATCTGGACGGTCAGGATCGCTGGGATGAGTGTCGTCGACGGTGGGATCGCTACTAGCCGTGACGGCGTCTCACGGTCGCGGGGCTCGGGGAAACGACCCGCATGCTAGTGAATGCGTATGTGTCGGGATGCAGCGTGTGGCCGCCCAGGTAAAAAGGAGGGAGTGGACGTGTATACGGTGTATGCACTGAACAAGTTTGATATTACTTCAAAGTTTCCGGATAAAATTACTGAAAGTGGACGGAGTTTCGAACCAATCTAACCGTAATCGACAATGAAATCAAAGATATGGACGTTAACAGACGAGTTAAGAAAGTTTGGAGATATTTATGCTAACGGCAAGATTTTTAGGAAATAACTGTTCAAGATAAGGCTGATACGGATACGAGCTTAAATCGTGGTGTAACAGGACACTATCGGCCAAAGGTATAAAAGAAGGACCAAAGCAGGCTGCGAAGGAGGATCCAAAAAACACAATACAACCAACCAGCTTTTACTTTCTTCCTTCCTGTCGACTAGGAGTAGCTTTTGTAATTTAGTCTCTGTAATCGATCTTGATCAATAAAGTTGCGCATCGCCGATTGTTGATCTTCTTCAATTACACCCAAGGTTTAATTTATTCTGATTTTGTTGCGCATCGTCTTCTTCAGAATCGATCTACCTTTATCCTCTGATTAGCCTTAATCGGCTAATTAGACTTACCTTGTTACTTTGATCTTAATCGGCTTCAAGCTGATTAGGTCTAAGCCGATTGACCGTTACGATCGGCTTTTGAGTAAATTTTATATTTTACCTTGTCGGTTATAGGTCAAATCGACTGGCACGCTCTTGAACGGTGTTAAATGCGGTGTCTTCTTTGTCGAAACCCTTCTTCAAGTTTTTTGACGCCAACAAACTTTTGGCACGCCCGGTGGGACACGCAATGTCTTCATCGGGAAGTCGATTCCGCCATCGATCTCAACTCGAAGCTATAATCGTCCCAACAATGGGCGATTTATCTGTGAACAACGCCAAGAGATTGAAGCCTGGAAGGCTGCGCTAGAAGAGATGATGCTAAGTCGCTATCGAAAACAAGGCGTGGCGTTACTCAAAAATCCGCCTGCCGACGGTCAACGCCAGGGGCGTGCGGGTGTAACGAAACAAGTGGCCGATACACACTGCTCAAGCGAATTATCGGCTATGATTAATCGATCATGCACCACGCCTTAATAAACCAATCATCGGCTCTTGTTACAACACTCAAGCCGATGATAGCGAATAATGTCAAATCTATAGCCCAGAGTTAGCCTCGTCGAAGCTCGCCGACCCACCGCAAGCTCGCCAAATTATCCTGTTTTTCAATATCACAAAATACGCGAGCACAATGACCGATCCTAAACCATCGGATGTGACCTCACCCCACCATGATGCCCACACAACCCACGGTCATATTGCCTAGGGACCCTCGGTCAAGCGGGGTGAGCCATTACCACGCCTATACCGATGCCGCTAGGATGGATGCATCAATCAATTTGCCTCGTCGGCTCCGTTCTCGCCTTTCCTCAATCGGTTTCACGGTAGATCGGCTCAGAGATTCCCACAAGAGTCTACCTCGCTAAGGAACCCGAGTCCACATAGGGTAGTAACATACTCAACCATTTGCCCCGGTCTTGGAAGCTCAAACCGAGGCATAATCGACGCGATCGGTATGGTGCGTGTGCCAGCAACCAAACATAATTAACAACCCGAGCTTGCACTCGGGGCGGAACGCCGATTATGACCGACATTATCAAGAACCTGCTATGCCAACGGCCGATAACGTTAACTGGGCCGATCGGATCTCAGCCGTTTTGAGAGACCAATTCGGCATACAACCAAAAGGAAGGTTATCGGCTCTGACCGTACCCGATTACATAGATCGCATGCCTTACCCTCATAATTTGAGTCCGGACTTTGCCAAATTCTCTGGGATGATTCTATTACCACCACGGAGCATGTTGGGCGCTTTATCGCGCGATGCGGTGAAGCGCCCGATCCGACGGGCTAAAATTAGACTATTCCTCTGTCTTTATCGAGGCGGCATTTACGTGGTTCACCTGTTTACCTCCGAATTCGGTCCATTTATGGAACGATTTGGAAAGCCGATTCCATGAATATTTCTTTTCAGGCAGTTTGGAGCTCAGAATTTCAGATTTGAGTTCCGTACGCCAAAAGTTTGGGGAATCGGTAACGGATTATATCAAGAGGTTCAGAGAAATTAGGAATCGGTGTTTTAGCGTCACGTTGCCTAACAACCAACTCGTCGATTTAGCATTTCAGGGTTTGATCCCGCCGCTTAGGAAGAAATTTGGAGGGCAAGAATTCACCGACCTTGGCCACTTATTACATCGCGTATCGGCTCAAGAAAGCCGATTCACGATAATAAGGTATTCAGGACGATTCAAAACAGAATAACAAAGAAAAGGACAAGGCTAAGATCAATATGGTTGAATATTGCCATAGTGATTCGTCGGAAGACGAGGAAGCAGAAATAAATATAGCCGAATGGGTAAAAGGATCCAAGAAATCCTTAGTCTGTTCCTGGCTCAAGCCGACTAGGAATAAGTCGGAAGTTAAGTACTCTTTTGATGTTTCCAAGTGCGATCGTATTTTTGATTTATACGCAAGAAAAGATAATACGATTGCGGAGGGACATGTGATACCGCTGCCGATGAGATCAAAAACGCAGGTATTGCAAGTGGCATCATTCTTATTCGCATAACACTAATGACTGCAATATCTTTCGTCAACAGATTCAATCTGCTATTGAGGATGGTCGGTTGAAGTTTGCCGATGAGCCGACCATGCAAGTTGATGTTGATCCGTTCCCCATCAACATGGTGCAGTGTTCGGCTAAAGGAAAAGAGCCGATGCAAGACATGCAGAAAAAGGGTCGACAAGTCGACATACAATCAAGCTCGGACGACGGTCAAACATTGAAGATTACCATCGGTTCCTTACAAATAGAAGCCGATCAAGAAGGAAAAAATTCAAGAACCATTAAACCCAAGGGGAATCCCCAGGTGGGTAAATGGTACAAAGCGAGAAAATCTCCATCAAGGCATCCAAATAAAAGGTCAGGTCCAACGTTCTCACAATTAATGGAGAAATACGAAAGGATGAATAGCCGACCACGGAGTAATACCCGTCGGTCGGATAATTTGTATCGTACTGAGAATGTGGAGAAGGCACATAGAAGGTGTCCCTTTTGGCGATTTCTTTGGGAAAGAAGAGTAAGCGTTACCATCACCGTACACCGCCCGATGGAACATTCCCAAGACGATTGGCCAAGGCAATCGGCGGAGATAAACTATCCGGGCCGATCGAGAGCAGGCGAAATCACGAAGGCCGGTCCACGAGAGAATATCTAAACCGAATCAAGAACCGAGCCAAGACAAGACGCACGAGCCCGTTCTAATCAAGAAGACTTGGTGGCCAAATCGGAGCCGGTGGAACCCAAACCGGTGGTGTCCATCGGCTGAGCCGATCGCAACGACGACGGCGAGAGGCTAAGGACGCAAGAGATTCGTGAGGCCGACGCAGAGAGAGAGAGAGCGAAGTGTTTAACGAACCGTCGATTAAATCGTCAAAAAGAGTGGAGAAGAAAAGAACAAGCCAAGAAGATTTGAATTGGTGATGACTTGATTCTCCCATGATTCGAGATGACATGCACGAAGAGGACGCGGTATGCTACGCTAGCACAAAAAAATCTACCGCGTAACGAAAGCTACTCGCAAGAAGGGGATCATAGATAAGATTACCACTAAGCGCGATTGCGGAATCCTTCGCGTCGATGTAGTGGATCGTCCTCGCCGCGATCGTTGCGTCGATGTAGTGGATCGTCCTCGCCTTGCCGTGGATTGTCCTCCGCGCCACGATCCACAAGAGCGTCACCGCATAGTCCACACGCCCGAGATGGAACGCTGTGCGTCGTGTGCAAGCACCGTCGCTCGGCGAGGCGCGAGAGGAGTAGGCTAGGGTTTCGAGTGAATCACTCCTAAATCGTGGAAAGCACACCACTGTGCCCTCCTCCTCCCCTCCTTATATAGCCACGAGATGAAACCCTAAACTAGGGCCCATCAGCGTGCTAAGCCCACGAGGTTCATTAATTACGGATCCAATCCAAATTAATGCGTCCTAGCCCATTAAGTGTGTGACCCTGCAGGTTCACGTACGTTTGGACGTGGATTCGGAAAACTTCTTTTCAATCCAATAGTTGGTAGTGGCTTCTTGCAAAGTATGCCAACTCCCAAACATATTATGATCAAATCGGACAGAACCTATCAAAAGTACTCATGTAATAATCCCTTTGCCAAGTATATGAAGATTGATCTCAAGGCGAGAAGCATGTCATCCTTTGATGATTCAATCCATCTCTCGTATCCGTGATATATTAATAAGTTGTGATTGACTCCTCAATCACGGCATGGCCATGCACTTCTTTAATCATATCACACGAGTGGCCTTGTCATATATCTCTATTTCATTGGAGTGGCAAATTCCATCTTGATTGCTCGCTTCCCTCTGCACGTTTCATAGTAAACATGAAAGCTACCTTTATAACTATCCGGTTAGGAAGTAGTGTTTGATAGCCCCAAGGAAAACTATTACACGTGTAGGGAATATGACAATCTCAGGTCTAAGGATCATACATCTACTAGGTATGAGATACACTGATGACACATAAGAATGAAACATTCTCGCAGTGTCCCATTGCGGATCTATCTAACCCATGTTCTTCAACATGCGTCCACAATGTATAGATGATATCTCCATATCCCATGATCTATGAAGCATGATCATCGATCACTACATGTGCTGATCTATTCATCATTGTCCTATACGATGATATCCGATCAGAGATATTTATCGAATTACATCATTAAGTAAAGAGCTTCATAAACAAGTCACATACTTGTTAATCAATACAATGATATACATTCATTGGACCAATAATCATATTATTATTCATAAACATAGTTATGTTACAATCATCTAAATGATTGCCTCAAGGGCATAACACTAACAATGCCTCCAATGGATATTAACATGGTGTTCACATTGCCACCGAGTTCGAGTCGAATCGAATCGGCCAAAGAGGCGATTAACGAATCGTGCTCGTCGTGTAACGCCATCTTCGAGAAACCCAAAGATGATCATCGGTATCTGAAACCATTGTATCTGAAAGGGTATATAAATGGCAAGCCGATATCAAGGATGCTAGTAGACGGGGGCGCCACGGTGAATCTGATGCCGTACACGACATGTAAAAAACTGGGTAAGTCTGACGAAGACTTAATCAAAACTAACATGCTTCTGAATGACTTCACAGGTGACCCTACAGAAGCAAAGGGTGTCATGGTCACTGAGTTGACTGTCGGCAGCAAGACCTTGCCGACAACATTCTTTGTAATTGATGCCAAAGGAAACTACAGTGTGCTGCTCGGGCGAGATTGGATTCATGCAAACTGATGTATCCCATCGACCATGCATCAAGCGCTTGTTCAATGGAACGGAGAAGAAGTTGAGGTCGTTACAGCCGATACATCGGCTCACATTACCATGGCTAGCTCCGATGCGAATTGGCAACACGAAGAAGCTGACTGCATATCGGGCAAGGCGCTGGACGACTGCGATTTCATTTGTGTGAGCAAGTCAGGTCTCATGCCGATCAGTGTCAAGCTGGGCACTTTTGATCGGGCAAATGAAGTATTACGCCGATGGGGACAAGAAAAACATTGAAAGCGCTGCAGGATAAAATGCAAAGCTATCGGCAAACAACGGTTAGCTACGAAGCCATCGAAGATGTTGAAGAAATTGAAAAGTTAGGTCAAGGCTTCACATCCACTGATTTACTTGAAGAAGTCGATATAGGTGGCGGTGATAGAAGAAGACCAACTTTTGTTAGTGCGAATTTAGATGTAAAGTATAAGGAGAAACTAATAAAAATACTTAGAGATTATAAGGATTGTTTCGCTTGGGAGTATCATGAGATGCCCGTATTAAGCCGTCAACTGGTGGAACATCGGCTACCTATAAAATCGGGCTATCGGCCGTTTAAACAATATCGAGCGTTTTAATCCACCTTGTACCAAGTCATAAAGGAAGAAATAGAGCGGTTGTTGGAAGCAAAATTTATTAGGCCTGCCGATACGCGAGTGGGTTTCCAACATCGTTCGATCATGAAGAAGAATGGAAAGCTTGGTATGCGTCGACTTGAGAGATTTAAACAAGGCGACGCTAAAGATGAATACCCGATGCCAATAGCCGATATGCTTATCGATGCTGCATCAGGGAATAAGATCATAAGTTTTCTAGATGGTAATGCCGGGTATAACCAGATACTCATGGCGGAAGCCGATATACCAAAGACGGCTTTCAGATGTCCTGGTGCAATAGGATTGTTCGAATGGATAGTAATGGCTTTCGGCTTAAAAAACGCTGGAGCAACGTATCAGCGGGCAATGAATCTGATCTTTCATAATTTAATCGGCCACATTGTCGAAATATATATTGACGATGTAGTAGTAAAATCTGCAGATGATTTCCGACATCTGGCCGATTTAGAGAGGGTGTTTAAAAACATAAGATCGCACGGTTTGAAGATGAATCCTTACAAGTGTGCGTTCGGCGTGTCGGCTGAACAGTTTTTAGGCTTTATGGTACATGAAAGAGGAATCAAGTCACCAAGCGAGGGTCAAGGCCATAGCCAATCTTGAACCACCGACATGCAAGAACGAATTACAAAAGTTGATCGGCAAAATTAACTATCTCCGTCGGTTCATCTCGAACCTCTCGGTAGAATTCGTGCCTTTACTCCATTCTGAAGTTGAAGGACAATGAAGAATTTATATGGGAGCCGATCGTGAAAGCTTTCAACGAAGTCAAAGGTATTTGTCCAACCCTCCGCTTTGGCTGCACCTCAAAAGGGATTCCTTTCGGATTATATGTCTCGTGAAGAAGATACTATTGGGGCTGTTTTGGCACAAGAAGTGCATGGTAAAGAGAGGGTTATCTTTTATTTAAGCCGACGGTTGCTGGACGCAGAAGTCAGGTACCCTTTTATCGAAAAACTATGTTTATCCTTGTACTTCTCGTGCACAAAGCTAAGGCTATACATATTAGCATCGACTTGTAAGGTCATCTGCAAAACCGATGTTATAAAATATATATTGTCAGCTCCAATTCTGCGAGGTCGACTTGGCAAATGGGCTTACGCCTTGGTCGAGTTCGACTTATCATATGAATCAGCCAAAGCAGTCAAAGGACAAGTCCTAGCCGATTTTATAACAGGACATGACACAACGGAAAACCTAGTCTTGGTAGCACCATGGCAATCGTTCTTTGATGGATCAAGATGTGGGAAGGTGATGGTATCGGAATTGTACTCACTTCACCCAAAGGGCATAGCTTTGAATTTGCATTCCGGCTAAATAGCCGATGCTCCAACAACCAGGCCGAGTACGAAGCGTTACTCAAAGGCTTACTGTTGTTAGAAAATATTGGAGTAAGAGCTGTTGAGGCATATGGTGATTCACTATTGGTAGTCTGACAAATAAAGGAGAATACCAATGTCGGGATGAAATACTCTTGAGATATTTAGAATAATGTTTAGAGATTATCGACTCTTTTACTTCATTTTCTATCGGTCATATTCCTCGTGAATTGAGCGATAAAGCTAATCTTTAGCTCAAGAAGCATCGGGATATAAGGATTTTGACCAAAGTCGAGACTGAATCGGTGAACAAGGCGATCATGTGCGCAGATATTGCTTGATTGGAGAACGCAAATAAAAGATTATCTAGTCGATCCATCCAAGCCGATTTAACGAAAGATACGACAACGAGCGTTGAAATATGTTGTTTTGGACGATATACTATATTATTGGACTATGGAAGGTTTGTTGTTGAGATGTCTTGAAACCAAGAAGCGCGGGTGGCAATGGGCGAAGTACGAAGGATTTGTGGTTCTCATCAATCGGCACATAAGATGAAATGGATGCTCAGACGGACAGGTTATTTTTGGCCGACGATGCTAGAGGATTGTTTCAAGTACTATAAAGGATGTCAAACATGTCAAAAGTTTGGCAACGTACAACTAGCACCAGCATCAGCTTTACATCCAATTATTAAACCTTGGCCGTTTAGGGGTTGGGGAATAGATATAATCGGCCAAATATTTCCTGCTTTGAGTAAAGGCCACAAATTTATTTTGGCTGCAACCGATTACTTTTCAAAGTGGGTTGAGGCTATCCCACTTAAGAAGGTGACTAGTGTTGAGGCGATTAGTTTTGTGAATGAACATATCGTCCATCGGTTTGGAATACCACAAACAATCACGACCGATCAAGGTACGGTATTCATGTCTAACGAGTTTCAAGGTTACGCCACAAGTCTAGGGATCAAATTGTTAAACTCTTCGCCATATTACGCTTAGGCTAATAGACATGCCGAGTCGTCTAATAAAACACTAATCAAGTTGATCAAAAGAAAAATTGATGAGAAGCCAAGGAATTGGCATTCGATTCTATCGGAGTCACTTTGGGCCTATCGGTTATCTTATCACGGAGCGACAAAACTTTCACCTTACCAATTGGTGTATGGACAAGAAGCTGTTTTACCTGTAGAAATCAACATTGAGTCGATACGAATAGCCAGACAGAATGGTTTGTCGGCTCAAGATTACAATGACTTAATAGTCGACAACTTGGATGAGTTAGCGGAGTTACGTTTGTCTACGCTTGATCGGCTTAAGAAGAACAAGATCAGAGTTGCAAGGGCATACAATAAAAGGGTCATACCTAAATCTTTCGATCAAGCCGATTTAGTATGGAAAACAATATTGCCTGTTGGTTCTTAGGATAACCGATTTGGAAAATGGTCACCTACGTGGGAAGGACCATATAAAATTAATCGGCTAGTCGGCGGAAACTCGTACTTACTGGAAACACTTGAGGGGTATGTATTGCCAAAAGCTATCAACGGGAAATACTTGAAGAAATACTGCCCTAGCGCCTGGATCGGAGCCTAGTCGACCGAATATTGCGTTCAGAAAGCCAGGTTAACACGATACTGTTAATCGGCTAAAAGGATCGAAGATTTGAAAGACGCATTTACCAGAAAGCATAAGTAAAACGGTTAAACAACCGATTAAACAAAAGTTACAAGCATTCGAAAAATCTCCATATACCAAGTTTGACAATTCATAGTCTAAAACTGAATGCCCGACCCGTGGAGAGTCGCGCCCAAGGCCGACAGAGCACCCGCTGCCTTGGCGATGATGTCTTGAATTTCGTTTAGTAGGCGTTCATCGTCCTTGGCATTCTCGGGCACTGGTTTTACCTTGGCAGATTGTTTGGTCACATTTTCAACAAGCCGCTGCAATGCTAAGTTTTTGATTCTTCAGCTCCGATGCAGTGGTCTCCAAGATTTGTTGGCCTTCTCCGATTTGTTTCTCAGTTTTTGCTAATTCTTCCAAAAGGAATTTCTTTGTTTTTTCAAGCTTGGAGAGAGATTCCTTGGTCGACTTCAGCTGAAGTGCACCGGCATCAAATTTCTGCTTTTTTGCCTTGGCGTCAGCAACCAATTCATCTAAGAGCTTTACAGCCGGCTTCACGGGCTTCACGGCCGAATTCGGTCTTGGGCGCCTCTACATGAGACCTCTTGTCATCCGGATGGCATATGTTGAGCAAGGCTTGCATGGCTTCGGAGGAAGGTTGGCCGGCGGCGGCCATGGCATCTCGATCGGTTGATTGTTGGACAAAATCTTGATTGGGGCGCATGACTAGATCAAAGAGCTTGTCAAGACGCTCCTTCATGCCCGAGCGAAATAACAACACCGATGCCACCTTTGACACTTCAAGGATCTTTCGATCTACGCATCATAATCATCGGTGGCCATAATCTGCGGGTCGTCGAGATCGGCCAAGGAGAATCCCAGAGTCGATCGGATCCGATGGTTCAGCGGTTGGTGGTTGGAGCCGTTGAAATTGGCGTGGCGTGGGGATTGGCGTAGTAGATATGTTCTAAGATCGGCTAGGATCTTCGCGACTTGAGTAGACTGCGTTGGCTAAAAGAGATAAGTATAGAGTAAGCGGTCGTCAAAATTTATTTCATTACGCAAGGTACGATCACCTACCTCCCGTGGTGATATTGTCGAGAGAATTCTCACCACTCTGCTCGAGAGGCTTGGAGACCCTTTTGGCGGCGACCTTAGTATATTTTCGCTTCTTTTACGAATATTTGTCGAGCAAACGATCTCATTAGCGAGGATTAGTTTTATATAAGGAAGCCGACAATAAAACTTACTGGGTTGTTTTTGCTTCTCTAAATCCGACAGAGATGGGCTCTGTATGCCCAAGGATCCCGATGCATAGCCGGTGACAGCGGCCGCTTGCGATTGTTTTTTGAGCTGCTTATCACCCGATGGAGCCGGAGCTGTTGCCTTCTACAAAAGGTAAAAATTGAGTCAGATGCAAAACAAATCTCAGACGATTCAGAAGTAATGAAAGGAAAAAGTTTAGACTCTAAAGCCGATACCTCGCTAGAAACGACTACATTCGTATTAGTATATCCTGACGATGAAGTATCACTGCTAGAGTCAGCATTAGATACTAGCGTCGGCTCGGAGATTTGGAAAGAACTCGAGAATAATGTTAGATGGAGATTTTGACCGATATAAAGCATCTGCAATAACTGACC
This sequence comes from Otatea glauca, assembly GCA_036346275.1. NCBI lineage: Eukaryota > Viridiplantae > Streptophyta > Magnoliopsida > Poales > Poaceae > Otatea > Otatea glauca. Next base: position 34,759,793 of record CM070720.1, read on the forward strand.
ACCACTGTGTGTAACCTCCGGCCCGTCTGGTATTCAAGAAGAAATGTGGTAAGGATTGCATCTGTAAGTCATCGGCCACTTCAAGGACGATTTCGACAGATGTAGCACTACGGACTCTGGCTCTTGGCTCAAGCCGATCAAGGAGTGGGAAGCTTGGAATTATTTGGCCAAAACCGAGTTGTCTTGCATAAACCGATGGGTGGTAAAACTCATATGACGGCCGGAAAGTCCGACTCCTTGTATGAAGTCGAAAGATGAAGGACGCAGGAGAAATGAAAATTTGCACAAAGCAAGAGTCTCGGAGGCATTGCGAGGCTATCGACTTCAAGTTGAAGAAATGAAGGCCACGTAAAATCGGCCACACTGCTATAATCAAGAAATCTCTCGCCTCAAATCCGTGTCGCTCAGATTAAGGAAAAAGAACATATACTTTCTTGAATCAATTTTGTGATTTTAGTCTCATTCCACGAACACATGATAAACCGTTAAGCCAAAAGATCGGCTTGCTTGGTATTGTGGAACAACATTTTCGACATTGTCTTCTCTCAAAAAAGTTGTGTCTTCAGTAGGTTCCAGATCAAATGGTCGGCTAAAAAAACAATACAGCCAGACCTGGATAAAACCACAGAGGCCCACCCACATTACCCACAGTGAAGTCGGCAAAACACATATCTGACCGACTCTAATGATATACATCATCGATACACTGCTCCCGTAAACGTTTTTCCAAGTGCTAGCCGACGACCTTCTACTAGTCCTTGAACATTATCCGGTATACTTGGGTTGGCCCTAATGAAGCACCGCAGAATAAGAATCGGTTCAGCCAAAGGTTGAGGAAAGCAACATGCTCTTCGTCCGATACTAATCCATTTACTTTGTTATTATTTGCAATATACTTAGACCGACCTTCGCCTTTTGATCGGATAAGCTTATGTTTGGGTTTAGCACTAAAGGCCGACACTGCTTCTCGTCTGGTCTCAAGCGTGAGTTGAGCAACGTCTAGCGAGGTTGGACCAACCATACCAAACGAACATGAAAGCATTAAAAGTATCAGGCCGAAATAACAAGCGTGGCCACTAAGGGCTCGTTGGCCTCTGGGTCGGCTAAACTTAAAGGAATGCACTCTGCTATGCCCATCCTCTCCTAAGACTCCCTTTTTGGTGCTACTACGATTATACCAATTTTTCCACCCTTTGAGTGCGGTCGGCCAAGCCTAAAACTTTTACTCCAACCCTCGATATTATATCCTCTAGCCGACAAAGGAAGCCGGGTCACTTCTTGGTCAATAACTATAGCGCCTCCGGCTTCCCCAAAGGACCCGAAAATATTGGTCATTCTTTGTGCGGAATCGAATAAGTACAGCTAGGGTCCATTGTAGCCGATGAAGGAAGCGGATGAGCTAAAAGTTTGCCGGGAGTACTTCAAACGGAAAGCTTAAACCGATTGCAGGTGATTCGAGAGCTTGTGCGCGTGAAGAATGACTAAGGTGGGGGCCGCATTTTATAGCACGGTGAAAATTTGAAAAGGCGGGAAGTGAATCTCAAAAGGCGCCAGCAGTTAAAACGCACTACCCGCATGTCAAAAAATTGCGGCGCGAGTAAAAGCGACAGTTAATGAGTGAAGTTCAAACGTTAGCCGATTGAAAAGCCGATTATTGATATTTTTGAAAGATGACATGTCATCTCTAAAAAATGGGGGGCATATGTTTGCACCAAAATTTGGCAAATCTAACCGTAATCGACAATGAAATCAAAGATATGGATGTTAACAGACGAGTTAAGAAAGTTTGGAGATATTTATGCTAACGGCAAGATTTTTAGGAAATAACTGTTCAAGATAAGGCCGATACGGATACGGGCTTAAATCATGGTGTAACAAGACACTATCGGCCAAAGGTATAAAAGAAGGACCAAAGCAGGCTGCGAAGGAGGATCCAAAAAACACAATACAATCAACCAGCTTTTACTTTCTTCCTTCCTATCGACTAGGAGTAGCTTTTGTAATTTAGTCTCTATAATCGATCTTGATCAATAAAGTTGCGCATCGCCGATTGTTGATCTTCTTCAATTACACCCCAGGTTTGATTTATTCTGATTTTATTGCGCATCGCCTTCTTCAGAATCGATCTACCTTTACCCTCTGATTAGCCTTAATCGGCTAATTAGACTTACCTTGTTACTTTGATCTTAATCGGCTTCAAGCTGATTGGATCTAAGCCGATTGACCGTTACGATCGGCTTTTGAGTAAATTTTATATTTTACCTTGTCGGTTATAGGTCAAATCGACTGGCACGCTCTTGAACCGGTGTTAAATGCGGTGTCTTCTTTAAAACCCTTCTTCAAGTTTTTTGACGCCAACAGTTACATATTCCTGCAGACTGTTGGACGTTTGGTTCTAAGCTCGTGCCTGCTAAAATTTGGGTTACCACACTTTAGTAAGTTTGGTTAAATTTGATATGCATTCTGTTTGTTACTAAATTTTGATGAGATTCTTTTTTCATTCCATCCGTAGTTCACTTTGTTGCTAAAGTTAGACCAAAACTTGGCCAAGCACGAGAACATGTAGGAGGGCGGTCGAGCAGAAGCATGTGGTGACCATGGTAGCGCATCCTCCGATGCCCTCCTAGGCATGACAGCGATATTGGCCACCTCCTACGCTCCCTGGGCATGGCAAGAAACATGTTACAGCAGCTAGATAAACAATGCTTTCTACTTGAACTAATCCACAAATGTCCAGACTAAAAATCGAAATATCAGGAGAAACAAGATAAGGAGCAAAAACTGATCATGGATGAAAGACCATCGATTCATAGTTGCCTAGATTGGGAAGGAGCAAGTGAGAGAAAAGAGGATAGCTCATGTGTGCGCCCCTTACCCTCCCCCGCCCTCCTCACTCACTCTCCCCCTCTCTCGTCATTTGAGGCAGCCATTGGCGTCACTCTCCTACTCTTTCTCTCTCTCCACCGGCGAGCGGCGAGGAGGACACTGCGGATGCTGCCAGCGAGGACCATTGGCGGCTAGATCAGCGTTGGCAAGCCGTCCGCCTCTAGACCTTGTGAAAGATCATGTGAAGGTCTACCCATGTTGGTGATAAGTATTTGACTGTATTTGAGTTAGTAATCTGATTTATTTTTAGCAATTAGATAATTATTGTATATCATTTTGGACATTGCTATGTGATGTGTTTTCTTGTTTTTTATGGTTGTAGGACGACGGTGCTAAGTCATGGTAAGGTGGAGGATGACCGGGACTAGGCGATGTGCGCTGGAGGTCCAGACGGTCGGGGATCGTCGGAGGATGACTAGAGACGAAGTCGCTGCGAGCCTAGAAGACAAGAGAACAGCTTAGATGCTAACTTGGAGCTACTCGGATTAAGGAGAGTCGTTGGATTGCGGTTTAGAGGATAGAGTAGCGATCAACTTATCTTGAGTGAATCTCAACCCTTGATAAGGTTTCTTGAGGGTCAAAGGTGTAGGATGACTCAAGAGTAGTATAAAATAGAGGGGAGTGGTAGCTCTCCCTCTTGAAGATTTTGTGTGCTCATTTGAGCTTTGCTCACGTTGTGAGGCTTTGTAAACCTTCCTCCAAAGAAATAAAATTTTACCTACTTTTCTGAATTTAATTTTTACATTTATATTATGTCTTAAATTTAACATTTAAATTTTGCAATTTAATTTATTGCAATTTACATTTTCGCAAGTTGGATTTGCCTCCCACTTCTACTTGCTTGTGCTTCTTGTATCGAGGATATATGATTGATGGATGAATCTTCTGAGGATCATGTTCTCATCATCTAGGCAATTATTTGTAAGAACTCGATCTCTTTGCTTCATCCTTGGGAAATTTTTGTAGATGTGTTTGAGGTTTTTGTTTTCTTGTGTTCTTTTTTGCTGTGACAAGTGAGAGAATATACAAGATTATCTTGATCATCACAACCTTACGGGCAAGTTCAAGATCAAGATTTCCTTTGTTTTATTCCTTTGTGTTTGAGTGTTTTAAATGAGATTTTGGTTGAATTTATTGAACGAGAGAAAAGTTTAATTGTGATCATTCACCTCCTCCGATCGTTAGGTCGGTCCTTCACCTTGTCGTTTCTGAGGCTGTTGCTGTCGTACCTACCCTGGACTAAGCGCATCGCTGCCGGATCGATCCTCCCTCGATGCCCGGCTCCGGCGAGGTGCAGTAGATGTGCGCTCAGACGGTGCTCCACCTCCAGGGTAGGTGGCTCCGGATCCTTCCCCAAGCCCACTTGCAGCGGGCACGACCATCCCTAAGCTCGCCTACGCCGGATCCGGTCTTCTCCGAGTTCGCCGGTGCAGATTTGGCCTTCTCGGAGCACCTGAGCTCGTCAGCTAGGTTCAAGAGTGGGAAGGGAAGAGACTGAGGGGCGCTGCGAGCGGGCAAGGAGAAGGACGAAGAGGAGACCGCCACTGGGAGGGTGGACGGCGGTGGGAGGATGCCAGCGTGGGGACGAGCGGATCGTGGTGTGTACTGCATGACGCCGAGCGATCGCAAGGGATGCGTGGAGCGTGGGGAAGGCTGACACGATGATTCCACCTGTTGGCGCACATTCTCAAGTGGGATGAAGGAACCACCCCACCACCTGCTCTGCTCAAGCGTTAGAGATCCGGTTGATCTAAGAAAGACATGCAAGATGCAAGGCTCCTTGGCTTCTGGAAGATTAATTAATAAGCTCAAGTCGTTATCAATCTGACTTGTGTCATCTTATTGGTTGGGGCTGATCTTCCGTTCAAGCAACGCATGGGAGCACGCGGAAAACGAAAAGAAACAGTACGGAAGCAGGAGGAGGAGGGAAAAGGACTAGCTAAGGTTCGCTTCAATTGATGGATGGTCTTGAACGGCACCGGCCCTGCGGTGCCTTAGTGCAATTAATCCAGGCCCTTCTTCTTTCGATGAACGGCACCGATTCAGACTCGCCAAAAATTGCTATTGTTGCTGCTTTTTCCTCTGCTCTCTTCTTCCTGTTCTTCATCCTCCATTTATTGGTCTTCTTCCTCTGCTACTACTCCTTCCTCCTCCTCCTCCTCTTTCCTATCTCTTCCCAAGCAGTTTGGCGGGGAAAGAAAACAATGGCAAGTGAATTTTTGCCCAAGAATCGATATCCTCTTTCCAGCAAATTTTTGAAGGAGGCTGCAATCTGAGCAAATAACAACACAAAATCGCCCTAAAACTCGACACCATTTAGGCAATCATAGGAAAATTGGAGAATGAATTTAACTTGCATCCAGCATCAAGGGTCCTTGAATTTGACGTCTCCGGTGGGCTTGGTGGCAAAATATCGGCGGCGGCGGTAGTGGCTGCCAACCCGGTGAGCTCCATAAGAGAGCTATGGTTTGTTGACAAACTAGTATGGTCAAGCGATCCAAAATCCAATCAACACGACTATGAACAAGATCAATTACTCGGGACACAAAAGGAAGATTCTGTGGTGAGAGCCATTTGGTACCCTCATGCCTGAAGTGCACAGATGATGGAGGCTATGGCCGGTCGAAATGGTATTGAATTGGCAATCCAAATTCCAAACAGGCGTCCAGAGGCTGATCATTGTGATAGCCAAACGCTGGTGGAGATGAGGAAGAATCCGTCTGGCCTCAGAGCTGAGGTTTTGCACATTCTGACGGATATCCGGGAGCAAAGCAGTGGAGTATATTATAGATTTTGACATGTGTTTTGTTCGTAGAAACTGCGATGGTACTGCTCATTCCTGTGCGAAACAGGTTTCTTGCAACTCGAGGCGGTGTACGTGGCATTACGAGACATCAAGTTTCTTGCAAGAAATTTTGTTGCAAGACTGTATTCCCGCTCCATGATTAATGAAAGAATCTTCCTTGGTCTAAAAAAGATATTACTCTAAGTTCGATATAAACATATGCATAAAATTTCCTTCTTTCTTTTTCTTTACAAAAACTAAGCAGCTAGCAACTGTTGTGCATACTTAACTTGTAGCCATTTTTTAAAGTAACATTGACTAGTGAAATAAAATTTTTTTGGCGAGGTAGTGAAATAATTTTTTATTTATGGTTTTTTGAAAACTAGTATTTGAAAACTGGATTGCTACATTTTGTTTGACACTATTTCTGTCACACTTAAAAAAACCATAAATAATTTTTTATTTATGGTTTTTTTAAGTGTGACAGAAATAGTGTCAAACAAAATGTAGCAATCCAGTTTTCAAATACTAGTTTTGCCAGCTATGCAGGAGCAATTCTGAAAACAACACACGCAAGAGGATCAGAAATTGGCATGGAGTTGGATTCCAACAAGCAATTTCATGTGCCATCCAAAACAGCAGAATTCAAATCACAGGCCAATTCTAAATCCTGCAAGAAATGCAAGTTGTTCCTCAATTTCCAGGAACCAAACGGACCTTTATTATACTCCAGTACTTGCATACTCCAAATTTGACATTAAAATCGGTATGCGGCAGCAATATGAACTTATTTGCTTCTATTTTTTCTAGGCTTTTACAAAAATTAAACTGTTTTCTCTCGTAAATTTGATATTAGAATTGGTATGCTGTCCTGTCCCGGCGTCCCGCACAACCTTCCAAGTTTCAACAACCAGGCAGCCACGCTGCAGTGCAGTGTAGTCTCCACATCTGTTTCTGACAGCGTAGCAGGAGCTGGTAACTTTTCTGCCTCTTATCACTTTTTTTTTCAAATCTAAATAAAATTGTAAGTCTAGCCCTCTCTCTACCGTGAAACATGCCTTCCGTGGTCCTGTACCGCTGGAAACTGCCTCCTGCGCATCACCGGCCACGACAGGCCCCTTCTACGCTCGTAGTCCGCAGCAAGCAGCCTCCAGTCCGTGGCAGGTCACTGCTCCCACGCTGCTCCTGTGTTCCTTACCGGTTGCCACGCTCGTCGGCTCCGCCGCGGCAGCGTTTGCTCCCTGCTCTCTGCGCACAGTAGGCGATAGGTACCTACCGTGGCTTGTATGGTGAGCAAGGTTTCAAATCTCATTTTCAGTTAACATCTCGGAGGTAGCCAGAATCTGAAATTTCGTCGAGATCTCCAACAATGCGTTTACGTACCTACAAGTAGTAGTACGCGTGTGGTGCAAGCTCTACCTCCTCGTTATCGATAATGATCTCATGATACCTCCTCTCATGTTGTTGCTTGTACTCTTCCCAGCTCATATCCCGCGGTAGCCAAACACACTTCCAATGTTTATAATGAGCCATCTAGTTGGTATGATTCTCTGATTGGTAAATGTACCAGATAAATGTGTCTCGTGCGTACGGATCGGTGTAGGGACCAGTGTAGTCAAACGACCAAGACACGCTCGATCCGTCCGAACTTTGTCTGTGACCTAGACGAATCAAATCACTCTGCAATAGGGTCGCTACTCGGACGCATCGCACCCTCAATGAGGCGATCGAATGGGTCATCGTCCTGGGTCTGAACCACTGGACGATGCACACTGCGACACCAACCGCAAGACGTACTTCTGCAACGCTGGCGTCTCATTCCTGAACGCCATCCACCATTGAGCTACAGACAAGACGACAAAAGGAAAGTGTGTCAGTCAGTACACAACAACAAACACAAAAAAACCTGAAATTACGTACGTACCAGCCGTCACGTGGGGATCGACGGCGCTAGACTATGCAAGATGGATGGCAAACCGTTCCCTTCTAAGACGGTATACGTCATCTTCCTGCAAGGTCTGCATCGCGCTTCTGTCCTTATCAAGTAAAATGTCTAGGGCAGTAGAGAGCGCTCCCATAAATACCGGAGTGTTGCATATATTGTACGAGAACTAGGACTGTGGGTCGAGCACGGAGGCTACAATGGACAAATCATTGTATAGTTAGCACAACAGATATGAATATTGTATAGTTAGCACAACAGAAATGAATATATTAATTTCACTGACCTACTTGCACAAACGTGGCATCCCTTATTTCAGCAAACCTCTTTTCATGGACTTGCACGAATATCCTGTACTGCTCTCCGTCCTCACGCAAGTGCTTGTGATACTCAGTCCTCACAATTGCATACTGTATCATGACACCACTTATTGTTGGCAACTTTTCTTGATCCGCTAACCTCAACAACTTGTACAAGGGTTCTACGGTCAAGACGGTCCACTGCAAAAAGTCCCAAAAACCCCTGTATACGAGGTGGTCATATGCAAACTTGCCCTCCTCCATCCCAGCCCACCTGATATCTGTCCAGTCCGGATGTGTCATCCACTACTGAAACTTCTCTCTTTTTTTGAAGAAGCTATCCAGGAAAACGAATGTCGTGCCAAACCTAGTGGCATTTGGTCTCACCAACTCTCCACCTATATCTTGCCTCATCTGTGCATACAGATTATTGTAGTTGTACAAGAAGCGGTAGATCCTCTTCGTCTCTCCTACAACCTGTTTGATATGTGGGACGTCATACACGTCTTTCAGCATAAGGTTCACAGTGTGTGCCAAAGCACGACTACCATATAATTCGTTGGTACTCCACTCGTAACAACTGACATGCTTTCTTGAAGTTGGTCACGTTGTCAGTAACCACTTGCACGACATCCTCTACCCTAATTTCCTCGGCCACGACTTTCGTTATCTCGCGTAGAAGGTACTTGTGGTCCTGGACCTTGCCTGTGAATGAACAAGCCGGAAGTTAGTACATATATTTCTAGTACGCAAGAGTAAAGACTAAATCGAATGTTGTACATGTGGTATTGACGGTCTTATGAAAGAACATGACCCTATTTGCAGTATATCTGAAGTTGATGATGCTCTGTTGAGTAGGCCTAGTCTAGGAATCACACATGATTGTCACACCAAATGTAGCCCAATTGTCCCTGAACTTCCGAAGGTACTGGACAATCTCCTGCTTGTTCTCGTCGAGGTACTTTCCATCTATCTTGTAGCTCCGTGGTCCACAAACCCCCGAGCCTAGCTACTGCGCCATTTTGAGTGCATCTGTCCATCGCGGGCATAAGAAGTTAGTATAATCATCACAAGAGTTGTAACTTACAACCATACGATCATTTCAAACCTGTGAAATACGGACACTCAGCTTTTCTTCCTGGAATTGCATTAGCCTGGAACCACTTGGATCACGTCCTCCCTAACTTCTACCTTTCCCCCTACTTGAATGCAGTGTCAATATGGGGTTTCTGCAGGGCACCACTCCGTGCAAGGTCAACATCGATGGAGGCATGACTTTCCCGTGTCGGTTTGGACCTGTCGAACATTTTGCTGATAGTGGATTGGATCGAGGGCCTTGCTGCATCACTCCTAGACCCCGATCCTGGGGTCAAATCTTGGCTCCTGAGGTAGGCCTCTTTTTTGAGGCCGTTATGGCCATCTTGACCTGCTCCTGCTCGGTATGATAGTCTGTGGTCAAAGTGGTCCAGTCATCGCAAGCCTCCTCCTTACAAAGGCGCACTGCCTCTTTCTCCATCTTCTTTTCCGGACCTTCACGGAGGTTCGCGAGCATGGCCTGCCTAACCACTTTAGGCATGCAAGGCAGGCCTTCACATCGCCGGCCTGGCCAGTCAGATGTTCCTTCAGACAGGTCGCCCCTCCACCCTTCATAACATGTCTACAATAGTTGCACTTTGACCCAGACGGTCCGATGCGCTCTCTATGCTCCCATATGTTACCCACAAGATCTGCCATCACGAGAATATGCAACGGAACATAAAAGATGCCAATGAATGAACAATGAAAATATTAAAACAAAGAGTATATTTCACATAACGAAATGAAATTGACACATTTTGTCATACTTGCCATCCTAACACTAGCTTTGAAGGGAACATGGCCTTTCCATCAGGTAATTACTTGTATTAAGTAAATTAGTTCACTTTGTTAACCATTTGGTGTAAACATGTTACTCACTTTGTTACTTATCAGAGGAGCTGCTGTTTTACCCCCTAAACTAGTACTTACACTTGCACATCACAGGCAGCATGTGGGGAGTTCAGGCTGAAAGGTGAGGAAACATGTGAGCTAGTTGCAGTAGTTCTTAAACTCTTCATACCGAAACTAGTTGCTACTTCATGTGAGCTAGTCGCTAAGATCCACCATAAAAACTACTAATCCGGTACTTAAATGCATACATCCGGTATAAAAGACTGAAATCTCGCTGATATTTGACGAGATTTTGTCTGAAAAACAGAGATTATTTTTATAAATCAAACCGAGATTTCGGATTACTCACTTGAGGTTTCGGTGAAAACAACCGAGATCTCGTCAGTAAACTCCGAGATGAAGCGCAAACTTCACCAGAAATGGTCGGACCTGGCCAGATATTCGCCGTCGCAGAGGGGGAAGAGTGTGCTGAAAGTGAACACTAACTAGAGAGTGAGTGAGTTAGGTTGTGAGCTCGTGAGGAAATGAGGAAAGCACCTTTTGTTTCTTGGTTAGGATCTAAGGTTGAGGCTACAAATTTTTTCAACCGTGATGCACAACAAATAACATGGCTTGGTTCAGTTGGTCTAAGGCGTGAGAGATAAGGCTGTGCAAGCTCCCACGCCCAACAAAAAAAAATTCACTTTCTTTTTTTCTTCACTTTTTTCACATGTATTCCTTGTAGAAGGTATTACAATGCTCCAAAAAAAAGAAGTGAAGCCAAATATGGTATAAAATCAGTACAATTCGATTAAAAATGTTTGAAATCCAGCCCAAAACACTGAGATCTTGATGAGATTTTCGAAACTACTATTGTATTTTAATTTTTTTTAATCCGAACGAAATTTTAAAAACTATCGTGAAATTTCGTCGAGATTTTATTCTAGACGGTGAGGGATATGATAAATTTATAATTTCCTTGAGAGGAGTCTAGATTTCGAAAATACGAGGCCATCACTTCGCGTAGCAGCATCGGAAGTCTCGTCTCCTCCTGCCCTGGTCTCCCGTCCAATTCTGAACCTCCTGCAGAGCCCAAACCCTAACCGAAAGAAATGGAGGCGCTCGTGGTTCGGCGGCTCGGCGACCCCACGCTGCCGCCCGGCAGCGAGGCTTCCCCGTTCGCGGCGGTCTCCGGCGACCACCCGGTCCCGGAGCTCTCGTCGCCGACGGCCGTGCGGGTGCGCGTGGCGGCGACCAGCCTCAACTTCGCGACGTTCCTGCAGGTGCAGGGCAAGTACCAGGAGCGCCCGCCGCTGCCATTCGTCCCCGGCTCCGACTACGCCGGCGTCGTCGACGCCGTCGGCCCCGCCGTGCGCCGGCTCCGGGCCGGCGACCGCGTATGCTCCGTAGTGGGCGTCGGGTCCTTGGCCGAGCTCATCGTCGTCGAGGAGAAGGACCTGTAAGTTCGGATTCGCTCTCCCTGTTAGTCATCTCTGTAGGAAGCTTAAGCTGGGTTGTGTTATGCCCCGGTGATTCGATTGGAAGCTTGGAATTTTGCACGGGGCGAGATAGGGTCTGAAATTTCGTTTTCGGTTCATATCTCGGAGGTGGACGGAATCTGGTCAAAATTCAAAAAGCAAATTTGAAATCCATAATTTTTTAAATGAAATTTCCGAAATCTTGGCCGAAATTGCCGAAATCTCGGCAAAATTGAACTGAGTGAAAAATGGTTGAAACAATGTTAGAAAATTTTGCTATTTTTTGTGGATGGTTCTGGTACATCACTAATGTTTCCATAAAAATTTTGGATGATGATCAAGCCTAAGGAAATTTTTAAAAATTCAAACAATGCTATTGTCCTGACAAAAGGCTGATCGATAAATTTCAACCGAATGAAAAATGGTTCAAACCACGTTAGAAATTTTTTAATTTTTTTGTGGATGGTCTTGACGCATCAATAATGTTTCCATAAAATTTTCAGATGATGTTTAAGCTTGAAGAATTTTCAAAAATTCAGAAAGTGCTACTGTCCTGATAAAAGGCTAACCGGCAAATTTCGACCGAATGAAAAATGATTCAAACTACGTTAGAAAATTTTGATTTTTTTGTGGATGGTCCTGAAGCATCACTAATGTTCCCATAAAATTTTCAGATGATGATCAAACCTGAGAAATTTTCAAAAATTATGACAGTGCTATTGTCCTGATAAAAGTCTTACAGTGCTACATGTATTGCTTCCATAGATTTGATTGAGCAACCAAAAAAGGTTTAGAATTTTTGAAACTTTTAGATAAGGGTGTTGAGGCAATGCTTAAGCTCTCTTATAAATTTTGGATCATGATCACACTCGAGCGAATTTATAAAATTCAGACACTGTTACTATCTTATTTATGTTTCTTCTGTTTTCCATTTTTTAAACATAACAAATGAAGTTCAATTATTTTGGAAATTTTTCTGTATGATCCTAGACCGGTAAAGATGCTACCATAAATTTTCCATAGCATAGTCAAGTTTGTACATTTTTTTTAAAATCTGACAGTGCTTCTGTTATTTTTATAAAATGTCTCAAAAGTTCAGTTTTTTAAAATATTTTCATGGAAGATGACATTCTTACCCAAATCTGGTCCTCCAAAGTTGAAATCTGGTAAAAAATACCGAGATTTCGGTGAAATTTCCTATAATACTGTAGCAATTTGAAAAAAATTCAATTTTTTTTATTCGGCCAGGGTTTGGAATCTCGTTCCGGCCAAAATCCGAAATCTCGGCCGAAATTTCCAAAATTTCGCCGGGATTTTGAACCATGGGCTAGATATTATGTGACATTTGTACTTAGAGATCTTGTCTTAGGAAAGATTCGTTGCAGAAGGGCGAAGTATTTTCGGTTAATCTGTTATTATCTGCGAGAATTGGTGGGATCTCTGGGAAGAGCACAAGTCATATTCACTGTTTTTTTTGCAACTGTTCATTTGGTACTTGGCAGTAGCTGTCATTAGTGTGGCCATTCGTTGTCATAAATGATGGTTCAACATCATTAAGGATTTGATGTTTCTTTTTGTGTCTATGAGGTTCTGTTAATCTTTCTGCTAGCTCGGTAAATGCATTGCAGATGTTGTACTAGCTTATGATCAGGGTTGTTTGCTGCTTGGACACATGCTAGGCAATCACTGTGCAGATAATATCTTTCAGTTTATTTTTTTTGTGAAATTCATATTGGAGAGTTTTAACAATTGATTATAGGAGATAACTGGGTTGGTAGCTATTGGGATTTTCTGTAGAGATGTTTAACCCTGCTTATGTTAATGAGGAATAACCATGGAAGTTACTACTGCAAAGTTGGAGTTTGTGCTCTTTGTATTTATTTGTTTCTTTCCTTGTGAGAGGAAAAACGATTTATTTGTTGATGTGCCTACATATGGGAGAGATTTTGTTTGTGCTATTTGATGCAAAATGCACATTTTCTTGTCTGTTTATTCTAAGTTTCTAACAGTTGAGGCTCCCCCCCCCCCAACCCCCAAAAAAGTTGAATGTCACACTAACCCCTCCGGTGAACAATAATGATTGTGGTTTCCTCAAAAATGGATGCTGCTAATGTTGTGATGAATGGCTGGATGGTTGTCTTGGTGTTTATTTTTAGTTAGGTTTCATTAGCCAAATCATGCCTGCAGCAGGCCTCCTGCTTTTTCACATGTTCTCTCGCACCCTGGACCTTTTATCTTAGTAACATTCAATGCACCATGGTTGTCAAGTCGTCACCTAGGCGCCGGTGGCCGCCCGCCATGGCCGCTCGCCTCACCTGGCCGGGGGAAGGCGGACGCCTAGACGTTCCAGGCGTCGCCAGGCGAGCTTGGGCGGCACAATTTGGCGCTGGGAGTAGGGATAATCGGATAAAGGGATGGGGACTATCTCAAGTCGGGCTGAGTTTGCGGCTACCTAGCACGTTGAGAGGGACAAGGGAGCTCCACCATGGCTCTGCCACCACCTCCGTCACCTCCACCGCCGGCGGTTGTAGATCAGTAAGATCTGAAATCCAATCCTCCACCGCCTCCTCCGCGTCCTTGTTTGTCACCTCCACCACCGGCTCCTCTGCGGCAGCAGCTGTTGCCGTCGCCGTCGCAGCCGCTGCATGACGATGAGAATGTTGATGATGATTATGATGCTCCACCTAGTCCTCATGAGAATGAGAGTGGTGGAGATGGATCAAATGAGGACCATTTGAATGGTTTAGAATTAGAATAGATGTTTAAGGCTGCTTGTTTTGGTGATTGTGACTGTGATTTTCTTATGGACTTGTGGTGACTATGCATGATTTTTCCTTCTAAATAATATTAGCTATTTGTAGTTGCAGGAGAAATAGTTTTGGGAGAATTGAATGAATCACATTGATAGGTATTGTCTGAGAATATATAGCGACAAGAATCGAGAAAAGGAAGGCTAAGCCTATACAAGGTAAATAGCTATCTTAGGAAAGAACCTTCTATACATGGAGGTGATCTCCTAAATATGGTGATACAATCAATGCTGATTGAGGCCCTATAAATGGCAGTCTAGAGGCGCTATTTATGGGTGCTATTTATGGTAGAGGAATATATTCTAACACCTTGCAATCTCGGTAGGGAGGAGCTCGGACGTTGAGATTGGCACGAAACTCTTGGAAAAGCGCCACGGGCCCCTTGGTGAAGATATCGGCATATTGGTGGGGCGGGGGATGTGGAGAACACGAACATCGCCCAGAGTGACGCCTTCGCGACGAAGTGGAGATCGATCTCCACGTGCTTCGTGCGTTGATCTTTGCGCACGGGTTGGTGGAGAGGTACATCGCGCTACGTTGTCACGATGAGACAATGGTGGCGTGGCGTAGGGTGGTGAATTCGAGAAGGAGTTGACGCCGGCAAGCTTCGCCACGCCGTTAAGCGACCACGGTACTCGGCCTTGGCGCTCGGCGGGACACCGTGTGTTGCCGCTTGGAGGACCAAAGCGAGTAGGTTAGGGCCGAGAAGACACGAGAATCCGGATGTTGGCGTCGGTGTCGGGCGGCCGGCCGGTCGAGATCCGTGTAGACGGTGAGATCATGAGACTCGCCGCGAGAGATCCAAGGCCGTAGTGGAGAGTGCCCTTGACATAGCGAAGAATCCGCGACCAATCGAAAATGTTGTTCGCGCGGATCATGCATGTGGAGGCACGCCTTTCTTTGGGCTGCGTGAGTGATGTCCGCTGGTGAAGGTGAGTCTTGTAGTCGCGCGGCGAGGCTTCGTAGAGGTGGGATTGGCAGCGGCACGGCCTCCATTGGTGAAAGCCGTCAGACGTGCCTCGAGGGGTGGTGCGGGAGTGACATTCGAGCATGCCAAGACGCTGCAGAATCTCTGCGGCGTGCGCCTGCTGACGACGAAGAAGGCCGTGCTCGGGCGGAGACGGCAATCCAGGAAGTGGTGCAAGTCGCCGAGGTCGCTCATGGCGAACTCTTGTTTGAGAGGTTGATGAAGCGGCAAGCGGGCACGGGAGGATGCGGTGAGGACGATATCGTCGACGTCAAACAACAAGTAGGCGATGTCCGAGCCGCGGTGGTAGATGAACAAGGAAGAGTCGGACTTGGAGTTGAGGAATCCGGCGGCGGTGATGAAGGTGTGGGCGGCTATACCAAGCCCGGGGGCTGCTTGAGGCCGTAAAGGACTTGTGTAGGCGGCGAACATCTTGGGGCGATCTGATCGATTTAAACCGGAGGGTTCTTGGCGTGACCGTCTCGAAAGGGCGCCGTTGAGGAAGGCGTTCTTGGCGTCGAGTTGATGGATGGGCAGTGTTGACGACGGCGATGGAAGGGCGATCCGGATGGTGGTTTCCGCCACCACCGGATGAAGGTCTCGTCGTGGTCGATCTGCGGGCCGGGAGAAGCCGCGAAGAACCCAATGAGCCTTGTGCCGTCTTGAGGAGCCGTCGGAGTGGAACTTGTGCTTGTAAATCCATTTGCGGTGGCGATGTTGGCGCGTGGGGAGGAGGCACAAGATCCCGTGTGTTGTTGCTCATTAGTGCGGTGTACTCATCGATCATGGCCGCCCGCCAGTTGGGATCGTTGAGAGCACCGCGGTACGTCTTCGGCTCGGGGAGAGAGGTCCTGGAGAAGTCACATGCAGCTGGTACAGGTGAGGCGGCAGCGTACCATCCTTGCTGCGTGTGGTCATGGGGTGGGAGGAAGTCGTGGAGGGAGGTGTCTTGGACGTTGAAGGAGCACTGGGTTGCGGGCGCTGGCGTACACATGTCGCGAGGAGGAGGAAAGAGCGAGGCTCGGCGTCCTCTGGCGACGGGCGAGACCGAGTAGCGGTCTTTGTTGAGGGTCGGCACTTCTTGTCGAAGGCGCGACCACAAGAGGCGAGGTTCCAGCGTCCATGGTCTGCAGATGACAGTGGCCGCCACCTTCAGTAGTAGTGCCACCGCCAAAGGAGGCGCGACGAAGCGATCGGCTCCTCCGTCCAAAAGAGGGAGGGCGGTGAGGTGTAGCAGGCCACCAATCAGCGCCTCCTCGACCCTAAGCGCTACCTCACGTGGTAGGAGCGCCATGGCGTGTCATTGATCTGCATCCAAAACATGTAATCGGAAGGGTGATGTGGGTGTGGTTGGTGAAGGGAATGTGTTTTCATCGAAGATGACATGGCGAGAGGTGAGGATGCGGTTTGTGGTGAGGTTGAGGCACCGGTACCCTTTATGGTGGTCAGGGTAGCCGAGGAAAATACATTCGGTGGATCTAGGAGCAAGTTTGTGTGCAGCTGTGGCGGAAATGTTGGGATAATAGCGACAACCGAAAACACGGAGGTGATCGTAGGTTGGGGGACTGTGGTATAGTGCCTGGAATGGTGTGCTGAATTTGAGGAGTTTGGTGGGTTGTCGATTTAGGAGGTAGGTGGCCGTGGCGAGAGCTTCGCCATAGGGGCGGAGGCATGAGCGCTGGAGGAGGATGGTGCGAATAGTGTTGTTGACTTTAGCGTATGATGCGTTCGGCCTTACCATTTTGTTGGGATGTGTATGGGCATGAGAGGCGGAGGTGAATACCGTGTTCTAGAAAGAAGGAGCGAGCTGTGGTGTTGTCGAATTCACGTCCATTATCGCACTGAATGTTTTTGATTTTTGTGGAAAAATGGGTGGAAACGAAGGTGTGAAAATGGCGTATGGTGGAGAAGATATGTGATTTAAGTCGGAGAGGAAATGTCCATAGAAAATGTGTGTAGTCGTCAAGACAGACAAGGTAATACTTAAAACCCAAGAGACTAGAGACAGGTGATGTCCACAAATCGCAATGAATTATTTCAAATGGTGCAGAAGTCTTAGATGAAGATGGTTGAAATGGTAGCCAAACGTGTTTGGCCAACCGCGAGCATGACAAACATGGGGAAATTTTGCTAAAGGTACAAAGCAGCTAGCTTTATGGAGGTGGGAATGATCCGTCGCGGGGTGCCTAACCGCGATGCCACAAGGTCCAGTCGGAGGTGGTGACGGCGAGGACGTGTGGCTTGGACGGAGATGGAGTGGATAGAGGTCCCGCGACTATTGCACCTCCGAATCACCGCCTTGGTATGAAGATCCTTCTGAGAAAAACCATACGGGTCAAATTCAATAGAGCAATTATTATCTCGAGTAAATTTACTGACGGAGATGAGGTTGGCGATGATGTTGGGGATACTAGGACATTGGAAAGGGTGAGTGGATGGGTGGTGGTTGTAAGGTGTTGGTCATGGAGGCAACAACGGAAGGGATGAGCCATTGCCAGCATTTACGATCTTGGTGGTGGATGGGAATGGGTGTGGATAGTAGAGAGAATACCGAGTCGGGCGTGAGGTGTCGGGAGGCACCGAGTCCATGTACCGAGAGGACGGGTGCGGTTGTTGTAGAGACATGGTGTTCATGGCTGGATGAGAGGCTGATCCCAGTGGGGCCGGAGAGACCCCATGCTCGATGTAGAGGAGGAGGGTGTCCACGGAGGTGGCGCTGAGAAGCCATGCTTGGCGGGCGAAGCACAGTGGAGCGAAGCGAGGCGCGAAGAGTGCTGGGTCGGGTCCGAGGATCCGGGTGCAGAGGAGGCCGCCACATCCGAACGTGCTTGGTCCAGGGGTTGTACATAGGGCGACCCCGAGCGGTGGTGGAGGAGGCGGTACGCCACTGGCCGTCGTTGCCACCTTGGCCGCCATTGCGGATGTGCGACCCTTGTTCTTTCCTTGCCCTTGCCGTTCCGTAGGAGAACCGGGAGGAGTTCTTCTTTGTTGAAGCGGCCGGTGTTCTTCTGCCATTTGTGTTGCTAGAGTATAGTCGGCCTTTGGAAGTATGGGGCGGCTTGAGCTCGGCTTCCTCGAGGAGGAGCATGGAGCGCACCTTCGGGAAGGAGGCGGCGGGTCCTGTAGTTTGATGAGGGTAGCGATGTGACGATAGGTCTCGCGAGCCCTTGCGGAAGGGAGGACGAGCGTTGGTCACGACGGGGTGACCCATGTCGGCGAGAGAGTCGGCGAGGGTCTTGGTGCGCTGGGAGTAAGTCGAATGGAGAGGTCTCCTGTGCGGGTTGCGGAATCGGCTTCAGAGCGAGCCCGCGAGTGCGGTTGTCATGGAAGAGCGCCTCCACTCTCCCGGATAACGCGAGCGAGACGCCTCGTTGTAGGACAATGCTGAGGATCTCCTCGGACAGAGGCGTAGAGGAGGATTTGACGGCGAAGTTCGTCATCTCCCGAGAAGGGTTCGAACGTGGGTGCATCTACGAGAAGATGGTCGATGTACCGAATTTTCCGACGAGAATCTCAAGAGCTCTCGCCAACGGAGTAGTTGGGTGGGTTAATCAGAGTGTAAAGGGAATATGAGTTTTGACGTTGATGGTGGAGAGTCGCGAAGCAAGATGAGCCGAGAGGTGCCGCGGTGGGGCAAATTCTTTGGGCGTCGGTAGGGAAATCGCAACAATAGCGGGCGCCATTGGCGGCGGGGAAAGATCACCATGGGAGAGAAAGGGTGCAGGGTGGCGGAAAAAAGCAGACCTAGGCGTCGATACCATGCAGAGAAATAGTTTTGGGAGAATTGAATGAATCACATTGATAGGTATTGTACTGTAATATATAGCAAAGAATCTGAGAAAGGAAGGCTAAGCCTATACAAGGTAAATAGCTATCTTAGGAATGAACCTTCTATACATGGAGGTGATCTCCTAAATATGGTGATACAATCAATGCTGATTGAGGCCCTATAAATGGCAGTCTAGAGGCGCCATTTATGGGTGCTATTTATGGTAGAGGAATATATTCTAACAGTAGTAATGTGCTATTTACTTGTTTAAGACTCATATTTGCTTCCCTGCTTAATTGACATCTTGTTATGCTATTTATTTGCATCCATACAAGGTATATATGTTATATATATTGGTGATATACTGATATTGCTGGACCTTTTTTGGTCGCCTAATCCTCGCCTAGGCGCCTAGGTGTCCAAGTGCTCGGCTGGCGCCTCGCCTCGCCTTGTCACCTTGATAACCATGCAATGCACAAATCTTTTAATATAATGCTTGCGGTTATGCTTGAAGAGTACAACAATTATCTCTGTGATGAAATGATTACAGTAAGGAAAAAAATGTTGTGTTATACTCCCTCCATTTGCAAATACATGACACTTTTGACCGCTTTATTTGTTCACTAATACTTGACACTTCACGCTTTTCAATGCATAATTGCCTATTTTGCCCTCACTACTTTTCCCTTTTCCTCCTCACCCACACATTTGTTGGGCCCATGGTCAATTGGATTAGTTATCAAGGATAATTTGGTCATTTTGAATAAAAGCAAACTCTTGCCTAGGTAATCGTGTCTTGGTCAAGAGTGTCAAGTATTCGCAAATAGAGGGAGTATGTGGATTTATTATTTTATTTATGGGGCTGTCTATTTAGATGGTGACTGATTTTTTCTTATGTAAAATTCACTTTTTTAACCACTGGATCAAAATCAAAATCAGACATGCACATCTCAAAGTTAATCCAATGGACAGGAAAATTGACAAACTTCTAAAAAATCAGGCAACTTAAAAACAGCAAAACCATTTATTTGTTGTGGTGAGCTTTCCTGTTATATCTGTGTCATGTTATTGTGAATCAGATTCATAGTGCCTGATGGATGTGACCTGGTTGCTGTTGGAGCATTACCTGTTGCATTTGGTACATCACATTTGGCCCTTGTTCACAGAGCTCAACTAAAGGCTGGTCAGGTGGGCTCCCCATGTGCACCTTTTTGTCTTATATGATATCCACTGAACATTTTTTATGTTATTCTTGATTGGAAATTTATTTGGAGATGTACTGAATTAAAATTTATATTCTACTTTCCCTTCTGTGATGCTCTTTAATGTTTCTAGCCATCAACCTGTGCATTTCCATGTGCTGCATATTTTAGATAACATTGTTATTGTGAAGAATGGGTTCAAATTCTACTTGGATATGAATTGTTTTCAAACAAAAAAAACTTGGATTATGAATTGAAAACCTTGATCCATATGAATATGAATTTAATTGGGTATAATTCCAATTCCTAGGAATTGGGATGAATAAGGAATATATGTTGGACTCTAGAATTTTACTTACATTAGTTCTAATCCTAGCCATTGTAAATGGCAAAAGTCATTTCTTGGTCCCCTTAACTTTGGGAGTAGATCATTTTAAGCCTTAAAACTTTTCAAAGTATCATTTAAAGCTTGCTATCATCCAAGGGTGGTATGCTGGCAAGTCGACAAGTAGTCCACGACTAGTCGACCGACTATTCGACTAGTCAGCAAGTCGGTCCCTTGGTGACTCGACTCGACTTACCGACTTAATAACCTTGCTTGCAACCTCCATGTTTGGTCATTTTTAAGCCCTCAATATTGACTGTAAATTTGGTGAGATGATTATTCTTTGAGTGACACACTGGTTTGTTGTCACTAATTAGATCCATATGAATTGTTAGGAAGATTTCTAATGGGACTTTGCATGTATAATTGTATATGCACTTGTATTTTACAGGATAGAATGTCTTCCTTACTTCCTCTACATGCATATTCGGTACAGTAGTTGACAAAACTAAAATTCATATCTTTTCCTTCTTTGGGATGGCTTTCTACATTCTCGGGTTGCCTCATGGAGACATTGAGTATATCTCCGCCGCCACTCTGCAGCCTTGTTCACAGTTTGTTGACCTCAAGATGCTAGCTTATTGTTGTATTGGGCCTCAACTTTTTGTGTTGGTATCATTGTGTATAGACAATGTTATGGACTGAACAATAACCTCTCTAATGGCTTATTCCAAAGACCATTTTTGGTCATATACAGGCGTTATAGTTTGTCTGTTATGATGTTTATGTCATGAATTCTCTATACAACTCAAATTCTACAGTTTTCTAGTATAGAGCGCATTCACATCATGTTGATTAAGATCCCATATAGGTCTTGTCCAATTAGAACCCTTATAATTGGGACCCCGCCATCTGATATATGGTTTGATTATTTTCTTTTTCTCTAATTAATAAGATTGTTTTTTTCTCTCATATGGTTCAGGAGCTACCGTAGTGCCTACTATTAAAAGGCATATATTTAGGTTTATGTATATGTTGATTCTCTTAATATTTAGGCAAAAAGTATATATATGAAGCATGTAAATACCCTTAGCAAATATCAAATAAAAGTTTAGTATGCAACTATCTGATGTACGCCTACCAGTAAATTGTTGGTTCTCATTAATAAAGGTTGTAATTTCAGGTGCTACTTGTTCTTGGTGCTGCTGGCGGTGTTGGGGTATCTGCAGTACAAATAGGAAAAGTTTGTGGTGCTGTTGTTATTGCGGTTGCTAGGTGATTGGCATGATAAGATAATCATTGGATGGTTGATATTTTATATTTTTATTTGACCATCTTGTCTTTTGTACCTAAATATTATTTTTCTTGATGTCAGGGGATTTGAGAAATTGCAGTATCTGAAGTCCATAGGAGCTGATCATGTAATTGATTCGAGCAAGGAGAATATTATAGAAAGTGCCAAGTCCTTTTTAAAGGCTAGAGGTCTCAAAGGTGTCGATGTTTTATACGATCCTGTTGGGGGCAAACTTACGCAAGATAGCTTGAAACTTCTCAATTGGGGTGCAAATATTCTGGTCATTGGATTTGCCAGCGGAGATGTACCAGTTATTCGTGCGAACATTGCTCTTGTTAAGGTACACTCATGTATAGAAATATGAAGGTTGAGATCTTTATTAGTGGAATTTACTGAATGTTGGCTTTCAGCATTTGGGTTCATTGCCGTGTGCCCTGGTTGGTCTTTGCACTACGTTGCTAGAATCAGAAGAATCTAACCCACATAGTCTTATAATAGGCATTTCATAGGGACAAGCTTTACCTTGCAAAAGGAAAGAGGCGCCACTGAAGTCTGTGAATTCCTGCGATACCACATTGAAATTAAATATAGAATCCATCGATCAGTACCAAATAGTCAGCAATATTAAAATTGCACCAGAATGATAGATGCTAGGAAATCGGAAAATGATATAATCAGTCAATCTAAAGTTGCATTTATTTTAATCTGAAGTTATTTCATAAAACTAGATTATAAGATGGTCAAGATTATGAAATTCTGTATATTTAGAGCACTAAACTTTTGTAGTAAGGATATTGATTACTGGTAAAAGTGCTTTCCGCAGAATTTGTTTGTTGAAACTACTAACTAATTGTGATGTGCTGTTTTAGAACTGGACAATTCATGGTCTGTACTGGGGAAGCTACTTAATTCATCGGCCACCAGTACTCATTGATTCCCTCAACGAGCTCCTTTCATGGCTTTCAAAGGGTTTGATAACAGTTCAAATTTCGCACACCTACAGGCTCCCCGAGGTAAGCAACAATTGAACAAACTTCACAACAGTTGCAGTAGGTTGGAAGCTCTAATAAAATGAACCACTTGTCATGCTTACCATTGCATGGCCTAACCTATCCTGACGGCAAGACTTTAATGTGGTTGTATAACTTAGTTACACGCATTATTTCAATCATTGGACTGCCATATTGCCTCCTCTATATATTGGTTGCTTTGCTATCATCTTGATGCTTAGAAATTCAAAGTAGGTGTGTATATGAAGCAACTATGTGTGGCATTGCTCTGCATTGCTAGGCTGCTGAGCATACCATCTAAAGAAAACAACACTTCTCCATGACTATGCAGCAATATTATTGTTTTATTTCTAGAATGCAAATTGTTTATGTAACACCCTAGCACTCCAAGTGCTCAAGATATTACCACAACCTACATTTTCACTACTTTTATTATGATTTTAACAACAATTTCAGCAAGCTTCTCTAAACATTTACCCAACAATACTAAACAAGATCATCAAGAATTTGCATAATAACCTGAATAAGAACATTAACAACAAAAATCTTGGAACCATGCGTCCAAGCACACCCGAGTCCACACGCTTGGGAATGCCCAAGTCTTCGCACTTGGATATTCTCAGATCACATGCGTCCAAGAGTAATCTTTATTTTTTTGGCAACGACGAAGAACAAGGATTAAAGACAATAATTAAGCAACTAAAGTTCTCATTTAACATTAGCCCAACTAAGTCCACACGACTATTAAGTTAATGTGAAAA
This sequence comes from Otatea glauca, assembly GCA_036346275.1. Classification (NCBI taxonomy): domain Eukaryota; kingdom Viridiplantae; phylum Streptophyta; class Magnoliopsida; order Poales; family Poaceae; genus Otatea; species Otatea glauca. Next base: position 34,783,229 of record CM070720.1, read on the forward strand.
TTCAATAACTAATTTGAATAGACACTTTATTAATCCACGAGTAATCACTAATGCTAGATAATCGTGGATGATGATGTGACAAGTGAGGTGATAGAGCTACTCCCATCCCATGCATATCGTCTTTAATGATCACCTAAAATATTAAATAAGTAAGGGTGAATTCACGACTCAGCAAGTACGTAATAAAACAATAGACATTAACATAACCATAGGTGTAACCGTGATCATGTCATTCTTCGCATATCTCATCATCCTCTTTCTATTCATTAAACATATCATTATCCATGCATCTCGTTATCATCTCTTTTCTTTTCATGAATGCAATGCAAATGCTATGCTCATGCCCATATGCACCTTTTAAGCACATACCGGTATAGATAAGGGAACAACCGTCGATGTACATCCTCTACCTCAATCCTGTGGAGGTGCTTACCCAAGTAGGTCTATCTCAAGAGCGCTCCGGACTAGTCATATAACTTTCTCACCGACCTGGAGCATGCCCTTTGGACTAGTTATATGACTTGCTCACCGACCTGGCTCATATACACTTTTCATAATGAGAATGCAAGTGATGTAATATTTTCCAATAATTATTCACCATGTACCAATATTACCAAGTGACCATCCATATCATGTACTCATCACATCACATCATGTTGAACAAGAATGAAGTAAATATAGCATGGTGAGTAAATTTAGATAACCAAAAGCAAGAATAAACAACGGTCTACCGTTCTACCATGCACTTGCCTTTTCAACCACGTGAGACGGGGAGTGATGAGTATCAATTAGATCTAAACTGTGCAAAACCAGAAAAAACCTCAACAACCCTAACGAGAATTAGCATGATTCAAAAGGCTAATTACACCCTAATTACCCAACTAATCCATATAAAAGTTCATCTACATGAAAAGGTGAGGGTAGTGGAGGGTTACCCATGCATCGGTGAAAAGATCCAATGAGGAAAACACGGGAACTCTTCTTTTTTTTCTCACTCTTTCCCTTGCCAGCCTCTCTATCTCCTGGAGAAGCCATGGTGCTGCCCTAAGGAAATGTGGACGAAGGAGAGTAACGCCACGGGAAAGGTGGTGGCTGCCTGGGGAAGAAAGATGTAACCCTTCTAGTAGGCCAGCCCTACGGGCCCTCCCAGCTTTTCGGAATAATCTTGGTCATCAATTTTTTGTACCCACAACTTCTCACTTCTAACTCCAAATCAAGCAAATAAATAGTCTATTTCGACCATCTCAACGAGGCCCTCGCATATATAATCTCGGATTCTCAAACTATGCTATAGATTTTAAACTAAAGTTTTAAACTTCAAATTCGAATTCAAATTAAATGTCATTCGAAATTCCATCAAAACATGGGGCATTACAGTTTCTTAGTTCCAAGAAAATTTAACCAAACCTCTTGGTCATGTTGGCAAATGTAAGCCAAGCCATCTTCAATAAAATGATTTGCATGTTCAGGTCGTACTGTCAGAGGGGGAAGTACGTGGCACATCATCATTATAACTATTACTCATGTTCCAGCTCTTAAATGGATCATGCTGGAGTTTTAGAACTCCTCTGATCTGAGTCAAAAATCACCTGTATGTTTCATGTTTTTGCATGTGTATGGAGCAGCTACTTCTCTAATATGACCTGTGTTTTGTGGCCTCATTCATTTAACCATATCATTTTCAACTTTTCTGCAGGCTCATCTCGCTTTTGCTGCGCTGAGAGACAGGAAGGCCGTCGGTAAAGTGATGATTATTATGGGTTCGTCAGCAAAATCAAGACTCTGATGCCCCTCAGACACGCTTCCTTAAGAAATCATGTGACATCTATTATGTACCGCTTGTATTTATTTTCGATGATAAAATTATCTAAGGCAGCAGTTGTGTTATTGTCAATAATGCCATGTACAACGTTGTTTCCATGAAAACCACCAGAGAAACGAAATAATTCATGTGTACACCATATGTGGCAATGGACGCATCTGAGACTAACTCTTTGAAACTCACTCCGGTTTATAAAAACTTGTCGGTTTGGGATACGTGCAATCTAACTTTTCAAATTTTGGCTATCAATATCTTTTTAAATATTTTGATTGGATGTATGAAAATTATGTGTAGATTCGTCTTAAATGTACTTTCATAATATTATAATTTTATTGTATTTTTAAAATATGTTAAAGTAGAAATTAGTGGTCAAATTTAAGTTTTGGTGATTATGTCGATGTCTAAAACGATAACTATTTGTGATTGGTTGTAATATCTCATTTTTTGCATTTTATGGATTTAATATGCATTCAACCTTTTTATGAATTTTCTGGAATTTATTTGATTTTAAATTGCATTTATTGAATTATGGCCTTTTTCTAAAGTTATTTAAAAAGTATCAAAAGTTTAAATAAACTTTTTCTGGAAATATTTTATTTGAGTTCCAAATGCCCCAAAATATTTTCTAAAATTTTTCTTGTATTTTTGCTATTTTATTTGGCATATTTGAATTTTTGGTATTTATTTTATTAGGAAAAGCTTTTAAAATAAGTTTAAATAGTGCTGGGCTGAGCCCAAGTGGACGCAGCCGATCGGCACAATCTCCTTGCGTCGCCAGCACGCCCCGTCGCTAATCCTAGCCGCCCTGATCTCGGGCCGTTGGATCTCGATCCGTCGGCTGCGATTGCGACTGCGTCACCCCCGCGTCCCGTAACATTGATAGCCTACCACGTAGTCAGCTGCGATCCTTCCACGTCGGCCAACCGTATCTCCATCGCTGTCGCGTTTCGCTCCGAGAAAATTGCGCCTAACTCGGACGTCGAGGCGCTATAAAGGCTTCTGGACACCTTGCAAGGTTCGCCACCTCACGCTGCATGTTTTGCCTCATCGCACGCAACCCAAGTCGCCTTAGCCGCTGCGCTTTCTCACCAAAGTTTAGAGCCGGTTGCCATGCTCTTCCGCCGTTTTCGTCGCCGATGAGACCCTTCCGCCATGTTGAAGCCCGGAGCTGAATTCCTTGCGTTGAGATCCATCTGTTACGTCGTTCCGCATCACCGTTTGGTCACCTGAGTGTTGCGCCATTGTCTTTGTTCTCGTCGGTAAGTCTTCCGCCGTCATGTGCCATGAGCGTCGGTCAAGCTCGGTAACCGTTCGATCAAGCACGGACGCCTTAGATGCGTCCATGCGTCGAGCCCGCAGTAGTGCCGTGCGCTTCACCTTTTTGTCTGCCCGTGCAATCAAGGCCGCTGGTTCTCGAAAGCACGGCCAGATCTGCGCCGCGTGTTCCACACCGGTCAAGTTGCGTCGTGCGACGCTTCGTTTTCACCGCAAAGCTGTAGCCGTTCGATTGCATCCGAACGGTCGTGATCTAGCCGCGTGTCGCCTCCACAGTGGATCTGAGTTGTATCTCTCCGGTAAATCTCAGCCGTTCGCTGTGTAGTGTGTGGTCTAGATTGCGTCAAGTGTCAAACACCAGGGTAACCACATCGTTCTGACGTTTCGATTTCCACGCATGGTTGCCACAGTTCGATCAGATCTGGATAGTCCAGATCTGATCTGCAAGAGCCACACGTCCGCTTCTGGTGTAGCCACATGTTCTGTTGACGTCATGCCAGCGTCATCCGGTGCATGAGCACAGTGCTCTGTGTGCACTAGCGTGATCCCGGACTAGTGCGAAATACACAGAGGGTTCGGATTTGCATATTCGTGTCTCGACAGAGGTGGTATCAGAGCCGTATTGACTGTAGATTTTTGCTCTAGATAGTTTGGTCGTCTCTTTAAGACCATCAAAATTATTTTATTAATTAAGATTTAACCTGAAGAATAATATGCTCTCGACTTATCTTATTCTTTTCCCTCGTCAAAAATTCTCTCTTTTCTTTGCTGGATCAAGTTGAAATCTTACCTGAGCTATCTTGAATAGAAAATAATATACCACACCGTAGAAGAGAGCACTGAGTGCCTGCTGCTACCCTAAAAATCATGAAGAAAGCAATCGTCGAGTTCAAGGAAGAGTGGTCGATGAAGTGTTCCAGAAGCTAGAAGACCTAGTGCTTCGAATAGTCGATTGAGGCTTATGTGTGGCAGTCGCGTCTGCTTAAGATAATAGTGACACCCATGTAGGCGGTAGTGTGAGTGCTTAGGTTGAATTGGTTCTTTCATGATTGCTGAGTGTGAAGTATGTGTTGTATAGCTCTTAGGCTTATGTAAACAATCATACCAAGTTATTAAATATTGATTACTTAAATTATTGGGTTAAATCTATCTCCCCTGCATTAGGATTCTTGAACCGTACCTATGCTATTTCCCTCTCCTCTAACCCTGTGAAGCAATCAACATATGATGCATACCTGTGGTAACAATGGTGGTAACAGAAGTGGTACCCGAACCAATGACAACATTAATGAAGAAACATTCCCTCAACTGTCGCCGTCAGTGGACATGTAGAACTTGAGAGCTTTTCTTGCTACTCAGACTCAGTTGATGCCTTCAATGGTGCAGCAAATGCAGAATATGACTAATCAAGCCAATGCCAACAATGCATCTCGAGCTGTTGCCAATGGTCCTTGTTTCTACTCAAAGCTATCAGAGTTCATAAGGACTCGTCTGCCGACATTTTCTGGAAATATTTCACCTTTGGAAGTATATGAATGGCTTAAGACCATCTAGAGGAAGTTACTCATTGCTCAGTGTAAAGGTAATGAGAAGGTCATGTATGCTTCTTATCTGTTGGAGGGAATTGCTGCTGAATGGTGGAAAAATTTTTGTGCTGTCCATTAAGTCCCGCAGAATATCTCTTGGAATGAGTTTGATACTGTTTTTTGTCATCTCTTTGCTTCACCAGAGGACAGTGTGGTCACAGTGATTTCAGAGAAGAATGTTACCCCAACACCATATGCGAGATCTAAATATTGTTCTTTGAAGTGTTGTCAACCAAACAAGTCAAAAGATTGTGCGTGTATTCGCTATGAAGAAATAGGACATACTGCTGATGAGCATGCAATCAATTGCTCCAGCTGTGAAGGAAGTCATTCTCTTGGAGATTGTCTCATGAGTAATATCACATGCTACCTTTGTGAAGGTCGAGATCACTGCCTAGCTCAATTTTCCTTGGATTCGATAGGTACCGTCGTGACACAGCGACAACAAGAGAACCTTCGAGCCTCAGTTGATCAAGGTTTAGCAAAAGGTTGTGGAATGTTGTCTGCATGTACTATGTCGCTTGAAGAAACAAAGAAGCAGTGCTCCAACTAGGGATGAAAACGGAACGGAAACGGTCGGTAAATGGTCGTTCCGTTTTCGATTCCACATCTTCTACCGGTAACGAAAACGGAATCGAAAACCCCATAAACGGATACGAAAATGAATAATGATCGAAACGGATGCGGAACGGAACGAAGCGGATACGGAAACGAAAGTGAAAAATTCCATAAGAACGTAATACATGATCACAATATACATGACCACAAAAACAATGTAACTCATTCAATCACAAAGGTGGATACAAGAACAATGTTATGTTCACCGGTATCACTAGAATTTTTTTTTCAAGTTTGTCAATTGAAGGCTTGCTATTTGTCCCTCAGATCAAACCATCATATCCTCCTCCATATCATTATCATCGATATCCTCTTTCTCCTCCAATTATAAAGATGTAATGCCCTAAAATTTGCATATTATTGTTTAATGTTCATTTATGATTTTCTCAGATTTATTTTCGATTTTCTGGAGTTTATAAATACCATTTTACTATTTTTCAGATTTATATAATTAATTTATTCATGAAAAATGAAGCCAAAAAATATGCTAGAAATAATTTTCCTAGGTACAAAATGTTCCAAAGTATTTTTGAGATTTTTTTTGGAATTTTTGAACTCTATTTGATATTTTCTATAAAGCCATTTGTATTTTTGAAATTATTTTAATTTGAAAATAAATGTGAATTCTCCATTCTCCTTTTTGGGCCAAATGGGCCAAGTTTCCGACGGAATTTCCGTTTCCGACAGAAATGGCTTTCCCATTTCCGTTTTCGACAAAAAATTTCCGTTTCCGTTTCCGTACCGACATTTTTCGTTTTCGTTTTCGTTTCCGAAAAAAGGCTTCTATTTCCGTTTTTCTCCAGAACGATCGGAAATTCCGTTTCCGTTTTCACCCCTAGCTCCAACCTTGTCAGGCCACTTCAGGTAAGCGTCAAGCTGTTATCACCGACAACTTGTTTCCTGTGTGATAAAGAAGGTCATTAGGCCAGGGAGTGCGCTAAGAAACATCAAATTGAGATTCACAAGGACAGTATTGAGCATACAGTTGCACCCATTAAGGCACGACAATGCAAATATTTGTGCTATTACTGTCATGTGGGAGGCTATTTTGTTAAACAATGTCCACAAAGAGGAATGTAGCCATGGTCATACCGGAAATTACCTCAGTCAAGTACATAGCACCAAGAGTAAGTGGTGTAGTTGCAAGAGCACTCTGCCCAGATAATCTGTTGAAGAAGAGGCGTTTGAACGAATATTCTACCAAGGAAGTCTAGAACAATGATTCTAACTTATGTAATGTCATAACTCTATTTGTATAGAAAGCTGATAGGTTGAGAAATCCATGTAAAGCTTTCCTCATTTAAAGAAATAAAGTAAAGATGCTTGATATGCTGGTACGTGAAGTTTTGAAATAAAGGCATTATAATAAATAAAGAGTCATGTGTTTCTCTGCATATTCACCCTGTGTATATGGTTTATTTGATAATGATGCATGGGTAACGATGGCTAGCTAATGAAAAGCAGTATAATAGCTGTTAGTCTGGAAGAGTACCTGTGGTCGGAATATACCAGAAGTTATTTGTAATGATCTTCCTGGCATGCCACAAAACCAGTGTTAGTTGAAAGGCCAAAGGCGAGAGTAGATTTTCAAGTGACATGATGGTTAGTTAATGATAATAGCACAAAAGTTGCTAGTTTGGAGCATGCACTAGTTGTCAGTGAATACCCGGATGTTTTTCCTGAGGAATTGCCTAGAATGCCGTCAGGCCGAGATATCGAGTTTGTGATTGAATTGGTACCTGGAACGGCCCCAATAGCTAAGAGACCATATCGGATGCCTACAAATGAGTTGGTAGAAATGAAGAAACAGATTGAAGAGTTGCTAAAAAAAAGGGTTTGTAAGACCAAGTTCGTCGCCATAGGGAGCACCTGTATTGTTTGTCTGAAAGAAGGACGAAAGTTTAAGGATGTGTATTGATTATCGTGCACTTAATGAAGTAATGGTAAAGAATAAGTATCTGTTGCTCAGGATCGATGATTTTTTTGATCAGCTAAGAGGAGCTGAAATTTTCTCAACAGTAGATCTTCGATCAGGATACTATCAGTTAAAGATTCGCACAGAGGTTGTGCCCAAGACATCATTCTCAACAAGATATGGACATTATGAGTTCACAGTTATGTCATTTGGATTGACTAACGCCCTTGCACATTTCATGAACATGATGAATAAAGTTTTTATGGAATACTTGGATAAGTTTGTGGTCGTATTCATAGATGACATTCTAGTCTACTCCAAGACAGAAGTGGATCATGCAGAACACTTGATGCTTGTTCTTGAAAAGCTTCGAGAGCAGCAACTGTATGCTAAGTTCATAAGTGTGTTTTTTGGAAAAAGAAGGTGGAATTCCTTGGTCAAGTAATGACGGCTAAAGGAATAGCCGTTGACCCAAGTAAAGTTGAGGCAGTATTGCATTGGGAGCAACCAAAGTCAGTAACCCAGATTCGCAGTTTTCTTGTAATGACGGGATATTATCGTCGGTTCATAGAAGGATTCTCGGCAATTGCTAGACCACTTACACAGTTGTTGAAGAAAAAAAAGAAATTTGTATGGACACCAGAGTGCGAGAAGAGTTTTCAAGAATTGAAGAAAAGGTTAATGACAACACCAGTGTTAGTATTGCCAAATATTCATAGCAGTTTTGATATTTATTGTGATGCTTCGCGTCAAGGACTTGGATGTGTGTTAATGCAGAGTGGCAAAGTTGTTGCATATGCTTCAAGACAGTTGAGACCGTATGAAGAGAATTATCCGATGCATGATTTGGAATTGGCTGCCGTAGTGCATTCTTTGAAGTTATGGCGCCACTATCTTATTGGAAATCGATGTGAGATATATACAGATCATGAGAGTTTAAAATATATTTTCACTCAGTCAGATCTTAATATGAGACAAAGAAGATGATTAGAGTTAATCAAGGATTATAACTTGGGAATTCATTACCATCTGGGAAAAGCTAATGTGGTGGACGATGCTTTGAGTATAAAAAGCCACAACGTTAACATGTTAATTCAGAAGAGTCAGTCCGAATTATGTAAGGAATTTCAGAAGCTAAGATTAGAAGTGATAACTAAAGGATTTTTGGCTACCTTGGAGGTAAAGCCAACACTAGAAGAACAAATCAGGAAGGTTAGGAGAATGATATTAAAATAAATAGAATAAGTCCGAGATAGATGAAGGCAAAGTGAAGGATTCCACGCTAGATGATCAAGGTACCCTATGGATGAAAATTCGAATTTGTGTACCAAATAAGGAGCTAAAACAGTTGATTCTTGAGGAAGCTCATGATTCAAAGTACTTTATTCACCCAGGAAGTGCCAAAATGTATCAGGATCTGAAAGAAAGATTTTGGTGGCCTAATATGAAACGTGAAGTTGCCGAACATGTTGCTTTGTGTGACATATGCTAGAGAGTGAAGGCAATGCATCAAAGACCATCAGGATTGTTACAGCCATTAAAAGTACCTGAATGGAAGTGAGAGGAGATCGGTATAGATTTTTATTACCGGTTTACCTAGAACCCAGAGTGGATATAATTCAATATGGGTAGTAGTTGATCGACTGATCAAAGTCGCTCATTTTATACCAGTGAAGACCACATATTCAGGAGATCGTTTGGCTGAGTTATATCTGTCAAGGATTGTGAGTTTGCATGGAGTGCCAAAGAAGATAGTGTCAGATGGAGATACCCAATTTACCTCAAGGTTTTAGAATAAATTGCATGAAACAATGGGAACTCGTTTGAATTTCAGTATAGCTTATCATCCACAGACAAATGGTTAGACCGAGAGAGTCAATCAGATTTTGGAAGATATGTTAAGATCTCTAGCTTATGCTGCTTCTTGAGATAAATGTTTGCCATATGCTGAGTTTAGCTACAATAACAATTACCAGGCAAGTTTGTAAATGTTACCATTTGAAGCTTTGTATGATCGATCTTGTCATACCCCACTGAATGGAATGAGATAAGAGAGCGATTGGTTTTTGGACCAGATATTCTGAATGAAGCTGAAGAACAGATTGCTATGATCAGAGAAAGATTAAAGATTGCCCAGTCAAGGTAGAAGAGCTATGCTGATAATCGTCATCGTGAGTTAAGCTTCGAGCCCAATGATTTTATGTATCTCAGAGTGACCCCTCTCAGAGGAGTAAAAATATTTCATGCCAAAGGAAAGCTTGCACCAAGATATATTGACCTATTTAAAATCTTGAGCCACAAAAGAGAGGTTTCTTACCAGTTAGACTTGCCGCAATCTTTGGCAGGAGTGCATGATGTATTCCATGTGTCTCAGTTGAAGAAGTGTCTTCGAGTACCCGCAGAGCAGACACCATTGGAGTCAATTGAACTACAAGAAGATTTAACTTACAAAGAGTAGCCAATCAAGAATTTGGATGTAACTGATCGCAGAATAAGAAATAAGTTAGTGCGTTTCTGTAGAGTGCAGTGGAGCAATCATTCAGAAAACGAAGCTACATGGGAGCGTGAAGAGGATCTGAAGTTAGAATTTTCAGATCTATTCTTTAGTCAGCCCTGAATCTCAGAGTCGAGATTCTGTTAAGGGGGGAGGTTTGTAACATCCCAATTTTTGCATTTTATGGATTTAATATGCATTTTACCTTTTTATGAGTTTTCTGGAATTTATCTGATTTTAAATTGCATTTATCGAATTATGGCCTTTTTCTAAAGTTATTTAAAAAGTATGAAAAGTTTGAATAAATTTTTTCTGGAAATATTTTATTTGAGTTCCAAATTCCCCAAATATTTTCTAGAATTATTCTTGTATTTTTGCTATTTTATTTGGCCTATTTGAATTTTTGGCATTTATTTTATTAATAAAAGCTTTTAAAATAAGTTTAAATAGTGCTGGGTCTAGCTCAAGTCGACCCAGCCAATGTAAGATCGAGGATGCCAACTAGAGGGGGATGAATAGGCGGCTTTAAAAATTTTCTCTTTAAAAACACGCTCTATTGATCCCTATGTCAAAACCTAAATGATAATAGATGCGGAAGCGATAAACTAAGGTTTTGACAAATTAAAGCCTAAATCAACTAGGCTCATTATGTGCACTAACTAATTATATCTCTAACAAAAATTTGCAATACTAAATATAAGCAATAAATCAATCAATTCTACGAACATAAATTGCTTGAATATAAATAAAGAATTGCAAACACAAAGAGATACGATACTTTTTACCGTGGTGTTCGGAGACTTGCTGGTCTCGCCTAATCCCCGTTGAGGCAAGCCCAAACCACTTTGGATCGGCTCCACGAATTGAGTATCTGCCTCGATTCCACTAGTGGTAGCTCTTTCCCCCTCCGGGTAGGCAAGCTCCGACCTTCACAACTTTACTGGGCCTTCTCACAATCTCTTTGAGAAGGTCACCGCGCACGATGCCTCCACACGCTGTCTAGGTGTTGGCAAACACCAAGAGTAACAAGTCAAGCCTCTTGCTTGATCCTCACCAAGTGCAACACATGCACAAGGATGCTCAATCCGTCTCTAGATGCAACACATGCAACTAGAGGCTTCTCTCCTTACTCACAAAGTGCAACACATGCACAATGTAGAGGAGTGGCTCACACTAGCTCAAGAGAATGCAAATCAACACTAAAGAGATTCTTCACAAGAAACTCTAAATCAATTTCTTCTCAAATCACTCAAATATGGCTCTATGAGCTCTTGGGGTTTTTCTCTCACAAGAATACCTCAAATGGGTGTTAGAGTAACAACAAAACCCTCTCCATTCGGCCTTTTATAAAGCCCCTCAAAGAAACTTGCCGTTTGGGGGCAAAATCGGGAAAAATATGCAATTTTCGGTACTACCGCCATGTAAATCCCGGTAGTACTGGCCTCAACGATAACGGATAGTTCTGGGCACTAAATACACTGAAAATAGCCGTTGCTACATGACGAGTACTCATACAATGGGTACCCCAGCGGCCCGGAGTAACGAACGGGTCGTCCCATGCCCGGCTCCGACCAAAGGCCTCACGGGTCCACAAAGGACACTCGACCCCGACCTAACGAGCTGCTCCAAGGTCGTCCCCGACCTAACGGGGTGTCCGACCCCCGCCACAGGTCAGACTCCCCACCGGCTCCAACAAAGCTTAGGCAATCTCCGCCAAGGGCCAAGTGTCAGGCCTCCGCCGGCCATCGGCCACGTGGTCTACGGACATGACCCCTCGAAGTGACCGTGCGGGGGCAAGTGGCTCCTTCCCAAGACAGCACGAAGGTTGCTAAAGTCAAGACTCTAGTCTCATCGTCCAGTCACGCACAGTATGGAGAAACGCTCTCTCCCGAGGCAGCACCAAAGACGCAATATGACGTCAGCGCCCGTCGGGCCAGCAGAAGGCAGGTGCGCTGTTTCCCAATGAAGCAGCAAACCGATCTACTCGATGAGCCCACCAACCCGGTATGGGCAGAAGAGGAGGTCGACCAACCACCAAGACCGAGGGTCAGAACTCTTAGCATAGATGTCTTCATCCTTCCCTCTCCCGACTTTCCATGTAACCTGCCCCCTCCGACTATATAAAGGGAGGCATGGTCTTCTGGAGAGGGGACGGACAAACGAACGGTCTCTCTCGCCCTCTTCTCTAGATCCCTCAACGAATAGGCAGTTTACGCTCTCACGTTCGAGCCCCCAGCTCCCGCTTGTAAACGCTGTGCAGTCTTCTGCACCTAAAGCAATACGATAACACCACACGAACTGGAGTAGGGACATTCAGCCCGAACCAGTATACATCTTGGGCTCTTTAGTCTAAACCATTCAAGGAAAGGGAGCGCGCAGCCCCTTAGACTTATAAATTTACTTACCGATGACTCGAAACCCCGACAGTTGGCGCGCTAGGTAGGGGCCTCCGCGCGTCTTCATCGACATCTCCGGATTCCCGTTTGCTTCCTTGATGGCATTATTCACCCACGACGGCGCGTCTACGTCAAGGAGCCGAATCCGTTTCGACTACCTCGACTTCACCGCCACTCCTGCGGGAGAGCTCACGCTCGTCCCCGCCGCCTCTGGAGACCAGGCGTCCGCTGAAAGCCTGGACTCCATCTCCGACAACCTCGTCAACCTCCGGCTCGAGGGCCCCGCGCGGACCCCGAGGCCGAGGCGCACCGAGTGCTACGCCGTCTTCGGCAGTAGCACCCGTGAGCTCACGCAGGTGACCACCTCACCTCCCGCGGGCTCACAATTCGTGGCGATGATCGGCTACGCGCCGACATCCATCCACGACTTGCTGGAGGACTCCTCCAGCCATGACTCCAGCTCTGACACGGAGCGCGTCGCCGACGGACTGCATTCTCGAGAGTGCAACATGGCGGGTATGGTCAACTTGACCGTGACCCCCGCAACTACGGGAGCTCTCATCCAATACACCAAAGCGCAGGAAGAGGAATCTCAGCGCGAGCGCGCTGAACGCGCCCAAACGCGCCGCGCTGAGCTCCAATAGCAGCGCGAGGAACTAGAGGCCCGGAGGGTCAAGCTCGATAAACTCCAGGCCGACCTGGAGTAGAGCCAGCCCGAGCCTCCGCTTGTGCCTGACGCCGCGCGCCCCAGCTGGCGGAGGAATTCGACGACCCTCAGTTTTTCCCTCACGCAAGTCAAAACGTGGCCGCAGCCGCGATGCTGCTCTGCGGCCTCCCTGAGCCGGACGACCCGGAGGCCAAGGCAACGTACCAGAACCTCCGGGGACTGGTGGAACGCGCCGCCGTGCAACACATGCAGGGCTCCGGCTCCCACCACTAGGGCGCCTCCTTCGGCCGCCCGAGCCGCACCGCCGCTCGGAGCCGACTAGGTCCGACAAAGGCAACAGTGCAACAAATGAGCCTCGTTCGCCCGCCTCGGCGCGGCGCCTCGGCAACGACTACGACGTCCGCGCCACCCTCGAGGCTCGGAGAAAGGTGGCGGACGAAGCGGCCCGGTCACGGGTCGTAGACAGCGGACGCCTCAACGACCGCAGCCCGAGCCCCGATGGTCCAAGACCACGAGCCTTCTGTCAGGGGATCCGCCATGCGGATTTCCCTGCCAGGTTCCGGGTACCGACCAACATAGCCAAATACACTGGGGCCACGAACCCCGGCGTCTGGCTGGAAGACTACCGGCTCGCGTGCCGGGCGGGAGGAGCTACGGATGATCTCTTCATCATCCAGTACCTCCCCATCTACCTTGCGGACTCGGCTCGAGCCTGGCTCGAGTACTTGCCCGCGAGAACCATCAGGAACTGGGGGGACCTAAAAAGTCTCTTCATCTGTAACTTCCAGGGCACCTACAAGCGCCCTGGGAACTCCTGGGACCTGAAAAGCTGCAAACAGAAGCCGGGGGAGACCCTCCGGGATTATATCCCGCGTTTCTCCCGTCAATGTAATGAACTCCCCGACATCTCCGACGCCGACGTCGTCGGGGCGTTCATCTACGGCACCTCTTGCAAGGCCCTGGTGCACAACCTGGGTTGTGTAAAACCTAGAACCACCAAGGAGCTCCTTGACATCGCCACCAACCACGCCTCCGGCAAGGAGGCTGTGGGGGCCATCTTCGAAAGGAAGGCCAAGAGAGCCCGGGCTCAGCCGCCTCCTTCCGATCGCCCGACTGCCCAAGCGGCAGGGAAACAGTACGAGAGGCCACTGGTCGCGGCCGACCACCTCGCTAAGCAACAGCGCCGCCCGGTCGTCGCGTCACCATTTCGAAAATCGATGGAGAGTCCAGGTCCAACCACGGGTTCCCGTCGAGCACAAGTACCGGATCTGTCAAGTCTCGAGCACTTCTTTCCTCACCCCACACCGTCGAAGGGGAAGGGAAAGAAGCGTGACCCGGCACCATGTGCCGAGGAAAAAAGGGCAGACGATGAGTTCCCCGAACCCGACGGTTGCCTCATGATCTTCGGCGGACCAGCGTGCTACGCCGACAAGCGCCGGCTCAAGCTCGCCTTCCGCGAGGTCCACACCGCAACTCCAGCCACCCCAATCACCTTTGACCGGACCGACCACCCCGACCACATCCCGCAGCCGGGGAGATACCCGCTGGTGGTCGACCCCATCGTGGGGAAGAAGCGCCTCACGAAGGTGCTCATGGACGGCGACAGCGGTCTCAGCATCCTTTATGTTGAGACGCTCGACGCCATGGGAATCCCCCGCTCGAGTCTCCGGCCGAGCAAGGCGCCCTTCCATGGCGTCATCTTGGGCCACCAGGCTCACCCGCTCGGGCAGGTCGACCTGCCCGTTACCTTTAGAGGACCGAAAAACTTCCGCACCGAAACCCAAACGTTTGAGGTTCTGGATTTTCCCGGCTCCTACCACGCTATCCTGGGGAGACCATGCTACGCCAAGTTCATGGCGGTCCCCAGCTACACCTACCTCAAGCTAAAGATGCCTGGGCCACAAGGAGTGATCACCGCGGCCTCCTCTTTTCAGCTTGCCTACAACTGCGAGTGAAGCAGTTGCGAGCTGGCGTCGGCAGTCATTGCCTCCGTCGAGCTCGCGAGCCTCCAGAGGGAAACCTCTGAGTCTGCCCCCGACTCCAGCAAGTTGGGGTCGGGATCCTTCAAATCCGCCGAGGATATGAAGGAGTTCGCGGTCGATCCCGAGGATCCGACCAAAACCGTGCGGGTTGGAGCCACGCTCCCCGCCAAATGGGAAAGCGCGCTCGTCGACTTCCTCCGCGCCAACAAGGACGTCTTCGCATGGAGGCCCTCCGACATGCCAGGAATCCCAAAGGAAGTCGCCGAGCACTCCCTGAATGTCCGACCAGGCTCGAGGTCGGTCGCCCAACGCCATGCCGCTCGCCGACGACGAAGCGCAGGATCATAGGGGAGGAAATCGCCAAACTTTTGGCCGCAGGGTTTGTAAAAGAGGTGCACCACCCCGAGTGGCTAGCCAACCCTGTCCTTGTAAAAAAGAAAACCGGGCAATGGAGAATGTGCATTGACTACACGAGCCTGAACAAGGCGTGTCCCAAGGACCCGTTCCCTCTGCCCCGCATCGACCAAGTCGTCGACTCCACCGCAGGGTGCGAAACCCTGTCCTTTCTGGGTGCCTACTCAGGTTATCACCAGATAGCGATGAAGGAGTCCGACCAGCCCGCAACTTATTTTATCACCCCTTTCGGCTCCTATTGCTATGTAATGATGCCGTTTGGTCTGAAAAACGCGAGCGCTACATACCAGCGATGTATGCAAACGTGCTTTAATGACCAGATAGGCCGTAACGTCGAAGCGTATGTCGACGACATCGTCGTCAAGACTAGGAAGGCCGATGACCTCATCTCCGACCTGGAAGAGACCTTTGCGAACCTCCGACGGTTCCGTATAAAGCTCAACCCCGAGAAATGTGTTTTCGGGGTCCCTAAAGGAAAGCTGCTCGGCTTCATCGTCTCCGAGCGTGACATCGAAGCCAACCAAGAAAAGATCTCGGCGATCGTGAGGATGGGCCCGATCGGCAACCTAAAGGGAGTCCAAAAGCTAATAGGATGCCTTGCAGCCCTAAGCCGTTTCGTGTCTCGCCTTGGCGAGCGCGGGATGTCGCTTTACAAGCTGCTCAAGAAGTCCAATCACTTCAGCTGAACCTAGGAGGCTCAGGAAGTCCTCACCCAACTGAAGGTATTCCTGACCTCACCCCCAGTCTTGATCGCCCCGGCACCAGGAGAACCGTTGCTGCTCTACATCGCCGCTACGACCCAGGTTGTCAGTGCGGCTCTCGTTGTAGAACGAGCGGAAGAAGGCCATGTGCACAAGGTACAACGGTCGGTCTACTTCGTCAGCGAAGTGCTCTCCGAGTCAAAAGCTCGGTACTCGCAAGTGCAAAAACTGCTCTATGCGGTGCTCATCACAAAGAGGAAGTTGGTCCATTACTTCGACCGGCACCCCATCTCTGTGGTGACCTCGTCGCCACTCGGCGAAATCGTCCACAACCGCGACGCCTCAGGAAGGATAGCCAAGTGGGCACTCGAGCTCAACGGCCACGACATATCGTACATTCCCCGAACGGCGGTTAAGTCACAGGCCCTGGCCGACTTCGTCGCCGAGTGGACCGAACCCCAGGCGCCGTCGGCGCTCGAAGACCCCGAGTACTGGACAATGTACTTCGACGGGTCCTACACCAAGAACGGCGCGGGTGCGGGAGTCATCATCGTCTCCCCGCTCAGGAACAAGCTCCAGTACGCCATTCGGCTGCTCTTCGATGCGACCAACAACGTCGCCGAGTATGAGGCTCTCGTCAACGGTCTCCGGATCGCTGCCGACCTCGGCGCTCGTCGACTCTACGTCCACGGAGACTCCAAGCTCGTCGTCGACCAAGTCATGAAGGCCGCGGAGCCCCGAGACGCCCGCATGGCCACGTACTGTCGGGAAGTGCGCAAGCTCGAAGAAAGGTTCAAAGGTTTCGAGCGTCACCATAGCTACAGACACTACAACGGTGAGACCGATTACCTAGCCAATCTCGCCTCCAGTAGAGGACCTATCTCGCCTGGGATCTTTGTCTGTGATCTTCGAAAATCTTCCATCCTACTGGACTCGGCGACCGAGCGGCCGTCCGACCTGTCCGACCCGACCACTCAGACCGCCGACCGATCAGGTGAGGGGTCACCCGGGTCGGGCCGCGACGTACTGACGACCGACTCTGACTGCAGGAAGCCCTTCATCGACCGCCTGACCGATGGATCGCTCCCCACCGACCCGACTGAAGCATGGTGCCTCGCCCGTTGGGCGAAATCTTTCGTCCTGGTCGGAGAAGACCTCTACAAAAGGAGTCCCTCTGGAGTCCTCCAAAAATGCATCCTGGCCGACCAAGGGGGGCGGCTGCTGCACGATATTCTTGGTGGTGTCTGTGGCCATCACGCCGCACCACGGTCCCTAGTAGGAAAGGCTTTCCGGCAAGGTTTCTACTGGCCGACCGCCCTGGCCGACGTTGAATAAATCGTTCGCACCTGCGAGGGATGCCAGTTCTTCACCCGGCAGACGCATCTTCCGGCACAGGCCTTACAGACGATCCCCGTCACATGGCCATTCGCGGTCTGGGGACTCGATCTGGTCGGGCCCTTCAGAAAGGCGCCCGGGGGCTTTACCCACCTCTTTGTCGCGGTGGATAAGTTCACCAAGTGGATAGAGGCCAAGCCGGTCGCCAGCATCACATCAGTGCAGGCGGCCAACTTCATCCGCGACATCGTCTTTCGCTTTGGAGTCCCGAACTCCATCATCACCGATAACGGCACGCAGTTCACGGGGAAGGAGTTCCTCGAGTTCTGCGATGACTTCAACGTCTGCGTCGATTGGGCAGTTGTGGCCCATCCGCAGACCAACGGCCAGGCCGAGAGAGCAAACGGCATGATTCTCCAAGGGCTCAAGCCACGAATCTTCAGTCGGCTGAAAAGATTCGCGGGACGATGGGTGGCCGAGTTACCTTCCGTCCTCTGGAGCCTGCGGACCGCACCGACCCGGGCGACCGGGTTTACACCATTCTTCATGGTGTTCGGTGCTGAAGCCGTCCTGCCAACTGACCTGGAATACGGCGCCCTAAGACTACAAGCCTTCGACGAGGCTCGGGGGCTCGTCTCGCAACAAGACGCCATCGACCAGCTCGACGAGGCGTGTGACGTGGCCATTCTACGATCGGCCAAGTACCAAAGAAAGCGCCGCGACGCTACCACGATCGCCGATCCGGCCGCCCTTCAACGCTTGGCGACTGTTCTCGCGGGTTCGTTCACCCAAAGAAAGACAAGCACAAGCTCACCGCCTCGAAGGCCCTTCACCGTCGTGGAGCTTCTCCGACCTGGCACCTTCCGACTCAAGGACACGGATGGCAACGTCATCTCCAACGCATGGAACATAGAAAAGTTAAGGCGTTTCTACCCCTAAAACTCTTTCTTGTCCTTTGCGCCTTTTTTACCCTTCTTCCAAGCACGCGCTTGGGGGCTGCTTATTGATGCCCTCGTACGGGTCGCTTCCGCTCGGCGCGCTCACGCGGGTCGGTGACCCGTCCAACCATAGGCCTCCTCCTAGACGGTAACCCTCTCGACCCAAGTGCTACGGCCTATGCCCCAGCGGCTATGGTTGCGAAGTAGCGCTTTGCGAAAGAAGGAAGTGCCCGAACGGAGCAACCCTCGGTCGGTCGGGAACACCCCGTTCCCGCGCGAGCACAGCCAGTTCACGCTCTTTCACAGGTTGGTGACCCGACCAACCACAGGGCTCCTCTTAGGCGGTAACCCTCTCGACCCAAGTGCTACGGCCTATGCCCCAGCGGCTACGGTTACTAAGTGGCTCTTTGCGGAAGAAGGAAGTGCCCGAACGGGGCGGCCCTTGGGTGTTCGGGAACACTCCTATCCCGTGCAAATGCACGTAAATGCTTCATAGCCAAAGTCCCAGTCCCCTTCGCGCCTCCCTCACAAATGGTAACGCTCCGACCTACGCTCAACCAACCCTTGCGGTTTCTAGAGCTACGGTGGCCGAGCGTTTTATCACAACAGGAGAATGCGAAAGACAGATTGGAGCTCATCAAACCTTCAGTTTATTGCTTGCTAAGGTCTTTTACAAAAAAAAACATCTAATTCCTCCTTATTTTTCGTGGAGGATGCTCCCTGGCGCAATCCTGTCGGCGATCAGCCGGGCGTGCGACTCGACCTGAAGTTCGAGCCTATCGACCTCCTCGTCAGTCCGGTTCCCCGTGATCCCGCTGCTAACGATGGCGAAGTCGATGTCGTCATAGTAAGAGACGGTGTGGACGAGCGCCGAGGAAGCCCCGAGCACGGCGCCCTCACTCACCGAGCTCTCGACGTGCTCCGGCACTCGGGCCAGCGCGGTGGCGAGCGAGCTAGGGCCCGACGCGACTCAAAGCACTCGGTCGCAGATGTCCTGGCCGACCTTGCGAAGGGTCCCCAACTCTGCGGCCAGGTCAGACCGTTCTCCCTCGGCCACCAGCAGCTCCGCCAAGGCCGCGTCCCGCGCCGTGATTGCCGCATCGCGGGCCTCCATGCCTCTCTCCGCGCCTCCACGGTGCTGCCAAGGTTCATCTGCAACTCTGCAGATCGGGATAGCATCAGAAGGCGCACCCAACGAGCCACGATTGCAAAGTCGATTAAGGAGTTTGGCCACTTACCGGCCGTGGAGCTCGTTAGAGCGGGAAGCTCCTCCTCGGTCTTGGCCAGCGCCTCCCGAGCGGCGTCACGCTCGGATTCCGCCTGCTCATCGCCCTCCCGGGTCCGATCCCGCTCGCCTTGAAGGCGGGCCGCCTCCGACCGTGCGGTCCCTTCGGCGGCGACGGCGGCATCCTTGGCGCTGCTGGCCGCCGCCAAAAGGGACTCAAGCTCCGACACCCGTGCCGCCAAGGACTAGTTCGCCCGGCGCTCATCAAGCAGGACCTGGGTGGCCCGACCCAACTCCTGGCGGGCCTCCTCCGCCGCCTTCTGCTCACGAACCAAGGCCTCCTGAGCGTCGCGCAGCTCGGGGCGCAACCTATCGCGCTCTTCCTCAGCGACCAACTTCCGGCCTTGCAAACCCCGGAGGAACAGAGACTTCTCCCCCGAACGGGCCCGCAAGCGCTGCAGATCACGACACTCTATTAGCCTGTGACGAATCCGTCAAAAGCTACAAGGGCCAAGTTTTGCCGACTTACCGCGCCAACCGGGAGAATCTCCTCAGTGATCGCGTCCAACACTCCGCTGGAATAATCGAGTACGAGAGCCAGACCCTCCTGGATCTGTTTCGTCTCGGTCGCGGCGCGCCTGACACCGTCCCGAAAAGCCTCCCACTCGTTGTGCTCCGCCAGGTCGTCCAAAGTGAGGGATGGTCCACTGGTCTAGTCGCCTCCCGACCAGATCAACGTAGGCAAGGGCGGCTGAGCAGACCCGTTTGGGTCGGCGCCAGCAGTTTGCGTCCGCGGGAGGCCACTCGGCACCTCCCCCTACGGCTCCAAGGGGATCAACTCCGACGCCTGGACTGCTCCCGCCGACGGGCTTCCGGGCGGCGGCGTTAGCATCGCCCCAGGAGGCCGGACCGCGTGTGCCGGTGGGCTCCCCAGCGGTGGCGGCGGGAGCTTCTCCTGACCTCCCTCAACCGCAGAAGGGAGCCCCGATTCATCAAGGATCGACGGATCTCCCTCTTGCCCTGGCTCGGCATCTGGTGCTGCGACCGGCGTCGGCCCCGCCGGCGGCTCCAACATCACCTGCGCTGCCACAACCCTTGTCGGGCTGGCCGCGCCCACCGTCTCCCCGAGCTGCTCTGGCTCCGCCGACGTTTCCTCGACCCCGCCGATCGCGAGGACGGCGCCACCGCGGGCCACCTCGTAGGTATCATGCACAACAAACGATCAGGGGTTGCTCG
Source organism: Otatea glauca (assembly GCA_036346275.1). Lineage (NCBI taxonomy): Eukaryota > Viridiplantae > Streptophyta > Magnoliopsida > Poales > Poaceae > Otatea > Otatea glauca. The sequence continues at coordinate 34,803,833 of CM070720.1, forward strand.
GACGACCCTACTACGACAAAGTTGAAAGAAGCGGACACTTACTGCGCCGATCGGGTGCGCGGCAGCCGCGCTCTCTTCGCCGGCCCCCCTCGCGGAGGCGAGTCGGCTCTCTGTTTCCCCGAGGACTCCTCCGTCGAGGGCACCTCCACCTGGGGTGCGACAACAACGGCGCCCGCACTGTCGCCCTCCATCGGACCTCCGCCGCTCGACGGCCCGAGGTCGGACTAGCGGTACGGGTCAGCGTCGCTGCTCCCGCTGCCGTCACTAGAAATCGACCCCGCACCGCCCGTCTCGACAACGGTCGTTTCGGACACCTCCTCACCGCGCGCGGCACTCGCCGCGCGCTCCTTCTTCTTCTTCCTCCTCTTCTCCTCCCTGCGCTTCTTGCGCGCGGAACCAAGCTGAGCGGAGCCCGCGCGGGCCGCCGCCCTCAGCGCTTTCTCCCGTGGCAGCAACACCCGGGAGACCATCCCGGTAAGCCCCTGAGAAATGCAGAAACAACGGTCAAGAGCGAATGCTAAAAAAAAGGGGGGGAGGAAACAAGAAGAAGTTTGCTCGGATTACCAGGTCCGGGGGATGAGCTGCTGAGAATGGCTCGGGGTGTCCGCCCACCGCTTCGGTGGTGCTTCTGCCCGTGACGGCGGACACCCGGGCCTCGATCTTCGAGGCAGAGAGCTCTGGCCCCGCCATCCTCATGGGGTCAGATGTCCCCCCGTATCGGAACATGGGGAGCAGCCTACCCATGAGGGGCTGGACGCGCATCTTCATGAAAGTGCGCACGACAGCATCGCCGGTCAGGCCCCGCTCCTTTTGGACCTTGATCCGATCAATAATCTCGGCCACCTTGGCCTTCTCCTTCTTGGCGGCGCCCTAGGTCCACTCGGGCCCCGCCTCGACCAACCGACCGGTGGAGACCGGGGCGCTGCCCCCGGTATTCTGAACATAGAACCACTCGGAGTGCCAACCCCGGTTCGACGATGGCAACTTCACGTCGATATAGTCCGGCCCCCGGCCGACACGCATCTGGAGTGCCAAGCCGCCTATGGGCGCCGGGGCATCCGATGGCTTATCCTTCCTCACCCGCGCATGGAAGAGGTGCCGCCACAGCGCCCAGTGCGGCTCGACACCCAAGAACGCCTCGCACAGCGTCATGAAAATCGCGATATGGAGGACGCCGTTGGGATTAAGATGCTGCACCTCTGCCTTGTAGTGAGAGAGCAACCCCTGAACGAATGGGTGCAGAGGAAGACCGAACCCGCGCTCGTAAAATGAGGTGGGCACGACGATCTCATCGTCCCCCGGTGAAGGGACGGCGGCCCCCGTTGGCACCCTCTAGCTTGAGACGTTTTGCGGGGGAAGGAACCCTTTCTTCACTAGGTCGAGCGCGCGGCTGGGCTGGATGGAGCACTCCGGCCACGACATTTTCGAAGAAGAGCAGCAAAAAAGGTGAGGAAGGGGGATGGTGTTTCCTCCTCTCTGGCTTCTGCTGTCTACTTTTTCTATCTCAGGCGAAGAAAGGAGAACGAGGAAAGGCAAAGGCAGGCAATCGACCTAGTATCCCCGCGCCGAATTTATAAAGGCCGAGCAGGCGCCAGCCGAATCGGCATCAGCCGAATAGACACCGCCTCGAATGAATCGTCGCGCGTCCCGTCCCTCCGGCTGCTACACTGAGCAAAACGGTAACCCCACGATTTCCAATTCACCTCTACGCATTTAAGTCTGGCAGGACAGCAGGAGGCGAATAGACGTCGTATCGGGCAGTGCGCCCCATGAACCTTTCGGTTTCCGCCTCCAGGTCGGATCGACTGCACCGTTATGAGTCTAAAAGGCCCCTTCGGGCCGCTGCGACCTCAAAGCTGCGAAAGAGCCCGAAAGCTCGTGCCCGAGGCCCAGCCTAAAGCTGCGGGTTCTAAAGGCCAGACCCACCAAGTGGGCACAGAGCCGTCGCAGCGAAAAATTTGAGCAAGGGGCGAATATAAGGCGAGCTCCCAGTGGGCCTCTAGTTGGGTTGGCTGACGACCCAATCGCCTTGACTCGTGTCCGAGACCATACTTCACACTCTCCCGCGGAGCCCATCGATGGGTGACAGCCAGCTGTGCTCTGGGTCGACGGACGACCCAGAGTCCGATACGGGATCGAGTAAAGAAAGGTTTCTCATGGGCCGCCCACAGTGGGCCGGACACCCTACGCTGGGACCGTTCGCTTGGAAGGGTCCCCCTTGGGAGGGACCTCCAAGGACCCACTCGGATCACCCGTTATTAGCTCCACGAGCACGGCGTTCAAACCAACGCGGGTAAACGCGTGTTCGCTCACCCCTCCTGGTCCCACACCTGCGGACGAGGCGTCTACGTGGAACAGACAGTGGCCACTCCTCTCGCAGCTACCCTCGCCAGACGAGGACTCGGGATGGATGCCCAACGTCCAGCTACGATGTTAAACGAGCACTCGGACACCAGAACCTCCCGAGAGGCATCTGGTCGTCCTAGCCGACCTAAGGCCACGTCCAGCTACGACGTTAAATGAGCACTCGGACACCAGAACCTCCCGAGAGGCATCTGGTCGTCCCAGCCGACCTAAGGCCGCGTCCAGCTATGACGTTAAACGAGCACTCGGACACCAGAACCTCCCTAGAGGCATCTGCGTCGCCCCAAACACCTAAGGCGCGTTCGGCTATGACGTTAAACGAGCACTCGGACACCAGAACCTCCCGAGAGGCATCTGGTCGTCCCAGCCGACCTAAGGCCGCGTCCAGCTAGGACGTTAAACGAGCACTCGGACACCAGAACCTCCCGAGAGGCATCTGGTCGTCCCAGCCGACCTAAGGCCACATCCAGCTACGACGTTAAACGAGCACTCGGACACCAGAACCTCTCGAGAGGCATCTGGTCGTCCCAGCCGACCTAAGGCCACGTCCAGCTATGACGTTAAACGAGCACTCGGACACCAGAACCTCCCGAGAGGCATCTGGTCGTCCCAGCCGACCTAAGGCCGCGTCCAGCTAGGACGTTAAACGAGCACTCGGACACCAGAACCTCCCGAGAGGCATCTGGTCGTCTCAGCCGACCTAAGTCTGCGTCCAGCTACGACGTTAAACGAGCAAACGTCCAGCTACGACGTTAAATGAGCAAACGTCCAGCTACGACGTTAAACGAGCACCGTCTAGCTACGACGTTAAACGAGCACTCGAACACCAGAACCTCCCAAGAGGCATCTGGTCGTCCCAGCCGACCAAGGCACCGTCCAGCTACGACGTCAAACAAGCACTCGGACACCGGAACCTCTCGAGAGGCATCTGGTCGTCCCAGCAGACCAAGGCACCGTCCAGCTATGACGTTAAACAAGCGCTCGGACACCGGAACCTCCCGAGATGCATCTGGTCGTCCCAGCCGACCAAGGCACCGTCCAGCTACAACGTTAAACGAGCGCTCGGACACCGGAACCTCCCGAGAGGCACCTGGTCGTCCGCGCCGACCAAGGCCGCGTCTAGCTACGACGTTAAACGAGCACTCGAACATCGGAACCTCCCGAGAGGCATCCGGTCGTCCACGTCGACCAAGGCATTTGAATGCCCGTACTTAAGAAAAACGGCCATGCACCGGCTGCTGACCCTCGGGGGCACGAGTGGTCTGAAAAAAAGCGCCTGAAGTGAAGTCATCATACAGATGCATCGATCGCAAAAGAAAGGGAAATTTTATTATAAGCCGACAAGCTCAGACATTACACAATGTTACATGATATGGAGTTACATAATATGGTGGAGCTATTTCAGCACCAAGTATTATATCACGAATTTCAGATTACGTCGGTCAGAGCCTTGACCGACGGCTACTGTCGACGCACCATCACCTCCAAGAGGGCGCTCCTCACCACGAAGAGCTTCGGAACAACCCCGAGCAGCGCGTCGACGGCGGCGGTGTCACGGGCCACGGCCTCCTCCTCCATGAGCTCGGCCATCGCCTGGTCACGCTCAGCCCAGAGCTCAGCTAAGGGATCCTCCACCACCTCGACATCGTCACCAAAGTCAAAGACCAGCGGATGCGCCGAAGCCATTGAAGGATTGAAAAAGAGGATTCTAGGCTGGGGGTAACCATTCAAGCAAGCGGTGGTACCCTTATATACCTAGAGGAAGGAAGATCAAACGACTCCGCATAAATGCTAGACGCAGGAAAACGAAGCGCCCTTTGTCGGATCCCAAAGGGGCCGAGAAGACGAATGGTCAAGACGTGCAAAACCATGCACGACACGCACAACCAAGCAATTAAAAAATTCCCGGTGGCAGGGGTACCCCCGATAGGTCCCTCAGCAACTGCCGGATGCGCCCGAAGCACACCAGGCTGGAGCCAACCAACCAGGTCGGTCGGACCAGCCGACCAAATCCGGCCGCCGCCTTTGACCATGCTTTACCGACCAAGCTCAACCCCCGACCGCATCTAACGAACTAGCTCGGGGGTTCGGGGGCTACTGACGAGTACTCATACAATGGGTACCCCAGCGGCCCGGAGTAACGAACGGGTCGTCCCATGCCCGGCTCCGACCAAAGGCCTCACGGGTCCACAAAGGACACTCGACCCCGACCTAACGAGCTTCTCCAAGGTCGTCCCCGACCTAACGGGGCGTCCGACCCCTGCCACAGGTCGGACTCCCCACCGGCTCCAACAAAGCTGAGGCAATCTCCGCCAAGGGCCAAGTGTCAGGCCTCCGTCGGCCATCGGCCACGTGGTCTACAGACATGACCGCTCGAAGTGACCGTGCGGGGGCAAGTGGCTCCTTCCCAAGACAGCACGAAGGTTGCCAAAGTCAAGACTCCAGTCTGATCGTCCAGTCACGCACAGTATAGAGATACGCTCCCTCCCGAGGCAGCACCAAAGACGCAATATGACGTTAGCACCCGTCAGGCCCGCAGAAGGCAGGTGCGCTGTTTCCCAATGAAGCAGCAAACTGATCTACTCGATGAGCCCACCAACCCGGTATGGACAGAAGAGGAGGTCGACCAACCACCAAGACCGAGGGTCAGAACTCTTAGCATAGATGTCTTCATCCTTCCCTCTCCCGACTTTCCATGTAACCTGCCCCCTCCGACTATATAAAGGGAGGCAGGGTCTTCTGGAGAGGGGACGGACAAACGAACTGTCTCTCTCGCCCTCTTCTCTAGATCCCTCAATGAATAGGCAGTTTACGCTCTCACGTTGGAGCCCCCAGCTCCCGCTTGTAAACACTGTGCAGTCTTCTGCACCTAAAGCAATACGATAACACCACACGAACTGGAGTAGGGACATTCAGCCCAAACCAGTATACATCTTGGGCTCTTTAGTCTAAACCATTCAAGGAAAGGGAGCGTGCGGCCCCTTAGACTTATAAATTTACTTGCCGGTGACTCGAAACCCCGACACTACAGTACCCCGGTACTACCGCCATGTAAATCCTGGTAGTATCGACATTTTTTGCCCCAAAAACTCAAAAACACGGCTCTGAAAAATAACTACCGGTCTTCTGGAGCGGTACTACCATTGGAGCGGTACTAACGCCATGTCAAATTCGGTAGTACCGAAAATTGGTACTACCACCGTGTAAATCCCGGTAGTACCACTGTTTTAGCAAGAAAAACGGTCATAAATTTTTACTTCGAACTCCGATTTAGGTGATCTTAGGCTCTATGCGAAGTTTATCAAGAGGGCTACAATCTCCACCCATTTTTCAGATTTAAGCAACCATAGATATTTTTAAATATCACCAAAACAAAAACTCCAATGTAGTCATTCAAGTCTAAAATCTATTTTTTTTTAAATCCCTCACATAGAGTTGATTAAGGGCATGACTACAAGCTAGCGAGAGTCAATAAGATCAAATCTTGGGCCATATAATGATCAACTCATAATCAAAACAATTTTGCAAAACATATTTGCAAATAAACCAAGAACCTATGAGATAAATCCTCTAGCCATGTAAGGATCAACACATGATCCCGACACTATTGCAAAACACATTTGCAAATGCCAACACATGCTCTAGGATCGAAACCCATAACCTCTAGCTTATTTGCAAAACACATTTGCAAATAACAATCATCATTTTGCAAAAACACATTTTGCAAATACAAAGTATAAACTTTACTTAACTTTGTGATGATCAATACATGATCAAATCACAAGTTAAAACACCGATGCCTGAGCTCTTCACCTTTTGCAACACATGCAAAACTTAGCTCTATGCAAAAATCACATATGCCAAATTACATGAGCTATCTCCCTTTTGCAACACATGCAAATCCATAGCTCTAAGTAAAAACCAAATCGATTAAGATACAATAAGAAGCAAGCATGAGCTCCCTTATTTGCAACATATGCAAATACTTAGCTCATGCAAAAACCAAATAAGAGAGTGAGCTAGAGTGAATCAGATTGAGTTCATCAACACATGATGAAGTTCAAGCTAAATGACTCGACCCCTCTCAATAGTATCGCGCCTAACTAGCAACCCGGTCTCCTATCCAAACACCGAGACCGGTAAAAGACTAGGAACACATTCTTAGCCCTAGCTAGTTATACATTTGCCTCTAGCACATCCACTTGGAGCTTTTATGATTTCCATCATCTTCTCTCCAAGCCGGGTCTTTTCTTCTTGTTCATCAACACATGATGAGCCTTCTCTAGCTTCACTTCACTTCAGGATTCATCCTTGATGCTCATCAACACATGATAACTTCTTCCCGATTCTTCATTTTCTTGGACTCAACCTACTTCACAACTCATAGAAGATTGTTAATCCAACAAACACGGTTGTCTCAATCATCAATTGCACTCCATTGACACATAATGGACGCCTCCGAGATCAATTGAGCACAACCCAAATCAATTTTGAATGAATTGATTGTGTCTTGAGTACTTTGATGCAACTAATGCTTCTTTATACTCAAGAACTTCTCGTTTGTCCTAAATCAACAAAGAATGACATCAACACATGATGAAGCATTCTTTGATGATTAAAAGACAAGCGAATCTCAATTTAAATTTCATTTAAATTGATATGAGTATATATAACTACACAGGTTTCATATACTCAATTTGATGGAAAGTAATGATCCAAATATATTTGAGTGATGGAAATGAATCAATACTTTTGAGGCCATCAACTATATAATAAACTCCATTAAATATATGCATATAAATAATTGAACATTGGAATCAATATGCACATATTCAATTTTTGAGATTGCTTTGGAGTTTGTCCTATATTAATATGAGTATACTACAACTACACAAGTTTTATATATATACTCAAGAGTTTGTTTCAAAGTAATGATCCTTACTATAGAAAGATGAATTAGATCAATACTATTGAAACATCAAGGTAAAATGTGAACTCCCCCTAAATGTGTGCATTCATGTGTATATGGAGTCAGAAACAAAATACACATCTTAAGGTTAAAACAATGGTGGAGTTCACCCTTTATCTTGAATCCAAAGAATGTATCTAGAAATAATAAAGTTGCATTGGATACATACCTTTTGGATTTTTCTTTTTCTTTTTCATGAGACCATTTAAAAATATACTCAATAAACATGTTAGTCTTACATTTAGATTTATCAATAAAATCATAACATATTTGACATCAAAGAATGCAACAATATATATACTATATGTTATCGAATGCATACCTTTGATAATTTCATCATTTCATCCAAAAGAGACTAATAAGAGTTAAGCTCAACAAAAGAGTTAGTCTCATAAAAGGATTGTCATTAATTAACAATTGAGACTAATCAATATTATGATTATCAAAAGAGTTAGTCTCAATATTAGATTTGTCATTAACACCAAAACCAAACTAATAGAGCTTGAACTTTTAGCCGGTCGGCCCAATCTCCTCGCACCGCCAGCCCGAGCAGGCCCACCCCGTCGCTAACCCTAGCCGCCCTGATCTCACCCTGATCCGTCTTGATCCAACTGTTATGCTAACGACGTAACAGTTGGATCTCGTTTCGTGTAGACGTTGAAGTGCTCGAGGTATTCGTAAGCGAGGAGCCAACCCAAGACCAAGGTCCAGAGCAGGATCCAGAGCTCTGGGGTGGTAAAATGATTTAGACTAAGCCAAGTGGCAAGAGTTGTGATTTTATATTGGGCCAATGTGGCATCTGGGCGGTCGTAATATTTTTTATAATGGTAATGGATGGTATATTGGTAATGGTGAATTTTTTGTTAGTATTGTCTTGGTCAACCTAAGGACTTAACCTTGCAAGCATTTAACCTGAGTTAAACATGCAACCACATGTTTAGAATGAGATGGACCTAGCTGATTAATTTGCAATGTCTTAGCTTGGTACTACTAGTGGTGGTATGAGCCTCGACTTTATGGGTAAACTCACTTGGCGTAAGAGGGGGGTCCTGAATGTAGTAACTAGTCCCATCAATGTTAAAACCTTAGCGAGTAGTACTGGGTTAAGACAGTGCTCTGTAAAGGTTTTATCATGATCTCTCTGCCGACACACCAAAGGAAGTGTGTCAATAGCTTGGCAACAAGAGATGATCATGTCAGTGTGGGTAAAGCTCATAACCATTGCAGAGTGTAAAATCTATTCGAATAGCCGTGCTCGCAGTATTGAGCAATGCTCGGGAATTACGGTCAAGGGTTAGATTTTGTAAAATGAAACTTGGATGGGAAGGTTAGATGGAATTGAAAAGTTAAAAATATAATTTAGGGCTGGAAGCCAGGTTTACTTAAGGAATACTTGAAAGTTACTACCTATTGTTATTCGTTTTACTGTCTTTTCAATCTACTTAATATACTCATTTATAAATGGTGCTTACTGCAAAATAGCCATGTTAGTCATTCCATTGGAATAAGTCTTGCATATAGTTATGTTAGAATCACATTCTATGCACAACTTGTTGAGTGCTTTAAGTACTCACCCTTACCAACAATCAAATCATCAGTTGAGGAGAAGTCTACAGCTTCGAAAGAGATGGAATTCTATAAGAAAGCGATTATCTAGGAGTTGAACCTTATCAAAATGCCTATGGCATATTGATGGGATTCACCGACGTTCTTCGTTCCGCTACTGTTTGTTTATTTTGATTCAGAGCCATCGAGGCTTAATAAGTGTAATGCTGACCTTAAAGTCGTTCAACTGTATCTTATTTAATAGATTATGTCTTTTTTTATTTTTCCGTTGTGTATGATTGTGATATTCATCTATGTTGAGCCTGTGTGCACTAACGTGATCCTGAACTAGTGCGAAATACACATAGAGTCTGGATTTGCATATTCGGATTCTGTCACCGGCGAAGTAGTAGTGTGGTGGTTCCCATAAGTACGGAGACAGTCCAAATAATTAGCACCCACATTGCACTTGGAGTTTAAAGGAAACAGTTTTGAAGTTGTAGCTTACGTGGTTTCCTTTTCAGACTATTAAAAGTTTTAGTGTGGCTGTAGAGGGGTGGCCACTAGTAGGTGGGGTCCCACCTGTTAGATTTTGTTGAATGTAATATGATTCGACGGGGACAGTTCATTGAAATGTTTTTGCCAAAATATTTTTTAGTTTTAACATCAACCTATAGTTTTGTAGAATATACTCTTAAATTAACAAGTGACAGCACAATCTGTTTTGCAAAAAATAAAAACAAGTAGGTTGGAGACCACTTGACCGCCGATTTAAAAACAAGAGACCACTCTGCATGTCAACTTCTCCAATTCTTTAATTACAACGCCGAGATCTCGGCAATAACCTGAGCTTTGTCAGCCTCGAACTGCTTATCCTCTGTGTAAAACACGATAAATTTTCTTAGAGAGCCAATCTTGGTTTATTGTGAACATATGAATAATTAAAGTACAAATTTACCTTTGTCTAGAGTGAAGTCTGCTAAGAACCTAAGGAGCTTGTTTTTGTTGGTGACTAGTATGCCAACGATCTCAGGTGGCTTGTTCTGATTGGCGGCAAACAACTGATTTACAGGCGAAAAATGTTTATTTTATATTTAACTAACCAAAATAAAGTTATAATGTCTGATGAAAGATAGAGATTTAATGCTGTACTTTGAAGACATGGAAAGCCTCTATTTGAATAGCCTTGCTTTGTTCCTGGTAAAGTGAACAAGACAAGAAGTTAAATAATAGCATAGCTGCTACAAAGAATCTCTAACAAATTAGCTCACTAGCACTGAGATACTTCCATCGAGTTATATTTCTGACTGGAGGTAACATACTAACATATAGAGGTCACACAGGCCATAGTAGTATGATTGCTGAATAGCACATAAGTAATACATGATTTTGGTTGAGCAACATAGTTAAAAAGTAGAAGCAATATCTTACCCTTAGAAGATTCATTAGAATTATGAGATGCTCCTTTGAACTAACATAGCACATCATCACCATTGTGTTTGACCTCTCCAGAAGAATGTCTCCTAAGAGCTGAAAGACATACCACATACATAGCACAAATCAGGTAAATTCAACAAATCATTTAGAAGTTAGAATTATATATCCAACAATTCCAGTGGCACAAGACAAAAATAATCCATAAATGTTGCTTGAATTCGATATTTAGCGAGCTAAACAAGTATAATTAACACCCGAGGATGACAAGGAGAAAAAACATACCTGAGTAGCTTGCCTTCGAATGATATAGTTGGAAGATGATAGCAGTTTTGAGTTAAATTCTGCAAAGAACTGATACATGAACTGCAATTATAAATCATGAAGAAGTTGCCAAAACGAAAGCTAGCGCATATTATCAATTGTACTATGAAGGCTTTAGAAGGTTGACAGAACATTATGAATGTAAATTATCAAATACAATTCAAGCACAACTTCATGCCAAGCGACATGGCTAATAAACAATAGATGTTGTCATTTCCCTCAAACAAAAAGATAATTGTGATAATGGTCTAGCACGGTTCAACACATCGCAAATGGCCAATATTGCAATTCCATGTTGTAAGACATAGACCAGTATTTAAGATATCTCTAGATCTGCAGGTTTGTAAAAAAGCTACTAGCTAATAATAACCAGTACTTGATATAAACTCACATAGGTATGAACTTCTCATATGCTCACATTACAAAAAAGAAATATAGCAAGCAAATAATAAACTAGAGGACCGACTGTTGCTCAGTTGGCAAGGCAGCGGTTATGCAGTCGGCCCGGCGCGTGTTCGAGCCTCGGTTTAGCACGGAACCTCACGGAGCCGTGGTGCAGCGCATGCGTGTGTGGGTGTGGGTGTGTGCGCGTTTGTAGTCCGGCTGTTGTTCTTCTTCTATAGGGAATGCTAAAACTCCTGACCAATTTTTTTAAAAAACAACCAACTAGAAGATCTTACCCATTCATAATTCCCGGAAAGGAACTCAGCAGCACTTGATTTATGCCTTGTTAGGAGTTCCTGTTATAAGTTAAATAAAAAAATCCATCACCAACAAACTGCAGCAAACATTTGAGGAGAGAATGTATTATCGTGTTTGTTTATAGCCAAATGTAATGAACTATAGAAATCTACTTCTATAACCGTTCATTTTCTTAGAAAAATGCAAAAGGAGAACATAAATAAACTATCTATATACATGACATGAGGGTCATTTTTGGAACTTGTCCTTTGTCATTTGAAAGGTCAACCTCAAATGGCACATTCTCACCTTAAAAGTTTTGAAGGCATCTGATGCTATGTTGAAGTCTGGAAACAGTATATAATCAAAGAATTTCTTCATATGCTCAGGGTATAATACGTACCTACAAAATAATAATAAAAATATACTAGTAAAGAATCCTAAACAAGAACAGACCCCACCTAAGGAGTAGCAATAAATCACTAATAAAAGCAATGATGTCCGGGATATAAAATATCGATAGCATATCAAAGGAAAAGTCTGGCATATGTATAAACCTTCAAGGACTTAGCTACATTAAAATAATATGCTTTCATTAAACACATCTATATGGACATTATTATTATTATGGTTATTGTTATTATTATTATTTTTGCATGAGAGAACATGAGAAATCATTGTCATACCGAGCAACAACTTGATGGCGTATGCAGTCCCTCAACATAGTGCTATAGTGAATTGCAATGTCCATGCTATCGTACCTGCACACATGTGGCAATTCCATAAATATCATGTGATTAATTCGACATAGTAAACAACCATGCAAATTAAACTATGTCCAAATATCAAGTTTTTATGAAGAAGAGAATTGAAACTAGTTTGAATCATTATAGTTGATGATAAGTGAACACAATAACATCTTCAAATAGGTCATTAAGATGCATGAAGGAAGCTAGGAATGAACATACATGTATATTAATGGGCTGAATAATTACTTACCCAGACATTAAAATATCCAGAAGGTCTTGGTTAGCTTCCAAATAATCAGAGGCGACCATCCTTGAATCTACCTTACGCCTTTGCAAATTTGCAACAACTTGAGTAACATCCTTTTGAGTCTGAACAATTAGATAGAAAAGGAAAAAAGACCCCCCCCCCCCTAAATTAGCATGTAGGATAAGTATAAAATTAAAAAGCTATATACATATATTATGCAATAATCTATTGGTGCAATTGACTAGAAACAAAAACAACAAAAAACTTTTATGAGAATAAATAAACAAGGAATTTCTTGACATACTTCTAAGTCCAAATATGGAAGGCGAACAATTAGTAGACGCAAGGTATTGGTATTCTCTTTGAAGAACTCCTTGGTCAACTGCGTGCAAGCTTCAGCTACAGGCTCTGCCTCACCATTACCATAGAGAATGCATTTCATATCCCTGATGCTTTTGCTTAGATCCGCCATCTGCAAGCCAATTCAAGTGCAGATTTAATCCTAATGCACAAGACTTGGCTCAAAGTATGAATGATAAAAGGCTTACTGACCTTGCATAAAGAGTAAGTGTAAAATGAAAACGGAGCACACAAACTTAAGTTCATTTTATTAAACACAATTACATAACCTCTCTTATGTTAAATATCAATGGTATTTAAGTTTGACACATTGTGATTTTGGACAATGGTGCCACTGCATGTTTATCGTATTGTGATTTTGACACAAAAAAAGACAACAAAACAAATAACAAATTGCATGTTCTAAGTATAAAATTCTGTGGTGATGCTCAATCTTAGATATTGATTGAATAATTCAATGAACACCTCACTTACAGTGATCGCATGATCTAAGGTTTGAAGGCATAGCAAGATCATATTTTAGTCTCTCTCAGATGAGATGATGTTTTAGTCACACAATGTAAATAACAAAGGAAAATAAATAACACATAAAGTTCACAACTTTTCCATTCTATTGTATGAACAGTCAAACAAAATTCAAGGTAATTTAGAGCACATGCAACATGAAAATTTATTCTCCTTACATGAACTAACCCTATCAAAACAAAAAAATAAGGGCACAAAATAGCATGAAAAATCTGCAAAACCAAACTTTGTAATGTAGAAATAAAAAACACATTGTCAAAGATAATTACATACAAAAATAACATATATTTTCTCACTAAAATAAAGAAAGTAGAACAAAATGAGAAAACAAAAGCTACATTGCAACACCCTATACATCAATCAAATGTCACATCACAATCTCCTTCATAGAGAACAAGGTTTTGTTCAAGCTCTATAAATAAAATAGGCAAATAAAAAAACTATGGAAATGTGTATCACCTTCTAATAACGCTTAGCATTGCACTTGCTACTGCAAGTTTGTGGGTTCTCGATGACATAGCTAAGTAACTCCCTTGCATATCACACCACCTCCATTGGGCCACTTGCCTTTGATCAAAATAGTCCCCCACCCCTTCTCCCTAGAGCACTTATAATACCCTGGCCTATTAGTGTGAAGGCTCATGTGGAGTGGTGGTGGGATTAGTCCCATATTGCTTGTTTAAAGTGAGTTGTAGTAACATATAATGCATGTTAAGTCCAAACGTAGCACCTTTGAGTTAACCTTTTTACACGAAGTGGCGATAAAAGTGTAAACAGGGTGCTATGCATGCATGAGCCCGACCCACGGTGGGCTAGATTTTGAGCAGATTTTGGGTCAGAGTATAACAGATGGTATCAGAGCATCAACATTCGTTGCACAAGCACATGTAGGATAATGGCGTGGGAATATGGCGGATGGCGTGTATAGGACTAGAGTGGACACAAATTATGGCATATGCACAGACATTGGATGCACAAATGTGAACCAAGGGGTGGTTTTGGGCATTTGCTATGTATACAGTGCTGCCGAGGGCATCAGCTTTTAAGTGGGGGTGAATGTACCCTGGGCCGTTAGTGTGAGGGCCCATCTAACCCATGTGGGGAATTAGTCCCACATTGCTTATCTAAAACGAGTTATAATAACATATAATGCCTGTTAGATCCAAACATAGCATCGCCAAGTTAAACCTTTTACACGAAACGATGAAAAAAGTGTAGGTGGGGTGCTATGCATGAGTGTAGGAGCAGTTGCATATGGCCACAGGAACCCAGTCATCTACACCTAATTGGGCTCTCCTGCTCGATTTTTGTCTGTCACAAGGTCGCCAATAGCATCAATGTGGAACCCACTCGGTGCACCTGATGGCTATGATCCGAGGTTGTTTTTATATTTTTTTATTTCTTCTATTGATTTTTATATGTGTTATTTCTTCATTTTTTTCTCGTCCACAATTGGTATGGGATAGGATAAACATTTGTGTTGAGGTGAGTAAAACTTGGGTGGTTGGGTATTGCAGGGATGGCAAGTTAGTTATGTTGAATATCGGTAAGGCTCTTAGTTTTTTTTTCCTCTAGTCTATTTTCATTGTTGGTTTCAATCTATTTTTGTCACCCTCCTAAAATTGGTATGCCATTTTGCATGTCTTTTCACCTGGGCGTTGACATGTTCGGGCGCGCCCCTTGTTGCTATGAAGTTTGTAGTTGGCTACTTTTTACATTTTTTATTTCATATTTTGTCACAAAATTAAAATGGCTATATCTTTTAAACTGCCTACTTAGCTTATAATCCTATTGAACCATTGCGTTTGTTATGACGAGATCAAAAAAAAAATGACCAGTATTGCATATATTCTCCTTTTTGTTATGTGTGAAGCAATTTTTTTTTCTTTTCTTGGTAGTTTTGATTGGTTGTAGTAAGTAGAAAAATGCAGAGCACAAATTTAATAGTTTCTTTATTGAAGGCAATGAAACAACAAGATATATTGTTTATAATGAAAAATAGTGATGGAATATGAGACTAATGTATTGTTAGTTTGACCATTTGGTCACATCACCTAAGCCCTCAATGGACAAATAATAATAAAATAAATATCAAGTTTCTTATGGCTTCTATTCGTATTAAAATTAAATGACTACAATCATGTTCAAACACTTTCTTATTGGTCATGACAGATTCATTTAAAAATCTTATGTTTAAGGGAAACATCATCTCAACCATTGATTTTATGGTGATACTCAATCATAGATGTCGACCGACAAATTCAACAATCATCCCACCTGCGATGATTGAGTGATCGCTTGTTTGAAGGCATACCAATATCGCAATTTTAATCTCCTAAAAGAGGCAATATTACAATCACATGACGAAATAACATACAGTAATACAAATAAATATAGAAGCATTATCTATTGTTATTTCTTATGAACTATTGAACAAATTAATGCTGATTTGAAGAACTTTCAATGTGAAGTTCAATTATATTTGCAAGAACTAATCCAATCGAAACAAGAAAAAAAGCACGAAATAACTTTGAAAATCTATAGAATCAAACTTCGTTATATATAAACAAAAACCACGTTGCCCAAGATAAAACAAACAAAAAATCACAAATATTTTCTTGTTAAAACAAATAAATAAGAAAACAAATGACATCCCAAACCCCAAAAGGCACATAGAGATCACATCAATCAAACATCGCATCACAGTCGCTTTTCACAAATAGGATCCAAATCCCACAAGAATTTGTTCAAGACCAATCGACAGAAACAAAAGAGGCAAGGTAAAAAAAAGACGCAAAAAAGGTACATCACCTTTTGATCGCGCTTGGCGTTATGTTTGCCATGGCAATCTTCCCGATTCTCAGCGACAAAGCAAAGCAGCTCCCTTACATGGCGCACCACCTCTGCAGGACCCTTCGCCTTAGACCGAAACAACCCCCCACCCCCCACCGTTGCCGCTACTGCGGCTACGACGGCGGCAGCGCACGGCCATAGGCACCCTGTCATTTTCACCCAATTAGACTCCCCTACAAGCTAGGTTAATTTTGGTCTCCAGCGAGGCTGCGGTGGTGGTGATGTAGGCCCCACCGGCCGGGCCAATCCGGCCGTTGTGAATGTGATCCAAGGTTGTGTTTATTTTTTTTTTTCTATCCATCCTTTCAGCGTTGTTTTTACCTATTTATCTCATCTCATCCATGCATGCCCGGTGTGGGATTAGACCAAAATTAGGGGTAAAAGCAAGGAAAACTTGGATGGTTTTGTTAGTTTTAGGATGTGGTTGTTGAGTAGAATACTGGAGGAGCGCACAGTTTATTTTTCCTTATAGCTTTCCTTGTTGGGCTCTCTCTATTTTTGTCACCTTCGTGTATTTGGTTGGTCTATTTTTCCACACCCTTTTGCATGGGCGTTGACCAGGTCGTGTGCACCCCTTGCTGCTATGATGCTAACTGGTGGTTACTTTTTACCCTTTTATTCCATGTTTTATTATTAGATTAAAATAGCTATAGCTTCATGCTTGAACCATACCGAGCTGCGACGGCCTGTCGTGCCTACCGGGCTGTGCTGTGTAGGCCCGGCTCGCTTTCGGCAAGCCCAGAAAGGACCCATTTGCGCTTTGTGCATATTTCGTGCTGTGCCGGCGCAGACCCGGCTCATTTACACTATTGCGACGAGAGAAAATGAGCTGGAGACGCACGAAACTGAGGCAATTGACACAAATATTGGGAGAAAGAAACTAAATTTTATTCATTCTTGAATAAGTACAGAGTGACATTGCCGTGCTTATGTGAGTACTCGATGCTCCTTAGTACAGAGACTTGTACCTTGCAAGAAGCTGCTCTCTCTTATCTGTCTCTCTCAATCTCCCTCAACTCTCTCCAGTCTCTCTCAATCTCACTCAGTTCTCTCTCTCGTTTCTCTCAATCTCTCTCAGCTCTCTCCCTTTCTCTCGCCCTTTTCTCTCAATCTCTCTCGCCCGTTTCTCAATCTCTCTCAGCTCTATCAGCTCTTTCTCGCCCATCCCTCTCTCTCTCAATCTCTCTAAGCTTAGAGCTCAAAGAGGCGAGGGTCTAACTCATGTCTTTATGCATTTTGGTAGCTTGTTCTTAGCTTTGGTCTTACATCGATGAAACGGGAAAAGATAGGATAACTTTCGAGTGAAGAGTGTCGAATCTGCTAAACTAGTTGCTTCTGTTGACCAATGACCATCCAAAAGAGAGGACTGAAAAATGACCAGCACGAGCTACCAATTTCCAAGATGATGCCGCGGAAAACATATAATCAAATCATCCTCTCTCTTTTTCCCTTTTTCTCCATTCCTTTTGCTTTTTCTTTTCTTCTTTTCTCTTTTCCCTTTTTCTTCTTTTCTTTTTTCCGTTTTCTCATCTTTTTTCCTTCCTTCCTCTTTCCCTCTTTCTTCTCTTTTTTTCCCTCCTCAGCTTCCAGATCTTGCCTACGCGCGGCCCGTCACCTCCCTTGCCCCCCGCACGCCCATCGCCTCCCGTCGCCGTCCTCTCGCCTCCCCCGCCACTGTCGGCCTCGCTTCCTCCGCTACCCCGCTTCCCTCGCCTCCCCCATAGCCCTCGCCTCCTCGCCTCCCCGCTGTCCTCTCACCTCCCGCCGCCCCTGCAGTCCTAGCCATCTCCCGCCTTCTTGCCGCCCCTCGCCTCCCCCGCCATCCCTCACTTCCCTAGCTGCTGTCGTCAGCCTCGCCTTCCCCGCCATCCCTACTTCCTCAGCTCCCCCTTCGGCCTTCCCCCAACCGGTGATAGTGCGGCACAGCACGGTTACGACGACGCAGCGCTGGCGCGAGCGGGCGTGTGACACGGTGATGGCGACGGCGAGGCGACACGCAACGCGGGCGCTAGCACAGCGCCCTCTCCTTCCCCCTCTGCCGCGTGCTCGGCCGTGGGCCCTGTTGCGGGCCGTGCTGGCTCGAGCACGACCCATCTCACTGTGTCGTGCCAGGTCATCCATTGTGCCCGGTTGACAGGCCCGACATGGCCTGTTCGTAAGCGAACCGGGCCGTGGATCGGGCTAAGCCGACCGTGCCTGGTGTCAGCCCGAAAAGGCCCGTCCAGCGCCCACCTCTAAATTTAGCTACGGCGGGGCTCTGTCCACTGCCACGTTGACAAACTACAGTTAGGACAGATGGCAATGCAATCTTTAGCTGCAGAGGTAAGATCGTGCTATCTGGTGCAGAGCATTTTTATCGATAAGCACGATATGATTCTTGTCAGCATTTCTTATGCTTGCTCTGTCCCTTTAATTTTGTCTGGCCCGTGAATCAAATTCATATTCTGAGCAAATTATATTACGGGCCATTAAAACTGTCTCGGCGGTTCACATAGGTCACTGAACTCAAAATCAGTTTTTTAGTTATCAAACTTGTGTAAGTAGTTCAAGAGAGGTCATTGGGTGGTTTTGCTAGTTGACGTGGCACTTGCGTGTCGTCCGCATGACAGCTTTTTGGAGCACCCATACTCCCCTCCAAACTAAGCCGTCGAATCCCAGGGACAAGATGGATCCAAATCCCCTGTCAAATGTGCCATGTTGATAATGGACTCGCTTTCTTCCCCAATGCCCTTTCTCACCCACCGATCTCTCTCTCTCTCTCTCCGTCCAGAGAGCGGAGGGAGGCACTGCGGCAGCCGGCGAGCTGCTCTGGGTCTTCGAGGCGCGGAAGTCAGATGAGGTCGCATGGAGGCAGCACTAGGATGCAGCCTAGCTGATAGCATAGTAGGGCCGGCCCTTCGTCTTGTCCCCTTGCCCGTCACGGCCTCACTCCTTCAGAGCAATAATTTGTCTAAGGAATGGCATTGTCCTATAAGAGACCTTTTTTGTGCTTAAGTTCAATGGAGTTGTTGAGATCTCCCTTTCCTTTCTTTGTGAATTGAGCTACGGTTGATGTACTTGATGGAATGATGGACGCCGCAGGTCACGCCATGGACGCTGCTGGGTGCTGCTCGTGCTCTCTTTCTCACCTGAGGACACCGGAGCAGGTCACCGAGGGAGGAGGGTTAGGTCGCGGCGGTGGGATCTGGCCCACCGTCTCCTGGCGTCTCCGGTAGCTGGTCCCTCCCGCCTCCACCATCATCAGTGTAGAGGGGAGCAACTTGGGAGTTCTCGCCGGGGACTTGTCTGAGAAGCAGAGCAGAGCGAGGGGGAAGGCATCAGCAGCCGCAGCATATGACGGATGATGGCAGCGGCCCGGTGTTGTGCAGGTGGTGGTGGTTAGGCATGAGGGCGGCGGTGGTCTCCGGCAGCGGCTGGCAGCATCCGGTTTAAAGGCTACTCAGCTAGCTGGCCGTGGTGGCCTAGCTCGGGGGAGCCGAGAGGAGGAAGGATTTATTTGGATTTTATGATTATTATGAAGTTCCACGTCAGTGCTACATCAACCGGCAAAAAACACCAAGTGACCTCACTTGGACCACTTACATAAGTTTGATCAGTGACGGAGCCAGAAAATTTTAAAAGCCTAGACAAGTTTAACTATAGCCAATAAACGCGAATAAGTCCATATACATATCATACAAGCAAAATTAATAACCGTAATTTTTTTTACTAAAAGTATAGTCCAATATACATATGAACATTCTATGGATGAAAACAAAGAAAGATGAGTCAAATACCTCATTACGACACTACCAACACTTAAAGATTGCATGCATGTCAAAAATAATGCTCATAGAAGTGTTTAATGAAACCATTGGAGCAAAAAGTAGAGGATTACAGGCCCACATGGCCTATGAGTTAAGATGAATAAAATTGCGATAATAAGAGCAAGAATATATTGCTTATACCAAATAACAATACGATGAAAATTACATAATTCAAAGATAGCAATGATGACATAATCAACAATGTAAAGCACATCATACAATTTTTTTCATTCATGTAATGAATCATGTCTTCTATAATAAATTGATGAAAAATTTGTTATATATATATATATTGCTCTCTTAATAGGGTTCGTTTGAAGATATTAAATCTTCAACCTCAATCACGAATGGGCTAAACAATTAATTAAATGAATAAGGCCTTGAACCCTATCACCTTAACATGCACAATAAAGAATTGATAAATAGTCCACTGTTATTAACAATTAAGTACTGGTCAAATCCAGGTCAGGTAAAGGTGTCAACCGAACAAGTATTCACATTCTGATCAACAGCGAGAAGGAAGTAGCTACTAAAGCAGTCGAGTTCAGTAGCTAGCAAATACTCTACCGAACCAGGCAATGTTCAGATCAGTAGCAAACTGTATTTCTACTAGCATGTAAACAACAGATCAGTAATTTCTTGCCAAGATCAGATCAATTTCCTAGCAACTTTACCGACTAAACTAGATATCCATACTTCAGATCAGTATTAGTATTACCAATTGAATCAAGCACACAAGTCCGAATAAGTAATTAGCAAATTACACAATTGAACAGATCAGAGGACAGGTAATAAAATAATACCGACGGTCGGAGGTCTCATCACCGGTGAGTTCGGGCAGGCGCCCACCCTGCTCGGGAGCTGGCTCCGCCTCTGAGTTTGATGGCTAAACATACTTAGTTTTTTACTTCGGTAACCTATGTGAACCAAGCCAAGTTTGATGACCCACGGTTAATTTACACTTATGCAAGAAAAAGTATAAGAGTAAATTAACCGTGGGTCATCAATTTAGCTCTAGCTTTTCCCAAGAATTGAGACGTCGTTGCTGGAGATGTGGTGCGGAAAATAGCCTGGCTTCAGTGGTAAGGGATGATGCCGTCGTTTGTCTGCCGTGACCGGGCGAGGCTACCGTCCCCTTCTGTACCCGATCCAATCCAGGCCAAGGGCAAGATTGTCGAAACTGAAATATTCACAAGAGGAGCAAACTTTGAGTTGTATCCGAGCAAAGTTGAGTGGTATCTTCTAAAGAGGGTGTCTTTCAACGGTATAACCAAATTCTTTTAAAAAATATGAATACAACTACGATTTGACCAGTACTCCTTTCATTTTCAATTTTTCACCCCCCCTATGCAAAGTTGCAAACCATAACTAACCCGCCTTCTCAGGCTCGCTGCCTCGCTGCTCTCACAGCAGTGCGGTGGCGCGGTTGCAGAGTAGACCACGGCCTGGCATTGGTTGACTGGGCAATGGACGGTGACTTCCCTGTCCTAGGGCTAGTGGGCGACGAATGTCGGTGCGGCGAGTGCCGATGAGACAGTGGCCTCAAGCTTATTCTGTTCTTTTTCCCCCCTTTGATTTGGGATTTAGGAATTAGTGAAATATGATTGAAAATTGAAATAATGCTGTGAGTTTAGAACATTGTCGCTCTCCAGAAGAGAGAGAGAGAGAGAGAGAGAGTAGAACATAGAATGCTGAAATCTGAAGAATAAGAACATTCTTGTTTACTTTTTCGTCGAGAAGGAAGTCGGCGTGGCGTTCTGCGCAGTGTGAACTTTGACGATCTGTGCAAAACTCGTGGAACCACGACTTGTGTCCTAAACTCAAATGACCGAACTCGTATAACCAACCCACCAACCAAAGAACAACAGTGTACACAATTATTTAAGGCCACTAAGCATGCACCCATGCCATTCTTGCATGCATCAGTTAGGCATAGGCTCGTCGTCGGGCCAATGATGCCCCAGACGAACGTATCGCGCTGCGCCGCCTTGGATTGGAATTTTGACCTATGTACGCTCGTGTAAGCTGCCTTGCAGTTTGGCATTGCCTTCTGAGAAACTGATCTGTCATCTCCCTCATCGCTTAACAAGATCTAACATTTAGTAAAGTCATGCTGCTCTGGCTGCAGTTTCCATTCTATCTCGACTAGACATGATCACATGAACAGCTATGAGAAGATTCAGGAGTGGCGAAGCATGCCATCAGAATTGCGTCTTTTGCAACTGCGTCTTTTGCCAGGTAGCTTTCCGGCCAGTTTGCCATTACATGCTCACCAGCATGGTAGATTCAGCTTGATTCTTCTCATCTTTCTAGCATGACTGATCTGTGTCTTGTAGGGTTTCTGAGATCTACCAAAGAAATCTTCAGCTAGTGGCTCGCTTTCTGGGACGAGCTTCAGATATGTCTATATCCTTCTTAGAACACTCCACCTACATGGACTGATCGAACAGCATAAATGGTTTTTTTTAACAGAAGCATCATTGTTTTTCCCCATCTGGTTTCTGTACTTGTCTAGGAATTGGGTTTTCTATTGTAAAACCTGAAGGAAAGAGAGAAAAGAAGCATGAGAGAAAAAGGAGGATGCATGGCCCAGAACTGACTCTCCTTTCCTATAGTTGATTCGCACAAACATTTCTTGGAGCATGATGAGATTTATACTAAGTATTTTTTCGCAATACCGCTGATCTAAAAACAAGTCTAATTGGTAATATACAAGGAACGGGTGCCCTCCCTGCCAATCTGCCGGTTAGGTCATATAATCATTGCTAAGTGGGGTGACTAAATTAGTACCGGTTACCATTTTTAAAAACAATGCATAGCATTACAATAATTTATATTTTTTTCAAAATTCCAAATCATTTATTTGCAAATGGCATGAACTGTGTATATCAATATATTCAGTAATTAAATTAACCATAAAATTCTAGACAGAATGAAGAGTGAGC
Source organism: Otatea glauca (assembly GCA_036346275.1). NCBI lineage: Eukaryota > Viridiplantae > Streptophyta > Magnoliopsida > Poales > Poaceae > Otatea > Otatea glauca. The sequence goes on from CM070720.1 coordinate 34,826,635, forward strand.
AAAAACTATTAAATGATTTAGTTAAATTAATTATCAAATGTGGTGTTAACAAAAGGTCAAATCCTAATAGTGTGAGGAACTAAGGGTAGTCAGATACTGTTGTGTGCATAGTTGCCGGATTCGCTATAAACCCCCACGAATTGCGAACAGGATTCGTCGAACCCAAACCCCAAACCAGTTTAGGGTGCGGTGTTCGTGTCCGTAGTGGAAATTAGAAGTAAAAGTGGCGAACTGCGAACCCGAATCCTGTATCACGACTCAGACGAACCGTGTTTCTGGCAACTATGGCTGTGTGCACTAGTAAAAAAAATTGTCAACTGTGCTGGTGACTAAAAAAAGCAACAAATCCTACTCGCGAATAAGGGACAATGTAAAGAAAACCATGAAGCTCAATACATAAATTGGGTATAAATTATCTTAGACGCTTAGTATAACACAACTATATATTTTGCTACTTAGGAATCACGAAAGAAGAAAGCTGTTCTTCTTCATTGTATGGTGACAATTTCGAAACTACGGATTTCTTTCAGTAATTACTAGCAATATGTGCTATATTTTACCTGCTCTTTATAACTCACTTTAGCAGCATCCAATAGAAATTCTCTTGCAAGGTCAAGTCCCTTGCATGCTTATGTGGATAAGGTCAACTCTCCATTGCATCATCTTCCTGCTAATGTATTTGTCAACGAATTAAACTAACATCACTTACCAGAATATCACAGGTTTTAACTAATGTTAATTGTTTGAGAAACAATTGACTTACATCCAACAAATGTTCTAATTGAATTGATCTTAATTGTTTGGGAAACAATCCACTTACATCCGCTTTCCCTGTTCCTTCTGTTAGTCAAGCTGCACCCAAATACCAATAGCAATAAATTGAGATCATACTTGAATTGAAAAGCCGGAAAGCAAAGGAGTAAATAGAGAAAATTCCTGCAAAGGCGAGCAAATTATCGCACTGCCCTAAGACCAAATTATGCCCCAACATGCGGGGTTTTACCGTTCTTTGGCCCCAAGGTACAACCCAGGTGTGTCACTCTGGTAACACGATCGTGGGTAGACGTATCATTGCCAAGCTCCTCAAGCCATGTCTTTGAAACAAATTCAAAAGAAGGTTTCAAAGAAGAGATATAGCTGTGAATGTGGGGGATACACTGTAGAAAATGTCAGGTAGTTCCACAAAGACCTACTGCTATGCCTTTTATAAAGGACTGCTGAAGTCTTAGTCAAAGAGTTGTAACCAACTGCATGCATGCACATCCAAGATCTATTGTTGCTCATGACCCGGAACTAACCCATGATTACTGCTGTAATTTAGGGCTGCTTGCATGCATGTAGGGTTGCATGTGCAAAGGAGTAAACACTTATTAAGGAAGTTTTAAAACTTCTCAACGAAAATATTGCTAACCCCTTCATCATGGTCAAAGAAACATCTGATACTTCTGCTCCTGGTAATTACAGTTCGTCACATACCGATCCCCCACAATCACCATATAGTGCAGATATGATCAGCCCCAAAAACACAGGCTTTCATGCCAAACTCCGATCAGACACCATCAAGTGTCCACACACTGAGTGATGAAATAGTCTTCAAACTAATTCACATTGAATGGCTAAAAGTTTACCTACGCTATGTTGGTTCAGATTTATTTTCCCAATGGCCTCTAGCCCTCTAGTGAAAATACAGTTTTCCACTTATGGTCACTATTTTCTCTGCTGCATGGCCTGTTCACAAGGACAAGCTGGCAAGTACTGGCAGTGTATAAATCAAACACTAAGAACACAACCCTCAATCAGAAAGCTCCGTAAAAACATCTTAGATACGCCCAGTCACCAAACCACAATCCAAACAGATCCATAGTCATTGGCACTATATAGAGATTTTCAGATCGCCTTCGCCTCTCACTGTGACCTTAGTTAACAAACATGAAATCTGCAAGCACAGTGCCAGTGGCGGAGGATAGTTGAGGCCAACGTGGGCCATGGCCCCTCCAACGATTGAAAAATTTGTAGATTAACTCTAAGAATGTAATAGTAATTTGACTCATATACCACTTAGTCCTTTAGATGGCCACCCCTGTATATCTTGCTGAGACATACATTTTGTATCCAAATGTGGACAACTAAAAATCTACCTTGTCATGTAGTAGTATGATTTAGCACTTGAATAGCTAAATTTGCATTGGCCTTCATTTGGCCCCCCTTGAGATTTCGCTCAAGCTCCGCCACTGCACAGGGCAAATGACATTTCTTTAAAACTGAACATACATTTGCAACTAAATTCCTGAAACACTACATTCCCCAAAATGGTACAGAGCGATGTGCAATTGAGCAAAAGAAAAAAAAATGAAATCCAATTACTCAATAATACCTTCTCTAGTCATATAAAGGTAGAAGAATTTTTTTCCAGGAAGCTAAGTACCTGAACTTCTCAATCAAAGGGTCATGAGCCAACAAGGCTATATTGCTCGTCGATCTTGTGATTCCCTTCCACTTTCGTCCTCGGCCCCTGGGGAAAGTCTTGCAAAATTTTAACACAACTCTTCTCAATGACTGCAAATAAAAACTACGATCCTAAGCCGCTCGCAGCACACAAGCCATACAGAAAACAGTGAGTTGGACTAATTGGCTCCATTACTAAGTTACTCGCAGCATACAAGGTGTATATAACGCAGTGAATTGAACTAATTAGCTTAATGGTTTAACTGCCGCATAATATGGGTTAAAAATCCCCACAAAATCCAGCTGATAGATATCAACAACACCAAACATTTAGCCAAAACTACATGCGTTAGTCATCAGTAGTGAGAACTGAGAAGTAACTGAGAGATCAAAAAGGGACCTGAAGGTTCATCTCCTTCTTCTTGCCCTAGAGCACCCACCCTGCACCAAATCGAGAAGGAACAAACCAGCGCCGGCCACCAACTCAAACAAATAGGCCACAACAAATGGAGCCCAGCACCTCAGCCCAAGGGACTCATCACGCCCACATGGAAGCACAGCAAGAACACCACAGAAACGGCACCGAAACACACAGCACGAAAAGGAAGCTACTGCAAGGGAGGAAGGGGCACGAGAAGGTTGAGAGTGAGAGGCACAGGGATAGCCACAGCGCAGATGCAGCCTCCCCCCGACGCTGCTCTGCTGCCCATCCCCCACCCACGCCGCACGTGCACGCGCACAGCTCACCGCCCGATCCAAATCATTTTGTACTTTGAGATGCCAAATATTTATTGTGCTGATATAAAGAGAGTAAAATCTGACAAGTGTCTCCCAGATTGGGCATACCTTGAAGGTAGATTAAAAATCTTCCAATAGAAAGTAGTTTCATGAAGCAGAAAGACATGTTGACAGAAGCAACGGACAATCTGCAGAACTTGGCACCTTAAGTTGACACCAGGGCTCGTTGGTTAGAGACAAGGTCTCCAGAAAAAAACATCCAAGACTCATGCCAGCATCAGATGTTATTTGCTTCCATCTTTGTTGTGCATAGTTTGAGACCTTGAAACTAAACCTTTCTCTACAAGTTTACTGATATCTGAAGAAGTTATTCCGTCTTTAGACAGCTCCTCAACTGCCTTATTTATTAGTTCTACCATTTTCAAATTATCACTGTACGTAATGTCTTTTTGGAGAACTTCTTTCAAAAGCTCACATCCTTTAGTGGAATTTCCATTTGATATCAAAAAATTTATAAAATATAAGCGGGAAAAAATATCTAAATCAAAACCTTTCGTCATCATCTCCTCATAGTAGGTAAGTGCAGTCTCTATTTGACCACACTTGCACATTCCATTTACAAGAGCAGTATAGGCTATCTCATTTGGAGCACAACCTTTTTCCCTCATTTTGCTCCACAAAACAATGGCTTCATCGGGTCTTCCAGCTCTGCAGAATCCATCTATCAAGCTTGTATATGTAACTACTGTTGGTGGCTTTTCTTCATCAACCATTTTATTTAAGCAAGCAATTGCTTTTTCAATCCTGCCAGACTTGCACCAAACATCAATCATAAGGTTGTAGGTAACAACAGAAGGAAACAGACCGTTCTCCTGCATCTCTTCCATAATTTCTTGTGCCTCATCCAATTTACCTGACATCCGAAACCCATTTATCAAGATATTATGTGCTACCACATCAGGAAGATAATACTTGGAAGAAATGTCACGGAAGAGCCCTAACGCATTGTACACCTCTCCAGTTTTACACATTCCATTCAAGGCTGCAGAGTATGTGACAATGTCAGGAAGAAAACCCATTTTAAGCATTTCATCTAGAAAATGCAGGGCTTCTGTTATCCTGCCACTGAAGCAAAGCTGTTGCACCATCTCTGTGCAGTTCTTTATCCATGGGGTATGCCCATTTGTCCTCATCTCCCTTAGTAAATCAAGAGCAAAATTTGGATCTTTTCTCCTACAAATGCCATAAAATAAAGAATTGTATGTGAACTCAGAGGGTATCAAACCAAGATCCTTCATTTGGTTAAATATTCCGTATCCTTCATCTAGCCTATCTAAATTGCACAACTCATGGATCAAATCATTAAACATTAAAATCTTTCCCTTACAACCAAGGCCAATCATGTCCTTTGTGAGTGCTAAGGCCATATCCATCTTCTTAACCTTACAAAGGCCACACACAACAATGTTAAAAGAATCAGAGTTTGGCTTAACATCTTCACTAATGTCAAATACATGTGCACCAACAGTCTCATCATTTCTAACCCCCTGACCACCACTTATCATGAAGCTGAGCACCCGATAAGCCGCTTCTACCTCCCCACGGTTAACAAGCCCTTCTAGAATCACATTGTATAGTGGGACAACACCCCTTGATTTCAACTGCTCTGCATTTTCATTGATAAACTGACCAACAATGGCAAAATCTCCTTGTTGACAGAATGCCTCAACCATCTTCTTCAGCAAGTGGACATCAGGAGCAACCCCACTCCTCTTCATTTCGTAGAACAATTTTACCGCTTTCCCAATTTCTTGGCGCTGACAGAGACCCTCAATTAACACACTGTACATTGACAAATCAACAACAAACCCATTACTGACCAGCTTGTCAAACATCTCCATGGCTTTGTCGACCCTGCCCTGCTTGGTAAACCCATGGACCAGCACACTCAATGTCTTCTCACTCGGCCTCATCCCCAGCGCTTCCATCTTCCCAACCAGCTCAATGGTGCCGTCCACCTTCCCCCACTTGCTGAACGCCACTGCCAGCATTGTCAGCACATGCTCATCCACCCACCCCCGCTCACTCATCCTTTGGAACACATCATTCGCGTCATCCGGACGGCCCGCATTGCAGTAGCACTGCAGGAGTGAGGTGAGCGTGTACTTATCAACACTCCCGTCGCCACACCTTGCCACCATCTCCCGGAGCCTTGCCTCCGCATCGTCCGCGCGGCCGGCCTTGGCGAGCGCGTCAAGAAGGCAGTTGTAGGTGTATGAGTTGGGGTTGCAGCAGAGGCAAGTCCTCGCGCCGTCAAAGACGCGGGCTGCGGTGTCGGGAAGACCGGCGGCGCCGAGGCAGCGGAGGAGGAATCCTAGCGCGCCGGGCGTCATGGGGCAGCGCGCAGCTAGCGCGTCGGCGGCGAGGCGGTCGAGGTGGGCCGGTTGGTGGCGCGGGAGCAGCGAGGCCATGGCGTTCAACGAGTAGCAGGAGTGGCGAAATCCCGGCTGAGCGGCGGCCCAGCGGAAGAAGTCGAGGGCGTGGCGCCAGGAAGGGAGCCGCAGGAGGACGGACTCGGCGGCGGGAGCGGTGAGGTGGGCGGCGAGGCGACGGAGGCGGGCCGCGTCGCGGGAGGCGCGCGGGCGGGAGAATTCGTCGAGCAGGTGGTGGGCGAGGTAGGACGGGGAGACGGGCGCGGGCTCTGCCGCAGGAGGGGCGGCCGTGGTGAAGGATTGGAAGAGGGAGAACGACGTGCGGGCACGAGCGACGAGGCGGAGAGCCATGCAGACGGCCGGTGGAGTTTGGCCGTTTTGGGCGAGGGAGTTGAGGCGGGAGGTGGCCGGAGTCGGGAACGGGGTTTGGTCTCGGGCGCGTGTAGTTACTGCAAGCCGTGCGACAAAAGATGGGCGAAACGAAATCGCTACTAACGGACGTCCGCTGGATCGTACTATCTGATCACGTTCCAGACTAGAGATAGAGAGTAAAGACCCAGAACCAGAAGTTCCGCTCAGTCCTGAGTCATCGCTCTCGACGCATTCCAACATAATAAAACCTAGCTTAGCTCCCTTCCTCGAAGACCGCTCATGCACCGATGGCCCGCTTGCTTGTTGGAAGCTCGTGCCGTGCTTGAGTCGGCACCCTGATACGGCACGATCTAGGTACGGCACGGTATAGCCCGATTAGCTAGATACATCCCGTTTAGTTTGAAAAATAGTTGTTTTATAGTTGTTGGAAGATTAAAAAAATCGAAAAAAATCCGAAGAAAATTAAAAAAATTCGGATTTTTCCCTATAAATAGGTGGTTGCCCCCTCTTCATTTGCATACCAGTAATCTTGCATTCTCTTCTATTCATTCTCTTGTGAAAATTCTTTTACTCCCGGTGGTAATTTGACAAAATTCAAAATAGTTTTGCCAAAATTCCAAAAATCTGAAATTCGGCTTCCGGCTTCTATTAAGAAATCAAGGTAATAATTTTGAATTAATTTTTTGTTTTGTTAGTATTTTAAATCATATTTTAGTACTAATAACGTAATTATTTCTTACAGTTTGCTTTATGGAGCACGGAGATTTTTCGTCTTTTACAGTTTCTGATTTTGGGATTTCACCCGAGGAGCTGCTTGCTGCATCCTATGAAGCGCAAGAAGCTACTAGAGCTGTGCTATCCTCAGACTCTACAAGTGCTACTGCGTTGGCAAGCACCGGGGCGAAAAAGATCAAGACGCAGTACATTGGGGGTCTGGGTAGATTTCGAGTAGATTTTTGAGACATCAGGCGGCGTCCAGAATAGGTATGCTATTTGTAAATATTGTAAGAACAAATTAACTGCGAAATCTTCAGGTAGAACGGGGCACTTGAAAAGGCATACTGAGAGCTGTAGAAAAAAGTAAGGATGGCTTTGAGATAGACGTAGCTGCAGTACAATCCTGACAGTACGGTACGTAACTGGGACTACAATTCTGATATAGCTCGTGAATCTCTTTGTTATTTAATCGCTTCTCAAGATCTTCTTTTAAACTTTGGTGAGTCAACTGCGTTTGAAAACTATATTAGGACCGCTCCTAATCCTAGTTTTTCTGTAGTTTCTAAACAGACAACAATTAGAGATTTGATTAAATATTATAATAATTGTCGCAATAATCTAAAAGAAAATTTTCGTACCTGTACTTTTTTCTGTGTCTTTGACATCTGATATATGGAGTGGTGGAGCTAAAGAGGATTATCTTAGTGTAGTTGCTTATTATGTAAACGATGATTGGCAACTAAAAAAAGAATCATAGGATTTACATTAATTGATGTAGCACACATTGATGAAAATATTGCTGATTGTATTGTAAAAGTTGTGGAAAATTTTGGTCTTAGTGATAAAACTTTTGCAATAACATTAGATAATGCTTCAGCAAATACTTCTGCCATGAACATTCTTACTCCGCTTTTCAATTCGTATGCTGAATCTTTCTTATTACATCAACGTTGTGCTTGCCATATTATTAATCTTATAGTTAAATCTGGTTTGAAGAGGTTAGATCAGTATCTTGAACCTTTTTGCACTGCAATATCTTTCTTAAGTAATTCTAATCAACGAGTAGCATCGTATAAAACTGATTGTATTGTAATGGGTGTATGTCCACGTAAGTTTGGTTTGGATATGCCTGTTAGATGGAACTCTACTTACTTGATGCTTAAGTCTCTCGTACCATATGAGAGCACATTTTCTGTTTTTATTAACACACACTATCGTACACGGGATGGTCAACCACTACTCATAGAGCAATATTGGTATATTGCTAAATATTTGCTCATTTTTAGAACTTTTTTTTGAATCCACTGTTGCTTTATCTGGAGTTTATTATGCAACCTCTCTTTTAATTGTTCATCATATTTTAGAAATTGCTACCCACTTAAAGAGCCACGAAAATGATAATATCTTGCGTGAAATTGTTTATGCTATGAAAACTAAAATTTTAAAATATTGGCAAGAAATTCCTATGTTATATGCATTTGCATTTATTTTAGATCCTAGAGCTAAAGTTAGTGAAGGACCGAGATGGCGAACAGAGGGGGGGTGAATGGTCGCAAATAAAAATTCCCCCAAAATACTCCAACAAAAACCTCGACAAGATCGCTCAAAGGAAATTGTGAAAAACTCGATAAACTAGACAACTATGTGTACCCCAAACTTGCATGGATAAGTACCATAAAATATGTGGGGATTTTTGAGTCACAATCCTGGTTGTCTAGTGTCCAAGATAAAGAGGAATCAATTCAAACTCTTGCTTTTAGAAAGTACATCAATTCAAATCACAAAAGTCACTTTCAGAAAAGCAAAAGCAGAATTTCCAGAACTTGTCCTCAATTTGCACAGGAGGTTGGTGGGTTTCTGCAGCTCACAAAATTCTGAGAATTTTTCTCCCTATGAGCATCAGAGTCGTGAAGAACTCCACTAAATTTCTCCACAAAAATCCTTACATAAAAAACAGGAAAAATCTAAGAACATAGTATGCTCAAGAACTTCGAGCAGAAAGTTTGGGGCTCGGTTTTCACCTCATGGCGCCCAAAAGGTGCAACAAGTGAACTCCAAATGTTTTCTGCAAGTGTATATCAGAGTCCCGCACCTCCGCCAACAAGAATCACTCAAAAAGGATTTTTCTAGATTTTTAGAAAAATGAAACACTGACTACTGCGCGAAGAACAAGTTCTGAACAAAGTTGGAACTTGAAAGAAAAGATGTTCTCTACTCAATCCAAGAGTGCAAAAGAGATGTAAAACCATATGAACACACTCAAAACATCCAAGATCAGCAACATTTAGAAGGAGGGGAGGCAAATCCAAATTACTTGAAAGTAAATTGCGGGAATGTAATTGCGGGAAAGTAAATGCTGAATTTAAATTGCGTAAAGTAAAGACATAACGTAAATGCGCAAAATAAATTCAGAGGTGGATGAATAAAACTTTCATTTCTGGAAGGGGAGGTTAAAAAGCCTCACATTCATGTGGGCAAAGCTCAAATGAGCATCAAAAACCTCAACACCTTCAAGGGAAGGAGGCTACCCCTCCACCTCTATTTATACTACTCTTGGGCCACCTACCACCCTTGGATGAGTCCCTCAACCCTAGAGCACTCATCTAAGGGCTAGGATTAACCCACACACACAGCCATGCAAGGGCTAGCCCAAAACCCACATACATACCGGGTTTTCTTGCACGGTTTTCAAAGCATACTACCTAGACCCGCTAACCTATCAACTAGACCTCAATCCGACGGCCCTCATTGATCCACGCGGCATCTAGCTAGCATCAACTCCTTTCCTTGTCTTCTTGACTTGCCCGGACTCCGTCTCCGATCATCTTCCGGCGATCTCCCAACCGTCTGGACCTCCGACGCTCCTCGCCTAGTCCCGGTCATCCTTCGCCTCACCATGACCTAGCACCGTCGCCCTGCAACCATCAAAGATAAGGAAACTCCTCACATAGCAATGCCCACAAAGATGTGCAATAAACCATCCAACTCATCACTACCGCGTCCATACGATCGGTAGTGCCACTCCTGGCAAAGACAACTCAAATTGCTTCATTTTGAAAATCAATCCAAATCAAACTCAAACTTGAGCACACCTTGCTCAAATAAAGTCAAATACTCATCACAATCATGGATGGACCTCCACATGGTCCTTCAATCTCCCCCTTGACGAGTATATTGACAAACCACACAAAAGGCATAAATTTGAGTTTGAAGAAAATGAAGAAAGCAATTTTTAGTTGCAAAGTCAAACTTGGTCCAAAGATAGAAATTAGAACCATGACCAAGTTGACGAAGAGGAATTCAGATTTTAGAGTTAAATTTAAGAAAGAGCAAGTTTTCAACAAAAACTCTAAAATCCAACTAAACATGTCAAATGTGATTATGAGATTATGATCCAACAGAAGTAGTAGCATAGTTTTACAAAGATCATAATAACCAAATAAGCATTCATATTTTTATCTTTTTAGTGATGCCTTTTCTACGTTTTCTCCTCCTTTTGGCAATATAGGCATCAAATTTTTTTATGTATGCATGAAATGCAATCGAAAGAGCTTTGAAGATTATCCAATTGATCAAAATGGAAGGATATTACACCAAGCTTGTCAATTTCAGAAGATGACTAAACTAAGACATGTCCAAGTGCAAATACGAGCTTAGTTTTGAATATTTCATTTTTAGCAAGATTAGACAAGTGCAACACTTAGCTTTAGTTTCAAAAATAGAAGAATAGCCACTCTAAGGATCAAAAGGAAAACCTAGAGTTCAACCTACTCAACACTTTGGGGAATCTAGAAGAGCATACAAGGTCCTTCGGGCTCATTTATCACTTAATATAAATTTTGATTTATCATCATACAAGACATAGCGGGGTGCAAATGTTTGACATTATTTGCATTCTTTACCCACATATGTCTTTGTTTTTAATTTATTTACATTTTCTTTTGACAACCAATTGACTCAAGCCGTATGCGACCATCTCAAGATGAACTCTTAAGAGGATGGTCTAGGTCAAACACGATGTATTCCAAGTTCATCCCAAGTGCAGTGGGAAGCGGTCTTGTGAATGCAAGGTGTTGAGTCATATGTGCACAAGAAGAGTCAATTTTATTTAATTTTCATTTTTTTTGCACAATGATTCATGAGCAATTGAAGAACTCTAGCATGGATCAAACTAGTTTCACCTAAGTTGCTATAGGGACTCTAGAGAACTCCTAAAATTCTCAAATTATGGCACAAACCTCTAGAGAAGAAACCTAGCAAGTAAAAGCAACAAGTTTCATCAAGTTTTTCATTTAAGGCTTATTTCATTTTTAAACTTAGCAAGTTAAATGAACTTGGACATACCTAAGCTAGTGATTTTCTTCAAATGATGTAGCATGGTGTATAGCATGAAGAAGAAATCAATTGCATAATAGACAAAACTCATTAAACAAGAAATGCAGTCTATATGCAATGCACGAACAGATTCCCAAACTCTCCCTCAACAAATGAATCAATTTTAAGCTCAAATCTGGTTAAAGTTGAGTTATTATCAAGATTAGGCATAAAGAAGACCCAAATGAACTCAATAACAACCAGAAAAACAGAATGAGGAGAAGAAGTCGAGAAACTGCAAAACTGGATGGCTATTGAGCATAGATAAGATAGAAGAGACTCACTACGGCTCGGACTCGCTCTTATCTTCCCAGTGGTGACATAGGGAAGTGACTCTAGATCCCAACTAAGGAGTGCACAGACCACTGTCTACCTGGAGAGGCCCAATACCGCTAGACTTATAAGACTGTGAGGGAACTCAACCTAGAGAGAAGAGAGAACACTAATCACGCATGATAGCAACCTAAAGCACAAGATAAGAGGTCCATGGAAGGCATGCCAAGTCTAAGTGAGTGAACTCAACTCAAGAAAACAAGCCCAAAGTCACCCGGAAGAAATACGAAGAAAAGAAAAGCTGGAAGAAAACATATAATACATAATATACAAACCACTCCCCTCACGAAAGGCCGTAAGGGCTCATAAACCCAAGCTCAAATCCCCAACACACTCTACTCCCTTGAGGCACACTCTAAAACTCTCACCTCACAAGAGATAGGTAGAAAGCTAGAGGAAAAGAGATAAGATCTAAAACCACATGGTCTCTAAGGAGCAAGACGGCTCAAGGTAAAAGCAACCTAACTATGCTAGAAGTCCAACCAAAAGACTCTAGACAAACAGGACACAAGCTCTACCTACAAAAGAACCACAACCTCCTAAGAGACCCATCACTATCATCAACATTTTCAGAGGTACTTACCTCTGCAGTGTAGAGCAAGTAGTGGCAAATGACTTGAAGTGGATCCAAAAGCGAGGAAGAAGACTTAGAGATATTCCTAGGATGATGGTCTCCTCACCGAAAAGCCTACACACATGCATCCAACAAATCTATGCTTTCAAATCAAGGGTTAGGCGATCCGGTTCCTAGGCACGAATGGACAAGATACTGGGAAAAATGTGGCAAACGATCATCTAGAGCATGAACATGATGCGAGAGGTAATGTAAGATCATGTATCACAACCAAGCAAAGGATAGCATCAAGATCCATATATCCATAGACAACAATGAAAACATATCCACATGATAAAGAACGACAAGGTGCATCATAGCACCATCATCTTTGTGTGTAAGAAGCTAAGCAAGGTGCATCACAAAAACAAAATGCTAGCAGGATCATGTGCAAGCCTAGAAATACATGGATCAAGATACTACCTAAACATGGCAATGAGCATAAAAATGAAGAAATACCACAATGAAGCACAACAACATGCTACTAGATATAACATGAGCAAGATGAATGAAGACAACCAAAGAGGATCATGCATAAAACAAACCAATTAGCAACATCAAGATCCATTTATCCATAGTCTCAATAACAATATTTACATGCTACGAAAAGACCCGTCAAAAGAAGACCAAACAAAAGGTCATGAGGACACAAAAGATGAAAGTAAATGGTGACCATGGACACAAAGATGGGAAGCTACTTATGGCAACACTCTATGCATGATGATGAATACATGCCATGAATGAAGAACACAAGCTCATGCAAAATAGGTATGAAGCATATAAGCATGAAGGACAATAAAAGGTGATCATGAACAATATAAGTCATACAATGGCGGCTAGATCATATGACCCTAATCTCATGAAAGGCATTCACATGTAGCACAAAGTCCGACAAACAAAGTCTAAACAAAGCTAATCATGGATGTAATAGAAAATCGTGGTCATATAACCTAGATACTACTCATGACAAAATAAAGTAAATGATATACAAAGACGTGCCCATAGTTAACACAAATGCTCATACCAAATGAACAATATCATGGACAGGATAAAAACAAGAAAATCACATCTTTGGGAAAGAGCTCATGAATTTAGGATATAATACATGAAGCACAAAGATGGTTGGGGAAAACATGCTATGGCACAAAACAAGACAGACAAAACTAACAAGACCTAGCAAAGTACATATAATACACATGGGAGCAAGAGCAATCACAACATGTCATGGAAATGATGATCACAAGTATAACCGACATGAGGATATGAGATAGCTCACCATGGAAGTGGAAGTCCCCAATCTTTGTTATCATGAAGCTCAACACTTGTGGAGCGAAACACAAGGCGAACAAAGTTGAAAGAACATGCAGAGTTATCATGATGCTCATGATGGTCATGCAAGAAGATTCAATCCTCTAGAGACAAGCCGCAAAGGCCAACTCGAATTCACATCGAGTGCCAACATTGAAAAGCGACAAACCGATCCTAGATGAGATTAGTAAAGATCAACATGACCAACATACTTACTCGCAACTCTTGCCGTGAGTGGGTACCTCGAGAAAAACGAGGTCCACTACTTATGCACGGCGAAGATGATGCCTCAGACAACTCATGGACTAAGAATCGAACTAAGAAAGGACAAGTCCACAAGATGACCCAAAACCACTCCACTAGGCAGTGATCACATCCTCAAGCTAGCCTCAAGCGACTCATGCCATGAGAAAGGCAAAAGGCACTTAAAAGCATCATCGCATAGACAAGACACAAGGAATTGACACAAGAGGAAAGATGACTCGATCTCGGGATAGAGTGAAGACTTGGGGACCCAATACTGAACCACTCCACGCCTCAGAGTACCAGCCACTGAAGAAGACTGGACTCGAGTGTCTCTCTGACGCTCAACTCTCACACGATCAGGAGCAACTCTGGTAGATAATCTAGGAGTCAAAACTGGGTTGGCACGCCGTGGTGCAAAAGCCGGACCATCCCAAAGAAGGTCGCTGGATCTCCTACCGGAAAACACCTCACGCCGCTGATATCTACCTCGATGGGAAAAACGAGGAATATCAAGAGGACGGCGGAAAGACTGACTACGAACAGCTCCAGGACTAAAACTCGAAGAACTAGCATGAAAACCAAGTCACGACGCTTTGCCCAAAAACAGCGACTCTTTAACTTTGTTTAGAAGCGGTGTGTGTCTTAGGAGCACTCAAAGTCCGGGATGACCACGAATACCCTAAGAGCGACAACACGCTCACGCCGAGTGATCTTGGCGCGCCTGAAGCAGAAATCTAATAGGTGACCATCCTTCTTACAGAAGGTGCATGTGTACTTCGCCTTGCTAGAGGCAGAAGCAATAGGAGTAACACCCTTCTGGTTAGAAGTCCTATGGACAACCCCAGCGGACCTAAACACGGTGGTACTCACTCTAGGAGCTACCGCAATCTCACCACTCTTGGAGCCGCGCATAATGGTGGGAGGATGCGCCCGAGTGTGCTCCAAGGGATCAAATCCTAGACCTTGATTGAATCTACTAATCTTGGATTGGTCTAGAATAAGATTGAGCTTCTTCTTGCCTCCAACAAACTTCTCGAGAGTGCTCATAAGATACTGGCAATCTCGGAAGAAAGAAGCACAAGAAGAACAGGGGGAAGGAGAGGAAGAAGAAGAACCAGAAAGAGAAGATCTCTCAGCACGTGCTTTTTGTTCCCTTAGCACGGCTACCTCAATCTTGAGGGCCTCACAAGAAACGCAAGAGGCATCTCTAATCCTAAGGGTTTGGTCTTTTAACTTTTTCTTAAGCTCGACATGGATTTGATCCACATCATCCTTAACCCCAACACACAGCAAGCAACCAGTTTTGACTTAACTAGTAAGTCCTTAACAAGTTGATCACACTTGACATTCAAAGCATCATTGTCAAGTTTTAGTTGCCTCTGACCCTCACATGAGCCGACTGGGTCCTTAGAAGCATGCAATTCAAGTTCATCATTTCTAGCGAAAAGCTTTCTAAGGTGTTCGCTCATGGCATCAATTTCGCAAGCAATTTAGGGCAATTAGCACATGATGGAGTGGAGTGAGCATGAAGAAAACTAGCCTCAACAGAATAGCATCAATGTAACTAGTGCTAGCATTCTTCAACCTAAGACCATCAAGTTCAGCAAGCACACTATCATGTATGGTCCTTAGGTTCTCCAACTCCACAAGAATAGCATCACACAAAGAGCAATCATCAGTGACTCGGGAGGGAGAAGATCTAAGTGAAGCTAACTCCCGAGTCAAGGTACCTACTTCCTTCTCAAGCTCCGTACACCTAGCTCTAGCTCTAGCATGAAATTTTCCTAATTTGCAGAAAGCTTCATTGAGCTGGTCATAGGAGGGTACCTCGTCCGAGTCGTTGTAGAGCTCGGAGTCGCTATGCCGTTGGCGTCGACCATGAAGCACATGCCGGAGAAGTCATCGCCGCCCTTCTTCTCTTGCGGATCATCCTCGCCCTCGTCGCTCCATGTCTCCGTGTCGGAGAGGTTGATATCGTCAAGCGCGGCGAGGACGCGGTGGAAGAGCTTCTTGTTCTTGGAGAAATTGCGGTACTTCTTCTCGTGCGCCGGTTCACGAACTGGAGGCTTCTTGTTGCGGTTCTTGTCGGTGTAGTCGTTCTTGCCCGAACCGCCAACGTCATTCTTGCCCTTCTCTAGCTTGGGACAGTTTGTCCGAATGTGGTTGGGGCCACCACACTCGAAGCAGGTGATCATGCCACCTCTCTTCCTCTCTCTCACCCTCTTGTATGCATGAGAAAACTTGCGAGCGAGAAGAGCAAGCTCATTTTCTGGAAATTTTTCCAGTTAGTCATCGCTTAGCTCGCAAAGGGCGGAAAGAGAGAAACCAATAGAAGGATCGGAAGAAGAAGATCCAATGGGATCGGTGACCAAAGCCATCGATCGAGATTTCGTCTTCCGAGAGACGACATCGATCTCATGAGTCTTGAGGCGGAATAAAGCCCGTCAAGAGTCGAGTCGATAAGTCGGTGGTGTCCTTGATGGTGGTCACCTTTATCTCCCAAACCCAAGGTCGAGTGCGGTCAAGAAATGTCGAGCATTGTCCGAGTCGGGGTATATGCAACCAAGCGCTCGGAGGTCGCTCAAAATCTTTGTAAACCGACCAAAACACTCGTCGAGACTCTCACCAGCTCGTTGATCAAACTTGTTGTACTCGCGCTTGAACTGGTCCTGCCTCACAGTCTTGATTTGAGTAGAGCCCTCATGGTAAGCATTGAGGGTTACCCAAATCTCGTGAGCGGAGCGAAGGTGAGAAATCCTATCATACTCACCGCGGCTAAGACCCTGTATGAGAATGTTCCTTGCCTTAGCATTCGCCTCAACGTCAACCATATTGATGGCCGTGACATTTTCATCAGCAGGAACCACATACGGGAGTTTCACCTTCTGCCATATCAGGTAGCCCTGGGCAGTGATGTATGACTCCATCCGGGACTTCCAAAAAGGAAACTCAACTCCATTAAAGATGGGAGGCTTGGTAGAATATTTGTCCGTCGCCATGGCTCTTGAGACCGGTCAAGATCTAGAAAGAGCAGAACCGGCTCTGATACCAATTGAAGGACCGAGATGGCGAACAAAGGGGGGTTGAATGGTCGCAAATAAAAATTCCCCCAAAATACTCCAACAAAAACCTCGACAAGATCGCTCAAAGAAAATTGTGAAAACTCGAAAAACTAGACAACTATGTGTACCCCAAACTTGCATGGATAAGTACCATAAAATATGTGGGGATTTTTGAGTCACAATCCTGGTTGTCTAGTGTCCAAGATAAAGAGGAATCAATTCAAACTCTTGCTTTTAGAAAGTACATCAATTCAAATCACAAAAGTCACTTTCAGAAAAGCAAAAGCAGAATTTCCAGAACTTGTCCTCAATTTGCACAGGAGGTTGGTGGGTTTCTGCAGCTCACAAAATTCTGATAATTTTTCTCCCTATGAGCATCAGAGTCGTGAAGAACTCCACTAAATTTCTCCACAAAAATCCTTACATAAAAAACAGGAAAAATCTAAGAACATAGTATGCTCAAGAACTTCGAGCAGAAAGTTTGGGGCTCGGTTTTCACCTCATGGCGCCCAAAAGGTGCAACAAGTGAACTCAACATTTTTTATGCAGGTGTATATCAGAGTTCCGCACCTCCTACAACAAGAATCACTCAAAAAGGATTTTTGTAGATTTTTATAAAAATGAAACACTGACTGCTGCGCGAAGAACAAGTTCTGAACAAAGTTGGAACTTGAAAGAAAAGATGTTCTCTACTCAATCCAAGAGTGCAAAAGAGATGTAAAACCATATGAACACACTCAAAACATCCAAGATCAGCAGCATTTAGAAGGAGGGAGGCAAATGCAAATTACTTGAAAGTAAATTGCGGGAATGTAATTATGGAAAGTAAATGCTGAATTTAAATTGCGTAAAGTAAAGACATAATGTAAATGCACAAAATAAATTCAGAGGTGGATGGATAAAACTTTCATTTCTGGAAGGGGAGGTTACAAAGCCTCACATTCATGTGGGCAAAGCTCAAATGAGCATCAAAAACCTCAACACCTTCAAGGGAAGGAGGCTACCCATCCACCCCTATTTATACTACTCTTGGGCCACCTACCACCCTTGGATGAGTCCGTCAACCCTAGAGCACTCATCTAAGGGCTAGGATTAACCCACACACACAGCCATGCAAGGCTAACCCAAAACCCACACACATACCGGGTTTTCTTGCACGTTTTCAAAGCATACTACCTAGACCCGCTAACCTATCAACTAGACCTCAATCCGACGGCCCTCATTGATCCACGCGGCATCTAGCTAGCATCAACTCCTTTCCTTGTCTTCTTGACTTGCCCGGACTCCGTCTCGATCATCTTCCGGCGATTCTCCAACCGTCTCGGACCTCCGACGCTCCTCGCCTAGTCCCGTCATCCCTCGCCTCACCATGACCTAGCACCGTCGCCCTGCAACCATCAAAGACAAGGAAACTCCTCACATAGCAATGCCCACAAAGATGTGCAATAAACCATCCAACTCATCACTACCGCGTCCATACGATTGGTAGTGCCACTCCTGGCAAAGACAACTCAAATTGCTTCATTTAAAATCAATCCAAATCAAACTCAAACTTGAGCACACCTTGCTTAAATAAAGTCAAATACTCATCACAATCATGGATGGACCTCTACATGGTCCTTCAGTTAGAGGATTCTCTAATGTTCTCTCAGTTCTAAGTGATGCGGTAGGTACTGATTATTCTAGTTATTTTTCAAATATCCGTGCTAACTTATCTCAAGTTTATGATAAGTACTAGTTTAGTGCCCGTGCATTGCTAAGGAAAACAAAATTGATAACGAAACATAAAGGTCAAGCAATAAAATAAAATGGCCGTGTGTTGCTACGAATAAAAAAATCATGTTATCTAACACATTGAGTTGGGTTATATCAAGTCATCGACTCAGTTGAAGTAACCAGCTGAACTCTGTCCGACCCGCATTGTGTTCTTCTCCACTGTACTTGATCTACACTCCTCCTGGTCTACACACCTCCTCGACTCCATCGCCACGCCTGACTATGCTCTGCTCCGTGGCAGCCTTTGTCAGGCTTATCCCGCTCTTCCTAGCCAGAATCATAAAAAAACCTAGGAATTACGAAAAAAATCATATTTGATGATAACGTTTTACTATATATATCGCCTTCTTTTCATAATCAGGTGGTAGACAGATCGAAGAACCGTAGAGGGGTCAGAAAGGGAACCTTGCCGAGGACGAGGAGCTGCAGCTATGCATTGATTGGCTGGTGTCGCTCCATAGCCACCTTCCACGTGGGCACGGCCATCGGTAGTTGTGCTTGTTCGCGCAGAACCACGAAATCCGACTGAATTGCCCCACGCGTGGAGAGAGTCGAAAGCTTCGCAAACTCAGCTTGAAAATTTTTTAAATTAGAAAGTTTCATCTGGAAAATTTTTCAAATATAAAATTCTCAAATTAGAAAGTTTCAAGTTGAAAATTTTCAAATAAAAAGTTTCGATTAAAAAACTTTCAGTTTAAAAAATTTCGGTTTAAAAACTTTCAAAACGGTTAAAAATAGAGAAGGATGAATGGGATAGCTGAGTAAGGAAAAAAGTGATAAAAGGAATGAAGTGTTGTTACTTATCATAACGAGTGGACATCCTAACCGCACCATCAAATTAGCTATTCCCGAACATTTTTCCATTGCACTAACGCCTCTTCTTCTTTTCCAGAAATCATTCCATAGCGTTATTAACACTTGGCCAAGAGCCTTACAAAAAGCAGCAATATTACCATCACCACCGTTACAACTTGCATGGCTAAACAAATCGTGCACCGTCGAAATCATTAGGTGCACGACGTCTGCCTGAACCTGAGCCATCGGTTCCGGAGGTCGAACTCCCAGAGGTGCTCCTGCTGCAGGATATCGCTGATGACGGACACCCCGGGCCACGCACCCTCCTGCAGCCCAGTGCATTTCACGCCGGGCGTAGCGTCGATCATGTAGCTCTTCGTCGGCGGTTCCAGTTGCGCCGACCCAGCGAACTGCACCGTTAGCTTTGTGATGGACGGTGCACCAGCCATCCAGTTGTAGCAGTAGTCGAACAGGTCCATACTCACCCGCGGTAGACCAACGAGTTGGTTGCTCAGCGCCGAGACCACACCCTTGTACGCCGGGGTGGCGAGGATCGTTAGGCTCGTCTTGTCGAGTCGATGTGCGCCGCCCTTCCTCTCGACGTTCCACACTTCGTCGGGGATGTCGAGGGCCTCGCCGGCGATGGAGATGGCCTCCACCGTTAGGGCGTAGGACGGGCTCGTTCGGCCGTCGAGAAGCAGCGGCGTCTGCGACAATGACGCGCGGCGAGCCGAGGCCGTGTCGGGCTCGGGCCAAGGTAGGTAGCTGGTAGCGTTGCGTGGGGCGAGGTGATCAACCAGGTAGTAGGAGAAGCGGCCGCCGAAGCGCACGGCGACGTGGGACGCGAAGGAGATGTTGTTGTTGCCGAGGCTGAGCACGCCGCCGAGGCCCGGAAGCTCGGCCGTCATACGAGTGGTGCACCCAAAGACCATATCCTGAGCCGCCTTCTTATCCGCCCGCCGCCGGACAGCGCATGCCGCCGAATCGGTGTCGACCAAGCCGCGACGACAAGCCGTCTTTGTACCGCCACGTCCACGATTAGGTGGCGTTAGTTTAGTTAGTTAGGATGAGGGCGGGCACGCGGCGGCGTCAACGTCGGCAATGTGGTGTCGCCCATGGTTCTCGCTAAACCATTTCTTGCGTGCGGCGGGCGAGGCGGGGGGCGGATGGCTATGGTTGCATACTTATAAGACCACGATGAAATACGTCGTTTCCTTGATTTGCGCGCTATGATGGCGCCATCACAGATTCACGGCTCAAGGCAAACAAAGTAAAATTTTCTTTTCTTCTATCCAAATTTTACATAATCTTCTACAGAGATATCAATTTGCAATCAATTATCAAATTGTGGTATGATACACTACTACATTCCTTTTCTTCTGTCCAAATTTTACGTAATCTTCTATAGAGATATCAATTATCAAATCGTGATATGATACACTACTACTTTCCTTTTCTTCAATAGAGATATCAATTTCCAATCAATTATCAAATCGTGATATAGTACACTACTACTTTCCTTTCAAATTTTACGTAATCTTCTATAGAGATATCAATTTCCAATCAATTATCAAATCGTGATATGATACACTATTACTTTCCTTTCAAATCGTGGAGAACGGACCACCGCCACCAACCGGTAATTAGAAGTAGTAGAGATGATCGGAAGTTTGTTGGAGTTCGCATGTAGCGACCTCCACCAGCACCCATAACAGGTAAGAAGAAAACTGTGTGGGGGGAAGATATGGGGTGCAGGTGGCTCTTCCTCAAGGAGTTCGACTACGACAACGACAAGTTCGGACACATCAAGTGGTGGGGAGCTAGCTGCCTATCTCAACAACGACACTGTCAACTACCAAGAGCAGCAAGAAGAGGACTTCAACATTTTGCAATGGTGGCACGAGCACAAGATAACATATCTGGTGCTTTCCATATTAGCACGAGATGTGTTAACAGTTCCTGCCTCCACAGTTTCTTTCGAGTCTGCTTTCAGTCTATCCGAAAGAATAATCGAGGAGAGAAGAACAAATCTGACAAGTGAGATGGTGGAAGTACTTCTCACTGTGAAAGATTGGGAATAAGCTGATCAACGAGCTCAACATACTGCAGAAAATGCTGAGCTAGCGGAGACGTTTGAAAATCTTTATCTAGATAATGAGGAAGAATAATTGTAATCTTCACTTTTTTCTTGTATCACTGAACTATAGGCTGTACTCTTTTTTCTTTGCCAAGGTTTTTAATGAGGCAGCCAAACATCAATAAAGCTCATTATTTGATTCAAATTATTTGTCTCATTTTAGAATTTATCTCATATTTTAGTTTTTTCTTAATTTGTATATATTTTAAAAAAATCTACATACTTCAAGTCTTTCTAATTATTCTAATTTTTTCCTTTTTTTTGAATTTGTTTCTTATTTTACTACATTTTTTTATACTTTTTCTATTTTTTATGAAGGATGTGGTTTAGACAAGCATGGCCCGTGAGGCCAATGGACCGTGCAGGCGCCAAGACTCGACACGGTGGGGCACGTCATGGCCCGTTTAGTAGCTGGACCTAAACTGGCCGTGCCACCGGTTAAACAGGCCGGGTCACCCATTTGGCCCTCTCTAGTTGGAGCCATCCTATAGCCAAAGCTTCCTATTTCGTCTCTATTCATGTTCACAAGCCTGGCCATATTGCTATCTGGAGCCTCACCACGCTCGCCTTCAACACCTACGACTATTGTCGCTTCACCCTTACCAACTCTCGCAAGTTTGGCCTGCTCGTCATTTCAACTGGCTATCGTGGTATCGTCCAGATCTCCTCTATCTTATGCCGTGACCTAATTCATCCTTCATCCTCTCCCTCGCTAACATCGTCACTTGGCCCAGCCTACGCGCCGCTTTCCACCTTTCCATCTACCCCTTCCTCTCCCTTCCCAACACAGTCACTTGGCCAAGCCTGCGCACCAGTTTCCACCTTCGTACCACTGTCTTCGTCTACCTCTTCCTCTGTAGCCACTGTCACCATCGATCGCTTTTCCTTGATCTCGCCATTCCATTTTGATATCCCCCCCTCCCGAGTAGGCTCTGTCGTTGCATCGCTGTCAACGTGCTCAGCTGCCAACTCCTTTTCTCTCGTGTTGTCAAGCTAAAATGAGCACGATTTCATAAGGCTAAATCCACCTAACTTTAGATCTAATTAATTAAATCACACCAAATTTAAACCACAACCACTCTAGGATATCATGAGCCTATTCCACCCAATAATTTCAAGATTAGTTGTCAAAGTTCCCACCTTTATCTATACCCCTTTATAATGCACCTAAGCATTCTTTTCTACGTCCACCCCAAATAATGCACCCCACTAGAGATGGCCCAACCTTCATGCACCCAGCGAAACGTCCCCAGAAACTTGCCTCCATCAAAATTAACCTCTCAGATCTTTCCTTAGCTTTACTCACCCACATCCGATGGCCATTGTTTAATGTGTCTAACTCATCCTGTGGCCTACAATGCATCTCCTCCACCTCCAAAGATCATCTCAAGGAAAAGGAAACAAATATCCTGGAATTAAGGAAAAGGAAACAAACGTTCTATAAAAGGAAAAGATCATATATTACGTGCTGGGAAAAAGAAACCGGAAGAAAGGGCACTATACTAGTCAATTTTAGGTAAGCTAGATCAAGAACAGAGCAAAAAGAAAAAAAACGAGATCTACTCAAGGTCATGGGATCTAGACCTCAAAGCTCATATTAGATAGGTTCCTACAACTCATAGCAAGATTAAACTAAGCACAAATTACATTAAAACATGGAGAAACCAAGAATCACCAAAAAGGTAAAAAAATCAATAAAGAACTCAACCAAGAAATGGAGTAACAAGTTTGATCTTCTATTATCATTTGGAGTTGAAGGATTATAGCCACACTAACTTGGAGGACAAAATCTAGAAAGGCAAACACCTAGCTCTCTCACCCAAACTCTAGTTTCTTTCTTGGAAGCTCAAGTGCACAACTCACCCATACAAAAACCCTAGCTCCTCCTTATATAGTGGAGGCTTACATAAAACTCTAACTTGGTCACAAAGTGGATTTTTTATCTATTACACACACATAGGAGAACCCGTTAACCTATTACACAACTGGGTTTTTCATTCAACCCACTCATGCACACTTTTCAAAGCGTTGTCTTCAACCTTGGCTCCAAAAGCCCGAATTCGCCATGTCTTGTCCTCCGTGAAGTCTCATTGACCTAATATACTTATTCCACCGCTGTGGTTTTGCAAATCGCTCACTTTTCTGGTTTTGGGAAAATGATCATATTGCCCCTCAACCGACTTCTCCCAATTCCATCAAGTATCTCACATGTCTATATACCACCAAACTGACCTCACTTGCAAATGGTCCAAATCATTTGGCGCACCACAAGTCCCGCTTGACCTTGACTACTTGTGCCTTCAATGATCCTTATCCGTCTTGCACCTTGCTTGAGTTAAACCATCTCTCCTGGCATCCATGACTGTTTTGGACCTTGATTCTCCTAATCAAGGCCCAGTCCTCATCATCGTTGACCATGGTTGACTCCAAGCCTCATACACAATAATAGACCAAGTAAACCATTTCCAAGTAAAAGTTCATTACAAGCTGATCCACAGTAGTCCAAATATGCATCATGCAACATATATGACATGAATCCATAGCCATAGAACCATTTCCAAATTCAAGTGATTATTTCCATTTCGAAGCCTCAGAAATTTCCTAGGCCAATATGACCATCATCACCATGCTAGTTAGATTGGTCGGACTGATTGTCGTGGTGAAGCTGGTTAGACTGGTTAACATTCCCGAAAAACACCCTCTCTAAACTTTTCAGATAATCTCTATCTGATGTTAGGTTCAGTTTCCATTTTCAATGACACCTAGTGCAAACACATGCCCAAACAAATATACACAAGTGTTTGGTGTCCAATTTGCAAAAGATCATATGGTCAGTATTACCGCTAGCTCCATGCTGGTCAGGCCGCCCCTCAATATGCTCAAGGCTAAACAGTCGATCTAACCTTGCATGCATATCGGTCAGATCGCCCTTGCACAATAGTCAGAACGCCTCTGCGTAGGGATCGAACCGCTCCTAGCTAACAGATACGACTCCCCAAAAATATCTTTCTCAAATTCTGATAACTCAAATGCAGTTCCATCACTCTCAAGATTGACGAATATTCATCACAAACATGGAGTGACCTCCACAAGGTCTCACAATCTCCCCTTAATGAATATATTGACATTCAAGAAAAATCAACAAAAAAATTGAGTTGATTTAGAGTAAAATGGGGAAGAAGATTGAAAATATACACATGGTATATTTGAAGTGCAAGAAAGAGGCATGACTATCTATGACTATCTATGGGAGATGAGAAAAGAGGCCAACACCAAGAAATTGCAAGGTTTCCTTAAAACTCACCAAAATCACAAAAAGAACTAGAAGGCATCAAAATGCCTCAAAATGCATATATGGTGCAAATGCATGACAATAAAGCTCTCCCCACTCCAACATTTGTGTTTTCACTAGATATGCCATTTTAGGCCCAAGACTTGTTATGCTTGGTGTTTTTGCATTTTTCAAATATTTTTGTTTTCAATTTGCCTAAATCATGCAACTATGCTCTTCAAATTTAAGTCTTGCCAAAAGAACCACCAAACGCGCGCTTTGACAAACACTCTCCCCCTTTGCCAATGTAGTCATCACTCATCAAGGGATCACGACTCCCCCTCAAACTATGCATGCTAAACACATGAAAGAGCATGTATGCATGAGATTGCTCTCGACTAGCTCTCAAATCTCTGAAGCGTTCACAACGTGCTACCTTAGCCCTTTTAAAGCATAAATCAACTACATGACCATCCTTCTTGTAGAAGGTGCAATGATATTTGACCTTGTGAGAGTTGAACCTGATGAAACAAAAACACCTGAGTTGCTAGAGGAGGCTTGGGCAAATCCAGCTGACTTGAACAATGTCTTACTTGGCTCAGGAGGAGTGACCTCTATCTTACCTTTTCCTAAGGCTCTCAGGATCTGAGGTGGCTTGTTTCTAATGCGCATATGTGATCAAAACCTAGACCCATCTTCTTTACGCTCACCTTAGATTGATCTAAGTTCATGTTCAAGTTCTTCTTGCCACTAGTGAATCTCTCAAGGGTTTTCTTCAAGTGCACATTCGCTCTAGCTAAGGCAGGACAAGCCTCACAAGGTTTGCTCCTAGTGGCTCTAGCGTATTTCTTCTGACGAACTCTACCTCAAGCTTAAGAGCCTCACATGAGACACATCCACTATTCTTGATCCCATTAATTTGTTTATCAAACTTGACCCTAAAAGCCTCATGCATATCATCTAGATCCTTACCAATTTTAGCACAAAATGCACATGCTATAGAATCAATAGAACCGATCATCTTGGAAGAATTAAGAGAACCAAGCTTTTCTTTAACACATTTATCTTCCAATGTCTTAGTGAGTGCCTCAAGTTCAATTGTAAGATTAGGACAGTTTCTACACGAGTCTACACTATCATAAAGCATAGCTCTAGTAAGCTCATCAATTTTCCTAAGAGCACTAGCAAACTTCTTATCAAGTCTAGAATACTGAGAGCAAGATTTAGCTTGAGCATTCATGTCCCCAGCTTCGAAGCAATCATGATCAATTATGGACTTTAAATTGTCTACCCCATCCTTAACATGTCTCATTTCATTTGCTTGTGAAGTGTAAACCAAGAGCCTAGCAGAAATACACAGCTTTAAGTTTGGCTAGGTTATCCTTAGTGATCAAAGTTCCTGAATCACATAAGCACGAATACTAGTTCCAGCTTTAAGTTTCAGGTCCAGTTTGCATTTTCAATGACACCTAGTGTAAACACATCCCAAAACAAGCCTACTCAAGTGTTTGATTTCCAATTTGCAAAATCTCATAGAGCCTAACCGCCAGCTCTATGCCTGTTAGACCAGCTGATCTGATTGCCATGGGGTGGCCAGTCAGACCGCCCCTCACAATTCCTGAGGCCAAATGGCAGGTATGAACGTATGCACAGTGATCAGACCGCTCTTGACACATACAACTCCCTAAAAATATCTTTTTCAATTTTCGACAACCCAAATGCAATTCTATTGCCCTCAAGATTGTCGTATATTCATAAAAAATATGGAGTGACCTCCACATGGTCTCAGAAGGTGATAGCTTATTCGATATAAAGGACCTTGCCGTTGTTTTGGTATTATGGTAGCAAGCCACTTGTTTATTTACACTATTTATGCTTTACTATTATTTGCTTATCAATGTCAAATGCCCTTACAACCTTCGATTGCAATCTATTACTCATTATTGTAAATGAAAGCTTACTTTCTGCAAAAATAGAAAACTTGGTTGGATAGCTATCTCCTTTGACCTAGCCTTGCAGACTACATAACTTTTGGTTTAAAGTCTTGCGGAGTACAATTTTTTGTTGAACAAATTCAAAAGATGTGGATGACGAGACATCGATCGGATATTTTTACATTGCAGGTTTTGACAATGATGACGACGACGATTATTAGGGTTTAATCCAGATAGTTGCCTGTGGGGGGACTGAGGCATGCTAGCTAGTTTTTTATGCCTCCTTATTTCCGCTGTAAAGTGTAAACTTTATGCCATGTGAACCATTAGACCGGTCAACCGTATGTTGTAACTTAGTCCCATGCTAAAGTTTGATTGTTTATTTATTTGGCACTACTCTGCTTCATTTAATTGTGTATGGATTGATATAAATGTTGTTGAATGTGTGTGCTAGTTACTGATTATGAGACCCGTACAGTAAACACATGTGGATTTAGAATTTATCAATTCCAAATTAGATTCTCTCGAAATGTAATATGTATGTTGCATTTGATGTAAAAACATGCCTACCAAGATGACTTGTAAAAGACTTGTTAAGCAAATTTGCAAACGATCCAGTGTTATATAATAGGTGCTTTGTGCAAAGGTTACTATGCCTGGTTTAGTGTGAAATTTACACTAAGAAGAAATTACAAATAGCATATACTATGTAGGGTCAGGTCGTGTTTTCTTTATTTATAATGTTGTACGGGCCCCAATGAGTAATGTTCACATCTATAAACTTGGTGAGTTATTTTTAACCGGCAACTAGAGAAGTTGAACATAGACCTTATTTCTTCCGTAATGTACTTCATTCTCAAGCTTCATTCTTCTCACGATTATCCTCTTAAGTCTTTTATTTCATTAATTATTCTACTTAAAGAACAGCTTGGAAGGTTATGCAATATTCAACAGCAAGATTGTGCAGAGGCTATATGGCATACCATACAATTGTCATGTGTGAATTCGAATACGATGCCAATGCACAACATACATTCACCACATATACCAACGCATATAAACCTAAATCCCATCAAGATATATGTATGGAGCAGTATTTTTGACTAATGTATGGAGCAGTGATTACCAAGTAGCCAAAGTTACTTTTTGAAATGTTTGACTAAAAAACATGTACAATACATGTGCTTGAGAGGTGCTCAGCAACAAATCAAAATTGTAGATGTATTCTTGACTGTCAGTGGCGGATCTAGAATTTTCAAAATGGGTGTTCGAAGTTACAAAAATATTGTTCGATATCAAACATAAAGGTTCATAATATCAAAAATACAAAGAACAAAATTTTCTTAGTAGAGATAATACCAGAAATAATTTAGAGATTTATGAATTAGGAATTTAAAATCTACATGCTTCCTCTTTATTTTTGAATGCTCTACATGCTACATTTCAAAAATCACGATTCGCCATTACAAATCAACATAACGTTGATAGGTTTGCGAATTGGAGATTTCATACTGGGGAATCAAGAATGAAATTAGCTTGTGAGGTTGCCGATACCAAATGCGCAGCTGTTGTTTGTTGTTTTAGCACTGCTTCCTGCCCCCGCTAGTCGCCGCTGGTGTCGCACCTTCCATCCCCGACTCATGCTCGCAGCGCCCACATGGGCTGCCTTGCAACATGCCGCGTGCTACTCTCTGCCCTGCCGGACACTACCGTCCTGACCTACCGGTCGTCGCTAGTGTCACACCCTCTATTCCCGAGTCGGTACTCGCTGCGGCCACAGGGGCCAAAGTTACCCTGTCGTGCATTGCTCCTTGTGCTGCCGCCTGCCCTGTAGCCAATGTACGTTTGCCGGTGCTGGTGGCTGCTCGGCGCTCATCTGCTACCTTGCTCCTCGCCGTCTTGTACCTACCCTATGGCCATCGTCCATCATTGCTGTCACAGAGAGAGCGAGAGAGCGCGCGAAATAGAGACAGAGTTAGGTGTTGGGCTTGAAGAATGGAGAAAGACTAGACTTTGGACGATTAGGCCATACAGGAAAGATTGGGAGAGGGAGTGAGTGGAATAGGTTGAAACAGAATTAGAGGTTGAAATACCTATTTTTGAGCTCACTTACTAGTATATACACATAATATACTTATTATATAATAGTTTTTTGCAAAAAAAATTTGGGTGTACATTTGTACACCCATGTCCACATACTGGATCCGCCCATGTTAACTGTGTGCCCACGTCTAGAGTGGGCCAAATGGGCGGCACGGCACGGCCTAGCCCATTAAACGAGCAGCACGGCCCGTTTCGGCCCGATTAGTAAACAGGCCGTGCCGTGCCAGCCCACGTGCCGAGGATCTGGCCCAAGCACGGCCGGTTAGCCTCACGGGTTGGGCCATGCCAGCACACGGTCTGACAAGCCTAAACGGGCCGGGCTGGCCCGTTAGCGCCAAAAAAATAAAAAAATCAGAAAAAATGTTAGAAAATAGAAAAAATAAGAATTTTTTTTCTAAAATGAGACAAATAATTGGTATTAAATAATGATCTTTATTGATGTTTGGTTGCCTCGTTAAAAACTTTGCCAAGTAAAAACTCAAAAGGATAAAACCTTGGCAAAGTAAAAAGAGTACAACCTATAGCTCAGTAATACAGGAAAAAAGTGAATATTACAATTATTCTTCCTGATTATCTAGATAAAGATTTTCAAACGTCTCCGTCAGCTCAACATTTTCTGTAGTATGTTGAGCTCGTTGATCAGCTTGTTCCCAATCTTTCACAGTGAGAAGTATTTCCACTATCTCACTTGTTTAATTTGTTCTTCTCTCCTCGATTATTCTTTCGAATAGACTGAAAGCGGACTTCAAAGAAACTATGGAGGCAGGAACTGTTAACACATCCCGTGCTAATATGAAAAGCACCGGATATGTTACCTTATGCTCGTGCCACTACTGCAAAATGCTAAAGTCCTCATCTTGCTCCTCTT
The DNA here is from genome assembly GCA_036346275.1 of Otatea glauca. Lineage (NCBI taxonomy): Eukaryota > Viridiplantae > Streptophyta > Magnoliopsida > Poales > Poaceae > Otatea > Otatea glauca. Next base: position 34,856,159 of record CM070720.1, read on the forward strand.
GGTAGTTGACAATGTCGCTGTTGAGATAGTCAGTTAGCTCTCCACCACTTGTGTCCGCACATGACGTTGTTGTAGTCGAACTTCTCGAGGAAAAGCCACTTGCGCCCCATATCTTTCCCCCACACAGTTTTCTTCTTACCTGTTGTGGGTGCTGGTGGAGGTCGCTGCATGCGAACTCCAGCAAACTTTTGATCGTACTTAGCATAAACTTGAGATAAGTTAGCGCGGATATTTGAAAAATAACTAGAATAATCAGTACCCACTGTATCATTTAGAAGTGAGAGAACATTAGAAAATCCTCGAACTTTAGCTCTAGGTTCTAAAAAAAATGCAAATGCATATAACATAGGAATTTCTTTCCAATATTTCAAAATTTTAGTTTCCATAGTATAAACAGATTCACTCAAGATATTATCATTTTCGTGGCTCCTTAAATTGGTAGGAATTTCTAAAATATGATGCACAATTAAAGTAGAGGTTGCATAATAAATTCCAGATAAAGCAACACTAGAATCAAAAAAAGTTCTAAAAATAACAACAAGTATTTAGCAACATATCAATGTTGCTCTGTGAGTAGCGATTGACCATCCCGGCTACGATAGTGCGTGTTAATAAAAATAGAAAATGTGCGCTGATAGGGTATGAGAGACTTAAGCATCAAGTAGGTAGATTTCCATCTAACAGGCATATCCAAACCAACCTTACGCGGACACACATCCATTGAAATACAATAAGTCTTATATACTGCTACTCGTTGATTAGAATTATTTAAGAAAGATATTGCAGTGCAAAAAGGTTCAACATACTGATCTAACCTTTTCAAACCAGATTTAACTATAAGATTAATAATATGACAAGCACAACGTTGATGTAATAAGAAAGATTCATCATACGAATTGAAAAGGGGAGCAAGAATGTTCATGGCAGAAGTATTTGCTGAAGCATTATCTAATGTTATTACAAAAATCTTATCACTAAGGCCAAAATCTTCCACAACTTTTACAATACAATCAATAATATTTTCACCAGTGTGTGCTATATCAATTAATTTGAATATTATGATTCTATTTTCTAGTTGCCAATTATTGTTTACATAATGAGCAACTACACTAAGGTAGTCCTCTTTAACCCTACCACTCTATATGTCAAATGTCAAAGATACAAAAAAATATAGGTACTAAATTGCTCTTTTAGCTTACTACGATAGTTGTTATAGTATTTAATCAAATCTCTAGTTGTTGTCTGTCTAGAAACTGAAAAAACCTAGGATTATGAGCTGTTTTAATATAGTTTTCAAATACAGATGACTCACCAAAGTTTAAAGAAAGATGTTGAGAAGCGATTAAACTACAAAGAGATTCCCGAGCTAACTCAGGATTGTAGTCTCAACTACGTACCGTATCATCGGGATTGTACTACAACTGTGTCTATCTCATAGCTACCCCCGCTTTTCTTTTACAGCTCTCAGCATGCCTCTTTAAGTGCCCCGTTCCACCTGTAGATTTTGCAGTTAATTTATGCTTACAATTGTTCCACCTATAGATTTTGCCGTTAATTTATGCTTACAATATTTACAAATAGCATACTTGCTCTAAACGCTGTCTGATGTCTCAAAAATCTGCTCAAAATCTTCCCAGACTCCCGATATACTGCGTCTTGATTTTTTTGCCCATGTGCTTGCCGACGCAATAATACTTGTAGAGCCTGAGGATGGTACACCTCCTACAGCTTCTCCAGCTTCATAGGATGCAAAAAGCTCCTCGGGTGAAATCTGGAAATCAGAAGCTGGAAGGACGGAAAATCACCATGTTCTATAAAAAACTACAATAAATAATTACGCTATTAATGAAAAAGTAAATCATAATTATTACCTTGATTCGTTGACAGTAGCCGAAAACCGGATTTCGATTTTTTGGATTTTTAGCAAAACTAATTTGAATTTTGCCAAATTACCACAAAGAGCAAGAGAATGAATAGGAGAGAATGCAAGATTGCTGGTGTGAAAATGAAGGGGGGCAGCCACCTATTTATAAGGAAAAAAATTAGTATTTTTCAAAAAAAGTCAAAATTTTTTTTTGAATTTTTTAAGCACCAAATGGTTAGAAAACGGCTATGTTTCAAACTAAACAGGCCGTGCTGGCCGTTAATCATGCCATGCAGGCCCGCTGTGTCAAGGTGTCGGCCTAAACATGGCACAGGCTCATGGGCTATGCCGACACGGTACTATTACTAAATGGGCCGTGCCTATTGTACGTGCCGCATGGCCCATTTGGCCGTCTCTCCACGTCCACGTGGAACAGTTGTTGCACGTCGGATCGAGTCCAAGGCGAGTCCAGTCTACGCCCAGCGAATCGCATCTCCGGTACTATAAAACTCCCACCCCCGCCACCGTCGGAACCCACCATGCCGCCGCCGCGACCGCGATGGCCTACCGCCGGAAGCCTCAGCCTCAGACGCGACCGTCGTCCTTCGAGCACCACCACTCGCCGTCCGTTGGCCCGACCTCGCCGCCGCAGGACTCCCTCGCCGCGCAGGCCATGCGCGCCTCCGCCGCCCACCGCGACGCCTCCTCCCTCTCCTCCGCCTACTCCTCCTCCGCCGCCTCCGCGGCCGCCGCCGCTCGCCGGAGCCACGAGCCCTCCGTCTCAACCCCTTCCCCCGTAAGCCTAGCGCGCCTCATACTTGTCCGTCTGCTGTTTTCGCCTCTGGATGTGCCGGATGCGTGGGCGGATCTGGTCCGCTCGGCCGTTCCCGCGTTGGGGGGTTCGTGGTGGGGATCCGATTCGAGAGCGTTTGGTGACGGATTGCTTCCTTTTTGGGTGGACTGACCATTTGATTCGAGTTGGAACGGCGATGAACTCGTTGTGCTTGACTTATAGTTATTAGTTGGACTTTGCTGTTCTTGGGTTCGCGCTTCCTGAAATGGGCAAAATGAACTCTAGTGTGTTATTTCTTGATTTGGAGTGTGGATAATTGATGTTTATTGACTTTGCTCCGACTGTAGGATTCTTCGGGTTATTCATACACATCCATGAAAAGCTTGAACGAGGCCAAATACGGATTCTGGGGGACGCTTGCGCGGAAAGCAAAGTCATTTCTCGACGAGGATGGTTCGCCGGGGCAATTTGATTCCCCGTCGAGACAGCAACCACCAGGAGATGGTCCTTCGATAGGTGTCCAGGTAGGAGTTGCAATCCTGCCATTATCTTCCAGTTAATTGAACTCCTGGGCACTAAGTTTATGTCATTTAATGTGTACAGATCAATAGATCATTCCTTCAATAGGTAGCAGTACAGTCTCAACTTTTGACTTCTTGCCAGGAAACTTAACAATGGCACTCTTTGTTATCAATCTTTTCGTTCTATCATCATGGTTAGGACATGTTCATTTGTATAATATAATCGCACCTTGGAATTTTTTGTTTGTATTTGACTTCCATCATCATTATGTTTAGTTCACTTTGAGATGTTCATGTGGCACACTGACATTTCTGCTCATGTTGCAGTATCCACGCTCACAACAGCCGCCAGCAGAGACGTGGAAATCTGAGACACCTCCATCGCAGAAGAGATCTGAGGCCATAGCTTCCTCCCTTAACTATATTGGCGGCACAATAAAAAGTGCACTTGAAGTAATTTTCTGTTCATATAATCTTTGTTTTTTTAGTTCTTTTTAAAAGACAACCTGAAAGTAGATTTTTCAGTATCAATTACTATCGTTCTCAGCCAGTGTTATTCCGAACTGAGAGAGTGGTAACAAATTATGTATTAGCAGTATAGCATCAGGAAAAGACAATTCCTTGTTTTTTTTTCCTTTTGCTTTTGTTTAGAATTTTGAAAATCTGAAGCATTCTACCTTGCCAGTCTATTTCCTATGAGAGCAAGTAGCACTAGATTTATTATTATATGATTGCTTAATTAGATTTTATGAATGATGAATTCTTTCATTGTGTCAGTTTCTTTGTTGACTCATACTATATATGGTATTTTTCACTCTTTTTGCAGGAAGGTCGGACCATTGTGGAGAATAAAACAGCTGACATTTTTCATGAGACACGTAAATTGAACATAAGAGGAAAAGGAGCTGGCTCAAATCCAGAAGGAGAAGCTGCTAAAAAATTTACTCAAAGAATTATTCCTCAAAATCCACTGGACTACGAAACTCAGTTGAAGGCATCTCGCGACGTAAGGTGGCAAATATGTGTCACTAGATATGTTGCTTCAGTGCTCCAATTTGCATTTTGGAATCCGCAGTGCAACAGTGTCAAATTTGTTTCAATTGGCTGTTTTGAAAAACTCCTTTCTTTGTCGGATAGGTGTTCAAGAATGTTTATTCAGCTGGATGTGGCTGATTATATTCTCTGCATAAGAAATTCCTCAAATGCAGACTTTCAGTTTTTGCACTCCTTTATTTTCCATTGCTTGACAACAGTGGCACTAGTTGAGTTAGACTTGTGTCGTGTTCTTCTCAGGAGTGAATTAATGGCTCCATCTTTTGCTCCTACAGGTTGCAAATGCCATGGCAGCAAAAGCAAAGCTGCTATTACGTGAGCTGAAGACTGTGAAGGCAGATTTAGCTTTTGCAAAGGAACGTTGTGCTCAGCTTGAAGATGAGAATAAAATGTTGCGGGAAAGTCGTGACAAGGGTGATAACCCAGAAGATGATGATCTGGTTAGTATTTTTCTTGAAAATTAAGTAATTAACAATAAACTAAGAAAACCATCAGGTAAGACTTGATTGGTAGCGTATGCCAAATTTTTTTGGCTACTTCTATCCACCTATAAGTTTTACTGGAGGAACATAGTCTATTTCTTTTTTAATATCTTTTTCGAACTTTTTGAAGTCAATAGCCGTTGGTAATTATTAGGAGATCATGTCAGGACTAGGTGCAATTTCTTTTCACCTAGTGAGTTAGCATTTTAGTTCCATGCATAGCTAAAATTTCTCTTTGATCCGTTCCTGGAAGGCAGCTGGTTCTCAGGGTTTACTACAAAACCCAACATGGTTTTGGAACTTTACCAAATATTGTATTATGAAACTTTTTGGATGTTAACAAACAATACTCTCAAATAATGTGTGTTCAAGAACAACATGAGAAGTGGCCAGAATCGTGCTAGTGCAAATCATCCATAACTTTGCGCAACAAAGTCTAACCAAAATGTATCAAGAATCTTGACCCTGTGGGGTTTGTTCCTTGTATTTTTGGTCAAATCTTTAGTATATCAATATATTTTATGAAAGAAACCCAAAAGCTTCTGGGGCTTATCGAATTGACAGGGTCCAAGTGGACCTGCCACTGTGCTTAATCATATATCTCTTCGATTTCCTTTTGCAGATCCGCCTCCAATTAGAGACACTGTTATCTGAGAAGGCGCGGCTTGCTCATGAGAACTCCGTATATGCTCGAGAAAACAGATTCCTACGAGAAATTGTGGAGTACCACCAGCTTACTATGCAGGATGTCATATATGTGGATGAAGGCATCGAAGAGGTCACTGAGGTCTACCCTACACAAGTATTACCACCAGCGCCTGCTCGCACTGGGTCTGGCCTCAGTCGTCCAGCAACATCAGCTACACCAAAGCCTGCCAGCTCATCTCCTGCCTCCACATCCGTTTCTGTAGCAGAATCTTGTCCGATCGTGCCAGCCTCTCCAAAGTCGCTTCCGCGGTCTTCATCTCTAAGCAATTGATCAAGCCCGGCACCACCAATCATTGCAGAAGAGTAAAGGCGGTTAGTATTGTGGTACAATTCATACGCCATTGTGCATATAATCGAAGTTGCGCCGTCGCTGTGCCTGTGTGTTGTTTGCTAATGAGTCTGGCCTGACAAATGTGCGGAGAATCGTGTCCATGCTTGAGATGTTTGTATGATCTGTGTAACTTATGAGATATCTTCTGCACCATCGATTTGGTGCTGTCAAACTGCTCACGCTATTTGCTTCATTTGTCTGTTTCAAGTTTCACACTTGATGCTGAGCCCACAAGCACATGTACTTTCTAATTCTCTGTACATTACGTATCATACGTGTCTAATGGTATTTCCTAATGTCTAGGTTTAGTCTTGTGTTTGTCTCATGTACTATACATATATGTCCTTTGGGCTATAGCAATATAACTAACCTTACAAACTTGCACTTCTCTCCTAACAGCCTATCAGAGCGGGTGGTTGCGAAATCCTAGCTGTCACTTGCGTTCTTCTGCTATCGCTGCCCTTGGGAAGAGCAATATTTACTCTCAAGGGCGGCCACCTCCTAGTTGTAGCTTAGATTAGTAGCAGCAGCAGCAGCGCACTACGCCAGAGTTAGGAGCACCGGAGGGAATCAGCTACAATGGTGCAGCGATGGCTTCATCCACATCACCATGCTTGACGTTGCGTCGCCGCTAGATCCGACTACCCTAAGCCCTAAGGTCATCGCCTCTGGATCCGGTATTCCTACCTTGGCCGTCACCAAATTCAGTCGTGGTCACCGTAATTGCGTCTGTAGGATCCAGTTGTCCCTGACACCGCGACCGTCACATCCGGCTGCCACCACTTAATCCGGGTGCTACCCCCACTACTACCACCCACCAAATTCAGTCGTGGTCACCGTCATTGCGTCTGTAGGATCCAGTTGGATCCAGTTGTCCCTGACACCGCGACCGTCACATCCGGCTGCCACCACTTGATCCGGGTGCTACCCCCACTACTACCACCCGAGTCCCCGCTCCGCTTCTTCACCTTCTCCGTGCCGCCCCCTCTCCTCCATGGTGCCACTTCACCTCGTTCACGCCACCCTCGATTTGGCCACCGCCGTCTTAGATTGGGTCGATGTTGCCGCCTCCTCGAGCTCGAGCCACCCCATATACGTCGGATACGCAAGGGAGAGGTTGGATCCACCCAATAGCCTAGGAGGGGGAATGAGCTGATACTGATTGATCTGGTTTATAACTAGATCTGACCAGAGCCACTCCCGACTCTATTAACTCTACTCTGGCTCCACTAACTCGACTCCAGCTCTACTGACTCGACTCCAACCTCACTGGTTGGAGCCTCTACGGCTTCTATATCACTGAGTTCAATTTCTTCCTTCTCTGCTCCTAGTTATCTTCAAGTCTTTTCATTCTTAGTGTTGTTGCTTCCATTGCGTCCATCCGAGCCCTTAGCATATATCTCTGAGTTCATCCATGCTGTACGAGTCCACATATTCCTTATCAGTTAGCCGATTGCTTTGCTGGCCACAGTCCGTCGTTTTGGATCGAGTGTGGTTTTCTCATTCCCTTTCGTATGGCAGCAGCCGCTGCTCTGCTCTTTGAGCCACAGTGGATTGTAGAAGTCATTATGATGCCACCGCTTCTCTCTGAGCCACGACCCCGAGATTCTAAGGCTGTTGCACTTCTTCCACATCACAACTTCGCCGCACTTCTAGTGCACTGCGCCGATGTCGTCTTGGGCTTCGATTTGTGTCACCATGCTTCTATCTACCCCTCTTTGACTTGATTTGACAGCTTTCTCTATTTGTGTCGGCTTCATCATCTTCTTTGTCGTGTAGTCAGGGTCGACTTTGCTCCTGCTTGCCTCTACTTTCTCAGCGTCTTCACGATCCCGAATGGTAGATCATTTAATACTCGACACATTTTCTAAAAGCTATATGCTACGACGACAACTTCAAGATATTTTCCTTATTTTAGTGTACCATTTCAAGAGCAGGGTGTTAAATGTATTTATAGTACTTTCAAGTGTTCTAAGGTTTAATGTTGAGTCTTATGTAATATATATATATATATATATATATATATATATATATATATATATATATATATATATATATATATATATATATATATATATGCTGTATTCTACTCTACTCCAGAGCATATAATAGCTATTCGCTTACATGGGAGAAATAAAATTTACGCGCTGGTCGAAACGTAGTGAGTTAATGCATTTCAAAGAACACCAATAAATGCAGTCTGGTAGTAAATCACAAAATATTTTACTACAGAATAACTGATTAATTTACTAGCAAAGTGCATGCAAAGCACACCTGAATCCAATTCGGTAGTAAATCACAAATACATTTTACTATAGAACAACAAATTGAATTACTACCGAATCAGTTACTAGTTCATGCGTTGGTCAATCTAGCTAGTTAATGTGTATTGTAGTTTGTACATGAATCTGTCTCTTCTTTATTTTTTTCATATCTTTTAGTTGGTATTGATTTTGGTCTTAAAATTTTACAGGGTTGTATAATCTCACCTCCCCTATCTGTGGTAATTTTTGAATAATGTTTTCAAACCTGTAAGTATGGCTTTCCTAAATAAGAATATAGTTCGGTTTGCTGGACCTACAGTAAAAAGTTTGAAAAGTTCTCAAAAAATTACTACACTTAGGGGAGGTGAGCTTCTACAACTCTATAAAATTTCAAGACCAAACTCAATCGGATTTGAGATATATGAAAAAAACAAACTCCCAAACAGCATCATATACTATCTTTTACTGTCAGAAAAATAACATTTTACTGTGAAAAATTCTAAAAAAATTATCACATGTAGGGAATATGACATTCTACAATCCTATAAAATTTGAAGACCAAACTCAATAAGATTTTAGAGATATGAAAATAACAAAGTGTTAAACAGCAGCATATAATACATTTTACTGCAAAGAGAACTTAATTTTACTATCTAGTACTCAATATATTACTACATGATGTACACAGCAATATTATAGTATAAAACCTATGAAAATTATATGTAAAAGTTTTTAAAAAAACTCAAAAAATTAACATATATAGGGTAGGTGAGCTTCTACAGCCCTGAAAAATTTGAAGACCAAACTCATTCGCATTTGAAAGATATGAAATTGACAAAGCACTAAACAGTGAAAAATCACTAGTCAACCGAATTTATCTTTTTCGTATATTTCAGCTGATATTGATTTTGATTTTTAAATTTTGCAGGGTTGTATAATCTCACCTCCCCTATCTGTGGTAATTTTTAAATAATTTTTTCAAACCTATAAGTATGGCTTTCCTAAATAAGAATATAATTCTGTTTGTCGGACCTGCAGTAAAAAGTTTGAAAAATTCTCAAAAAATTACTACACATAGGGGAGGTGAGCTTCTATAACTCTATAAAATTTGAAGACCAAACTCAATCGGATTTGAAAGATATGAAAAAAACAAACTCCCAAACAGCAGCATACACTATCTTTTACTGTCAGAAAAATAACATTTTACTGTGAAAAATTCTAAAAAAATTACCACATGTAGGGAATATGACATTCTACAATCCTATAAAATTTGAAGACCAAACTCAATCAGATTTGAGAGTTATGAAAATAACAAAGTGTAAAACAACAGCATATAGTATATTTTACTGCCAAGAGAACTTAATTTTACTACCTATTACTCAATATGTTACTACATGCTGTACACAACAGTATTATAGTATAAAACCTATGAAAATTATATGTACAAGTTTATAAAAAAACTCAAAAAATTACCATATATAAGGTAGGTGAGCTTCTACATCCTTGCAAAATTTAAATACCAAACTCATTCGCATTTGAAAGATATGAAATTGACAAAGCACTAAATAGTGAAAAATCACTAGTCAACCGAATTTATCTTTTTCGTATCTTTCAGCTGATATTGATTTTGATTTTCAAATTTTACACGGTTGTATAATCTCACCTCCCCTATCTATGGTAATTTTTGAATAATTTTCTAAAACTTGTAAGTATGGCTTTCATAAATAAGAATATAGTTCTGTTTGTCGAACCTGCAGCAAAAAGTTTGAAAAATTCTCAAAAATTTACTACACGTATGGGAGGTGAGCTTCTACAACTCTATAAAATTTGAAGACCAAACTCAATCGAATTTGAGAGATATGAAAAAAACAAACTCCCAAACAACAGCATATACTATCTTTTACTGTCAGAAAAATAACATTTTACTATGAAAAATTCTAAAAAAATTACCACACGTAGGGAATATGACATTCTACAATCCTATAAAATTTGATGACCAAACTCAATCAAATTTGAGAGATATGAAAATAACAAAGTGTCCAACAGCAGCATATAGTATATTTTACTGTCAAGAGAACTTAATTTTACTACCTATTACACAATATGTTACTACATGCTTAGTAAACTGATTTTCACTTCGTAATAAAATCTGAATCACGTGATGTTTATTGGCGAAACTTATATCATTCTGTTCATCTCGTTGTCAGTAAGCTATTGGTGAAAACCGTTCATAAATCGGAGCTACAAATAAAAATTCATGACTAAAACAAAGAAAAATCAGGTTTGTGTATAAACAATGAAATGCATTAACTAGTTGGTATGCTACGTAGATGCTAGTCAATTAGTTACACAAAGTTCCGCTAGTTAATGAGGACAGGTCGGACCACATTACGATCGGTTTCACCTAATTGCCTCGGTTGGACTGGATTAAATAGCTGAAGAGTAGAATAGACTATTTTACACGCAGCTGTAGAATAACGCATATGTTTGTGTGTGTATATATATATACCCCTCGGGGTATAGCAATATAACTAACGTTACGTACTTGCACTTCTCTCCTAACATCTGAGATGTGGGTTGTGAACTTTGATGGCGTGTCACGCATACAAGCCTGTACTATTGCACCTAGAGAACGAAGTTGTGAAATGTTCATCAAGCAAGCAATGCAAGATTGCCGAGCCTAGGGGTGGGTATTCGGTTTTTTCGGTTTGATCGGTTCGGTTTTTTCGGTTTTAAAATAATTCGGTTTTTAGAAACTAGCAACCGAATTTCTCAGACCAAAATAAAAAACCGAACCGAATTAACCGAATTCGGTTAATTCGGTTTTTCGATTAACCGAAATATGAATAAACACTAGGTAGATTAGATTTAGTCCTTCTCATATCGCAACATAGAGTAGGGTTAAACCTACACAATATTCATAGATTATTACAATATAAGTATAATAGAACATGTGAATATACCAAATATATACATAAATGTATTAGAATATGAGAATTGTTTAGTAATTTTAGGAAGAATATTATAAAAGTGGTATTGTATGTGGGCTATTCGGTTATTGAAAGTTAAAAACCGAACCGAACACCGAAAACCAAAAACCGAAATAATCGGTTAATTCGGTTCCGGTTTAAAAATGCCCCCCCCCCCAGCTGAGCCTGATGTTGCGGTGTGCTCTTGCTGCACTGCAGATAGAAGTAGAACCTCGTGAGATGACCCTAAGAGCTCGTTGGTCCCAATCTGCCGAGCACAATGGACCCAGCATGCAACTTTCAGAGTTTTTTTTTAACCACACAATCAAATCAGAACCATCAAACATATCGTGACTAACATTCTACCTTTAGCATGTACTAGAAACAAAAATAGTAGTAAGGCCGAAGTCAGAAACTTCAAACAACGAATAGTTCGACAAAATACAGCGCTTCAGGATTACAAGCAATAAAAAAAAACAGATTCACTCCGTGCAGGCATATAGCAGCAGACAATAAACTGTACAAAAATATTAAGGCATCTGTTAACATTGTGGTCCTCGTAGTATTTACTGTTTTGTAAAGAGTACATTTTTATATATGGTTTTCAGCATTTTCCATGTATCAAAGCTTTACAGGTTACATTTCTACCACCACCGCCCAAATAGATGATTCTCGCTAACAAAGCAAAACTTGCAGGCTCCGGTCACACCGACATAATTTCACTTGTGCAAAAAATTACCAATTTTTACATTAAGCAAGACAATAGCAGGACGTGGTCAGGCCACCAGGGCTTTGCATTCAGGGTAGAACATTCCTCCAGCAACAGTCCAGACTCGGAGAGATTTGCTGCAAACTTATGCTGATGTAGCAACTGACCAGCTCTCTAAACTATCACTTGAACGTATAGATGAACAGAATGATTGCACAGTAAGATAATCTTCACGAACCTTCTCACATTGACCTCAGTAGATATGGGGAAGATGGCCTCACATGATGAAGAAAGAAGAACGGGCTTCACTCGGATTTTTCATAATCAATTGCTTGTCCATTGTTATATGTTAGAAGGTTTTCATTGGGGTTCTAAAACAACTGGAAGAAAAGACTTGTAGAACCATCACCAAATGACCGAATATCAGCTGGCTTTACCAATGCTCTACACAAGGGGCAAGTTCGTTCTCGCTCAAACCTAGAACAGACAGAATAAAGCTGTCATTTCTTGCAAGTTTCCAGATATGAGAAGAACAGGTAAAATTAAGGCATACAACTAGGCATTGAAACACTTCACTACCGAAAAGAGAGAAATTTAAGTTTATCTATCCTGCATTCTCTGCTTATCACTAAAAAACTCATTGCAGAAATAGAACTTCTGCAGTGTCAACAAAAGCTGTGATCCGTGTTAAAGACAATACCGCGAAGATATCATACATATTAAACTCTGGATCCTCTCGTCATACTAAGAGTTTTAAATTGATTAACCATTCTTCTTTCAATAATACCCCTTCCAAAATTGTTTCAATCAAATGTAAAGAACATACAATAATTAGTTGTATATCTATCCAACTAGATGCTTTACTCAAGAGTCAAGAAACAATGATGCAAACAACTGAATAAAGCACATAAAAAAATCATATAAGCAAAGAATGTTACCATTCAGAGACACAATCCTCACAGAAAATATGTTTACAGCGAAGGAGAACAGGAACATGCATCTTTTCCTGGCAGATGGCACACATATCACCAGCAACAATTACCTGCACCAGGTTCCAGCAAAAAACAGATTCGTTAGCAATAAGAAAATTCCTAGATTACACACATCATGTCTCAACTCTCAAGACTAAACAAAAATGGCAAAACAACCAGGAGATATATGTTATTTCATATTCTCTTGAGCTTGGTGAAGTGATCCTGAGAACTTATGTAGAAAGGCCGTCTTTAAATAATAAAAATAATCTAACACAAATCGTCTTTAAATAATAAAAATAATCTAACAGAAAGTCACAAAGTTCCTCAGGGTCCATTGTTCTAAACACTAAGCAATAAATAATCAAACAAAGTTAACTAATGTAGACACTACTGTTAGCAAGGCTTTTAATAACTCTAAAAAAAAAGCTAAAGAACTTCTCAGAACAAGCAAGAGTTTACACTTTAAAGGATGTTATGGTCTCTAGCCAATGGTATCCTGTTACCCACTATTAGAGACGGCACAAACTTGTGAGGGGGGGATAAATGGATCAGGTGGTTCCATTAATTAGTTGAATGGCTGAAAGTGGTCCAGTCTATTCTAGGAATGATAGTATCCTAGTGTACTATTAATGTATTATTAATGCTTTTCAAGTACTTACAGCATATTGCATTTTAAGCTTAGACACTTGCCAACAAAGGAACTTTTACCTGTTCTGCCGTTGCATAAGAGCCATAATGCACGTCTTTACGTGACAATGCTTTCACTGCAGCTAAGAATGACTGAACCTGGAAGATACAAGGCCAAAAATTAGAAGATAATAGATATGTGCCAGACAATGTTTTATGCTTTCAACACTCTGAATTTGCATGTGAAATGCAATAAGCAATAGTACCTTCTCGACTACTGAAGTCAACTTGAAAGTCAGGTAAAGCCCAGTGGTTAAAGATGAGAACAGACTCCCATATTCCTTGTTCAGAAAGAAACGGTACCAAACAGGAGTTGGCAACAAGGCACGATACAGAAGCAGAAGGTATTCCACAAGGGTTAGCATTTGTCCCTAACAAAACAGGAAGAACGGGAGCATCTTCAGAACCAAATACAAATTTAACAAAGGATCGACAAAAGTTGATCTACTTGCTATAAGAGTATTTACAATAAGAACTTAGCTAGCAATCAAGATATGACTCACCTCAGAGAACCAAAACCAAATGACAATGATACAGAAGCTAACATTTGGAAACACTAATCACTTTATGCCAAAGTAAAGCCTTCATAACCAAATGTTCTAAAACACAGTCACAGGAGTCATATATATCCTACATGTTACTCCAGATTCCAGAAATAGCAGATGAAGCCAACAGCACCATTCCAACACAAGATGAACTTTCTATTTCATTTAGTAAGTGGCACACCATTAGAGACTATTTTCGAGCCCTGTTGTTGAACATGTGTCACAAGAAAAACCTACTGTTCTTGGCTAGGTGTTTGAGAATGTTGTATAAAACCTACTATATATAAATTGCTTGTTTCGAGAATGCCATTAAGCATTCAGATGCTGCACACGCTAATTCAGTAGAGTATATTGGTATTTGAGGGAACAAGACTAATACTATCATAGACATATCGCTTAGAACAAAGATCATCTAATGTGGAACAAAAGAGAATTTCACTAAGCATTCATTTGTTGTACAACATTAATTCTCAGTAGAGGGAACAAGACCAGTACTACCATGGACATATCCAGTGTGGGAGAAAAAGATATTGTTAACACTAGCATTGATATGTGTGTGTGCAAAACAGAAGAACCCACATGCGTCAACACTCAATATTGGTAGTTTACTTTTCATGGCTGCAGCCACTTCACTGGTTGGCAAGATTTCTTCACATTCTCTTGCCAGCATACTAATCATTAAACCATGACAAGTCCACAACATCATAATCATTACTAGACTAGCACTGACTTTTCATCATAGATTGTCTGTCGAAGTTCAGGTAGAATTAACAAAATCCACATACGATGCTATAAGCACGACTACAGGCATATCACCAAAGAAATTTATTAAAAAGTACAAGAATTTAGAAGAAATTATCACCTGTTTACGGTAGTTACGGCCTCTGCTATTCTTATAGTACATAAGTAGCATGCACTTGACGGCCATTGCTGCCTGGCGGACCATTGTATCTGCAAGTAATTCTTGGTTAGAAATGTCACTGTGACATACAATGAAACCAATTATGCTAACCTACACTCCTACAGGCAAACTAAAATGTTTTTCATGTATTTCTAAAAAATGTTTTTCTAAGTAAATGATGATCATGTAGCACAACTAATATGAAGAATTCTTTTTAACTGAACATAAATCTATGTTGCCAGTATAAGTGTAACAATCTGAAACTATGAATCAAACACAATCAAGTTTGTTGTGCCATTTAGGCATTCCCTGATTTCTAGCACAGCTAAATATTGAAATAAATTTACAGCATAATTATCTTTCTTTCCATATCCCATTGACGAACATCTTCCTTAGTTTGCAAGATTTTACAATTGCTTATAAGGTGGATAGAAATTGACAGACTATGTTACTCGGATACTTCAAAAAACTGGCATGTCAGTATCGGATACTCATCTGTATCAGATACGGTCAGATATGTATCATGTCCGTCTCAGTGAACTTCCTATTTCTCAAAAAAAAAATCCCAATACTTCTCTGATTCTTTCCTGATACTTCCCCAATACCTCTCAACCATAATACCTTTACCAACTCAGAAGGAGACGCTGGAATAATTTATTCACATCCCGCAGTCCCTTCTCGCTCCCTACACCACGACCCCTACTCCTCTCTTCTCCTGAGTTCCCACGCCAACATTCCCCTCCCCCTGTAGACAATGGCACGTGGCAACCCTCTCCCTGCCGGGGTGACGGCGCCACTGGTCCTCACGCACGGTGAGTCCTCCCACTAGTACTCTTCTTCCCTCTTAACTGGTGAGGGCAGCAGCGGCTAGGAGGCAAGACATATGGCTGCAGTTGGCAGGAATAGAAGCGCCAGTATAGTAACGAGCTCACTTGTAGTTTCAGAATTTTTTTTAGAATACAAATATCAAGATAAATTGTCCAATATAGAAAAGGATTCAAATAGGTCAATATCTAATTGATAACTAACAGCTCGAGAAAGGCGGTTCTATGTATCCTGGACATCGGAGGATATTATGCGAGCAAATTCGAGTAACCGATTGAAGGAGTAGCAATACCGTTGACCATGATGATAAAAATTGCATGCCAGAATGGTGGTATATCTTTTGGAGGAAGCATGAACAAAGGTCTGAGAAGATCATCATTCCTGTACCACCAATAGATGCCAACCACATGAATCATGAAGATTACCGCAATCCCAACAAGCACAGCAATTTTTCTCTCGCCCTGTAAAACAGAAAACAATAGTTGGAAATATCAAGATAATGACAGGTGTTTTCATGATCAAACAAATAGGTTTCAACTAGTTTCACTACAAGTATGGCACCAGTCTGCACAACATGCTACTTAATGGTAGAAAAATATAACTCAACACCAGCTGATCTAATTTGAATTCTTCCTTTCATTTAACTACTTTCCAAACTGGACAGGGGATAGAAACAAGGCCACTATGACTAAAAGCTTTCTAAAGATTATAAAAAGATGGCCTTGGGAAATTGATCACTTCACAATGATTTTATGTTTATTACTGTAAATAATGCAAATCGTTGACGGCACATCTCTTTGCAGCAGAAAAATTATTATGTGACCATTCAAATTGAGGATAACAGAAAGGAAAAGGATGGCTCAGTAGGTGTCAACATCTTTTATACTAAAAGGAATTCATTAAGATAAGCTTAATTCATCGAGAAATCAAACCTTCAAAGCAGTTTGCTTCCGCAATATATCATTTGACTTGAACATTACAGCAGCAATCCAAATTGTGACAAAGAAACCTGCACAACAATCCTTCCATTAGTGTGCAAACAAACACTTCTATCACGATCATTGCCCAAACAACAATGGAACTATACAACTGAAAGAGGAAATTATATCCAACAACTCAATATGCGATCTTAAACTTTTCCAAATAGAAAAAAATGAATTTGCAAGCCCATACATTATGGTGGCAGAAAGGACAAAACGAATGGATAAGGCTTAAAAAAAACACTAGATTGTTAACTGCAAGGGCATGCAATTTTGGGTAGGAAAATGGTATTTAAATTACTATTGCTGATACGAGCTATAGTTAGATGTTTATTCAATTGAAGCAATGCATATAAGGGGGCTATTTTGGATGCCCTCAGTTTTAGCCCGTAACTCACAAGCTGGTTGGCACAGCCTACCCTGGCAGACATATTAAATGTTAAGAGCCTAAGAAAGACATACCCATCTTCATTATGATTGCAAAACCATGATAAGAACATACAAGAAAATTCCTGTTATGGTAGATGTAGATATGTTCCTTTCGAATGATCACTTAAGGGTTGAAGAAAATGCATTTATTTGCAAGCATACAAGATTGGTTGAAATACTTCAACAACCAATAACGAGCTCCTCCAGATTGGGAAGAAGGAATGACTCCCACCAAATAGAGGAGTCTTACCTTGGGCAAGTCCAATTATGTCATGTTAGGGCAGCTAACTCTCAAGACCCAGTTATCAAATCATTTTCACATTGGATACATCTACTGAGTCAGGCTAAAGCCCACCATATCAGACTATAAAGTTAACTAAAACCAAGTAATCATGTTATCCTCCCAACCACAATGATCCAAAAATAAAGTACATAATCCCCCACAACCTCGGAAAGTTGAAATAGATGCTATGCCAAATCATAATACAACATATCACAGCCTAATCACAAATATTAACAAAATAACACATCTGGATTATGTTGTTGTACTCTAAACACCGCATTCTTTTTTTTAACATTTGTAATAGAACGTATTAAAACCTGATCACAAACATTAACACATCCGAACTAATTAGCTCTAAAAACCCTCCATTCTGTTTAGCAATCTAACCAATTATACTCATAACTTAGAATCGCCACAGCATTAAGACAGCACAACATTTCCGCAAACAGAACATCTTTTGAATTGGGAGAGAAATGTGTAGCAAACCTTGGAGATGCTGCCGTATGAAGACGACGAGCAGGAGCAGCGAGAACGGCAGTATCTGCTCGATCCACCGCGCGACATGGTGCATATCGTACCGCGGGTACGCGCGGTCCCCGCCCCCGTTACCCGCCGGGCCACCCCCGCCCCCGCCCCCGCCGCTGGCCTCCGCGTCGACGCTGCCTCCCCTCCCCGCCGCGGAGGCCGGGTCAACGTCAGAGGCGGCGGTCGCCTCGATTGAATCCTCCGGCGAGGCCGCGCCCGCCGCTTCCGGGTCGCCTGGGCCGCCCTGGATCCGGATCGACACCTCCCCGTCCCCAGCCGCCGCGGCGGAAAGTAGCCCATCAGCCTCAGACGACGACGACGGGACCGCCGGCTGCGGCGTCTGCGGGGCGGGGCCGGAGGGGACGACGCCGGAGTACTCGAGGAGCGCGGCGAGCGGGGCCTGGAGGAGGCTGGAGGCGGAGAAGCCGAGGCCGTAGCGGCGGAGGCCGGAGAGCGCGGCGCCGGCGCCAGACCCCCGGCGATCCGCGGAGCCTCCAGCCGGTGGCTCCATCGCCAGCGGCGGCGGCGAATCCCTAGAAGGCGAAGCCGGCAGCTCACGCGGACACGGAGACCCTTTTCTTCACCGTGGCGGTGGCCTCGGCCCTCTGCTCTCTCTCTCTCTGTTTTCTCTAATTGGGGATTTGTGATTGGTTTGGGTTAAATTTATGGGAAAATTTGATATTCCCCACTCCTCAGTGTTGTTTTAGAAATGGGGGCGAGTAGGCTCTCGAGGATGGAAAGCTTCTTACTATATGTGTTGGTGTAACATCGGTAAACTACTTGTGCAACAATTGTAATCGTCGTATACAACAAAATGCATAGTAACGTTAGGTAAAATCGAGAAAAATTGAAAAAAGAAGGAGAAATCATCTTCCCACAAAGTGTATAATAGAAAATATGACATTGTGAAGTGCTAAACAAAGATCAAAATTCCCAAACAAAATATTTACAACCTAACAACAGTGCAACAATCGAAAATAATAGCGGCAACATTTTAAAATTGCTCATGCAACAATGTAAATAAATGCTCGCAACAAATTGAGAATCGTTGCCTCTACTGCAACAAAAAAAAGATGACCATGCTCAACAAATCACACAACCCCTTATAACAAAAACAACTTAATGGAACTTTTCAAAAGGATACATTGCAAAAAAAAAAGAACAGTTTGTGCAACAATTGAGAAAGAGTGTTGCAACAAATTTAGAAAATACCCGAACAAACAACCGAGAGAAGTGTGTTGATTGTGCAGGTGAGCATGCGAGCTCAGATGAGGAGGAAGCTGGCCTAGTGCCTCGACACCGGCGGGTCCTGATCTCCTCCGATGCCCTTGCTCCTCTGCTATGGCTCTTCCTCAGTGAGGCACTAAAGATGGAGGGGAAGGGGTAGAGATGGGCGTGCGTAGGAATGAGGACATGAGTGAAGGGAATGGGATGGATGGGGTGGATCATGTGACTGTGTGAAGTAGGCCATGCTCGGAAGAAGGCTCTAATGGTGGAGCCTTGGTAAATCTCACCATAGAAAGGGTTGCTGGATCTCACTAGTGGAGAGAGAGAGAGAGAGAGATGGGGACAAGGAATGAGGGGCTTGGGAAGGAGGAAGTAACTGTGAGGGGAGAGGTGGGCCGAATCGTGAGCATCCAAGCGAAACAGTATAGCTCGGATGTAAGGGTGGAAGCAATTCCATTTAGAAATATGCCGTCCCTCCTTTGCTTCTTAAAAACATGCCACTATCGAGTGAAGATGTTTTGAAATATGCCATTACGTAGAACTGCAGCCTTTTTCCCAAATACACACCCTAATCACCTTTCATATTTTCATATAGCCCAAAATACCCTCACCTCAAGCCGCATCTAATCAAGTCTCGACGTGGTCGTAGAACATTCAGAATTTAATCCCATTTTCCCTTTCGCATGGCACCATGCAGGCAAGGTAGTGGTAACCACCTCAGGGTGATGTGGGTTGCAAGGGCAGCGCACCTGCAAGAGTGGAGGCCTGGGCGGTGCGCTTGCACGGCGATAAGGGCGCGAAGGTGGTGCACCTGCACAACGACAAGGCTGTCACGTGGTGACCTATACAGCAACGAGGGCGTCGGGTGGTGACCTCCAGGCTGACCAAGGTGGCTGGGTGGTGATCACGCCTACAAGATCAGATAGCATCAACAATCCCAAGCAGGTGGTGGCAAGTGTCTGGCAATATGGAGTCCCTATCCCCTCACGAATCCCCATGTCGTAAGTGCTTCAAATACGATCTAATCATGTCGGGGTGCTAGTTTTCTATAGCTAAATTTGTAGCGTATTCGGACTTGGTTCTTATTTTTTTCCCTTTCTAAGTAGGATTGATTCGAGAACTATGTTTAGAGTAGACATTAAAGTGGAAGGCTTTTGCACGAAAGAATGGGATGGTAGGAAAGTGTACACAAAGGGCAGAACACTATGTTTCAATGTGCAATCTTTTATGGAGCCTTTATCTAGTAAGATAACCTAGGGCGATTCATAGACAGCTATTGTTTGGTTCTTTGATAGAAGATAGGGAAAGGATGTTAGGTTGTTGTCTGATCTGCAATTTCCTAAGATGTTTGAAATGTACATGCATGATAGGAAATTGACATTTATTGTGGCCATGTTTGACGATGATGTAGCAATTAGCTATGGTGTGGCACTAGAGTTGCAAAAAAATTCAGACAATCTCAGACAAACAAACTTGAATGCTATCCAAACATACCCTTCGGCTCCAAATCAACATGCACCCTGTCTTGCAAATGGGGCTTCACAAGCTAGTTCAGGTATGTTAGCACAAGAGGATGTGGTAGTAAGCGAATTGACAGCATTGAAGTCCCAGGACCAACTGACCCATGTGATCCTAATGAGTATGTAGGTGTCGATGATGAGCACATATATGATGATCCTAATGAACAACCTATGAATGCCGATGAACATCCTATCAACACGACAACTGTACAATAAAATGATCTGGTTCCTAATGTGCCCAATGCTATTGAGGTTGATTCTTGTGAGTCAGAAATAAATGATGCTAACCCTTGTGAGCTAATCATTGCATATGACTCGGAGAATCCTATCATAGAGGAGAAGGCTATGTTTCCTGATATGATAACTTTCAAGAAAGCAATTTGGAACTATGCTATTAAGACTGGGTTTGAGCTCAGTAATTGTAAGACTGACACTAAAAGATTCATGGCGCAGTGCGAAGCTAAAAATTGTCAGTGGCGCATACATGCTTCTAAGCTTCAAGATGGACGTAATATAATGGTATGAGTTGTACAATTCTGTTGTTGGTGTGAAACCCAAAAAACGAGTGAGGGGGACGTCGGCCATTTAACGGCTATCGTCCACGAGAGTAGAAATGACACGGAGATTTATACAGGTTCGGGGGTTCGAGAGGATAGTCCTATTCCTGTCGATGAGCCAAAGGGGGTTGCCTCTGAGGAGCAGGTCACATAGCTCACTAGTTTGAATATGCTCTTTTATTGCTCAAGAGAGCTCAAGTTACAAATAATAGATACATGGGGTATTTATAGACTTTTGGGCCTATACAAATGACTGTAAAACACCTCATAGAGATAGCTAACCTATAAGTACAAGTGAGGGGTATTATTGTCTTTTCTAAGCATAATTGCAATTCTTTGATCTGTAAATTATACACTCGGTAGCTTGTTAGGTATTCTCCAACAAATTCATTTTTTTACGAAAACAGTAAGAGAGACTCCTACTGGGCAAATTAAATTAATAATAAAGGGTTTAGAGAATACAAACCTTGAAAAAGAATAGAAGGCAAGCACATACGCTACCGTAGATAGCGTTATGGCTAGTGGAAAAGACAAAGGAGTATACACAAGAAGAGAAATATAGGAACTCGGGAAGAAACCTCAAATAGTAAAGAGTATTAAGCCAAGAGACTAAGACATGTGTAAGAGATTCCTTGACCCTGACTAGGTGCATTCTCACTTCAGACATGAAATCTGCTTTCCAATCCAAGATGGATGTGTCAATTTGTAGGAAGATCTTTTTCTTGCATTGCTTCCAAATATGCCAGGCCGCCATGATGAAGATTCCATGAATAATTGATGAGATAAATTCCTTTGTGCTAATTCAAACATGGGAAATAAATCCAAGGTAAGGTCCCATTGAAAACCCAGGATGAACCAACATTCCTTGCTAAAGTCGCACGAGAAAAAAAGGTGTTTAGTTGTCTCTTGTTCCATATGTTGACAGTGCATGCAAAGAGAATCCGGATCTGTGTACCACCCTTTCCTGGTAAGCATTGCTTTTGTATTTAGGCGATTTTGAAGGAGAAGCCAAGCAAAGACACTCAATTTAGGGACACGTCTTGTTTTCCAAACCCATTTGAGAGGCGTTGGCGCTAAGAGACCCAGGTAATGATGTGAATAAAATCTTTTAGCACTATAGGAGGAATTTCCCCAGATGTAGCACCAACGATCATTAGACATTGGACTGCATGACACATTTTGTAGAATGTCTTGTAGGTCCTGAAATTGATGATAAGCTTGCTCTGAAAGCGAAAGATTGAAATGATTGATCCAGTTCGGATTTTGAATGATGGAGGAAACCGATATGTCCTCATGCTTGGCAAAGGAGAAGAGTGCTGGTAACCTTAAACTCAAAAGACAATTATTCCAAAGGTCCCTCCAAAAACTTACCATTGTTCCAGCTCCAATCTCTGTCACTGCTATTCCCTGGAATTCGACCGACATTCTCATAATGTCTTTCCACCAAAAGGACCCAAAATTAGTGGACGAATGTGGAATGCGGTTTTGGTAATGGGAGTTCCAGAACAAATGAACCCAAGGGGTATCCTTTTTATTGTAGAAGTTGTGGAGATGATTAAGAAGTAAGACCCTATTTTGAATGTGGATATTTAAGACTCCCATGCCCCCTTTGTTTTTTGGTACACAGACCATGTTCCATGCGGCCAGTGATGGGTTCCTCTTGTGAAGGTCATCCGATCTCCTGCATAAGCAGTGCCTTCGTGCTCTGTCAATCTGATTAATGACTGTCTTTAGCAGCTTGAAGGTACACATGTGATATATCAGGAGCTGAGACATAACTGAGCTGACCATTGTGAGCCTTCTACCACTAGTATAGTGCCAGTGCTAACGCTACGACGACAGTACATCTGCTTATCAATTAAATAAAAGATAAGTATGAATATAATACTTAATAATAAATAATCTTGTGATCACATTGTACGTACTACATATTTAGAAGGAGAGCGAATCAAACAAGGAAATAAACAGGGAGGATCTGCATGCAAGGAAACCAGACTTGAATTGCCAAAACTGTATGTACTACATATTTGGAAGGAGAGCGAATCAAACAAGGAAATAAGCAGGAGGATCCGCATGCGAAGGGTTGCCCTTGATCACCTCCACGCATCTGCGCCGCCAAGATCGCCTCCGCGGCCGTGGCGTCGGCGACCTCCGCGCCTCCGCTCGCGCAAAGGTGCGCGTCCATCTCCGACAGCCGATCGCGCGATGCAAGCCCCGTGTAGTCGGCGCGGGCGGGTCGAACGCCATGCGCGCGCAGATATGTCATCTGGAAAGTTTGGACCAATAATGGCTTCCTAATTGTCATCCAAATATGAATGCTAACATATAGCATCATTTGTGCCCTGATTGAGACTAATTATTATCGAATATCATTACTTCCTATAGTGTATTTAGGAATAAGTTCTAAAATAAACTTATTCCTTATATTTATCACACGATAATTGCATTTCATACACATATTCCTTATATAATATTTTTCGCTAAATAATATTATGGCGGCGGTACGTGAGCGCCTTGTATAGGATGTGGTGCACATACATGAATAGAAGAAAATTAAGCGCGCGATTCATGGTACTGACTGGTATGGTAAATATTGAATCGAAATCAAATGGGTTTAGATTTGCAACATAAATTCCATATATATAATTCAATTGAAATATATATGTGCGGGCTCTCCTATTGTGGGCCACATGAATGAATGAGTTAGACACATTAAACAACGGCCATCGGATGTGGGTGCGTAAAACTGAGGAAAGATCTGAGACGTTCATTTTGATGAATGCAAGTTTCTAGGGACGTTTTGCTGAGTGCACGAACATTGGGCCATCTCTAATGAGGTGCATTATTTAGGGTGGACGTAGGAAAAATTGCTTAGGTGCATTATAAAAGGGTATAGATAGGATAAGAAGATTGAGTTGCCCAAGAGACATTTTTCAATATGGTCTATCAAGGGTGCAAAGTCCGTAATTTTTGGCCTTGAAGTACCCAGAGGAAGACCAAGGTAAGTAAAAGGCATTATTGTCCCTTTTGTACATCTGAAAGTGTTTGCCAGGATCGAGAGGTTGTCATCATCAACATTGATTGGATACATGTATGACTTGTGGTAATTGACCCTTAGCCCAGTTGAATCCGCAAAGGTATTTAAGATATTTTTTATGTAGAGTAACTGTCTGGCCGAAGCTAGCATAATGAGGAGGGTATTATCTGTATATTGAACAATAGGATAATGATTGTCATTGTGGGTTGGAATAGGGAATTGGTTAATACCTCTTTCGGCCGCATTGTTGACTATCGATTGAAGCAAATCCGCAGCCAGCACAAAGAGAAGTGGTGATAAAGGGTCACCTTGTCTAACTCCTCTTTTGCATTAGAACAATTTACTCGGCACGCCATTTAAGAGGACCGAGGAGTGGGTAGATGGTAGGATTTGCTTAATCCAATTGATCCAATGATGAGGAAAACCTTTTCGAGCCATCATGGCAATGATGGCAGCATGTTCAATTGTTCTAATTTACCCGGCACACCATTTAAGAGGACCGAGGAGTGGGCAGATGGTAGGATTTGCTTAATCCAATTGATCCAATGATGAGAAAAACCTTTTCGAGCCATCATGGCAATGATGGCAACATGTTCAATTGTATTTAAAGCTTTTTCAAAGTCTAGCTTGATGATGACTACCTGCTGCCAGCTTTGGTGACATTGATGAATATATTCGAAGGCCTAGGCCAAGCAGTCCTGAATTGTTCTGGTCTTGAGGAAGCAATATTGGTTTTGGTGCACTAGGCTGAGGATGACCTGTTGAAGTATGTTTGCCATTATCTTAGTGATTAATTTTAAGTCATAAGTTAGCAAAGATATAGGTCTGTAGTCATTAATAGTCTACGACCCAGGCTTCTTTGGCAGGAGCACTATAAAAGATCCATTTATGCTCTGAATATCCAAATGAGTTGAGTGAAAATCGTTGCAGAGTGAGTAGAAGTCCTCGGCAATGATATCCCAACATTTTTTATGAACATTCCATTAAAACCATTTGGTCCTGGTGCTTTATCAACGGAAAGGGATTGCACCACCTTGTCAATTTCTTCCTTTGAGAAAGGACTATCTAGAGAGTCCAACCCGTCCACCGGGGAGATTAATTCAGATAGATCAAAGAGCATGTTTGGTCGTGTTGTAACTCCCATTCTATTCTTGAAAGAGGACCAGAGGGCTACTGCTTTGGCATGGTGATCAGAGATGATAGATCCATCTTCCAAGTGTAAGTGCGTAATTTTGTTTTTTTCTATATTTTTAGTTGCCACAGCGTGAAAGAATTTTGTATTCTCATATCCTAGATTCATCCATCTGATTGTGCTTCTCTTCCTCCAGTATAGTTGTTTGCATCGAAGCAGACGAGACATGTGATTTTTAATGATGACCCTAAAATTATGCTCTGTTTGAAATAAACTCCTTTGCTCTTCCAGGTTATCCATGAAAAGAATGACCGAGTTGTAGTTCTTTATCAGAGTAGTGAGATTGGAGAGATGCTTGCTCCAAGTTCTTAAGTTCATTCTGAGGTTCTTAAACTTCAAACTTAGAGCATTAGCTGCATTTGGTCTATGAAGGCCTACTCCAGGATTGTTGCACTACTTCCATGAACCCTGGGTGTTCAATCCAAAAGTTCTCAAATCTAAACAAACTGGACCCAAGAATATTTGTCTCTATGGTGATGACACAGGGAGAGTGATCTGAGACATTCTTAGCCAACTCCTGCACTATGGTATTGGGATAAGTATTAGTCCACCAGGGGTGGTGAAGAACCAGTCTAGCTATTGTAGTAAGGGGTCTTGTTCCATGTTACTCTAGGTGTAGCTTCGACCTTTCAATGGCAATTCAATCAAGCCAAGCTGGGAAATAATGCTATTGAAAAGCATGATGTCTTGGGTGTTTTTGCAAGATCTGTTCCTGTTCTGCATCTATCGAATGAGATTGAAGTCTCCCATAAGGATCCAATGAACATCCTGAGAGAGGTCTAACTGGGATAGCCAGTGAATGAACTCATTTCTTGCCGGCATCGCACAAGGGCCATATATGTTTGTTAGAGACCAATGCTCTGTGTTATAGTTGGAGGTGAAGTTAACTGTAATCGCAAAGGAACTTTGAAAGACAGCTATTCCAGAGAAAAGTGAGCTCTTCCAAGCAGTGAGTATTCCACTAGAATTCCCAACAGAAGGCGAGTAGCAAAATTTATCAAAAGCTTTAGGCAAGAAAGTTTTGAGGAAAGATTGTTGAAAGTGTTCTTTCTTAGTTTCTTAAAGACAAATAATAGAACAGTTGCCTTTGTCAACCTTAGCGCTGATCGCTCTGAGTTTGAGGTCAGAATTCATACCCCTGATATTCCAGCAAAGGATGTTCTAATTTCTATGGTTGTACGACATCTTTCATATGGTTGTACGACATCTTTCATATGGTTGAGATTAATGATCCTGACTGCTAGAGGCAGGGTGAAGGGAAGAGAGGTAACATAGAGCAAGTAGATACAAGTTCCGAGAGAGAGCCGCAGCAAACTTGAGAACGGAATGAGACCCAGAACTAGACAGAGGCAGCCAATAACAAAAGAGAAGCACAACAAGCTATTAACATAAGCTAGAGTTTCATAACCCAGAAATTTATAACCAAAAGGGCAACAGCAGAAGGGGAGCACATGTAAACAGTGTGATGCATGGCGCTTCCATTTAGGCCTGGTCCGACAAGTCTTAATTGTGGGAGGAGCCTTCATGGTCTTTGTCATTTTCTGTTCCTTTGATCAGCTTGTCAACGGTGACCTCCGAAGGAGGCACACAACAGAGTTTGACACCCCATTCTTGCATGGTTTGGATCGGCAATTTCGGGATGGCGTGAGGTTGTTCTGCTGTTATGCATGAATCCAACTACAGTGATGACATATCAGGAATGTCATTTCTTTTATTAGGCTCCCTTGCCGGCATTTTCCATGAGGAAGTTGCAGTGGTTTGTTACCGCCTTGGATAGCTGCAATTCTAGGGATGTGATGAAGAAGCTGAGTCGACATAGGTGTTTTCTGTATCTTGGCCTTTGATCAGTTGGGTGTGTGACCCTTGTCCTAAAGGATATCATGGGATGGTTGCAACAAAAGAGGTGAAGTTGGGAATTCCGAGTTGCTAATGCCTTGATCAGACTAAGAAGGGGAGCTGGAGTCATCCACAACTCATGAATCTGTGTAGAGTTCTTCTTCGGCTGTCGTATTAGATATTCAAAGGAAATAGCTGGCTAGTTGTGAGACATCAACAAACTTGGATCGAAGGCCATGACCCAAGATCTCTTGGGAGAAAACCCAGCGAAGTCAGTACGCACCAAGGTGAGTGGGACAGGAAGGTCAAAGTTGGTGATGTTCCTAGGAATCTGCCGCATAAGGAAGTGAGTCCAGAACTAAAGCATCATTTGATGCATTTGAGTCTCGGGGGATGGTAATGACGGCTGAGAATAAGGAATTATAGCCGTGGAAGCATAAATAGACTCCGAAGCTGTTTCTTGAGGAACTGCTCTTGCGCAGATGACTCCCTATCAGAATCCATGTGGAATGCAGAGTTGGCATCCGATGGGAGGGAGATGGATGCTTGTTCCTCGTGCCCTACCGGGGCCTCTTGGGGAACCTGAACCCATTGATCCTAGAGGGGGTCATTATCCGGTTGAATGGGATCCAGGGGATTGTTGGGGTGCTGAAAATGCTAAAAGTCCCTCGGCTGGTTATGATCGTGTTGGCCATGCTGATTATCATTGTTCCCATGGTGATGGACCGAGGGATCCTCATCAGGTGGGAAGTTGTCAGGGAATTTTGTGTTTAAGATGAACACTTGCACCGTCCAGGATTCACCTTGTCCCCCTAGAGTGTTACCCCTCTTAATAACCAGACATTGAGGGATGGAGAGGACGTCCTCCGCTAGAACCTTACATATGACTCTTCCTTTAACTTGATCATCCTCAAACCTGTTAATTCTATTTGTGATATTTTATATGTGATGATTAATTTGACAACAATTTAATATATGTATGATGATTTATGTGACAACAATATTAGTTATGAAACAAGGTACTGCGAGGGTTTATTTTATTTGTGACAGGAGATGCAATGCAGGCAACAAGAAGTGCAACACAGGGATGCGAGATACACATTGCAGCGCAGACGGACGCAGATGGACGTACACTACAGGTTGGGGAGAATCCGTGCAGGTGGCGCGTAACCCGAGAGCAGCACACGCGAAGGTCGCAGAGGTGCAGGCGTAGCACGCGAGGTCGCAGAGGTGCAGGTGGCACGAGAGATCGCAGGTGCAGGAGGTGCAGCACGCGAAGGACGCAAGTGCAGTAAGACGGAACGCGTAGAGGTCTACGCAGATGAATGACGCAGTGTGGCGGCCAGCGGGCCGTGCAGACGAGTGAGTCATGCGAGAGCGACGAGTGGGTCGTACGCATGCATGTGTGAGTTTTGGGTATATGCATGTATTGGGCCAAGTGTAATTGGGCCAGGTGGATATACATGTATATAGT
The DNA here is from genome assembly GCA_036346275.1 of Otatea glauca. Classification (NCBI taxonomy): domain Eukaryota; kingdom Viridiplantae; phylum Streptophyta; class Magnoliopsida; order Poales; family Poaceae; genus Otatea; species Otatea glauca. Next base: position 34,884,845 of record CM070720.1, read on the forward strand.
TAATTAGAGAGAAGAGATTAGGGTTAGCCTGAGGTATAAAAGGCAGAGGGAGGAGACCTCCCTGGGGAGTTGCACAGAAGAAAAGATATAGGGAGGCTGTTGCGGTGGCGCAACAAAAAAGGGAAAAGAGAGGAGCGTGGGGAGACGATGCACGAGAACAGGAGATTAGCGAGCGGCTAACAGCTTCATCAAGAAAAAGGACGCAATAGGGGAGTCGCGTTGTCTCCAGAAGGCAGCAGCACACAAGCTAAGTATAGATATGCCGTCCGATTAATGCTGAGAGTAACATTGTTCCTGCCATCCGTACTTGTGGAAACTGATTGAAAAGTGCATGGTATAACTTGGCTTCACATCCTCGCATGCTATTGCAATTCCTATGTTTCTCTGTGTTGTTACAGATGCAATTAAGCTAGTTTAGGGACCTTGAAACCACTAGAATCCAAGTTTGTTTTTGTTGTTAAGGATAACTCTCATCTTTTCCCTAAGCGTTGGATAGTTGATCGGATCTCAGGCCTAGATAGAGATTGACCATGTAACTGGAGCCATTTACTTCACCGAGATCAGCACAAGGTTTCATCCAACCATAGTAAAAATAAGGTTTAGGTGTTAGTTTGCACCAATTCACCCCCCTCTTAGTGCGCCTCGATCCAACAATTCAAACCAATGAAGCAACTTCCTAAAGGTGGAACACGCCTGAGCAACAAAGTGAAAATGTCTGTAATCTAGGGGAAGCCTAAAAGCATGATCCATCCAACCATAGTAAAAGCAGCATGTCTCCAATTAGGGCCTTCATCATGCTTGACAAAGTGAAGCAAGTGCGGACCAAACTGATAGGGGTTTCCCAAAACCATGATGTCCCGACGCATATTTGAGGCAAATTGGAAAAGACCAACACCAAAGGGATGATGAGAATAGGAAAGAATTTGAACCTTGAGGACTTTCTCAATGTAGTCTCTGATCTCGACCAGCATCTGTTGGAGCTCTTCTCCTTATGGTTGTGGGTTGACAATAGCGATGGGTGAGTCACCATGAGACTTGGGTGCCCCTGCAAAGACAATGCCTATCTTGTCTTGACGGAAAACCCCACCATCATTAACTTCAAAACCCCCCGGGACGAATCGCTAGGGCTCAACAATTTGGAAATCCACCATGATCGAGAGTTGGGAGGGAGATGATTGTTGGGAATTGGAAGTGTGAGTGAGGAAGTGAGATAGAGAGAGGTTTTCCTTGGAAGTTGAAGAAGAACAACATTTGGAAATCGATCAGGAGTTTGACCTAACTGTAACTAAGAGGTGGGCCATGCAAGGAGGAGATTTAGAGACCGGTTGCCAGGATACAGCCCAGAATCTCCTCGAGATAAGACAATTTTTGAGAATATGACATCATTAATGCAATGAACCGAAAGATGACCCTCCCCAAGGGAGCACTGATAGCGATGAGCATCATGATTACCAGGAAGACTAAAGTTCATATTCATGTTCAAATTTGAATATTGGTGAGCATTAGAAGCATCTTCACGAACTAAGGGAGAAAGGACCCCTGAACTCCCACAAGGTAGTCGAACCGAGCATAAGTCAAGGGGTAAGAAAGACATGATCGATCAAGATTGACAAGAACATTCATAGACCCAATTTTGATCCAGCGAAAGTTCAAGGGAACTTCGGGTCTAGGGTCCACAAGAGCAGGAGAGAAAGAAACTGATTTTTATGGCTTGGAGAAAACCTTGTTGCCTCTCCAACAAACTTTGGAAGAAACTGTCGTCCACTCATTCTCATGCTCATTGATCCATAGCTTAAACTCCCTTCTCCAGTTAGGACCTTCATCTCTCCAAAGATGAAAGTGGATACAAAAATGCTTACAGGAGAATTGCTTGAGGGAGTAAACGAACAACTCCACAGACTTAGAGAAGACTAAAAACAAAAACCATAATCGTAGTCTTTCTTAACATGAAAACCAACAGGGTTGGCATAGCATAACGCCTAGTTAACAGCTTCTTCAGAAAGCCTGAAAGTGAACCGCGAGAAAGAAGCAAGAAGGAAGAAACCCAAGGAAAGCGAAGATCCAAGGTCGACAGGGGAGGCATACCGGTGGGAAATCACATCTACAATCTCCGATCCTTTGGAGAAGTCCCACTCTACTGAGAAGGAGTTCCCCTCTCTAGGCCACCTCATCCCACTCACCATCCTAGATCAAATTGTTGGTGGTAGATATTAGATATTGAGCTAGTAGTACTCACTCTTGCCAACAATAACATCATCTCCAACAAATTTATATTGTATTCATTTGTATGAAATATAATATGTTTTTAAAGTTGGAACTAACTTGTCAATGGTTTTTAATATGCAGATAAAGAAGCTTCCATTTGAGGATGAGTACTCAACTACTAAGTTGTTAGACAGCAAGATGGCTACTCAAGACTAGGTTGTAGATAGACTTGGAGATTGGTTGAAGGATAACCTAGCCGCTGGTGCGAAGGAAGCTCAAAGCAAGCTGCAAGGTGATTACAGCGTCAGGCTAAAGTATTCAAAGGCTTGGACTGGCATGAGACTGGCTCTTGATCAAATTCATGGTAAATATGAAGAGAGCTTTCAAATGTTGTTCAACTTCAAAGCTGAGAAGAAGTCCCCTGGAAGTATTGCGGAGGTTCACCTCAAGAAGCACGACAATAGGATGTGTTTCAACAGAGTTTTTATTGCACTTAAGCCATGTATAGATGGTTTTATAGCTGGTTGCAGACCTTACATTGGAGTGGATTCAACTCATGTTCATGGAAGATACAAGGGCCAATTAGCATCAGCTACATCTATGGATGGTCACATCTGGTTGTTCTATGTGGCCTATGAGGTGTTGACTCAAAGATAATAGACAACTGTGATTGGTTCATGAGGCAGCTGCATAGAGCCATAGGTTCCCCACCCAGTCTTGTCATATCTACCGATGCATGCAAGGGATTGGAGACTGCAGTTGCAAATGTTTTTCCAGATGCTGAACATAGAGAATGTGTGAGGCACTTGTCCGTGAACTTCATGAAGAAGTTTCATTGTCTAGTATTCATAAATAACATGTATCCAGCTGCAAGAGCATACACTGAAGACAAGTTTAGGTTTCACATGGGCAACATACTTAATTCATGCTCTGAGGCTATATATTATTTGCAAAAGCATCATCCACACATCTGGTATAGGTGTGGGTTTTTTTAGGCTAGCAAGGTGGATTATATCAATAATAATATTTTAGAGAGTTTCAACAAAAATATAAAACCTTTCAAAGGCTTCAATCTCGATGATTTTTCTTGACAATATCAGGAAAATGATTATGAAGAAGTTAAGTATTCTAAGAGACATTGGCAGAAAGTTGGACGGTCCCATTCTACCATCTGTGCTAAAGGAGTTGTATGCCAACAGTAGGTCTCTAGGGAAAGTTGATTTATCTAGAAGCGATAATCATCTTCCTGATGTCACTTTGCTTGAAAATGAAAAGAATTCAAGAAGGTACATAGTAGATCTTAAGATGCAAGAATGCTCTTGCAGGAAGTGGCAAGTCTCTAGCAAGCCTTGTAAGCATGCTATTACTTTCATTTGCTACATAAGGAGGTGCAAGATTGAGAAATTTGTGCATGAATATTACTCTGTGGCCATATTTACGGCAGTATATGCTAGTGTTATTCCACCTATGATAGATAAGTCCACGTGCATAATGTGGATCTAGGTTTCAAGGTATACACTCCTAAGCGGAAGCAAGTTGGAGGGCCGAGAAAGGAAAGGATTAGAGGATGCCTTGATCCTGAGAGAAGGAGAGTTAGGTGCAAAAGGTACAAGCAGCTCTGGCATTGGGAATGGAATTGTAAACTTCCACCTCTAGATGAAGATAATGGGGTTGCAGAGGTTGGGGACAGTGTGCAACAATCAACCAATCAGGAGGAGCCAAGTACAAGGAAGACGTAATTTGATATTAATGTCTAATTATTAGTAATAACATGTTGTCTCATAATTGACTTAATTTTGTTTGTGAACTGCTGCAAATTTTCTACTTACTAATTACAACTTGTAGTCTCATAATTGGCTTAATTTTGTTTGTGAACTATTGCAATTTTTTGGAAGAGAGACACAAGCAAACACAACAAAGTCAAGGAAGAGCAATGGAGCTAAGGGAAAGCCTTCCACTCCGGCCAGAGGAAGAAATATCAAGGGAAAGTCTGTGGCAACCTCTCCAACAACCAAGAGTGCCAAGGGAAAGGCTTGAAAGTTGTTTGACATCATACATGATGAAATTTCTTAGTGCTACATGTGATCTGAATGTTCTCAAGAGTAGAGCCTGTTTATCTTTGGCTATATTCCAAGCTTGTAATATTGGTATGTCATGAACTATTAATGTTAGTATGTCGTGAACTCGGTTTGTTAGATTGTCGGATACTCTTTGTTTAGGTATGTCATGAACATACACTCACCATTCATAAGAATACATATATTTTATTTTTATAATGACAGAAAGTTGACATATGAACCTGGAAGGTTGATATTATCTAAAAATTTGATGATGTTGTTTTCTAATGTTGCATACCAACCATATTTGACATATACACAGAAATGGTCATGCAGAAATTTTAAAAATCATTCATATTTAGTCTAACGGAATAAATCTTCTACCTTTCCTTTGTTCAGTGTTGAACATGTTAAGTTATGTGTCCAGTTGGTTATCTAAGACCTAACACTATTAAATATTGAACCTGGTTACTTCATCTCAAGGGTTGAACCTGGCATTCTCAAAATTTAACTTTGTTACATGTTAACTACTTGTGCCTAGACACAGAAGACAATCGCATGCACATATAACTTGTCATGTTGCTTGCCAACCATACTTCACATGAATCAATCTACACTTCTTGTCATGTTGCATGCCAACAATATTTGAGTGCACACAAGAGAAATCATATAGAATTTGTCGTACACAAAATTTTACATACCATTCATGTTGACATGCCAACAACACCAAATGATCACATTCCAAAAACCATACATAAATCGCGAAAGTTTCCCCTTAATGATTTAAGTACAATCAAGGTAAGTTATAGAAAGATATTTGTCGATTATAGGCTTCTTGCATATGTTCACTTATTACAAAAACAAACATGCAAACTTCTGTGCAAGTAGCTATGCACACTTAACATCACTAGCATCTTGTTCTTCTTCTCTCTCTTTTCCCGGCCAGAAGGCACACATTTCATTTTCTTCTCCACTTTTTTCCCTAGTCATAAGACACACATTTCATTATTTCATTCTTCAACTCAAGCTTCTGCACCTTCAAATACTCATGTTCACACTCCACTAGAAAAAAACAGCACCGAGGATCTCCCTTCCCCTGTTACATCCACATAGATACTATCGCTAGTCTTGACTCGCTCCATTTCTTTTGAAGTAGCAATTTTAGGATCAACACAACACATAACTGAAAGCATAAAAGGCATGTCCAATGTGTTACAAAAATGTATCAAATGTTGTAAGTTCAAATGTTTTGGCTGGTCATTTGATGTACCTCATTATGTGGTTTCCTGATTCTGTCATCCTCTTTTCCTTGTAAGAGACCTAGGGGTGAAAATGGGTCAGATACGGGCAGATATTGCTCTTCCCGTATCTTGACCCATATTTTTTTTCACGGATTCAGAACTGAATATGGGCTAGCCGGATATGGATATGAAATCGGGTTATGCGGGATACGGACACGGGATGAATATGTGATGGATTTGGGTCGAGAACAGATAAAGATATACAGATAATGCATGCATACATAGAGTAATATATGTTGAATCAAACCACATGAATAAATGTATTGCAGAGATACTGTCATATGGGAATTAAGGCTATGTAAGTTACCTTGCTAAGATTATGGAGGAGTTGACCTTCCCCAAATCCTAGCTCCTCCACCACTTTAATCACCTCTTGGACCTGACATATTTACATGGCATTACATCGTCTGTATCATAAATCCATGCAATTTGCATATGCATTTGTAATGTAAATGTAGACTAGCTACGAAACGGCTCAAGCTTTTAGCGGTTAGCACAGACACATTCAGGTTGCAGCTATCAGTAAACTATTGTTTGTAGTGTGCATTTCTTCAGAACATAACGAAGTGAGTTTGGTAACAATACCTTGTTGTTCCGTGCACAAGAATTTTCACCGGTTTGCCCTGGCATTGTTCCCGCGGGCGTACATCATGCTGCAAACTGAGCACATATGGACGATAAAATTGGATTGCCCCGGGTCCAGGTGGAACTGCGCATAGTTCCTCTTCTTGTTGAGGACCTTGCCATCCCCAGTATAGCTCTTGGACCTCTTTGCCTCAATCGCGCCACTTCCTTCCCTGCACACCTTGTCAGCACTATCCAAATCCACAAACAATGATCTGTCAGTTTACAAACTTGAAGCTGAAACATGCCAATTTCGGGTAGAGTGATTCAAGATTTAGTCTAGAGGATTATTTGAAGCTCCAAACCCCATCCAAACACTTGAAAATGATGAGAACAAGACCAAAAACCAAAATTTTCGAATTTGAGGGCACCGATGTGTTTGTTCTTCGCATTCTTTGATGATACCATGCAGCAATTCAACACTAGATTCGAATCTGGCAAGATGCGTACCAAGCATAGTCAGTTTCGAGGGCAGAAGAAGAATAACCTGTTCGAATCGAGCCCATGGGTGTTGGAGGAGACGTCGTCGGAGGGGGTGCAGCACAGGCGGCAGGCGCTCGGAGGCAGTCGAGAGGGAGCTCGGACGTAGCTCGGAGGTGGCTGGGGAAGGGGGCTTGGAGGCGGTCGGCATCGTGCGGAGGTCACACCCACACCCACGTCCACGCCCACTCTAATAAGCCGAGGGAGAAACGGAAGACGGAGGAGACATCAACAACCTCCGACGAGGAGCAGCAGCGGCACAAGGTCGGGCACTCGACTTCGAGGAGGGCAGACCCCGAGCTTGGCCGACCGGTGAAGAAGCAAAAGGTCGATGAGAGACAAGAAGCTAATGCAGTAGGGGCCCGAGGGAGATGTCACTGGCCACCAGGGGTGGGGCGACTTGCAAATCAGATCGAATTTGAGCAGGTGAGGCGTGAGGCTGGGACTTAGCACTCGGCGTGTCGGGCTCTCGGCGATAAGGAATGAAGGGTGGGGAGCGACTGGGCGCAACCGCGAGATGGGTTGGGCCAGGTGACCAGCAGAGTAGAAAACCAGATCCTAGGTCGGGGTATTCGAATATCTAGATCCCGACCCATATTTCCTGGATAGTGCATGCTCCGAATTCGATCCGGTATCCAGATTCAATTATCCAGATCTGGTCACGGTCCTGACCAAATCCGGATCTGGATCGGCGGATAAAATCTGACCCGTTTTCACCCCTAAAGAGACCTCTAAATCTGTTGTTGTCTGTAACATTTACATCAAAACATTTGAATATTACATTTACAAAGGACAAAGCATTAAAATTCTAGAGGACTAAAAAGGGATTCCAAAAGAAGCTAATAATGTAAAAAAAATTGGTGGCATTAGAGAACCTGACAATTGCCTGGTACTAAAGAAAAAGGAAGATGGCAAACAGAGGAATGCTAGTTCCAGTAGAAGCTTGGTATGACTGGATGTTTAGAGAGTAGGGAAAGTAGAATTGGCAGTCAAAGAAGTGGAACACCATTTGTTGGAGTGCAGATTGTGCTAGAGGAGGTGCTCCATGGTTGGCGACGAGAATTGAGGGCCCTTGCCGAAGTGGGGGCCTAGGTGGCGGCAGGAGGTGACCGCAGTGGGGGACCCTAGTAGCGATGACTGGGGGGGCTTGGGCGGCAACGGGAGTGGAGGACTGGACGTCGGCCATGGCAGGGCAGTTCTATGGCTTAGAAGGGGGATGAGAAAGAATGTGGTTGGGTGCTAGCAATTGGTTCCATCGATGCAGCTTGAGGTGAGGGCATTTTTGGCCATACAAAAATACAGAAGGTGATTTAGGGTGTGTATTTGGGGAAAGTAGGCTGTAATTCTACATAATGGCATATTTCAAAACATCTTCACTTGGCATTGGCATGTTTCCAATAAGTAAACGAGGGATGGCATATTTCTAAAACAAGCACTAAGGAGTGGTGTAGATCAAATTTTCCCTAAATTTATTGATTTTCTACGTGATATGTTGAAATAGAATAAAGACATGCATGCAAAAGTGGATGTTAACAAAAACTAAGCTCTCCATTTGTGGGTTCCTATTTGACCTACCCTCCTCTCTCAGGTTGGGTTTCTTTGGGATCCCATTTATAGCAAAAGGAAGTTGTTCTATTTCATATACTATTTCCTTGTATATGTTTAGTTTCTTTATTTAAAGCCGTTTCATGTTATGTCATTGAAGAAAGCAAGATTATTATTTTTCCATGTCTTTTATTATTGCTTTTTTACGATTACAAGGAAGATGCACACATACATCACCTTGCACACACGCGCGAGTGTGGTCCCTCAGCACACTCCTAGGCAGACAAAGACCAACGATAAATCCACACCCTCACAAAAATCATATTTAAGTGTATTCGCGTGTGCGTAATAGGTGGGCACTAGGATTTGAATCCTGGTGGGTAGAGTCGTACACCCACAACTCCACCAAGAGATGGTTCTCATCTTGCCATGATTTTAATGATACGAGAATGTCAAGTAGTAGAACATTTAATTTAATAGGAGTAGCATCGTATCTACTAAATACTAGAAAGTTATGTCAATAACACTACCACCCAAAAGAAGCAAATCTAGGACAATAAAATCCCAAACAACCTTGATTAGCCAATGACATCAGAAACAACAAAAACTACATTTGTTAGTCGAGGTCTTTTGGTATTATTCCGGGGATGCTACTACTTAATTAACATAACCAATGAAACTTTGCTTGACCTAGTCGAATGACCTAGGTTCTCCCTTAAATTAGAATGAAGTATCAAGTACTATGAGTTAGAGAAAGTTTTGGAATATTTATGTTTGTTAATCCAGGACATGAATAACTTTTCTGTCTGTACCTTTGGCAGCATGCAGAAAGTTGATTAAAACACCCTGCCTGAAGAAAAAGAGATCAAAAAATCAAATCAATTGCAGATATTTTAGCACGCAAATTTTATTTTGTGCAAATTTAGTTCCCAAAATACATTCTTCTAATGATAATGTTGGTAAAACTAGATTTAAAAAAAACAAATGTAAAATGAGTAATTCTTGTTCCTAATTTTTTTAGAAGGGGCGTCTTTTTCCTAATTACTATCACAAAGAGGATTGGTATAATATAATCGCAAATGAACTTTTTGGTGGCCTAGCTTGTTTGAACTTGGCCATGGCCAATAAGGTCTAACGGGTAAGGCATTAGGGCCTATATGGAAATGTAGGAATTTCACTGGAGGAAATAATTCAATTATCACGGAATCGGAAAAAAAGATCCCAAGTTCCAACCGAGGCCTAGTAGTATAACTCATCCTTTAGAGTTATTTTGTCTTAGAAACTGCTCACTCCATTCTTTTTTATTTGATATTATCGACTTTTCATGGTCTCTAAGATGTAATTTTGACCATTACATTTCTTAATTTTTATTAGTATTAGTTATTAAAATTTTAATATTATGAAAGGACTTTTTAACGACTTATTCCTAGTCTAATGATATAGCTTTTGTATGACCAATCTAAATAGTGATGTTAAATTTTAGAATTTTTTTGAAAAAAATTAAAAAGTTTGACTACACGGATACTAAAACATCAAATAAAAAAAATGGAGAGAGTGCTACGAGATAAAATACGAGACTGCTTCAAAAGTTGATGTGTATAGCTTTGTCAATCAAAAATAAAAGGGAGAAAGAAAGCGTTGGTGCGGGAAAAAAGACATTGTCTCGTGTGTAGTGTATGTCAGTTCGAACCATATCCAATCCGAGGTAGCAGATCAACTGCAGTTTAAGAATGAACTGAAGCCAGCCACAATTACATGCAATCTGACATATTCCCACGCATCTGGTTGAAAAGAGAACATGACCGAATTAATTGCTACAGTACCGTATAGAGAGAGCTACACTCGGGGGCGGATCTACAGTGTAATCGATGGGTCAAGCGACATGACGCTTTTCAGTACCATACATATGGTTTCTTTAATATATAAATATATAATCCTCTTATCATAAGTTACAAGTTAGTATTATGAGTTCATAATGACCCCGGCGACCCCGATAACTTTTTTTCCTAGATTCGCCTTTGGCTACACTGTTGCTGGCATCTTCCAGCATCTAACTGAAAGACAATGTTCTGGATTGAATGCTACATTGCTATGGGAACTTCAGTAAGCTATAATGATTCACAACGCAACATTCGCTTAGATTAATTGCTAGAGTAACACATGATGGACTTTGCCACAGTTCTAAACTTGTCGCCGCGCCAATGTTACTGTAGAAGTCTATTATCCACTGTAGCGAATCCGACATGGCGACATCCTTGTCCTCTAACCAGATTGCTGAGGAATTGAGTGTGCACTTTGCAGAGTGTAGACCCTAAATTAGACTTTTCATTATTTGTGTCAAGAGAGACGCTAGTCATCGCTTATGACCATTGAATGAGTCGAGTATATAGGCTGAGTTGCCTAACGACACGATTTTGAGCATAGACTATACACTGGGGCTACAGGGTTAAGGAATTCAATCTCCTGTGTACGGATCGACATCCATCAAGAGAAGATGTTTGATTTAACTCGTTGTTCAATCCATTGAAAATAGTCTGATGTTCAGGTTGTTTGTGCTCATCGCGTCTTGATCAATGTGTACCGAAGGCTGAGTTTATCCACCTTTGCTAATATCTACTTAGAGCCAGGGTTTACATTTTCGTTTTGAGTTCGAAAATCGCCATTTGTTCAGCACCGGTTTTTCGCGAAAACCGATCAAAATTCGGTAAAAACCGATCGGTTTGAGAAAGTCAAACATGTGGTCAAACTGATTCAAAAAAATCAAAAACCGGTCGAAAAGGTCGAAAACCGACGACAGAAGGAAAAATTGAAAAAATTGAATTTTTTTTAAAAAAATTACAAAAAATCCCAATTAATCTATAAAACACCTCAGATAAATTTAAACATTTTTTGAAATCATTTGTTACTTCTAAAAAATCCAAAACAGAAATTAATGAAAAGGAACAAAGACATTGTCAGATTTTTATAAATATTTAAAATAATTTTTATATTCTGAAATTTTAATTTAAACATAAAAAGTTACCAAAGGATCATGTACTAAAATTTTAAGAAATATTAGACTTCATTTAGTACTTATATAAAATCAAAAACGTAATAGCATATACAATGATAATAGCACTTTCAGAATTTTTTAAAAAAACACATATCTGATCATCATCTGAACATTTTACATAATCATTTTAATTACGTTATAACATCACAAAAAAAATTTAAGAAATATTATACTTCATTTTTTGTCCCTAAAAAATAAAAAACTGAAGAGCATATAATGTGACAGTATCACTGTCGGAATTTTTAAAAAATGTACGTATCTATAATAATCTGAAAATTTTACATAATCATTAGGATTGCCTAAGGACTGTACAAAAAAAATTCAAAATTTTTTGACACTGTTTGCTAAATTTCTTCAAATTTTTTAGATTTACTATTCATCTGATCGGTTTTCCAAACGGTTTTAATTGCCGAACCGGCTCGGCACGCCGACCGGTTTTTGTCGGCATTTTAAACCCTGCCTAGAGCACACTGAAAAGTAGAATTCATCAAAGTTGCGCATTATCTATTTCTGTGAAGGTTTGGCATGAAAAACCGTGGTACAGTTTACAGGACTATTCCAGGCCAAGCAACGCAACAGGCAAATCATTCTGTTTAACGCCTGTTTTCTTTGATGTGTTCATACAAGATCCCCTCAACCTCAGGGCAATAATCTTCCATTTTTTGTATTGTCATTACATTGATATTACATGTTCTACAACAGCACCGGACAGGAACAAATTATGTGACCGCTTCTGGAGCTGAATTGCAGTAAGGAGTGTGCAAGCAAATGAATCTGGTTGACATCAAGCATACAGAGGCAAAAGCAAAACCTATCAGAAGCCCACAAATGCTCTTCCGCATGTCCAGTCGCAGCGAGCGTCTGAAGACACGGCCAAAGCTCGGAATCAAAGCCCCGCATGCAATGACCATCCAATAGTCGAGTCCACTGTAGTCAATCTTCGCAAGAATTGCACCGATGGCAGCGCTTGGTCCTGCAAACCCGGTCAAAGCTGCAGCTGCCAAGGCTCCACGCCAGCTGTCAGTGGCACCATATATGCAGCTTGCAACAGCAGCACCTCGCGGTAGACCGTGAAGGGAGGCTGGAAGAACCATGTAGCGGCCTAGACCATAAGCCTTGCGTGCCGCCACACCAAGTGCAAGCCCTTCAGCATAGGCATGGAGAAAGACAGCACCACAAGCAAGGAGCGATTGAAGTGTGAGGACACTAAGAGAGAAGCCAGAAGACGATGTAATGACATTAACAGAAGATTTCTTGCGATTAACCGCCCTAAGGATGCTTGATGTGGCGACATGGTAGATGAAGGAACCTCCTATGAGGAGGAATAAGGTGGTAAAGAGACCCATCTTTGAGGACATTAGAAGTTGTACTGGTCTCCATGCTGCGAGACGGAAGGCAATGCCAGATGCTACACCAGTAAGAAGAGGGTGTGGCATGCTGAAGGCAAGAGAGAACGTGACAAGTATAATTCCTCCAAAAAGTGGACCAAGTCCAAATACAAGTGATACCAAAAAGCCTGATGTATCTTCTGAGCTGCAGATCAGAAGAAATCAATAACATCATTTGAAAGTTATAGTTACCCAAGATCCTGAAAATGTTAAAAGGAAACTTACTTGTGGCCATCAGTAAATCCCTGAAGCACGGTACTTAATGTTACCATGAAAGCAACAGCAAGTGTTCCAGCAGAGGCAACTTGAGATGGATTGGCTTCCTGCATGTAACGGAGAATTAGTCAAAAATGCATCATCAAGTCATTGAAACAGCATCTTCAGTCATTTACAGTTTCTTGATGACCAAATGAATATGGTAGTCACCTTAAAAGCATCAGGAAGAACCTCTGCAATAACAATCCATATCATGCATCCCGCAGCAAAACCAGTACAGAAGGGAAGAACCTTTTGAAATGCATCGGCACAAAGGAATGCAGGAACAGCAACAATTGGCTATGTTTACCAAGGAACATAAAAGCAGGGTCAGAGTGGAAAGCAAAGAATGTCACACCAAAATGTAACATGAAACCAAGTTGGAATGCTGTTGCATATAAAAGACGAACATCTAGTTCACAATATAATAGTGAGAGAAAGCCGCACTTGTACATGTTCAAGAAAAAAGTAAAACAGTAATGGCGGTCCTCATTAACAGCATTAACAGCATATTCCATAGCAATGTTGTTTCCATAATAAATGGTGATTGTGATGCCATTTAGCAGTAAAGATCCTTTGCAATGTCATTTCTCTAATTTCATTTATTTGCGATGCTTGATGATTGCTTATAGCCTAATACATCTCTCTTCTGTAAAAGTTCTTCAGTATTAGTACTGATTTCTCTCAACCAAATGTTATTGTCAGTTTGTAACTTATCAGGTCAGGAGCTTGGAGAAACATTTTCAGCTTCACAGATGGTCACCAAAGCTAATACATAACAAACTTCCCACCGGAACCATAAAAACAGCAGGAAAGATAGGAAACTGCAAATAATATGACATGGCGAAGAAAGCAGCCATGCTGCCAATATTAAAATCATACTACTGATCAATGAGCCTACCACTGTGATTCGTTTTGGTATTTCTCCAAGTTAGCAAATAAAGAAATAAGCCAATAAAAAACTCAACAGGACAAAGCTAAATGATTCACAAAAAGTATGCAACCTCACAGGGCCTTAGTCTTCCACCACTTTCCAAGCGCACAAGCATACACCAACACACTCATTTGCACAGACAAACACATGAGCATGCGTACACACGCAGATACAAAAACAAACAAACTAAGGGAGTGCAACAGTTAATTTTACAAAACAGACATTTCTCATCCTAGTCCCTTAAGTAACTGCAAGTAAACAAAACAAAGTATTTTTGTGTCACTCTTCTGGTTACGAAACAAGAATCAATATAACACAAAAGTTGATAAACTTGTCATGACTGACTCAAGAATGAGGACAAAATAACTATTAGGTATTTCATAATTCAATTCGAGGATTTTAAATAAGAAGTGCACCTGTGGTAAAGATGTTATGATACTCCATATCATTGCCTTTTGGGGGGACACACCCCTAGATGACAGTACCATGCTTACAGCAAGGCCTTCGGGTATGTTGTGCACTGCTATAGCTATAGTAACTAGAAGACCTTGAGAGAATCCTTTTGAGCCGGCAAAGGAAACACCCACACCAGAGCCCTCCCCAAAAGAATGGAGCGTCATTATTCCGACGACAAGAATAACTTTACTTGCATCTGCACCTTTTATATCCAGCATGCTTACTTCTCCATATTGCTCAAGAAACTGTGGTCAACAAAATGATATAAGCCAATCAATCATATAAGAGAAATATATTGATTAATCCTGATATGATACTGAATGCACTTATCATGCAAGTTTACTCAAGTGGAATTCAGACTGTTCAACTAGCCCACAAAAAATCCAATATACATAACATTCATGCATTGATGTTTAAGTTTTTAGGTAACCTGAACAATATCCCTATAGGCCTATATATGAGGGTAAGTACAGGTGTGCACTCACATAATGGGGTACTGAGTTCAGTTCACATGGACCTAGTGATTTTGTTCAGTCTTTCGTTGAGCTAACTTGACTATTGCACTTTCTTCAATTGTCTGAGCCTGAGATTTTCTAGCAGCTACAAATTCTTGGGTTCAAGACTATACAAGTAGGTTGCATGACTGCTAAAGCTAAACCACAATCATGCTGACAGTAATTTGGACAGAGGAAAGCCTTCTGAAAGTAAACTGAAGTGTTTTGTTTTGCTACAGCTTACAAGTTTAGAGCTATAAGCCTATAACTAGATCCAAGATATGCCGAGCACAGCATCTAGAATTCCGTTAATGCAAAGAGAAGGACATCATAGGTGCCATATAAATGAATCTATGAATTGAATAAATTTATCTGACATTCATTAAAAGTTCTTTCAAGTTTAAAGCCATTGAATTGTGGTTGGAAACAGGAAACAGAAAGTACCTTCTTACAAAGCCAAATAAAAATTCCTCCGCCCAAAATCCCGAAAACAACCCAGCTCCCACTGCCATACACCTGCCCTTCCTGCACAAGGTCAAAGCTCGCTGCCAACATCACCCCGGCCGCCAGCCCGTTGCAAAGGCCCGCCCACTGGGCTTCTAGCTCCAGGAAAAAGAATGGCACTGCACCCAACCCAGTTGCCGCAGCCATTGCAAGCGTAGACCATGCAACTGTAGACACCGACACCCTCCCAGCCTTTAACCCATCCTGCCTACCTGCACCCTCTAGTTTCCCATGGGGTGCCTCCTGTACTATGCGTACATCACCAATCTCGGTCTCGGCAACCGCCGAGACGTCCTGGATGAGGACGAAGAGCAGGCAGACTAGAACCACTCCGACTATTCTGACCATGGTTACTTGTATTGCAGATATTCAGCGAGTTTGCATGCACCGGGCCGAACCAGGGTATTGGCGAGAATGCCAATTCATAAAGTAATCATCTCACCATCCGCCTCAGTCCAGCAACAAACTAATCACGGTTCCTGCATGGCACTGCAGGAAAGGTCCAACCCTGCGACACAAAGAAGACACATTTAACACGGTTCCTCCACAGCAGTTGACAGATTAAGCAAACAAACCAATAAGAAACCAAAGATTATTTTTCCCCATATGCAACAAGCTAAGGACACCAAGAAAGAATCAAACCAACAGCCACCCGCACAGCAGCCAATCCCGCGGCTAATCCAGGAAAGATCCAACCTTTACGCAAGAAATCAATGCGCGGGGGCGCGCGGGGTGGTGGAGCACGAGCCAATTACCTCGATCCGTCGCCGGCCGAAGCGCTCCCAAGAAATCGCCCAATTCGACCGACGGGACGGGGGCCGAATCGGGGGATTCGATCGGAAGGTGCGACCCGCACGAACGGCGGGATCGGGGGGACGCTTGGGTCGTTGGGATCTAATGGAGGGGAGGAATCCAAGAGCGGCAGCGGAGGAGGAGATATAGGCTGCTGCGGCGCACACGGGTTTGGGGGGTCGCGAAACCGGCGACTCCGGGAGGGGGAAGACGTCAGATGTGCTGTGCCGACGCCGTGATGTCTGCCGTGCCTGTGCGTGTAGGTGTGGCTTCGGGAATTTTTTTTTATTTAATATTTATTTTTATTCTTTTTTTCAAAACTATGCGTCCGAATGAAAAAATGACAAAACGCCTCGTCGCCGTGTATGGGCGATCGCCCATACAGATATAGCCTGCACCGTTAATGGGCGTTAGCGGCGCGCTTAGCCATGGGCCCCCATCGCCTCTCAGAAGCGATCGCCCTCTGAGGCGACAGGACGAGTTTTTTTAGTTTTGTTTTGTAATTACTATATGCTTTTTAATATAAACCCGTAACTTTTGTTAGAGTGTCCAAATTAAATGAAACTTGTTTCTAAATTTAAATTTTGGAATGAAGAATTAGAGTGTAAAATAAAAATCCATGTGTTGTTTGCAGAATTTTTTTATTTGAGTTCAATGCTAGGCTCTAATCATGGATTGTGAAGGAATTATAATGTGTGTTGATCCATAATTCATGAAATAAATAGAATAAGTTACTACAACCTTATGCACTTCATTTTTGCAAAAATATCTAAATATGATTGCATTTTGAATAAAAGATGGCTAGTTTAAACCCTTTATAACAATCATTGTTCAAGCGGTTAGAATAATATCTCGAACGACCTCAAAACTTGATGAACCAGTTTTGTTGCATTCTTGGGCTTGCATAGGTCACAATTATGTAAAAATATTTAGATGTCACTTTAGGTCGCACTATTTTATTGTTGTCCTAACATGCAATCCAGAAACATGAAAATTGCCGTATCTTTCGCAAACGATGGTAAAACTCGATGAAATCGATATGACGAACCGAAAATGCTATAACCTATCTCGATGGAGAAAATAACATCATTTGGGACACAGAGCAATAGGACACATACTAGCCCTCCTGACGGTGAGCATACTCTTGAAGGTTGGGCCGACTGCTTATTACGACTTAAAACTAAAAGGAGTACCACGAACAAGGAAAACCAAAGTTAACACCAGACGTCTATTGAGTGCTTGAGGCCACTTCCCATTCGCCCATGCCTCGTGGCTGGGCTTCTCGCACGTCGCGCCTCTCTCGCTTTCTCTCTCTCTCGCCTCCTTCTCCTCCGCTTCCTTCCTACATGCCTCCTCGCGTGCGGCATCGCTACTGTTCTTGAAACCGCCGCGTGAACTCATCCTGCCGGTTGGCTTGGTCAAGAAGCCGTTGGTCCTCGGGGTTGATCTCCGTATCAAACCATCGCTCAAATTCACACATGGCGGAGGTGATCGCATGAAACGTAAATTAGCAAAGTTTCATTCACAAATATTATGTAACCCGTCACGATTGTTACCATGCGGCGATCCTTGAGCTCTTCTCCCATGGATCGAAGGCGTAGTTCGCGCACTTCCAATACCTCCTCTTCCAAGTTGAAATTTCCCAAGAGCGGACAAGCCTGCAAAGATCTCCGCACATACACATGGGCGCTACAGCTCCACGAGGTAGGAAGAGATCTTGGTACGCTAAATTCCGCGGGCATGCACTCGCTTCTTCCTTTGCCTTCCCCTTACCCTTTGCACTTGCACGCCTCGGCATTTTCGATTGATGCT
The DNA here is from genome assembly GCA_036346275.1 of Otatea glauca. Lineage (NCBI taxonomy): Eukaryota > Viridiplantae > Streptophyta > Magnoliopsida > Poales > Poaceae > Otatea > Otatea glauca. Next base: position 34,902,744 of record CM070720.1, read on the forward strand.
CACCTCTATTCTTTCTCCCGCTGTTCTTTGCGAGACCGCTTGTGAGAACGAATGTTATAAAGGGCAGATATCGCCCGGGTATGGGGCGATCGCCTCATATTTGGGCGATTGCCCCATGTAAGGGCGATCGCCTCACATTAGGGCGATCGCCCCTACTAGAGGCGATAGGTGCACCGAAACGTTGGTGTGTTGTCACGTCGTGTGGCATAGGCAAGCAATGCATAAATGATTTGAACAATTTATAGTGATAACGCTGTCATGTTACTAACTCGAGTTATACAATGTCTTCTTGAACGTAAAGCCATTAAAAAATACATCCGTACAACAAGTCAATCACGGCCACGCTTCCTAATCTGGCCCGTGGGGTAGGTGAGTGGCGACGGCGGACGGACGTCCCTCCTAGGCCGGCCCTGCGGCGCAGGCGTAGAGTAGTGCGGCGGCGGCGAGGCCAAGTCCTGTGGCGGCGCACCCGAGAGCTGAGAGGGGTCGAGGTAGTCGGTCGAAAGGTACTCCTCCAGGTCGAACTCGTCGTCGAAAGGCTCGTCGAAACCACCCTGGGGTCCTGCTGGGGCGCGGGACGAGGAGGGAGCCTCCGCAGCCCGCTGCCCCCACTGCTGCTGCGTGGGAACGTAGCGAGGAACCGACAGGGTAGGGCGAGACGCAGAAGGAGCCTCCCACCACTGCCCCCACCGCTGCTGCGTGGGGCGTAGCGAGGAACCGACGGGTAGGGCGAGACGCGGAAGGAGCCTCGTCGACCACCGCCCCCGCACGTGCGTGGGGCGTGACGGGCACCGGGTGGGTAGGGCGAGGTGTTGGGGCGAAGTGGCGTGGTGTCTTTGCGTCCGCCGACGTCTCCGCGCCCTCGGCGGTGGCTGCGAGCCAACCGCCTCATCAGTGCGAGGACCCGACCCCAAGCCGTCTCGGACTCGGCGGTGGTCACCAGATGCCCCCTCTAGGCGCGTCAACATGGACACAGCCTCCACCTCAATCTCCGCCAAGAGCCGAGTCCGCATGTAACGTCGGTTGGCATTACGTAAGTTACATGAAAAGACGTGCCCATGTAGGTTCGACAGACACTTACCGAGGCGTTGTCCTCCGGGACATCTGTGAAGGGTACGTGTCCGCTACCGATGCTCGCCGGCGACGTCGGCGGTCTTGGTGTGTACCCCACCCCGAGGCGAGTCTGGGCGAACCACTCCATGTACCGATCGTACATGTCATGGTCGACGGCCGGTCTCGGTGACCCTCTTGTCGAGTCGCGGCGTCCCATGCGCAGGCCCATGGTCGCATACGGTCGCGCGAATCGAGAGCCCACCGCAAAGACCCATCCGGTCATCTGCAATGCAAAAACGAGTAGTACGCGAAGACATTAATTTCGCAAAGATGCGGAGTAGTAGGATCGTGGCAAGTACACGTGAGCGCCACGTCGCGACAACGTGACGAGGCGGCAAAGGAAAGGATCGAACAGCCGAATCGCCGCAGCACTCGGTCGCGAGAGTCTTGCTCGACACAAAGGTCAAAGACGAGCACCTTACGGGTGAGCCAAAGGCCTCATCTCGCGTGCAAAGCACGGAGACCCCGTGAGGTGCTCGGGCGTGACGTCGACGCGGTGTATGGCGCCCACCGCACGCCCTCGCCGTGGAGGCGGTCGAACTCCGAACGAACTCCCGATAGGACCTCCTCACCAGAGGTGCGCGAACCTCCGCCGCGAGGAAATAAGAAATGGCGAAGGTTATTCAAGTGCGTTAGTGGGGAAAAGATACGAGGAGCGACCGCTGTCGGACCCAGAGGGCCCATGGTGGGCCATCCACCGGTCGTCTCCGTAAAGCTCCTCGAGTACGGTGTCGTGTCAACAACAGCTCGCCGACGGAGAAGCGCTCCCAAGACCACAACCGGAGGAGTAGGACGCACTCGACATCGCCGCGTCGTGCTTCGCCGAGAGACGGCGTCGCACGCACCTCAGACGTCGCCGCAAGCACACCGAGGCCCACGACCACCGCATCACCGCTTACAAGGGGGAGTTAGACGTGCTCGCTGAGACGAGATTGGGCCGAGTGTGTTACCTCATCCACCGGGGTGTCGGCGATGTGCTGGGCGTACTCGATCAGGTGACGGTCCACCGTGTTCCCGTGGGAGGACGGGAACATCACCCAACCGAGCAACAACAGGAGGTATGCCTCCAAGTGGCGGGCCACGTCCGCCTCCTCCGCGTGCGGGTGGAGAAGGTCAGCCTGCAGCGTTCGCAACAAACATTATCAGCAACTTGGCGCTTCTATTTTAATTCTCAAAGAAAGAGGTACTCACCGTGGAAGCAGCGACCACGCCTTCGTCGGTCCGTGGCGCTCAGCCTCCCTAAGGGGCTGGTAGGGGGCTGCCCGGGGGTGCCGCTGCACCTCGACGAAACGCGCGGACAACTCGGCGTGCCACGTGACGGAGGCGTCGTGCGGCACGACTGCTGGGCCCGCACAAGGGAGGCCTAAGAGGTACGACACGTCCTGCAGCGTCGGAGCCATCTCTCCGCACGGAAGGTGGAACGTGTGCGTCTCCGGTCTCCACCGGTCCACGAGTGTGGCCAGCAGGGACCGGTCGTACCCGAACCGCGGCACCTCCTTGCCCTCTAACGGGGCAGTCACCAGCTCCACCATCCTACAAAGAGGGAGTAAGCCACCGCTCGCAACCTGCATGTAGTTAGAATTGCATTCACGGTAAGTATGTGTACGTAAAGAGTGCAAGCGTTCGCGACTACCGTGGAACCCAGCGTGGGTCGATGCGGCGGCTCCGGGCACTCGAGGTCGGTGGCCTCTAGCACTCGGTTCTCCTCTGCGGAGTACCTAGACCGGTGGAGTCGATCGACGGTCACGCCCAGCACTCTCGAGGCAAGGTCGCGCCATCGTGGCTCATTACAAAGCAAATACAACAGATTATCAAGAATTACATGTGCACACAAAATGAAATGCGAAATAACGAATTGTACCATACTCAACAAACAATACAACCGAAGTGTGGAGAGCAAAAAAACTCGGATTGCAAACATACGAAAGACAAAGACATGTTCGACGAGGCACACAACGTCGAGAATTACATTATCCTCGTAGGTACTAATCGGGACATCGGAGAATAACATGATGCGAACAACAACTTACTAGTACATTGAAAATTACATCGAACATTACAACGTACATTACAGACTTACGGTCCATTGAATAATACAAGATGGGAACAACATGCAAAGTTACATTATCCGCGGTTGCGACGCGCCTCGACTCGCCCATATCGTTCGAATCGCCTTGTCCTTCGACGCCCGACCTTCATCTTCAACATTCGGATGTCCGGTACCCATCGATGGTCCGGAGAGGGGTCGTTGTGAACGATCCATCCACTCGCACCGTACACCTCATGATGCCACGTGTTGAGAACGCTCGCTTGTAGTAGTACGGGAGATGAACGGACGACGTGATTGATGCGTCTCGGCGGCTGCGGCAATGACGCAGAGCACGGCAAGTGCAAGCAGCGTGGTTTCGGCGAGAGCACTCGCAATCACCGCTCGAGTATGCACGATGGGAAGTCCTCTCGGTGGCACCCTGCGACCTCGGTCACCGCAGCGGCACGTGGTATCTCCGCTCCACGCCACTCTCCTGTAACCCGATGTGTCTGCGCCTTTCTTGTTTTCTTGGACATGTAGGTAGACACAACAGTTGAGTAAGACAATCGATTGTCCGACATACATGCTGCGGAGGTCTTGTATCGCTCAATGAAATATCTCGTGTCCCTAATAAGACACCCTCAACTATACCCACCAATGGAAGGCATCCGTGCCTTTCATTACCCGGGCTTGTAAATCTCCGCCAGTTCGTTGTCATGATCCCATAACGCGAGCCGCCTCGTCGTGCGTAGGACCATTTCTCCAAAGGCTCATGTCGTATCCAATCGGTGAAACTCTTTATATTTGGTACCGCCTCGCCGAGGTTTGGGGGTCTGTCGCGGCCGCATATAAGGTCGGGGTCCTCTCCTTGCTCATGGTACACCATCGGGTTCCTTGATGAACTAGCGGTACCTCTGGGATCCATTGATTGCTTCTTCGTTAGTTCGCCCAACGCCTTCCAAAGCGCGTCGAACTTCCTCCGTTGGTTCTGTTTGCACAGCGCTGAACATGTTCATAAGCTCCTTATTCTGAATCGACGGAAAAATTGGCACCCATGTGCCTCATGCACCACCGCTCCTCGATCCGCCACTTTGTCGCTCCCACGACGGCGGACCCTTGTTGCATATCCACGATCGCCCTTAGCAGCCCGCATGTCGGTCATGGATGACACAAACATCGAACTGCCGAGAACAACGCCGACTTCACTCTTTCAAGGAACCATGCATCTCTCCGTGTTTTCTCCACGAATGCCAACGCAACCGGTAGAACTCGGTTGTTGGCATCCACCGCGATCGCAGCTTAGAATCGCCCTTGTACTTCCCGTGAGGAATGTGCCATCCATGCAAAGGACCGGCGACGCGTTTAACGCATTTATGCATGCGCCTGTAGGCGAAGAATGCACGCCGCAATACCCACTTCCCGGTGCACGCACCACCCGCAGGAACTCCGCAAGGTCGATGGATGTACCGGGTTCCTTTGTGCGATTGCCCGAGCAAGTGGGAATATTCTCGCACGAAGCCTCGTGACGCCCCGAACCGTATTTCCGAGCTGTCCTTTTTGCTCTCCATGCCTTTGCGTAGCTAATCTTGTATCAAACCTCTCCTCCACGGCCGTGATAATAGATCGAGGCTGCAGATGGGGATTGTCCACGATCCGACCATAAACACATTTGCCACCCAAGTGGACGACAGATTGCGGTGTCCTCGCTCCGCTTCTTCCAGCTTCGCAGCTATGCTCCATCACTATGGAGCATTTCCATAGTCCGCCCACTTCCCGGTATGCATGCACCGCCATGGGCACGAATCAACTACGCACTTCACGTCGTAGTCCTTCTTCTTGGACTTCACAACCCCGAATTGCCGCCGAGAGACATTGCCCAAGATTTCACCGCATCCATCACAGCCTCCTTGTCTTTATATACGGCCCCTGCGTCACCTCGTTCTCACGATACTCCCATGCATCAATGTTCCTTCATTCATTGTTAGGTCTTCGAATTGTAATTGGTCCACGCACGAGGATAGGCACCCTGTGGGCGTTGTCCTCCTCGTCGAGTGCTCACCATCGTGGACTTCCTCATCCGCACGGTCCTCCTCTTCCATCAAGTCAACAATGTCCTCCACCTCCTCCCCTCGTCGGCCACCCTCGCGCCTCCACCGCTGTCTCCTCTGCCCCCGGTCCCTTCGTCACCGCTAGCCTCGTGCTCCTCGCCTCGGGCTCCTCGCCGCCTTCCTCTTCGCATCCTTCTACATTTGATGTCCCTCCGCCGTAATGTCCACCCCGACATCACGAACTTGCGACACCGATGGAGCTACCGGGTAGCACTGTGCCAACAACATGAGCGCCAACCCCGCTCTACCAAAAACCAACATAACTCCTCCATGTGGGCGCCGAGTTAACAGAATCAACTCTCCGTAAAACGGTCTTGCGCTCGGCTCACTATCGCTCGACCAAGAACCAACAGTCCGGGCATCCAAATCGAACATCCGAGACATCCACTCCAACAAACCCTCAGATGTCCTATCGCTCGGCTCGCATATGCCCGTCACGACTCTTGAAAATGATGATAGATCCACCCCATCCGCCCCCTGTGCTATCTCCCCATCTCCATAAAATATTTGGAAATACAATTTCTCCGACATGCTGCAACGTCCGACGGAAAAATATTACTCTAAAATACAATACAGTCCTGAAATTTCTAAAAACTAAATACTACATTAAAGTTCTAAATATGAATCATGCGACATTAAATTTCTAAACAACACTATCCGAGAAATTGTAAACGCTACACAATCCTAAATTTTCTAACACTACAATAAATTTGTAACGCACTTAATACTATACAAATCCTGAAAATTCTAAAAACTAAATACTACATTAAAGTTCTAAATATGAACTGCGATAGTAAATTTCTAAACAACACTATCCGAGAAATTGTAAACGCTACACAATCCTAAATTTTCTAAACACTACAATAAATTTCTAACACTACAATAAATTTGTAACGTACTTAATACTATACAGTCCTGAAATTTCTAAAAACTAAATAGTACATTAAAGTTCTAAATATGAACTGCGACAGTAAATTTCTAAACAACACTATCCGAGAAAATATAAACGCTACACAATCCTAAATTTTCTAAACACTACAATAAATTTCTAATACTACACTAAATTTGTAACGTACTTAATACTATACAGTCCTCAAATTTTTAAAAACTAAATACTACATTAAAGTTCTAAACGCTACACAATCCTAAATTCGACTAAATATTACATGCTACATTAGAATTCTAATAACAAACAGTCCTACAGAATTTTCTAAACACTACAAAATCGTAAAATTCCTAAATAATAGATTTATAAAATTTGTAAAAAATACCTTCGCAAAACGACGAATCGACTTTTTTTCCCCTTTTCTTCTTCTTTCTCTTCTTTTTTTCTTCTTCTTTTTCTTCTTCTTTCTCTTCTTCTTCCTCCTTCTCTTTTCTCTTCGTTTGCTTCTGCCTCGGCTGGCTGCCTGCGCCGAGCGAGGGGCCGAGCTTTGAAGGCCGCCTGTCGCCCCTGGCTCGGGCGATCGCCCTGCTCTCGAGCGATGGGGCCCATGAGTTTTTACCGCTTGCTCTGTGACGGCGAGGCACATATCGCCCGTGTATGGGGCGATCGCCCCATACACGGGCGACGGGCGTATAATTTTGCAAAAATTTGATTCGGACGCATAGTTTTGAAAAAAACAATAAAAATAAATATTAAAGAAAAAAAAATTCTGGCTTCGGTTCCCACGGATGATGGGCCCCCGGCCCTTCTCCGGAAATCTATCGCGCCGTGTCGTGCGCGGTGGCGCGGCCCTGCACGGCCGTAAGAAGAGAACGTACGCTATGGGCAGGAAAGACGTAGGGTCTGTATAGTGTGAAGGTTAATTTTATCATATTTAAGTTTAGATATATTATAAATTGTTAGGTAAATATTTGGTTTGTTACCGTAACTGCGGCTTACTTACTTTCTTAGCCTCATGCCTCGCACGTCATAGATCTAATTTTTTGTCAAATTTTGTTACACTTATAACGCTGAATTTTATTACCACAAAAAGTATAGCAAACCACACTTGCCTAAAGTTAGTTATGATAAAGTTAGCTTCAAACAAAATAGACCCGTAAGCCACCACTTGGTGTCGGGTTTGCGTGTGAAGATGATAGTTCGAGAGAGATGGGGAGGGTGAGCTGATTGATTCCTCGCATTGGGTTGGACTTACTTAGGTCCTGTTTGTTTCGGCTTAGGTTTTTTGGCTTTTGGTTTAAAGCTAGCTTTTTGGTTTAACGAGCTTTTAAGCCGTTTTTTTAAGCCAAGACATGTTGTTTGGTATCCTGGCTTTTTTATGGGTTGGATGGTGTAGCCAGGGTTCACAAAACCGCGAAATCGCGGTTTCGAGTGTACCATCATGTTCGATATCCAAAACCGCTCGGTAAACCGTTTTAATTTAAATTTTAAAAAAATAAAAAAAAAATTAAAACAATTTATGCGTTGAAAATCGTTGAAAAACCGCGGTTTTCGCTCGAAAACTGTTTCTTAAAAACCAAGCGGTTTCTCGCGAAAAACCGAATGGTTTTCGATTTTTTTTTGAATTTTTTTATTTCTTAACCCTTCGGTTTCTGACGGTTTTCGAGTGATTTTTCGAGCGGTTTTTGCGGTTTTCGAATTTCGAACGATTTTTTGAAATTCAGTTTTGTGAACCCTGAATGTAGCTTATTGCTAGAAAGTTTGAAATACCCTTTAAGGTTGTAAGGACTTTTCTTATGTACTAATTTATCTAATACAAATATTTTATACTTTTTTCACTTAATGTCCTATTGAAAAACATAGATTAATCTCGAGATCAAACTTCATTCTGAGCATAATTATTTATCAACTTGATCCGGGTCGGTGGAGGAGAAAGGAGGCTGAGGACGGCGGAGGAAGGAGAAGGTCGAGGACGGCAGAGACCGGAGCGGTGGAGGGAGAAGGCATGTCGCACAGGGGAGCGAGAGAAGACGAGGAGAAATGAGGAGATAGGAGAAGGATTCTTGAGTTTATATATGATGGCATTTTGTGGGTAATTTTAAAGACTTCCAGTGGTAAAGGGTTATTTCATCCCAAAAAAACCCAAAAAAGCACCTCTCACCTGACTTTTGGCTTATAGTTATATGGAGGCTTTTGGCTTTTTTAAACCTAGCTTAAAAGTCAGTCGGTTGTTTCGGCTTTGGCTTTTCTGCTTTTAAGCCGGTGAAAAAGCCGAAACAAACAGGACCTTAACCCATTTGGTAGACTTTATCAGGCTTAGTTCACAGCACATTAATTTGTCTAGAGTCATATAGGGATTAAAACTATTTGTTTTTCTTTGTAAAGGTCCTGTTTGAAATGTAGAATTTTTGGAAAAATTTTGCATGAACTCCACCCGAGATAGTTCATTACCCTAGGAATCGGGAGCATTCCCGCATTCTAAATGGCCCCGAATTTATGCAAAAATCATGTGGAACTCATGCATTTCAAATGGAAATTAAAGGAAATGAGAGAAAACATCTATTTCGTGTATTTTTGCGAACTCCAACACGTAGTCATCTAATGCGCAGTTTGATGCCCTAGATTGACATGACAACACCCCCAACACTTAAAGGCGATTTTGCCCAGAAAAAGGTGTAGCAGTTTTGACTTTTTGCAAGGTAGGGCACCCCAGCTGACTCCTATGCAGCTCGATGGTCACATCGTAGGATGCAACGGGGGCAACCAAGGTTGTCATAATCCCCGATTTATGTCTCAAAGTTTCACGATTCTAGGATCATAGATTTAGTAAACCAATTCGATTGTGGATAGAATCTTAATTTGGTACAATCACGATACTATTACGATTCTAGCAAAACAAATATGGTAGAATCATATGCTTACAATTTACTAATAGTTCTACTCAATTCTAACGATCCTAGTAATTTATTGTAAGGGAGATAGTTACTTGCGTATAACCTTTCGATTTTTAAGACGCCCTTAAAAAAATTAAGTTTGACCTTTTTAACCCCATTCATATATACTTTTTTATATAGATTAGCAATTAATTTGTACTGCATTTTGTTATAAATAAAGGCTTCTAAAATACAATTCAAAATATTGTACCATTGCTGAAACACATGGTAGATTTTTAAAAATATATGCTCAGTAAAATAAGATAGGATCTTATCCTACGATTCTATTCTTTCAGAGTATCTTGCAACCTCGGTGAATGTTGCTTAAATAGTTGTCACGGTGGCGTAAGCCGCCAACAACTGGTGATGAATTGAGCCACCACCAACCACAATAAACTGATGAAGGCCACGGCGGTGGCGGTGGCATACAATCATACAGTGAGGGGAGGGCTACAAACAAGAAGAAGCTCTCAACACGAGGTGTCCTCACAAGGGTGCAAGACTCAAAATGAAGACGAGTAGGGAGTAGATAAGAAAGGATCGACTGGACATTCTTAAAAACTATGTGAAGGTCTACCCATGTTGGCGATAAGTAATTGACTATATTTGAGTTAAGAATCTGATTTATTTTTAGCAATTAGATAATTATTGTATATCATTTTGGATATTGCTATGTGATGGATTTTCTTGTTTTTGATGATTGCAGGAAGACGGTGCTAGGTCATGGTGAGGCGGAGGATGATCGAGACTAGGCGATGTAAGCCGGAAGTCCAAACGGTCGGGGATCGCTGGAGGATGACTGGAGATGGAGTCGCTACAAGCCTAGAAGACAATGGAACGACTTAGATGCTAACTTGGGGCCGCTTGGATCAAGGAGAGCCGTTGGATTGCGGTTTAGAGGATAGAGTAGCAGTCAAGTTAGCCTAAGTGAATCTCAACCCTTGATGAAGTTTCTTGAGGGCCAAGTAGAACTCATCCAAATGTGTAGGATTACTCAATCTCAACCCTTGATGAGGTTACTTGAGGACCAAGTAGAACTCATCCAAGAGTGAAGGATGACTAAAGAGTAGTAGTATAAATAGAGGGGTAGGGGTAGTTCTCCCCTCTTAAAGGTTTTGTGTGCTCCTTTGAGCTTTGCCCACCTTGTTGTGAGGCTTTGTGAACCTTCCTCCAAAGAAATAAAATTTTACTTCCTTACTTTTCTGAATTTAATTTCAGCATTTACATTATGTCTTAAATCCAGCATTTAAATTCCGCACTTTAAATTCTGCAATTTAATTTCTTGCAATTTACATTCTCGTAAGTTGGATTTGCCTCCCCTCCTTCTACTTACTTTTTAAATTCTGCAATTTAATTTCTTGCAATTTACATTCTCACAAGTTGGATTTGCCTCCCCTTCTTCTACTTACTTGTGTTTCTTATGTCGATGATGTATGATTGATGGATGAATCTTCTTCAGATCATATCCTCATCATCTAGACAATCCTTTGCAAGAACTCGACCTCTTTGTTTAATCTTTGAGAAATTTTTGTAGATCGTGTTTGTGGTTTTTGTTTCTTGTGTTCTTGCTTACTGTGATAAATGGGATAATATCCAAGATCATCTTGATCATCACAACCCCACGAGCAAGTTCAAGACCAAGATTTTCTCTGTTTTGCACCTTTGCAATTGAGTGTTTCAAGTGAAGTTTTGGTTGGATCCATTGAGTGGGGAAAATTTTTAATTATGATCATTCAGCCCCCTTTGATCATCACGTCGGTCCTTCAATTGGTATCAGAGCACGATTTTGCTCTTTTATAGATCTTGACCGGTCTTAAGAGCCATAGCGATGGACAAGTATTCCACCAAGCCTCCAATTTTTTCTGTAGTTGATTTTCCTTTTTGGAAATCGAGAATGAAGCCGTACATCACTGCCCAGGGCTTCCTGATTTGGCAGAAGGTGAAGCTCCCATATGAGGTTCCTGCCGATGAGAACGTTATGGTGGCAATATGGCTGACGTTGAGGCGAATGCTAAGGCAAGAAACATCCTCATACAGGGCCTTAGCCGTAGTGAGTACGACGGGATCTCTCACCTACGATCTGCTCACCAGATTTGGGTGACCCTCGATGCTTACCATGAGGGCACCACCCAGATCAAGACGGTGAGACAGGATCAATACAAGCGTGACTACAACAAATTTGAACAACACACTGGTGAGACCCTTAATGAGTGTTTTGGTCATTTCACAAAGATCTTGAATGATCTCCGCGTAGTTGGTTGCACATACTCTGACTCAAAGAATGCTCGATGCTTCTTGATAGCACTCGATATTCGGGTTTGGGAGATGAAGGTGACCACCATCAAAGACACCACGGACTTATCGACTCTGACTCTTGACGGATTTTATTCCTGACTCAAGACTCATGAGATTGATGTCATCTCTCGTAAGACGAAGTCGCAGTCGATGGCCTTGGTCACCGATCCCATTGGATCATGTTCTGAGGCTTCAGTTGGTTTCTCCCTTTCTGCCCTTTGCGAGCTAAGTGATGAACAGCTGAATTTTTTTCAGAAAGTGAGCTTGCTCTTTTGGTCCGTAAATTTTCTCATGCTTACAAGAGGGTGAAGGAGAGGAAGAGAGGTGGCACAATCACCTGCTTCGAATGTGGTGGCCCCAACCACATTCGGACGAATTGCCCCAAGCTGGAGAAATGCAAGAACGACTACACCGACAAGAACCGCAAACAAGAAACCTCCAGTTCGTGACCCGACGTGTGAGAAGAAGTACCGCAACTTCTCGAAGAACAAGAAGCTCTTCCACCGTATCCTCGCCTCACTCGACGACATCAGCCTCTCCGACACAAAAACCTGGAGCGACGAGGACGAGGATGATCCGCAAGAGAAGAACAAAGGCGGTGACGACTTCACCGGGATGTGTTTCATGACGGACGCCAACGGCATCAGCGACTCGGAGCTCTACATTGACTCGGACGAGGTACCCTCCTATGACTAGCTCAATGAAGCTTTCTGTAAGTCCTTCAATTGGTATCAAAGCACTGTAGAGCATTCCTATCAGGCTCTAGGCTCGAGCTAAAGGGGACAAGAAAACTGGCTGCCAAATAGACACTATATTTAGAATAAGAAGGAGGAGAGAGAGATTGCATGTGAAGCTTTTAAAGGAGTAAAAATGATGAGGTTGGAGCTCATGTTTTCTGTGGAATACAATCATCTATTTTTATCTTGAAAATTCCATTGGAACATAGGAATTTTACACGAATATTATAGGAATCTCACGGGAAACCATTCAATTCCCGTGGGATTTTGAAAAACTCCCCTCATTCCAAATGGGAAATTTTCAACGATATTGCAGGAATATTGCATCAGGTTTCAGCTTTAGATTCCATCTATGTGCGCCACAATAACCAAAACAATCCATCAATAGAGGTTTCCTTTTATGTGCCCAAGCTATCTAAGAATTTGTTTCTTGTGTTAGGTGTCTTATAAGGGTTATATATGTCACTGGAAATGTCCATGTAACTCATACTGGACATTATGAATTAATACACGGTTGTGTTCTAGCTTAAGCTACTTCCATGATGATGATCTCACATTTATCTAGACTACGTTATTTTCATAAATAGATTGCTTTTGCATCTACATAGTGCTTAGGGGTGAAAACGGTCGGAAAACACCGAAACCATTTTTGTTTTCATATTTTTCCTCGGAAACGATACCGGAATCGATAACTACGGAAACGAAAACGGCATCGATAATTCGAAAATATCGAAAATGAAAATTCGATACAAAATATATATCGGTAACGATCGGAATCCGAAAAAGAGACTGGTAACGTCGTAACGACATGTACCACCAATTGACTTCAAAAAATTCACACAAATCGTACACCCACATAGAAATTAGTAATAAATAAATATTCACAAATTTACGATGAACATACATTACCAATGTAAATGTATACAATAGCATAACTAGTCTAGAAAATCAATATCTTATAACGCATAACGGCATAAGCATTAAGCAACATCACATAGCACTTACATACAGGCATACATTAAAGCATTAAGCAACATATTCGCATAGCACTTAAAAGCAATACCTTATAAGCATTTACTGATTTATATCACACATTCCATATAGGCATACATAGCATAAGATAGTCTCCACACGAGTCTTTACATCACATAGTATAAGATAGTCTCAATATCTCATATCAAATAATACATCTCTCCACACGAGGATTGAAATTTATTAATCACTTGCTACTAGACCGACCAGACCCTTGCGGCGCCAAACCGGAAATATGACATACAAAGACATGCACATAGATAATAGGAGCTCGGAGCACATAGATAATCACGGCGATAAATTGATAATGAAGCATTGGAGATACGAAAATAAAAGCAAAAAAAAACATGTGATACTGGCAGAGTAGTTATTATCACTCATCAGCATCAGGAATACGACCAATGAAAACGAGTGATGGGCATAGAAGGCATAAGCTTCTAAACGAGTGATGGGCATGAAAGGATTGATCTCATAAGTTCTTGGTTTATTTGCAAATATATGTTGCAAATAAGGTGTGCTTAATTTGATATTGGAGCATGCGATTAGAATTTGCAAATATGTTTTGCAAAATTGTTTTGATCATGAGTTGATCATCACATGGCTCAATATTTGATCTTATTAACTCTTTCGAGCTTGTAGTCGAAAAATCAGATTTTAGACTTGAATAACTACATTAGAGTTTTATTTTTATCATATTTAAAAATATCTATGGTTGCTTAAATCATAAAAATGGGTGAAATTTGTAGCCCTCGTGATAAGCTTCGCATAGAGTCCAAAATCACCTAAATCGGAGTTCAGAAAGTTATAGGCGTTTTAGTGGCTGAAGGAGTGTGATCTGTGGGCTGGGCGATTCCGGTAATTACCGACGGAATTTACCGATTTTTTCCGAAAACCGAAGGAAACGGTCGGAACTTGTCAAAACCGTTATCGTTATCGTTTCCGACAAAAAATTCCGATTTCGATTCCGATTCCGAACATTACCGATACCGACACGTCCGATCGAAAAATTCCGGAAACGGTTTCCGGAATTCCGGGATTTACCGATACCGTTTTCACCCCTAATAGTGCTACTTGCCTGTTCTTCCAAGTCTTCGGCACAACCAAGAACTTGAGAGGAATTGGGCATTCTTCTTCCATAGATTGTTATATATTTCCACTGAAAATTGAGGGATCGATATACTCCACTCGGTGGTCGGCGGAGCATATGTGTAACTGGGCGAATTAAAGAGTTGCAAGTTCATTGCATTTGACAGTGGGTGAGCAACTATGATTTGGCGAGTCTCTCGTGCAAGTTATCTTTGATCCTACATTGAGAAGATCGGGTGTCCCTATCATCTTGGTATCATAGATTCGTTCACTTGGTAGGATTTTGTATCTGCACTTGTTTTGCATATTAGGGTGTCAATTCTAGTTTAGTGTTGGTCAAACACCAATGGTTTGGGGTAGATAATGTTGAGGTTGCTCATCAGATTCTATAGATTGTTGATTTTGGTTTTCATTAGTTGGAGTGTATTTGAATTGTAAAACTGAGCTTGTATATATTAGTTGGAGTAGCTGAGTCTATAATTTTTTTCTTCCTTTATGTGTGTGTTCATCTTTTTAGCGTCGTTGTTGTCATCTTCATCGTCAACCCAAAGCTACAACACTTCTACAAGTTGAGGACTACTCATTTTGAAGAGGGGGAGAATTATGAGAATATCCAGCGCATATCCATGGTGAGGGTCTCACTTTTATCTGGACCACGTTATTTTCAAAAATAGACTGCTTTTGAATCTGGACAGTTTATTCTTCCAAGTCTTCGTTACTGCCAAGAACTTTAGATGAATTGGGCGTTCTTCTTCTATAGATCGTGTTGTGAAATTTGGTGTTTTTTGAAATTTTGGAGTTGGGTTGTGGGCCAGTCCGTTTTGGCTTGTGGGCTTTTCGGTTGGCCCATTAGGGCTGAGGGAAAAGGAAGGAACAGGAGAGGTCCTGATTGAGGGGCTGCGACGCCGGGGTTTTAGGCAGCAGGTGAGGCAGCTAGGTCACGATGAGCCTGGTGGCCTTGAGCTCTCCTTCCCCTATTTCAAGGCTTGGGACCCTCCTCTCCAAAAGTAGAAGAAATACTCAGATTTCTCTGTGGTTCCTCATCTTTGATTTCCTCCTTCTTTCCTAGTTCTTGTGATATGCCAGTGAGCTTTTGCCGCTGAACTTCTAGCCTACTCATCTCTTGGTCTGAAGCTTTGCTTCAAGAGGCTTGGATTGGTTTTGTGCTAGCTCTTGTGTGCAGAAGAACTCGGCTTTGTGTCTGCTATACCGAAGAGCTTGGCCTTGTATCCTTGAGCTAAGCTCCTGGAGGAAGTTGGATTGGGGATTTTCTTGTACTGCTGCATTTGAGGCTCACCTCTGCACTCGATGTGTCACTTGTGTGGAGAGGGCATTGTATCTCCGTCTTCTAGGGCGACCAAACTGTGGCACTAACGGCAGCAATTGGATTTCTGGGACAACAACATTCTTGATGTGACTTGCTCTATCTTCTGAACAAGTTTTGAGTACTTGTTCCTTTGTGAGTATTCTCTGGATTATTCTCACATTATTGCTGCCTTTTTATTGCTCTATGATGCAAAATGGGTCATTGATGAACTGAACTACTGAATGTGTAAATCAGGCCTTGAACTATTAGTTGTACTTCCTACTTATGTTTGAAAGTATTGTTGTAGTTCACTGTTGATTAAACTTGATCTTTATTAGTACCTTTGCAGTCATCATTTGATTACTTTCTCCTTTGATGTGTACTGTAGTCACTGGTCATATTGGTTATCTTGCTGAGTTTCATAGCACCTGTTGTCAAACTTGCTTTGAACCTTGGCCAAACAGTACATAATGTGATTTTGATCTTTAGAATAGTGAAATTGATACTTTGTGGTGCATATCTAGGAGGGTAAGGGTCAAGGTCTCATTTGCTTAGTTGATTGTTTAGTTCAATACTGATTCTTGACCGAAGTGTAGAGGAGGTAAGAGGATTCTGTAGTAGCCATACACCTAGTGGTGAGGAGACTGAAGATTTAATCTTCAATCAGCCCAACACCTAAAAGCAATTTAAAACACTCTTTTGTACATTAATCTGTTTAGAAGACATGATTCATTACATAGATGACATAAAAGTTATGATATGCTTTATCTCTTTGATTATGTTATTTTTGCTACTACTGAATTATGTAATTTTCATCATATTGTTATTTGGGATTAGTTTCATATGCTTGCTCTTATTATCGCATTATATTCAATAGATCGTTCTATCTTTCTATTGGGAACTGAGAGTAGTCGGTGGAGCGAGGCATGTCGTTGGATGAATTAAAGAGTTGCAAGTTCATTGTGTCTGGCAGCACTTGGGCAATTATGATTCAGCAAGTCTCTCGTGCAAGTTATTGAACCCTACATCGAGAGGATCATGCGTCCTATATCATGACGGCACACCAAAGTGAAGTGTTAGGAAATGAGAAAGAAGAGCAAGGACAATTGCATGTGAAAACCCTAAAAGTGCTGCTCTGTGTGGGGGACAACAGCAGTGTTACATGGAGCTGCATATGTGGAACCAGTGTGCAGGGAAGAGCTGAAGCCAGGAAAGGGAGCCGTGCAAGTGAGCCAGCCAGGAGTTGAGCCAGGAAACTATTTACCTTCGATCCCCATTGATCCAATTCCATGTTTGATTCGGTGCGTATGCTGAGTTTGAGTTGGAGTTGAGTCGGTTTTCTTATTTCTTTCTAAAATCAGTTTCTTGTAAAAATCATTTTGGTTTTCTTAGGGAGTCAGGATAGTCTCTTTCTGTGCCTGCATGCACTAAGGGACAGTACGCCCATGTAAACCCCAGACCAGACTAAGTGATACTATTATTTTTCTCTGTCGAGTTTATCTCCAGAAACGCCATATTGGCGGCCAAAGCTTGTGCCCCGTTTTCCTGTTAAAACCAGGGTTTTGATTTCTTCTGCATTGATTCAAGATTTCTCTCTAGAGTTTGCGTCTGAATCTTGGTGATTCTGCTCGTCAGTTCGTGACCATATACAGGTGCTCGCGTTGAAGATTTATATGGCTGCCGATTGATGTACATCAGGACTGCTGGCCTCCATTATCTTTACTGCTGTCTGTATTTGCTACGTGATCTCTTTTCCGCTACTGATAACTGTCCTTACTGCTGAGGAGGAAACCATCTTTTATTTTGTGGAGTACGAGTGCTTATCATTGATGTTTTTTAGAAGTGTTTCAATGTTTTTTTTTACAGTTGCATAAATATTAAAGCATTAATAAAAGGTAGATAGAGATTACTTACCATTTCGCTTCTTTTTTTTAATTTTCGGCGTTGCTTCGGTTACAGGGGTGTTGCTTCGATTTTTCAATTTCAGCTTTCCTCTACGCTACTTTTGTTATGAGGCTTTCTTTTCTCTGATAGTGATTATCAGAGCTCCTGTCATTTTTAAAATAGAACATTACTGTTCTTTGGTAATCATGAGTTTAATCGTTGACAATAGTATAAGACGCAACTCGCGTGTTATCTATACCCCTTATAATGCACCTAAGCAATTTTTCCTACGTTCACCCTAAATAATGCACCTCATTAGAGATGGCCCAATGTTCGTGCACCAAGCAAAACGTCCCCAGAAACTTGCATTCATCAAAATGAACGTCTCAGATCTTTCCTCAGTTTTACTCACCCACATCCGATGGCCATTATTTAGTGTGTCTAATCATCCCTGTGGCCCACAACAGACCTCCCCACCTACATATTTGGAAGGAGAGCGAATCAAACAAGGAAATAAATAAGGAGGATCCGCATGCAAGGAAACCAGACTTGAATTTTTTACTGACTAAAATTGTACGTACTACATATTTGGAATGAGGGTGAATCAAACAAAGAAATAAACACGAGGATCCACATGCAAGGAAACAAGACTTGAATTTTTTATTGTCCTGGCATTGTAATCGTATTTTTTCCGGATATGACCCTTCTCGAGATTTTTTTACAGATCTAGCCCCATAGAGCCTAATTTCAGCGCACGGAGAGCATTGAATTTTTGTTTTTATTTTTATGTAAGAAACCAACTGTCTGTGAGTGTTGCTTAATTTTTTTCAATTTTTCTCATGGAACCAATGTACGGCGAAAGCATCGCTTAATTTTATCTTTTTTTCTTGTGGATCCAGCGGTCGGCGAGCGCGGTTTATTTTTCCATATTTTTCTTAAATCATCCCTATGGCCCACAACAGACCTTCTCTCACCTCCAGTATCAACAAGGAAAAGGAAACAAACGTCTTGGAATCAAGGAAAAAGAAACAAACGTCCTGAAAAAGGAAATGACCATATATTACGTGCTGGGAAAAGGAAACTGCGGGAAAAAAATTCTAGCACCTCTCTGCTGATTTTTTCTGTCTCAAGGCTACAATCGCAAATTCATCGCTCATGAGCTTGATTCGTAAAAATTATAACGACGATACTAATATAGTAAAAGTTCGAGCTGAGTACCGTAAATAATACACCATCATCTCATTGAATTTTTTCTACGAGGCTACAATCGTAAATTCATCGTCGCGAGTGATTCGAAAAAAATTATAACGATAATGCCAACACAAGAAAAATTCGAAAAATACAAAAAAACAATCAAGCGGTGTTCGTCCGCTTAATAATTTTGGCAAAAAATAAATGCTTGGTGGCATTGAAAAATTCAAGCGTGGGAGAAAAATGAAAAAAATTCAAGCGGTGCCTGTTCACCGAATAATTTTGGAAAAATATGGAAAAATAAAGCGTGCTTTCATGATCACTGGATCCGCAGGAAAAAGATAAAATTAAATATTTCACGGCATTGGTTCCGCGAGAAAAATTGAAAAATTTAAATAAAGACTCACAAACCACCGGTTCCGTGGATAAAAATGAAAAAATCGCGCTCTCAGACAAAATTAGGCTATATGGGGCTAGATCCGTAAAAAAATCTCGAAAAAGGTTATATTCGGAAAAAAAATACGATCACGAAGCAAGAACAGTAAAAAATTCAATTCTGGTTTCCTTGCATGCGGATCCTCCCTGTTTATTTCCTTGTTTGATTCGCTCTCCTTCCAAATATGAAGTACATACAGTTTTGATCAGGACAGTAAAAAATTCAATTATGGTTTTCTTGCATGCGGATCTTCCCTATTTATTTCCTTATTTGATTCGCTCTCCTTCCAAATATATAGTACGTACAATGTGATCACAAGATTATTTACTATTAAGTGTTATATTCATACTTATCTTCTCATTTAATTGATAAGCGGATGTACTACTGTCGTAGCGTTAGCACTGGCACTATACTAGTTCTAGCAGAATTCGAGACGACCAACCATCCACGCTTGAACAGCGAATCAAGAAAAGTACCAAATCAGATTGAAAATATACGTTCCTCGGTTCCTGTGCCTAAAAACCATAAAGAAAAGTTTGGTTGTAAACGAAAGATTAGGGGCGAACCGGGACAACCCAGAACCCGGCCGGTTCCGGTTTCGGCGCCGATAACCGGTCGGTTCCCGTCCAGATTTGGAACGCCTGAAAGAGAGAAGAACTGAGAATTATTTTTTAAACTAATATTTGAAAATAAAAAATTACAGAAATAATATACCGAAATTAAAAATTACAAATATACCTTATTTGGAATAGCGACAGAGAGCAGTTTTAGGCTTTATTTCTACCGAGCGAACGCAGGCGACAGATAGCGAAAAGCCTCTGTCGCTATTTGAAAAAACGACGGAGAGATTTATTTGTAATTTTTAATTTTGATATATTATTTCTGTAATTTTTCATTTTTCAAATAAACCGAAGTAAGAGTTAACGCTAGAGATGGTCAAACGGGCCGTCCGGCACGGTACAACCCGATTAAAAATCGGCACGGCCCATTTAGGCACGGCTTGTAAATGGGTCGTGTCGTGCGCCGCCACGTCTTGGGGTGGCGGCCGAACACGCGCCGTTGGCCTCTCGGTCGTCTTGCGTGCCGGCCGGCCCTTCAGCGGGCCTAACGGTAGGTCGACCTTGTAGTATGGAAATAATGCAGAAAAATAAGAAAAAATGTAGAATAATTAGAAAAAATCGAAGTATGTTGAATTTTTTCGGATTTTTTTTGATTTTTTTAATCCTCCAACGGCTATAAAACGGATATTTTTAAAACTAAACGGCGAACAGCGTAGATCGTGCTGAATCAAGATTGGTAGTGCCGTCTTTGGCCCACCATGCCGGGTGCTTACCAAACATAACACGGCCATGCGGACCGCATCGCACGACGACCGTTCCGGTCGGACCAGATCGTGCCTACAGTGACGTGCCTCGGACCGACCTATTAGGCACAGCCCATTTGGTCATCTCTAATTAACGCCCCCCGTTCATCCCATCCAGCTGGCCGAGCTTCACCGTCGTCGTCGTCGTCAGTCACATTGGATAGCGATTTGATTTGACAAGGAGGAAGAGGGGTGCAACAGGCCTTGATTTGCTTCCTTGGCGACTAAGGCTGCAGGCTGCTATAATCTCAATCCTCGCGACCACTCCCCCCAATTCGAACAGGGGAGCAGCTCACCGGTGCCTCCGCCCGCCCCCTCGTAGTTGGCCATGGAGGCGGACCGGGAGGGCGACGAGCAGCGGCGCCCTCTCCTCTCCTCCCCGTCGCCAGGTAGGTACACTACCACCGCCATTCGCCGTCGCCCCCGATTCCCCAATTTCGGTGCCATTCCGTCTCATCGCGTCCCTTTTTGGGGGAATCCCCTTCCGTTTCTGCAGCAGCGGAGCACCAGCAGCAGTACCAGTACCTGGGGAGGAGCAGCTCGTCGGCGCTGCGCGGCGGCGGAGGGTGGGGCGGGGGCCCGGAGGTGAGCGCCGCCGATGTCAAGTCGGCCGCCTCCTTCTCCTCCTCCGGCTACTACCCCCCGGCCCCGACTCCCCACCACCACGATGTCTACCCGCCGTCCATCCACAGCGCCGTTCTCTCCCCCTCCCCGTCGCCTGTCCCGACTCCCCCGCATCCGCATGGTAATTCATCGTTGCTACTCTGTTTCCCCCACCCGATGATTCTTCTTCATTTCTACCGATTTTTCGCCAATTGTAGTTGTAGCTAACTAGTGGAGTCGCGATACAGGAGGATTGGCGATTGTTCCTCAAGGGCCCTACCCGTACGGTGGTGATTACCAGCCTTCTGAGGGCGTCAGGAGGTGAGTACTTCCAAGCTAAATTGCATGTTGCGTCCTAGGTTCTACCTTCTTGGCTGTACCAGAGTTTGGCCAACTAGTTGCCGAGCAATAATTTAGGAGGCTGACGCAGTCGCACAGTGATGAATGCTTGTAGCCTCGTACCATGGAGTTTAACTTACATTTCTCATTTTTAGTAGGGGGATGCGTAACATTTCAATTTGGAAGAGCAATCAGAGATTACTATAAATGTGTTATGCTTGGAGCAATGGCTCGATCAGGTCAGAAGAATTAGACCATAAGCTAAACTAATGCGGTAGATAGCTACACATATTCAGATTCTACATATAGCCAATCAGTCAGAGTGATGCCTGTGGCCTGGTAAGCTGATACATCCGTACATGATAGTCACCTCCTGGGCAGTTATGATTGAAGAGAAAGTATTCACATGATGATCAAATAGAGACGTAACCCATTTAGCCTCCAATCTCAATATTCAATGGGTCGGTGCTTGATAATGTAACTAGACTTGCCAACAGCTCTATCTGCAAAGTACAAACCAGGCATTTTGTATGAGTGATCAAGAAGAGACAATGCCTGCGCTAATATGACTTTATTAAAGTATCCAGAGAGTTGATGCTCTTGGACAAGAGGAGAGCACTTGGAAGTGAGTAGTAAGAACTGGGATGTACAGTATTTGAACACTAAGATTGACCAGAAATATAGAGTCCATGCAAAACCATATACTGACCAGAAATATAGAATGCATGCAAAACCATAAATTATAATTTTTCAGTTGAGACAGAAGGTTCCTTTAAACTCATGCCACTTGGTGACGTCTAGCCATGATGTGCTGTGGAGGACTCGACAGAGGTTATTCCAAGGTGTCTGGCTGCAGCCAAGTACACCTGGAAATAACTGTCTTGATGGTAAGAAATCCAGATTTTTAATACACCATCATCACTGTAAGCAGAAATATTCAAATGCATGTTATCCAGATCCACAAACATTGGTTGTACTATTGTACATAATATGCTCAAGCAGTTTGATGTACCCCATAAGTAACAGGATGATAGAGCACATGCATAACTTGCACCAGGACTCAAATGCATGGCAAAAGGTAAGTTTGCTGTCTTTGTGACCAACTGCACTAAATTGACTGGTAGCACATGGCTTTTATAACCTCGCTCCCAAGTCTCATATAAATGGAAACATGAACTACTCTTGGTCTGTTTTCATGTGCAAATTGAAGTACGCGGCAGGTAGTGATTGGGAATGGGAGTGATCTGGCACCCAGTTGAGGGATAATGCATCTTGAAGGAAGAATGCTCTAGAGACCTTGCAACTGGAATATCGGTAGGGTTGATCGTAGTATCAGACGGCTAAAATAGGATAAATATGTGGAGCACTGGAATTCTCAGTTCTGTGCTGAGCCTCAATAGCTAGAATAGTAGAATGGTCCCCCATCGTTCTCCGAACGCAAAAGGAATTATACTATTGTTGCCCTGCTTATCATTTCCCTTTTGTTCCATCTTTATGTTGTTTTCAATGCTTTTGTTCCTCAAGTAATCGACCAAATGTCAATGGAATGATTAGAATTTTCTGATAGGGATGTATTGGATGAGGTGGAGATCCGACAGCTGCTTATTGATCATGTGGGGCATCGATGCTGTTGGGGAAGTCGGCCTGCTCGCACATGGAAAATTACCTCCATCGAGGACTGCAACGTGTATGTTGGAACTTTGGATACCTTCATCGAGGAAAGGGACATCGTATCAAAAAAGAACCCTTATGAAGGTGGGAAAATAGACGGAAGAGACACGGGTCCTGTGCTTGGTGTGTGGGAACTAGATCTGAGGTGTGAGTTTCCACTTCTCTTTGTACCGGAGAAAGAAGTAATGGTCAAGATTCCTCATTCAGAAGTTATTGAAAAATGCTTAGGTATGATATTCATTCAGAAGTACATCATGTAGTCACATAATTTGCTTTCATAGGTTGTAACCAACTAATCATAACTACAACATGTGTAGTTTGTCCTGAGTTTTATTTGGTGGGAACACCTTTTTGATGTAGGTTGTCTAATTTATTTAACCATAAGTTTAGTCTCAGTTCTGCCCAATCATAAATTTCTTTTGCTATGTAGGAAATGACTTGTATTCTGTAGTTCCTACCTACATCTATGGATTATATTGTGCTTTCTTTCTGCTGTCTTATGCATGCTACGTTGTTCAAAGATCCTTGTAGGATTGTAAGTCTATATACATGCGTCAGTCCAATTTCTGAAACGTATTTCTCACGCCCATCATATATCATCAATTTACTTCTTTTTGTTTCTGCTGTTATGCCATTATATCAGGAAGGAAGAGGTGCACCTGTATGGCTATCACAAGTATCTGCTAAATATATATTTTGTAGTACCTAGGATCTGTCTCGAATCCACTTAAATGCAATAATCTTATAGCTCTTCAAGCAGCCTCACCTTGGGAAGATCACAATCTGGGAAAAAAAAACCTTTAGAAATAAGAAACCAATGCATCCAATTTTTGGTATACAAGACATACGAACTGACAATATGCTACCTCATACTGTTTTATGGAACATTCATCTCTTGCACCAGTAGTATTCATTGTGTCATAAATTTATGCAGTGTTCAATAACGTTGTTTTCGACTTCATGATTGAATGGTCTGTCATTTTGCCATTCCACCTATTAACTTTGTCCATCTATATGTGTCAAAAAGAAACAGACATGGTCCAGTCATAATTGTTAACTGTTATGTATATGACAATAAACCTAAATCATATATAAAATTGCTTAATCGTTCTGCCACCTGTAAGCCTTGTTGATTAATCCTTGCTGATTGGAATATTTGTGAACTCAAGATGTTACTTTCTAAGCTCCAAGTTCTAACTCATCAGGGAAAATAAAAAGGAGGAAACTATTTTCTAATTCAATTATCACTTTGTTGCTTAATCGTAGAACCTTAACTAGTCTTGGCTCATTTTTACGTTGTGAGTGGTTGAACCACTTTAAATAAGTGTATTTTTCTCATTAAACTCTTGTAGTATCTTCTTTCGTAGCCTTAGTTGTTTTGTCAGTACACATATTTTAACAAGGTAAATATCACAATTCATTCATCATTGTCTTACTGATTTTTAATTTTTTTTGTTTTTATAATCCAAATTTTCCGACAGATTGCGAGGGTCGTGGAGAGACACCATGTCCTACTTGTAATCCTGGTCAGGAGCATGGGTTTTACAAGGCAAATCAGATGACACAGTGCAGTGCATGTCATGGGAGGGGTCTACTCGCTCACCAAGATGGATCTGACACAGTGTTAGTTCTGCTACTTCTTTTTGTTCAGTTCTACAGTTTGCAATTCATCTCAACCCAGAATATAGGGCCCTTTAATGAAACCAATTTACTGTCCATATTAATCACTTAACCCGGTCCTTTTGTTTTCTTTAAGTTTGTAAATAGTCAATACCGATGTGGTACTGTTGCATTTATGTTTTGGTCCACTTGCCATTTATTTATATAACTTGTCAAGGGTGAGTTTATCTTTATTTTTTAATTCATGTTGATTGTATGTAGATAAAACAACCTGAAATTTCAGTAGGCTTTCTTATTATTGAGTAAATTTTCTTATCTGTTGGCAAAAAGATTCAAATGTGATTATTTCAGCACAGCATAACAAGATTAGCTGTACCACTTTTGTTGCAGATGTTCATTTTGCTTGTATATCTTTCTTTGTGACAGATGCGGAATGTGCAATGGCAAAGGAATGTTGCCTTGTATAGCATGCGGATCGCGTGGCCTAGTAACTTGCAAGACATGTACTGGCTATGGTTCCTTCTAGCACAAAGCACTGCTCATGTTCGATGGTAACTTTGGTTCATTTTTCTGAAGCTAGTTCATCAGTTCTTGTATTGAGACAGTGGTTTAGTAACCAGAATAGAGAACAAAACATCTGACTCTTTATAAATGTGTTGTTTGGTAAATGACTAAATGAACCTACCATGTTGCTACAATGCTATCTGTCATGAAAGATCTGATTTAACAGTGTAATAATCCTGAAGCATTATGGTTAAAAAAAACAATTGTGGGCATTTAACGTTTTATAGGTTATCAACTGGTGCTTTATTTGTGAACTCTATCAATCATATTGCAAACTGTTATCCATAAAAAATGCCTTACATTTATTAATGTTTAGGCTGCTAATTTGTTGGTCTTCGATTTGCTGAATGCTTTGCACTCGTATCTAATGAAGCTTCAATGATAAAGAACTGCAGAAAGTCATATTTGCACAATGAGAGGCCTCACTTTTAGTTTTTAATTTATACTACAAAAATATCTGTCTTTGTGACCTGATGTGTTGCCTATAATGTGCTTATGCATAGGAGCATAGGGTAGGGTTTCTCCATGATTTACCTGCAAGCCAACAGGACATTTTGTATGACAAAAACATGAGATACACCTAGCAGCCTTGTACAATTGTTTTCCTCAGTAAGCAAGAGCTTATAATCTGTGGCGATATTTTCACTATCGGGGATTAGTCTCTTATGTTATTGTTAAAGTTTCGAAGAAGCTACTTTGGATAGTCGTTTCAATCGCATCTCTTCTGTTTCCAGGAAGACACTGTCAGTGAGAAAAGTTAGCGCAACTACAGGAGCTGCCTCGGTTCCTGATGAAGTTTTTCATCGTGCCAAAGGAGTGCAACTATGCAATATACAGGCATACCAATGCACTCCTGCTTTCTTTGCTGATTCATACCCACTCAACCAGTTTTCCTCAGAAGTTATCGCTAGCCGGCTACCAGTTCCACCGTCTGCAAGGGTCATTTCCGAGAGACACATCATCTCGGTCGTGCCTGTAACCCGCGTCACAATGGCCCATCGCAAGCGATCCTTCAGCTTCTACGTCGTTGGCTACAGTAGGGATGTTTTCATACGGGACTATCCTTCCAAGTTCTGCTGGGGCCTCTGCTGTTGCTTCGAGTGGTTGCGGACCTAGTGGTATTTCCTGGCATGAATGCCGCCTTTGCGTGTGCAGTATTTTACATTACAGAAGCTGGCGTGTAAAGAGCATTAAATAAGTTTTACCCTTTGTGGTATGTATTTTACATCACAGTAGATGTATCTACGTTGGACTACTGGGACATGTAAAACATCAATACAACTATGAGCAGTGCTTATATGCTTTCTCTCCAATAAAACTATTGTTCAGTGTGCATAAATCAACCATGTTTGGTCAAGAAAAAAGTGACGTATAGGTTTTTGATCAGATGAGCTATGTTCACTCTGTCTTGGTTTTTCCTAACACCCACTAGCAATTAATCCGTTTTGTACAACGGGGTTCTTGCAAATATTCTTGGTGATTGGAAGTGACTCTGTCATGATTATCTGCTATGCTATGCAAGCATACAACATACAGATGCTGCATGTTTTTGTGGGACAATTGGTTAATGTGTGTCTGAATATTTTAGAGGCCACGCAGCTGAGTTAGACTATGCACGTTTTTGTGGGACAATTTTATCCATGACATTTTCCAAGACAAAGAATGTACGAAATGTCAGCCACAAAAAAAGGAGGAACGGAGAATGCGAAGAACATATGTCCAGACTCCTATAAAATGTTGTACAGGAGAGTTAAATACATCCAATAGGAATATATCAAATAAGAACATGGGGAACTCACCATCCAAGTAATTTGGGGATAATACCATTATTCCAGGGCGTAACTCTAATAGAACTTTTTCCATGCTATAGTTTTACCGGCAAGTTTTCACGAACCAAATAGCCAATGTGCTAATTTCAAAAAGGAAAAAGAAAGAAAAGTCGAATTGCTAGCGAGCACGCGCGTTACAAAGATAATTGAACATTTGTTTTCAAGGAATACTAGAAGAATGATGCTTTTCTTTTTTTCGAAAACACGTAAAAGCTTTGTGCATCGCTTCATTGAAAGAAAGAAAAAAAAGCCCAAGAATGGCTCATACAATGACATAGCGCTTAAATTAGAGCACCCACCAACATAAAAATATGAAAAGGAAAGACATGACCAAATCACAACAACAACAACACTACGAGGGCTAGAAACTCAAACATGCCACTTCCGTCTGAATCAATAAAAAGCCTTCTTACTTGATTCAATCTACGATTTCTTAAAAGGTACTGAATTTGTTGTTGAACATCCATGGGTTTCTCTGCTTCCGTGAGTGTCATATCCCTTTCTTCTTTCTCTAAGCAACTGCCTTTTTTGAAGCATACCACCAGTCCGACATGCTGAAAACATCATTCCGTGTGAGCAAGCCATGATCCGAGATAGAAAGAATTTCAAAGCAAACTTGCTTGTCCATAACACAGTCAACTACAAGATATTGGATTGTCTCATCTTCCTGATTACACAAAACACAGGACGCTGGATGTTGTAACCCTCTTCTTCTCAAGTGGTCCGCGGTCCGACACCTTGTTTGGATCACTAACTAAACAAAAAAAGGGATTGTGTACGCATCATTCAAATGACTTTTTTTTTACAAACCAGTCAAATTTTTGAACCGTCGGCTCAAGATCCAACATCCCAAATCTACCCCCAAAAACATATAAACCCCCCTCCCACCCCCAAACCCCAACCAGCCAAACCTAACCCAAGCTACCTAAACCACCGGCCTTCAACCCCCACCGCCTACTCTTCCTCTGTCGGTGCCGCCCATCTCTCTTCCTTCGCTGGCGCCGCCTTCTTCCCCGTCTCCTGCCGCTACTACCACTGGATCTACCTACTAATTGCTAGTCTTTTCTCACCGCCTCCGCCGACCTCCACCACCTACCGTCATCCTCTGGCCCATGGTTCGCGGTGCCACCACCACCTTTCTGCCCACCACCACCCCTCCCTCCCTCTATAGCAAGCCCCCCCGGTGAACCCGAACCCTAATTTGACAAACTTAAATCACTACCGCCACCAAAGTGGATATACCCGTCAGATCCTCGCAGGAGAGGAAGACGGAGGTGGGAGGCGCACGAATTGTAATGCAGATCACAAGGTCAAAAATTGAAATGATGTGCCAAAAAAAATGCATATGATATATAGCAATTCTGAACAAAAAAAATTACTTTTCAATGGTGCTTTTGACTTCCAAAGCTGCTTACTGAACATTATTTTTCTTGCTCCGATGAAAAAGGATTTATAAGCAGAGTCGTCGATGTAAGATAAAGAAGATGGTCATCTCCATCAAATACTATCTTCTTTTCCCTCCTAACCGGAACCGCGACACCTTATTTAATAGCAACAAGAATTCTTTCATGGCTAACACAGATAGGCTTCCCTTAATATCTTTGATCCAATCGTTGTTAGTTAAAGCCCCTTTCTCCAATCGATTTTGCTTAACTTTCTTGCTGACTAGTTGCCACATATTAGGAGCAAGGATTTTCACAGTGGTACATCCATACAATTGAGTGATGCTTTTCAAGTAAAAGTTTTGGAAATTCGTATACAATTATAATATCAAATAAATGATGTTTTTAATCTGGCAGTTAACTTTTCTTAAGTGTATATTATAATCTTAAATTTAGCAAAATGTCAGGTAGGGCTCTGCGAGATGGGGAGCAGTGTGCAAAGTGCACTCGATAGCTATCAAGCGATAGGGCTCCCCTACCAAATATGGCCCTAACAAGAACAAAATTTAGACCAGAGCTAGAACAGTTATATTACATCCTCGCAAAAAAAAAAGGAGAGAGGGAGAGAGGTGTATTAGAAACTAGTAGTGAGGTTCTAACTCGAGACAGTTTCTACGGCCTGATACTGTTCCACCCTCCTTGAACGCTATTCCTCCTTTCTTTTCCTTTCCTTTGTTGCGTCCAATCTCATATGCTCAGTGCAATAATCAAGCCAAACACGACCAAGAATCCATTGCAGGATTGCAGCGAAGGAATGAGCAGGCTCCCCTGGGATCCGCATCCGAGGACGACGAAGAAGCCATCAGCATTAGCATCGGCATCGGCATCCACATCTGTATCCAAATCCACCGCGGCGCAGCTTCTCCTGCGCCGCGGCGGGACTGTTGCGGCCAAGGACGAGAGCATCGAGTTCTTCTCTGCCCTACGGAGGTGCCAGCCTGATCATCACGTCTCCGGTCAGACCGGTGAGATCATCTGATCCGGAATTCTTGCTCTTGCCATCCATCCGTTTTGCCTGCCTCTGATGCTGAGATAAGAAGAAATTTGCAATGCAGAGCGAGGAACTCCCGACTGGAGGGGAAAGGCGAGGCGAGGATGCGACGGCGACAACGACGAGCTGCTGTCGACGGAGATAGGGAAGCATGACTATGATTGGTATGGATGAATCGGCGCAATGTGATGATTCCAAACATTGAAATGTGGGGAGAGAAAAAAATGGACTTTATGTTTTTACATTTTTCATTCTGTTGATAGGCTTCTGACTCCTCCGACGTCGCCCCTCTGGTCCCCGGCGACGAGCGCCGCAGGCCATAAGGTCTCCGCGGAGGTGCCGAACCGGCTGGCAAGGGCTAGATCGGCGTCATATGCGAAAAGTAATTCACGGGTATGTGTCTGTGCCTCCTCAGTTGCTCTTTGATCCATGTGTTTTCTGCTACAATGATATGTGATTCTTTAATTAAACGTGAAACCGTTGCTCTGGATGCATTCATGCATTTTGCGATTGTAATGCAGCTAGCCCTGACACGCCGGGAGGAGGACGAGAACCCGACGTCGAGGCTGGCGAGGAGCAGCTCCGCGACGCACTCCTCCGTCAACACGCTGGCGATTGCGTCGTCCGGTCGACCGTCGCACGTCAGGACATTGTCGTCGGCATCGTCGTCGTCGATCAATACCGCAAGCAATGTGTCCGCGAGCTCTACGCCGTTGGGGTCCGCGGCGACGAGCCCCCGCACGCCGGGCACAGCAAAGAGCGCCGCGGCGACTGCTCGGTCCCGTCGCCGGGGCAATGTACAAGCACGACAGGTCTCTGGCTCCGCCACGGGCCAACCCAAGGCGTCTCCGTCGCTCAACTCCGGGCGCTCGGCGCCGACGAGCATGCGGCCACGTGCCACGACCGGTGCCTCAAGCCCGAGGTCAACCAGCACCGCAACATCTCAGCAACCGGCACTGGCCAGACGTGGCTCCAACGCCGTGGCACGTTCAAGGTTCGCGATCCAGAGCACCACGGGGTCAACGGCACTGGCCGCGTCTCCCGAGCCGCAACCGCGTGATGTGAGCACGCGTGGCGCACGATCCAGCATCATTAAGCCGCGGCCATTGCCGGTGGCCTCAAAGCAATGCCACGGCAACGGCCTGGCCGCGGTGACCAAGACGACCCAGAGGTGGCGCCCGTCCCCGTCCTGGCGGTCTCTGTCGCTCAGAGCGCGCCGAGCAGGGATTTGCTAGCAATTAGATCATCCAGGAATGGTGACGGCCAAAAGATCAATGTCGAGAAGGCCACGCCTCGTCGGACCGCCAGGCTCGCCTCAGACGCCATGAGCACTAGTCTCACGAGGACGAGCTGTCGGCAATCGGCAAACACCAACACGAAACTCACGGTAAATAAGAACGACGGCTCGCCGGCCCTCCGCAAACCGACGGTCCACCATCGAAGCATCCGCTCCGTAGTGTCGAGAAGCCGCCTCGGGCTCATGGCCGCGACCTCCGACGACTGCAAGACCTCCAGGGACCAGTCCACCTCTGAGATAGGCAAGCTCACGGCCGCGGCCGCCGGGTGGGTCGCCGAGCCGGACGCGTTCCCGAGCGCGCGGTACGACGCCATGCTGCTCCGGGAGGACCCCAAAAACCTCACGTGGCTGAACGAATGCGACGACGACGACGGCAGCGGCGGCGCAGGTTTGGTCGAGGGCTCGCTCGAAACGTTGGACGTGCCGGCCCCGGCCGGGATGAGCGGCACGGCGGTGCGATTTTGAATTTGTCGCCTTTTGATTTATGTAAATGTGTTCAGGACGCGGGATTTCGATGGGCTGGAGAACTTGGATTGGATTTGCGTCATAATCAAATGAGAGATTCGAATTCTTTGTAAGAATTTCTTCACGGTTGTATATTTGTATTTACGGAATAATAAATAAATAAATGAACCAGGAAGAGTCTATTTGGGCTAGTGGGCTGAATCCCTGGATCAGATGGGCTTATTTTAACCTCCAATTTAAACTCGCAAACTACATTATTATCTATACCCCTTTATAATGCACCTAAGCATTCTTTTCTACATCCACCCTAAATAATGCACCCCATTAGAGATGGCTCAACCTTCATGCACCCAGCGAAACGTCCCCAGAAACTTGTCTCCATCAAAATTAACCTCTCGATCTTTCCTCGACTTTACTCATCCACATCCGATGGCCATTGTTTAATGTGTCTAACTCATCCTGTGGCCACAACAGATCTCCCACCACCTCCAAAGATCATCTCAAGGAAAAGGAAACAAATATCCTGGAATTAAGGAAAAGGAAACAATCGATCTAGAAAAGAAAAATACCATATATTACGTGCTGGGAAAAGGAAACCTGAAGACAGGGCACTATACTAGTTAAAAAAATAGACCTCCAGTGAGCTTGAACTAAGCTATAAAAGCGAACTTGATCTCTGTTAAATAATAACTAATAATCAACTACAAAGTACTAGAAAAGTACTAGAGAGAAATGATGTAGAGGAAATAAGAGAGATAATTCTAATTATTTCTTATCGTTTCAGTGTTTGCAAAGCCTATATTTATAAGCGTAAGATAAGACATGACTTCGATCAAAGAGTTACAAGAAAGTGATGGCACAGGACAGGAGTTCCAACTTTCATTGCATAGAGATTATGCCCTTGTAAAGTTATGACTTTGAGGCAGGTTTCATAAAACCGTTGCAGTTTTCAATCTTACCAAAGCCGATTCGAGATTTAAAACCGATCGGTAAACTGGAGATTCAAAATTGATCGGTAAACTGGTCTAATTCAAAAAAATCAAAATTTTAGAAAAATTATGCGTCAGAACCGGTCGAAAATCGGTAAAAACAGTTCAATTTTCGATGAAATCAAGCAAAAATAGTTCAAAAATCGGCTCTGAGGAACGTTCAATTAGCCAGCCAGTTTTCGATTTTTTTTCATTTTTTTTCTTACCTCTTTGGTTTCTGATGATTTTCGAGCGATTTTCGACTTGATATTTCCGATTTTCGATTTTTGAACGATTTTTTCAAAAACGGTTTTGTAAACCCTACTTTGCGGGGTAAAGGACATCCACGTAAAGGAACTTACTTGTAACAATTCTCAACTCTGGAGATAAAAAAAAAACTCAAAAATAGGGCATTAAAGAAGTTCTGGAACACCCAGGTGCTCTACTTTCTTTGCTTTCTTTGAATTGCATTCTTTATATTAGGTTGGTTTAGCTTTATTTTATTACAACGAAGATGTACACTCATACACACCACACGTACATATACGCGAGTGTATTTTCTTAGCACACATCTAGAAAGACTAAGATCAGGGATAAATCTACGACCCAATAAAATTCTTAGGGAAAGCGCACTCACTCTGCCTAAAGTTAGACACCGGAATTTGAACTCTAAAGAGTGAAGTCATATACTCACAACTCTATCACTTACTATACTATGAGGCGGTTCCTTTTGTACCTAGCATTTGTAAGTTTGGAATTTATTTTTCAGAAAAGTTTCGCTGTGTAAATCTATCAGTATGAGCAGCTAGCTAGCATAACAATGTGTATTAAGTACTACATATGGGCTTAACTGCTTTGTTTTCCTCGGACTATCATAGGCGTTTCACTTCAAAGTTTTGGAATTTAACTTTAAATATCTTTTTAAGTATTTAATTTGGATATATAAAGATCATATGTACAGATTCCATGAATGCACCCCCTTTATGCCGAAGACCCCGTAGTCGCTAAGGAACTTTTACAGTATTATAATTTTATTGGATTTTATAAATATATTATACTAAAAAAATAGTAATCAAAATTCTAAAATTGGAGGGAGTATATATGTCAGTTTGGTTGTTTATTCTTTGTGTTGCGCGAAACTATTAAGCATTAGCGGTGTGCATTGAGCATCAAAACAACTAGGTAAGCGATCGCGGCGTGCGATCGTCGCTACCCACGCGAGCAAATCGAGAAAACGCGCGACTGCCACTCCCTACGCGAGCAAATCGAGAAAACACACGAAACGGTTGAAAGGATAAAAACGTAATTGCGTTTTTTCGCATATATTTGGCTGAACGGTCGAAAGGATATAAATGTATCTGAGTTACCGCGGCGTGCCACGCCGCGACCGCCGCTCCGCACGTAAAAAACGGCAAAAATGATCTAAACGGCTTTTTTTCCTAAAAAGGACATAAAAATGACCTAAACGCTTATTTCGGATAAGGACAAAAAAGGACCTAAACGTAATGTTTAAAAAGGCAAAAAGGACCTAAACGTGAGATATCTTTTTTTTTCAGAAAAGGATCTAAATGTAACATTTTTTTCCAAAAAAAGGACCTAAATGTATTTTTTTCCCAAGAAGGACCTAAGCGTAAATTTTTTTCACGACTCGACTCGAGCCGCGAGCCGAGCCGGCTCAAACGCAGGAGAGCATGTGATTTCTGCCAACTTTAATGAAGGTATGATATGTGGAGAGCATTCCAAATAGGCTTTTTTTGGCAAAAAAATGACTAAGACGAAATTTGGTTAGATTTCGAAAAAAATCACAGCCCAGTTCTGTTAGAGGTAACTTAAATACCTAAATAGATTTGTTAGATATATGTCCAATATCTCTATAGGAGTCCAAAACACCTACAACTCGAACTCTATTGACTATATAAGCCACCTCCTATGTATATGTAAATTGAACAGAAATAGTATATTGTCTCCCATTGCTTTTTTCCTCCTCTGTGAGATTTTCCCACGTTAAATCTTATCTCCCATTTTACGGTGCTAACCCTAACAAGTGGTATCAAAGCCCGGTTCAAGATCCAAGCCGCTGCCCTAAGAGGAAGAGACCCCGAGGGTGGCCATCGCATGGTAACATTGTACCTTTTTCGATCTCCTCCGCTCCGACTGGCCACCAGCCTGCGCTTCCTCGACAACTGTGCGGCCCACCCTTTGGCAACGCCTCGGCTGTGCCGCCTTCGGCCCGCCTCGACGCCCTTCCCGGCCATCTTCGTCTCCTCGACCGGCACAGCCTCGGCGCCTCGTCCGCCCATCCAGTGTGCTATCCTCTGCCTCCCAGAGGACCTTCTCGGCCGCCTCTCAGCCTCCGCACTGCTCCGCTCTAGGCCGGTTCCACGCCAACTGCTCCAGCCATCGCCTCGACCGTCCATCTCCACACCAGCCCGTGTCCGTCGCCCCTCTGCCCGATGCCAACTCCGATCACCTCTGTCGCTCCACCGACGCCACCGCTCGCCTTAGCTGGCTCCCGCCTCCGGCGCACCCGCCCGTAGCCCGGTTGACGCCTCCAGCTTTCGGCCGCACTGCTTGCGAAGACCTCTCGATCGGATTCCAATAGAATCCAAAATTGTTTTTAATCTGGTGTTAGCTTCCAGCTCCGACTTGACTTTGGCTTCCGTTTTCTTCAGCTTTTCGTTTGGCTTTCGGCTCTAGCTCTGGCTTTACCTTTTTCAACTTAAGCTTCTGTTTTTTTGCCAAAATTTGCTACGCGCACCCAAACATACCAGAAATTTCTAGTGCACCCGAAGGATTTAAATGAAAGCCGTTCTTACATAGGTGGGCATGAGGAAAGCATCCAAAGTTTCATTGGCTCATATACACAGAAGGGCAGCCTCAATTTGGTGATTTCTACTCGTCACAACTCTGTTCCACGACTCGACTTCATATTGAGCATTGACATGCGCTCTCCCCGGTGACTGTTCCGGCGCCATAGTTTGCCAAAATTCATTGCTCGCGCCGTTCAACGTCATGCCTAGGCGTCAATCTACGTCATCTCAATCGATAATCTTCTGTCCCAATCGATCATCGTATTACTTCTATTGAAGGTAGATTTCATTGCAATTCACGCCATTGTGCCTATTATTGGTGACATCAATGCGCGATTAATTATTGGCAATTTCGTTAACGATCTATCGTCCATTACAGGTAATTGCGACAAGATCCACGCATATAGAGTCTAACGTGGAGCTGCAATTATTTTCAACACAATAAATTAATTTGGGCTATATTTGATTATGAGACTTTGAAAAAAAAATAATGTTAGTTGAGGAGACGACTAAATTTGGTGTTCAATCACTGTTTAGATATGTTGCAATTTTGGATCGCTTGCGCGACCATTATGAAGACCTTGACAACATTAATTATTAATAATTTGATGACACTCTGATGGTAACTAGCATTATACTCTCTGGAGTTTGCTATTTAAAAGTGAAGGTTTTTCCCTACATCAATTTGAGATGAATGATTGAAGTGCAAGAACGAGTTCGTTTCTACGTGGATACTACAACGTTGTCCAGTTGTCATAGCTCAATATGAAGGATCTATTTCAATTTATACTCCATTGATGGCACGAAAATTACTTTCATCTTGACAGTTTTGTAGAAGCAGTTACAACCATATCTATGATATGAGTTCTTTGCTTTCTATCAAGCGCCATAGGTAATGTCTTGGCTTATGCAGTTTGATGGTTGTGTGTTAGTTTAAGGAGGTTAGTTGCACAAACTCAAACTTTTATGAATCATTGAAGACCCAGATTTCTTCATCTAATTTGTTGATAGCTGTGTGTTTGGATCTACCGGTGGTTTGCTTAATCTTGCTTCATGAGAAGCGTTAGTATTAGATTGTTCAGTCTTTCGCACTACAAGTGGTATTTCTCACTTAATAAGTCATTTGGACTTTCAGTGCTTAATTACCTTTAGGGGTTTTTCAGGAGATAATTCATTATAAATTTTGAGTTAAGGGGATGTTTGTTAGAGATAACTCAAATATCTAAATAGGTTTGTTAGAGATATGCTCAATATCTCTATAGAAGTCTAAAATATCTACAAATCAGGCTTTTTTGGCTATATAAGCTACCCCTATGCATATGTAAATTGAACAAAAATAGTGAATTGTCTTCAGTGATTTTTTTCTCCTCCGTAAGGTTTTTCTACGTT
This sequence comes from Otatea glauca, assembly GCA_036346275.1. NCBI lineage: Eukaryota > Viridiplantae > Streptophyta > Magnoliopsida > Poales > Poaceae > Otatea > Otatea glauca. Next base: position 34,939,131 of record CM070720.1, read on the forward strand.
AAATCTCATCTCCCGTTTTACCATGCTAACCCTAAAAAGGTTATAGGAAACAGTTCACATCGCTCTGGGAAACTAAGCAACGCTAACTATGCCTGCACGGGATGCTACAGATATTGTTTCAGTTGGGAGAGCATCAGACTTCTGAAGTTTTTTCTCTCTCTCTTTGTTAGACAATTCAGTCAAAATTGTGTGCCGTTGTGATGTACTTTTGCGTCATTTAGAATTGTATGCGAAATATTTTGAACTTATAGTGAGGACATGTAGGACCATTGCCGACAATCAGAGGGAGGTGTGAATAGAGCCAAAACTTTTTACTTCAAGTATTTTGAGATTCTTTCGCTCCAAAACTTATAAGAAGGTACGAACAGTGGTGTATTCGATGGGTGGGCTCGGTTGGGATCGAGCTCACTCTTTGGTCGTCAGATCCTATGTACCCTCTTTAGAAGCGATGCTAATTTTTTGGTATAATAATAGTGAATGTAGACGTATTTAGGCACGTTTAGAGAAAGAACAAACTTTACTGGGTGGTGAGCTACTTTTTAGACTATGTGATTTTATGGGCCGCTGTTTGTTAAATACCTAATTTTGCAATGGGTAACTTCACTTGATGTCTGCAAAAAATGGACTTGAACCCTCCATGCACGTAGAGACTATAGAGAGAGAGGTGACTCGACATCTCTTCTTTGCTAGAATATGGTAGCCCATCAAGTAGGGAGCACTTGATGCACGTCGTCGGTACTCGTCGATGGTAAAGGCATGGCGAGGACGTCGAGTGAATGTTGGGGAGCTGACAAGGGCATGGGTGTGTGGCAACAGACAACCCACTGCGGCGATGATGAGCAGATTGTGAAGGTGGTGTAGCGTGAGTTGGCGAGTGACTAACCGACTGAGTGGACTGACCATAATAACAAATAGACAAAGTGAGCCCATTTTCTAATATATGATTTTTGAGAGGTGCTTTAATGCTTTCCTTTTTGACAGATGTTGAAATATTAAAACATGAATGAAAGGTATATGGTAATTACTTATTATTTCGTTTACTTCACAATTTATACAACTTGTATCGGAAAGGAAGCATTGAAGCACTGCTCATGATTTTTTTATCAATTGTAAATATATCAGTGGGTTGAAAGGGACAATAGCCAATTTGTTTGATAGATTGGTGTTAACTTGTTTATAGATTTTCAAAAGTTTAACAAGCGAATGTTGCACAAGTATTTCTCAAATAATGAACTACAAGTATTAGCATTTGAACCGATGAGAATACAACACAAACTGTTTAACATATTTATCTCAATTTAAATTAATTTTTTAAACGCACCCTCTATTTTCATCTTAGATTCGTCACCGGATACGAAGATCACAACCTAAGCAACACAAAAACCAGGCTAAAACACGCTAGGCAGTCTCACCATAAGCGTTACGTTGGTCTGAACGTACCTTAGGTGCCGATCTAACCACTGAACCGGTCTGACCACCCGAAGAATGGTTGTCTGACCGCTCCTTGTTGGACGAGAAGAGACAACAGCCGAGCAAGAACACAAAACGACCCATTTTCACACTGAAACTCCAAACTACTTAAAACTAGAGACAAGGCTAGAACAACACCTCATGAAGCTAAACCACCAAGAGAATCGATAAGAACTTCTCAAAGTTTCAACCTGTCTACTCTTAAACCAGATAGACACCAAACCTAGATAAACAAAAAACCATGGTTGCGAGTGGCCCGTGGGAGGAACAAAGCGAACAAGGCAGAGGATGACATCCCGCACCCCCTTGCAGCCTGAGGGACCATGTGGAGGTCCATCCATGTTTGTGATGAGTATTTGACTTTATTTGAGCAAGGTGTGCTCAAGTTTGAGTTTGATTTGGATTGTTTTTCGAGCTAGAGCAATTTGAGTTACTGGTTCGAGACCAGTCGTCCGACCCCGAGTGGTCGGGGCTTTGGCTGTGTTGTAGACCAGTCGTCTGACCCCGAGTGGTCAGGTCTCTCGCTGGTCGGAGACCAGTGGTCAGACCTCGAGTGGTCGGGATGGAGACTAGTGGTCAGACCATTGTTGGTCGGGATGGAGACCAGTGGTCAGACCTTGGTTGGTCGGGATGGAGACCAGTGGTCAGACCACGTGTGGTCGGGTTTTTCTTTGTCGACATAGTGTATATATTTCGTTGAGATGGATATGTGTTGTTGGACATTGCTATGTGATGTGGTTTCCTTGTCTATGATGGTTGCAGGACTTTAGAGCTAGGTCATGGTGAGGCGAAGGGGATCAGGACTAGGCTGGGAGAGCTGAGGTCCAGATGATCAAGGTGTCGCCAAAGATGACTGAGGCCAGGGAGTAGCTGCAAGCCGAGAAGACAAAGGAATGGATGAGATGCTAACTTGAAGTCTCTCGATCTAGGAGGACCGTTGGATCGCGGTCGGGAAGATAGAGTAGCGGGTCAAGTTAGTGTGAGTTGAAAAGCGTGCAAAACCCGTTGTGTTGTTGGGTTTGGTGAGCCCATGCATAGCTTTGTGAGTGGGTAAAATCTCACCCTTGATGGAGTGCTCTAGGGTTTAGAGGCTCATCCAAGGGTGGTAGGTGTTCAAGCCCGCTATGAATAGACAGGGAGAGGGTGTCTCCTTGGGGTGGCGGTGAGGAAAGTCTACGTGAGTAGTTGAGAGTTGTTGAGAGTGATGCGGTAAGGATCAAATCCGGCTCTTGGATGTTGGCTTAGGATTGAAGCGGGACATCCAAAGGTGGGAATTGATCCTGTCACTATAAATAGAGGGTAGGGGAGCCTCCCTCCGGGAAGGTTGTGAAGGTTACGAGGTTTTTCTTTGCTCATTTGAGCTTTGCCCACTTTGTTGTGAGGCTTTGTAAACCTCCCTTCTAGAAATGAAATGTTCTTCATTTCTATTCTGTTTCATTTCTCTTACGTATTTACATTACGCACTTAAATTACATTATCTAAATTCGCATTTACTTACTTGCAATTTACCTTACGTAATTTGGATTTGCCTCATCTCCTTCTACATGCTATTGAGTCTTTGTTGAAATTCATGATTGATGAACTCTTCTCTAGATCCGAGCTTTCAATCTTTTAGGCAATCCTTACGTTCTTGTTGCAAGTTGTAAATCTGTGTTCTTAAAGTGCGTAAGCGTGTGACTTGCGCTTCTTTAGTCTTGATTGGCTTCGGTTCTTTTTGCCAAGGATGAAAGATTGCTGGATGAATCTTCTATAGATCATATCCCAATCATCTAGGCAATCTACAACCTCTTCTATTCAGCTTTGCAAGAAACCAATTTACGTGCCTAGTTTTGAGATAGTGTTTCTATTTGTTTGAAGGGTTGTTTCTTCGTGTACTTACTTGCTATGATTTGTGGAGAGTCATCCAAGGATTTCGACCATCAACTCCCAGTGACAAGTTAGGGGTGAAATCTGTGTTCGTGACTCTGTTTTTGTGTTGTATTTGTTAAACTGAAATGACGGAACCTTGGTATTAATTCCTTCGATTGTTGATTGAAATATGTTCTGACATCCTTTGGGAGGTGCACACCAATTTTCATCGCTTTTGGATCACCGATCAAAAGTTACATCGATTTACTTTTTGAGATCGTCTTGATTTTATCTTGCCATCGAACACTATTCACCCAAGACTGCTTCATCCGACCACTTGTGTCGAGGAGTACTGCTCATCTGGTCGGGGTACTGCTCACCGAATACTATTCACCGAGTCTCGCTCATCCGACCACTTCAGTCGGAGTATCGCTCATCCGACCAGTGATGGTCGGGGGTACTGTTCACCCGAATACTATTCATTTCGGGTACTGTTCATCCGACCTCTGTAGGTCGGGGGTACTGTTCATCCGATCAAAAATACCCGACCAGTGCAGTTTCTTTCTGGTCTTTTGGTGGTTTGAATTTTAGGGGGGGAGTTTATTCAAAAATTTTATTTAGCTCCTATTCACCCCCCTCTAGTCGTCTTTTTCGATCTTTCACAGCCCAAAACCATAACAAGAACCAAGCCAAAACCCTACGAAATTCGAAACCTTAGGAATCATACTTTCAACAAAAACCGAGCAAATTCAACAACTTGCTTCAAAGATGGCAACATGGATGAGATTTAAGTTCCAAGAGCCTAAGCCATCTCATACACATCCTTGAAACCAAAAAAAGATCGAGAAGAGAAGAAGAAGGGGGCAAAAACACAACCAGATTATCAAGAAGGCAACGTCATAAACAAGAACCAGAGCACATACACGAATTCTATTACCACTTGATGAGGAATGTGAAAGAGAATATTTAATGCGAGTAACATAAATAAAATTCAAGTAAATGCAAAATTGTTTTAATTGATTTTGTCATATTCAAATATGTACCCTTGAATTTTATTTAACTTTTCTAAGTTCGTTTGGTATTTATTTTGACTTATTTTATTTTTCATCTCTTCTTAAATCAGAAAATTATTCTTTATCTCAAAAACATCATGGGCCTGATCGGCTCGGGCCATTTCTCTCTCCTCCCTTTCAGATGGGCCACAGCCCACTCCTCATCTCTTCCACCAGGACTAGAGGCCCACCATCTCACGAGGTGCGACGGCTGTAATAGTATGAAATCAATCGAGACATTTAGAGCTTCGGTAGTACACAGACGAGAGCTGTGAGCCGGCCATGCCTCGGCTCGCAGTGTCCTGCCCAGTCTTAACAGCATGACTGCAAAGAAATTTGGAAAAATTTGCCCACAATAAGACTCCAAAAGCTACAGTGCGCGAGGAGGTTTTTTTCAAATGGCCATTGAACTCCTCCTAACTCGCTCACTCTATCTTCCCAACCTTTGTCACCCCACCTCGCCGCCTCCACGTCACACCACTACACCGATTTTTTATTAAAAATAGGTATAGTCTCGCATGTTGCCGCGAACGATCTCTCAAATTTTATAGCAAAGTAGGAAAATTGTTTAATTTTTTTTAAAAAAATACTGTAACTCAATTTTAATAGAGAAGAATTTTTTAAAAAAGTACTATGATTGTGGCACTATAGAAATTACCGTGACAAAGCGACGTGTGTCGGACTGGCAGCGATCTCTCAACGATACAGATATAGACAGATTTCCAAAGGGCAAGGGCAAAGTAATCCATAAATTATTGTCGACTGTCAACTGTCAAGGACTGATTGATGCTTTTATCTTGTAAAAAATGGAGTTACTGTGTCTTCTTGTCCACAGGTAGCCAAGTCAAAGAATTAACACATGCTTTCTTCAAATCCTACGTACGTATGTCATTAGTACATATACTACAAAAGAAGCATAAGACTCACCCGCTTGATTAAGACACACGAACCAATTCTTAGCCTAACGACTCCAATTTGGAAACACTATTGACTGGTAAAAACGATGTGCCGAATATACACACACATGCACGCAAGGTTTATAATTAGAGATTTTTTATCATTGTGCTGAGGCGTCAAAATATATATTGATTTAATATCAAGAGGTATTAAAAGTTTAAAAGATGAAAGTATCAAGATATACAAGAGTTTAAGGTATTTTAGTAGTACCTTATGGTACCTCACAAGGGTAGTAAAAACTCTATTATAATTAATTGATATTTTTTACCATTTCTTAGAAAATATCAAAATTTATATTGAGATTGTACCAACAGGTACAAAAAAAATTTAAAGGGCAGAGGTAAAAACTTTTGGTACCTCCCCAATAATAGTAAAAAATCTCTAATTAATTTTGTAGAGTTTTTACTATCTTTGAGAGGTAGCATGAGGTACTACAAATTTTTGTACTTCCATTCTTTAAAATTTTGTTACCTCTTAGTATTAGCTCAATAGATAGTTTGATACCTTCCAAAGATAATAGAAAGTCTTTTCAATTTTGCCACGTCGCCGTCCAAGGTTCGCTCTGCTTATTTGCGTGAGTACTGTTTTCATGGCTGTATAAGTAAATGTGCTTGCATTAATATATCTAGGGTTAGTTAATTAATTTCCTTGCCCTTGCTTCAACTCAAAGCGAGGAATATTGTCACTGGATGAAGTCGCTGTAAGACCTAGACAAAGATCTTGACGGCCGACTCGATCACGCACGTCACAGCTAACACACTCGTTATTTTTTAAGAGAGCAGTAGGACCAAGCCGGTCCGACTGATTATAAATTAATATGTAGTAAGAAAAGGCACATCTACAAGAGAAAATGGAAGAGAGAATGTACAAAGGGGTTAATCAGAAAAAGCTATCAAATCAATCTTGAATTTGAGGAAAGAACTTCTTCTTTGCTCTATGGATAACCATGGCAAATTCTAACTTGAATTTTGCTTCCAATTATCTTGGATTGGACTGGTGTTCTCAAAAACTTTGTTGTTCCTTGTAGTCCATAAGCTCCACAGCTTAACTCTCGCCCCTGCTCCTTCTTATCTTTAAGAAAGAAAAATCGCAATTAACCATTTAATTTCTTTTTGGCGTTCTCTTTCTTGGTTTATTAGGGTTTTCCCCAATTCCTTTTTTATTGAAACTGGTAGAACATTCACAGCTCAAGTTCATGGTAGGAAGAGCTACCTCGCTGCGTTCGATGCCAGAAAATATTCATTACATCCCCAGACTCCCACGGAATATAATTCCTACCCTCTGTCAAGATTTGCATTTATAAAAATTGGTCAGGAGCTCTCGCATTCGTTAAAGAAAGAGAACAACAGCCGGGCTACAAACGCACCTCCACACACGCGCACACACTCACACACGTACTGCACTGCTACTTTGCGAGCTCCTGTGCTCGAACGCAAGTGGCTGGGCTCACGCACTGAGCCTCAGCCAACCGAGCTAGGCTTGGTGCTCTCAAGACTTGCATTTCCTCTTGTTCTTCCACTGTGATCTTCGATTTCCCCTTCTCGTTCTATCCTAAGTTGCAGGCCTGATTTCATTGACATGGACAGGTCTGGTTTTCTCCCCTTGATTTAATTGAATGGTTATTTATATATATGCCACTCTAAAGTTGTAAGGTTTGAGATATACCACGGTAAAGTTCATCCTTCAAGAGATGTCATTGCAAACTCAATGTATTCCAAAAATACCATGTTAGTCTATATTTCACATATATTAGACGAAACTGCCCTTGTCTTCCACCTCCTTCCTAATTGCCGAATAAGGTTGCATCTAATCCAAACCCAACACCATGAGTTGCACCATCACCGCCATGAATCAAGTAGCCTCCGGCCAAGAGCTTGCCAGGAAGATCGTCGGCGTGGTCACCGCCGCTATCGCAAAGTAGCCACTAGGTCATCTCCTCGTCATCGCCAGACCTCAAGTTGTGCCGCGACGGATCCTATCCCCCCGAGTTGTGCATGTTGGATCTTGGCCAAGCCTCACTATCGGTGCTCAGATCGATCACTACCATGTACCATCATCGTGTGCCACCAAAGCTCTGACCGAGCGCCGCCATGCCAAGCATGCCAAGGGAAGAGAGAGACAAAGAGAGTTAGGAAGGGGATGCCCAGATCCGCCTCTTGATCTCTGTTAGGGGCTCAGATCTAGAAGGTAGTGCGTTGATGGTGCTAAGGGGAAGCTAGAGATGATGCTGACCGATGTGGCAGCCATGGGGAGGTCTTCATCGGCATTGGAGGGGGTAGGTCGACGACAGCATTGGAGCTGAGGAAGATGTTGTTGTCTGTGTAGGGGTCGGCGCGGAGGTCAACAGTGACGTCAAGGTTGGGATTACAGTCAGTGGTGTGATGAAAGTGAGGTGGTGTGGTCATGGCGATTTGGGAACGACTGGAGGGAGGTGCAAGGAGAGAGAGGGGAGTATTACGGTCTTAAAATGTTCATAATTATGTATTTGTAGTTAATGGCATATATCTAAAGATGAACTTGTATCTCGAAACCTAAAATTTTAGAGTGTTATATATTTGAATAACCCTTTATTAATTGAAAAACCTACATTTTTAATTGAAACCAATAGAAATCACGGGAGTGCAGTGCAAGCCTGCAGCAAGTACATACTACGTATGTGAAAACTTTGCTGAAAGAACAAGACGTGCTCTGGCCTACCTTATGTCCAATTTCTAAGGAGGATCTAATTTCTTCGCACAATGTGAGAGCAAAGCTGGGATTTTACGATATTCTGTACGAACAGGGGAGAATTCACTTGTTCTAAACGGGCCAAAACCGGTTTCATCAAAAAATTAAACTCAGTCTAGTAGGCCTGAGCACAAGTTTTTTTTTTTTTTTTTAAAAAAAATGGTCCAGTAACCAAATTTGCTATTTTTCTATCTAAAATTTTCTAAAAAACAATTTCACACCGATTTTGTTGTAACTGCAAATTTGAGTTAGCCAATACTTCCGCATCATAAAAGTGGAGCAAAAATTAGGCGTTAACCAGTCTCGAGAGCCGAGAAAAGAAAACCAACAAAGCAAAGAAAACGTGAAACGTGTTAAAAATTGTGCTCGTGTTGCCGACGAACAATCACAAAGAAATAGAAGACATAAATAGCAGTTCCGACAGTCTTTCTCTGTTTATTAATGGATGGATAAGAAATCAACAGGTATGTATAATAAGCAGCCCGCCTTTCCTCTTAATACAATGCTAAGCGATGTGTCATTTAGGTAAAGCGTAGAATATAATCGAGCATAATGACCAAAACCGAATGGGCACGTGGAACACAGAAGTCCAAGCGCGGGGCCCAACCCCGTCGCCCTCTCGCCGTTCTGTTCAGTGCACGTGTCACCACGGCTCCACCTGGCAGCATACCCATCATCCACAGATGGTTCGCTTGCTTGAGCTCACTCCTCTCGGCTCTCTACCCACCGCGAATAGAAAGGAACCTGGCATATTTGCTGATGTGGCGTCGCTTATCCGGTTAGGATTGTGGTGGTACTGTTTGGTAGAGATGAGATCTTAGCTTCACCTTAGATCTAAAATTTATAGACTAAAATAAAATAAATGAAGTTTATATTTTTAGTTTAAAATGTAAATAAGACGATCCACCTAAATACACTCTTAGACCTTATTTGGTAGAGTTCTAGATCCTAACTCCACATCAGATCTAGAGCATGTATGCTAAAATAAAGTGAATTAAGTTTATATTTTTTAGTCTAAATATAAATAAGATGACCCACCTAGACGCTCTTAATTTACCCATAACTTCAGCTCTATAAATTTCTTAAGCTAAGAATACCCTCATCCACTAACTCCATGAATTTTGATGAAGTCGGAGTTGTGCCAAACATCCCTTTAATGTACCCATAGCTCTAGCTCCATAAATTTCTAGTGTTAGGAATACCTTACTTCACCAACTCTATAAATTTTGATGGAGTTAGAGCTATACCAAACACCTGATTATCTCAAAATGACAGAGCTGCCCTGTAATCCAGGCTCGGCCTTTTCTTCTTTGCCTTCTTTGTACCGTCCGGGATTAAGTCGCAAACTCCCGGTGTGGCCCAACAAAATTAAGGAGATCTATGTCGGATGCTCGTTATTGGTGCTTTAAGACTGAGGTCTTAAAGGCTGCTCCATGGAGATTCTAACGTGAGTGAGGATGTAGGAGTAAATATGGCTTCAAAAGTTCTATGTATCATGGCGTTACAAATTTCACAAGCCGCGGAGACTTTGTTTTTCATATAGTGGTAACGTAATTTGTTCATACTGATGGAAATTCACGACCCCTCGTATATATAGGTGGAGGGTGATGATACAGTTAGTAGGAGATGTCTGAGGTCGAAAATAAATAGATCAGAATAGGTTACACATGCCTACGGTGGAGGGCAGCTCTTTCTAAGCTGCTAATACGAGAATATGATTTTGAAACATTTGAACAATGCTTAGGCATCGAGGGAGGTCGGAAATTTGCCACCTCTTTTTTATACAAAAAGAAAAAGAAAAAGAAAAAGAAAAAGAAGATTGTGTTTCTTTCGCGGTTTATTAATCATATGTTTTCTTGAAAAAAGAGGGAAGCGTCTTCTAAAGCAATGGACTGTAGAAAAACAGCAAAACTTGGTGATGGCAAAACAAGTCTTTCTAATTTTGAGAGGGAATTAAAGGCAATCCCGTATTACCCCTAAGCAAATGTTTCGTCATCCTTCCTTGTTTAGAGGTGGTACCTTCTCTCTTTTCTGCATATCCGTTACTTTTTTGGTTGACACCAAACCCCTCCATCAAAAGTGGATGATCCTACCATACACCTCATATAAAGGTAAAACCCCTGGGATCAAGGATATGGTACAACTTTTTTTTCTTATATATTATATCTTTTACAATTTATATACAAATTTTCAATTTGTGCCTCCCTTTAGTCTTTGCCAACGTCCAATTTCTAAAGATGTATTCGTGGTATTGGAATGAGACGGCTTAGAGGTGCAGAGTTTAGGGAGTGATTTAATACTAATAACAGGGTACCCCAATGCCTTTAAGGTGACCAACCAAATGGCCTTAAGCACACTCAAGCCCAACAGCCGCTTCCACCTTACTACCGACCTAAGTACTGCAAAGCCACACGGACTTCCTTCCGCATCAACCAAGGAAATGTCTCCGACCGAGCCAAGCTCCCGACCTCCTCACGAGACGGCCCCGGCTCGACCAAACAGGCTCCCGACCGTGATTAGGTCGAATCCCGACTCGATCGTGCTAAGATCACTCCCGCCGAGGGTCACGTGTCGCACCTCTACCAAACGACCGCCACGCACTCCCACGAACGGGTCAATCAAAGTGACTATACAAGGCGCGGCTCCTTCCCGTAAGGTTTAAATGATCGATCAAGTCACGCCCCATCCCATCACCGGCCACATACAAAGACGAAGACACGCCTTCCCGAGGCGCCACCACGCCAGCGCAAAGAACGCCAACACCGTAAGGTTCGCAGAGGGCGTGTACGCCGCTTCCGAGAAATACCTAACCGCCCGACCGGCTAAGCTACCGACCCAAGACGGGGCAAGACCGAGCGCTGATCGGCCAATGTAACGAAGGACCAAGCTCCTAGTGTAGGTCGATTGTCCTCTCCCACCTCGATGTAACTCGCCTTCCTTTCGATAAAAGGAGGCAGGAGCTCCGTAGGAGAGAGAGGAAAGAGAGAGAGCGCCATCGAACCCATCCGACTAAGTCATTGGCACTCTTGCTTGTAAACCTTGTGCAATCATCAGTGCATAATAGAATACACACCACCACACGAATCGAGTAGGGATCTTCCGCCTCAACCAAGATACATCTTGGACTTTTGAGTCTAACCATTCAGGAGAGGAACGCGCGACCCTTAGACTTACAAATTTACTTGCCGTGTGTCAAACGCCGGCGGTTGGCCGGCCAGAAAGGGTCTTCGTCGGCGTCTTCATCATCATATCCGGATTCCGCTTGCCTCGATGGCATCTTCCACTGCGATGGCATGGTCGCTACTGGAAGCCGATCCGCTTCTCCCCTCAACTTTGCCGCCACCTCGGAGGAGGGCTTATGCTCGCCTCGCCGCCATCGAGTTCCGGCTACCACCGAAGCTCGGCGCCATCTCCAACGACCTCGCCCGGCCCGCTAGGCGCCCTCGCGAGTCCCAGAGCCGGAGCCCGAGGAGCGCTCCACCACGCCTCGCGAAAGCTCCCGCAGGTCCGGACAGTGATCGTGTCACCTCGCAGCTCGCGACTTAGGCTATGGCCGCTACATGCCGCCTCTATCCACGAGCTGTTGGAAGACTCTTCCACCACGACTCCACTCTCCGATATTTGAGTACTCGCCACAGACGGCACTCTCGCGAGTGCAACATGGCGGCACGGCCGACTTAATCATAACCCTCACGGTTACGGGGTCCCCATCCGCGACCGAGGCGCAGAGGGGGAACACCCACGCGATCATGCCGAACGCGCCAAGCCCGTCGCATACCAAATCCAGCCGACAACGTGAAGAGCCGATAGGCAAAGGTCGAAGCTCGACCAACCTGTGCCAACTCGGGAGCAGATGAGCCCGCGACCAAAGAGGTGCCCGGCGACGCGCGGCGACGCCGCTGCAGCACACCACAAGCCAGCCGAAGAATTCGACGGCCGCTTCTTCCCCATGCAAGCGTAACGCGGCGCTGGCCGCGATGTCGCTTCGAGGCCTTCCGAATCGGTTGACCCGAGGCCAAGGCCACATACCGTAACCTCCGGGTCTGGTGGAGCGCGCGCGGCAACACATGCAGCCTCGCTCCTATCGCCCAGCGCCACCTCTCGCCACGGCCCGCACCGCCGCCGGTTTACTGGTCCGGCAAGGCGACGCCACACCACGAGCCGCCTAGGCTCGCGACTCGGCCGGCGCGCCACGGGGACGCTTGACGACGCTCGCGCCACCTCGAGGCGCCAAGAAAGGCGACAGAGGAGGCCGCCCACTCAGATAGTGGACTGGCGGGCGCCACCGCCAGCGCCTCAAGCCCCGATGGTCCTGACCACGGGCTGGGCCAGGATCCGACAGCGGATTTCCTGTGTCTGCTTGAAGACTACCGGCCGCATGCGGGCGGGGAGCGACGGATGATCTCTTCATCATCCAAGACTTCCCCATCTACCTTGGACTCGGCCCAGCTTGGCTTGAGTACTTGCCCGCCAAACTGTCAGAATCGGGCCGACTTGAAGATCCTCTTCGTTTAGCAACTTCCGTGGCACTTACAAGCGCTCGCAACTCTCGACTCAAGGCCGCAAGCAAGCAGCCAGTGAAACCTCCGGATTATATCCGCGGTTTTCCGCCATGCAACGAGCTCCCGACATCTCCGACGCCGATGTCGTGGGAGCATTCATCTACGGCACTCCCGCAAAGCCCTCGTGCACAAACCGGCTATCTCAAGCTCAGACCACCAAGGAACTCCTCGACGCCACTCAACCACACCTCCCATGCGAGGAGGTCGGGGCTATCTTCGGGAGGAAAGGCCCAGAAGAGCCCGGTCCGAATCGGATCCTTCCGACCGCTCCGGATGTTTAAGCGGCATGGAAAACAGTCCGCGAGCTCCGTGGTCGCCATCGCCGACCGCCTCTATCAAGCGGCAACGGCGCGACCGACCGTCGTGCTCGACCACTTCGAAATTGATGGACACCGCGTTCAACCACGGGTTCCCGTCAAACATAAGTACCGGATCGCGAGTCTCGAGGCACTTCTTTCTCGCGCCGCGACGCCAAGGCAAAGGAAAGAAGCCAACCACGCCGCGTGCCGCGAGAAGAAGTTGGACGACGAGTTCCCGAACCCGACGCACGCCTCATGATCTTTGGCGGACGGCGGTTACGCCGATGTCGCTCAAACTCGCCACCGTGAGGTCCACATCGCTTCACCGCCGCCCTCAATACCTCCGGTGGTCGAATGCCCGGCCACCTTTGATCGGGCCGATCACCTCGACCACGCCCCCGTAGGAAGATACCTGGCGGTGGTCGACCCTATCGTGAAGAAGCGCCACCAAGGCGCTCATGGATGGCGAAGAGGCCTCAACATCCTCTACGCGAGACGCCGACGCCATGGGGATTCTCGCTCGAGTCTCCGACCGAGCAAGGCTCCTTTCCACGGCCATCCTCGCCAACAGCCCATCCGCCGCAAATCGACCGCCGTCACCTTTGGGGAACCAGAAATTTCCGCACCGAGACCTCACTTTCGAGGTTGCGGATTTCCTGGCCCTATCACGCCATCTTGGGCGGCCATGCTACGCCAAGTTCATGGCGCCCCTAGCTACGCCTTACCTCAAACCAAGATGCCCGCCACGAGGAGTCATCACTGCGACATCATCTTTTCAGCTTTCCTACAATCGCGAACGCAGTTAGCTTGAGCTCGCCTCGGCATCATCGCGTCCGCCGAGCTCGATAACCTGCGAGGGAAGCTCCGAGTCCGCCCGAGTCCAGCAAGTCGGTGTGGATCTTTCAAGTCCGCCGAGGACACGAAAAGGGTCGCGGTCGATCCCCGCGATCCGACCAAGACCGTTCGGGTCGGAGCCACGCTCCCCGCCAAATAGGAAAGCGCGCTCGTCGACTTCCTCCGCGCCAATAATGACGCCTTCGCATGGAGGACCTCCGACATGCCAGGAATCCCGAGGAAGTCGCCGAGCACTCTTGAGCATCCGACCGCTCAAAGCCGGTCATTTAACGCCGCGCCGCCGACGAGGAGAGGCGCAGGATTATAGGAGGAGATCGCCAAGCTTTTGGTCGCAGGTTTATAAAGAGGTCCGCCACCCCGAGTGGTCGCCAACCTCGTGCTTGTTTAAAAGAAAATGGGCAATGGAGGATATGTGTTGACTACACAAATCTCAACAAAGCGTGTCCTAAGGACCCGCTCTCTTGCCCCGCATCGACCAAGTCGTCGACTCCACCGCGGGCGCGAGTCTCTTTCCTTTTGGATGCCTATTCAGCTACCACCAGATAGCACTAAAGGAGTCCGACCACCGCGACTTCCTTCATCACGCCTCGCGGCTGCTCGCTACGCATAATGCCGTTCGCCTAAAGAACGCGGGCGCCATATACCGATGTATGCAAACGTGTTTCAACAACCGATCGGCCGCAACGTTGAGGCCTATGTTGACGACATCGTCGTGAAGACCAGAATGCGCACGACCTTATTGCCGACTGCGAAGAGACTTTCGCAAATCTCCGACGCTCAGATAAAGCTCAACCCCGAAATACGCCTTCGGGTCCCCAAGGAAGCCGCCGGCTTCATCGTCTCGAACGGGAATCGAGGCCAATCGGAGAAGATCTCGCGATCGCAAAATGGGCCCGATTCCCAATCTCAAAGGGGTCCAGAGGCTAGCGTGATGCCTTGCCGCTTTGAGTCGCTTCGTGTCTCGCCACGGCGAGCGAATGCCGCCTACAAAGTCGCTCAAGAAAACCAACCGCCACCGACCCAGAGGCTCAGAAGCCCTCACCCGCTCAAGGCCTTCTTGTCCTCCCTCCAATCTCGGTCGCCTCAGATCAGCGAACCGCCGCTTCCTCACGCCGCCGCCATCGCTCAAGTCGCCGGTCGCGGCCCTTGTGGTGGAACGAGCGGAGGAAGGTCGTGAACTCAAGGCACAACGGCCAATTTACTTCATCGTGAGGTTCTCTCCGAGTCCAAGGCTCGGTACCCATAGGTGCAGAAGCCGCTTCACGCGTGCTCACCGCCAAGAGAAAGCTCGACATTATTTCGACCAAAGACGCCATCACTCGTGGTGACCGCGTCCTCGGCGAGATCGCCCGCAATCGCGACGCCCGGGAGGATAGCCAAGTGGCGCCGAGCTCGGCGGTTGCGGTGATAACGTATGTCCCTGACAATGATCAAGTCGCAGTCCTGCAGATTTCGCCGAATGGACCGGGCCCAGCGCCGCCGGTGATCGAGGACCCCGAGCATCGGACAATGTACTTTGATGGATCCTACACCAAGAACGGCGCAGCGCAGAGTCGCCATCATTTCCCACTCGAACAAACTTCAATACGCCATCGCCGTCTCTTCGACGCGACCAACAACATAGCCGAGTACGAGGCTCTCATCAACGGTCTCCGGATCACGACCTCGGCGCCCGACTCTGCGTCCATGGGGACTCAAGCTCGTCGTCGACTGTGTCATGAAGGCTTGAGCCGCGAGACGCCCGTGATGGCTGCATATCGTCGGAAGTGCGTAAGCTCGAGGAGCGGTTCAAAGGTTTCGAGCTCCACCACAGCCTACAGACGCCATTAACGGTGAGGCCGATTGCCTAGCCAATCTCGCCCCAAGAAGGGTCACCCCACCCGAATCTTCGCTTATGACCTCCTACAACCTTCCATCCCGTTGAACTTGGTGGCCGAGCGGTCTCCGATCCACCTAGCACGGTCACCCCGACCGCCGCCCGTCCGGGAGCAGATTTGGTCGGATCAAACCGCAGCTGCCGGCAAATGAATCCGACCGAGGAAGCTCTTCATCAATCGGTTGACGGATGGGTCGCCTCCCGACCGACCGAGGCCGGCGCCGCTGCAAGCGGGCAAAATCTTTCGTCCCGGTCGGCCTGCACCTTTACAAAAGGAGTCCCTGGGTCCTCCAGAGGTGCGCTCGGCCGACCAAGGAAGCACCGCCGCCGATATCCATGGCGGGTTTGCGGTCACCATGCCGCCCCGATCCTCATTGGAAAAGCCTTTCGACAGGTTTTTATTGGTCAATCACCGTGTCCGACGCCGAGCAGATCGTGACGCACCGCTGAAGGGTGCCAATTCTTTGCTGACAGACACATCTCGCCACCAAGTCTTGCAGACTATCCCCATCACTTGGCCGCTTGCGCTTGGGGACTCGATCCGTCGGGCCCTTCAAGAAAGCGCCGGGGCTTTACTCATCTCCTAGTCGCGGTGGATAAATTCACCAAGTGGATAGAGGCTGCCTGGCCGTGAACGCCACGCCGATACAAGCACCATCTTCTTCCGCGACATCGCTTTTTCTGGTTCGAGTCCCCAACTCTATCATCACCGACAACCCAGACGCAGCTCACGTGAAAGGAGTTCCTCGAGTTCTCGCGACGACTTCAACATCCGTGTCGATTGAGTACCGGGCCCATCCGCGGACTAATGGCCGTGTCGAACGCAAACGGCATGATCCTTCAGAACTCAAGCCACGGATCTTCGATCGGCTCAAGCACCCAGGGCGGCTGGGTGGCCGAGCCGCCTCCGCTCTCGGAGCTCGCGACCACGCCCACCCGAGCGATCGGGTTTACCCCGTTCTTCATGGTGTTCTAGCTACCAAGCCATTTTGCCGACGGACTCGAGTATGGCGCCCCAAGACTACAAGCTTCGATGAGGCTCGGGGGCTCGCCTCGCAACAAGACGCCATCGACCACCGACGAGGCGCATGACGTGGCCATCCCACGATCGGCAAAATATCAACAAGCTCGCGACGCTACCACACCGCCAAGTTCGAGGGCGATCCTTTGACCCGGTGACCTTGTCCTTCTGGTGGTCCAGATCAAGAAAGACAAGCACAAGCTATCGCCACCGAAGGCCCCTTCACCGTCAGAGGTTCTCCGACCGCACCTTTCGACTCAAGGATGCCGATGGTCGATCCTTCCGAACGCTTGGAACATAGAAAAGTTAAGACGATTCTATCCCTAAACTCTTTTTCCCGGCGTACTCTTTATCTTTATCTTTCCGAGCACTGATCGCTTTAGCGACGCTGGGCTGCCCTTTACGCCTCTATTCAAGCCGCCTCTAGTCGACGCTTATGCGGTCGGTGACTGACTAACCATAAGGTCGATCCCGAGCAGTAACCCTCTCGACCTGCGCTACGGCCTCGCCCCGGGCTATGGTTGCTAAGTAGCGCCATGGAAGAACAAGTGCCCGAGTGGAATGACCTTTAGTCACGGAACACTCCTCCCGCGCAAGAACCCTGGCTAGCTCACAAGACTCGTGCGGGTCTGAGACTGACTAACCATGAGGTTAATCCCAGGTAACCCTCTCGACCCAAGCGCTACGGACCCGCCCCAACGGCTATGGTTGCTAAGTAGCGCTCATGCGGAAGAAGGAAGTGCCCGAGTGGAGTGACCTTTTAGTCGGTCAGAACACTCCTCCCGCACAGACTCGCTAGCTCACGCGCTTATGGGCCGACCGATCGGTCACGAGGTCCTCCCTGCTGGTAATCCTCCGACCCAAGTACTATGGCCTACCCCCAAGCTATGGTTCTAATGTTTATGAAGAAGGAAACGCCCAAGTGGAGCGATCTTTTGTCGGTCAGAAAACTCCGATCTCTCACAAGTGCGCATAATCGCCGAGTAACCAAGATTCCTATCCTCTTAGCCCCCTCAAGCAACCCGACTCCACGCATAAGTGACCTTTGTCGCCCTTAGTGCTATGGCGGTCAAACGTTCGCTAAAAACACGTATGCGCAAGAGCGCACGGAACTTGTTAAACTTAAAAATTGCTTACGAGCATGATAAGTCTTTACAAATTACAAAGGTTAAATCTAAC
Organism: Otatea glauca; assembly: GCA_036346275.1. NCBI lineage: Eukaryota > Viridiplantae > Streptophyta > Magnoliopsida > Poales > Poaceae > Otatea > Otatea glauca. Next base: position 34,956,977 of record CM070720.1, read on the forward strand.
TATTTCGTCCTTCCTCGAGGGCGACTGCGGCGAGATGTGGTCGGCGACTCTCGAGATTGCGGCTCCACCAGAGCTCGAACTCACGACCTCCCGTCGGTCCGGTTCCGGCGACACTGCCTCCACCGCAAGGTCAATACCATCGTGAGTGCGAGATGGTGTTGACCAAGAAGAAGCTCCGAGCCGCGGCCGCGATCACCGCCTTCTCAATGCGCTCGGGACTCGGCTAGCGAGGCGCTAGAGAACTCGGGCCGCTGCGGCTCCAAGGACTGGGCGCAGACGCCTCCGCCGGCCTCGCGAGGGGCCTTTAGCTCACGCGGCCACCTCGGCTGATCCTTTTCTGAACCTCCGGCCACGCCAGAGTCGCGATCCCGCCGCTGCGGACCGCTTGCCACGGCCTGCTGAAGGCCCTTCCGCCTCCTCAACCGCAAGGCCCAAGTTCTTCTGCGGCTCTGCAGATGGCAACGGCGCCGATGATCACGACTCACGAAAAGTCCCCGAATTAAATAGAAAGCCGAGACCCTTACGGCCGCGGAGGTCGCCAGCTTGCCGACCTCTTGCCCGACCGCCTCGTAGGAAGTCTTCAAGGAGGACGATCCTTCCGAGCGCCCCGCCGGAGCGGACTCGGTCGGCCTTCCGAGCTCGGTTCGCCGGTTCGCAGACGGTTCGCCTGCGCTTGTACCGCCGGGCGGTGGTGGCGGCATTCCTAGCAACGGTGGCCTCGCTAAGGATCGACTCGAGCTCCGCCACCTTCGCCCTCGTGGATCGGGCCTCAGCGCCATCGGAAAGAGTCTTGGCTGCCTCAAGCTCCTCGCGGACCTTCGCCTCCGACGCTTCACGCCGCCGCCTCTTGAGCCAGCGCAACTCAAGGCGCAATGGCCGCGTTTTTCCTCGACAACCGCCTACGGTCCGTTCGAGCGACTTACAAACGCTGCAAGGTGATGACTAACCATTAGTCTCACGGCGCAAGGCCGAGTTTTATAAGTTGGGTTCTTTCGCCAACTTACTGATCGACGGCTTGACTCCCGACTATCGCTGGCCCAACGCCTACCGGAGGATTCCGTGACAAAGAGTCGCCCTTTCGGACCAGCTCCATCTCCCGCTTCAGGCCCGTAACGCCTTGTTGAAGAGCCGACCCACTCGCTCTCATCGCCTCGCCACCGACCCGACTCGGGGCCTCTCCCTGCCGGCCTCGTCGGTCGTCGCCGGGCGGGCGCTACCGTCTGCAGCACCATCGCAACGATGGTAGGATCGGTCCCCAGTCCCCGGCGACCTCCTCCTGGGACTCGGTCGGCGCCCCATGGGCGTGGTCGGGCACTTCGTGCACCGCCATTGCCGGCCGGGCACACCGCCGGCGGCGCGCCATCTCTTCTCCGCAGGCCACCACATCGGACGGTGGTGTCCCCAACCGAGGCGTGGGAAGCTCCTCGCCACCGACCTCGTGGCAAGCGTGCCCTGGCCGCAAGACGCTGATCGGCGCCGACCGACCGCGCCTCGAACTTCCTCGGCGTTGTCCCTTGCGAACCGGTCACGACGCCCACACCACACCAAGATAAGCTACCGACATGGCGACATTCTAAAAGCGATTCGAACGACTTTTCTCGCAAAGATGTTTGAACAAAGAAAAGTACTTATCGAGCGAGCGGGTGCGCGCGGTAGCGCGCTTCTTCGCGGCCCCTCCGAGGGCGATCTGCCGGCCGCTTCCTAAAGCCGCTTCCACCGGCGCGCGACGATGGCAAAGAACCACACCTCCGCCGAGGCCTCTCTGGCGCGTGCTGTGGTGTTCCCCTCGGCGGGTCCGCGACCGGATCACCACCGGCCGACGGTTTAAGGAAACCCACGACGCTGCGGACCGGGTACTTCTATCGCTGCCGATGGAGGTTGCGCCGCAGCAGTGGCCTCCGACATCTTCGCCAAGCGCCCTCGCCCGCCGCTTCTTTTTTTCTTCTTCTTCCTCTCCTCCTTCCGCTTCTTGCGGGAGGAGTCGAACGCGCGCCTTCGCCCGAGCGGCCGCCCTCACCTCCTTGTCTCCCGGGAGCGGTGCCCGGAGGTAGGGATGAAAACGAACGGAAATTTTCCGACCGCTCAACGAAAACGAAACGGAAGCTCTTTTCGAAACGGAACGGTAAATACTCCATACGAAACGGAACGGAATTTTTTTCTAATCGGAACGGAAACGGAGAGTCGATCCGACGGAACGGAACGGTTCGAAATTCCGTATACCAAGAACGGAATTTCCGAACCGCAGCCGTGCACTCCAAATTTCAAGAGCCCACGAGGCCCATCGCACACCAGAGTCTACACCACTACAGCTTCACCTTCAACAGTCTTCAACTCCCTCGTCTCTGCTGGGCCTCACGCTTCGCCTCGCCCCACACGACCTCCCTCCGCCGCCCTCAATTTCTCACCGACACCACGCCGCCCAGCCCGATCAAGCGCCAGCCTCACTTTGATCAGGTCCGCTTCGCTCTCACTCAGCAAAGAACTCGATCACAGCCCCGCGACCCTTCTGACCGATCCACGCTTCACTTCCGATCGAAGGTTTACGGCCACTGCAGCCTGCTTCGCTTCACCTGACCGGCTGCCGACGGCCTCACCGCAGCGCTTCTAGCTCCCAGCCTCGACCGCGAAGTCCACACCAAGGCCTCTATCCGCCGCAGGAGGCCTCCGCGCCCGCTTCCAGATCCGCCCGGACCGCGCATGCGTCGCTGCCGCGAGTGGTATGTTCTTCCTTGACTTCACCTTCGCTCGCCCGATCGCGATGTTGTATTTCGCTTTGACCGCCAGATCGCGATGATATATTTTTTAGCGATGATCTATTTCGCTGGATGCCGATCGCCGCTGAATCTCGATCCGAGGAGGCTCGATAAATGCATGCCCGATCTTTGCAGATTATCGCTTTCAAATGATGCACACTAGGAATTTGAGAAGTTGAACACCGAGATCCCTGTGTTCGATCGACAAAGGTGTATGTTGCAACGCCCCGAATCACGGCATTTCGATTTGTGGTAGCATCTATAAATAGTTGATGGGTTATTCATTTGATTCGGTGAAATGATATTGTGCCTTTACTTTCACTTTATGAGAATGTTAAGGTTTTATGTAATTGAGTGGCTTCAAAACCTACCACATAAACGAATTAAATGTACCAATGTCTTTCTAGTGTTTGTGCATGAAATTGTGGTATGTATATAGGTAACTATCTACTTACTGGTAAGTACGCATTAGCTCATAAGAGAAATGAAATTATCATTTGTGCTTATCGTTAATTTGGTTGGATTAACTGTCCTTTTATGAGAAACTGGATGGTAAGTGATCCGTGGAGCTTAATTGTCGGGCCTTGTTTCTAAATGAGCTTAATTTGGTTGGATTATCCGATTACACTAACTCTTTCGTGCATTGCATATCATGTAATATTCCAAGCTTTTTGTAATTCATTTGTCTATATAACGATATCTATGGACAATGTTGCAAGTAGGAGCAAGAAGGTAAGTGCAAGCCGACATCCCCTCGCTAGGTCGGGTCATTATTTATTCTGTTGGAGCCCCTAGTGCTACTCCAACTCCAAATATTGTTGTGGCCGCTTACTCCAACTCCAAGTGTGGATTTGACCGATGAAACCGAGGGTAAGCCACCACCGAAAAGAAAGCTAAGAAAGCCACCTCGATGTTTGGATGCACTTCACCAAGTATGAGGTTAATGCAAAAGATGAAAAAGGCAACAATGTTGTACTGACTATGGGCTAGGTGCAATAAGACCTGGATGTTGTTACAAAGGTCGATGCAGAGCAAAGAGAGGAACATCGGGTTTCAAAGTCACTTGAAACACAAGCATTTTATCTTGACTGGGCAAAGAAACAATCAATCGAAGAAGAGTGAGGCGACTAATCCATTGCATCTGTTGAGACTTATAGGTATGATGTCAGCTGGGTTTGAAAAATTTTATCTTGCAATTATCATGCATGAATATCCCTTTAATATTGTTGAGCATGAGTACTTTGTGGACTTTATCAAGAGTTTGCGCCCTTCTTTTCCAATTAAAAGTCAGATATCGTGAGAAAAGATATATTGAATATGTTTGTGGAGGAAAAGAAAACTGTATGAGTACTTTAAAACAATTGAATGCCGCTTAGTGCAACGATGGATATGTGGACATCTAATCAAAACAAAGGCTACATGTGCATCACAAGACATTGGATAGATGACAGTTGGTGCATGCAAAAAGGATTATCAAGTTCATGCATGTAGAAGGGCATCATTCGGGAAAAAATCAGGCTTATCGTTTTATGATAGTATAGTGGATTGGAATCTTGATAGGAGATTGTTTGCACTTACTTTGGACAATGCTTCAAAGAAATGATAAATGTGTTCGAGGATAGTAAGCAAACTCAATAAGATATCTCTATTAATATGTGATGGCATCTTTTCCATGTGAGATGTTTGAATCATATTGAACCTCGTTGCCCAAGATGGTTTAAAGACAATTGCACCACCATTGCAAATATTAGAAATACAATGCAATTGTCAAGAACTCTCCACCGCAAAGATGAAGAATTTAAGAAGTGTGCTTGAGTGTGACTTGATGTGACCAAGGGTCTCTCCTTGGATGTTTCTACAAGGTGGAACTCACATATCTTATGTTGAAGAGTGCAATTTACTATAAAGATGCTTTTGGTAGGCTCTTTCTTGAAATTCAAGCAAATATAAGAAGTGTGCTCAACTTCGATAATTGGGCTATGGCAACATCGATATCTGCATGCTTGAAGCTATTTTATGATGCTCTTGAGCTATTCTCCTGGTACTAAATATCCAAGCTGCGAATCTATTTTTGAAAGTTTTGTCAAATTAAGATTGCAATTGCGAGAATGGTGTGACAACTCGACCGATAGAATCAAAGCTATGGCATATTCCATGAAAATTAAATATGACAAGTATTGGGAAAAATCCAACATGGCACTTGCCAGTAGCATGCTTCTTTGATCCTAGATACAAGAGAAATGTGATAGAATATTATGCATCAAGATTTACCCCATTACTTCTATGCAAGAGATTGATAAGTTTACTAAAGTTGTTTATGAGTTGTTCCAAGCTTATGTATCCGCTTCAAAGAAAACAGTCTCTAGCGCTACAAATGTGCACCAAGTGGGTTCTCAACTTGATAGTGTTGATGAGGATGATGAGCTTGATATGTTCTTGCATAGCATTAGTGAAAAAGATCATGTTAGCAAAATGAGTTGGAAGTGTACTTGGAGCAACCTTTAGCATCTATAAAAGACAAGCATTTCGATATCTTGTCATGGTGGAAGGTCAAGCAAGTTGAGCTCCTATTCTCTCCCACTTGCTCGTGATGTGTTATCTATTCAAGTGTCAACGGTTGCTTCGAGTCGGCATTCGGTTGTGGATCGGCGAGTTGTTGACCCATTTCAAATTGCCTAGATCCTCGAGATTGTGCAAGCTTTAATTTGTATTAAAGATTGGACCGCAAAGATCAAAAGGTAACTTTTAGTTTGCTTCAATAGTTTGTTCATAATGTGAAAATACTTAAGTCTAATCAGTTTGTACTAATCATTTAGGTGGTACCATTGCATCTATCATGACCGAGTTGGATGTGGATAGCCTTGAGCGACATTTTGCAAGCTCGATAGCAACGGTTTGTCTTTTTATCTAATTTACAAACCATATTGTGCAAATCAAGTAAATTCAGTTTAATGTGCTTCTATTTGACATTACTATTGTTTCAGCTTGTCTTTGTAGTTGGAGGAGCAAGATGATGTTGATGGTACTCGATATGGAGGAGGAGGATATGATGGATTAATATGGGGACAAATAGCTTGAGAAAAACTAAGTTTTAACGATTTGAAACTATATGTGTTTGCTATTATGGCATGATGTGAAACTATGTGTGTTTGCTATTATGTTATGATGTGGAACTACATGTCTTTGCTATTATGTTATGATGTGGAACTACGTGGACTTTGCTATTATGTTATGAT